>CM071844.1:57425362-58675362 GCA_036507285.1 Trichosanthes cucumerina
GCACACGGAGGAAAGAGTTGACCTAGGTCAATTCTATTTAAATATGACAACAACCTCCTCCAAAAATTTAAATTTTAAATCATACCCACCCACCTTCTACCTTCCTCTATCGCGAAACGTCTCACCCTTTCATCTCTCTCAACCGTCTGAAGCACGATTCCTCTCCAACTGTCGATGTGAAGAACCCTAATGAAGCACAGTTGAGCAGGCAAGGAGACGACAAGGAGCCAGTCGATCTGTTCGACTTGGAGCCAGGATCCTAGGAGTGGGTTCAACGTCTTCGAGAGCTCTCCGAAGAGCACATGCGAAAGATGAAAGAATGGGAGAAACCCATAACCGTTGTACCAACCCTTCGATCGACTCTGGCTACGAAAGACCCTGAACTTGTGAAGGAATTGAAGAGGGGAACTCCAGAGTGGCGAGAGGTTGTCCAAGCAATGCATGCGAGGAGGAGGGTGACACAAATCGCAGCAGAACAGAAGGGAAAAAGGCGAGCATCGGAAGAGGAAGAATAGGAAAAACAAAAAGACGAAGAACAAATGAAGAAGCAACCCGACGTCTGTGAAGCGACATCTGAATCGAAAAAGGTACCCCCTGTATCTAAAATTTAAAAACCTAGGTTCAAAATTTTGGCTAGGAAGAAGGTACCGGTTTCGATTCAACATGAAAGAGAAGAACGAAAAAAGAAAAGGAAATTAGATGTCAAAAAGAAAAACGAAAAGAGAAAAGGAAATTAGATGTCGAAGTAGATAGAAAAGAAGAAGAAGAAAGGCAGAAGAGAGAAGAAGAAGAGAGACGTCGGGTGGTTGTAGAAGAAAGGAGAAAAGGGGAAGAAGAAGAGAGGCAGAAGAGAGAAGAGGAAGAGAGGCGTAGAAAACGGGAAGAAGAAGAATTGAGAAGGAAGGAAGAAGAGGAGCAAGTGAGAAAACAGGGAGAGGAGGAAGATGAGAAAAAGAAAAGAGAGGAAGAAGAGAAATTAAATAGAAAAATTGAAGAAGAAGACGAAAAAAAGAGATTAGGGAATGAGGGCTGAAAGAGGCCATTGAAAAAGCTAGAAAGATAGTTGAGCAGTTCACCTAACAATTGAAGGTCTCGGAGGAACAGGTCAGAAGACCCTCTAAATGGTCTTCTAATGAGATGTGAGAGCAGAGCAACAAGGCAGATATGGGCTCTGAGCAAAAATCAATTTTTGAGAGAACATCATCTAGTTCTCTGTCTTTCAATATAAAGAATTTTGCCAATGATTGGGACTCTGCAGATGTGTACTCTAACACTTCTCCAAAACAAGCATCACCACAAGAGGAGAAGGAAGTAGATGCACAAGCACAGGATAAACCAATTGATAATGCTATGGAAGCAGAGAACCAGGAGCAGGAAGAATAGGAACAAGCAAACCAGGCCACCATCAGGGACCAAGAAGAAGAAGAAAATGAAAAGAATAGAAAAGAGAATGAAGCTGAAGAAGAAGGGCAGGAAGAATGAAAACAAATAAAATATAAAAAGACGGGCAGAAGGACCAATCGTAGAAAGGGAAAAGAAAGAGAGGTAGAAAGAGAGGCAAATAACCCCAATACTATAGCTGAAGTGGAGAGGCGAAAGAAGGCAATTACCAAACTCGACTTCATAGGGAAGCGTGGCTTCTCTGAACAGGCAGGCAATCTCCCCAGATGCATATCAGCCATGATCAAAGCACAAGGTTGGGAGAAACTCTGCCAGTACCCCCCTCCCGCAAATATCAAATAAGTAACCGAGTTCTACGCGAAGATTGAAGATGATTCAGATACGGTTACTATGCACGGAAAAAAGGTAAGATTCTCAAGCAAGGCAATCAACAAAATGTTTGCCCTGCCTTCATATAAAACTGCCAGGGTGAATCGAGCCATAGAGGAGCCATCTGATGAACAGCGCGAGGAGGCACTGTAGATGCTCCCACCAGAAGGAACGCAATGGCAGATTGCCCATTATGGCAAAAACCATCTTCTGCCAGGTGATTTAAAGAGTGAACCTGCAGTCTTGTTGAACTTCATTCGCAACTGCATCCTGCTGACCACCCACAAATCTAAGATTGCCCAAGAACAGGTGATGTTGTTCTACTGCATGCACAAAGGCCTAAAGCTCAACATTGGACAGTTAATCTCTAACGAGATCCGATCAGGGGCCAAAAAGACAATTGGAAAATTGTTCTTTCCCTCATTAATCACTGAGCTATGTAGGGCAGTGGGTGTGGTTGCAACCAATCATCAGATGAGCACGAAGCCCCTAGACGCCACTTGAGTCCGTTCTCTAATCCTGCATAACGATCGAAAGATGAAGAAGCAAGGGGAAATAGAAGGCATGCATACGACAAACACTAAAGAGAAGGCAATTGCCTCGCAACTTCAAAAATTAAGGTATGCGCTGGAACGGACGAAGAAAAAGAACGAACTCTACTGGGCCTATGTTCAGCAAAGGGATGATGGGTTGAGGCAGAACCTCAGCTTGTTATCAAAAGGAAAAGGGACACCAATCCCAGACTTCCCTGCTGAGCTGAGGCCAGAAGAGGCAAATCAGCATAAAGATGCCTCATCCACCGCCTAGGGATGTTTTTGCCTTGTTCGACCCTATAGGAATTTCTTTTTAAATTATTTTCTTAAACCCTTGCAAACTTGACTTCTAAGACTTTGTCTCTTCATTCAATTATGCTATGATTCAGTTTTTAATTAATTGATTGATCTATTGCTTTCTGATCCGTTATTTCGCCTGTGATTTATCAAGTTTATGTTCGGTTACTCTGTGTATGTTCTCCTACTTTGAATTTTAAAGAAAATAATAGATAGATCAATGATTTCATGAAACACAGTTGGATTAGCAAATCACTACTCGACCAATCCGTTTAACAGACAGGGACCCAGGCGTAGAGATTTTGGACGATCTCAGTGATGATGTTGGGAACACCACTTCTTTAAACATCAATCTTCTATCGCCACAATCACACCTAAACCATACTACAAATTCCTTGTAATACTGCTCTTAATATTCCCAAACCAAGTACAATGAGGACATTGCCCATTCCAAGTTTGGGGGGACAGTACCTATTCGACTCACAAATCAGACTCAAGGTGAAAGTTGTTCTGTTAAGAAAAAGGGAAAACATGTTCTACTTTTAATGAAGATTAAGTAATAAGGGAAGGTCATGACACCCGTGATCAACATTGCATGAAAAATCGACTGAGAAAAAGAGCAAGCAATGCAAAATTTCGCATGGTTATGTGCACTCGTAGCCAAATATTGATACCACAAAGTATTGGTGAGTTGGAGTGAAGGTGCAATTGACTAAAGAAACATGTTTTCCAAAATAAAAAAATCAAATACGATTAAAGTCAAAAGAAGTTAAGGGAAAAACATAGAAAGAAAGAAAAGCAATGGATCTTGTTATACAGGAAAGGGTCAAGGATTGTGGCAACAACATGGTGTTTGGAGGACGAATACCATTTGAGAGATCAAGCAAAATAGGTAGTCAGGACCCTTGGAAGAATAAACGAATTGAGAAAGCACATGAATTGCTTGAGGACAAGCAATGCTTCAAGTTCGGGGGTGTGATAACTCTCGATTATGAGAGTTATTTAAGACCTTTATTGATTTCATATTATTTAAATTAACCAAAAAATAGGCAAAAGCATGAGTAACTGTTCAAGAATTACGTTATTTTCCTAAAGCTATCAAGAAAATCCGCATATCTTTATTTGACTGCAAGAAGGCAAAACGAGGCAATTACCTAGCCGACAAGCGCAAATTGCAAATGCCTATCTTTCGGAGAACGACCACTGCAATCACTTAAGTGCAGAAGGACGAGATGGGAGAATCAAGGAAAATATCAATTCACACCAAAATTCAAAGGAAAGAATCTAAGCTGATTGACAAAAACCCTAAGGACAAGTTACTCTATAAATAGGTGAATTAGTGCTGGATGAAAGGAGTCGTTGGAGAGAGGAGGATTCTGCACAATAGTTATTGTCGTCCATCTACTGTTTTCTTACCTTTGTAACTCAGTTTTCCAGTTCAGACTTTCTATTTCGTTTCATTCTTAAGTTCAGTTTTGAAGTATTTTTCTGTAGTGCAGTACATGTTGTTAGCCGACAATTTATTATTCCAGTTCAGTTTATTATTCAAATTTGTTTTGTAGTGTTGTTTCGCAACTTTTTGTTTCTTTCAATAAAAGATTATTTATTTTGTTCATCCTTGGTTGAAAAGCTTTCTTCATTCAAAACTTGATTGTCCTCTCGGTTCCTACTTGATTGTCCACTCAAAGCTTTCTTCATTTTATTCAGTTTGCATTTAGCTTTATTGTTTCATCCATGAGGAGTTAACTTCCCTTAAGGATTCAGAATGTGAATGCCCTAAGGGAAGACAACAAAACTCCAAAGTAAGAGCGGTTTGGTTAGATCTCCAAGTAAGTTTACTTTTGGTGATTGTATTGTTGGAAGTCTTAGTCGACCATCTAAGGTGACCTGTCAAGCTCAAGTTCGGCACTGAAACGGTCAACTTAGAGCGGAGTTCCGAAAAGTAATGCAGTAAAGGGGCTTAGACATAAGACCCGAACGTTGACCCTAGACATAGGGCAAGACTTCAAGACCATAGAGCAATGGCTAGAAAATCCTGAGATAGATTGACCATAGACATATAGGAACAATCACTCAGCCTCCTAACGATACTTCACAGAAGGTCAAATGGGAGTAGGGCTTGGTTTACATGCTTGGAGAGTTTAGCCAAATTACATAGCTGGCAGTCAAGCACTGATGCAATTCAAGGCAATTCCGTTGCGGCAGTAGGAGAAAACAACCATCCGGCGAGCCAGCACAAGTTTTGCCCTTATGAGCTAGTATGTCCGACTGTCGCGCTATTGTCGCCCCGCGCTGCAAGGTATAACTGTTATACGAGGCAATTGCCTCGAGTTGCTTTGTCTTTCTTTAGTGGACTCAACATCCTGAATCCCTTCTTTTTATTATTGCATTTATCTTATAGATAATCTCCACATCACTTCTTACAATTTTTGGTTACCTTTTGAAATCCACCCACATCTTGTTCACTACAGATCAGTTTTATTTTTCTGTTCCCTTGGGCTCGATACTCTGGAATACTTCCAGTTTTATATATTACTTCGATCACGTGCACTTGTTCATTTTCGAACTATCAATGCTCTGATACTAATTGATGGGATTGAATCTCAAAGCAGAAGCGATTTAATTCACGTGTTCTTGTAACATGTTACGTAGATCAAATCATAAACGTATATAAAACCGATTAAGCATATAAATTAGAATTGGACAACAAGTATATTACCTTTGTAGACCTCCTAGTGCTCCTTCCTTGTGATATCAACGAACTCACGATCTCAACGAATCACGAACAGATCTGATCTCACGTTTCCAATGATCCCGATGCAACCACAAAGTCTTCTCCGTTGTATCTCTAGGAGAGGGAGGAAGGTGGGATTCCACTATGGAGATTAGGGAGGAATGAAAACACTTTTGCTATTTCTAGAGCACTATGGTTTCTTGTCTAAGAATGCTTTGGAATGCTTACAAAATGTGCATCTTATGCACATATTTATACGGAAATACGGTAGAAATGACCATCCTACCCCTATAGTGCTCTTATAATATATTTCTCATTTAGTATATAAATTAGACTATATGCTATATTAATTATATCACATATAATTGATATATCTCCTTATATATGAAATTGAACAATTCAAGTTCACTCCAAACTATAAACCCTCAATATTCCCATGTTGAGCCAACGGAGGGACCTAATAGATCTACAGATCATGAGCTCCAATGATATGAGATTAATCGATCAAACTTTTTGATCTAATTAACCAACATTCATTAACTACGAGTCACTCCACTATAGATTCGTAGCTGCATTCTCCTCACTGTAGACTGTGTTGTATCAACTTATATAATCAATACCCGTGAGTTGACCCTTCACAGGTTGATCGTAATCACAGTTGGGTCAAATTACCGTTTTACCCAGGTGATTACATCTTGCTCCTTAAGCTCCACTGATCCTCTAATGAACAACCAGTTTATGGTTCTACCATAAACTAAATCCTTCTTAGGCAAGTAAGAAGGCGAGGCCCCATTGTTCAAGACCTAGTTTCAGTTCTTAAGAGAACAACCTATCTGATTCCATAATTTTGGAATAAGTGAATTTCATCTTGCAGAGTTAAGTTCCAAGCTACCTACAAGGTTATGCCCCTGAGAAGGTAGGCTTATTGAGTCGGCTACAGGCCACTCTCACCTATACTAGTCTAAGGACAAACCCCGTAAGGAGGAGTCCGTAACTTGCTCAGGATTCAGGTTAAGTCACTAATGATCATTTATAAATTATTAGACCTATCTTATAAACGGTGTTACACTGGTAGGTTCATAATTTGCGGTCTGGTCTTGTATAATCTCATTATACAAGATGCCCCCACTCGCATGTCTACCACATGAACGAGTTGGATTACCTCGTTTGTATTAAATACAAAGCGAGTTGCATCCATGGTGTTTCCAGTATAAGGTTCCCAACCTTATGCATGTACCATAGACCATTCAGGTTATACATGAACAACTTCATCCAACTTGTGTCCACTACACAATTGTTCAAGATCGAACATTATAACCTTGGAACTTAATTTATTGGATGTAGGTTTATGTGCGAGAATATAATAAATAACATCTTTATTTATTTGAAATATCATTATTACAAAACATCATTTGTTTAGGGCATAAACCCCAACAATCTCCCACCTGACCTAAAGCTAGTGGAGTACATAATGAACGTTATAGTAATGTAAATACAATAAACTAGGGCACTGAATACCTTTTGTACAACATACTCCCACTTGCCCTAGTTAGGGTAAGATACGTCCTAGACTTTCTAGGTGACTCTCAAACACCTTAGCTGTGAGAGCATTTGTAAATGGGTCAGCAGTATTGTGCTCTGAAGCTATCTTCGTAATGATCACGTCTCCTCGATGCACTATCTCCCTGATTAGGTGATGCTTCCGCTCAATGTGTTTTCCCCTCTTGTGACTTTGGGGTTCTCTTAAATTTGCCACAGTACCACTATTATCACAATAAAGTGTGATCGGCAAACTCATATTTGGAACAACTTCCAAATCCACCATGAATTTCCTTAGCCATACGACCTCTTTAGTTGCTTCACAAGATGCTACATATTCGACTTCCATAGTTGAATCTGCGATGCATCTTGCTTGATGCTTCGCCAAACAACCGCTCTTCCGTTAAGAGTGAAAACTGACCCCGACTTAGATTTCTTAGAATCATTGTCAGTTTGGAAGTCAGAATATATGTATCATGTAAGGATCAAATCCTTAGCTCCATACACGAGCATGTAGTCTCTCATTCTCCGAAGATACTTGAGGATTGTTTTAACTGTTGTCTAGTGTTCTGGCCCTTGGTTGGATTGATATCTACTGACTATTCCTACTGCAAAGCATATGTTCGGCCTAGTGATGGAATGTAGATCCCAATTGCACAGCGGAAGTTAAAATTGGATCAAAATCTCTTTTTGGTTTGGCAAAATCAAATACCCAGTACATTGGCAAAAAGTATTGAAATGCAAATTAGGCATGGATAAAGCAATAATAAGCATGCTGTAATTTTCTAAACTAAAAGGAAATAAATACATTACCTTTATAGTTTCAATTGGCAACTCCTTGCCTCCTTTTGCAGCAAATTCCACAACACAGCAAAACAACTTCTCTTCCTCTGTAATACAGGACACCACCACTATAGAAAACCTCCCATCCTCTGAGAAACTTAGATTAAAGCTTTTGTGGAAAAGCCTACAACAATTGGAAGAGAAAGGGATATGTGAGAGAGAGTTGGAAGGAGAATCCGTTTTTCCAAAAGCCAAAATTTCATCGATTAAACTCACTCCTCCTCTCCCTTTGTATCATCGAGAAGGGAGAGGAAGGGGGAAGTGTAAAATTAATTAATCAAATTAATTAATATAATTAAACTAATTTAATTATATATATAACTTTATTTAATTAAATCATATTTAATTAAATCAATTAATTGATTCTTAAATCAACTAATCAAATATCTTATATTTGAGTTATATATACATATGATTAACTAACATTTAATCAACTTCCCTTTTAACTTATAGTTTTAATGTACATCTTATGCACATTAAATTTTAACATATAGTTTTAAATATGAATCTCATTCAAATTTAAAATATTATTTGAACTCTTTCAAACATTTAATTCTCTCATATAATTTAATATAACTCGTATTCACATTAAATTTATAATATAAGGTTCCAAAACTTTATATTATAATGTATTTTATACATTAGTGTTTATTCCCTAATTAAATTTGAACATTTCAAATTTAAATGATCTAAGAACCCTTTTACGAGCTAGAAGGTGGACCTAATGGACTTACAAATTAGAAGCTCCAACGATATGAGATTATTCAATCAATCTCATTAACCTCCTAATCAACATTCGTTAACTGCTGGAACACTCCACTAAAGTCCCGCAGTTGCACTCTTCTCACTATAGATATATTTCTGTGTCCACGGATATTGACCAATAACAAGTCAATCCTTCACGAATGTTCGTAACACCAGCTGGGTCAAATTACCGTTTTACCCCTAGGTTACATCTTTTACCTTAAGTCTAAGTGTTCCTCTAATGAACAATTTGTTTGTGGTCCTACCAACAAACGGACGTCCCTCTCGGGCAAATGAGAGGGTCGGACCATTTTTTCAAGTCCTGAAGACACCACTTAAGGAAAAATTCATGTACTTACCCTAATAGGTGGGAAAGAGTGAATTCCATCTTGTTAGGTTAAGTCCCCAGTTGCCTGCTCGGTTTTGTCGCCAAGAAGGTAGGATTATTGAGTCGACGAAACTGGCCACTCTCACCCATACTAGTCAAAGGGCAATCCCTCGCACACAGGAGTTCGTAATCTTGCTGAGGATTGAGATCCAAGTTTCCTAGGTCATCCTAGTGAACTAGAAATCTAACTAGTCAACGAAGTTACAACTAGTAATTACTATTTCGTGGTCCAGTCTTATGTAATCTCATCACATAGGATATCCCCACTCACATGTCGTATACACGAACACGTTAGGATCACTGTGTTTGTATCACATACAAAGTGTGTCATATCCATGGTATTACCAAGGTAAGGTACCCAAGCCTTATCCCCTTACTCTAGACCCTTTAGGTTGTATCTCGAACTGAGATCCTTATATGTACACTAGATTCAGTTCAAGAGACATATTACAACCTTGGATGTTAGTTTATTGGATTTAGAGTTAATAGAAGGGCAATATCGTAAATAATTAATAATAACTCTTTATTGATAATAATAAGTCTTTATTACATTAATTAGAACATTATTTACAAACTACAAGTTTTAGGGCATAAAACCCAACAAACTCCCATTTGAACTAAAACTCCAGTGGGGTACATTACAATCTAAAGTAGTGGTTACAGAGATACAAAATACATTAAACTAGGGCATCCATATACTCATTACACATCTCCCACTTTTCCTAGATTATCCTATGTATATGTCTCGTAGACCTAGACTCTCAAGATGACTCTCGAACACTTTAATCGTGAGAGTCTTCGTAAATGGGTCAGCTATGTTGTGCTCTGAAGTGATCTTCGTGACTATCACGTCTCCTCGTTGCACTATCTCCCGAATGAGATGATACTTCCCCTCGATGTGCTTCCCTTGTTTGTGGCTACGAGATTCTTTTAAGTTGGCTACCGCACCACCGTTGTCACAATATAAGGTGATGGGAAATTTCATATTTGGAACAACTTCCAAATCAGTAAGGAATTTCCTTAGCCAAACAACTTCTTTAGCTGCTTCACAAGCAGCTACATACTCTTCCTCCATAATGGAGTCAGTGATGCATCCTTGCTTGATACTTCGCCACACTATAGCTCTTCCGTTAAGGGTGAAAACTTCTCCAGATGAGGATTTCCTAGAATCCTTATCAGTCTGAAAATCAGAATCAGTGTATCTAGTAAGGATCAAATCCTTAGACCCATACACAAGCGTATAGTTCCTCGTTCTCCTAAGAAACTTGAGGATATTTTTAACTGCGGTCCAGTGGTCTAACCCTGAATTGGGCTAGTACCTACTGACTATTCCCACTGCATGACAAATGTCTGGCCTCGTACATTGCATATCATACATTAAGCTACCTACTGTCGAGGCATAGGGAATGCTTCTCATATCCTCAACTTCTTGAGGTGTGTTAGGACACTGTTCCTTTACCAGATGAATTTCATGCCTAGAGGGTAATAAATCCTTCTTGAAATTTTGAATCGAATATCGGGTCAACATTTTGTCAATATAAGATGCTTGAGATAGAGCTAACGTTCTGTTCTTGCGATTCCTTAAGATTTTGATCCCAAGAACATATTGCGCCTCTCCCAAATCTTTCATTTGGAATTGGGTCGCTAGCCATTTTTTGATGTCAGTTAGGTATCCTACATCATTCCCAATGAGCAGGATATCATCCACATAAAGTATTAAGAAAGATACATTATCGTTGATGATCCTCTTATAAACGCAAGACTCATCAACGTTCTGGTCAAAACCATACGACTTGATCGCAGTATCAAATCTTATGTTCCGAGATCTGGATGTTTGCTTCAACCTATAAATGGATCGATTGAGCTTGCAAACTTTTTGCTACTGACCTTGGGTTATGAACCCTTCTGGCTGAGACATGTAGTTACACTCATCAAGATTACCATTCAAAAAGATAGTCTTGACGTCCATTTGCCAGATTTCATAGTCATAAAACGTGGCTATGGACATGAGTATTCTTATTGACTTTAACATAGCAACAGGGGAAAAAGTTTCTTCATAATCAACCCCTTCCCTTTGGGTAAAATCTTTTGCTACCAGTCTTGCTTTAAAGGTCTGTACCTTTCCGGCTGCCTCTCTCTTTCTCTTATAGATTCATTTGCACCCTATGGGTCTTACCCCTTCAGGTTGGTCTACAAGTTCCCAAACTGAATTGAAATACATTGACTTCATTTCAAAGTCCATGGCTTTGATCCATTGGTCTTTATCTACGTCATTCATTGCATGTTTATAAGACAATGGATCCTCTAT
Organism: Trichosanthes cucumerina; assembly: GCA_036507285.1. Lineage (NCBI taxonomy): Eukaryota > Viridiplantae > Streptophyta > Magnoliopsida > Cucurbitales > Cucurbitaceae > Trichosanthes > Trichosanthes cucumerina. Next base: position 57,436,519 of record CM071844.1, read on the forward strand.
GCCATCATCAGGTATGACAACCTGAGTTTTAGGTCAACCCAAGTAGCGGTCAGGTTGTGAAACAACCCTCCCACTGCGTCGAGGCATTCCCAACGATTGAGAAGGACGAGACTGACTTGATGTGTCGGCTTCTTCATTAACCCTTGATGAAGGTCCAGCTTGGTCAACAACTCTTGTTGGCGTTTCTGTAGCTTCATTTAATACTAATTTACTACGTGGTTTATGGTTTCTCATGTGATCTTCCTTCAAGAAAGTGGTGTTTGTCTATACAATCACCTTGTTTTCTTGTGGGTCGTAGAAAAGACCACCTCTCGTTTCTTTGGGGTAACCAACAAATTGGCATAATCTTAAACGAGGTTCCAATTTATTTGGATTTGTCACTAGCTCGTGTGTTGGACAACCCCAAATCCTGAAGTGTTGTAAACTAGGTTTACGCCCCTTCCATAACACAAAAGGTGTTTCTGAAACACTATTTGATGGAATAGTGTTCAAGATTTGAAATGTAGTCTCTACTGCGTAACCCCAAAATGAGTCAGGCAACTGAGCATAGCTCATCATAGATTGAACCATGTCTAACAAGGTTCTATTTCCCCTCTCTGACACATCATTCTGTTGTGGTGTATTAGGTGCTGAGAGTTGTGACTGGATTCCATGTTCTATCAAATAGTCCTGGAATCTTAAGTCCATGTACTCTCCACCTCGATCGGATCGAAGTGTTTTAATGGTTTTCCCTAATGCATTTTCAACTTCAACCTTAAACTTTTTGAACTTTTCAAGAGCTTCAGATTTATGATGCATTAGGTATAGATAACCATACCTCGAATAATCATATATGAACGAGATGAAATATTCGTACCCTCCTCGAGCTTTAACATTCACCGGACCACAAAGATCTTAATCTAAGGACTCTTTGGCTCTATAACCTTTTCCAGTAAAAGGTCGTTTAGTCATTTTACCTTCCAAGCATGATTCGCAAGGAGGTAAAGAATCATCTTCTAACTTGTTTAGAAGTCCATTCTCAGTTAATCTCTCAATCTGGTTGAGATTTATATGACCAAGTCTTAGATGCCAAAGATAGGTATTGTTATTAGGGGAAATTCTTTGCCTTTTACTTTGAGTATTTGCAGTTTTAAACATCTCATGATTTAAAATTACTTTTATTTGGTTCGGTTTAAGTACATATAAGCCGTTTTGTAACTTAGTTAAACAAAATTGACACCCTTTTTCAAAATGAACGCTTCATTAAAACAAACGATAATATAATACCCTTGTTCAATTAAGCAAGAGATAGACATTAAGTTCCTTTTTAATTAGGGAACTATGTAAAGATTTTGAAAAAATATAAACCTATCTCTAAAAAACAGTTCGACATCTCTCACTGCACGTGCTGAGATGTCGTCTCTCATTCCGACCTTGAGCGTCATTTCACCCTCTTCGAGCACTTTAAAGGAACTAGTTTCCTGTGAAGAAGAGCAGACGTTGTTAGTGGCCCCTGGATCAAGTATCCAGGTAAAGTCATCACTATCCACTAAACAAGTTTCAAGAACGAGTAAATCGTATTTACCTTTCTTCTCTTTGAGCCCAACAAGGTACTTTGGGCAGTTTCGCTTCCAGTGCTCGTCCATGTGGCAGTGGAAACACTTTCCTTTGTCTGCAACCTTGGCCTTTCCCTTGCCTTTATCAACAACACAAGGTTCCTTTCCCTTCCCTCCTTTTTTCTTCTTCTAGATCCTCTTAAGACCAGAAGAGGAGCAACAGGACTTTGTTCCAGAGGATAAACCCTTCTGAAACTTTCTAGAATAGGCAAACAGATTTTCCTCTCCATCAGCCTGTCCCTTATTCTTCATAAGAGACTAGAAAGTCTGCAGTTCATTCAAGAGAGTAGTCAGGTTGTACTCTATCTTGTTCATCACTTCATTGCTGCGAAATTGCAACAAGCTCTTCGAAAGAGATTCCAGGCTGAACGACACCTGACTTTGTTCCTCGATGACCGCGTCGTTCATTTCTGCCACGTTGAAGTGGACCATCAGATCGAGAACATGTTCTCTCACTGAAGACCCCTCCTTCATACGGGAGTTATAAATGTACTTGAGGAATTCGTGTCAAATCTGTCCAGACGGTTGTCCAAACATGTTCTGCAATGAACTCATGATCTCACGAGCTGGGACCATGCCCCCGTGCTTTTTGGCCAGAACTTTAAAAACACTAGCCAAAATGTAGACCTTGAAAGAGTGTAGATTAAGAAAGCGAAAGCAATTTTGGATCTTGAACACTCTAAGTTGATCAATTTTACAAAACAAAAAGCATGCTCAAATCTGGAAAAACACAGAATAAGAACTCATACCTTTGTTGCTCAAAATTCTCCTAATCCGTGGGCAATTTCTTGTCACAAACACTTTGTGGACAACTTCTAGTATCTTCCCTACTATCCTCAGCCCTTGGAACAGATTGTGGGATCTTTGATAGAGAGAATTTGAAGAGAGATGGGAGAAAGGTCTGAAAAACGTGAATCAGAAAAATTCTGATAAATCCTTGAAAATTCATGTGTTTCTTCTTCAATTAAAGCAAACCAAAAGTTTCTTCAAGCTAGGAGAAGATGACAACATGTTGATCGTGAGGATTTAGCAAGAAGGAGGTGCTCAATCGTGGTGAATTTCAAATTCAAAGAAGCTTGTTCACCATTTTGTTCTTTGGTCCAATTGAAACTTCAAATTTTAATTTTAATTTTCTTTTATTCAAAATTAATATAAAATTAATTTTAAATTAAAATAAATTTATTAATCTAATTAATTAAACAATTTAATTAATTAATTTTAAATAATTATTTAATTTAATATCAAAATATCAAATTAAATAATTGGACCAATCTCGATTTCTTAAATCGACTATTCGAACATGAATCTCTATTCATGTTATAAACTGAACCAATATTTAAATCATATTTAAATATTTTCACCTCTTCTTTATTATAGTTTAATTCATAATTAAACTGTGACACGTTAAGTATATCACATATAATTAACGTTTTCTCCTAAAACTGAATTTGAACAATTCAAATCATTTTCTCTCAAATGTTACAAGGCTTAGTCAGAGCTAGTAAGGGGACCTAATAGACCTACAGATCATGAGCTCCAACGATACGAGATTAACCGGCCAAACTCTTTAGCCTAGCTAATCAACATTCGTTAACCACCGGGACACTCCACTAAAGCCATGTGGTTGCACTCTCCTCACTGCAGATATATTTTTGTACACTCGATAAAACAATGATTAGTAAGTTTATCCTTCACAGGTCATTCGTAATTACAGCTGGGTCAAAATTACCGTTTTACCCCTATAATTACTTTTTGTTCCTTAAGTCCCACTCATCCTCTAATGAACAATTGGTTTGTGGTCCAACCAACAAACCGAATCTCTCTCGGGCCAATGAGAGGGGTGGGCCCTATGTTCAAGACCCGGAGTCAGTACTTAAGGGAACAACCTTTCTACTAATCCCTAAAGCGGGTAGGAGTGAATTCCATCTTGCAGAACTATGATCCCAGCTATCTACCCGGACTTATCATTGAAATGGGAGGCTTATTGAGTCGGCAATCTCAGGCCACTCTCACCCATGCAAATCTAAGGATAATCTGAATAAACAGGAGTTTATGGCACGCTCAGGATTAAGATCGAGTTACCTAGGTCATCGTATGAATATAGTTAGTTATGACAGTAAACAGAGTTATAAAGTCTAAGTGACTATTTCTCGGTCCAGTCTTATGCAAACTCATTGCATAGGACGCCCCCACTCACATGTCTCCACATGAACAATTCAGGATCACATCGTTTGTACTTTACAAAGTGGGTCGCATCCATAGTGTCACCAGGATAAGGTACCCAACCCTATCCCTATACTATAGACCGTTCTGGTTATAACTTGAACCTGATCCACTTTTATGTCACACATAAAGTTCAAGTATACATCCTATAGCCATGGGTTCTTTATTGGATTAGGGTTTCAAAACATACAATTCACTTTATTCAATAACACCTTTATTTGAATAAAACTCAACAACATCTTTATTGCAAAATAGAATATACATTCAGTTTACAAACCCACGAATTTTATGACATAAAACCCAACAAACTCCCACTTGGACTAAAATGTCGGTGGAGTCAAATATGTTGAGCAAGAAAATTGTCCTACTGTACAACCCGTAGTCCTAGACTCTCTAGGTGTCCTTCCAACACTTTAGTCGTGAGGGGCCTTGTAAATGGATCAGTAATGTTATGCTCCGAAGCGATCTGCGTGACAATCACGTCTCCTCGTTGCACAATCTCTCTAATGACATGATATTTGCGCTCTATGTGCTTTCTGCGCTTATGGCTGCTAGGTTCTTTAGAATTTTCCACTGCACCACTATTATCACAATAAAGGGTGATAGGAAAATTCATATTTGGAACAACTTCGAAATCAGCCAACAATTTCCTAAGCCATACAACCCCCTTCGCTGCTTCGCAAGCTGCGACATACTCAACTTCCATGGTGGAGTCAGCAATACAACCTTGCTTTATACTCCTCCATATTATAGCTCCTCTGTTAAGAGTGAACACTGATCCCGATGTGAATTTCCTCGAATCTACATCAGTCAGAAAATCAGAGTCAGTGTATCCTGCAAGGATCAAATCCTTCGCGCCTTACACAAGCATATAGTCCCTCGTTCTCCTTAGATACTTGAGGATATTCTTAACGGCAATCCAATGATCATATCCAGGATTGGATTGATACCTGCTGACAATTCCCACTACATAGCATATGTCGGGTCGAGTACATAGCATGGCATACATCAGACTACCGACAGCTGATGCATAGGGAATAAGTCTCATATCCTCAACTTCTTGAGGTGTCTTAGGACACTGTTCCTTAGACAGATGAATTCCATGCCTGAAAGGTAATAAACCCTTCTTGGAATTATGCATCTTATATCTAATCAACATCTTGTCAATATAAGATGCTTGAGACAGCGTTAGCGTTTTGTTCTTGCGATTCCGAACAATTTGGATTCCAAGGACAGACTGAGCATTTCTCAAATCTTTCATTTGGAATTGGGTCACTAGCCATTACTTAACGCCAATCAGGAATCCTGCATCATTTCCAATGAGTAAGATATCGTCTACGTATAGAACTAAGAAAGCTACAGTAAAATTAACTATCTTCTTGTAGATGTTGGATCAGTATGGCAATCCTAGAGGGGGGTGAATAGGGTTTAATTAAACTTTTTGCTAAATATGCCCAAATTATATAATTAACAAACTTTTTAAGAAACAATAAAAAAAATAATTAAGAGAAATTAATGCAATATGCAAGATAGATAAAAAGTATAATAAAAGTTAATTTTATCCAATACTTAGTAATTAATTTAGGAATAAATTAAAGCATGCATAAACTGCTACAAGTAATTGCAAAAATAAATAGGAAAGAGTTAGAGAAGGACACCGTAATTTTATAGTGGTTTTGTCAAACAGGACCTACTCCACTCCCCAAGCGCCTCTTGGGAATTTGAATAAAAAAATTTGCACCGACTCTTTCCACGGATTAGAGCCCAACCGCTACACCACTCTTTTTACGGGTTCAAGAGCAAACCCGATCCTTTCCACGGCTTAGGATCAAACCCTTACAAAGTTTGGTAAATATTTGAAAAACACACTAATATACTCTCTTGATAGAGTAGATTCACAAATTTTAACTCTCACAAAATAATCTTCACAATACAACAAAACTCTCTCAAGAAAAAGATGAAAAGAAAAAAAATTGAGAGCTTGGAGAGAGCAACAATGGAGGCTTTTAATTTTATGAGGATTGTAAAATGCCAAAACTTGTTGTAAAAATTTGGAGAAGAAGATGGTATAAAAAGCCAACAGTAGACACAAGGCTCGTCAATATTCTGCTCAAAGCCATAAGATTTGATCGCAGTATCAAATCTTATATTCCAGGATCTAGATGCTTGTTTCAATCCATAGATGGATCGTTTCAGCTTGCAAACCTTTTGCTCTTGACCCTGAATTATGAACCCCGCTGGTTGATCAATATAGGGACTCTCTTCAAGATTGCCATTCAGAAAGGCTGTCTTGATGTCCATTTGCCAAATTTCATAATCATAAAATGTGGGAATGGACAAGAGTATTCTAATCGACTTAAACATGACAACAGGGGAGAAGGTTTCTTCATAGTCCACCTCTTCCCGCTAGGTATAACCCTTTGCCACAAGTCGAGCCTTAAAGGTTTGCACCTCACCAGCTTGATCTCGTTTCCTCTTGTAGATTCACTTGCAACCGATAGGTCTTTCACTATCTGGTTGATCTACAAGTTCCCAGACTGAATTGAAGTACATTGACTCCATTTCGAGGTCCATGGCTTTAATCCACTGGTCCCTATCTATATCCTTCATTGTCTGTTTATAGGTCAATGGAGCCTCAAGGCCATCATCAGGTATGACGACCTGGGTTTCAGTCAAACCCATGTAAAGGACTGGTTGTCTAACATCCCCCCCCCCACTACGTCGAGGCATTTTCAACTCTTGAGAAGGACCAGCTTGATCAACAACTTTTGTTGATTTATCTGTAGTTTCCTTGAAAATTTCGCTCAAGATAATTCTTCTACGAGGTCGATGATCTCTCATGTGGTCTTCCTCTAACAACGTGGCATTTGTGGACACAAGCACCTTGTCCTCCTGACGATCATAAAACAGACCACCTTTCGTTTCCTTGTAGTATCTTACGACTAGGCATAATTTTGAACGATGTTCCAGTTTCTTTGGATTGGACACTAGCACATGGGTCGGACATCCCCAAATCCTGAAGTGACGTAAACTACCTTTACGCCCTTTTCATAACTCATAGGGTGTTTCTGAAACACTCTTACAGGGAATCATGTTCAAAGTATATGCAACAACTTCTACTGCAAATTCCCAAAACGAACTAGGCGGCTGAGCGTAGCTCATCATGGATCGAACCATGTCTAACATGGTTTTGTTTCTCCTTTCAGATACACCATTCTGCTGAGGTGTACCGGGCGCTGAGATTTGGGATACGATTCCATGTTCTATCATATAGTCTTGGAATCTTAAATCCATATACTCTCCACCTTGATCTGTTCGAAGTGTTTTAATCGTTTTACCTAATGAGTTCTCAACCTCTACCTTATACTCCTTGAACTTTTCAAGGGTTTTAGACTTATGATTCATTAGGTAAAGATAGTCATACCTAGAATAATCATCAATGAAACTGATGAAATATTCATACCCTCCTCGTGCCTTGACCTTCATTTGACCACAGAGATCTGAATGCACGAGTTCCAAGGGTTCTTTGGCCCTATAACCTTTTTCAGAAAAAGGTCGTTTAGTCATTTTCCCTCAAGACAGGACTCACATGGTGGTAAGAAGTTGTCCTCTAACTGACTTAGGAGACCACTCTTAACCAATCTCTCAATCCTATTGAGATTAATGTGACCTAGTCTCAAGTGCCAAAGATAGGGACTTGGAGAAAGTTTCTGCCTTTTATTTTGAGTATCTGTTGTTTTAAACATCTCGGTGTTCAAAATAGTTTTTATCTCTGTTGGTCTTAACACATATAAGTTGTTTTCAAGTTTAGCAGAACATATTCGTACACCTCTTTTGCAAATGAACACTTCATTATAATCAAAAGATATTTTATACATATGTTCAAGTAAACAAGAGATAGATACAAGATTTCTTTTGATTCAAGGAACCAAAAGTACATTTTCTAATAAAATGAATCTATCTCCAAATAACAACTTCACTGCTCCCACTGCTCTAGCTGAGACAACCTCTGTTGTTCCAACCCTGAGAGTTATCTCACTGTCAGCAAGCTGCCTCCAAGAACTAGTTTCTTGAAAAGAAGAACACACATGGTTAGTGGCTTCTGAATCTAGTATCCAGGCGGAATCATCATGTTCCACTAAACATGTTTCAACAACGAGTAAATCATATTTACCTTGTTTTTCTTTCTCCGCTTTCTTTTCCGCAAGGTACTTCAGACAGTTCCTCTTCCAGTGCCCGTCTTCACCACAATAGAAACACTTTTCTGTGGCTTTAGCCTTGCGTATGGGAGCTTTTTCCTTCCCTTTATCCTTCTTCTTCTTCTTGTGAATACCCTTATTCTTAGAAAAAGAAAGACCAGACTTAGTCCCTGAGGATGATCCTCTTAGGAACTTCCTCGAAGTGACAACGTTTGCCTCCTTCTCTTTTCCCTTTGATTTCATAAGGGACTCGAAAGTCTGGAGCTCATTAAGAAGAGTAGTCAGGTTATACTCTATCTTGTTCATCGCCAAATTGGTGCAGAATTGCAGGAAACTCTTCAGAAGAGATTCCATTATAAAGCTGACCTGACTGTTCTCATCAATGACAGCCTCGTTTACCTCTGCCACGTTGAAGTGGACCATCATATTAAGGACATGCTTCCTAACAAAAGTTCCCTCCTTCATTCGGGAGTTGTAAACGTACTTGAGAGCATCATAACGAACTGACGAGGACGGTTGTCCAAACATGGCCTGTAATGATCCCATGATCTCCTTTGCGGTGATCATGCCCTCATGTTTCTTAGACAACACATCAGATATGTTGGCTAAGATGTAGACTCGGGCCTTATCATTTGCCCTAGTCCATTTGTCAAATGCATCCCGAACTGTTCGGGTTGCAGACGAACTAAAAGGGGGAGGACATTCCTCTGTCAAGACGAACCTTAGGTTATCAGTCACAAGAATCGTATTCAAGTTTAATTTACAAGTTCCAAAGTTATCGTCGTTAAGTTTGTCGGAAGCGAGTAATTGGATAAAAGAGCTCGACATGCTGAAAATAGAACATATTCTATTAGTGAATTGCTTTTAACCCATAACATGCATCCAATTAAGAATTAAGCAAAAGTAATAATGTACCCATAATCTCATTATTGTTTTTGCAAGGATACTTTAGTGAGTCAGAGCAACCGCTACCGAGGGGCAGTCAATCACTCCTTCACCAAACCAAGACATTCTTGACTAAATGCTAATACCGGAATAACTCTTATTCCTATAGCATTCTAGTTATCGCTACTTTGGTCAAGAATTCACTAACACTTAGTGATTCTCGTAAGTGTGACCCGCCATTTTTAGACCTCAGAGGTCGGCCCCAACAATGCTACCGAATTGGAAAGTCAAAGCTGGGAATGGACCTAAGAGACCCTATCCATTTCTGGAGTTTGAGTTGTTCTGAATCCCATGTTACATCCCTTCGAATGGATGGTGCTACTAGGGGCAACCTGTAGGCGCAACATGGGAATCTCACGGTCCAACCTAATGGAGGAGACCATAGGATGTGTTGAGACACTTCCTTCTCACACTTACTATAAATACTTTCTCCATTCACCTTTCTCTTGATTTATGCAAACACCAACCAAATGGGGATGCCCTATTGACATCACGAGGCCGAGCATAAATCTCACGGTGTGAACTTCGGGAAGAGTGTAAGAGGAAATTGATATATCATATATACTCTTTCACTCCCACTAAGTATTTTAAACAGTTTGGGTATACTTTTACTTAGGAATATTTCGGCTAAATGAATATGACCTAAGTCTACCAATATAACTATTGTACTAGAATTATCTAAGTCTATTAACCTTTTAATAAACCTAGGTCTATGAGTTTAATTTATTAACTTTTAATAAACGCCAGTCACAAAAATAAATTGTAAACGTCTGGATTAAATTCACTCCCAGGTTGGTTCCCTGGTAGGGGTGTTCACTTTCCGTCAGCTTAAGTACCCCAGCCTAACAAGAACTTTCCTTAGACAGAGTCCCTCTTTAATCATAGTTTATAAATTATTTGTTGCCTAATTCTAATCTTATTAGAACTAGATATCTTAAGGTCTAATTAATTTCCAGTTCTAAAACCATTTTAAAAACTAATTTTACCTTAAGTTACATGCATTTTTCTGTTATAAAGTGCTTGATCATTCATCAAATGAATATACATACATTTATAACAAATCCATCACATGAATAAATGAATAAAATTTATATGTTTTTAATTTTTTAATTAATATAACCCTTATATTAATTATAATTAAAGAATATAATATTTGTTTCACAAATTAATATAACATTTATATTAATTCCTGTGAATCCCAAATTTATGCATGCTATATATTATAACACTTATAACATACTTTAAATGCATGGAGCATCCTTCCTATGGTGGGATTTTAAAATCTATATGGCATACTTTATGCACATTTAAACAGGGATTTTAATTAAAACATACATTTGAAGGGAATGAAATTCCCCGCGCAGCGGAAGACGATCGAAACGTCAAGGTATCATTACGCTACTTGAGTTTTGTTAAACCATCTAACATTTAGATCTAAGTTAAACATGCAAAAGAGGAAGAAATTACAGAAAGAAGATGTTTACTTACTTGTTGTAAACAGATCTTTGAAATTCCTTCCTTGGTCACGAACGCTTCGTGCTTCTCGAGCTCAACGAGTGCTTCTCTCGAACGAAACCCGAACACAACTACTTGGAGTCTTAGTTGTTCTTCCTTTGGAAGAAGGAAAGTTGTGGGACTCTAGTGTTTTGGAGAGGGAGGAGAGTTGAGAGAGTAGAGAGAATTTTGATCTCTTCTCTTTGATCAAATCAAAAAATGAGAGACTTGCACACCAATCCCTTCTTGCAAAGGAGTTTAAGTAGTGGAAATGATGGAGTTAAAATCTCCACATTATTACCACTTTACCACAACCATAGGTTATGCAAATCTCATCTGCATAACCACATAATATAAGATATCTCATATCTCATATTGCAAATCACATTTGCAATAATTGTGGTTTAATTAAATTGAATCACATCCAATTTAATTTCTCTCAATTAATTTCTCCAATTTGCCCAAATTCAACAATTAGGCTAACCTATAGTTTATTATTGAATCTCATTCACATTAAACTATATATTATATCATTCATATCTCATATGAATGACATAAATGCCCTTTAAGTGAAATTGAACACTTCAATTTCATACCAAAACATTAACCCTTCTTTTAACCCAAATTGAGCCAACCGAGAGACCTAATGGACCTACAGTGACGGGCTCCAATGATCCGAGATTAACCTGTCAAACTCTTTGACACGGTTAATCAACATTCATTAGCTACAATAACACTCCACTATAGCCCGTAGCTGCACGTACTCCCGTCAGTGCAGAATATTACGTGTCCACTGATATAACCAATGCCCATGAGGCGACCCTTCACAGGTTGTTCGTAGACACGACTGGGTCAAATTACCGTTTTACCCCTGTGTCTACCTCTTGTTCCTTAAGTCCCCACTACTCCTCTAATGAACAACATATTGTGATGGTCCAACCATACACAACACCCTTCTCGGGCCAGTGAGAAGGTGGGCGCCCGTTGTCCAAGCCCTGGAGACATCACTTAAGGGAACAACTCCTCTAGTTTCCCTAAAGGCGGGAACGAGTGAATTCCATCTCGCGTAGTTAAGTTCCCAGCTCCCTACTTGGTCCTGTCCCTGAGAAGATAGGCTTATTGGGCGAGTAACAGTGACCACCCTCACCCGTACTAGTCAAAGGACAAACCCCGCAGAGCGAGTCCAGAACACGCTCGAGATTCAGTCGAGTCACTAATGGTCATCTCACGGTTATTAGTCCTTACATCACAACGCGGTGTTACATCAGTAGGTCTAATAATTCACGGTCCGGTCTCGTACAATCTCATTACACAGGATGCCCCCACTCGCATGTCAACCATATGAACGACTCAGATCACCTCGTTTGTATCTAATACAAAGCGGGTCGCATCCATAGTGTATCCAGGATTAGGTGTCCAACCCTATCCATATACTGTAGACCGTTCGGGTCATTAACTCAAACGTGATCCTCCCTATGTGTCCACTACACACTGTTCAAGTTCTAGTTCTCTCATAAATTCAATGACCATGGAGCTTAGTTTATTGGAAAAGTTTGTAAATATTGCGAGACACAAAGTAATGAAATAAATAACTCTTATTAATTTCAAACAGTAATTTACAAACACGAGATTAGGACAAAAATCCCAACAAACTCCCACTTAGACTAAGCTAGTGGAGAAAATACATTTCTGAAATGTACATAAATTACAATGAAGTATTACAATAAACTAGGCATTGAATACCCGTTTACACATCTCCCACTTGCCCTAGTCAGGAAGCTCTCGAAGTCCTACACTCTCTAGGTGACCCTCAAACACCTTAGCCGTGAGGGGCTTTGTAAATGGATCAGCTACGTTGTGCTCCGACGCTATCTCGCGTGGATCATCACGCCTCGCGGTGCACAATCTCGTGATTAGATGATACTTGCGCTCAATGTGTTTGCCTCTCTTATGGCTCCGAGGCTCACGTGAGTTGGCTACTGCACCACTGTTATCACAGAACAGTGTGATCGACAAGTTCATATTTGGAACAACTTTCAAATCCGTCATGCCTAAGCCAAATAGCTTCCTTTGCAGCATCACAAGCCGCAACATACTCCGCTTCCATAGTGGAATCGGCGATGCATCCCTGTTTGATGCTTCGTTATACTACAACTCCTCCATTCAGAATGAAGGTTGACCCCGAAGTGGATTTCCTAGAATTCTTATCGGTCTGAAAGTCAGAATCCGTGTATCTCATAAGGATCAAATCTCCACTGCCATACACTAAGTTGTAGTTCCTCATTCTCCTAAGATACTTGAGGATTGCCTTTACGACTGTCCAGTGATCTAATCCTGGATTGGACTGATATCTACTGACGATTCCTAATGTATAACAGATGTCGGGTCGGGTACACAACATGGCATACATCAGGTTCCCTACAGCCGAAGCATATGGAATCCGTCTCATATCCTCAATATCTTAAGGAGTCTTAGGACACTGATCCTTAGACAAGTGAACCCCATGCCTTAAGGCAGCAAACCCTTCTTGGAGTTCTGCATCTTATATCTAGACAACATCTTGTCAATATAAGACGCCTGAGACAAGGCTAGCGTTCTGTTCTTCCTGTTCCGGACAATCTGGATACCTAGAATATACTGAGCTTCTCCCAAATCTTTAATTTGGAATTGTGAAGCTAGCCACTTCTTAACGTCAGTAAGAAATTCTACCTCATTCCCAATGAGAAGAATATCGTCCACATACAACACTAAAAATGCGACAGTTTTGTCAACGATTTTCTTGTAGACACAAGGCTCATCGAAATTTTGATCAAAACCATAAGATTTGATCGCCTCATCAAACCTTATATTCCAAGACCTCGAAGCTTGTTTCAACCCATAAATGGACCTATGAAGCCGACAAACCTTTTGCTCTTGGCCTTGGGCAATGAACCTTTGGGCTGGTCCATGTAGATGGTCTCATCAAGTTTTCCATTCAGAAAGGCTGTCTTGACGTCCATGTGCCATACCTCGTAGTCATAATACGTGGCAATGGCCAGAAGGATCCTGATCGACTTTACCATGGCAACAGGTGAAAAGGTCTCCTCATAGTCAACCCCTTCCACCTGGGTAAAACCCTTTGCCACTAGTCGGGCTTTGATGGTTTGCACCTTCCCATCTACGCCACGTTTACGCTTGTAGATCCATTTGCAACCAATAGGTTTTACCCCATCCGTTTTGATCCACAAGCTCCCGCATTGCATTGAAGTACATAGACTCCATTTCCTAGTCCATAGCTTTAATCCATTCGTCTTTGTCAACATCAACCATTGCCTGATCATAGGTCAATGGATCCTCACAGTCATCATCAAGAGCGACGAATGAGGTTTCAGCTAAACCCATGTAGCGATCAGGCTGTCTCACAACCCTCCCACTACGTCGAGGCATTCCCAACTCTTGGGAACGGACTTGACTAGATGAGCTAGGATTAACAACACTTGTTGACGTACTAGCACCATCAACAACTCTTGCTGATGAACTGTCCATTTCATTCAACACAATTTTACTCCTTGGTAAGTGATCCCTGACGTGGTCTTCCTCTAGGAAAATGGCGTTTGTCGACACAAGCAACCTATTATCCTTAGGATCGAAAAATAGACCACCCCTAGTCTCTTTAGGGTAACCTACGAATAGGCACAATTTCGAACCGGGTTCCAACTTTTTCGAGTTTGAAACCAACACGTGGGTCGGGCATCCCCAAATCTGAAGTGATGTAAACTGCCTTTACGTCCACTCCAGAGCTCGAAAGGTGTTTCACAAACACTCTTCGAGGGAACATTGTTCAAAATATAGACGCGAGCCTCCACCTGCGTAACCCCAAAAAGATCGTGAGGCGACGAGCATAGCTCATCATCGACCGAACCATGTCCAACAAGGTTCTGTTTCTCCTCTCTGATACACCATTCTGTTGTGGCATACCAGGTGCTAAGAGTTGGGACGTAATTCCGTGTTCTATCATATAGTCCTGGAATTCTGTGTCCATGTACTCTCCACTTCGATCCGATCGAAGTGTTTTAAGTGATTTACCTAAGTGGTTCTCAACCTCAGTCTTGTACTCCTTGAACTTTTCAAGAGTTTCAGACTTCTTGTGCATTAGGAAAATATACCCATACCTCGAGTAATCGTCTATGAAAGAAACGAAGTATTCATAACCGCCCCGAGCTTTAACATTCATCGGACCACAGAGGTCAGAATGTACTAACTCAAGAGGCTCTTTGGCTCTATATCCTTTTTCACTAAAAAGACGTTTGGTCATCTTTCCCTCAAGGCATGACTAAGACACTGGTAAAGAGTTTTCTTCCAACTCGTTTAGAAGTCCACTCTTCACTAGTTTCTCAATCCTATTGAGATTAATGTGGCCTAACCGTAGATACCAAAGATGGACATTTTCCTTAGGAGAAACTTTCGCTTTCTTAGTTCACGTTTCTGCAGTTTTAAACAATTCAGTATTCAAAACACTTTTGACCGAATTAGGTTTCAAAACATACAAATTATGCTCAAGTGAAGCTGAACAAATAGCATTGCCTTTGGAAGAAATAAACGCTTTATTTAATTCAAAAGAAACACATAAAGATTGTTCAATTAGGGAGGAAATGGAAACAAGGTTTCTAGTAAACCCTGGTACAATGTACAAATTATCTAATAATAAGTACTTCCCGCCAAAGTGTAGCTTCACCGTGTCGATCACAAAGCAGAGACAAGCTCCCGGATCAAACCCGTGAGTCACCTCACCTCTCTCAGCAGTGGTGTCGCAGAATCAATCTCCGAAAAGAAGAACAAACATGGTTAGTGGCGCCTAATCCAATATCTAGGCGAGTCACTCACTCTCCCACTAAACAGTTTCTCACACACAAGTAAATCATATTTACCTTGATTCCTCCTCTCGGCTAGGAATTTGGGACAGTTCCTCTTCCAGTGTCCGCCCCCATTGAAGTGGAAGCACTTTCCTTTCTCTGCAACGTCCTTGACCTTCTTGCCCTTGTGGGACGGCAAAGGCTGGCCGCTTTACCCCCTCTTCATCCTCTTCTTCCCTTTCGGGCATGAAGGAGCAACAGGTTTCGTCCCAGAGGTCGAACCCCTGTGATAAGACCTATAGGCAACATTTGCCTCAGACTCTGATGCCTTGACCCTGTTCAAGGACTGGAAATTCTGTAGCTCATTGAGAATGGTAGTCAGAGTGTAGCTAATTTTGTTCATAACAGCATTGCTACGAAACTGAAGGAAACTCTTCGGAAGAGTCTCCAAAATAAAACTGACTTGACTCGACTCGTCGATCGAAGCTCCGTTCATCTCAGCCAGATTAAAGTGGGTCATCATGTCTAGAACATGTTCACGGACAGACGACCCCTCTTCATCCGCGCGTTCAAGACGTATTTGAGCGAGTCATGTCGGACCTGAAAGGACTGTTGTCCAAACATTTCCTGCAATGACACCATGATCTCATTGGCGGTGACCATCAGCTCATGCTTCTTTGCCAATACATCAGACATGGTGGCAATGATATAGACCTTGGCCTTTTCATTGGCCCTGATCCATCGATCGTATGCATCGCGAACAGTTCGCGACGCAGTCGATCCCGGTATCTGAGGACACTCCTCAGAGAGCACGAACTTAATGTGGTTAGTTACCAAAATTGTCTTAATGTTGTTTTTCCAACTTTGGTATTAAGAAAACTTCGTGTTACTCTCGCAAAAAACTTTTGAAATCCAATCAAGTTTTAGCAAAAAAATGTTTCATGATCCCCTAGGTCATTCCAAATTTTGCAATGATATCCTAAAGGTTTAGAATGACTGTCACCGAAGGGTGGACAGAACACTCCTTCTCTAGGACGAGACTTTCTCGATAAGACCCTAATCCCAGAATAACTCTTATTCCATTAGGCGTCCAATTATCATTGTTCGGTCAAATTCATTAACACTTAACGAATTCTGTGAGCGTCACCCTCAATCTTTAAGTTTCCAAGCATCCGTCCAAACAATAGCCACCGAAGGGTGAACCAAGAAGGAAACCCAATTAGGAAACTGTATCCCTTTTGGGAATTCGCGGTGATCCGACTCCCATGATCAGGCCCTCCGAAGGGATTGTCTGATCCAGGCCAAATTAGCAGGCGGATCATAGGCGTCTCACGGTGTGAATCGAAAGAAGAGACCGTGGGTCTCGTTTTCACAAGTCCCACTACCACTCACTATAAGTACTCTCTCCATCCACGATGATATTGACCTATTCAAATGTCACCCGAAGGGGGACGCTCCCATTTGCGCCACGAGGCCGAGTATAGATCTCACAGTGCGGACTTATCGGAGATTTATGGTTGGAAATTCAAATGTATCTCATACACTTTATTTCCTCTCACTCAGCATTTTAATTTTAATAGGGATTGACCTAGATAAACCGGCTAAAATTTACCTAAGTCTACCATTATAACTCTTATATGGTATTAACCTAAGTTTATAATCACATTATTACTTAGGTCTATGTGAGCAAATTAAAACACTTTTAATTAACGACACTCACGATAAGTATAATCTAAGAATCTCCGGACCGAATTCACTGCCAGGTCGGTTTCTAGGTAGGGGTGTTCCGCAAGCGTCAACTTAAATACCCCAGCCTTAGACAAAACCTTCCTTAGACAGAGTTACTAATCAGTCTCCATTCATAGACTATACTTTGATTTCCTAATTTCTAATCTCATTAGAAAATAGAAAACCTACCTAAGTCTAATTATTCAAGTTCTAAACTCTTTAAAACTAATAATTAACTTAGGTTGCATGCATTTCTATGTTATAGTGCTTGATCATTCATCACATAAATAACTATATACAATAACATAATATTATTCATCACATGAATATAAATGCATGAGCATACTTTAATCTAAAAAATATAACACTTATATTAATTAAATTAAACATGCATTTAATTATATTATAACTCCTATAATATAACTTATCATGCAAACTATATATTATAACTCTTATAATATAAATGATGCATGAAAATGTTTAACCTAAAGTGAGATTTTAAATATATATGACATACATTATGCACATAGAAATTAATTAAATCATACATCTCATGCATAAAATAATTAAAAAGCAAAAATGGACCGGTTTTGGCACCTAGGGGTAATTATTTAATTAAATAACATTAATATAACACTTAAATTAATTTTATTTAACAAAATAATTGAATAAAATAAATATAACATTTTACATTAAATAAAATAATAGAAAAACGAAAAAAACTGCCCACTCTAAGAAGCAACTTGCCCACGTTGCGAAACTGCCTCGCGAACTGCCCCTCAACACGTGCCGCGTTGCAACGCCGTGGGCAACCTAGTGTTTAAACTAACTATTGTTTATGTTAAATCATTAATTTTGCAACGATACTTCAAGGGTTTAGAACAAAAGCCTCCGTCGGGCGGTCAGTCATTCCTCCCTTGAATTGAGACTTTCTCAGTCAATTCTCACTACCAGAACATCTCATGTCCCAAAGGTCCTTAGCTACCGTTTGTTTAGTCAAGGACTTATTAACTAACTTAACTCATCCCGTAAATGTGACCCTACCATTTTCAGATCCAATAGGCCTGAGCCAACAGGCTACCATTAAGAAAGACAACTGCTGGCAAACAACCTAAGAGACCCTATCCATTTCTGGAGTTCACGGTGTTCCGATCCCTATAGTCAGGCCCTCTTTAGGGTTTGGCTGTTCCAAGACAACCTAGCAGGCGAACTATAGAAATCTCACGGTGCGACCTAATGGAGGAGATCGTAGGATACGTTGACACGCGTCCCCGCTCCCATTTACTATGGATACTTCCCTCATTCACCTTCGTGATTGAACCATGCAAACACATACCGTAGGGAGACACCTATTGACGTCGCGTGCCGAGCATGGAACTCACGGTGTGAACTTTGAGGACGTGAGAGTAAACTCGATGCAAACATCTCGCTTTTCTCCCACCAAGTTCCTAAAATTAGGGTATGGATTTAACTTAGTCTGATTCGCTAAAAAGAATCTATCTAAGTCTATGACTATTATAACTATTATAACTAGGGCTTAAAACCTTATGTCTAGGTGAATAAACATTTTAATTACCTAGAGATAAAACAGAATCGAGGTTAATTCAACTCGGGTTCCGGTCGGTTCTCAGTGTAGGAGGTGTTCTGCTAACTGTCACTTTAAGTACCCCAACCTTGACAGTAACTTCACCCCAGAGAGTTCCCTTATAACTAAAGTCCTAAAGTCCTACTATATTTTAAACTATTTAAAATATTACGTAAGACTTATTTCTAATCTTATTAGAAATTGAAACTTAGGTCTAAATTAATTTTAAACAATTTAAAACTAATTAAATTTAACCCAAGTTCCTATGTTTGCATGCATTTCTTTATTATAGGTTATGGTTTCTAAAACCCCTTTAATTTATAATTTTTATAAATTTTAATAATTAACCTATGATAAAGAAACTATATTATAAATCCAACAATCAATATTCAAATTGGAATTATAAAATATATTCAACTTCTTGAATCATAAAATTACTTAAACAAAATAACATTTATTTTAATCTAAGTAATTTCATGCTCCATGCAATTTATTTTCCATATAATCTAATTATAACACTTATAATTAATTACTCATGAAAAAAATAAATTAGTCATGCATTCAACCATATTCATATAACATTTATATAAATAAAATGCATGAACATGCTTATCCTAAGGTGGGAATAATCTAAATGACATTCACATAGATAAATAGTTGTAAAACCGAAATAATTTGGCCCCTAAAGTGCAAAAAAAAAATAAATTACATTAATTTATTTCATTAAACCGGTCCAAAAATACCCTGAACCGGCCTTAAACCGCTCGAATCGGACAAAACACGTTGAACCAGTCGAACCAGTCTGCAGCTGCTGGAAAGCCCCACGGCGTTTCAACGCTGATGGCAGCGTTGCAACGCCCGCTTCGTCGTCTTGCGCGCCTGGTATCGGGATGGCGATGCAACGCTGAGGGGCAGTGTTGCAACGCCGCTGACCCCTTGAACGCCCGCGTCGATAGGGAGCACTGGCGTTGCGACGCTGTTCTTCAGCGTTGCAACGCTGCTGCTTCGACAGCAGCTTTCTTCCACGAACACAACAGCTTCATCTTGCAATTTCTCCTTCGATTCTCCACCGAATTGCTTGAAACTTGTTCCGAACGACTCGCAACTAAATTACAGACTCAATTTTACACTTTTTGCCCATAAACGCAGCGGCCTTTACATACTAATTGATCAAAATCAAAGTAAACTAAGGCCAAAACATTCCTAAACAAGTTTTACAGCAAACCAAATGCAATTCCCACCAAATCAATGCAATTTTGTTTCATAACAAAACAATACAAGCATGCTCTGATACCAATTGATGGAGATCTGATCTCCTTGAGCAGCGGAAACGTGTTTGGTATCTTAATTACTTGATTGTTTTGCTTAAAACAAAATCCAGTACATTGACAAAAAGAACAGAACAAGCATGTTAATTCTAAACTAATTAGGCATGGATAATAGCATACAAACATGCTAAGTTTAACCATTAAACTAAGGGGAAGAAGAAGAATTACCTTTGTAGTTTCTAAGTCTTCCAAAGACAAAGAACTCCTTGCTCCAGGTGTTCAAAGAACACATCAACACCCAAGAAACTTCTCTGTTTTTCTCTGTGCAACAACACCACTACTTGGATCACCTCCTATATCTCTGAATACTTGGATCCTCCTTGGTGGGAAGGATTCCAACTTTTGGAATGTGAAGGGAATTTGAGAGTGAGAGAGAAATTTTTCAGGAAGTTGCAATTGCTCAATTGCAAGAATGATCAATCGTTCATCCTGTTCATCTGTCCTTCTCCCAGGAGAAAGACTTCACTGGGTAATTCCCCACTCCCTATCGAGGGGGAGTTGGGAGTAGTGGGAACGTGTCCTCCTGACACGTTTCCAATTAATATTATATTAATTAATCAAATCACATTTAATTTAATTATAATATTAATTAAATTGATTAAATCATATTTAATCATTTTACCCTTTAACCTATAGTTTAATGTACATCTCATGCACATTATGTTTTAACCTATAGTTTTCAAATATGAATCACATTCACATTTGAATTTAATATTTGAACTCTTTCAAATATTTAATTCTCTCAAGTAATTTAATTTGAATCCTATTCACATTAAATTTATAATATATAGTTCCAAAACTATATATTATATCGTATCTAAATACATTAAATATATTCCCTAATGAATTTGAACATTTCAAATTCAAATGATCTAAGAACCCTTTACGAGCTAGAAGGTGGACCTAATGGACCTACAGATCAGAAGCTCCAACGATACGAGACCGCTTTCTGCTAATCTCATTAAACTCTAAATCAACATTCGTTAATCTGCGAATAGTCCACTAAAGTCCCACAAATGCACTCTTCTCACTCAGAGATATATTTTTGTGTCCATGGATATTAACCAATAACAAAGCAAGTCAATCCTTCACGAATGTTCGTAAACACCACCGGGTCAAATTACCGCTTTTACCCCGGATTACATCTTATGCCTTAAGTACCAGTGCTCCTCTCTAATGAACAATTTGTTTGTGGTCCTACCAACAAATAGAGTCCCTCTCGGGCCAATGAGAGGGTCCTTTGTTCAAGTCCCGGAGACACCACTTAAGGAAACATTCCTCTACTTACCCTAGTAGGCGGGAAGGAGTGAATTCCATCTTGCTAAGTTAAGTTCCCAGCCGCTCACTCGGTCTTGTCCCCAAGAAGGTAGGCATATTGAGTCGGTGAATCGCCACTCTCACCCATACTAGTCAAAGGACAATCCTCATGAACTGGAGTTCGTAACTCTCTCCTGAGTTTGAGATCAAGTTGCTTAGGTCATCCTAGTGAAATAGAAACCTAACTAGTTAACGGACTTACAGCTAGAGGTTACTATTTCGTGGTCCGGTCTTATGTAATCTCATTACATAGGATATCCCCACTCACATGTCATCTACACGAACACGTTAGGATCACAGTGTTTGTATCAAATACAAAGTGGGCCATATTCATAGTTTTACGAGGGTAAGGTACCCAAACTATATCCCCTAACTATAGACCCTTTAGGTTGTATCTCGAACCGAGATCAATTTTATGTACATTACATTCAGTTAAAGATTCATTTAACAGCCTTGGATGTTTAGTTTATTGGATTTAGGGTATTAAATAAAGGCAAAGTCGTAGATAACGAACAATAACACTTTATTGAAATAATAACACTTTATTACATTAATTAGAACATAATTACAAACTACGAGTTTTATGGCAAAAATCTCAACAAGATCTTTGAAATTCCTTCCTTGGTCATAAACGCTTCGTGTTTCTCGAGCTCAACGAGTGCTTCTCTCGTATGAAACCCGAACACAACCACTTGGAGTCTCGATTGTTCTTCCTTTGGAAGAAGGAAAGTTGTGGGACTCTAGTGTTTTGGAGAGGGAGGAGAGTTGAGTAAGTAGAGAGAATTTTGATCTCTTCTCTTTGATCAAAATCAAAAAATGAGAGACTTGCACACCAATCCCTTCTTGCAAAGGGGTTTAAGTAGTGGAAATGATGGAGTTAAAATCTCCACATTATTACCACTTTACCACAACCATAGGTTATGCAAATCTCATTTGCATAACCACATAATATAAGATATCTCATATCTCATATTGCAAATCACATTTGCAATAATTGTGGTTTAATTAAATTGAATCACATCCAATTTAATTTCTCTCAATTAATTTCTCCAATTTTCCCTAATTCAACAATTAGGTTAACCTATAGTTTATTATTGAATCTCATTCACATTAAACTATATATTATATCATTCATATCTCATATAAATGATATAAATTCCCTTTAAGTGAAATTGAACACTTCAATTTCATACCAAAACATTAACCCTTCTTCTAACCCAGATTGAGCCAAATGAGGACCTAATGGACCTCAAAGATGGCGGGCTCCAATGATCCGAGATTAACTGTCAAACTCTTTGACCCGTTAATCAACATTCATTAGCTACGGTAACACTCCACTATAGTCCGTAGCTGCACTCCCGCCGCCGCGAGAATATTACGTGTCCACCGATATAACCAATGCCCATGAGTCGACCCTTCACAGGGTTGTTCGTGAGACACGATCAGGTCAAATTACCGCTTTACTCCTCGTGTGTCACATCTTGTTCCTTAAGTCCCCACTACTCCTCTAATCAACAACACATTGTGATGGTCCAACCATACACAACACCCTTCTCGGGCGGTGAGAAGGTGGGCGCTGCTGTCCAAGCCACAGAGACAAAGACTTAAGGGAACAACCCTCTAGTTTTCCTAAAGGCGGAACGCAGTGAATTCCATCTTGCGTAGTTAAGTTCCCGCTCCTACTTGGTCCTCGGTCCACGAGAAGATAGGCTTATTGGGCGAGTAATGCGACCACCCTCACCCGCACTAGTCAAAGGGCGGACCCCGAGACGAGAGTCGGTAACACGCTCGAGATTCGTGTCGAGTCACTAATGGTCATCTCACGAAGTTATTAGTCCCTTCGCACAACGGTGTTACATCGCAGGGGTCTAATAATTCACGCGATCCGGTCTCGTATAATCTCATTGCACAGATGCCTCCACTCGCATGTCAATCATATGAACGAGTCGATCACCTTGTTTGTATCTAATACAAAGCGGGCCGCAACCACGGTGTATCCGTGGATTAGGTCTCCAACCCTATCCATATACTGTAGACCGTTCGGGTCATTAACTCGAACGTGATCCTCCCTGTGTGTCCACTACACACCGTTCAAGTTCTAGTTCTCTAATAAATTCAATGACCCTGGAGCTAAGTTTATTGAAAAAGTTTGTAAATATCCCAACAAGATTCACAATGCATAATTAATTAAACACAATAAAGTTGACTGATTTTGGCATCTAATGCATGTAGACAACTAAATTATTACAATAATAATCTAAAATTAAAATCGAACCACTTCGAATTTTGGTCAAACAAGCTTGCATATATGTAAATCGGACCTTCAAAAGGTTGAACCAGGCTGGAAAAGGCTGAACCGAGCCTCCAAATGGTAAAATGGACCTCCAAAACAGCAAAACCAACCTCGAATTAGTTAGAATCGGTCTAAAAACAACCGAACCGGACCAAAATCGAGCCGGACTGGTCCAAAATTAATTGAACCGGTCAATGTCAACAAAGTAGGGTTAAATTCAACTGCATTTTCTTCCTTTAAAATGAAGTTCACGCGGGCTGTTCAAAAATGGGTACGGTAGCAAATTAAAAAAAAAAGTAGTTGCTCTATTCTGTGTTTTCAGGACCTCCGAGGCTTCTTTTTTCAAATTGAAAGTCTTCCCGGACTCCAATCGAATTAAAATTTTTACAGATTATTCTACACATATTAATGCTCAAACACACTTAAGCAATTTGAAAATAAAGCACAAATTGATGCTCAATTTAAATGCCAAATCCAAATTAACACTTTAGACACCCAAAAGACACAATTGATCAAATTGAGTGCTCAAAATTGCTCAAATACCAATTGAAAAAGTGTAGATTAAGAAAGCGGAAGCAATTTTGGATCTTAAACACTCTAAGTTGATCAATTTTACAAAACAAAAAGCATGCTCAAATCTGGAAAACACAGAGAATAAGAACTCATACCTTTGTTCCTCAAAATTCTCCTAATCCGTGGGCAATTTCTTGTCACAAACATTTTGTGGACAACCTCTAGTGTCTTCCCTACTATCCTCAGCCCTTGGAACAGATTGTGGGATCTTTGATAGAGATGTTGGGATTTTTATCCTAATCTCGTGTTTGTAAATTACTATTTGAAATTAATAAAGTGTTATTTATTTCATTATTTCGTGTCTCGCATTTTATACAAACTTTGACCAATAAACTAAGCTCTAGGGTCATTGAATACATGAGAGAATTAGATCTTGAACGGTGTATAGTGCACACATAGGGAGGATCACGTTCGAGTTAATGACCCGAACGGTCTCCAGTATATGGATGGGGTTGGGACCTAATCCTAGATACACTGTGGATGCAACCCGCTTTGTATTAAGATACAAACGAGATGATCTGACTCGTTCATGTGATTGACATGCGAGTGGGGGCATCTTGTACAATGAGATTGTACAAGACCGGACCGTGAATTATTAGACCTACTGATGTAACACCGTTGACAGTAAGGACTAATAACTTCGTATATGGCCATTAGTGACTCGACCTGAATCCTAAGCGTGTTACGGATTCCTATCTGTGGGGGTCTGTCCTTTGACTAGTACGGGAGAGGGTGGTCACAGTTACTCGCCCAATATGCCTATCATCTCAAGGACAGGACCAAGTAACGAGCTTGGAACTTAACTACGCGAGATGAAATTCACTCGTTCCCGCCTTTAGGAAAACTAGAGGAGTTGTTCCCTTAAGTGTTGTCTCTAGGGCTTGGACAACAGGTGCCCACTCTTTCACTTGCACGAGAGAGTTGTTGTGTATGGTCGGACCATAACAACGTTGTTGTTCATTAGAGGAACAGTGAGGACTTAAGGAGCAAGAAGTAGACACAGGGGTAAAACGGTAATTTGACCCAGTAGTGTCTACGAACAACCTGTGAAGGGTCGACTCATGGGCATTGGTTATATCAGTGGACATGTAATATTGTGCACTGACGGGAGTGCAGCTACGGGCTTTAGTGGAGTGTTACCGTAGCTAATGAAGGTTGATTAACCGGGTCAAAGAGTTTGATAGGTTAATCTCGGATCCTTGGAGCTCGTCACTGTAGGTCCATTAGGTCCCTCGGTTGGCTCAATCTGGGTTAAAAGAATGGTTAATATTTTGGTGTGAATTGAAGTGTTCAATTTTACTAAAAGGGCATTTATGTCATTTATATGAGATATGAATGATATATTATATAGTTTAAGGTAAATGAGATTATTAATAAATTATAGGTTAGTCTAATTGTTGAATTAGGGCTAATTGGAGAAATTAGGTTGAGAGATATTAAATTGGATGTGATTCAATTTAATAAATCCACAATATTGCAAATGTGATTTGTGATATGAGATATGAGATATCTTATAATATATGGTTATGCAAATATTATTTGCATAACCTATAGTTGTGGTAAAATGGTAAATAGGTGGAGATTTCAACTCCACCTATCTCCATTATATAAACCCTTCTTGCAAGAAGGAAGATAAGTGATTCTCTCATTTTCTTGAATTCTCACCAAAAAGAAGAGAAAGATCTCTCTCAACTCTCTCTCAATTCCTCTCCTCCCTTGACCAAAACAAAAGTTCTCACCAACTTCCTTCTTTCAAAAGAAGAACAATCGAGAAGCCTTTGGTGGTGTTCTTGTTCGTGAGAAGAGTTCGAGTTCGTAGAGATCGAGGAGCACATGAAGAGTTCGTGAATCTGGAAAGGAATTTCGAAGAGGGTCTTCAACAAGTCAGTACATACTAATTTTCTTTCCATTTAAGCATGTTTAGCCTAGATTTATAGTTAAATCATTTTAATGAAATTCAAGTGCGCAACTTCACCATGACGATTCAATCGTCTTCCGCTGTGTGGGAGTTTAATTCCCTTCAATTGGTATCAGAGCCATACGTTGGTTCGAAGTTTGTGCACTGTTTTTCGTTGAAATTAGGTGGGTATAGCTTTAATTTATGTGATAAATTGTTGGTTTGCATGATGGATGTTTTGATTTTGGCACTTTAGTATAGATTTACAATTTTTATGTTGATGTGATTAATGTAAGGGCCGGTTGTTTTTGGGCATTTTGTTGTAAATCGAGTCTGTAAGTCCTAATCGTTCATGGAAAGAGTTGTTGTGAAGAAATCGGAGCGGAAACGGGCAAAAATCAACGAAAAATAGCAAGAGGTGCTTGTTGTTCTGTCGACAGCGTTGAGACGCTGTTCATCGACGTCTCAACGATGCGCATGCTGGAGCAAGGCGCGCTGCAGGATAGCGTTGCAACGCCGCTGGCATTGGGAACGCTAGCACAACGCTGGACGCTGCAGTGTTGCAACGCCGCCATTTACAGCGTTACGCAGCGCAAGCGAGAGAGAGCGATTCATGCGCGATTTACGCGTGCAACGTGGGCATAGTGCTTCATGGGGGCGGTTTTGAACGTGTTTTCTTTTTATTTAAATTGTAAAATGTATTTTTTTTTATTTATTTTATTAAATAATATTAATATAAAAGCTATATTAATGTTATTTAATTAAATAAATTACCCCTAGGTGTCAAAACTGGTCCATTTTTGCTATTTAATTATTTTATGCATGAGATGTATGATTTAATTAATTTCTATGTGCATATTGTATGACATATAGATTTAAAATCCCACCTTAGGTTAAACATTTCATGCATCATTTATATTATAAGAGTTATAATATATAGTTTGCATGATAGGTTATATTATAAGAGTTATAATATAATTAAATGCATGTTTTAATTTAATTAATATAAGTGTTATATTTTTTAGATTAAAGTATGCTCATGCATTTATATTCATGTGATGAATTATTTTGTTATAGTATATAGTTATTCATGTGATGAATGATCAAGCACTATAACATAAAAATGCATGCAACCTAAGTTAATTATTAGTTTTAAAGTGTTTAGAACTTGAATAATTAGACTTAGGTTTTCTACTTCTAATAAGATTATAATTAGGAAATCAAAGTATAGTCTTTGAATGGTCACTGATTAGTAACTCTGTCTAAGGAAGGTTTTGTCTAAGGCTGGGGTATTTAAGTTGACGCTTGAGGAACACCCCTACTTGAAAACCGACCTGGGAGTGAATTCGGTCCGGAGATTCTTAGATTATACTTATCGTGAGTGCCGTTAATTAAAAGTGTTTTAATTTACTCACATAGACCTAAGTAATAATGTGATTATAAACTTAGGTTAAATACCATATAAGAGTTATATTGGTAGACTTAGGTAAATTTTAGTTGGTTTATCTAGGTCAATCCCGAAAAATTATAAAGTGCTGAGTGGGAGGAAATATATTGTATGAGATACATTTAATTTTCAACCACAAATCTCCGTTAAGTCCGCACCGTGAGATCCATACTCGGGCCTCGTTGCGCAAATGAGAGCGTCCCCCTTCGGATGGTATTTGTATGGGTCAATATCAAAGTGGATGGAGAGAGTACTTATAGTGAGTGGGAGCGGGACCTGTGAAAACGGGACCCATGGTCTCTTCTTTCGATTCACACTGTGAGACCCCTATGATCCGCCTGCTAGTTTGGCCTGGACCAGACAATCCTTTCGGAGGGCCTTGATCATGGGAGTCGGAACACCGTGAATTCTCAAAAGGGATATAGTTTCCTTGTTGGTTTACTTTCGTGGTTCACCCTTCAGTGGCTATTGTTTGAACAAATACTTGGAAACTTAAAAATTGAGGGTGACACTCACAGAATTCATTAAGTGTTAATGAATTCGACCAAATAATGGTAACTGGACGCCTAATGGAATAAGAGTTATTCTGGGATTAGGGTCTGGTCGAGAAAGTCTCGTCCTAGAGGAGGAGTGTTTCTGTTCACCCTTCGGTGGCGGCCATTCTAAACCTTTAGGATATCATTGCAATTTTTTTAAATGACCTAGGGATCATAGGATTAAATTTTGCTAAAACTTGATTGGTTTTTCAAAAGTTTATGCGAGACTGACACAAAATTATTTGATTTTTTCAGCTAAAATTATGTCTAGCTCAATTATAGCTTTACTTGCTTCTGACAAACTAGTGGGAGATAACTTCCAAACTTGGAAGAATAATATCAACACGATTTTAGTAACTGACGACATGAAGTTTGTGCTTACTGAGGGGTGTCCTTAGTTGCCGAGCTTGACTACATCACAAAGTGTTCGTGATGCGTACGATCGATGGATCAATGCCAATGAAAAGGCCAAGGTCTATATCATTGCCAGCTTGTCTGAAGTATTGGCAAAAAAGTATGAGTTTATGGTCACCGACAAGGAGATCATGGATTCGTTGCAAGACATGTTTGGACAACAGTCCTTTCAGGCCAGACACGATTCACTCAAACACATCTTCAACGAACGGATGAAAGAGGGGTCGTCTGTCCGTGAACATGTTCTAGACATGATGACCCACTTTAATCTAGCGGAGATGAACGGGGCTTCGATCAATGAGTCGAGTTAGGTCAACTTTATACTTGAGACTCTTCCGAAGAGTTTCCTTCAGTTTCGTAGCAATGTTGTTATGAACAAAATTAGTTCCACTCTGACCACCCTTCTGAACGAGCTACAGAACTTCCAATCCTTGATGAGGATCAGGGCACCGGATTCTGAGGCAAATGTTGCCTACAGGTCTGCTCACAGGGGTTCGACCTCTGGGACTAAACCTGTTGCTCCTTCTCGCACGAAAGAGAAGAAGAAGATGAAGAAGGGTAAAGCTGACCGAGTTGCCGCCCAAAAGGACAAGAAGGTCAAGGAAGTTGTAGAGAAAGGAAAGTGTTTCTACTGCAATGGGGACGACCACTAGAAGAGAAACTGCCCCAAGTTCCTTGCCGAGAGGAAGAATCAAGGTAAATGTGATTTACTTGTAACTGAAACTTGCTTAGTGGAGAGTAGTGACTCTGCCTGGATTTTAGATTCGGGCGCCACTAACAACGTTTGTTCTTATTTTCAGGAAATTGATTCTTGGCAGCTGCTGCGAGAGGGTGAGATGACTCTATGGGTTTGATCCGGAGAGATAGTCTCTACTGCAGCGATCGACAAAGTGAAGCTTTATTTTGGTAGGAATTACTTATTGTTGGACAATATGTATATAGTTCTAGGGTTTACTAGAAACCTTGTTTCCATTTCCTGTCTAACTGAACATTGTATTTCAATTTCCTTTGATAATAATAAAGTGTTTATTTCTTTCAAAGGTAATTTTATCTGTTCAGCTTCACTTGAGTCTAATTTGTATGTTTTAAAACAAAATTCAGTAAAAAGCATTTTGAACACTAAGTTATTTAAAACTACAGAAACGCGAACTAAGAAAGTTAAGGTTTCTCCGAAAGAAAATGTCCATCTTTTGCATCTAAGGTTAGGCCACATTAATCTCAATAAGATTGAGAGACTAGTGAAGAGTGGACTTCTAAGTCAGTTGGAAGAAAACTTTTTACCAGTGTGTGAGTCATGCCTCGAATGCAAAATGACCAAACGTTCTTTTAGTGGAAAAGGATATAGAGCCAAGGAGCCCCTTGAGCTTATACATTCTGACCTCTGTGGTCCGATCACTGTTAAAGCACGTGGTGGTTACGAATAATTCGTTTCTTTCATTGATGATTATTCGAGGTATGGGTATATTTACCTAATGCATAGAAAGTCTGAAACTCTTGAAAAGTTCAAGGAGTACAAGACTGAGGTTGAGAACCTGTTAGGTAAAACCGTAAAAACACTTCGATCGGATCGAGGTAGAGAGTATATGGACACCGAATTCCAAGACTATATGATAGAACACGAAATTACGTCCCAACTCTCAGCACCTGGTATGCCACAGAAGAATGGTGTATCGGAGAGGAGAAACAGAACCCTGTTGGACATGGTTCGGTCGATGATGAGTTATGCTCGTGTCCTTGATTCCTTTTGGGGTTACGAAGTGGAGACTGCTGTGTATATTTTTAACAACGTTCCGTCGAAGAGTGTTTGTGAAACACCTTTCGAACTCTAGAATGGTCGTAAAGGTAGTTTACACCATTTCAGAATTTGGGGATGCCCGACCCACGTGTTGGTGTCAAACCCGAAGAAATTGGAACCCCGTTCAAAATTGTGCCTATTCGTAGGTTACCCAAAAGAGACCAGAGGTGGTCTATTTTACGATCCTAAGGATAATAGGGCGCTTGTGTCGACAAACGCCACTTTCCTTGAGGAAGACCACATCAGGGATCATTTTCCTAGAAGCAAAATCGTGTTAAACGAAATGGACAGTACATCAGCAAGGGTTGTTGATGGGGCCAGTACGTCAACAAGTGTTGTTGATCCTAGCACGTCAAGTCAAATCTTTTCCCAAGAGTTGGGAATGCCTCGACGTAGTGGGAGGGTTGTGAGACAGCCTGAACGTTACATGGGTTTAGCTGAAACCCAAGTCGTCAATCCTAATGATGATTGCGAGGATCCATTGACCTATGATCACGTTATGGCTGATGTTGACAAGGACAAATGGATTAAAGCTATGGACCAGGAAATGGAGTCGATGTACTTCAATTCTGTCTCGGAGCTTGTAGATCAACCGGATGGGGTAAAACCTATAGGTTGTAAATGGATCTACAAGCGTAAACGTGACGTAGATGGGAAGGTGCAGACCTTAAAAGCACGACTAGTGGCAAAGAGTTTTACCCAGGTCAAAAGGGTTGACTATGAGGAAACCTTTTCACCTGTTGTCATGGTAAAGACGATCAGGATCCTTCTGGCCATTGTCATGTATTATGACTACGAGGAATGGCAGATGGATGTCAAGACCGCCTTTCTGAATGGCAACCTTGACGAAACCATCTACATGGAACAACCCAAAAGGTTCATTACCCAAGGCTAAGAGCAAAAGGTTTGCCGGCTTCATAGGTCTATTTATGGACTGAAACAAGCCTCGAGGTCTTGGAATATAAGGTTTGATGAGGCAATCAAATCTTATGGCTTTGATCAGAATGTTGATGAGCCTTGTGTTTACAAGAAACTCGTCGACAAAACTGTCGCATTTTTATATTATACGTGGATGATATCCTTCTCATTGGGAATGAGGTAGGATTTCTTACTGACGTTAAAAATTGGCTAGTTTCGCAATTCCAAATGGAAGATTTGGGAGAAGCTCAGTATGTTTTAGGTATCCAGATAGTCCAAAACCGTAAGAACAAAACGCTAGCATGTCTCAAGCGTCTTATATTGACAAGATGTTGTCTAGATATAAGATGCAGAACTCCAAGAAGGGCATGCTGCCTTTCAGGCCAAGGGTTCACCTGTCTAAGGATCAGTGTCCTAAGACTCCTCAAGAGGTTGAGGATATGAGACATATACCCTATGCTTCAGCTTTAGGGAGCCTGATGTATGCCATGTTGTGTACTAGGCCCGACATCTATTATGTAATAGGGATAGTCAGTAGATATAAATCCAATCCAGGATTAGATCACTGAACAGCCGTAAAGGCAATCCTCAAGTATCTTAGGAGAACGAGGAACTCCAGCTTGGTGTATGGCGGTGGGGATTTGATCCTTACAGGATACACGGATTCTGACTTTCAGACCGATAAGGATCCTAGGAAATCCACTTCGGGGTCAACCTTCATTCTGAATGGAGGAGCTATAGTATGGCGAAGCATCAAGTAGGGATGCATCGTTGATTCCACTATGGAAGCGAAGTACGTTGCGGCTTGTGAAGCTGCAAAGGAAGCTGTTGAAAGGAATCGAGTTCCGCAGCGGAAGCGATTGTGAATCGCGCGTTCTCAATTTAGTTACAACGATTACATTCAAGAACTAAGACAGCTAGATTAAGCATAAAACGTAATATGGACAACAAGAAATATTACCTTTGAAGAACCTTTCTTCGAGTGCTCCTTCTCCCACTGCTACAATCTCAGCAACACGAACCCAAGCGATCACGGACACTACCACCGGATCTTCTCCGTTGTTCTCTAGGTGAGGGAAGGAGGTGAGTTCCCTTTAGGTGAGATGAGATGTTGTGAGAGAGAGATTGTGTTTTGGAGCCTTTCCAACAACACAACCAAATAGCACAAGCTTTCTTAACCTAGTTGCATCTCATGCAACCATATATATAAGGAAATAGGATGGAAATGACCATCCTACCTTTCCTTTATTCTCTCATTAGTATATGGTTTATATGTGAATCTAATTCACATTAAAACTATATATTATATCAATCATATATAATTGATTTAACACCTCATGTATGAAATTTAACACTTCAATTTCATTCCTAACTTTATACCCTCAATATTACCATGTTGAGCTAACGGAGGGACCTAATGGACCTTCAGTTCATGAGCTCCAATGATATGAGATTGACTGATCAAACTCTTTGATCTAGTTAATCAATATTCATTAACTACAAGTCACTCCACTATAGACTTGTAGCTGCACTCTCCTCACTGTAGATAATATTGTGTCCACTGATATAGTCATTACACATGAGTCGACCCTTCACAGGTTGTTCGTGGTCACAACTAGGTCAAATTACCGTTTTACCCATGTGATTATCTCTTTGTTCCTTAAGCACCACTGATCCTCTAATGAACAACAAGTCTAAGGTCCTACCATCAACTCATACCCTCATAGAGGGCGGGGCCCCGTTGTTCAAGACCTGGACTCCGTTCTTAAGGGAACAACCTATCTAATTCCTTAGTGTAGGAATGAGTGAATTCCATCTTTCACAGTTAAGTTCCCAGCTACCTACGAGGTTCTATCCCTAAGAAGGTAGGCTTATTGAGTCGGCTACAGGCCACTCTCACCCATACTAGTCTAAGAACAAATCCCTATAAGCAGGAGTTCTTAACTCGCTCAGGATTCAGGTCGAGTCACTAATGACCATCTATAAATTACTAGTCTTATCATGTTAACGGTGTTACACTGGTTAGACTAATAATTTGTTGTCCGGTCTTGTATGAACTCTTAATACAGGATGCCCCCACTCGCATGTCAACTACATGAATGAGTTGGATTACCTCATTTGTACTAATTACAAAGTGGGTCGCATCCATGGTGTTACCAGAATGAGGTTTCAAACCTTATTCTTATACCATAGACCATTTAGGTTATATTCTTGAATACAATCCAAATAGTGTCCACTACACTGATGTTCAAGATATATATATTATCAAGATATATATTATAACCTTGGAGCTTAGTTTATTGGATTTATAAAGCAAGACTGTAATTTTATCAAAACAAATAACTCTTAATTTCTTTGATCAAAATTACATAAGTTTTAGGGCATACATCCCAATAATCTCCCACTTGACCTAAAGCTTGTGGAGTACTATTACAGTGATGTAAATACAATAAACTAGGGCATTTAAACCCTTTGTACAAAATACTCCCACTTGCCCTAGTTGGAGAAGACTTGTAAACCTAGACCTTCTAGGTGACTCTCAAATACTTTAGTCATGAGAGCCTTTGTAAAAGGATCAGCAACGTTGTGCTCTGAGGCTATCTTCGTGACAATCACGTCTCCTCTATGCACGATCTCCCGGATGAGATGATACTCTCGCTCTATGTGCTTTCCCCTCTTGTGTCTTCGGGGTTCCCTTGAATTTGCCACTGCACCACTGTTATCGCAATACAGCGTAATGGGCAAAGTCATATTTGGAACAACTTTCAAATTTAGCATGAATTTCCTTAACCAAACGACCTATTTAGCTGCTTCACAAGCTGCTACATATTCGGCCTCCATGGTGGAATCTGCGATGCATCCTTGCTTGACGCTTACGCCATACTACACGACTCCTCCGCTAAGAGTGAATACCGACCTCGATGTAGATTTTCGAGAATCTTTATCGATCGAAGTCGAATCAGGTATCCTGTAAGATCAAATCCTTAGCCCCATACACAAGCATGTAGGTCCTTGTTCTCCAAGATACTTAAGGATTGTTTTAACCGTTGTCCAGTGTTCAAGTTCTCGATTGGATTGATACCTCACCGACCATTCCAACTGCAAAAATGATGTCGGGCCTAGTACACAACATGGCGTACATTAGGCTCCCAACAAATTGTGATGCATAAGGAATCATCTCATATCCTCAACTCCTTGAGGTGTCTTAGACACTGTTCCTTGAGACAAATGGACTCCATGTCTAAAAGGCAACAAGCCTTTTTTTGGAGTCTTGCATCTTAAACCTTGACAACACTTTGTCTATGTAAGATGCTTGAGACAAGCCTAGTGTTTTTATTCTTGCGATTCCGACAACTGGATCCCAAGAACAAATCAGCATCACCCAAATCTTTCATTTGGAATTATGTAGCTAGCCAATCCTTAATGTTAGTAAGATAACCTACATCATTCCCAGTGAGTAGGATATCATCCACATAGAGAATTAGGAATGCGACAGAACTATTGATTATTTTCTTGTAGACACAAGGATCATCATCATTCTGGTCAAAACCATAAGATTTGATTGTCTTATCAAATCTTATATTCCAGGACCTAGAGGCTTGTTTCAGTCTATAAATTGACCTTTTAAGCCTGCAAACCTTTTGCTCTTGTCCTGGTTCAATGAACCCTTTGGATTGGTCCATGTAGATGTTTTCCTCAAGATTGACATTCAAAAAGGCTGTCTTGACATCCATTTGCCATACCTCGTAGTCATAATATGCAGCAATGGAAAGTAGGATACGGATAGACTTTACCATAGCAACAGGTGAAAAGGTTTCCTCATAGTCAACCCCTTCAACCTGGGTATAACTCTTTGCTACTAGTCTAGCTTTGAAGGTTTACACCTTCCCATCTACACCACGCTTTCTCTTGTAGATCCACTTACAACCTATAGGTTTTACCCCATCAGGCTTATCTACAAGATCCCAAACAGAATTGAAGTACATAGACTCCATTTCTTGGTCCAAGGCTACGACCCATTTGTCTTTGTCTTTGTCAACCATTGCCTGATTATAAGTCAATGGATCCTCGCAGTTGTCATCTGGTATAACCACTTGAGTTTCAGATAAACCCATGTAACGGTCAGGTTGTGTTGTAACCCTCCCACTACGTCGAGGCATACTCAACTCTAGAGATGGACTCTCTTGACTAGACAAACTAGTATCAACAGCTCTTGTTGACGTACTAGTTTTATTAGCAACCTTTGCTATTGTTCCGTCTAACTCACTAACACTACTTTACTTTTTGGTTTGTGGTCCCTTATGTGGTCCTCCTCTAAGAAAGTGGCATTTGTCGACACAAAAACTTTTTCTTCCTTAGGATCATAGAATAAACCACCTCTTGTTTCTTTTGGGTAGCCTACGAATAGGCACAATTTTGAACGTGAATCCAACTTCTTTGAATTTGTCACAAGCACATGTGTTGGACAACCCCAAATTCTGAAATGACATAAACTACCTTTACGTCCTTTCCAGAGTTCAAAAGGTGTTTCAGAAACACTTTTTGAAGACACATTATTCAAAATGTATACTGCAGTCTCTACTGCGTAACTCCAAAAGGAACTAGGGAGATGAGCATAACTCATCATTGATCGAACCATGTCCAACAAGGTTCTATTTCTCCTTTCCGATACACCGTTTTGCTGTAGTGTACCGGGAGCTAAGAGTTGGGATGTAATTCCATATTCTATCATATAGTTCTGGAATTTTAAACCCATGTACTCTTCACCTCGATCCGATCGAAGTGTTTTAATAGTTTTACCTAATTGATTTTCAACCTAAGTCTTGAATTCCTTGAACTTTTAAAGTGCTTCAGACTTGTGGTGCATTAGGTAAATATGCCCAAATCTAGAATAATCATCTATGAAAGAGATGAAATATTCATGTCCCTCCCCTGGCTTTAACATTCATATGACCACAAAGGTCTGAATGTATAAGATCTAGAGGGTCTTTGGCTCTATAACCTTTTCCACTAAAAGGTCTTTTAGTCATTTTGCCTTTTAGGCAGGATTCACATACAGGTAAAGTATTTTCTTCTAACTCATTTAGAAGTCCATTCTTTACCAATCTCTCAATCCTATTGAGATTAATGTGACCCAATCTTAGATGCCAAAGATGAGTATTTTCTTTAGGAGAAATTTTACGTTTCTTAGTTTGTGCGTATGTCGTTTTAAATAATTCAGTGTTCAAAACAATTTTGACTGAATTAGGCCTTAAAACATACAACCCATTTTCTAATGAAGCTGAACATATTTCTATACCTTTCTTCAAAATAAACACTTTATTCATAGAGAAGAAAACAGAAATACATTGTTCTATAAGGCAAGAAATTGAAATAAGGTTTCTAGTAAACCCTAGTATCACTAATATATTGTCCAACAACATATATTTCTTGCCAAAATAAAGCTTCATCGTGCCTACTGCTACAGCTGAGACGACTTCTCCATTTTCAACTCATAGTGTTATCTCTCCTTTCTGTAGCTGTTGCCAGGAATCAATTCCCTGAAAAGAAGAGCAAACATGATTAGTGGCCCCTGAATCAAGTATCCAAACAGTTTTATCATTATCCACTAAACAAGTTTCTAGGCAAATTAAATCATATTTACCTTCCTTCTTCTTTTCTGCAATGTACTTCGGACAGTTCCGTTTCCAATGCCCGTCTTCATTGCAGTGGAAACACTTTTCTTTGTCAGCAACTTCTTTGACTTTCTTGCCCTTCTGGGCCGACAGCTTTGTTAGCTTGTTTCCCTTTACCAACATTCTTCATGTTCTTCTTCTTCCCTTTCAGGTTAGAAGAAGATTAAGCCACTGTTTTTGTCCCAGAGGTCGAACCTCTGTGATAACTGATTGCTTAAAAGGGGTGTGTGAAATTATCTAGAAAGCACTCCTAAACTGTGCAAGCATACACAATCTAAGCAGCAAGTGATAAGTATTCTAATCGTCTCCTCAGGGATTAGTTATAGGAAATTCAAAAAGTTGAGTTGTTCTTAATGAGTAAAGGGAACCAACATAAATGAAATGAGTATTGGAATTGGAAATTATAAGTAACAATTGAAATGCTAAAGTAATGCAAGAAGAGGATTAAAACAGCAAGGCAGCAGCAACACAAGTTTTAACCAAAGTAGTAAAAAGGGGATAGGATTAGCGACGAAATTATGTTTCAGCAATCTTAATGCTAGAGCTCAAAATTGCACCAGAGCTTAAAACAGTATAATTCGCGGAATCTTTCCAGAATTCCTCGCGATTTAGGCACTTAATTTCCATTAGACACCTTAATTTTAGCTCCTACCGTTAACACTAGGTGAGTGACTATTCCTAGACTCCTCAATCACCTGAGAGAAGTGAATCTCTTAATCAAAACTAGTGTCATGCCTTGAAATTGGTTTATTCTTCCCTTTCCCAAGTTGGAATAAACAATACTAAGATGAGATGGCCAAACAAACCTTAGTTAAGCAGTAAAATCACAAGGCAAAAGAGTGAGGTTGCAGCAAATTACTCTTTCATTAAAAATGCATCCACATAAAGTCTCCTAATCCTCACCCCAAGGGTGATTAGTTCATGGTATTAAGAAAGGGCAACAATAAAGCAATAAAACTAATACTAAACATACTTAAGTGGTCTTAGCTATAAAATAGAAGAGTGAGAGTAAAAGGAATGAAGAATAAATAGATTGGTGAAATTCTCAAGCCCTTCTCAGCCTTTCTTTCCGTAAGAGAAA
This sequence comes from Trichosanthes cucumerina, assembly GCA_036507285.1. Taxonomy (NCBI): domain Eukaryota; kingdom Viridiplantae; phylum Streptophyta; class Magnoliopsida; order Cucurbitales; family Cucurbitaceae; genus Trichosanthes; species Trichosanthes cucumerina. The sequence goes on from CM071844.1 coordinate 57,474,394, forward strand.
GCTTCCTCGAATTCGAAACTTACAAATCCGCCCCTTGTCTTCTTTCCAAATCGGGTTCTTCTTCTTCCTTCCCCCCCCCCTTTCTTACACAACCAAAAAGAGACATTTATACCGTATCCACCTCGAATTAAAAGTTTGAATAGACAAAAGGGTAATGACAAGAAGGCCTCTCATTGGCTCACGGCGGTGATAGGGCGATTTCTATCCAACTCAATTAATGAATTCTGTCCACGTGTGCATTCTGCATCTAATATCACCATTGAGCTCCAGCAATCTTTATACTTCAGCAATTTCACAGCTACAGCAGCTCGAAGCAGACCTTCCACACTTCATAGCGTCCATCTACCCAAAACTCCTGAAAATATGGCCAAAAGATAGCATTCAACAATGAAAAGTACTTTAATGACCTTATGGTACTTCAAAAGCAATCTGTAGATATTAACGCACAAAGTACTTAATCAAGGGGTTAAAACAGTCAAGAAATCTCGAAATACTAAGGAATAATCACAATAAAAGCTCAATCTTAGCTCTCATTCTAAGAGCTAACAAACCCCCAAACTTAAATCATCACTCGTCCCTGAGTAATGCTTAAACATTCTAATCCCACCAAGAAGCAACAATCACCACTAGCTCAAAAGAGAATGATTCAACAGTTAAATGATACAAATGGTTACTGATATAGCAGTCCCATTTCTTTTTCTTTCCAAAATTCATCAAAACTTAGCCTTCACAAGATTTGTCATAATCAATTTGTTTTCTTTCAAATCAAAAGTAGAAAGCTTCACAAACAACCCCACAACTCCACTAGCACTTAATCCATCTTCGAATTTACTATGCACCCCTTAAACTCACAACAATAAGAATGAGTTCAACTGCCCTTAGTTTTTCTTTCAGCAAGCAAATTTTTTTTTTTTTCAGCAACAAGAGCTATCACTCCTAAGAATCCTACAAAGCTAACCTTATGCTTAAGTAGGCAAACATTCAATCCCTTAGGTTCTCCTAGCCACTCACCTATGCATAAACTTCTCCTTAGTTCTTAGAATGGCCACATTGATGATGCAACTCACCTAAGCAACGAGAACTTATACTTGGCTTTAACTTAGTTCTCTCTCTTTTTTTTTCTTTTTTTTCTTTTTTTTTAACTAATTTCACTAAAGAAGCTAGAGTGAACCCTTCTTGTAAACAGAACCTTCGATTTAAGCACCAACATTTGTGATGAAGGCTACTTAACAACGAGCCCTGCTACTAAATTGGGTTGCCTAGGCATATTCATATCCCTTTATTACTGTTCAACTCAAAGGTGAGCATGGGTGTCATGTCCAACTCTGGTTTAATAGGCAACTTGGGTAGAGGAACAACTCTCAAACTTCACTCTTCTTTTCTTCTCTTTTCGTTTTTTTTTGGACTCACACGATTCATAAGAGAAGAGGAATGCTCCTAGGAGTGATAACTTTTATTACTAGGGAGCCTTACCCCCAAACTTAATGTGCTCATTGTCCCCAATGAGTAAAGAAGCAAGGGAAGGTCCCCCAAACTTAGTTATTTTTCAGTAAAAAAAAAAAACTATGGGCAATGAGCATCCAAACTGTTTTAATCTAAGTTTAAAGGAGCAAATTCTCAAGAGTTGGTGGTTAGCAAGCTAGGGGCACCATAAGGTTGCTACAATCATTTCGTTAAATTAAAGGGATTATGGCAAACAGCTTAAGCACCGTTAAACGCCTCAGAAGCAAGAAAAAGAAGAGGGACACACTAGTCAAACCATAAGTTTCATTTTACTATGGTGGCGAGCTCACCAACGACCATTAGGTTCAAATTTCTTTTTTCTTTTCTCGGTGGATAACCTAACAGAATTCACAACAACCAGCCACCTAAACTAGCACAAAAGAAGTCATAAAATGGAAAAGACGGACAAAGCACACTGCCTAGACTAAAAATTGACAAAGCAACAACAAGCAGGTACACATAGGCGAGCGCATGAACATGAAAAACACAACACGCTAACTACCAAAGAGACCACTACCAATGAACAAAAGGGCGAAACTTCCTGTTGGATCGGTCTTCATCTCTCGTGGATGTGATCTTGAGTGTCTACTTCCTCATCCACCACACAGACGATGAGGGGTGCCCAAGGATTTAAGGCATCTGCAGGAAGGTAGGGAAATCAGTATGGTGAGCAGGGAAGTTAGCTGTCAGTGCGTCCCTGAAAGCATTGTCTCTGTCCTTAGCATAATGCCAATATGCTAATTGGTGTGCACTGGAGTATTCCATTTGCTTCAGCATGGTCTCTTGTTGTTAAAGATGTTTCGTGAGCCCCACAGCTAAACCACCCTTTCCTTTGTGATCTCTTCGACGCAGTCTCTCAATAGCAGCATTATCAAACATAGAGGAATCAGTCAGCCTGCTCTCAGAAGGATCAATATCTACACCTGCAATCAGACAAAGCTTAGTGATAGTGTTAGGGAAAAAGAGTTTGCCAGCAGTTTTCTTGGCGTGAGTCTGAATTTCCTCCGCAATGATTCGTCCCACATCAATGCTCAGAACCTTCAAAATCGCATAGGTAAGCAACATTCGCTCACTTGAGACAGTGGAATCATGTGTTGTTGGAAGTAGTCTGATCTTGAGGAAGGAAAGCCACACATTCGCCTCATCCGTCAGATAAGCTGCTTCAAAAGACCTCGAACCGGTGGCTGAGACCATCCATCGAGCACCTTTCAACCCTATCAGCCGCAAGGCTGCATTTAGATGAGCGGTGGATGGATTCAACACCATCCCATTATAGTTGGCCCGAGGGATATCGGGTAGCTCATACAGCTTGTTGATGGCTTCAGGAGACCAGTCCACCGATTTTCCACGAACGATGACGCGAAATTCACCCGTATCTTCAAAGTTAGTGTAAAACTCCCTTACCAGAGAGCCAACGGCTGGTTCCGGTGGTTGACAGAAAAAAGTCCACCCATGATTAATGATGTTGGCCTTGATAAAATGAGGAAGATCGTGAACGGGCGGCAAAAACTCTTTCTAAGAAGAGCTCCTTGGATTGTAATATGGCAAACCGCTCTCTCACCTTTCGATTATAAAACGCGTGGTGGAGACTGGTTGGAGCGGACATGGGAAGTTTGCTCCTTCGTCTTTGAGGACTTCCTACGAGGGATGGAAGGTTCGGTCGATTCGACGGGTGGTTCCTCAGCAATGTCTCCTCCTGCCAACTGAGGGATAGGTTCCTCGGATGGTTTGACAGCTGGCTCTGTAGCTCGAGCACTCTTCTTCCTGCCTTTTGCTTTTGGTTACTTAGACGCCTTAGGTGGAGGAGGGGGCGGCAGCAGAACTGGAGCAGGCTCATTCTGTACGTGGTCGTCACATGCTGCAACAGGAGCTTCCGCTTTAGCCTTCTTACTCTTAGCCTTCTTCGGAGACATGGGAATGGAATGCTCGCAGCAACTTCGAGTACAGAAGCTAAAGCATGCAAGGTGCTTCTTGGGCAGATGAAGAACTCTTAATGAGCTGGGGAATTTAAAGACTCCAATCCTCGAGCAAGTGTCTACGTGGCGCAATCGTGGAGAGTTCAACCAAATCAGCCCAAATCTCTTAATTTTTATTTTAGCCAACTGCCGGCAGGCTTCATTTATTACCTATGAGACAGGTCTAATACAATTCAGATTCCTTTCCCTTTTTTTGCCGGTCTTTGTCACCATCACGATAAAAGCTCGAAAGAAAGAGGATGCATTTCGAAGAATGGCTGCAAATATCGAGAGCATTGAGGCCTGACGCCAGATGTGGTATGAAATAACCTCTCAAGTTATCTACTGATAGAAAGCTGAAAAAGGAAAGAACAAATCAACCAAGAAAGTAATTAATGAAATGAACGTAAACAAAGAAAGACTATTCGAAAGAAGGATAAGAAAATGGGAGAAAGGCTGAGCTTGGAAGTGCACTCCCAATTTTAAAACTCGCTAAAGAACATGATTAAGTATCAGTTAGCCTCTGGGAGGCTATACTTTCTTGGAATTCTTCCCCCAAATAATGTTTCAATCTCTGACCATTAACCTTGAAGTCTCGTCCATTCCTCTCATCCCTAAGCATAACAGCACCATGGGGGAACACCTCCATGATGGTAAAGGGACTGGACCACTTGGATTTTAATTTACCAGGAAACAATTTCAACCGGGAGTTAAACAACAACACCTTCTGTCTTTTTTCAAAATGTTTGTGCACAATTTTTCTATCGTGCCACAGCTTAACCTTCTCCTTGTAAAACTTAGCATTTTCATAGGAGAATAATCTGAGCTCTTCCAATCATTAAGCTAAAGCAACCTGAAAGCTCCAGCTGCAGATTGATCCAGATTAAGCTCCTTCAGGGCCCAAAATGCCTTATGCTCAAGCTCGAGAGGTAAGTGGCAGGCCTTTCCATAAACCAAACCTATAAGGAGACATGCCCAGGGGTTTTAAAAGTCATCCTATAGGCCCACAAAGAGTCTTGAGCCAGAAAGGACCAATCCTTCCTTCTAGGATTTACTACTTTTTCCAGAATCTTCTTGATTTTCCTATTAGAGATTTCGGCTTGTCCATTGGCCTGCGGGTGATACAGAGTTGAGATCTTGTGTTTGACATTATATTTACCTAAGAGTGCAGTCATGGCTTTATTCACAAAATGAGAGCCTTCATCACTAATTAAGGCTCGAGGAGTTCCAAACCTAGTGAAGATATGCTTATGTAAGAACCGCATGACTGTCTTGGCATCATTCACTGGGCAGACTATTGCTTCAATCCATTTGGAGATATAATCCACAGCTACCAAAATATATATATTTCCATTAGAAGGGGGAAAAGGGCCCATGAAATCAATGCCCCAAACATCAAATAGCTCAACTTCCAAAATGTAGGAGAGGGGTAACTCATCCCTCCTTCCTATATTTCCTCTTCTTTGACACCTATCACAGGCCTTACTAAACAAATGTGCATCCTTAAAAATGGAAGGCCAATAGTAACCAGATTGAAAAACCTTGGCTGCTGTCCGTTGGCCACCAAAGTGTCCTCCATAGGGTGAAGTGTGGCAATCTTTGTAAAATGGAAGTAAATTCGACTTTCAAAGTGACACATCTTCTCAATAATCCATCAGCACATTGTTTATAAAGGTAAGGCTCATCCCAAAAATAAGTCCTAGCATCATGAATGAACCGTTTCAATGATTGCCTCGGCATGTCTAAAGGTAGGATGCCACTGGCTGCATAATTAGCAAAATCTACAAACCAAGGGGTTCCAATTTCGTGCACTTGAGCTACTGTTAGTAGTTGTTCATCAGGAAACTCATCCCTGATTACAGATTGTGATGGCAGTGATGGTGTTGGTGTCAATCTAGAGAGATGGTCTGCTACTTGGTTTTCTGAGCCTTTCCTATCAATTATGACAATATCAAATTCTTGAAGCAACAACACCCATCGCACCAACCTTGGCTTGGCCTCTTTCTTTGCCAATAAATATTTTATGGTTGCATGATCTGTAAAGATAGTGACCCTGGAACCCACCAAATAAGCTCGAAATTTTTCCAATGCAAAAACTACAGCCAACAATTCTTTTTCTGTAGTGGTGTAGTTTAGTTGGGCTTCATTGAGAGTTCTACTAGCATAATACACAGGGTGAAGAAGCTTTTTCTCGTACTTTTGCCCTAACATGGCTCCTACTGCATAGTCACTTGCATCAGTCATCACTGCAAAAGGTAAGTCCCAATTAGGTCCTCTCATAATGGGGGCTGTAACCAAAGCTCTTTCAAAGTTACAAATGCAGCCAAACATGCAGAGTTAAACTCAAAAGGTCTATTGGCTTCCAAAAGAGCACACAGAGGCTTGGATATCTTGGAAAAATCCTGAATAAACCTCCTATAAAAACCAGCATGTCCTAAAAAACTCCTAATTCCCTTAACTGATGTTGGAGGCTCCAGCTTTTAAATGATTTTCACCTTTGCTCTATCCACCTCAATGCCTTTTCTTGAAATCTTATGGCCTAAAACGATGCCTTCCTTCACCATAAATTGACACTTTTCCCAATTCAAAACCAAATTAGCCTCTTCACACCTTGTCAACACCTTCCCTAAATTGTCCAAGCAACTCTCGAATGATTCATCGAAAACTAAAAAGTCATCCATGAATACTTCCATGACATTCTCCACTAAATCAGCAAAAATGGCCATCATACACCTCTGAAAGGTTGCAGGGGCATTGCAAAGGCCAAAGGGCATTCTCCTGAAGGCAAAGGTTACATAAGGACAGGTAAAAGTGGTTTTTTCTTGATCTTGAGGAGCTATTGTGATTTGATTGTAACCACTGTAACCATCCAAAAAGCAGTAGTAGGCTTTGCCAGCTAACCTATCTAGCAATTGGTCAATGAAGGGTAGAGGGAAATGATCCTTACGGGTGACCTTATTAAGTCTCCTATAGTCCATGCAGACCCTCCATCCGATCCAACTTTGTCCGAGTAGGGATCGGTTCATTTGCCTCATTAGTCACAAATGTCATCCCACCTTTTTCTAAGACACATTGCACAGTGGTGACCCAACTCTACTATCAACTATGGGGTATATGATTCCACGCATCTAACCACTTAATCACCTCCTTCTTGACAACTTCTTTCATGGCTGGATTAAGCCTTCTCTACTGCTCAATAGATTTGAATTTTCCATCCTCCAAATTTATTTTGTGCATGTAGAAGGAGGGACTTATACCTTTAATATCAGCTAACGTCCACCCAATAGCCTTCTTATGCTGTCTTAACAGTTTAAGCAACAGTTCTTCATCCTTAGGCGTTAAACCGGCTGAAACAATTATGGGAAGAGTTTGACATTCTCCAAGGAAGGCATATTTTAAGTGCATTGGCAACGACTTTAAATCCAAAGTAGGTGGTATATCAATGGACGGTTGCATAGGTGGTGTTTTTCGTTCACTCAGTTCTAGGGACTCAAAAACCCTTTTGCAATTACTTAATTCTGCAATAGCCTCACGCTCTTCACTTAGCTCGCAAGCATTCAATTCCTCACCTGTAATCTGCCCCAAGCCATGAATGTGATGCTCCAACAATTCTTGTTCAATGGATTCATCAACAATCTCTTCCAGCATGTTAAGAACAAAACAGTTTTCCACGTCTGTAGGATGTTTCATTGTGTCATAGATGCTGAACTCAATCTTTTGGTCATTCATTTTTAGAGTGATTGTTCCTTCATAGACATCAACAACTGTCTTTCCAGTCTTAAGAAAAGGTCTTCCTAGAATTATAGGTACCTCACTATCTGCCTCATAGTCCAGAATAATGAAATCAGCAGGGAATATGAATTTACCCACTTGAACTAAAATATCCTCAATCTTACCTTCAGGGTGAGTAATGGATCTATCTGCGAGCTGCAATCTGACAGTAGTGGGTCTAGCTTCGCCTATGCCAAATTTCTTTTAAATCGACAATGGCATTAGGTTTATGCTTGCGCCTAAGTCACAAAGGGCCCTTCCCAGCTATTGACCTCCTATGGACACCGGTATAGTGAAAGCACCTGGGTCCTTCTCTTTACTAGGAATCCTTCTTCTTAGCATGGCACTGCACTCTTCATTCAGACACACTACTTTGAACTCCTCAAATCTCTCCCTTTCAGATAGGACGTCCTTAAGAAACTTCATATAGTTAGGCATTTGTTTTAGAGCGTCTACCAAAGGGATGTTTATATGAATTTCCTTGAGAATATCCATGAATTTCTTAAAATGGACTTCATTTTTTTTCTTTTTCTTCAACCTCTGCGGGAAAGGTGGAGGAGGTGGTACGAACTCAGGAGTAGCAGGAGGTATACATCCAGATGGATTTGAAGGTTGTGCTCTTGGTAGCTCTTCACTTCCCTCACCCTCTACTTCATTAGGTTCCATCTGCGCTTCCTTTCTTTCTTCTTCGATTTGCACTGCAAAGTCCTTCCCCTTATGGTTTTCTTCTTCTTGTTTTCTTAGAAGCAGCTAAAGGTTTTCCACTCCTTAGCTCTATAGCTTGCACTTGTTCCTTCCCTTCCCTTTTTGGGAGTTTAGTATCTGCAGGAAGCTTACCTTGAGGCCTAGATCTTATCTCATTAGCAAGTTGTCCCAATTGCACTTCAAAGTTTCTCAAGCTTGCTGACTTTGAATAACAGCTTGTTGTCCTTGAATGACAGCATCATTCTTAGCCATATACTTCTTCAGCAAACTTTTAAGAGAAGTACCGGAATATCTTTGTGGGGTTTCACATGACCTCCGATCTTTGGAGCATTGGTTCTTTGATTTCCATAGGCCTGTTGATTCTGCTGCCCAAAACCTGGTGGATAATTCACCTTTTGTTGCACTTGAGGGGCTTGAGAATTGCTTTCGTGACCTCTCCAAGCAAAGTTAGGGTGATTTCTCCAGCCTGGGTTATAGGTATTAGAATAAGGATTGTTCCTTTGAGTACCTTGGTTCCCAACATAGTAGACTGAGGCTGGATTACTAGGACAACATTCAAATGTATGTCCTTCGCCACAATAAACACATGACTCAGAACTTACTACTTAGTTTACCACGGCTGCATTCTAAACATTAGGGGAAATCTGGGCTGCGTTTCCCACGGTTAGGTTTTTCAACATATTGGCCATTGATGCCATTTGTGCATTTAGAGCGGTTAAAGCATCTAACTCCAACATGCCCTTGATCTTTTTACCTTGAGAGCTCTTTGAGTCAGCCCACTGACAGTTGTTTGAAGATATTATTTCCAGTATCTCAAATGCTTCATTATAGGTCCTTGACAAAAGAGACCATTTGCCGAAGCATCAACAACTTGTTTAGTGGCTGAATTCAACCCATTGTAAAATATCTCCATTTGAATACAATGAGGGAGTCCATGATGAGGACACTTCCTAAGCAAATCCTTAAATCTCTCCCAGGCCTCGCTCAAGGATTCATCATCCAACTGCTGAAAAGCCACAATTTCATTTCTAAACTTAGCATTCCTAGTTGGTGGGAAATACTTAATGAGGAATTTTTCAGCAAGGGTGTTCCAAGAGTCAACAGCCCCAGGAGGAAGCGTATTCAACCATGTCTTGGTTGCATCTTTAAGGGAGTAAGGGAACAAACTCAACCTTAGGGTATCCTTAGGCACTCCTGGCAGTTTAAAAGAATCACTAACCCCTAGGAAGGATTTTAAATGCAAGTGAGGATCTTCAGATGATAGTCCATGAAACTGTCCTATGGTTTGGAGCATTTGGAACATGACAGGTTTAAGCTCAAACGTTGGGGCTTGGATTTCTGGCCTAATGGTCCCAGGATTTATCTCTTCAACCAAGGGATTGGCATAGGTTCTAATGGCTCTCTCCCTGTCATCTGCTAAGACAATAACATTGGCAGGGACCATAGCTTGGGGTTCAACTAAAGGTGGTCTAAAGCCTTCTTGGCCATGTGGTTAGTTTCCAGGGTTATTCTGAGGATTATTAGGATCTACAAGACCTCCACGAAAATCTGCCATTCTTTCCTTTTGAATCCTCCTTCTTTTATGAAATGTTCTCTCAGGTTCAGGATCTAAGAAAAATTCTAAATCTGGGAAATAATTCATGCACAATTACAACACCTGAAAAACAGAGAAACACCTTAGTTAGACCTTTCTTTCAGCTCAAAAATCACTAAAAACAACTCAAACAAAGTAAAAATCAAACTAATCCCCGGCAACGACGCCAAAAACTTGTTTGCTTAAAAGGGGTGTGTGAAATTATCAAGAAAGCACTCCTAAACTGTGCAAGCATACACAATCTAAGCAGCAAGAGATAAGTATTCTAATCGTCTCCTCAGGGATTAGTTATAGGAAATTCACAAAGTTGAGTTGTTCTTAATGAGTAAGGGGAACCAACATAAATGAAATGAGTATTGGAATTGGAAATATAAGTAACAATTAAAATGCTAAAGTAATGCAAGAAGAGGATTAAAACAGCAAGGCAGCAGCAACACAAGTTTTAACCAAAGTAGTAAAAAGGGGATAGGATTAGAGACGAAATTATGCTTCAGCAATCTTAATGATATAGCTCAAAACTGCACCAGAGCTCAAAACAGTATAATTCCCGGAATCTTTCCAGAATTCCTCGCGATTTAGGCATTTAATTTCCATTAGACACCTTAATTTTAGCTCCTACCGTTAACACTAGGTGAGTGACTATTCCTAGACTCCTCAATCACCTGAGAGAAGTGAATCTCTTAATCAGAACTAGTGTCATGCCTTGAAATCGGTTTATTCTTTCCTTTCCCAAGTTGGAATAAACAATACTAAGATGAGATGGCCAAACAAACCTTAGTTAAGCAGTAAAATCACAAGGCACAAGAGTGAGGTTGCAGCAAATTACTCTTTCATTAAAAATGCATCCACATAAAGTCCCCTAATCCTCACCCCAAGGGTGATTAGTTCATGGTATTAAGAAAGGGCAACAATAAAGCAATAAAACTAATACTAAACATACTTAAGTGGTCTTAGCTACAAAATAGAAGAGTGAGAGTAAAAGGAATGAAGAATAAATAGATTGGTGAAATTCTCAAGCCCTTCTCGGTCCTCCCCAGCTTCTTTCCAGAAGGAGAAAGCTTCCTCGAATTCGGCTTGCTACAAATCCGCCCCTTGTCTTCTTTCCAAATCGGGTTCTTCTTCTTCCTTCCCCCCCCCCTTTCTTACACAACCAAAAAGAGACATTTATACCGTATCCACCTCGAATTAAAAGCTGAATAGACAAAAGGGTAATGACAAGAAGGCCTCTCATTGGCTCACGGCAGCTGATAGGGCAGATTCTATTCAACTCAATTAATGAATTCTGTCCACGTGTGCATTCTGCATCTAATATCACCATTGAGCTCCAGCAATCTTTATACTTCAGCAATTTCACAGCTACAGCAGCTCGAAGCAGACCTTCCACACTTCATAGCGTCCATCTACCCAAAACTCCTGAAAATATGGCCAAAAGATAGCATTCAACAATGAAAAGTACTTTAATGACCTTATGGTACTTCAAAAGCAATCTGTAGATATTAACGCACAAAGTACTTAATCAAGGGGTTAAAACAGTCAAGAAATCTCGAAATACTAAGGAATAATCACAATAAAAGCTCAATCTTAGCTCTCATTCTAAGAGCTAACAATAACTCCTACTGGCAACATTTGACTCACCTTTCGATCCCTGAATTTTCATCAAAGATTGAAAGGTCTGGAGTTCATTCAAAAGGGAGGTAAGATTAAAAGTAAACTTGTTCATAACAACATTACTTCTAAACCACAGAAAACTATCTGGAAGGATTTCGAGAATGAAGCTGACCTGGCTCGACTCATCGATGGAAGCATCATTCGACTCCGCGATGTTAAAGTGCACCATCATATCCAGGACATGATCCCGAACAGATGTACCCTCTAGCGTCCTTGAGTTAAATATGTACTTTAGGGCATTGTGTCGGGCTTGTGTCGAATGTTATCCAAACATACCCTGCACAGAATTCATGATTTTCTTGGCGGTTATTATGCCCTCATGCTTCTTGGCTAATATGTCTGACATACTTGCTAGCATGTAGACCATGGGCTTATCATTGGCCTTGATCCATCGATCATATGCATCACGAACATTTCGTGACGCATTCGAGCCTGGCACCTGAGAACACTCCTCAATGAGCACAAACTCAGATCATCCACTACCAATATAGTGTTGAGTTTGTTTTTCCAAGTCATCATATTCTCTCCGATTAACTTTTTCGCACCCAATAAGGAAATAATAGAGCTATACATTTTTGCTGAAAAATTTACAAACGAACTTGTATGAGTTTCTTGCTATAACTCTAATCCAATCATGTTTTAGCTAATTATCAAATGATTCCTAGGCCATTTATAATTTGCAATGATACTCTAAAGGTTTAGAATGTATGACACCGAAGGGTAATAAAAAACACTCCTCCTCTAGATCAAGACACTCTTGACCAAAACCTAATGTCAGAATAACTCTTATTCCTATAGGCTTTAGTTACCATTTTTCGGTCAGGATACATACACAACTTATGTACCCCGTGAGTGTAACCCTTTGTCTTTAGATCCCAGAGTCTCCATCTAATAAAATCCGCCGAAGGGAGGACTAGATTGAAATACAGACTAAGGAAATCTTTATCCCTTTCGGGTGTCTACTGTGTTCGATCCCCTATGATCAAGCCCTCCGAAGGGATTCTATGGTCCAGGCCAAACTAGCAGGCTGACCATAGTGGTCTAACGGTGTAAACCGAGAAAAGAGACCGTAGGTTTTATTTTGCACTAAACCTGATCCCACTCACTATAAGTATCCTCTCCATTCACCTTGATATTGACTCATACAAACACCATCCGAAAGGGGACGCTCCCATTTGCGCCACGAGGCCAAGTATGAGTCTCACGATGTGAACTTCCCGGAGATAACGTAGGTGGAAAAATATGTATCATATACACTTTTCCTCCCACTGAATACTTTAAAGTTATAGGAATCTTACTTAGACTAAAACTCGGCTAATGGTTTTACCTAACTCTATCAATATAACTCTTATATCGATAATCAATATAACTCTTATATTGATTTTATCCTAAGTTTGTTAATATAACTCTTTATATTAAACCTACGATTTCTAGTTTATTAACCCCTTAATAAACCCGTTGACACTACTGTAATTTATAAACTCTATGATTAAATTTCACTCCTAGTCGGTTCCCGTAGAGGTATTACATTTTAAAATCGACTTAAATATCCCAGCCTAGACAGAACCTTACTTAGACAGAGTTCCTCTTTTAATCATAGCTTATAAATTACTTGGTTCCTAGTTCTAATATAATTAGAACTAGATAACCTAAGGTCTATTATTTCCAAGTTTTAAACATTTTAAAACTAATAATTAACCTTAGGTGACATGCATACTATGTTATAGTGTTTGATCATTCATCACATGAATAATAAGTCAATCATAACATAATCATCTCATGATATATAATGCATGTCAATGTTGTCCATAAATTAATATAACAACTTTATATTAATTATTCATGCAAACTATATAATATAACTCTTTATATTATAAATGATGCATGAAAATACTTAACCTAAGGTGGGTTTTCTAAAATAAAAGCATACATTATGCATGACAATAATTACACAACAATTGCATAATTTAAATAGCAAAATTAGGCCAATTTTGGCACCCTAAATTCAATTTTAATTCATATAATCTAATTATATTAATTAAATTAAATAAATTAAATATAAATAAATATAAAACATTTTTATATTTATTATATATAATAAATACAAATTCTGCCCTTTGCTTCCTTGCGTAAAACGTCTGTGGCGTTGCAACACTGATACCAGCGTTGCAACGCTGCAGTTTGTCATTTTCTGTCAGTTGAAACGCGCCTCAGCAGCAGCGTTGCAACACTGATCACAGCGTTGCAACGCTATCGTCTCCTGTGCGCTCCTTCCGCAAGCGTAGCGTTGCAACGCCAATGAACAGCGTTGCAACACTGCACACAGACAACAAAGTGAAATCTTCATTTCTCTCTCGTTTTCGCTCTGATCTTCCCAGCAACCACCTTGCCTCGATCGACACGGACTTACAGACTCGATTTACAATTAAAAATGCCCAAAACACCGAGCCCTTACATTGAACGATTCAATGAAAATTGTAAATCTAAGTGCCAAAATCAAAAACATCTAATTTGCAAACTGTTTATACATCTCATGCAAAACAGTAAATCTCACCTCGTTCTTGAAAAATCCAGAACGTAATTCAAGAACACAATTGGTATCTGATACTAATTGAAGGAAATCGAGTCCCGCAGCGGAAGCAATTGCGAATCGTGCGTTCTCAATTTAGTTACAACGATTACAATCAAGAACTAAGACAGCTAGATTAAGCATAAAACGTAATATGGACAGCAAGAAATATTACCTTTGAAGAACCTTTCTTCGAGTGCTCCTTCTCCCACTACTACAATCTCAGCAACACGAACCCAAGCGATCACGGAAAATACCACCAGATCTTCTTCGTTGTTCTCTAGGTGAGGGAGGAAGGTGGGTTCCATTTAGGTGAGATGAGATGTTGTGAGAGAGAGATTGTGTTTTGGAACCTTTCCAACAACACAACCAAATGGCACAAGCTTTCTTAACCTAGTTGCATCTCATGCAACCATATATATAAGGAAATGGATGGAAATGACCATCCTACCCTTCCTTTATTCTCTCATTAGTATATGGTTTATATGTGAATCTAATTCACATTAAAACTATATATTATATCAATCATATATAATTGATATAACACCTCATGTATGAAATTGAACACTTCAATTTTATTCCTAACTTTATACCCTCAATATTACCATGTTGAGCCAACGGAGGGACCTAATGTACCTACAGTTCATGAGCTCCAATGATATGAGATTAACTGATCAAACTCTTTGATCCAGTAAATCAATATTCATTAACTACAAGTCACTCCACTATAGACTTGTAGTTGCACTCTCCTCACTGTAGATAATATTGTGTCCACTGATATAGTCATTACCCATGAATCGACCCTTCACAGGTTGTTCGTGATCCCAGTTGGGTCAAATTACCGTTTTAGCCCTGTGATTACCTCTTTGTTTCTTATGCACCACTGATCCTCAATGAACAACAAGTCTAAGGTCCTACCATAGACTCATACCCTCATAGAGGGCGGGGCCCCGTTGTTCAAGACACGAGTCGATTCTTAAGGGAACAACCTATCTAATTCCTTAGTGTAGGAATGAGTGAATTTCATCTTGCACAGTTAACTTCCCAGCTACCTACGAGGTTCTGTCCCTGAGAAGGTAGACTTATTTAGTCGGTTACAAGCCACTCTCACCCATACTAGTGTAAGGACAAACCCCTATAAGCAGGAGTTCTTAACTCGCTCAGGATTCAGGTCGAGTCACTAATGACCATCTATAAATTACTAGTCTTATCATGTTAACGGTGTTACACTGGTTAGACTAATAATTTCTTGATCCTGTCTTGTATGAACTCTTCATACAGGATGCCCCCACTCGCATGTCAACTACATGAATGAGTTGGATTACCTCATTTGTACTAATTACAAAGTGGGTCGCATCCATGGTGTTACCAGAATGAGGTTTCCATCCTTATTCTCATACCATAGACCATTTAGGTTTATTCTTGAATACAATCCAAATAGTGTCCACTACGCTGATGTTCAAGATATATATATCATCAAGATATATATTATAACCTTGGAGCTTAGTTTATTGGATTTATAAAGCAAGACTGTAATTTTATCAAAACAAATAACTCTTTATTTTTTTTATCAAAATTGCACAAGTTTTAGGGCATACATCCCAACAGTTGTTTGGCTAAGGAAGTTTATGACAGATTTTGAAGTTGTTCCAAATATGAACTTGTCGAACACGCTATTTTGTAACAACTGTGGTCCAGTAGCCAACTTCAAAGAGCCTCAGAGTCATAAGAGAGGCAAACACATTGAGCGGAAGTATCATCTGATACGGGAATTTTTGTGCACCGTGGAGACGTGGCGATCCACGCAGAGATAGCGTCGAACCACAACGTGCACGATCCATTTACAAAGCCCATACGGCTAAGGTGTTTGAGGGTCACCTAGAGAGTCTAGGTCTTCGAGTACTTCCTAACTAGGGCAAGTGGGAGATATGTAAACGGGTATTCAATGCCCTAGTTTATAGTATTACTTCATTGTAATTTATGTACATTTCAGAAATGTATTTGCTCCACTAGCTTAGTCCAAGTGAGAGTTTGTTGGGATTTTTGCCCTAATCTCGTGTTTGTAAATTACTATTTAAAATTAATAAAGTGTTATTTATTTCATTATTTTGTGTCTCACATTTTATACAAACTTTGACCAATAAACTAAGCTCCAGGGTCATTGAATACATGAGAGAATTAGATCTTGAACGGTGTGTAGTGGACACACAGGGAGGATCACGTTCGAGTTAATGACCCGAACGGTCTACAGTATATGGATGGGGTTGGAGGCCTAATCCTGGATACACTGTGGATGCGGCCCGCTTTGTATTAAGATACAAACAAAGTGACCTGACTCGTTCATGTGGTTGACATGCGAGTGGGGGCATCCTGTACAATGCGATTGTACAAGATCGGACCATGAATTATTAGACCTACTGATGTAACACAGTTGACCGTAAAGACTAATAACTTCGTAGATGACCATTAGTGACTCGACCTGAATCCTGAGCGTGTTACAGACTCCGCATGCATGGTCCGCATTCTTTGACTAGTACGGGTAAGGGTGGTCACAGTTACTCGCTCAATATGCCTCTCTTCTCAGGGACAGGACCAAGTAGGGAGCTAGGAACTTAACTACGCGAGATGGAATTTACTCATTCCCGCCTTTAGGGAAATTAGAGGGGTTGTTCCCTTAAGTGTTGTCTTCAGGGCTTGGAAAACGAGCGCCCATTCTCTCACTGGCACGAGAGACTTGTTGTGTATGGTCGGACCATAACAACGTTGTTTTTCATTAGAGGAGCAGTAGAGACTTAAGGAGCAAGAAATAGACACAAGGGTAAAACGGTAATTTGACCCAACAATGTCTACGAACAACCTGTGAAGGGTCGACTCATAGGCATTAGTTATATCAGTGGACATGTAATATTCTGCAATGACGGGAGTGCAGCTACGGGCTTTAGTGGAGTGTTACCGTAGCTAATGAAGGTTGATTAACCGGGTCAAACAGTTTGATAGGTTAATCTCTGATCATTGGAGCTCGTCACTATAGGTCTATTAGGTCCCTCGGTTGGCTCAATCTGGGTTAAAAGAAGGGTTAATGTTTTGGTGTGAATTGAAGTGTTCAATTTCACTAAAAGGGCATTTATGTCATTTATATAAGATATGAATGATATAATATATAGTTTAATGTGAATGAGATTTATAATAAACTATAGGTTAGCCTAATTGTTGAATTAGGGCTAAATGGAGAAATTAGGTTGAGAGATATTAAATTGGATGTGATTCAATTTAATAAATCCACAATATTGCAAATGTGATTTGTGATATGAGATATGAGATATCTTATAATATATGGTTATGCAAATATGATTTGCATAACCTATAGTTGTGGGAAAATGGTAAATAGGTGGAGATTTCAACTCCACCTATCTCCATTATATAAACCCTTCTTGCAAGAAGGAAGGTAAGTGATTCTTTCATTTTTTGGAATTCTCACCAAAAAGAAGAGAAAGATCTCTCTCAACTCTCTCTCAATTCCTCTCCTCCCTTGACCAAAATAAAACTTCCCACCAACTTCCTTCTTCCAAAAGAAGAACAACCGAGAAGCCTTTGGTGGTTTTCTTGTTCGTGAGAAGAGTTCGAGTTCGTAGAGATCGAGGAGCACACGAAGAGTTCGTGAATCTGGAAAGGAATTTTGAAAAGGGTCTTCAACAACTAAGTACATACTAATTTTCTTTCCATTTAAGCATGTTTAGCCTAGATTTAATAGTTAAATCATTTTAATGAAAATCAAGTGCGCAACTTCACCATGACGATTCAATCGTCTTTCGTTGCGTGGGAGTTTAATTCCCTTCAAGAGAGAATTTGAAAAGAGATAGGGGAATGGTCAGAAAAACGTGAATCAGAAAAATTCTGATAAATCCTTGAAAATTCATGTGTTTCTTCTTCAATTAAAGCAAACAAGGATTTTGCAAAAAGGAGGTGCTCAATTGTGGTGAATTTCAAATTCAAAGAAGCTTGTTCACCCTTTTGTTCTTTGGTCCAATTGAAACTTCAAATTTTAATTTGTATTTTCTTTTATTCAAAATTAATATAAAATTAATTTTAAGTTAAAATTAATTTATTAATTTAATTAATTAAACAATTTAATTAATTAATTTTAAATAATTATTTAATTAATATCAAATATCAAATTAAATAATTGGACCAATCTCAATTTCTTAAATCGACCGTTCGACCATGAATCTTTATATATGTTATAAACTAAACCAATATTTAAATCATATTTAAATATTTCCACCTATTCTTTGTTATAGTTCAATTCATAATTAAATTGTGACACGTTAAATATATCACATATAATTAACGTTTTCTCCCAAAACCGAATTTGAACAATTCAAATCATTTTCTCTTAAATGTTACAAGGCTTAGTCCGAGCTAGTAAGGGGACCTAATGGACCTACTTATCATGAGCTCCAACGATACGAGATTAACCGGCCAAACTCTTTAGCCTAGCTAACCATCATTCGTTAACCACCGGGACACTCCACAAAAGCCTAGTGGTTGCACTCTCCTCACTGTATATATATTTATGTCCACTCGATATAACCATGATTAGTAAGTTGACTCTTCACAGATCATTCGTAATTACAGTTGGGTCAAAATTACCGTTTTACCCCTGTAATTACTTTTTGTTCCTTAAGTCCCATTGATCCTCTAATGAACAATTCGTTTGTGGTCCAACCAACAAACCAAATCTCTCTTGGGCCAATGAGAGGGGTGGGCCCTTTGTTCAAGACCCGGAGTCAGTACTTAAGGGAACAACCTCTCTACTAATCCCTAAAGTGGGTAAGAGTGAATTCCATCTTGCAGAACTATGTTCCCAGCTATCTACCCGGACTTATCCTTAAAATGGGAGGCTTATTGAGTCGGAAATCTCAACCCACTCTCTCCCATGCAAATCTAAGGATAATCCGAATAAACAGGAGTTCATGACACACTTAGGATTAAGATCGAGTTACATAGGTCATCGTATGAATATAGTTAGTTATGACAGTAAACAAAGTTATAAAGTCTAAGTGACTATTTCTCGGTCCAGTCTTATGAAAACTCATTGCATAGGACGCCCCCACTCGCATGTCTCCACATGAACGATTCAGGATCACATCGTTTGTACTTTACAAAGTGGGTCGCGTCCATAGTGTCCTCAGGATAAGGTACCCTGCCCTATTCCTATACTATAGACCGTTCTGGCTATAACTTGAACCTGATCCACTTTTATGTCACACATAAAGTTCAAGTATACATCCTATAGCCATGAGTTCTTTATTGGATTAGGGTTTCAAAACATACAATTCACTTTATTCAATAACACCTTTATTTGAATAAATCTCAACAACAACTTTATTGCAAAATAGAATATACATTTAGTTTACAAACCCACGAGTTTTAGGACATAAAACCCAACAGACCTTGGGCTTATCATTGGCCTTGATCCAGCGGTTATATGCATATTAACAGTTTGAGGAGCGTTTCGAGCACGGACTTGAGGATACTTCTTAGTCAGTACAAACCAAAGGTCGTCAACAACAAGAACCGTATTCAGGTTGGACTTCTACGTAGTAAAATTTTTGCCAGTTAAATGATCACTTTTGAGTAAGGCTATAATAGAGGATGACATGCTGAAATTACAAAATAGTTCTAATTAGTTATGCCTTTTAAAACTCATTACAACCCAATCAATTTTAGCAAAATTATTAAAGAACCCTGATGTTTAAATTAAACCTTTAATTTCGCAACGATACTTCAAGGGTTTAGAATAAAAGCCACCGTCGGATGGTAAGTCACTCCTCCCCTAAATGGAGACTTTCTCAGCTAATTACCACTACCAGAACATCTCATGTCCCAATGATTCTTAGCTATCGTTTGTTTTGTCAAGGACTCGTTAACTAGCTTAATTTATCCCGTAAATGTGACCCTATCATTTTTCAGATCCAATAGGTCCGAGCCAACAGGTTACTATTAAGAAAGACAACTGTTGGCAAATTACCTAAGAGACCCTATCCATTTCTAGAGTTCCCGGTGTTCCGACCCCTATAGTCATGCCCTCCATAGGGATTGACTGTTCCAAGACAACCTAGCAGGCGGACTATAGAAATCTCACGGTGCGATCTAATGGAGGAGACCGTAAGATACGTTGATACGCGTCCTTCTCCCATTTACTATGGATACTTCCCTCATTCACCTTGGTATTGAACCATGCAAACACTTAACGTAGGGAGACGCCCTATTGACGCCACGTAGCAGAGCATGGAACTCACGGTGTGAACTCTTGAAGACGTGAGAGTAAACTTGATGCGAACATGTCGTTTTCTCCCACTGAAGTTCCTAAAGTTAGAGTATAGGTTTAACTTAGTCGGATTCTGGCTAAAAGAATCTATCTAAGTCTATGCCTATTATAACTCTTATAACTAGATCTTTAGCTTAAAGTATAGGTGAATAAACATTTTAATTACCAAGATCTATTTCATGCTAATAATACCATGATTAATTAAACTCAAGTTTCGGGTTAGTTCTCAGATATGAGGTGTTCCGAAAATCGTCAGCTTAAATACCCCCAACCTTAGACAGAACCTCATCGGTAGAGTTCCCTTATAACCAAAGGCTTATTATGTCCTACTAAACCATATTTTAAAAGTATTTAAAATACTAAGTAAGACTAATTTCTCATCCTATTGGAAATTGTGATCTTAATTTTAAAATTAATTCGATTTACCTTAAAATCCTATATTTGCATGCAACTCTTTATTATAAGTTAATGCTTCTAATTTCAAATTTATAACTATTATAAATATTAATATATTAACTTATAACATCCTTCTATGGTGTAATAAATTAATAACCAAATTCTAATCAATTTACCAACCAAAAATTCATGAGATTAATAAAACATTTAAATTAATAAATCATGACTTAAAATTAATATTTGACATTATTTAATATAACATTTTATATTTGTTTTTTAAGTACATCAACAATTGGGGATGGGGAAATTCAAGCCCATGACCTCTTGGTCATGAGTCATACCTGATGCCAGTTGAGCTAGACTCTTGACAATATAACATTTTATATTAAACTATTAATGTAATGCAACATGCTTTTCATTTTTCATATATTTAATATAACACTTTATATTAAATCACCCATTAAAAAAATATTCACATTCAAATTTATATAAAAATAAAAATAATATTAAACACCATATAAATATGCAATACAATGCAATCTCTTTTATTTAATGTAACAATTATTTTAATTACGAAAATTAAAACTTATAATATGCATTTCTACATCATATAACTCTTATATTATAAATGATGCATGAAACATGTTTATCCTAAGGTAGGATTTAACTAAATGGCATTCATAAAGTAATAAATAACCATATAGACCGGAATTTTTTACCCCTAAAAATAATAAATAAATAAAATTACATTAATTTTATTAAAAAAAATGGACCAGATTGCGCGACCCAGACTAAATCTCCCAAAACCGGATCAAATCTCCAGCAAATCTTATCCATTTCTGCAGAAATTCCCAATACAGAACACCTTCTTATCGATTTGTGCAGAAATCCCAATATAGAACCTTTCTGCAAAAATTAGTTGCAAATCTTCTGTTCCAATTGACTTCTTCAACAAATCATGACCAATTACAGACTCAATTGATACAAAATTGCCCAAAAACGGAGGGGCCTTTACAATTTGATCAAAATAATTAAAAAAAACAGTAAAACTATGGCAAAAAATTCCTAAACAGTCCAATGGCAACCCGAAATGCTCAATCCCACCAAGCCAATGCAAATTTATTTTCCCAAAACAAAAAACGAGTTGGCTCGAATACCAATTGATGAAATGTAGATCCCAATTGCACAACGGAAGTTAAAATTGGATCAAAATCTCGTTTTGGTTTGGCAAAATCAAATACCCAGTACATTGGCAAAAAATACCGATAAGCAAATTACGCATGGATAAAGCAATAATAAGCATGTTGTAATTTTCGAAACTAAAAGGAAATAAATTCATTACCTTTGTAGTTTCAATTGGCAACTTCTTGCCTCCTTTTATAGCAAATTCCACAACACAGCAAAGCAACTTCTCTTCCTCTGTAATACAGGACACCACCATTATAGAAAACCTCCTATCCTCTGAGAAACATAGATAAAAGCTTTTGTGGAAAAGCCTCCAATTATTGGAAGAGAAATGGATATGTGAGAAAGAGTTGGAAGGAAAATCCATTTTTTGAAAATCCAAAATTTCATCGATTAAACTCACTCCTCCTCTCCCTCTATATCTATGATAAGGGAGAGGAAGGGGGAGGTGAAGGGGGAAGTGGAGGGAGAACGTGTTTTTGACACGTTCTCCCCCTTTTTTTAATTAATTTAAAATTAATTAATCAAATTAATTAATTAAATTAAATTAATATAATTAAACTAATTTAATTATATATATATAACTTTATTGAATTAAATCAATTAATCAAATATCTTATATTTGAGTTATATATACATATGATTAACTCACATTTAATCAACTTCCTTTTTAACCTATAGTTTTAATGTATATCTTATGCACATTAAATTTTAACCTATAGTTTTAAATATGAATCTCATTCACATTTAAAATATTATTTGAACTCTTTCAAACATTTAATTCTCTCATATAATTTAATATAAATCATATTCATATTAAATTTATGATATAAGGTTCCAAAACTTTATATTATAATGTATCTTTATACATTAGTGTTTATTCCCTAATTGAATTTGAACATTTCAAATTCAAATGATCTAAAACCCCTTTACGAGCTAGAAGGTGGACCTAATGCACCTACAGATCAGAAGCTCAAACGATACAAGATTATTCGGTCAATCTCATTAACCTCCTAATCAACATTCGTTAACTGCGGGAACACTCCACTAAAGTCCCACAGTTGCATTCTTCTCACTGCAGATATATTTCTATGTCCACGGATATTGACCAATAACAATAAGTCAATCTTTTACGAATGTTCATAAGACCAGTTGGGTCAAATTATCGTTTTACCCCTGGGTTACATCTTTTACCTTAAGTCCCAATGCTCCTCGAATGAACAATTTGTTTGTGGTCCTACCAGCAAACAAAAGTCCTACTCAACCCAATGAGAGGGGGGGCCCTTTGTTCAAGTCCTAGAGACACCACTTAAGGGAACATTCATCTACTTACCCTAATAGGTGGGATGAAGTGAATTTCATCTTGCTAGGTTAAGTCCCAGCTGTCTGCTCGGTTTTTTCCCCAAGAAGGTAGGCTTATTGAGTCGGCGAAACTGGTCACTATCACCCATATTAGTCAAAGGACAATCCCTCGCAAACAGAAATTCGTAACCTGCTCAGGATTGAGATCAAGTTGCCTTGGTCATCCTAATGAAATAGAAATCTAACTAGTCAACGGAGTTACAACTAGTGATTACTATTTCGTGGTCCGGTCTTTTGCAATCTCATCACATAGAATATCTCCACTCACATGTCGTCTACACGAACACATTAGGATCACTATGTTTGTATCACATACAAAGTGGGTCATATCCATAGTACTATCAGGGTAAGGTACCCAAGCCTTATCCCCTTACTATACACTCTTTAGGTTGTATCTCGAACTGAGATCCTTATATGTACACTACATTAAGTTCAAGAGACATATTACGATCTTGGATGTTAGTTTATTGGATTTAGAGTTAATAAAAGGACAATATCGTAAATAATGAACAATAACTCTTTATTGATAATAATAACTTTTATTACATTAATTAGAACATTATTTACAAATTACGAGTTTTAGGGCATAAAACCCAACACCTAGAACACAACATAGCGTACATCATGCTTCCCACAGCTAATGTATAAGGAATTCGTCTCATGTCCTCAACTTCTTGAGGTGTCTTAGGACATTGTTCCTTAGACAGATGAACTTCATGCCTGAAAGGTAATAACCCTTTCTTGGAGTCTTGCATCTTAAATCTTGACAATATTCTGTCGATGTAAGATGTTTGAGACAATGCTAGAGTTTTGTTCTTGTGATTCCGGACGATCTGGATTTCAAGAACAAACTCTTTATTGATTTAGTTAGAACATTATTACAAACTACGAGTTTTAGGGCATAAAACCCAAAACTGTTTGCTTACAATGTTGTTCATGATATTATTCATGAATATGATGATTCTGATTCAAAATCTATGAAAAATGTCGACGTAGAAATTATTGACTTAATCTAGGTAGAATTAAACTCACTTTCAAAATGTGAGGTTTTTTGACCAACAGTCCGGACACCAGAAGATGGCAAACCTGTGGGATACAAATAGGTATTTGTAAGGGAAAAAAATGAAAAGAATGAGGTCACAAGATATAAAGCGAGACTTATTGCACAAGGATTTTCGCAAATACTGGTATTGATTATGAGGAGACATATTCTCCTGTGGTGGATGCAATAGCATTAAGATATCTAATTGGTCGGACTTTATATGAAAAGATAGACATGCATCTAATTGATGTAGACATATTTATATGGATCTCTAGATAATGACATTTATATGAAAATCTCGGAATGATTTAAAATACCAGAAACATATTCTCATAAATTATATTCAATAAAGATACAGAGATCACTATATGGATTAAAACAATTTGGGCGAATGTGGTATAATCGCCTGAGTACATATTTGTTGAAAAAATGATATCAAAATAATCCAATATGTCCATATGTTTTTATAAAGAAATCACAATCAGGATTTGCTATTATAACTGTATATGTTGATAACTTAAATATAATTGGAACTCCTGAAGAGTTATCAAAGGCAATTGAACATCTTAAGAAAGAATTTGAGATGAAAGATCTTGGAAAAATAAATTTTTTCTTTGGTTTTCAAATTGATCATTTAGCCGATGAGATATTTGTTCATCAATCAACTTATACAGAGAAAATTTTAAGAATATTTTATGGGGGTGTTTGGTTTATAGGGTTGGGTTGGGTTGAGTTGGGTTAATAACCCAACTCCTTGTTTTGTTCACCAACAATTATAACCGGTGACTTAATAACTCAACTCCATGGAGTTGAGATATTAACTCAACCGTACGGTACTTTCCGACGACGGTCCGGCGAATTTCCGATGACGGTCCGACGACTCTCCTATGTCTTTCCAACGACTTCTCGATGACGATCTGGTGACTTTCCGACGGCGACCCGGCGACTCTCCGATGATGGTCCGGCGAGATGAAGAAAGTGGAGAAAAGAAGAAGATGAGAAGAGTTTTGAAGTGTGCCTTTAAGTTTCTAATACTCTAGTTTAAATAGGCACCAAAAAGTCCTAATCCTTTTAGAACAAGGAATTCTAATTCTTTCAGAAAAAGAAATCCTAAACCTTTTTAAAACAGAAATTCTAATCATTTTTTAAACTTTGAAACACCTATTCCTAATCCTGATCTAATTATCCAAAGATTCAAATTTAAAACAAATACAATTAAAGCATCTAATTTTACAGGCCGTCACAATATACCCATCTAAGAAAAACTTTCGACCTCGAAAGTTGTTAGAACTTTACAACGGTCACGTTCTCGAGCCATAATCTAGACTTAAACTCCAAACTACCTTAGCACAAGAACAAAGAAGTCAAAAGCATAGCATAACAAGTTTCAACACATAACCAACTCAAATAACTTTAACTACTTTACAAAATAAAAGAAAACCTGGAGATAACGAGGCGAGTTCCTGCGAGAGGCTATAAGGATCGTTGCCTACGATGTATGCGAGTATGCAGAATCTAAAACTCATGCTCTAATACCAACTGTAACGACCCTAATTTTTCAAACTCAAAATTTCCTAGAGACGCTACTAAGCAACACTGCCTGCACCAAAAATTTTGGTAGCACAACGGCGCTGCTAGGACCTTGATGACATATCTAATATTTTATAGATATGCAACTTCAATATGACATAAAATATTTAAGTATGTTGACATATTTTTAACATCTTCACAAGGTAAACTATTTATTCCATTCTAATGATGACCATAGACAATGCATGTGTTTAGACTATTAATACTAAATTAATACCTACTTAAATTAAAATAAAAAGTAGTGGTGAACATGTGCATAAAAAAAGGAATAAAATTCATATTGAAGAGTAAGAGTTCTAAATAATGAATTTTATTGGAAAAGAAATATTGATATCAAACTCAATATCCATTACTTTTGAAAATATCCCTAACATACATTTGGAAAATGGTAATATATATTGTAATTTTATAATTGATCACATAATTTGAGTTTTGAAATTGTAGACAAATGTGTTTGTATTTGATTTGTTGTGAAAACAAAGTAAGAAAAAAAAGTCACAAAAAAATCAGAACTTTCACTTTACATAAGATAAAAATGATTTTTAGGGAAAAAGAAAAATTGATATCAATCTCAATATCCAATACTGTTCTAAATATCTCATACATCTTGTAAATGGTAATATATATTGTAAATTTGTAATTGATCTCATAATTAAGTTTTAAAATTGTAGAAAAATATGTTTCCAATTGATTTGGTGGAAACAAAAAAAGTAAAGAAAAAAAGTCACAAAAAATCATACTTATTCAATTTACAAAAAACTGCACCAGATACCCCTTACATAATAACTCAACTCTGCAAACCAACCACTAACTTCCTGACTCAACTTACCTCAACTCTCCAAACCAAACACTGATTTGCAGAACTCACTAACAAAATAACTCTACACAACTCAACCCAACTCAATCCAACTCTGCAATCCAAACGTTGGGCAAAGCACATCCATTGAACATTACAATAGAAGTTCGTTCACTGGATGTAAAAAAAGATATATTTCGACCTCGAGATGATAACGAAAAACTTCTTGGTCATGAAGTACCATATCTTAGTGCAATTGGTGCACTTATGTATCTTGCTAATAATACAAGACCAAATATCGCATTTTCAATATATTTATTAGTGAGATATAGTTCTTGTCCAACCAAAAGACATTGGAATGGAATTAAACATATATTTTGTTATCTCCTTGGAACAATGGATATGAGGTTGTTTTATTCTAACAAATCCAATTTTGATGTAGTTGGTTATGCAGATTCTGGATATTTATCTGATCCACACAAAGCTAAATCTCAAACAGGTTATCTATTAACATGTGGAGGAACTGCCATATCATGACGATCAGTGAAACAAACCATAAAAACCACTTCTTCAAATCATGGTGAAATCGTTGCAATTCACGAAGTAAGTCAAGAATGTGTATGGCTAAGATCGATGACTCAACACATTCGTGAAACATGTGGTTTGTCTTCTAGTAAACATCTTCCGATAATATTATACGAAGACAACACAACCTGTATAACCCAAATCACGGGAGGATATATCAAAGGAGATAAAATGAAACATATCTCACCAAAACTTTTCTACACTCATGATCTTGAAGAAAATGAAAATATCAATGTACAACAAATTTTTTCGAAGGATAACTTGGTCGACTTATTTATAAAGGCACTACGAACTGCAACCTTTGAAAAATTAGTACATAGCATTGGAATGCAGCGTCTCAGAGATCTCAAGTAATGTCTCCATGAGGGGGAGCAAATATATTATAGTAAACTACATAAAATATGCACTCTTTTTCTTTCACTAGGTTTTTTTTTCCCATTGGGGTTTTTCCTGCTAAGATTTAAATGAGGCATATTTTATATAAAATGGGCATTTAAAGGGGAGTATTATAAACAAAATGAAAAATAGATACCCAATAATCCCTTCACCATGTGTCAAGCCCCATATTGCCCATGTGGCCTCCATGTGTCCATTTTCTACCTCTGATTAGTGTCTAAGTGTACCACATCATGCTTGCCAATTTACTTATAAATAGAGGCTTATAGTGGGAAATAAAAATGCACAAAAACTTGGTGGATTTCTCCACTATCTTTCTTTTATATAATTTTCCTTTTATTTGTTTTTATATCTATATCTCAATTATCATTTTCTTTTTAGGGAAAAGCAAAAAATATTGAGATAATTACAATTTTAGCTATAGTTTTTGGAGATTTGCAAATATAGCAACAAAATTTAAATTAATTTCTATTTTTTTTATTTTTCTAATTTTACCCTCATTAGTGAAACAACAGATATATCAATAGTATATTTGATGTACTTTATATTTAGTATATCAGTAGTATTTCTAACATACTTTTCACTTTTGATATATAAATCACCTTATATTTAGATAGTTTCCTTAGTTGGTATATAACTAATATACCTAACGTTGAGTATATCCATAGTCTATCAGTAATATACTTCATTTAGGGATAGGATTCAATACTTTTTTAAAAAAATAATGATTCGTTACTTTAAGTGATAAATATATTGTATCATTCATTAACTATTAATATAGTGCATCAACAAAAAAATAGTGACAAAAAAATTAATAAAGTCAAAAACTAAAATAAGGTATATCATTGGTATGCCACAAATATACCTACCATGGATATACCTTATATTACGTATATCTCATTTTATTAATACACTTAAGCAAAGTATATCAGAAGTTTATCGATAATATTCATGTTAGAATATATCTAATATATTAAATAAATTATTGTCAATACTATTTCATATTAGCTATTTTTTATATACGGATGATAATTTGAATATTGGAAATTCAACTTCATTGATATATTTAAATAATATACTTAAATAATATACACCAATAGTATATAACTAATATACTTCATACTAGGTATATCAGAGATATACCAACAGCTTATCACTGATGATATACTCCTGATAGACTATTGATAGACGTCATATTGCAAACACGAGAATTAAACGTGAAGATTATTTTTTATATTTTGCCAAACAGTTAACACATCCGCAATGTTTAAAAAACTGATGACACGTCCACAACTTAGCTTTTTTTCTTTTGCTAATGATGCAACTCTCCCTTCTTTTTATTATATATATACATTCATATTTTTTTTATATTATTATTATTATTATTATTATTTAATTTGGTAAAGTTTTTTGTGGCGGCCTCTCAATTTTACAACAATTTCATGTATTTACTAAAAAAAGGTTGTAGTTGTAGGTAGTGGAGTGTGCGTGTGATGAATGATTTTGTCGGTTGAAAACTGGGATTTTGAAGGACAGAATCTGGGTAGCAAATCCATGTTTAATTCATTTAATTAATTAATTAGCAGTGGAAAAAGTTCAGTTAATTGAATTAATCGCTCTTTCTGTTTTATTGGATTTTAATGTCTCCACAATGGGAAC
Source organism: Trichosanthes cucumerina (assembly GCA_036507285.1). Classification (NCBI taxonomy): domain Eukaryota; kingdom Viridiplantae; phylum Streptophyta; class Magnoliopsida; order Cucurbitales; family Cucurbitaceae; genus Trichosanthes; species Trichosanthes cucumerina. The sequence goes on from CM071844.1 coordinate 57,503,501, forward strand.
CATACATTCCATCCTCTTCATCATTCTTTTGCCCACTATATGTCTCTTACTCCTATTAAATACTACATTATATGCATTTACTTTTGATCCATTATCTTTTCATGTTAATAGATATTAGCACTTGAAAAAAGAATCCATCTTTTTAGAGCAACATTTTTGGACAAGCCATCTCAAACAATCAAAATCAAGAAAAAGAAGTATTTTTTGGGTAGGGTATACTTTTAATCTCTAAAATTTAAATTCTTAAAATTTTGGAATAATATGCATTGTTCTTGCTATTTAAATTTGATTTTTAATTGGTTTTTAAAGTTTGAAATTGATTTCTAAATTGATCTATTTATTGATAAAAAAAATAAAAAATTTAACAAACACAACTCATTAAAAAAATCAGTGAAGTCTAGTAAAACTTATTTTAATTACCACGTTATCATACCTAGGGACTATTTAAAAATTAATTTCAAAATATCAAACACTAATTAAAAATCAAATTGAGACATTGAAGACTAAATATGTTAACGATGAAACCTCGATAATTAAATAGAAGCTAAATTCAAATATCAAGAAGTAATACGGTTAGTTTTAAAAACTCGCCCATGATAATTAATTAAATTCAAATCTTACCTACCAAAAATATGTCCAATTTCCTTTCCATACAAGCAAAGCATTGTCTATGCTCTGTCGCTCTCTCCACCAATTTATTCATAGATTTTAAATTAACCGTTTTTATTTTTAATTTTTAGTTCAACAATATTTAGAGTGGGAGGGTTCCAACCTCTAACCTCTTAATCAACAATACTTACTAATTATTATTAAGCTATGCTCACTTTCACATTGGAAGCACTCTTAAAAGAAAAATCTCCAACTTGAAGAGATTCATTAATGGAAATTTAAGTATTTGAGATTTCACTATTGTATTCTATCTTATAGTCGGTAGTAATAACTAGATCTAATCCATATAAAATGAAACAATATAATCAAAAGAAAAATACCAAAATTGAGAGATTCATTCACGAGAAACACAAATGGAATATTTGAGGCCCCATTGGATAACTATTTTGTTTTTTATTTTTAGTTTTTGAAAATTAAGTTTATTTTCTCCAAATTTCTCTATTAATAGAATTCATCCTCCCTTAAGAAGCATTTGAACTTTTAGCCAAATTCTAAAAACCAAATCAAATTTTTTAAAACTATTTTTTTTAATTTTTAAAACTTACCTTTATTTGGTACAAAGCAGATAAAAATTATACAAACCCAGTTTCTAGAAGTATTATTTTTAATTTTAATTTCAAAAAATCAAAAATCAAAAATTAAATAATTATCCAAGGTTGTGTTTTCTCTATTGTATTCAATCAAATTAGAGTGGAATCTACAACAGTAACAACAATTGGATCTAACCCACAGCAAATGTGAAATAATATAATCTTTATAAATTCCTTTCTTCATTTATATTTACCCGCTTTATTTTATAATTCTTATGAGGTGTAATATTCAAGACTGTCTACCTTAATATGGTGCAAGTATCTTAACCAAACATTTATTTGTTTCTGAGCATAGACAATCATATAATTTTTTAAAAGAATTACTTGTCGTTCCAAAATAATTGTCTCTCCATTCAAATAGAAAAAAAAAAAGTATAATATTTAACTATAAATTATAACGAGTGAGCTATAAATAGGAGTAATTGGACTAATTTGAGATTTTCAATATTCATAGATGAATACGTCACTTTGTGTTGAATCCAAGTTGGTTTATTGATTTTATTCAAAATTCAAATGATAATGCCTCACCATCTATTTCTTAAAGTATATTCATAAGCAACATAGACCTTGTTCCTTAAAGAGTAAACAACTTTTTTTTTTCATTGCTATAGTATAAATGGACTTAAGGAAACTTTGAACCCTAAATAAAAATATTAAATAAACTAGCTAGATTTTCTCAAACAAAGCTATTTCTAGTAAATAATTGATATACTTTTTCATTACTAAAACTAAAGATATGCTGCCATTGCCAACTTATTCAATGGTTAAAGTATCTTATGCATTTTTGGTATAATAGTCTAAATGAAATTAAGTTGGACATTGAAAAAAGAAAATGAGAAAGTATACTTAAAATTAATTCTCTCACACTTTAGCCACGTACAAATAACACTTTTAAATTTTACATTTTACTTGACAGTTAATTTAAATTTTCTAGAGATTAAGATCTATGTTTAGAAGAAATAATTGTATATAAAGGGTTAATGTGTAGATTTCATTTTTATTTTAGAACTTTAAAATTTGTTTTTGTGACGCCTTATTAAATCAGGTAGGTTAAGGTTGGATTTTAAGTTCGATTTAAATAATTCTCCGACTCAAGTAGAAGTTATTAAGCGAGTCAAGTCACAGAATTTAGAATTTCAAGATGTTCGAGGCAAGTTTGTCGCTTCGAACTTTTTCAAAATGGGGCCTTTACTGACCTTGTGAAATCTATTTAATTCAGGTCGTTAGTAGCCTGAAGAATACGCTTCCTAGACTCTCCTCATTCTTTGAGTTCATGCCAGTTTCCTTCAAACCAATTGCATATGGAAGACGTTCAGGTGAACGATCCCTTCTCATTCTTTCTTTTTCATTCTCTTTTTACCTTTCTTTCACGTTTTTTATTATTTTTTCCCTTCTCCCTTCATGAAGCCCCATCCGAACCCCTCCTCCCTTTTTTTTTCCTCTTCTCCCTTCGGGAAGTCCCATCCGAACCCCTCCTCCCTTTTTTCCCTCCTTGAGCACCCGACATCGTGCCCGCGACCTCATCGCCGCTCCAAGATCTCTTCTCTAGCGATCGCGAAGCAAAGAGCCACGATCTCTCTCTCTCTCCCGCGATCCTTCTCCTTCTCCTTCTCGCGACGACCACAACTAAAGCCAAACTCCGGGGACCCCCTCTTCCTCTTCCATTCCTCTCCTCATTTTAGTTTCGATCCATCCCCTATCTAATTGGGTTATTATTGGTTTTTAGCAGGAACTTGAGTTTTCACTAGGGGTTTTTTTGGGGGAAGCTCTAGATTGAGATTGACAGGTTGTGGGTTTCTGGTAATTCATTCGTCACGCAGTTGGGTAAGTATTTTTATAGCCATTGGTTTTGCGTTGTACTCTGTGAAGATTGTGTAATTGAATGATTAGCCTGGAATGTGCAGGGGTTGTGAATGTGGGGTGAAAGGGTGGTTTTAGTTGTAAGTTTCTATTGGACCTTCAACTGGTTGGGCACCAAGAATCTCGGTTCGTCACTGCAAGTAAGTCGATTACCAACCTAAAAGAAAGACCAACAACCACGTTTTTTGACCAAAAAGGTAAGTAACTCCTTGGTTGGACAAGCAAGCTAACAAGTGAGCGAGTTTGCTTTCTTACTTGATAAACATTGTCTCGTTGTGATAAGCTAGATCGGCTCCTATAACTTGTTAATGGTTGCTTGACTTGAGTTGAACTTGTTGCATGTGTGGGTCTTATGTCGATGTTAGTTGCTTGTTTGTGATATTGAATAGTTGCATCGAGTCCACTTTGTTATGATTACCGGCTTGTTCTAGCGAATGGCTATGCCTAGCCGACGAGCATTGAGTTTATTGCTTGCGATATTAGTTGTAGGGGTGAGCAAAAAAAGACCAAAAACCGACACGACCGATCAAACCGACCAACCGAGGGCGGTCGGTCGATTTTAATGAGAGAAGTCGGTTTTGGGGCTTTTGCCCCAAACCGACCGAACAACCGAATTTAAATTTAAAAAAAATATATATATATATATATATAATAATAATAATAATAATAATAATAATAATAATAATTAAAAAAATAAAAACTAAAAATTTTCTCAAAATAATTAAATAATAATTAAAAATTATTAAAAATTATTAAATAATAATAAAATAATAATTATAAATATTTAATATTTAATTAAATAAATATTTATATATATATATATAAACCAAATAAATGATCCAAGATCAACAACGTAACCGTCTGGCTTACATTTTGGTAAGGATTTTTAAAAAAAAAAAAAAAACCAACCGAAGCATCAGCTTTTGGTCGGTTTCGAGGGCTCATTGGGTCAAAACCGACCCCGACCGCCGATGCTCACCCCTAATTAGTTGCATGTTATTTATTGTCCCCTCGAGACTAAATTGTTGAACCGGTGTCCATTACTTATGCGTGATTTGGGTTCGGGTTAGACGGGCCCAAGGATAGAGTACTTTAGATTCTGTGGTTTTGCTTGCTAGGCTTGAACTCACGACCCTCAAGATTTCCTATTTAGTCCTAAGTCTTGAGTTGACGAAGCGAAGATAGAATGGTTGGGTGGGACCCTCCATTCTATGAGATGGCTCAAAAGCGTTACCCCAACAAGCACGGGTGGTTGGGAGAGACCTTCCATTCGACGAGATGGCTCAGGGGTGTTATCCGATGAGCACGGGTGGTTAGGAGAGACCCTCCATTCGACGAGATGGCTCAAAGGCGTTACCCAACGAGCACGGGTGGTTGGGAAAGACCCTCCATTTGTAGATATAGCTCAAGGGCGTTACCCCGACAAGTACGGGTGGTTGAGAGAGACCCTCCATTCGACGAGATGTTTCAGGGGCGTTACTCCGACGAGTAGGAGTGATGGAGCATGGTCCTTAGTTCGACGAGCGGGCTCATGAGTGATTCCTGACGAGCTCGAGGGTCGTTTGGACGTGTCCGTCCGACTAGTACATTTTGAGATGATGGGTGAATCCCCATTGCTAGGATATGAGAGCGAGTCACTTCTTCTCACCGCGATTCACCGACCTAGATTATTGGACCAGAGGATGAAACTAGATGTATCGGGTTCGGAGCATGGTGCTTAGTTGTCTTGAGTCTTGTCCTAGGCGAAAGCTTAGTAAAAAACAATAATATATTAACAAAAGCATGTATGCAAACCATATATGCTAGAGACGAGTATTGAAGATCGAATAATTAATTAGAAAAGTATTATATCAAAGATTAAAATGATTATGGAGACTATATACTGAAAGTTTGAGAAGCAAAATGAAATCCACTCTAAGATTTTGGAACTAAAATGAATCCAAAATTAAAATATTTGATGATGTTATTATTAATTAAAAAGGAAAAATAAAGATTGAAAATGGGATGGGAAATGTGAAGTGGGCAACAAAAGCTAGTGTAAGGGAACAGTGGAAAACAAAAAAGGAAGAAAACAAAGATGGATTTTTATGATGGTTTTGTCCAACACTCTCACTCTCTATTCATAATATTTCAATATTAACAAATCATTACAAATCTCTCTCTCTTATCTCTTGACATATAGTTGTTACAAACAAAAAAAAAAAGTTTTTTATTCAAATAACAGAAAAACAAACCATTTTGATTAAAAAAGCATCCAACAAAATCAAACATTCAATTCCTTACTTATAACCCCCCAAATTCCCTAGTTCCAAAATCAAATTATAAGTCAAAAGTTGCCCAACTCTAACAATTTAACATGTTTAATACATACTCATTAATCAAAATTAATTCTTACTGTCTCAATCCCACATGATCATTATATTGTTGGGTTGTTTATTTCTTACATTCTTGGGTCAAATGAAATCTCTCTTATTACTATATTGGTATTTGTTAATCACTTTTTTACTAAAATTGTAAAAAAGGAGTTTTTGTGTTTACTTTAGATATGATGGTTTTTTTTCAAAAATATAATGTATTGACTAAACTATTTATATAAAACATAATAGATTTTTTTTTAACCTAATATACATATACACATATACATTTGAGTTCAACCATGCGTGAGGGGAAGATTCAAACTTCTAACTTTTAAATCAAGAGCACAATCTCTTAATCAATTGAGTTATGACCAAGTTGACATAAATTGATGTGTCTACATGTTCAACTTATTTATATATTTTAATTAATATTTACATTCAAATATACGTTTGATGTAATGGAATTATTTCCTTCTTTTAACTAGACTAGTTGTTCCACCACGTGCTCTGCACGTTTATGCTTTTTAATTTATTCAATTTGATCTTATGGTTTAAAAAAGTTTTAATTAAGTTCATTTTTTGTATATAAGTTCTATTTTATAACAAATGATTAATTTATTTTATGGTAGACACACTTTTTAACATGATTTAAATAACTTCTATGTAAGTTAAAAATATAGATCACGTTAATCACTAATTAATATAGCATAATTTACATTTTTGTAAAAATAAATATTGATGGATGTATTTCTATTCAAAATAAAATGTTAATATTTTGTAAAAATTTATACATTGTAGATTAAAAAAAATATAATCTAACAAAAATTAAAATGTTGAACTAAAAAAAATAAAAATAAAATATAAAAAATTTAAATAGCATGTGCAAACATTTGAATTACAAAATGGAGTAATCATAAAAGTAATTGTAAAATAATCCTAAATAATAACAATAGTGAAGAAAAAATATATATATGTAACGCCCCAATAACCCAATTACCTTTTGGTTTGTGTTTTGGATTAAATTGTTGGAAAGGGTGGATCTTGAAGTTGTGAAATTAATTTAAGTTTTTGCACAATTAAGGGATTATATATAGAGGCAATTATATATAATCTTAATTGGAAATATTTATCTAGGATTGATAGCAAAAAGGGTGGTTTTTGATAAAGGAAGGGGCACTTTAGTAATTTAAATAATGGAAATTAGGGCTTTCCAAGGCATTTTGTCCTACTATAGCACGAATCCCAAGGCGTGTCTTCTTCTTTTTCTCCATCTTCATGAAAAAGAGAACCAGCCGACCTCTTTTGTTCTCCTTCCGACCGTAGCAGCACAACTCCGGCGAGTCCTTCTTCGTGTTGCACGTCGTCGACCAGCGCCGATAGCCCGATAGCTCGCCAAGGAATGCAACCCAGCGTCTCGCGTCGTCGTTCAGCCGAGTCTTCCAATCGCCGAGCCTCGCCAGTGCCTCGTCGGAGCGTCTTGCAGTCGCCGGTTGATCGGTGTCGGCGTTCCTGAGCGACGTGGATCCGCCGCACTGTCAAGCAACGAAGCTGGAGTTCCCTCACCGTCGTTCAACAATCGCGAGTTTCGAATACCTCAGCCGCCGGTTCACGTTTTGGTTCGGGTTTCTGGGCGTGTTCCGACCGGTTTTCATAGAGTAGAGAGTGGTTTCGTGTAGATCGACAAGTGAGCTTTCTGAATCTGACCAACACGCGCCGCTAGCACGCCGCAGCCGTCTGGAAGAGAGGCAGCCGCCGGTTCAGCGGTTGGTTCGAGCGATTCATCCAAATTTCGATCGATTTTCAAAGTTTCAGGACCGGTTTTGGATAGATCGGCTCACGACGTTCACAGATCTGACTTTCACGCGCCGATACGCGCAGTCTCCGACACCACACGCCGCCACACCACACGCGCGCCGCCGCCGGCCACGCCACGCCGCGCGCGTCGTCGAGCTGCCCGGTCCCACCTGTTTTGATTCCCCGAGTTCGTTTTCAGCCTCCGGTTGGATAATTTCGCTTGATTATTACTCGATATTCCAACTAATTGCGATGTAGACTCTAAGTTATGCTTATGTTAACTAATTAAGGAATTGATGAAATGGATTTAGGGATCCGGCGTACTAATCACGATTGTGATGAACACTGAGTTAGGAACGGAGCATGAGGAGTTTTAAGCGAAAGCTATGGTAAGGGATTTTTGTATAAATTATTTTAAAAGGGAAGTAAATATGTTTCCGAAAGTATTAGTTTAAAAAGAACGAACTTCAAGATTTATCTAAAGACAGAACTTAGAAAAGTATTTCACTCTTTAACTGGAGATGAATCCAAAAGATTTAAGGGTTTGAGAGGGCCCAAACTGAAATGATTTCAAAGTATTTGGAACGAGTTTTTTGATACAATCATGTATAGTTATGTAATCTGAGATCTTGCATATCTGTCACTGTGTTGGATATATACACGTATTTTAATTGCAAACGTACCTATGATTTATGATTGAAAGTCATGCTATGATTTATGATTTATATGATTGTTGCATCATTATGAATGCATAGGTATATCTGATTGAATAATGGGACCTCATGCATATTGTATGTATATGAACATGTCATGTAGGCTGTGGCAATTGGTCTCTTGAGAACTTATGCATGGTAAAACATGCATCAGAGACCCTATGGGTCAATATTACGAGGGTCCATGAGGACTCAAACTTATAGGGTCCAGTGAGGGACTCAAACTTATAGGGAGTGCATGAGGGACTCAAATCTTACAGTGGTCATGAGGACTCAAACCTATAGGGTGCATGAGGGACTCAAATGAAAAGACTCGTAGACTCAATTGACCACGCATAGCCAAAGAGAAAAAGTCATGATTTTATGAAAGAAAGTTTTAGGTCCCATTACAGAAAGCTTTATGATTTTAAAGTCACGAATAATAGTCATGTTTAAAAGTCGATTTGAAGGAAAATCATATGCATGTGTTTGCATTTCCACCCCCACTTACTGGGTATTTTATAATACTCATCCTCTACCTTTGTTGTGTTTTCTCTGTTTTAAAATGTTTTGTGTAGAGTCGAGAGCATACCAAAGTAGTGGCATGGATGCGCTCACGAAGCCATGGGAACCGAGTCATGAATTCCGCATCCATGATTTAGAAAGAATTTTAAATGATTATTGTCTTCCGCTTATGTAGTACAGAGTTTTGAAACTAGAGGCCGAACTTAATTATGTTTCTTGTAAACGTTTTGTATTTCTATGGGATCCCAAATTAAATTGATTTTTATCTATCAACTTTTACTTATTTAAAGTCAGTTAGGGCCTCGAATGCATGCATGAGTAGTAATGTCCCTAGGAATTGATGTTCTAAAAGTAGGGGCGTTACAGTTGGTATCAGAGCCCAAGGTTATAGGTCTTGTAGACTCGCTTACAGAGTAAGCAACAAGTATCTCATGGCTAAGTAGCAACTCCAGTCACCTGTGTATGCTTTTGAACTAAAGTCTTATTTGTTCATGAAAAGAAAATTAGGTATCCTATGTAAAGTTATTTTTATGTAAAAATCGAGTTTGATGAATTTCCAAACTAAGAAAGAATGAGAATGTATGAGCTAAACTATATGTCAATAAGAATGAAATGCATAAAGGAAATACTTATATGTGAATCTATATGTGTATATGTCGTAAAGTTGACGTGATTTTACGCCGAAAGGAAAGAGAATACAAGTGATCCCTACTATTGACGATAGAAAGGAAAATGTTTGAGTTAAGAATGTTTACGCTAAAAATGAAGTTTTATAGCCATAAAACACATGTTTTAGGTTATTAAAAGGTCCGCTTTGATCAAGGGAGTGAAGAGTAAGACTTAAGAGGTTAGCGTGTTAAAGGTTGCTAAGCGACTAGATTACTTAAGTATAGTTTTCAAAAATAAAAGTTAAGACTACTCATGAGAAGTTCAAAGTTTGAATGTGTTCGGTAAGAGGTTAGTGGTCTCATTCATTCATGCTGGAACAATTGGATAAAAGGGTATGAAATTTGGTAAACGTACCACCTTGGAGTTATCCACTTTGTTTGTTCCCAAATAAAGTCCCTTCATCTTCAAGTGAATACATAACTATAGTATTTAAGGAGTTGAAAAGTAAAGAGAGCAAGGGTGTTTTGAAAATGGGCTCGAGATGTAAAGGGAAAAAAAAAATAGATTGTTAATGTTGAAATGAAAATTAATTTTTTTTTAAAAAAAAAAAAATACTTGAAACATTTCGATCTTATTTATACCATTGCTCTGATAGGAAAGCTACAGGGATATACACAGTTAATGTGTTATGGCAGATAGGCATGATACGAACTTTCAAAAGTATTACCATAGGCATAATGAACTTAATAAAGACAAGTATGAGGAGTAAAAGTAAGTAGTTAGGATCCTAGTTCGAGAACATAAGAGAATGGATGATCTAGACCCTAGAACCTGGTACACATTTCAACGGTCACATGGTCATCCGTGTGTTCAAGCTTGTGGAATGTGTATAAGGAACCTTGCCACTAATTTCTACCTGTTGGACTAGATATATGTGTACAACTTGAAAGAGATAACATGAGGTGTTAACCTCGAACTCTTATGTAGTAAAGTTTCCTTTTTCCCCGATCAGAGGATTAAGGAGAGAGGATTCGGTTAATAGAGGAGAGTGCTTTGAATCCCTTCTTCGTTATGTAGAAGTCAAGCTGAGGAACCCATTTGAATTAGTAAAGTGTATAGTTGTAGTGGTCGAGCGACCATTAGAGTGAAACTGGAGGGTCCATTTAGTAAATGTTAGGCTAATGTTCTTAAGTGAGATTTTAGAGAAATGGACATTAGAACTACAATGGTACAAGTAGTCGAGAAAGTCCTCTATTTGTCTAAAAGGAGAAAGTCGAGTATAAAGAAAGTGAGCACGAGGAACAATTCATAGGCATTAGATAAAATAAGTTTGATATTTTGAGGTTATCCTTAACACGAGAGATAGACTTAAGAATGAAGTTAAAATGGAAGCAGCGGTAGCTTTTAATACTTCTTACAGAATGCTCCAGTGAGGTTAAAAGAACTCAAGTTATAGGTACAAGAACTTTTATATAGGAGTTAATAGTAGTATAGCGCCCTAAGGAGTATTAGGGTTATTCGTAAAGGAGAAAGAAGCATCTTTATGCTTGTGTATAGGAGATGAGAAGTGGAAGAAAGTTGTTGCTAAGAATAAATACCTTCGTCTTTGGATGAACGACCTATCCCACCAGTACGAGGAGCATAATGCTCCTTAAGGTGATTTTGGAGTCAAGTTAGCGCCCGTCATGAACCAGGGATTAGATATTCCGAGACAACTTTCAAATCACTTTACGAACATCATGAAGATTATAGAGATTTTACTTAAGTGCCCCTAATGTTTATAGACTTGATGGATTTAGTGCTCAAGAGGTAAAATATTGTTGTGCATAAGTTACTGGAGACGTTCTAGTTAAACCAAGTCTAAGAAGGGGCAGAAAGGACAATTTGGAAGGATTGCTTTAGGCATAAGGAGGGAAGAGTAAGTCCCGAGATGTGAAAGTAGTCGAAAGGTCACTAAGGGGTTGAGTGCCCCAAGTAAATTTCAAAGGATGAGCGTACTGCAATTTATTAAGCTAAGAAGAGACGAATAGGTGACCTAAGGTGTTTGATGTTAGAAAGGAAATGTCTGAGTTCAGGATGTAAGGCTTAAAGGAAACTTTGTCAAGATGAGACTCACTTGCGCGTCATTAAAAGAGGTAGCTTGGACAAAAGAAGGAAACAGTAGACATTACGAGGTGAAAGTCTTTCAAGGAACCTTGAACAACTAAGTTCGCGAGTAGAACCTTAACAGAGGAATATTGTAGTTCTTGAAAAGTCAGAGTCTAGAGGTGTCAAGTGAAGTATTCGTAGTCAAAGTTTGAACGTTAGGGTTTCACGACAAAAGAGAAGGAAAAGTTAAAGGATGTAGCGAATGCCATCCTGAAGTGTCCAACCCTATGGGTGATAAGGAAAATTTTCATCCCATTCGAGTGATCACCTGAACGGGATATTTAAGGAGTTGGAAGTTAAAGGGAGAATGAGTTTTAAAAGACTAAATTCCTGTTCGCGAGATCGCTTAATATCGAGGTTGTTATCGGTTGAGTTATATTAAGGGGAGTAATATGAATGATTGTTGCGTTGTGCCATAGGCTGATGAAAGATTAAAAGAGATAGAGTGCGAGTTGTATCATGAATAACTTGCTTTAAAAGGTTCATTCTAATTCCTAGAACTTGCAATAAAAATTTTGTCACTTAGTGCGATAACCTATAATTGTTTAGGCTCTAAAGCAGGGTAAGTCAAGAGGGTTTCATTACACTCTTTTAAAGTTTGTTTTAAAGTTGATGTCGCAATCTGATTGTTAGATTTTTTTGTCTTTAAAGAATCATTGGTTACTATTAAAGAAATTTAGCTTCACTATTGTTTGGTTGTTCAACATTCCTATGTATTGTATGTTTTTGAAACCCTGAGTAACCTGAAATGAAGTTTGGAGGCATGATTGGTTGGTTGTCTGATTTTAGAAGTGCATTGTCTATCAAACAGGTGTTAGAGAAAATTTTGGCATTGTTGTAGTTATGTCGTTATGCTGCCGAAATTTTCGGAGCATTTTTGGTAATAAGACTGACGAAGTGTATGGAACATTCCACGTGTCGATAACAACCAAAGGAGACCTAAGTTTGGGTTCGTCCTACCACGACTTAAAACTTTCAACGAGTTATTGATTGCATTAGAAAGCCCCAAAGTTAATTAAGTAAGCATGTGAGTGAGATTGTTACTGTAACATTTACTAAAAGGTCATGGAGAGTAGCGAGAGAGGTTAACCAATAGTGTAAAGAGGCTTGAACAACTAAACAAAGTTGCTAACTTTATCCCTGAAGTCACATCTCTTAAAAAGGTGTTAAGGTTATGGAAACGATGGTCAGATGGTACGATCGAGTCATGCCTTGAGATGAACGCTAGTAGCTGGTGCAGCAAACCTCAAAGAGGATTTGGAGGCTCAACAACAACGGAATCGTTTTGGCAAAGAATTCCATTTTAAATTCACGAGACAGGAGAGACTAATTAAAGGACTGGAGAAGAACGTACGAGATAAATATCCCGAGTTATCTTCGAATTTGAATCTAGAACTTTCCAAATTTAGAATTCGAGTCAAGGGCATCAGTTATGAAGGCCTTAGAAGAAAGACTCCAGTGAAGAGAACGAGCTTAAGTTAAAGTTATGAGACCGTTGGGTAATAAGTTTACGCTAAAGGGTGATACTTGAGGAGCAACTAGTGCTAATTTTTGCATAAGGATCGAAGACTCGTCACGACCAAGTGGAGCGGGTGTGAACAAGCTCTCCCCAAGTATTACAAGATTAGAAACTTTCGAGGACGAAAGTTCTTAAGGAGGGAAGATTGTAACGCCCCAATAACCCAATTACCTTTTGGTTTGTGTTTTAGATTAAATTGTTAGAAAGGGTGGATCTTGAAGTTGTGAAATTAATTTAAGTTTTTGCACAATTAAGGGATTATATATAGAGGCAATTATATATAATCTTAATTGGAAATATTTATCTAGGATTGATAGCAAAAAGGGTGGTTTTTGATAAAGGAAGGGGCACTTTAGTAATTTAAATAATGGAAATTAGGGCTTTCCAAGGCATTTTGTCCTACTATAGCACGAATCCCAAGGCGTGTCTTCTTCTTTTTCTCCATCTTCATGAAAAAGAGAACCAACCGACCTCTTCTGTTCTCCTTCCGACCGTAGCAGCACAACTCCGACGAGTCCTTCTTCGTGTTGCACGCCGTCGACCAGCGCCGATAGCCCGATAGCTCGCCAAGGAATGCAACCCAGCGTCTCGCGTCGTCGTTCAGCCGAGTCTTCCAATCGCCGAGCCTCGCCAGTGCCTCGTCGGAGCGTCTTGCAGTCGCCGGTTGATCGGTGTCGGCGTTCCAGAGCGACGTGGATCCGCCGCATTGTCAAGCAACGAAGCTGGAGTTCCCTCACCATCGTTCAACAATCGCGAGTTTCGAATACCTCAGCCGTCGGTTCACGTTTTGGTTCGGGTTTCTGGGCGTGTTCCAACCGGTTTTCATAGAGTAGAGAGTGGTTTCGTGTAGATCGACAAGTGAGCTTTCTGAATCTGACCAACACGCGCCGCTAGCACGCCGCCGCCGACCGCCACGCGCCGCAGCCGTCTGGAAGAGAGGCGCGATCGCGGCTTCGGCCGGTTGGTTCGAGCGATTCATCCAAATTTCGATCGGTTTTCAAAGTTTCAGGACCGGTTTTGGATAGATCGGCTCACGACGTTCACAGATCTGACTTTCACGCGCCGATACGCTGCGCGATCTCCGACACCACCACCTTAGCCACCACACGCCGCCGCCCGGCCGCCACGCGCGCGCCGCCGCTCGTCGGAGCTGCTTCCGGTCCACCTGTTTTGATTCCCCGAGTTCGTTTTCAGCCTCCGGTTGGGTAATTTTGCTTGATTATTACTCGATATTCCAACTAATTGCGATGTAGACTCTAAGTTATGCTTATGTTAACTAATTAAGGAATTGATGAAATGGATTTAGGGATCCGGCGTACTAATCACGATTGTGATGAACACTGAGTTAGGAACGGAGCATGAGGAGTTTTAAGCGAAAGCTATGGTAAGGGATTTTTGTATAAATTATTTTAAAAGGGAAGTAAATATGTTTCCGAAAGTATTAGTTTAAAAAGAACGAACTTCAAGATTTATCTAAAGACAGAACTTAGAAAAGTATTTCACTCTTTAACCGAGATGAATCCAAAAGATTTAAGGGTTTGAGAGGGCCCAAAACTCAAAATGATTTCAAAGTATTTGGAACGAGTTTTTGATACAATCATGTATAGTTATGTAATCTGAGATCTTGCATATCTCATCATCGTTTGGATATATACACGTATTTTAATTGCAAACGTACCTATGATTTATGATTGAAAGTCATGCTATGATTTATGATTTATATGATTGTTGCATCATTATGAATGCATAGGTATATCTGATTGAATAATGGGACCTCATGCATATTGTATGTATATGAACATGTCATGTAGGTCATGGCGCTTGGTCTCTTGAGAACTTATGCATGGTAAAACATGCATCGACACACCTATGGGTCAATATTACAGTGGTGCATGAGGACTCAAACTTATAGGGGTGCAGTGAGGACTCAAACTTATAGGGAGTCCATGAGGACTCAAATCTTACAGAGTGCATGAGGACTCAAACCTATAGGGGTCGGTGAGGACTCAAATGAAAAGACTCGGGTAGACTCAATTGACCACGCATAGCCAAAGAGAAAAAGTCATGATTTTATGAAAGAAAGTTTTAGGTCCCATTACGAAAAGCTTTATGATTTTAAAAGTCACGAATAATAGTCATGTTTAAAAGTCGATTTGAAGGAAAATCATATGCATGTGTTTGCATTTCCCGACCCCCACTTACTGGGTATTTTATAATACTCATCCCTCTACCTTTGTTGTGTTTTCTCTATTTTAAAATGTTTTCAGGTAGAGTCGAGAGCATACCAGGCGAGTGGCATGGATGCGCTACAGAAGCCACTGGAACCGAGTCATGAATTCTGCATCCATGATTTAGAAAGAATTTTAAATGATTATTGTCTTCCGCTTATGTAGTACAGAGTTTTGAAACTAGAGGCCGAACTTAATTATGTTTCTTGTAAACGTTTTGTATTTCTATGGGATCCCAAATTAAATTGATTTTTATCTATCAACTTTTACTTATTTAAAGTCAGTTAGGGCCTCGAATGCATGCATGAGTAGTAATGTCCCTAGGAATTGATGTTCTAAAAGTAGGGGCGTTACAATATACCTCTTACCAAAACTACAAATATTTAGTTTTCTAGTATATTAATGTTAGAGACTCCAATAAATATACATTAATGTTAGAAACACCACTAAAAATAAAATGTAAAGAGAGAGGAAAAAAAATACAACTCAAATTGTTTATATTATATGAAATGAAGATATAATTTTATAATTGTTGAGGATGTGAGAGTCGCAACAACTTTAATTAGTGATAATAATATTCCCTTAATATTAAGGGGAATTGTAATGGGTAGCAAAAAATATTAGCATATTTGTAAGCTTAGATATGATTTTTTAGATTTGCAAATCTAGCAAATTTTTTTAATCTGATTTTCGTTTTTTTATTATTCCATATTTACCCTCATTGGTGTAGCAACAGGTATATCAGTAGTATATCTGATATATTTACATTTGGTATATCAGTAGTATATCTGATATACTTTATATTGGTATACTTATGATATACTTTATATTAGTATATCAGAAGTATATCTGATATACTTTATTTTTATATATCAATATATACCTAAAACGAAGTATGTTAATAGTATATTATTGAGATACCCTTCTTTTAGGTATATTATTTAGAATGATATACTTCCTATATATCTTTAACAAATTAGAGATATTTTGCATATTAGTATATCACTAATGTACTTTATTTTAGATATGTTGATTTCACTACTATACCTAACATTTAGTATATCATTAGTATATCAGTGAAATGAACATATATCATATGCGAGTTACTGATATACTCTTAATTAACTTTATATACATATATCAGTAGACAATAACACATCTCACACAATATGATATAACAATCTAATTTTGTTTTAAATTATGAATTCTACCTGAAATTTGAAAGCATAACCTGAAATCGGACATTACAAATAACTTTTGAGATCCCGTTGATATACTTAATATTACTGAATAAAGTATATCATCATAAATCACTATCAAGCATAAATCACTATTTGTGATATATCGTTGATATATTGAATAAAGTATTTTGGTAGTTGATAGCACACAAAATGTGTTATCCTTAGGCTTAATTATTGCTAGTTTTATAATGATTTCAGGGCTTTTACGTGTTTAAATCACTCAATTTTAGGTTAAGAGCTTAAACAGAATAATTGGAGACATTTTGGATCACTCGGGATTGAAACAAGGTTATTTGTAGCTAAAAATAATACTAATTGGAAGTAGAAGAACCAATTCAAGCTAGTAGACCCAAGGTGGTAGCGTTGCAACACCATGCAGAGCGTTGCAATGCCGTGATTGCATCTTTGAGGCGTTGAAGACCCATAGCGTTGCAATGCTGCCTTGCAGCATCGAAACGCTATCTCGATAAGAATACAAGATGGAAGGTCGCACAGAGGCGTCGCAACGCCGGATCGATAGGAACACGCTTGTTAGGGTAGCGGCGTTGCAACACTGCCCTCAACGTTGCAACGTTGCCGACTATTTCCATACATACCACGCGGTTAGGGTACACCGTTGCAACGTTGTCCCTAGCGTTGCAACGTTGTACCGAAGTTCATTATAAATATAACACTATGTATTCTTGCAAAGGGTGTTGGGATTTTTGTCCTAATCTCGTGTTTGTAATATATTGTTTGAAATTAATAAGAGTTATTCATTTCATCACTTTGTGTCTCGCAATATTTATAAACTTTTTCAATAAACTAAGCTCCAGGGTCATTGAATTTATGAGAGAACTAAAACTTGAACGGTGGGTAGTGGACACACAGGGAGGATCACGTTTGAGTTAATGACCGAACGGTCTGATATATGGACGGGGTTGAAGACCTAATCCACGGATACACCTGTGGATGCGCCCGCTTTGTATTAGATACAAACGAGGTGATCCGACTCGTTCATGTGGTTGACATGCAAGTGGGGGCATCCTGCAATGCAATGAGATTATACAAGACCAGCATCGTGAATTATTAGACCTACTAATGTAACACCGCTGACAAGAAGATGGACTAATAACTTCGTAGATGACCATTAGTGACTCGACACGAATCCACGAGCGTGTTACGGACTCCACATGCTGTGGGGTCTCATCATTTGACTAGTACAGTGAGGGTGGTCACACTTACTCGCCCAATATGTCTATCTTCTCGTGGACAAAACCAAGTAGGGAGGCTGGAACTTAACTATGCAAGATGGAATTCACTGCGTTCCGCCTTTAGGGAAACTAGAGAGGTTGATCCCTTAAGTCTTTCGCTCCGGGCTTAGACAACGGCGCTACCTTCTCACGGCCGAGAAGGGTGTTGTGTATGGTTGGACCATCACAATATGTTGTTCATTAGAGGAGCGGTGGGGACTTAAGGAACAAGAGGTAGACACGGGGGTAAACGGTAATTTGACCCGATCGTGTCTCTACGAACAACCCGTGAAGGGTCGACTCATGGGCATTGGTTATATCGGTGGACACGTAATATTCTACAATCGACGGGGGAGTGCAACTACGGGCTATAGTGGAATGTTACCGTAGCTAATGAATGTTGATTAACCGGGTCAAAGAGTTTGACAGGTTAATCTCGGATCATTGAAGCTTTCACATCCTTTAGGTCTATTAGGTCCCTCGCTTGGCTCAATCAGGTTAAAAGAAGAGTTAATGTTTTGGTATGAAATTGAAGTGTTCAATTTTACTTTAAGGGCATTTATGTCATTTATATGAGATATGAATGATATAATATATAATTTAATGTGAATGAGATTCATAATAAATTATAGGTTAGCCTAATTGTTGAATTAGGGCTAATTGGAGATTTTAATTGAGAGAAATTAAATTGGATGTGATTCAATTTAATTAATCCACAATTATATGAGATATGAGATATCTTATATTATGTGGTTAAGCAAATGAGATTTGCATAACCTATGGTTGGGGTAAAGTGGTAATAATGTGGAGATTTTAACTCCATCATTCCACTATATAATCCCTTCTTGCAAGAAGGAATGTAACCATTCTCTCATTTTTTTGATTTTCATCAAAGAAGAGAAGAAGAATTCTGTCTACTCTCTCTCAATTCTCCTCCCTCTCCAAAACACTAAAGTTGCCACAAAACTTCTCTTTTCCAAAAGAGAACAACCGAGACTCCAAGTGGTAGTGTTCGGGTTCCGTTCGTGGGAAGAGTTCGTTGAGATCGAGAAGAACGAAGAGTTCGTGATATGAGGAAGAAACCTTGAAAAGAGTCTTCAACAAGTAAGTATCTCTAAACTTGTTGTTTTTCTTCCTTTTCCAGCATGTTTAGCCTAGATCTTTAGTAGATCCTTTTAACAAAACCAAGTTGCGTAATGATACCATGACGATTCGATCGTCTTCCGCTGCGCGGGGATTCTCATTCCCTTCAAAGGGAGCGAAATTTAGTATACAATTCACCCTAATTTCGAAATATACTTTGTGAGAAGAGAAAAGAGAGCGTTTTTGGGAGCCAAAGCATTCGTGGAGGTTCGAGATCGAAGAGGGAGCTCGGAGATGAAGGACCGGCATCGACACATAACTTTAATTTCATTTTCTTTCAGATTGTAATACCGTTTTAAGACGTTTTCTACACGTTTAGCTTGGTTTCCTTGTGATTTAGAGTACCTAAATGTTGTAGATAGGATTTGACTTGCTTGTTAAGACTTATTTGTTATGTATTGAAGCATGTTTTGTTCTTATTTTTTGCAATTCGTTCTTTAACTCTTGATATTGTTGGTTTAAGTGGACTCGAGAAATAAAACTTAAATTAGAGCAAATTTGTCAAAACTCTTAAGAGTCTGGCATGAGAATGACCTAGAAGTCTAAGGGAAACACATAAAGAAGTTGCGTAATGTCGTGCATGTTGCAGGTTCATATGGAGACTATAGAATTTATTGCATGTGCGAGGCTCACTAAGAATCGAGAGGTTTTCTTGAGTATCTTACTTCTTGTTAATAAATTCATCTCATTAGTTCATTGCATATGTTAATTAAGTTGTTAACTTGTGAAGTCAATTTCCTCTAAGTCCATCAATTCGTGTCTCCACGTGTTTGTTGTTTGTCTTTACTTTCATCACCTATCCATGTTTTGTTACTTTAGCTAAAACTGAGAATTAGTATCTTAGTAATTAATTAATCTAGAAACCCATTCCTGAGGACGATACTTGGACTCTTAAATCACTATACTAAAACATGACCCGTACACTGCGGTATTGCATGAATATAATTTTTGAAGGGAATCGAAGTCCCCGCAGCGAAAGCGATTGCGAATCGCGCGCTCTTGATTTAGTTACAATGGAAAATTCAAGAATCTAAACATAGATTAAGCATATAATAAAAGTATGGACATCAAGTATATACCTTTGAAGAATCTTTCTTCAAGTGCTCCTCTCTCCACGGTCACGATCTCAAAGAACAAGAACTCGTGCAACACAGACACACCACCACCTGATCTTCTCCGTTGTTCTCTAGGTGAGGAGGAAGGTGGGTTCCTTTAGGAGTGGTGAGGTATTTTGTGAGAGAGATTTGTATTTTTGGAACACTTCCAACAACACAACAAGGAGGCTAGGAATACTATTTCTCAAGTCTTTATCTAGTTGGATCTCATGCAACTATATATAGGGGAATGGTATGGAAATGACCATTCTACCCCTCCTTTAATCTCTCTTTAGTATATAGTTTATATATGAATCTAATTCACATTAAAACTATATATATTATATCAATTACATCATATATAATTGATATAACTCCTCGTGTATGAAATTGAACACTTCAATTTCACTCCTAACTTTATACCCTCAATATTACCATGTTGAGCCAACGGAGGGATCTAATGGACCTACAGATCATGAGCTCCAATGATGTGAGATTAAATGATCAAACTCTTTGATCCAGTTAATCAATATTCATTAACTATAAGTCACTCCACTATAGACTTGTAGCTGCACTCTCCTCACTGTAGATATAAGGATCAAACTCTGTGTATCATGTAAGGATCAAATCCTTAGCCCCATACACAAGCATGTAGTTCCTTGTTCTCCGAAGATACTTAAGGATCGTTTTAACCGTTGTCCAGTGTCTAAGTCCTGGATTGGATTGATACCTACTGACCATCCCAACTGCAAAACAGATGTCAGGCCTAGTACACAACATGGCTTACATCAGACTCCCAACAGCTGATGCGTAAGGAATCCGTCTCATATCCTCAACTTCTTGAGGTGTCTTAGGACATTGTTCCTTAGACAAATGGATTTCATGTCTAAAAGGCAACAAGCCCTTTTTGGAATCTTGCATCTTAAACCTTGACAACACTTTGTCTATGTATGATACTTGAGACAAGGCTAGTGTTTTATTCTTGTGGTTCCGGACAATCTGGATCCCAAGAACAAACTGCGCATCACTCAAATCTTTCATTTGGAATTGCGTAGCTAGTCATTCCTTGATGTCAGTAAGATAACCTACATCATTCCCAATGAGTAGGATATCATCCACATAGAGAATTAGGAAAGCGACAGAACTATTTATGATTTTCTTGTAGACACAAGGTTCATCATCATTCTTGTCAAAACCATAAGATCTGATAGCCTCATCAAATCTTATATTTCAGGACCTAGAGGCTTGTTTCAGTTCATAAATCGACCTTTTAAGCCTGCAAACCTTTTGCTCTTGTCCTGGTTCAATGAACCCTTTGGGTTGGTCCATGTAGATGGTTTCCTCAAGATTTCCATTCAAAAAGGTTGTCTTGACATCCATTTGCCATACCTCATAGTCATAATATGCGGCAATGGCAAGAAGGATACGGATAGACTTTACCATAGCAACAGGTGAAAAGATTTCCTCAAAGTCAACCCCTTCAACCTGGGTATAACCCTTTGCTATTAGTCTAGCTTTGAAGGTTTGCATCTTTCCATCTACACCACGTTTTCTCTTGTAGATCCACTTACAACCTATAGGTTTTACCCCATCAGGCTTATCTACAAGATCTCAAATAGAATTGAAGTGCATAGACTCCATTTCTTGGTTCATGGCTATGACCCATTTGTCTTTGTCAATGTCAACCATTGCTTGATTATAAATCAATGGATCCTCGCCGTTGTCATCTGGTATAACAACTTGGATTTCAGCTAAACCCATGTAACGGTCAGGCTATATCACAACCCGCCCACTACGTCGAGGCATACTCAACTCTTAAGATGGACCCTCTTGACTAGACAAACTAGTATCAACAACTTTTGTTGACGTACTAGTGTTCTTATTAGCAACCTTTGCTATTGTTCCGTCTAACTCACTCAACACTACCTTACTTTTTGGTTTGTGGTCCCTTATGTGGTCCCCCTCCAAGAAAGTGGCATTTGTCGATACAAAGACCTTATCTTCCTTAAGATCATAGAATAAACCACCTCTTGTTTCTTTCTGGGTATCCTACGAATAGGCACGACTTTGAACGTGAATCCAACTTCTTTGGATTTGTCACAAGCACATGTGCTGGACAACCCCATATTCTGAAGTGACATAAACTACCTTTACGTCCTTTCCAGAGTTCAAAAGGTGTTTCAGAAACACTCTTGGAGGGCACACTATTCAATATGTATACTGCAGTCTCCACTGCATAACCCCAAAAGGAACTAGGAAGATGAGCATAACTCATCATTGATCGAACCATGTCCAACAAGTTTCTATTTCTCCTTTACGATACACCGTTTTGCTGTGGTGTGCCGGGAGCTGAGAGTTGGGATGTAATTCCATGTTCTATCATATAGTTCTGAAATTTTAAATCCATGTACTCTCCACCTCGATCCAATCGAAGTGTTTTAACTCTTTTACCTAATTGATTTTCAACCTCAATCTTGAATTCCTTGAACTTTTCAGGTGCTTCAGACTTGTGGTGCATTAGGTAAATATGCCCATATTTGGAATAACCATCTATAAAAGAGATGAAATATTCATATCCTCCCCTGGCTTTAACATTCATTGGACCACAATGGTCTGAATGTATAAGCTCTAGAGTATCTTTGGCTCTATAACCTTTTCCACTAAAAAGTCTTTTAGTCATCTTGCCTTCTAGGCAGGATTCACATACTGGCAAGGAATTTTCTTCTAACTCGTTTAGAAGTCCGTTATTTACCAATCTCTCAATCCTATTGAGATTAATGTGACCCAATCTTAGATGCCAAAGATGAGCATTTTCTTTAGGAGAAATTTTTCATTTCTTAGTTTGTGCGTTTGCAGTTTTAAATAATTCAGTGTTCAAAACCATTTTGACTCAATTAGGCCTTAAAACATACAATCTATTTTCTATTGTAGCTGAACATATTTCTAAACCTTTCTTCAAAATAAACACTTTATTCATAGAAAAGGAAACAGAAATACATTGTTCAATAAGGCAAGAAATGGAAATAAGGTTTCTAGTAAACCCTGGTATCACTAATATATTTTCCAACAATACATATTTCTTGCCAAAATAAAGCTTCATTGTGCCTACTGCTATAGCTGAGACGACTTCTCCATTTCCAACCCGGAGTGTTATCTCTCCTTGCTCTAGCTGCTGCCAGGAATCAATTCCTTGAAAAGAAGAACAAACATGATTACTGGCGTCTGAATCAAGTATCCAAGTTGTTTTATCATTATCCACTAAACAAGCTTCTAGGCAAAGTAAATCATATTTACCTTCCTTCTTCTTTTCTGCAATGTACTTCGGACAGTTCCGTTTTCAATGTCCATCTTCGTTGCAGTGGAAACACTTTCCTTTGTCAGCAACGTCTTTGACTTTCTTGCCCTTCTGGGCGGCAGCTTTATCAGCCTATTTCCCTTTACCAATCTTCTTCATGTTATTCTTCTTACCTCTCAGGTTAGAAGAAGATGAAGCCACTGTTTTTGTCCCAGAGGTCGAACCTCTGTGATAACTCCTACTGGCAACATTTGTCTCACCTTTCGATCCCTGAATTTTCATCAAAGATTGAAAGGTCTGGAGTTCATTCAGAAGGGAGGTAAGATTAAAAGTAAGCTTGTTCATAACAACATTACTTCTAAACTTTAGGAAACTATCCGGAAGGGTTTTCAAAATGAAGCTAACCTGGCTCGACTCATCGATGGAAGCACCATTCGACTCTGCGATGTTAAAGTGTACCATCATATCTCGGACATGATCCCGAACAGATGTACCCTCTGGCATCCTCGAGTTGAATATGTACTTTAGGGCATTATGTCGGGCTTGTGTGGACTGTTGTCCAAACATTCCCTGCACAGAATCCATGATTTCCTTGGCGATAATCATGCCCTCATGCTTCTTGGCTAATATGTCAGACATATTTGCCAGCATGTAGACCTTAGCCTTAACATTGGCCTTGATCCATCGATCATATGCATCACGAACATTTCGTGACGCATTCGAGCCTGGCACCTGAGGACACTCCTCAGTTAGCACAAACTTCAGATCATCCACTACCAAAATAGTGTTGAGTTTGTTTTTCCATGTCATCATATTCTCTTCTGTTAACTTTTCTTTTCCAATAAGGAAATTATAGAGCTAGACATTTTTGTTTGAAAAATTACAAACAAACTTGTATGAGTTTCTTGCTATTACTCTAATCCAATCATGTTTTAGCTAATTATCAAATGATTCCTAGGCCATTTATAATTTGCAATGATACTTCAAAGGTTTAGAATGTATGACACCAAAGGGTAATCAAAAACACTCCTCCTCTGGATTAAGACATTCTTGACCAAAACCTAACACCAGAATAACTCTTATTCTTATAGGTTTTAGTTACCATTTTTCGGTCTGAATACATACACAACTTATGTATCCCGTGAGTGTAACCCTTTGTCTTTAGAACCCAGAGTCTCGATCCAATAAAATTTGCCGAAGGGAGGACTAGATTTGAAAATAGTCTAAGGAAATCTTTATCCCTTTTGGGTGTCTACTGTGTTAGATCCCCTATGATCAAGTCCTCCGAAGGGATTGTCTGGTCCAAGCCAAACTAGCAGGCTGACCATAGTGGTCTAACGGTGTAAACCGACAAAAGAGACCGTAGGTTTTGTTTTCACTAAACTTGTTCCCACTCACTATAAGTACCATCTCCATTCACCTTGGTATTAACTCATACAAACACCATCCGAAGGGAGACGCTCCAGTTTGCGCCACGAGGCCAAGTATGAGTCTCACGGTGTGAACTTCCCGGAGATAGCGTAGGTGGAAAAATATGTATCTCATACACTTTTCCTCCCACTGAATACTTTAAATCTATAGGAATCTTTCTTAGGCTAAAACCCGGCTAATGGTTTTACCTAACTCTATCAACATAACTCTTATATTGATGATTAATATAACTCTTATATTGATTTTATCCTAAGTTTGTTAATATAACTCCTTATATTAAACCTAGGATTTCTAGTTTATTAACCCCTTAATAAACCCGCTGACGCTACTGTAATTTATAAGGCTCTCTGATTAAATTTCACTCCCGTGTCGATTCCTGTAGGGTGTTCTGCTTTTAAAACGACTTAAATACCTCAGCCTAGACAGAACTTTCCTTAGACAGAGTTCCTCTTTAAATCATAGCTTATAAATTACTTGGTTCCTAATTCGAATCTAATTAGAACTAGATAACCTAAGGTCTATTATTTCCAAGTTCTAAACACTTTAAAACTAATAATTAACCTTAGGTGACATGCATACTATGTTATAGTGCTTGATCATTCATCACATGAATAATAAAACATTCATAGCATATTCATCTCATGAAAAATTAATGCATGTCAATGCTGTCCAAAAATTAATATAACAACCTTATATTAATTAATATGCAAACTATATAATATAACTCCTTATATTATAAATGATGCAAGAAAATGCTTAACCTAAGGTGGGATTTCTAAAAAAAATAAGCATACACTATGCATGGCAATAATTACACAACAATTGCATAATTAAAATAGCAAAAATTAGACCAATTTTGGCACCCTAGAAATAATTTTAATTAATATAATCTAATTATATTAATTAAAATTAAATATATCAAATATATTAAATATAAAACGTTTTCATAATTAAATATATTAATAAAATCCATTTTATGCCTGTTGCTCCTTGCGTGAAACGGCTTCGGCGTTGCAACGCTGATAGCAGTGTTGCAACGCTGCTTTTGTCGTCTTCTGTCGAGCGTTGCGCAACGCCATAACGCTGAGGGCAGCGTTTCAACGCTGTCGTCTTCTCCACCAGCGCGCGCTGCAGCGATGGCGTTGCAACGCCGAGGCGATGTTGCAACGCCATTCACGTAAACGACCATAAGAATCTCCATTCCTTGCTCGTTTTCGCTCCGATCTTCTCAGCAACTGCTTTGCCTCGATCGACACGGACTTACAGACTCGATTTACAATTAAATTTGCCCAAAACACCAGGCCCTTACATTGAACATTTCAATGGAAATTGTAAATCTAAGTGCCAAAATTGAAAACATCTAATCTTGAAAATTCCAGAACATAAATCAAGAACGCAATTGGACTCTGATACCAATTGAAAGGAATCGAAGCCCCCGCAGCGGAAGCGATTGCGAATCGCGCGCTCTTGATTTAGTTACAATGGAAAATTCAAGAATCTAAACATAGATTAAGCATATAATAAAAGTATGGACAGCAAGTATATATCTTTGAAGAATCTTTCTTCAAGTGCTCCTCTCTTCATGGTCACGATCTCAGCAACAAAAACTCGTACGAACACCGAC
The DNA here is from genome assembly GCA_036507285.1 of Trichosanthes cucumerina. Classification (NCBI taxonomy): domain Eukaryota; kingdom Viridiplantae; phylum Streptophyta; class Magnoliopsida; order Cucurbitales; family Cucurbitaceae; genus Trichosanthes; species Trichosanthes cucumerina. The sequence goes on from CM071844.1 coordinate 57,529,552, forward strand.
ACCACCACCGGATCTTCTCCGTTGTTCTCTAGGTGAGGGAGGAATGTGGGTTCCCTTTAGGAGTGGTGAGGTATTTTGTGAGAGAGATTTGTGTTTTTGGAACACTTCCAACAACACAACAAGGAGGCTAGGAATACTATTTCTCAAGTCTTTACCTAGTTGCATCTCATGCAACTATATATAGGGGAATGGTATGGAAATGACCATTCTACCCCTCCTTTAATCTCTCTTTAGTATATAGTTTATATATGAATCTAATTCACATTAAAACTATATATATTATATCAATTACATCATATATAATTTATATAACTCCGTATGAAATTGAACACTTCAATTTCACTCCTAACTTTATACCCTCAATATTACCATGTTGAGCCAACGGAGGGATCTAATGGACCTACAGATCATGAGCTCCAATGATGTGAGATTAAATTATCAAACTCTTTGATCCAGTTAATCAATATTCATTAACTATAAGTCACTCCACTATAGATTTGTAGTTGCACTCTCCTCATTGTAGATATTATTGTGTCCACTGATATAGTCATTATCCATGAGTCGACCCTTCACAGGTTGTTCGTAATCACAGTTGGGTCAAATTACTGTTTTACCCTTGTGATTACCTCTTTGCTCCTTAAGCACCACTGATCCTCTAATGAACAACAAGTCTAAAGTCTTACCTTAGACTCATACCCTCATAGAGGGCGGGGCCCCGTTGTTCAAGACCTGGAGTTAGTTCTTAAAGGAACAACCTACCTGATTCCTAAGTAGAGGAATGAGTGAATTCCATCTTGCACAGTTAAGTTCCCATCTACCTACGAGGTTCTGTCCCTGAGAAGGTAGGCTTATTGAGTCGGCTACAGGCCACTCTCACCCATACTAGTCTAAGGACAAACCCCTATAAGCAGGAGTTCTTTACTTGCTCAGGATTCAGGTCAAGTAACTAATGACCATCTATAAATTACTAGTCTTATCCTGCTAACGGTGTTATACTGGTCAGACTAATAATTTGTGATCCAGTCTTGTATGAACTCTTCATACAGGATGCCCCCACTCGCATGTCAACTACATGAATGAGTTGGATTACCTCATTTGTACTAATTACAAAGTGGGTCGCATCCATGGTGTTACCAGAATGAGGTTTCCAACCTTATTCTTATACCATAGACTATTTAGGTTATAATCTTGAAGTCAACCCAAATAGTGTCCACTACACTGATTTCAAGATAAACGTTATAACCTTGGAGTTTAGTTTATTGGATTTATAAAAGCAAGACTGTAATCTTATCAAAACAAATAACACTTTATTTAATTGATCAAAATTACACAAGTTTAGGGCATAAATCCCAACAATTTTACGCAACAAGTTTTTGGCGTCGTTGCCGCGGAATGAAGATTATTTAGATTAATTAATATTAGGAGAAAAATTTAAGGTTTTAAACTAAAGTTTGTTTGTGTGTCTTTCCTTATTTGTTTTTGTGTGTTTGTTTGTTTCTGTATTTGTTCTATTTTAGTTTTGTGTGTTTTTGAGTCTTTGTCCCCTGTTTTGGTTGTGTAAAAGTCTTGATCTGAATTATTGATTTTTCAAGTATGACTTTGTATGAGTTTGATCTTCCACCATGGTACTGTCCCCCACAGGATCCTAGGTATGTGCATTATGATTTTTCTGGAAACCACTTATCTAATTTTTACCATTCTGACTCCATGATTGATGAAAATTCACGTAATGGTAGTTATTTAGGCACTTGGAACCATACTTTTTCGCGCTCGGACCAACCTACAGAAAAATCTTCTCCTGTATACCAATTAATGGAATATACCCTAGAATTGAAAATTAAAAAATTTGGTTCATAATGAATTAGATAGGTTGGATAAGTTAGAAGTTGGGGTGGTAGGACATTGGGAGATAATACAGGATAGAGCTCGTTATCTTAATCAACTAGTAATTTCCCTTAAGGCCTTACAGGAACAATTTCTTATGCTTACCACTGAGGAGGTGCCACCTAGGAGGACTTATTCATACGATAGTGAGGATGGGGTGGAAGAGACTAAGACACACCATAATCAGGTTGGTGAGGTAGACATTGGTGATACAATCATTTCCACAGGGGAGATTCAGGTGATAGAGGTTAAGGTTGAGAAGTCCTTCCCCCTTTTGTCTCCAGAAATTTCCTTTAATCTCCATAGCCAATTGTCCTACACTCACGAGTCTTGTTTTGATTATTGTTCTTTCATTTCAATAAACAAAAATACCAAAAATAGCTTCTTGTCTGGTGCCCAGGAGAAACAGGATAGCATTTTAGATTTAGAAGGTTATATCGATTCAAGGAAGAAGAGCCCGAAGAAACATGAGCAATTTTATGTGTCTTGATAAAGACACCGTCTACCTAAAGACGTTAAAGAAAGCGCTTGTTGGGAGGCAACCCAAGTTTTATGTATTATGTCTCTATTTTTGTGTTTTCCTTCTTTTTATGTTTTATTTCATTTTCTAGTTTTTGTGTTTTTGTCCAATTTCTTTCTTTTTTGGTACCTTCAGGTGTATGCCCAAGGGTAGAGCTGCAGACTTGCACCCTATTGATCCTGAGATCGATAGGACCTTTAGGAGACTCCTAAACCCATGATGGAGTATTTCCAACCTGTGTTTAATTCTGAGCAGGCTGGAATAGTTCATGCCCCCATAAATGTTAACAATTTTGAACTTAAAACAGGACTTATACAGATGGTTAGAGAAGGTTCTTTCAGAGGATTAGCCACAGAAGATCCTAATTCACACTTGCAAAATGTTTTAGAAATCTGTGGTACACTCAAAATGAATGGTATCTCTGATGATAGTATTCGCTTACGTCTCTTTCCTTTTTCTTTGCAGGGTAAGGCTAAAGAATAGTTAGGCTCTCTCCCACCAAGCAATACCACCTCTTGGGAGGAGCTAGCCCAAGCCTTCATGACCAAATTCTTTCCACCTGTGAAAACTGCAAAGTTAAGGACAGAGATAGGAACGTTCAGGCAGCAGGAAGGAGAGCAACTATTTGAGGCCTAGGAACGGTAGAAGGACATGCTTAGGAGATGTCCACAGCATAGCTACCCAGATTGGCTCCAGGTACAACTATTCTATAATGGACTGGAAGGTAAGACCAGAACCATTCTGGATGCCACTGTTGAAGGAGCTTTCATGGCGAAGACTGTACCAGAAGCATGTGCTCTCCTCGAGGAAGTGTTTACTACCAGCTACCAGTGGCGTACAGACAATGACAGATCTAAGCCAGTAGCTGGATTGTATCAACTAGATGAGGTAACCTCCCTTAGATCTCATATGGCATCCCTCACTCATGCTCTGAATAATTTTGCAGGATCACCCCAAACAGGGATGCCCTCTCAATGCTCCTAACCAAATGGAGAATCCACTTTGGAGCAATTACATTATCTGAACAATAAAAGCAACACTTATGGAGGAAACCGGACTCAGAATACCCTTCCAACACATTATAATCCAGGTTTGAGGTATCATGAAAATTTCTCTTATGCTAACAATAAAATGTGTTGAATCCTCCTACAGGGTATGCTTCTACATCTGAGAGGAAACCATCTCTGGAAGAAACATTGCACTCCTTCATAGCTGAATCCAAAAGTAGGTCCAACCAGCTGGAGAATGCAGTCACCAGTCTATCTGGTATAGTGACTAGTCATGGAGCTGCTGTTGGGATTTATGCCCTAAAACTCGTAGTTTGTAATTATATTCTAATTAATGTAATAAAGTGTTATTATTTCAATAAAGTGTTATTGTTCCCTATCTACGAGTTTGCCTTTATTTAAAACCCTAAATCCAATAAACTAAACATCCAAGGTTGTTAAATGAATCTTTAAGCAATGTAATGTACATAAAAAGGATCTCGGTTCGAGATCTGACCTAAAGGGTCTATAGTTGGGGATAAGATTTGGAGTACGTTACTCTGTAAAACTATGGATATGGCCCACTTTGTATTTGATACAAACACTGTGATCCTAACGTGTTCGTGTAGATGACATGTGAGTGGGGATATCCTATGTAATGAGATTACATAAGACCGGACCACGAAATAGTAATCTCTAGTCAGTAACTCAGTTGACTAGTTAGGTTTCTATTTCACTAGGATGACCTAGGCAACTTGATCTCAATCTCGAGCAGTTACTGAACTCCTGTTCATGCGAGGGATTGTCCTTTGACTAGTATGGGTGAGAGTGGCCAAATTCGCCGACTCAATATGCCTACCTTCTTGGGGACAAGACCGAGTGAGCGGCTGGGAACTTAACTTATCAAGATGAAATTCACTCCTTCCCGCCTACTAGGGTAAGTAGAGGAATGTTCCCTTAAGTGGTGTCTCCAGGACTTGAACAAAGGGTCCGACCCTCTCATTGGCCCGAGAGGGACTCTGTTTGTTGGTAGGACCACAAACAAATTGCTCATTAGAGGAGCACTGGCACTTAGGGCAAAAGATGTAACCCAGGGGTAAAATGATAATTTGACCCAGCTGGTGTTACAAACATTCGTGAAGGATTGACTTGCTGTTATTGGTCAATATCCATGGACACATAAATATATCTGCAGTGAGAAGAGTGCAGCTGTGGGACTTTAGTGGAGTGTTCCCGCAGTTAACGAATGTTGATCGGGAGGTTAATGAGATTAACCGAGCAATCTCGTATTGTTGGAGCTTCTGATTTGTAGGTCCACCTTCTAGCTCGTAAAGGGTTCTTAGATCATTTGAATTTGAAATGTTCAAATTCATTAGGGAATATATTTAATGTATATTGATACGATATAATATATAGTTTTGGAACTATATATTATAAATTTAATGTGAATATGATTCATATTAAATTTTATGAGAGAATTGAATATTTGAAAGAGTTCAAATATTATATTAAATGTGAATGTGATTCACATCTGAAAACTATATGATAAAATTTAATGTGCACTGGATGTACATTAAAACTATAGGTTAAAGGGGTGATATGATTAAATGAGATTTAATCCAAATTAAATATATGATATTTAATTTATGTTATTTAAATTAATAATTAAATTTGATTTAATTATTTATTATTATTATTATTTTAATAATAAAATAAGGGAACGTGTCATCCAGACACGTTCCCACTATCCCCTTCCTTCTCCCCATCGATAGCTTAACAGGGAGAAGGGGTGTGCATTTTTGCATTAATCGATTAACGACACTGTTGAAGCAATTGATGAATTGCTCTCTCACTCTCTCTCAATTCTAAAATTTTCAAAATTTCTTTCAATTGTTGGATTACCTTCCCACCAAGGTAGATCTAAGTAGAACTCAGAGATATAGAAGGTGATCCAATTGGTGGTGTTCTGTAAAAACAGAGAAACTTAAGCTTCTTGGGTTGTTGTACTGATTGGAGCAAGGAGTTGCTGTTGGAGAAAGTCTACAAAGGTAATTCTTCTTTCTCTCCTTTAGTTTAATTGTTAAACTTTACATGTTTGCATGTATGCTATTATCCATGTCTAATAGGATTAGAAATTCATGCTTGTTCTGTTTTTTTGGTCAATGTACTGGTTTTTGTTTTTAGCAAAACAATCAAGCACATTAACGATCCCAATCACGTTTCCGCTGCTTAAGGAGATCAGATCTCCATCAATTGGTATCAGAGCAATACTTATATTGTTTTGTTTTGAAACAATATTGCATTGATTTTGGTGGGAATTGCATTGGTTTGCTGTAATACTGTTTAGGAGTTTTTTGGCCATAGTTTACTTTTGATTTTGATCAATTAGTATGTGAAGGCCCCTGCGTTTTTGGGCAGAAAGTGCAAAATTGAGTCTGTAATTGAGTTACGAGTTGTTCGAGACCAATTTCAAGCAATTCGGTGGAGAATCGAAGGAGAAATTGAAGAACGAAGCTGCTATGTTCGTGAGTTTCAGCTACTGTCGAAGCAGCAGCGTTGCAACGCTGAAGAACAGCGTCGCAACGCCAGCGCTCCCTATCAACGCGGGCGCTCAAGGGGTCAACGGCGTTACAACGCTGCCCCTCAGCGTTGCAACGCCATCCCGATACCAGGCGCGCAAGATGACGAACGGGCGTTACAACGCCGTGGGGCATTCCAGCAGCTGCAAACCGGTTCGGTTGGTTCAAGTTTTTTGGTCCGATTCGAGCGATTCAAGGCCGGTTCAGGGTATTTTTGGACCGGTTTCATGAAATAAAATAATGTAATTTATTTTTTTTTTGCACTTTAGGGGCCAAATTATTCCGGTTTTAGAGCTTTTTATCTATATGAATGTCATTTAGATTATTCCCACCTTAGGATAAGCATGTTCGTGCATTTTATTTATATAAATGTTATATGAATATGGTTGAATGAATGACTAATTTATTTTTTCATGAGTAATTAATTATAAGTGTTATAATTAGATTATATGGAAAATAAATTGCATGGAGCATGAAATTACTTAGTTTAAAATAAATGTTATTTTGTTTAAGTAATTTTATAATTCAAGTAGTTGAATTTCTTTTATAATTCCAATTTGAATATTGATTGTTGGATTTATAATATAGTTTCTTTATCATAGGTTAATTATTAAAATTTTTAAAAGTTATAAATTAAAGGGGTTTTAGAAACCATAACGTATATAATAAAAAATGCATGCAAACATAGGAACTTAGGTTAAATTTAATTAGTTTTAAATCGTTTAAAATTAATTTAGACCTAAGTTTCAATTTCTAATAGGATTAGAAATAAGTCTTACGTAATATTTAAATAGTTTAAAATATAGTAGGACTTTAGGACTTTGGTTATAAGGGAACTCTACCGGTAAAGTTCTGTTTAAGGCTAGGGGTACTTAACTTTGACGGTTAGCTTAACACCTCCTACACGAACCTGACCGGAACTTTGAGTTGAATTAACCTCGATTACTGCTTTATCTCTAGGTAATTAAAATGTTTATTCACCTAGACATAAGGTTTTAAGACCTAGTTATAATAGTTATAATAGGCACAGACTTAGATAGATTCTTTTAGCCAAAATCCGACTAAGTTAAATATCATACCCTAATTTTAGGAACTTCAGTGGGAGAAAACGAGATGTTCGCATCGAGTTTACTCTCACGTCCTTAAGAGTTCACACCGTGAGTTCCATGCTCGGCTACGTGGCGTCAATAGGGCGTCCCCCTACGGTATGTGTTTGCATGGTTCAATACCAAGGTGAATGAGGGAAGTATCCATAGTAAATGGGAGCAGGACGCGTGTCAACGTATCCTACGGTCTTCTTCATTAGGTCGCACCGTGAGTTTTCTATAATCCGTCTGCTAGGTTGTCCTGGAACAGCCAAACCCTACGGAGGGCCTGACTATAGGGATCGGAACATCGCGAACTCCTGAAATGGATAGGATCTCTTAGGTTGTTTGCCAGCAGTTGTCTTTCTTAATAGTAGCCTGTTGGCTCGGGCCTATTGGATCTGACAATGGTAGGGTCACATTTACGGGATGAGTTAAGTTAGTTAACAAGTCGTTGACCAAACAAACGGTAGCTAAGGACCATTGGGACATGAGATGTTCTGGTAGTGAGAATTGGCTGAGAAAGTCTCAATTCAAGGGAGGAATAACTGACCGCCCAACGGAGGCTTTTGTTCTAAACCCTTGAAGTATCGTTGTAAAATTAAAGGTTTAACTTAAACAGTGGGTTTTAGTTTAAACACTAGGGTTCTTTAATAATTTTTCTAAATTAGATTGGTTTTTACAATGGGTATAAAGGCATAACTAATTAGAACTATTTTGGATTTTCAGCATGTCGTCCTCAATAATAGCCTTACTTAAAAGCGACCGTTTAACTAGTGAGAATTTTACTACGTGGAAGTCCAACTTGAATACGATTCTCGTTGTTGACGACCTTCGGTTCGTACTAACTGAGGAATGTCCACAGATTCCTGCTCGTAACGTTCCTCAATCTATTAAGGAGGCGTACGACCACTGGATCAAGGCCAATGATAAGGCCAAGGTCTACATTTTGGCTAGTGTTTCTGAAGTTCTGGCCAAAAAGCACGAGGGCATGGTCTCACCTCGTGAGATCATGAGTTCACTACAGGAAATGTTTGGACAACCGTCTGGACAGATTCGACACGAATCCCTCAAATAAGTTTATAACTCCCGTATGAAGGATGAGTCATTGGTGAGAGAACACGGTCTTGATCTGATGGTCCACTTCAACGTGGCTGAGATGAACGGAGCGGTTATTGACAAGCAGAGTCAGGTATCGTTCATCCTGGAATCTCTTACGAAGAGTTTCACCGCAATTCATGACAGAATGCGATGATGAACAAGATAGAGTATAACCTTGACTACTCTCCTTAATGAACTACGACTTTTCCACTCTCTTATGAAGAATAAGGGACAGTGATGGAGAGACAAATCTGTTTGCCCATTCCAGAAGGTTCCAGAAGGGTTCATCCTCTGGGACTAAGTCCTGTAGCTCATCTTCTGGGCTTAAGAAGACCCAACAGAAGAAAATAAGAGGGAAAGGGAAGGCACCTGCTGCTGACAAAGGCAAGGGAAAAGCCAAGCTTGCAGATAAAGGAAGGGTTTCCACTACAACATGGATGGGCACTGGAAAAGAAACTGCTCAAAATACCTTGCTGAGCTCAAAGAGAAGAATGGTAAATTAGATTTTCTTGTTCTTGAAACTTGTTTAGTGGAAAATGATGATTTAACCTGGATACTTGATTAAGGAGCCACTAATCACGTTTGCTCTTCATTTCAGGAAACTAGTTCCTTCAAGGAGCTCGAAGAGGGTGAGATGACGCTCAGGGTCGGAACGGGAGACGTCGTCTCAACTCGTGCAGTGGGAGATGCCAAGTTATTTTTCGAAGATAGATTTCTTTCTTTAAAAAATCAGTATATAGTTCCTAAGCTTAAAAGGAACTTAATTTCTATCTCTTGTTTAATAGAACTTGGTTATTATATTTCTTTTTCAATCAATGAAGCGTTCATTTTGAAAGAGGATGTCAATATTTGTTCTGCTAAATTAAAAAATGGCTTGTACGTACTGAAACCGAATAAAACCAAAGCAATTTTAAATCATGAGATGTTTAAGAATGCTAACACTCAAAATAAAAGGCAAAGAACTTCTCCAAATAATAATACCTATCTGTGGCATCTTAGACTTGGTCATATTAATCTCAACCGGATTAAGAGACTTTCTAAGAATGGACTTCTAAACAAGTTAGAAGATGATTCTTTACCGTCTTGCGAGTCTTGCTTGGAAGGTAAAATGACCAAACGACCTTTTACTGGAAAAGGTTATAGAGTCGTAGAGCCCCTAGAACTTGTGCATTCGGATCTTTGTGGTCCGGTGAATGTTAAAGCTCGAGGAGGGTTTGAATATTTCATCTCTTTCATAGATGATTATTCGTGGTATGGTTATCTATACCTAATACATCACAAGTCTGAAGCTCTTGAAAAGTTCAAAGAGTATAAGGCTGAAGTAGAGAATGCATTAGGAAAAACCATTAAAACACTTCGATCAGATCGAGGTGGAGAGTACATGGATTTGAGATTCCAGGACTATATGATAGAACATGGAATTAAATCTCAACTCTCTGCACCTAATACACCACAGCAAAATGGTGTGTCAGAAAGGAGAAATAGAACCTTGTTAGACATGGTTCGTTGTATGATGAGTTATGCTCAATTGTCTGCCTCGTTTTGGGGATACGCAGTAGAGACTGCAGTTCAAATCTTGAATAGTATTCCATCAAAAAGTGTTTCAGAAACACCTTTTGAACTTTGGAAGGGGCGTAAACCTAGTTTACAACACTTCAGGATTTGGGGTTGTCCGGCACATGTGCTCGTGACAAACCCAAAGAAACTGGAACCTCGTTCAAGATTGTGCCAATTTGTTGGCTATCCCAAAGAAACGAGAGGTGGTCTTTTCTACGACCCCAAGAAAATAAGGTGATTGTATCGACAAACGCCACGTTCTTGGAGGAAGATCACATGAGAAACCATAAACCGCGTAGTAAATTGGTACTAAATGAAGCTACACATGAACCAACAAGAGTTGTTGATCAAGCTGGACCTTCATCAAGAGTTGATGGAAGAGTCAGCACCTCAAGTCAGTCTCGTCCTGCTCAATCGTTGGGAATGCCTCGACGTAGTGGGAGGGTTGTTTCCCAACTTGACCGCTACTTGGGTTTAGCTGAAACTCAAGTTGTCATACCTGATGACGACGTAGAAGATCCATTGTCTTATAAACAGGCAATTAATGACGTAGACAATGACCAATGGATCAAAGCCATCAACCTTGAAATGGAGTCAATGGACTTCAATTCAGTATGGGAACTTTTAGACCAACTTGAAGGGGTTAGACTCATAGGGTGTAAGTGGATCTATAAGAGAAAGAGAGATGCAGCCGGAAAGGCACAGGTCTTTAAGGCTAGACTTGTAGCAAAGGGTTTTACCCAAAGGGAAGAAGTTGACTATGAAGAAACTTTTTCCCCTGTTGCTATGCTGAAGTCTATTAGGATACTCTTGTCCATAGCCGCGTTTTATAATTATGAAATTTGGCAAATGGACGTCAAGATCGCTTTTTTTGAATGGTAATCTTGGCGAGAGCATCTATATGTCTCGGCTGAAGGGTTCATAGCACGAGGTCAGGAGCAAAAAGTTTGCAAGCTTAATCGATCCATTTATGGATTGAAACAAGTATCAAGATCTTGGAATATAAGATTTGATACTGCGATCAAAGTCTTACGGCTTTGACCAAAACGTTGACGAGTCTTGTGTTTACAAGAGGATCGTCAACGACAAAGTAGCTTTATTAGTACTTTATGTGGATGATATCCTACTCATTGGGAATGATGTAGGATACCTAATGAACATAAAGAATTGGTCATGCGACCCAATTCCAAATGAAAGATTTGGGAGAGCGCGGTATGTCTTAGGATTGGATCTTTAGGAATCGCAAAGAAACGAACGCATGCTGCTTGTCTCAAGCGTCTTATATCGACAAAATGTTGTCCGGATATTCGATCACGAGAATTCCAAGAGGGGTTTATTACCCTTGAGCACGGAGTTCATCTGTCAAGGAACAGTGTCCCAAGACACCTCAAGAAGTTGAGGATATGAGACATATTCCCTATGCCTCTGTTGTAGGTAGCTTAATGTATGTTATGCTATGCACGAGGCCGGACATTTGTTATGCAGTGGGAATAGTCAGTAGGTACCAGTCTAATCCAGGGTTAGACCACTGGACAAGGAGAACGAGGGACTATATGCTTGTGTATGGGTCTAAGGATCTGATCCTTACTGGATACATTGATTCTGATTCTCAGACCGATAAGGATTCTCGGAAATCCACATCGGGATCAGTTTTCACCCTTAACGGGGGAGTTATAGTATGGCAAAGCATCAAGCAAGGATGTATCGTTGACTCCACAATGGAGGCTGAGTATGTCGCTGCTTGTGAAGCAACTAAGGAGGTTGTTTGGCTAAGGAAATTCCTTACTGATTTGCAAGTTGTTCCAAATATGGAATCTTCCATCACCTTATATTGTGACAACAGTGGTTTGGTAGCCAATTCGAAGGAACCTCGCAGCCATAAGCGAGGTAAGCACATCGAGAGGAAGTATCACCTGATACGAGAGATAGTGCAACGAGGAGATGTGATGATCCACGAAGATCGCCGAGCAAAATATTGTTGATCCGTTTACAAAGACTCTCATGGCTAAAGTGTTCGAGGGTCATCTGGAAAGTCTGGGTCTACGAGATATGTACAGAGGCTAATCTAGGGCAAGTGGGAGATATGTAATGGGGTATATGGATGCCCTAGTTTATTGTATTTCTACTGTTTTAGATTCTGATGTACCCCACTAGAGTTTTAGTTCAAGTGGGAGTTTGTTGGGATTTATGCCCTAACACTCGTAGTTTGTAATTATGTTCTAATTAATGTAATAAAGTGTTATTCTTTCAATAAAGTGTTATTGTTCGCTATCTACGAGTTTGCCTTTATTTAAAACCCTAAATCCAATAAACTAAACATCCAAGCTCGTTAAATGAATATTTAACCAATGTAATGTACATAAAAGGATCTCGGTTCGAGATACTGACCTAAAGGGTCTATAGTTAGGGGATAAGGTTTGGGTACCTTACCCTGTTAAAACTATGGATATGGCTCACTTTGTATTTGATACAAACATTGTGATCCTAACGTGTTCGTGTAGATGACATGTGAGTGGGGATATCCTATGTAATGAGATTACATAAGACCGGACCATGAAATAGTAACCTCTAGCTATAACTTCGTTGACTAGTCAGGTTTCTATTTCACTAGGATGACCTAGGCAACTTGATCTCAATCTTGAGCAGATTCACGAAACTCCTGTTCATGAAGGATTGTCCTTTGACTAGTATGGGTGAGAGTGGCGATTCGCCACTCAATATGCCTACCTTCTTGGGGACAAGACCGAGTAAGCGGCTGGGAACTTAACTTAGCAAGATGGAATTCACTCATTCCCGCCTACTAGGGTAAGTAGAGGAATGTTCCCTTAAGTGGTGTCTCCGGGACTTGAACAAAGGGCCCGACCCTCTCATTGGCCCGAGAGGGACTCTGTTTGTTGGTAGGACCACAAACAAATTGTTCATTAGAGGAACACTATCAAGTATATCATCATAAATCACTATCAAGCATAAATCACTATTTGTGATATATCATTGATATATTGAATAAAGTATTTTGGTAGTTGATAGCACACAAAATGTATTATCCTTAGGCTTAATTATTGCTAGTTTTATAATGATTTCAGGGTTTTTACGTGTTTAAATCACTCAATTTTAAGGTTAAGAGCTTAAACAGAATAATTGGAGACATTTTGGATCACTCGGGATTGAAACGAGGCTATTTGTAGCTAAAAATAATACTAATTAGAAGTAGAATAACCAATTCAAGCTAGTAGAACCAAGGTGGTGGCGTTGCAACACCATGCAGAGCGTTGCAACGCCGTGATTGCAGCTTTGAGGCGTTGAAGACCCCTGTCGATAGCGTTGCAACGCTGCCTTGCAGCGTCGAAACGCCATCTCGATAAGAATACAAGATGGAAGGTCGCACAGAGGCGTCGCAACGCCGGATCGATAGGAACACGCTTGTTAGGGTAGCGGCGTTGCAACACTGCCCTTAGCGTTGCAACGTTGCCGACTATTTCCATACATACCACGCAGTTAGGGTACACCGTTCCAACGTTGTCCCTAGCGTTGCAACGATGTACCGAAGTTCATTATAAATAGAACACTATGTATTCTTGTAAAGGGAGCCGAATTTTGTAGACAATTCACCCTAATTTCGAAATACACTTTGTGAGAAGAGAAAAGAGAGCGTTTTTTGCAGTCAAAGCATTCGTGGAGGTTAGAGATCGTAGACGGGAGCTCGGAGACGAAGGACCAGCATCGACACATAAGTTTAATTTCCTTTTCTTTCAGATTGTAATACCGTTTTAAGACGTTTTCTACACGTTTATCTTGGTTTTCCTGTGATTTAGAGTAGTTAAATGTTGTAGTTAGGATTTGACTTGCTTGTTAAGACTTATTTGTTATGTATTGAAGCATGTTTTGTTCTTATTTTTAGCAATTCCTTCTTTAACTCTTGATATTGTTTGTTTAAGTGGACTTGAGAGATAAAACTTAAATTAGAGCAAAGTTGTCAAAACCCTTAGGAGTCTGGCATGAGAATGACCTAGAAGTCTAAGGGAAACACATAAAGAAGTTGCTTAATGTCGTGCATGTTGTAGGTTCATATGGAGACTATAGAATTTATTGCATGTTCGAGGCTCACTAAGAATCGAGAGTTTTTCTTGAGTATCTTACTTCTTGTTAATAAATTCATCTCATTAGTTCATTGCATGTGTTAATTAAGTTATTAACTTGTGAAGTCAATTTCCTCTAAGTCCATCAATTCGTGTCTCCACGTGTTTGTTGTTTGTCTTTACTTTCTATACCTATCCATGTTTTGTTACTTTAGCTAAAACTGAGAATTAGTATCTTAGTAATTCATTAATCTAGAAACCCATTCCCGAGGACGATACTTGGACTCTTAAATCACTATACTAAAACTTGACCCGTACACTGCGGTATTGCATGAATATAATTTTACGCAACAGTAGTATATCACACCGATATATACTTAATATTAGTGAAATCAACGACTATTAGTTATTTTTTGGTTGGATATATCATTGGTATATCTGATCTATTGTTAATAAACTACTGATTTTTTCAATATTGAAAAGCACGGGAGGACATTTCCAAATCTAGCAATAGTTTTTTAGATCCTGTTGATATACTTAATATTACTGAATAAAATATATCAGCATAAATCACTGTCAAGCATATATCATCATTTGTGATATACCGTTGATATATTAAATAAAGTATATCGTTAGTATATCACACTGATATACTTAATATTAGTGAAATCAACATATATCATATTATTCATGTAGTTACTTTTTGGTTATTGGTATATCAGATCTATTATTGATAAACTACTTATTTTCTCGATATTGAAAAACACAAGGAGGACATTTGTAAATCTAGCAATAGATTTTGAGATCGCATTGATATAACTAATGTTACTGAATAAAGTGTGTCAGCATAAATCACTATGAAGCATAAATCCATATTTGTGATAATGTTGATATACTAAATAAAGTATATCAGTAGTATATCACATTGATATGTACTTAATATTAGTGAAATCAACAGAATCAGTAGTATATCACTTATGCAGTTATTTTTTGGTTTGATATATCGTTGCTATAATAGATCTATTGTTGATAAACTACTGATTTTCTCGATATTGAACAACACAGAGAAGGTATTTGTAAATCTAACAATAGTTTTTTAGATATAGTAGTATATCAACAGTATATCTGATATAATTTATATTTGGTATATCAGTAGTATATCAATAGTATATTTCATTTTAGGTATATCATTAGTATATCATAAGTACATCATCAATATTTTTTTGATAGACTGTTGATAAGTATGTTTTTTATAGACTATTGATAGGCTATTAATATACTTCAGATTGAAAAACGCGTGCGAAAAATATAAGGGTATTTTTTACTTTGCACGCCATCTATTTGGGTTGGACCTTTTTTTGTTGCTATTTTTGCAAATTGAATTAAGGAGTGACATGGGTGCAATATTTATATATTTTTTTGTTATTCATGCAAGTGCCCTAATATTAACTTTAGAGGAACCTTTAATTTTAATTCTCTCAAACCCAACTTTCTAACAAAATTATATTTTGTATATTAAAAAATTATGCAGTATTAAATTTATTTAGATATATTTTAACTTTAATTAAAATTAGAAATATAAAATGAAAAGAGATTAATATGTAAAACTTTAGCTATTAAGAACCTTAATTTTAGAATTAATGTATGATGTTGAACTCATAATTTTTCATATTTCCTTCATTTATCAAGTTATTGTTGTATTGAAATTTAGTTTATCTAAATTCATTTTTAAATATGTCTAATTATTTTTTTTCTTTTGTAATACTTGATCAAAATTTAATATTTATTAAAAGAGAAGCTATTTGAAGGACTGTATTATATTTACTTACTAATTAAAATTTACATTTTTTATTATTATAAAAACAACACTTCAAACTATCCACTATTTTCTTTTTTCACATACTCATAAAATACTACTTTAATTTTACATAGTAGTTTAAATTATAAATTGGCAAAAAAAAAAAAAGAGAGATAAAATATGTAATTTTACACCATACTAAATTTCTTAGAAAGTATAAACATACGGAAATTGAACAAACAAATTCAAAATATGCACAAAAAATTTCAATAAAAAAGTACACTAATTATCAAATAACAATAAAAAAAAAGTAGAAAAACACAATACCTTAATCACATATGCACAATTTTTTAAAATAGTACTCATTTGGTAGTTATTAAACAAAACTCACCAATATTTGACTTCAAGATTTTTTTAGAATAATAAATGGAGAGAATTATATTATCATAAATAATGAATAATTGGTTATCAATAATTAACTAATTATTTAGTTTACTATATATTTGATAAAGAAAACACTAATTTACAATTTGTAATTAATTTGACCTATATTTTGTATTTAAGAAAAAAAAGAAGGATGATCTTCACTTTTGAAATATTTAAAATTATCAAATAATATCTTTTTCACAAAGCACTTTTACTGCAAATATACAATTAATTAAATAATAATAAATTAACAAAAGAAAACTAAATTCATCCACTTAAATTTAATTGAATTTTTTAGAGAAATAAAATCTAATTTATTTATAAAGCAATATATTTAGTTCATTCGGTAGATTTTGAAATTTAAATATAATGGTACAGAATTTTAAAAAAAAATTATAGAAATAATTCATTCATTATTAATAATCAATGACAAATGACATGTTTGTAAATTTAGAAATTGAAGTAAAAACATATTTGTAATTTACTAAAAGGGTAAAATGGTCAAAGAATTTTTTTTTTGTTAGATCATTGCTTTTTAATATCGTATAGATATAGATATAAATATAGATATAGATTATATAGATTATAGATTAACGAAAAAATATTTTAAGTGGTAGAAATTTTTTTTTACATTCCAACTATACATTTATAGATAATTAACTATTAATTAATTATTTTTTTATTTATAATTAATTGTCAATGGTATATTTTTTAAATATATAAAAATTAAAGAAATGACATAATTGCTTAAAAAAGTTTTTCATGGATTGTGCCTTTTTAATATATTATATATTATAGATATAGATTAAGTGGAAGAATATGAAAAGAAATAATTAAGTCATTTATGTTTTAATTAATTTATAATAAATGTCATATCTCAAATATTTATATAGGTCACATAAAGTTGAGAATATGAAAAGAGGTTAAGTAATTAATGTTTATTTTATTTTATATTTTAATTAAATTGTTAAATTATAGAAAAAGAAAAAAATAAACTAACATGGTACTTTTCAATTTAAAAATATAATTTAATAAAGACAACTATATCATTGTATGTGTGTATGGTAATTTATTGTATGTGACATATATTGTAATTTTAAAGTATAGTAGTTTTTTTAACAATTTTTTTTACAGTCATGATGCATGTATATGAGAAATCAAACCACAAATTTTCTAAAAGTCGAATTAAAATAACTGTATAGTGTTTAGAATTAAAAAAAAGACGAATATTAATTATATAAAATAACTTTATATAGCATCTCTAGGAAAAATTGATACCTATATTTGAGAGCATTTTGTTGAAACACTTTTGTCTCTCATCCATGCTTAACACTCCTATGCATTCATACAAACTTAGAAACTTTGGGAGAATGAATTGAAAGAGAGAAACAAACTTAGAAGAAGAGACCTAAGTTTTTGTAGAAAATTAGTAGAGGATTGCTCTTTATATAGTTGTAGTTTAGGAGTGGTAGAAAGTTACAAAAGTCTTGAAATTCAATTGCTAAATATAATTAAATGTAAAAAAATCATTAATTTTAGAATTGATTATGTAATTTATAATAAATATTATATCTCAAATATTTATATCGGTTTAGGTTACTTAGAGGTGAGAATGTGAAAAGTTGTTAAGAAATTAATGTTGATTTTATTTTACATTAAAATTAAATTACATATAAAAAGAAAAAAGAAGGAGACTAACGTGGGTGTATGGAGGAAGGTGTGTTTTTCTTAATTAGAAGAAGATAATGTAATAAAAATAATTAAATATATAAATTTTTTATTGTTGGTAATTAATTATAGGTGACATATATTGTAAATTTAAAATCTATAAAGGGACAAAATAGTCCAAAAAAAAGTTTTTTAAAGATAGTAGCTTTTTTATATTATAGATTGATATTCTCAAACTTGAGATGGATTATTAATTGATTGTGTGTTTTCTATTCTGACATTAGTAATTTATTTTATTTTAAATAATTTTTAGATTTAAATATAAATTTACGTAAGTACCTACTTTTATATTGTTTTTTTTTAATTATTATTTTGAATTATTGGCGATTTATGTTTGGCGATTCTTCAAATTTATGTTTTATTTGGAAAAACTTAAGGATTGGGGAAGAAGATGGCATATGGGCTCATGCTCATTTTGAGCCCAATATATATTGGTGAAATATATAAAAGGGGCAAGCTAAATCCTAGTATTGAATTTGAAAAATGACTAATCATGTTTTATTTTGTAAATATGGCTAAAATAGTTTTTTAGAAAATCCAATATTTGCTTTGAGATGAAAATGCCCATATAGAAATTTATACTTGTTAACCAACAA
Organism: Trichosanthes cucumerina; assembly: GCA_036507285.1. Taxonomy (NCBI): domain Eukaryota; kingdom Viridiplantae; phylum Streptophyta; class Magnoliopsida; order Cucurbitales; family Cucurbitaceae; genus Trichosanthes; species Trichosanthes cucumerina. The sequence continues at coordinate 57,547,888 of CM071844.1, forward strand.
AAAAAAAAAAAAAGACTATAATTAATCATCCTATAAACTAGGAAAAATAGTTTGAACTAGTTTGTTACAAAAATAGTTGAACTAGTTTGTTACAAAAATCATAAACAAATTCAAATCCATTTCTTGTTTAATGGGAACATTAAATGAAGATAAATAATAGCTAATAAAAAATTCTTTGAATATATTATAAAAATTGAAAAACTCGCCAACTATGCATATATATGTTTTTACCTAGACGGTAAATATTGAAATATATGTTGCTTGAAAAAAAAAGTAAATAAAAACTCGAACCCAGAGTAGGTAGTAGTTGTAACATTTAAATTGAAAAGAAATAGATAATAGGTGTAATTCTTCACGTACCGAATTAAGAAATTGTGAGCATACCATCTCCTCGTTTCTCCATTGATATACTCAAAAATTTACCTTGTTAATCCTTCCCATCAAGGCATGCATGCTTCTAAAAATTGTTGTAAATCCTCTCGTTTCTCATCCTCTTCCTTCCTTGTTGATCCAGTGAAATTCATCCTACCTTAAGAAGACACAAATCATGATGTCCATGTAGTATATACTAAGAAATATATTTATATAAGTAGTATATACTGAGAATATAATTATACAAGTAGTATATAAGGAGAAGTATACTTATATAAGTAGTAGTATATACTGAGAAATATACTTATGTAGTATATATTGAGAAATACATATTTGTAGTTGCATTTATAAAAAGTCCAATCAAGAATATACCGATATGTAATTCTCATTCAATATGGCGAGAACAGAAAATTGATTAAAAATACTCAACCCTAGATTCAATAACAAGGAAAAATGCAAATAAAAATAATTACTTCAATCATTTAATGAAGTTCTTCATATTCTAGAGTATAATTTTAGTTTGAAACTATTACTTCTCACCTAAAAGTGCATGAATAGGGTGAGTAGATGTTTGCAGATCACAAACATAACAAACTACTCTTCTTCTCCTTAAAGGGTTGTGGGAGGTTAAATATTTTTTTTAAAGAAGAAGATGTTTGGGATGGAAGAGGTTGTGGATTTGAGGAGGAAGATGGAGGGTTGATTGATATGAAAGTTGCAGTTAGAGTAGTTGGTCGTTGATGACCTGTTGATGACATCGGGAGAGCAAACCTTGGTGTGAAAAATAATATAAAGAAGATTAATATATAAGATTTGGATGAATAGTTTAAAAATGACGATATTGTGAGTGAAAGTAAGATATTAGTGGAGATTTAACAAATGTACAAATCTAGGAGATTTAGAATGTGATATAAAAGTGAGAGAATGTGATATACCGTAGATAACACTGTATAATAAGGGTAGGATGGACATTTATTTTTATCCATTATTTTTCCTATAATTAGAGTAGACATAATTCCAAATATGAATAATTTTTATCCTTTATTTCATTATAGCTATTTATTTTTAGATAATACTCACAATTCCTCTAAATAAAATTGGTTCTCAGTTCAAACCCAAGTTTGTTGGTCTTATTAAGCATTTTGAAATTTTTTATTTCAACCATCGTTTGATAATTACTTATTTTTTTGTTTTTTGTTTTTGGTTTTTGAAAATTATGTTGGAGATTTCATTATTTCTTTATAGTTTCTCTCATCTTTCTTCAAAAAACCTTTGAATTCCTAGCCAATTTTCAAAAACAACAAGTTTTTGAAAACTACTTTTTTTAGTTTTCAAAACTTTAGTTGGTTTTTGAAACCATATGTAAGAGGTATATAACAAAACAAGAAAATTATACGTGGAAGTAGTATCTATAGGCTTAATTATAAAAAAACAAAGGTTATCAAATAGGGCCTTCATTTTTAGGAATATTTCCAAGTAAGAATATTCTAATTAGATGCCTCATAATTTCATAGGTTACACATATATATTCACTCACTTTCTTAACTCCATTATTCTCTCATGAGTTACAAATCTCATTTATGTTAGATCTTGTAATCACTATCTTCACAACCTATAAATAGAGGTTGCGAAGAACATTTGTAAACGCATAAATTTAAAAAGTGAAATGAGAATTACACATTGCTCTCTACTTTCGTTTGCATCATCTCTTTTTTTGTATTCTTCTTGTTCTTGTTTTTCCTCATTTTATAACACGTCTTTAACATGAATCTATACCATTTTTTTAGTTAAAGGTAGGGTTTATTTTTATTTTTATCATCGGTGGCAACATCTTTTGTACATTTCATATATACAATGAATGTATGTATACACACATTGTGTATTGAACATTGACAACTATTTTAAATATGACCAACATGTTCTTTGCCATTTACATTTATGCTCAATGAGTAATTATTTTTTTATTGTGGCATTGTGTTTGCATCAATTTTATTATTCATGATTCAATATTTGAGATAATATTTATATAGTTTGTTTTCATTCTTATGTATATAATTGTTATAAGTTGTTATGGGTTAATCTAGCTAATTGGGCAAAGTCCTAAAAATTGCAAGGATTTAGAGCCCTAAAGAATTGGTTAGGAGAGGCCGAAAGCCATTGTGGTCAACCAAAGTCTTAGGTAGCCGACCAACATGTCAATCTTACACCAATTGAAACCTTTGGGTCGACGACCAAGGTTTCAATTGGTGTAAGATTGGCCTATTTGATATGCCTAAGGACAATTAGTAGAATAATCTCAATCTTAAAGGAAGATTGGTTAAGGTCTCAATGCTGTTTTATGAAATTAAAAGATCGTTGAGAACATGATTGGCTAGAATTCTTAAAAGCTAGGTGAATTATGTTTAAAGTAAAAAATCGAGTATTCATTCAGTAATTAAGTGATACTGATGAGATGAATTTCAATTATGAAAGGGAGTTGTTACATAAGTGAAAGTTACCATTTGGAGAAGACATGTTTTAAAATATGTACTATATTCTCTAAGCCTTTGATAAGCTTAATACTAACTTGAGTATTTCAGTGCAAGTTACTTAGCGCCACACCAGTACTTAGTTTTCCTTGTTATTGCAGGATATTCGTATGATATTTTTTTGGTGCATACAAACTTACTGTCGATCCAACGATCCAAATTCAAATAATAACAATTAGTGTGGTCTGTGGAGATTTTATTCGATTCATACTTATGCCCTACAAGATAGTTAGTCTGGAAATCATAAATAACAACATGAAGCATGAGAACAAGACTATTGATAGAGATGACTCAAACTACAAACGTCACCCAAGATGGTAACGAGAACAAACTATTCCCATTGTGGAAACCCACTTGCAAGCGACCGCAAGCAAAAGGATGAACGAGCAATGCTAAAGCACGTGGAATTGATAGAAAAGGTTCAAGAGATAGACCAAGATTTAACTAGCATTATGAGTGTCCTAAGCAAAACCCAATGATATCATGCAACAAAGATTACTTGAGAAATGCCAGGAGGAGGCAGGAGAAAGAGGGTTTGAGCCTAAATCCACCTTACAATTGAGAATTAGGCAAATCCCTAGTCAAGTGTTCATGCATGAAGGAAAGATTAACGATAAGAGGGAATGACATAAGGCCAACCCGCCCAAACTTAAGAAAACCATGTCAATCCCAAATGCGGATTATTGGACTCCATAGCCCAATAAGAATCTTTATAAGGGAGTGTCACATAGAAACCCTGACCAGTCTGTTGTTTAAAAAGTCGGTCAACTAGAACGTTTGACCTTGACACGGCCTTGCATGACTTGATAACTATAGGAAGAAAGGGCAAACTGATGAGAAAGAGGGTGAAAGTAAACTAATGAGTATGAATTAATTATATTTATTATACCTAATTTTCTTACCTTTTAAGTGAATAATATGTTTAATTATTGAAATTGTGTCTAATTTAATTTAGGTGACAAATAATCAATTATTTAGTGGAACTAGTCTAAAAAGCATATTTTAGTTCAAATTTGTAAATTTAAATAAAAATTAGAAAAAAATTAGAAAACAAAAGAATTAAAGAAATTTAAAAAATAACTTAAAATGGAAAAGGAAAAAGAGGGAAAGCTTAATATATATTTTTTTTCTTCTTTTTGTAGGTGGTATACATGCATGGAGTTTTCCATGAGAAATGCAAAGGAGAAATTGTCTTGTGGCTTGGCACACATTGTGGTGCAAAAAAATGACACATATAAGGGACCTATTTTTGGTCATTTTCAAGTATAAAAGGAGGGCAATGTATTGTGCAAATAGAAGTTTAGAGAGTATAATAGTTTTTTGGTTTTAGCCTTTTTATTTTATGTTTTTCCCCCTTTACAACTATTCTTACTTTTCCACTATGTGTGGCTAAACTTTAATTTCTAATTCAAGTGTCATTTCATTTTCAATTGTAATTTTGTGAGGCTTTAAACTTAATTGAAATTTTGTTTCTAATTTAAGAATTTTTTTGTTTCTTGTTTTATTTTTATGATAGATCGTTACTAATTAAATTGACGCCTTATTTTAGTTTCAATCAATTTATTGCTATCCATGATTTTGTGATCCGTAATTGTCACAAATGATTGAAAAAAAATGTAGCTAGTGGTTGGTTTATGTGTGTGTAATTAATGGTTTTTCCAGTTTACATAGCTTGCATAATAAACTCTAGGAAAACAAAGAAACAAAATCAATTAACTTGTAGTTATCTCAATTAGTTAATTTTTGTTTAGTCCTCTCATTGCTTTTAATGATAATATTTAATGAATATGGAACGCTATCGTGCCCAATTGATTAAATTATAAGTTTTAATTTTGATGTTGGGTTAAAATCAATTAAATTAGGAGAGTTAATATTTATTGCGACTTTTCTGAGTAAATTGACTGAGTTCTTGAATTTCAAAATTGAAATTGATTTCTTTTTTCTTTTTAAGCCTATGATCAAGATTACAATTGGATGAAATTTATATCTTTAAATTGAAAGTTGCATAAAATTATCTTTTTATTTTTTATTTATTGTTTAATTTCATTTTTATTTCGACAATTCAAACCCCCCATTATTTTGTTATCATTATTATTTTAAATGTTGAGAAATTAATTTGATTGCTTCCGTTCGGATTCGACCTGATCCATTATTTCTACAAGTTACATCTAGAAACCCAATAAATATTTTTGAGGGCTTCGACAACCCAACAAAAAATTTGGCGCTGTTGTCGGGGAACCATTGTTAGTTTTTCAATGTTAGATTTGTTATAATTTTTTTTTCTATTTTATTATTTTTTCCCTATACATGTTCTTATATGACGGAAAACCTTCATCACTATTACACATTTGGTAGAGCTGTATCGTTTGTTGATGAGGTTAATGAGCTCAAAACTCAAATTTCTGACTTAACTTCTGTTATTCTTCAAGTAGTTGCAGGGAAGCTACAAGCACTCGAGGCATGCAAATTATGCTCGCTTCAAGGATACCCCACAGAAGCATGCCCTTGGCTACACCGAAACTTTATTCCGAACTCCTACATCTTGAAAGAATTTCATGGCCATCAAGTAAAGTACGAGTTTTTGGATCACTACTATTCTGAATGAGATCAATCCAGCTATGGATGGATACCAGGTAGAGCAGAAAAACTCATGCCATCAGACTCCAGACTCAGGTATGTTAGAGGTTATAGTATATGAACTTGCTAACAGTACTCTTCAATTTCAAGAAGAGACTCGAGCTGGAATGCAGAGCTTGGATGACCAAATTACCTAGGTGACTAATTCAGTGAGAAGATTAGAGAGTCAACGAGAGCATTAATATATCGAGACTAATGAGGTTGAAGTGGCGATGTACATGGATGACGACAATGTTGAGCTTGAGAATTTTGTGCCATGCGAGGTCCAGATTTGTGAGAAAAATAAAGAAAATGAGCCTTACCACCAAAAGAATATCCAGGTGATAGGGTTTGAGGCTGGAAAACCTTCGTTTGTTCTATTTCCTTGCATTTCTCTTAATTCTAATTTGTTCTTTCTTTATTTTCATGAGTTTGTAGAGTCTCTTATTTCTTTCAAGTAAGTTGAGTCAGTTGAGTCTTATTTTATGTCATTCATTCCTTATGTAAAAAATTTGAAAAATAATGATCTCTCAGGTACCCTAGAAAAGCAGGTGAATCTTTTATACTTCGAAGGCTACATTGATTCGAGTAAGAAGGGATCAAAGAAAATTGAAGAATTTTATGTGCCCTGACATGTACAAAGTCTCCTCGAGCAAACCGACGTTAAATAATTGCGCTTATTGGGAGGCAACCAAATGTTTTGTTTACTTTTACTTCTCTTTATTATTAGTTTTTCTTCTCTTTATTATTAGTTTTTTCCTTTCTTTTTTTCAAATTTTCATAATTCTATTTTATTTGCAGGACATTAATTTTTAATAAGGCAACGCCACCCTTTCTTTCAACACCCCAAACTATACGAGTTCAAGTTGTTCACAAATAAGGGAAGTTTAATTTTCTTCTCTTTTTCATATCTTTTGTTAGCAATATGCTAGTTATACATTAAGGACAATGTACAGTTTAGATGTGGGGGAGGTTTTTGTTATATAGTTTCATTTTTTTAAAAAAAAATATTTTTTTCTTTGAATTTAGCATGTCTTAATTCATACATGTTAATTTTTCTTTTGAAACCTTGAATGTTTATTAATATCTTTTAATGCTATGTAAGTTAAGGATGCATCTTTAGTTTGAATTTCCAATACATGAGAGAGATGAGCATGAATAGTGTTTTCTTTAAAAATTATATGATAGTGTCTCATTGATTTGTTTATTGAAAAATGTACAAGACTTTATGCAAAATTACACGACCCAGTGAGTTTTTGAGCCATAAGAGTAATTCATTATATTTCCTCTATTTATTTCTTGTAGAATGTTATCAAACTTAGTGTGCTTATTCTAGAACTTGTTTGGGAATGCATTTTGAGACTACATTATTTGGATTGATGCTTTAGTATGATAAGGGCAAATTAGGAATAACCAGTTTTTGTGTTGGGGTTTGTGCCTAAAACTCGTAGTTTGTATTTCTGTTCTAATTATTTGTAATAAAGTGTTATTATTGCAATAAATAGTTATTGTTCGTTGTCTATGACATTGCCTTTATTTAAACCCTAAATCGAATAAACTAAACATCCAAGGCTGTTAAATGAATCTTTAACTGAATGTAGTGTACATAAAGAGGATCTCGATTAGATATCAAACCTAAAAGGTCTATAGTTGGGGATAAGGTTTAGGTACCTTACCACACAGTAAAACTATGGATGTGGCCCACTTTGTATTTGATACAAACACTGTGACCCTAACGTGTTCGTGTAGATGACATGTGAGTGGGGATATCCTATGTAATGAGATTACATAAGACCGGACCACGAAATAGTAACCTCTAGCTGTAACTCCGTTGACTAGTTGAGTTTCTATTTCACTAGAATGACCTAGGCAACTTGATCTCAATCCTGAGCAGGTTACGAACTCCTGTTCGCGAGTGATTGTCCTTTGACTAGTATGGGTGAGAGTGGCCAGATTCGCCGACTCAATATGCCTACCTTCTTGGGGACAAGACCAAGTGAACGGATGGGAACTTAACTTAACAAGATGGAATTCACTCCTTCCCGCCTACTAGGGTAAGTAGAGGGATGTTCCCTTAAGTGGTGTCTCCGAGACTTGAACAAAGGGCCCGACCCTCTCATTGGCCCGAGAGGGACTCTGTTTGTTGGTAGGACCACAAACAAATTGTTCATTAGAGGAGCACGGGAACTTAAGGCACAAGATGTAACCTAGGGGTAAAACGGTAATTTGACCCAACTGGTGTTACGAACATTCGTGAAGGATTGACTTGTTGTTATTGGTCAATATCCGTTGACACATAAATATATCTGCAGTGAGAAGAGTGCAGCTGCGGGACTTTAGTGGAGTGTTCCTGCAGTTAACGAATGTTGATTGGGAGGTTAATGAGATTAACCGAGCAATCTCGTATCGTTGGAGCTTCTGATCTGTAGTTCCATTAGGTCCACCTTCTAGCTCATAAAGGGTTCTTAGATCATTTGAATTTGAAATGTTCAAATTCATAAGGAAATAAACTTAATGTATATTGATACGATATAATATATAGTTTTGGAACTATATATTATAAATTTAATGTGAATATGATTCATATTAAATTATATGAGAGAATTAAATATTTGAAAGAGTTCAAATATTAAATTCAAATGTGAATGTGATTCATATTTGAAAACTATTGGTTAAAATTTAATGTGCATAAGATGTGCATTAAAACTATAGGTTAGAGGGACATATTGATTAAATGTGATTTAATCCAAATTAAATATATGATATTTAATTTGTTTTATTTAAATATGATTTAAATTAATAATTAAAATGATTTAATTATTATTTTATTATTTTAATAATAAAATGAGGTTATGTGTCATCTCCCACTACCCCTCTCCTTCTCCCTATCGATAGCTTAACAGGGGGGAATGAGAAGGGGGTTGATGATCAACTGCTGGATCATCTTGCAATTGGTGAATTGCAAACACACATAAGCAAGAATTCTCTCTCTCTCTCCCACACTCTCATTCCCAATTCTCCAATTGTTGGATCCTTCCCACCAAAGAAGATCTAAGCACTCAGAGACATAGAGGGTTTTCCTCGTGGTGTTGTCCTGCTGAAGAAAACAGAGAAGTTTCTTGGGTGTTGTTGTGTTGCTGAAAAAGCTTGGAGTAAGGAGTTGCTGGAAAAACTACAAAGGTAATTACTTATATTCCCTTAGTTTAATTGTTAAACTTAACTATGTTTGTATGCAATTATCCATGCCTAATTAGATTAGATTTCCATGTTTGTTCTCTTTTATTAATGTATGAGTTTTTGCATTTCAAGCAAAACAAAACTTGCAAATTACGATTCCAAACACGTTTCCGCTGCTCAAGGAGATCAGATCTCCATCAATTGGTATCAGAGCAATGCTTGTTTTGTTTTGTTTGTAGCAAAATTGCATTGATTTGGTGGGAATTTGCATTTGGTTTGCTATAAAACTTGTTTAGGAATATTTTGGCCTTAGTTTACTTTGATTTGATCAATTTGTATGTAAAAACCCCTGTGTTTTGGGCAATTAAGTGCTTTATCAAGTCTGTATTCGAGTTAAGAGTCGTCCGGGACCAATTTCATGCAATTCGGTTGAGAATCGAAGGAGATTTTGTTGATTGATGTTGCTGTGTTCGAAGAAGAGAGTCACTGCCGAAGCTTCAGCGTTGCAACGCAGCCAGCAACGTTGCAACGCCGCTCTTCAGCGTTGCAACGCTGAGGAACAGCGTTGCAACGCCTTCATCCCTATCGACGCAGGAGCTCCAGGGGTTAGCGGTGTTGCACTCAGCGTTGCAACGCCACCCTGATAGAAGGCGCGCGCGCGGACGAAGCCGGCGTTGCAACGCCGTGATGCATTTTCAGTAGCTGTAGACCGGTTTGGTTTTTTGGTTTGTTTTTGGTCCGGTCGAGCGGTTCAAGCCCGGTTCAAGGTGTTTTGGACTGGTTTATGAAATAAAATTAATGTAATTTTATTATTATGCACTTTTTGGGCCAATTTATTCTGGTTTTACAGCTTTATGTCTTTATGAATGTCATTTAGATTATTCTCACCTTAGGATAAGCATGTTCATGCATTTTATTTGTATAATTGTTATATGAATATGGTTAAGATGCATGATTAATTTATTTTTCATGAGTAATTAATTATAATTGTTATGATAGATTATATGGAAAATAAAATGCATGGAGCATGTAATTACTTAGTTTAAAATAAATGTTATTTTATTTTAAGTAATTTAATTATTCAATTAGTTGAATTTTTTTTTATAATTCCATCCATGGTTTTATAATATAGTTTTTTTTATCATAGGTTAATTATTAAATTTATAAAAGTTATAAATTGAAGGGGTTTTAGAAACCATAACCTATAATAAATAAATACATGCAAACATATGAACTTGGGTTAAAATTTAAATTAGTTTAAAATTAATTTAGACCTAAGTTTTAATTTCTAATAGGATTAGAAATTAGTCTTACGTAGTATTTTAAATAGTTTAAAATATAGTAGGACATTAGGACTTTGGTTATAAGGGAACTCTACTGGTGAAGTTCATCTAAGGTTGGGGGTACTTAAGTGACGGTTAACTGAACACCTCCTACACTGAGGCCGATCCGAACTTGAGTTGAATTAACCTTAGTTCTATTTTATCTCTAAGTAATTAAAATGTTTATTCACCTAGACATAAGGTTAAAAGACCTAGTTATAATAGTTATAATAGGCATAGACTTAGATAGATTCTTTTAGCCAGAATCCGACTAAGTTAAACCTATACCCTAATCTTAGGAACATCAGTGGGAGAAAACGAGATGTTCACATCGAGTTTACTCTCACGTCCTCAAGAGTTCACACCGTGAGTTTCATGCTCGGCTACGTGGCGTCAATAGGGCGTCCTCCTACGGTATGTGTTTGCATGGTTCAATACCAAGGTGAATGAGGGAAGTATCCATAGTAAATGGGAGCAGGACGCGTGTCAACGTATCCTACGGTCTCCTCCATTAGGTCGCACCGTGAGATTTCTATAGTCCGTTTGCTAGGTTGTCTTGGAACAACCAAACCCTATGGAGGGCTAACTATATGGAGGGCTAACTATAGGGATCGGAACACCTCGAACTCCAGAAATGGATAGGGTCTCTTAGGTAATTTTCCAACAGTTGTCTTTCTTAATAGTAGCCTATTGGCTCGGACCTATTGGATCTGAAAATGGTAGGGTCACATTTACGGGATGAGTTAAGCTAGTTAACAAGTCCTTGACAAAACAAATGGTAGCTAAGGACCATTGGGACATGAGATGTTCTGGTAGTGAGAATTGGCTGAGAAAGTCTCAATTCAGGGGAAGAATGACTGACCGCCCGACTGAGGCTTTTGTTCTAAACCCTTGAAATATCGTTGCAAAATTAAAGGTTTAATTTAAACACTGGGTTTAGTTTAAACACTAGGGTTCTTTAATAATTTTGCTAAATTTGATTGGTTTTAAATGGGTTAAAAGGCATAACTAATTAGAACAATTTTGGTTTTTCAGCATGTCGTCCTCAATAATAGCCTTACTTAAAAGCGATTGTTTAACTGATGAGAACTTTACTACGTGGAAGTCCAACTTGAATACGATCCTCGTTGTTGACGACCTACGGTTTGTACTGACTGAGGAATGTCCTCGTGTCCTCGCTTTCAAACGCTCATCAATCATTAGCGGAGCTTACAATCATTTGGATCAAGGCCAATGATAAGGCCAAGGTCTACATTTTGGCTAGTGTTTCTGAAGTTCTAGCCAAAAAGCACGAGGGCATGGTCTCAGCTCGTGAGATCATGAGTTCGTTGCAGGATATGTTTGGACAACCGTCTGGACAGATTCGGCACGAATCCCTCAAATACGTTTATAACTCCCGTATGAAGGAGGGATCATCGGTGAGAGAACACGTTCTCGATCTGGTGGTCCACTTCAACGTGGCTGAGATGAACGGAGCGATTATTGACGAGCAAAGTCAGGTCTCATTCATCCTGGAATCTCTTCCGAAGAGTTTCCTGCAATTCCGCAGCAATGCGGTGATGAACAAGATAGAGTATAACCTGACTACTCTACTAAATGAACTACAAACTTTCCAGCCTCTTATGAAGAATAAGGGACGGGCTGATGGAGAGGCAAATCTGTTTGCCCATTCCAGAAGGTTCCAGAAGGGTTCATCCTCTAGGACTAAGTCTTGTGGTTCTACGTTGTAGTATTGCAACGTCGTGGTCAGCGTTGCAATGTTGCAACACCCAGTGTCAAGAAAGTTGCGTTGCAACGCAACGCTTTGCTCACAACGTTGCCCTGCAGCAAGCGTTTCTCCCGCACGGATAGTGTTGCGATCCTGAAGAACAACATCTCAACGATATCGCCTGTCTAGTAACACTGTTTGCCAAAAATCGCTCGTTACCGCTCCGTTTTTTCATAGGAACCCTTGCCATGAACGATCCAGACTTACAAACTCGATTTACGTTAAAAACAATTATCCAAAACAACGCGCCCTTACATTGATCTCATCAACGAAAGATATGTAAATCTAATTAAGTGTTAAAACCGAAACATCCAACATGCAAACCACAATTTCATCACATGAAAATAAGGCTACCCACCTAATTTTAAGAAATTACATAATGCACAACGAAGAACAACTTGGCTCTGATACCAATTGAAAGAAATGGATTTTCCGCAGCAGAAGACGTTGTGAAACATCGTTGTTTCGTTGTGTTTCGTTTTTCTTAAAATCAAATGTATCTCATACATCCTAGGTTAAACATGCAGAAAAGGAGAAGGAAAACAGTAGGTGAGACATACTTACCTCTTGAAGAACTCTTCTTCAAAATCCTTCTAGATCATGATCCTTCTCGAACCAACGTCTCCACAAACACGATCTTCGAATCCGAATACTTGGACACTTCTGAAAGATCTTCTCGGTTGTTCTCGGGAAGTTGAGGGAGGGGACTCCGTTTGGTTTTGGGTTTGGAGAGAATTTAGAGAATTAAGAGAGAGCTTTTTGAGAGAGAAGTGTTTCTCTTGGATGTCAAAATCCAAAAAATGAATGCTTGTCTTATAAGATGCCTTTGAATGCATTTATTTATAATGGTGTGTCGTGGAGTTAAAATCTCCACCAATTCACCATTTTACCACAACCATATGATATGCAAATCATATTTGGATATTACATAATATAAGGAATCTCATACCTTATTATACAAATCTTATTTACATAATTGTGAAATTTTAAATTGAATCACATTCAATTTAATTTCTCTCAATTCAATTTCTCCAATTTAGCACTAATTAATCAATTATGCTATACTATAGTTTATTATGAATCTCATTCACATCACACTATATATTATGTCAATTATATCACATATAAATAACATAAATACCCAATTAATGAATTTGAATACTTCAAATCCACACCAAATTGTAAACCCTCAATTTGTCTAGATTGAGCCAACCGAGAGACCTAATGGACCTATAGATGACAAACTCCAATGATCCGAGATTAACCTGCCAAACTCTTTGACCCGGTTAACCAACATTCATTAGCTACGGTAACAATTTACTACAGTCCGTAGTTGCACTCTCATCATTGTAGGACAAGTTGTGTCCATTGATATAACCAATACCCGTGAGTCGTCTCTTCACAGGTTGTTCGTAGTCATTGTTGGGTCAAATTATCGTTTTACCCCTATATCTACCTCTTGCTCCTTAAGTCTCACTGCTCCTCTAATGAACAACTATGTTGTATGGTCCGACCATAAACAACAATCCTCTCGTGCCAATGAGAGGGTGGGCGCCTGTTGTCTAAGCTCTAGAGACAACACTTAAGGGAACAACCCCTCTAGTTTCCCTAATTCAGGATCGAGTGAATTCCATCTTGCGTAGTTAATTTTCCAACTCCCCACGTGGTCCTGTCCCTAAAAAGGTAGGCATATTGGGTGAGCAACTGTGGCCACCTCACCGTGATTTAGTCCAAGGATGGACCCTTCGAGACGGAGTCCGTAACACGGCGAGGATTAAGGACGAGTCAATAATGGTCATCTACGAAGTTATTAGTCCTATACCGCAAGCGTGTTACATCGATGAGTCTAATAATTCATGGTCCGGTCTTGTACAATCTCATTGCACAAGATGCCCCTACTCGCATGTCAACCACATGAACGAGTTCGATCACCTCGTTTGTATCTACGGGCCACATCCACAGTGTAACCAGGATGAGGTTTCCAACCCTATCCATATACTGTAGACCGTTCGAGTCATTAACTCGAACGTGATCCTCCCCGTGTGTCCACTACACACCGTTCAAGTCTTAGTTCTCTCATAATATAATGACATTGGAGCTTAGTTTATTGGATTAAGTTTATAAAATTGTGAGATACAAAGTTTGAATAAATAACTTTTATTTATTTACAACAATAAAAATTACAAACTACACGAGATTAGGGCATACACCCCAACACACAGCTGGGTCAAATTACCGTTTTACCCTTGTGTCTACCTCTTGTTCCTTAAGTACCACTACTTCTCTAATGAACAATTTTGTTGTATGATCCGACCATAAACAACATCCTTTTCGGGCCAGTGAGAGGGTGAGCGCCTATTGTCCAAGCATTGAAGACAACACTTAAGGGAACAACCCCTCTAGTTTTCCTAGCTCGAGAACGAGTGAATTCCTTCTTGCGTAGTTAAGTTCCCAGCTCCCCACGAGGTAATGTCCCCAAGAAGATAGGCATATTGGGCGAGCAACTCAGGCCACCCTCACTCGTACTAGCCAAAGGACAGACCCTCGCAGACAGGAGTTTGTAACATGCTCAGGATTAAGGACGAGTCGTTAATTGTCATCTACGAAGTTATTAGTCCTAAACCGTTAACGGTGTTACATCAATAGGTCTAATAATTCACGGTTCGATCTTGTACAATCTTATTGCACATGATGCCCCCACTCGCATGTCAACCACATGAACGAGTTGGATCACCTCGTTTGTATCTAATACAAAGCGGGTCAAATCCACAGTGTTTCCAGGATGAGGTTCCCAACCCTATCCGTATACTGTAGACTGTTTGGGTCATTAACTCGAACGTGATCCTCCCCGTGTGTCCACTACACACCGTTCAAGTTCTAGTTCTCTTTATTGGATTAAGTTTATAAAATGCGAGATACAAAGTTTGAATAAATAAACAACTTTTATTTATTAAATCAATTGTATTACAAACTATACGAGATTAGGGTATACACCCCAATAGTTGTGTCGCCTACAACCCGCCAACCACACGCATAGCGTCTTGACGCTGTCCTCTGGACAGAACAGAGCACCTTCTGTTCTTGCTCATTTTTGCTCCGTTCTTCACAACAACTCCTTTGCCACGAACGACACAGACTTATAGATTCGATTTACATTAAAAAAAATGCCCAAAACAATGGGCCCTTATATTGAACGATTCAATGAAAAATGTAAATCTAAGTGCCAAAATGTGTAAACATCTAGTATGAAAAACCAACATTCATCTCATGAAAATTGAAAGTAACTCACCTAAATTTTGGAAAATTCACAACGTAATGTAGGATCGTATGGCAACAATAGAGGGCGGTGAATAGGGTTGCTTAAAAATTATAAACCTTTTTTTTAGGATCTAAACTAGATTAATTCAATCTTAAATAATCAAAATAAGCACCCTAAAATTTGTAAAAATATAGAACAATTTTTCTAAGCATGCAATCTACAAAAAATATTAAATAGAAAAACGTTAAGTTGGAAAGACAAGAAACGACACCGAAGATTTTTATAGTGGTTCGAAAATCCCTATTCCACTCCCCAAGATGCCTTCTTAGGTATTTTACTGCGACAGTTCTCTTATGGGTATGAACCAAATCGATTTTCCACTCTTTTTAAAGGTTCAAGAGTAAATCCCTAACCGATCTTTTTGCAGGTTCAGGATCTAACCTATATCGATCTTTTTAAACATGTTTAAGATCAAACCACTATGATCCTTTTGAACGAGTTCAGGATCAAACCACTGCAAATCCTTTTTCGGATTCAGGATTAAACCTCTACAAATTCTTTTCTAGGTTCAGGATTAAACCGCTCACTCAAAATCTCAAGGTGTACCCACACCTTAATACAAAACTAAATTTAAAAGATGAAATAAAAATCTCACAAAGAAAGATCTCTCACAAGAGTAGATACACAATTTTGAGCTCTAAAGAAACAATCTAATCTCTCATATAAAATTCTCTCAGAATAATAGAAAATGATGAAGGTTTGAAGAATGATCAACAATGGAGAATGTTAGAGAGAAAATTTCAGCAACTTGGAGATGAGAGTTGTATGAAATGAGAGGAAAAATGATATTTAAATAAGGTTTAAACTTAGGGTAAAATTTGGGTCATTGGATCTAGGTTAAGATGGATCAAGAGTGGAGACAATTTGGGATAAAAATAGCAAAAGAAGGATTAAAAGAATAATTTAAAATGATTCCCAACGATTTTTAAAAAGGGTCACGTGTCGTCATGTAATTCGTTCGCGTCATTGCAAAATAAAAGTTTTTCACAATCTTCTTTTAGCCATAACTTTCTCATTTGAAGTTCGATTTGAGTTATTCAAAATGAGTTGGAATCGTCTCTTCGAGCTCTATACTATGGACACTTTAAAATATATTTTTAGTAATTTAAATATTTGTTATCATCAAAACATATGATCATATGATTGAAGCTCGCAAAGCTAACACGTAATTGAGAGCAACCTGCCTCTGATACCAATTGAAGGGATCAAATCCCGCAGCGGAAGCGTTGGAATCACTTTTACCTGCAATTACGTTATGAAATTTAACACAAAAAATAGAAAATAAGGTTAAGCATAAGAGAGAAGATGAAATTTATCTTTGAAGAAAACTCTTTTTGTAATCCTTCTCCGATTGCTCTCGAGCTTAATGATCAACCCGAATACTTCTAACAAGTCTTCTCCATTGTTCTCTAGGAGAGGGAGAATGATGAAATTCCTTTTTGGGTTTTTTAGAGAGAACGGAATGTAGAGAGAATTTGAGTGATTTGGAAATCCCCTATTTCCAAAATTGTAATCATCAAGTTGCAAAATGCATCTAGATGCATTCTTATATAAGGAGTGGGGGTGGAGATAACTTCCTCCACCCATTATCCGACTAAATGCATAAATTATGCATTATGCAAATCACATTTGCATAATTGCATAATATAAGGTTTCTCATACCTTATTATGCAAATCATATTTGTATAATTGAATTATTGAATCATATTAAATTTTTCTCTCAAATTATTTATTTCCTCTAGAATTTAATATGAAACCATTTCATACTAAAATAGTATTTGGAAATTAATCAAAATATAATATATAGTTTATTATGAATTATATTTACATTAAACTATATATTATATCTATAATATCACATATAATCAATATAACTCTCATTTAAGAAATTTCTTCGGCTTGTTAATGACCGTCATTGTATGTTCATTTCATTTTTTCCACACCTTTTAAAATCACCCGTTATTTTTTTTTTTTTTTTTTTTTTTTTTTTTAAGGATCAACAGTAACAAAAAGAGACTAAAGAACACCCGTTATTGTTTATAGGTCATTGTTTTTAATGTCCATTATTATATCCCTCTTTTGGTGTAGTGCAAAATGTAGATACTCAACCTTGAATGTGATATCCCTTTGCAAATAAATATTTCTATAAGGGTCATTTATTATCCTTATGCCTAAAAGGATAAAGAAGAAAGAGTTGAGAAAAATAGAGGTTTTTTTAAATAATAAAAAAACAGTAAACTCAAAAGTCAATGACGTTGATTTGTTCATCTAAAAATGAAAACGATGGTAGCTTCTAATTATGTTAATAAACAGTATCGCTGCTCATTTATTTATTATTATTATTATTATTATTATTTGAGATGAATATCTGATTAATTAATTTGATTTATTCAAACTAATTACCTATGTACAATAATCACACCTACAAATTAGTAAAAGAAAAGTTGATAGAAATTTGTAACAATTTATCAATTAAATTTTACTGTAAAAAGCATTTAAAAATGTATACTATTAAATACAATTAAACATAAAGAATGGTAATAAACTAGTTAGGGTAAATCAATGCCTCTTAGTTAATGACACTTGAAACATAGGCATAGTGGAAGCACGATAAAAGTAGATTAATAAACAACAAAAAAACGAAAGAATAACTTCAAATGGAATAAATTTTTATTTACCCAAAATGAGTAATTCTTAAGGTATCCAACCTACTCCCTTAAAAGAGGTCGTAGATTCGAATAAAAGCAATATATATAAATAAGACTCCCTATTAAATTAAAGTTGGAACTTGAAAAATGAGTGAAATAATTGATCTTATATGCCAATCTATATCTATCTTATTAACGTTCTTTTAGTTTTAAAAACAAATAGTGATCATTTAAGTTGACTAATTGAACTTTTTTTTTAATACCATATTTAAATATATTCTTATATTAGATATATTAAGGAATTTGAGTGAGATTAAAATGATGATCTCCATGAATAAGATCTTTGGTCAAAGGTTATACTATCTCAAAATTCTCTCAAATTTTTACATTTCTTCTTGGGTAACTTTTTCCCTCTGAATTAAAATTTTTACCATTATTCTAATAGTGTGAAATGTCATAGGGCTAGAATTTAATTTTTAATTGTATACTTGAATTACATATTATTGGGGGTGTGATAAAAAATTCTGTATTAGCTAAGAAATAAAAAGATAATCGATATATATGTGAGACAAATATCTCTATCAATATGAGACCTCTCAAGTGAAACAAAAAATAAAATCACGAGAGTTTATGCCCGAAATGAAAAATATCATATATCATTGGAGTGATACGTTTAGTACCGCATATGTAATTGACTTCTGGTATGTTTTTCATTCGAAATAAAAATTATATTTATTTTGTTAGGACATCCATATGTGTTTTGTGTACCACCATGAACATGCTTTTATGAATCTTCATTAGGAAAATATGTTAGTGGAAAACATTTCCCCATATACAATCTGAAAATAATAAAATTTTAATCATTTAGCTGTCTATATATATATAACTAGATATAATATAATAAAATTTTAATCTTGTCTACATATTTAGATAAATTAAAATATTTTATTATGTGCTCCAAAGTTGGAGTGGAAGAATTTCATTTTTGTACCTAAAACTAAGATGGAGAAGAAAATGTCGTATGTCTTCAAATCCATCCCCACTTACAATGAAGAATTGATCTAGATCTGTTTCAAGTGGGTCCTTCGTCTTTGTTAAAATTTTTGACATCCCTAAAACAAAAACTACGGCTTAGTGGTCCTTGGGCTGAAAAAATGACACGAAAAGAAAAGGTTTAAGGGTATGAGTTTAAGTCCGATGATGTCCACCTATTTAGAGTAGGATCAATATACATTGATAGTACTAATTTATGAGTTAAATTATGAGTTAATTGGTACCTAAACTTTTATAGTTGTGTCTAATAGGTTCATTATTAAATTTAAAAAATATTAAATTTAGCTATGCTGCTATGGACGATAAATAATAACTTTCAGGAACTTAAATTATGTTTGTCATTTTTCTTATGAAATAATTTGAATTCTTAACCAAATTTAAAAAATAAAAAATGTTTTAAAACTACTTTTTTTTTTTAATTCTCACTTGGTTTTTAAAAATATATGTAAAAAGAAGATAACGAAACAAACAAAAAAATCCATTTATAGAATTAGTATTTATAGGCTTAATTTTAAAAAACTAAAAACTAATTAAAGCCTCATTTGATAATCCTTAGATTTTTTGTTTTTGAAAAGTAAGCTTGGTTTTTCGTAGTTTCTTTATAATGATTTTCATATTTCTTAAGCAAACATTTGAATTCTTAGTATATTAAAAAAAATAAATTTTAAAAAAATACTTTTTTAATTGTCAAAATTTGACTTAATTTTTTAAAACATGGATAGAAAGTAGATAACAAAAATCAAGAAACTTATCGGTAGAAGTAGTGTTTATAAACTAAATTGTTAAAAACCAAATAGCTATCAAATGTGCTTTTTAACGGTATGTCTAATAAGTTTTTCAATTTTAAAAATATCAAAGGTCATTAAATTTTCAACTTTGCGTCTACTGTCTATGAAATAATCAATATTTTTTCAAATTAACAAACCTATTAGCTAAAATTGAATTTTGCGTCAAATAAATTTATTAAATTTACAAAATGTCAAATAAATCAATGACTTATAAAACATAAAATTAAAAATTCAAGACACACCATCGAAAGTTTAAAGATTTATTAGACCTGTTTTAATGTTTAGAAATTTATTAAAATACAAAATTAAAAAATTTAGAGATATAATAAAACTTTTTCAATTTCAAATACTTATTTGATATTTTGTCACTGATTAAAAATCTAAAACCTGAACCCAATCCTTGTAATTTTGTTTTTTAATATGAAAAACCGAGAGAATAGTGAGGGAGAGTGATGTGTGAAAAATGGATGAAAGGAAATATAGATGTTAGTTGATTTTCCACAAAAAGCAAAAGAAAATAAAAAAAAATGAAAAAAAGAAAGAAAAGGATAGGCAAGGTGCGTAAAAAAGAGAACAAAATGAATCTGTCATCGGTGGGAAAGAAGAAACTTAGCTGGATTTGGACCATTCGGTTATCGAGTAGGTCGGGTCGGGTCGGGAGTAGGTCGGGTCGGGTCAAAACAGAATGGGCCCAGCTGCTCAGGTGTTCCTATCCATATCCATCACTCATTTTGTTGACCTTTGACCTTTCTCCCATTCCCGTTCCGTTTTTGTCTGTTCCGTTCCGTACCAGCCACTATCTATGACACTATTGTATCTATCCCATTCTGCGTACAGCTAAGCTATGACGATGAAATGGCATTTTATGTAATTAAATCCAAAATCGAGGGGCTTTTACATATTCTCTTTCTTCCCCACACCCCACCCCCCTTAAAATAGTCGAAAGGACAGCGATGACGGACATAATAATACACCCTCTCCCATCTGACACACCCACGTCCATCATGGCGCGTGCTCCCATTCCCCTTCTTCTTTCTCAATTATACCCACAATTCCCCACGCGCCTCATCATCGCGCGTGGAATGCCCTACTCTGTCATAAAATAAAGGCTTTAATATACATTGACGGTTCTTAATCTTCAAACTTCTATTCTCAATTGAACTCCTACTCTAACAAGATTTGTTGAAATTTATCTACATAAATTCAATGTGTTAGGTTCACTTAAATATAGTTTAAATATGGTTCAATTCATTATAGTATTATATCTTTGATAAAAAAAAATTGGAGGTTTAAATTCTCCCTGATATACTAAATATGTGTTATTTACATTATTATTTTATTAAAATATTTGAACATGTGAACATGTCACTTGAAAAATAAATAAATTTTTCTAATTAATTGGCCGAATTACATATCTTGTAACTTAGTGGTATTTTTTTAACAATATGTAAAGGCAGAATTCAAACTTCTGACATTTTGTTTGAGAGTGTAATGTCCTAACTAATTTAGTTATACTCAAGTTCTACATATGTCTAGATAACCTAACAATTCAGGTCTCCTTTGATATGAATTTAACTTTTAGTTTTTGAAAATTGTACCATTTTTTTCTCACAATTTCTCTCTAAGGGTTTCATCTTCACGTACAATTGTTTTCATCTTTTCTTGAGACAACACTTGGCTAAATTTTAAACATAAAAACATACTTTTAGAAACTACTTTTTTCAGTTTTGAAAACTTGACTTGATTTTTTAAAATACATTTAAAAAGTAAATAAGAAAACATGAAAAACTATAGATGAAAGTAGTATTTATATAGACTTAATTTAAAAACCAAGAACAAAAAATGAAAAGGTTATCAAACACTACATCAATGATTTATCCACTATTTTTGGACGTAATTGAAAATTTTTAATGCATGTAATATAAAAATTGAGAATTTTAAAATATTAAATACTAAACTGAGGATAAATTAGTATATTTTACATAGTGATACTTTACATATTATTGTTTAGATATCTTCCTACCCACACGTTATTAAAATTTTAGCAACTAACATAGAGAAAGTAAAAAAGTTTAATTTCTTATTTTTTTTCACCTTTCCTTCTCCTACCTTGTGTAACCCAATATTGCTCTATTTAGAGCAGAAGAAACTAAAAAAAAAAAATAAATAAATAAATAAAAAGAAAAAAGAAAAAGAAAAAGAAAGAAAATGGGGTTGATCCTCTTGGTGTTGCCTCCTTGGTGGGGCTCTCTTCGCTGTATATAATTTCACGTCCGTATTACAAGAGGGTCTTTCCTGCCTCCTCCTCTCTCTATTCTTTCTTTTTTTCCACTTTAACCCCAAAAAAAAAAAAAAAAAAAAAAATTCTCCATTAATTTTTTTTTAATATTTTTATAATAATATTTCGTGTCTAACTTTTGCTTTCCCTTCCCTCCTCCCCTTCTTCCCTTCTTCCCTCCCTCGCAGTCCCCATTTCACTTTCTCTTTTTTTTTTTCATCTCTGACCTAATTGTCTGTCTCTCTTCTTCTCATCTCCCCATTCTCTTTCTCTTTTCTCTCCTCACCCACCCTTTTCTTCTCCTCCGATCTAACCCCCAAAAATACAAAAAAAAAAAAACTCCATAGATTTAGAGAAGTCTCTCTGTAATAACAAAGAAAGAAAGAAAGAAAGAAAGCAAACAAGAAGATCAACGGAAGATATATCATTATAAGATTAAAGAAGATGATGACTCCATCTAACTTGGCCGGTCAGTTTGGAGACACCACTTACACCAAGGTTTTCGTGGGCGGCTTGGCTTGGGAGACCCACAAAGACACCATGAAGAAATATTTTGAACAGTTCGGCGATATCTTGGAAGCCGTTGTTATTACCGACAAGGCCACTGGTCGATCCAAAGGCTATGGTTTTGTAAGTTCCTTCTTCCTTCCTTCCTTCTTTCTTGTTACTCTTAAATCTTTTTTTTTTAATATCACATTTTTCCCCTTTTATTTCAGGTCACTTTCCGGGAACCCGACGCCGCCATGAGAGCTTGTGTTGACGCTGCTCCGGTCATCGATGGCCGGAGAGCTAATTGCAATCTCGCTTCTCTCGGCGTTCAGAGATCCAAACCCTCCACACCCAAACACGGTATTCTGACTCTTAACTCAGATCTATAACGCCCCGTTTCATAACTATTTTTAAAAATTATGTTCACAATTTCTCTTTTATTATCTACCATCATTTTTATTTTTCTTGAATAACTATTTAATTTTTTAGCTAAAATACGAAAAAAAAAAGTTTAATATTAATTTTTTTAGTATATTTAAAAATATTTCATTATTTTTGGCAAACCCGCTTGTGGATTTTTTTTTTTTTTTTAAGATAACGTAAAAGATGAAATATTTATAGTCATCATTTAGGCAGACCCAGTTATAGTAATTTTTTTTTCTGGGACAATGTAAAAGATGAAATATTTGATTGGAGAAACGAAGGTTATGGTAATTTATGTTTTTTGTTTTGGGACGATGAAATAATATTTAATGTGTTGGATTTATGAAACATGTAGTTAGTTAGTTGATGACATGTACATGGTCTAAGTGTTTGATTTGTTTTTTCTTTTTTTTTTTTTTTTTTGGGTGTGTGCTTAAAATTTGTGTTAAAAGAAAAAAAGAAATGGGAATTGACAGGAGGAGGAGGTGGTGGAGGAAGGAACTTTAGGGTATTGAGCTCTTTCCAGACTGGATTTGGAGGGAATGTTGGATCAGCTTTTCATTCAACACCAACTTTCCCTCATTATGCTGTCCAGCAAGGGATCCCTTACAATGTCTATGGGTAATTATTATTATTTTTTTTTTATTTTTTATTTATTACTCTAATGTCTCTGTATATATATTATCATAATCATCATATGTATTTTTTTTCTCTTTCTCTCTCTACAACGTGCATTGCCAACTCATTTCTTCACTTTACTTTATTACAAACATTAAAGTTTTTCCTTCTTCATCACTCTAAATTCATTCATATAAATCATATCCTCTTTAAGTTACTACAAAACTCTTTCTCATCTCATGCATTAAATTCGCTTCCTTTTGCTCTTTCCATTTTTTCTTTTACTGCATGCATGCATTGCATTTTTTTTTTTTTTTTGGTTTTAATGTATCTACATTAATTAATTGGGTGTTGTTAATTACTTTATTATTGCTGTTTTTTTAGGTATTCTTCCTATTCGCCCGACTATACTTACCCTACGGTTTGTACTATCTTCTCCTTCTATAACTCTTTCTAGTTGTCATTTGTCAAATCATTCTATTCTAATATCTTTCATCATCCAATTCATAAAGAATCCTTAAATGGAATAATTTTTTACAAAGGAAAAAAAAATACTATACACAAGAAGAAAAAAAGAGTTTTGATTAAGATCTTAAATGTCAATCTCAATGAGAATGTTGTATAGATAAAATGTCAATGGCCATGAATATTTATAAAATATTCAAATGAAAAATTATTTTACCATTTTTGAATAAGTTCAAATTTTTATTGTTAACATTATGTCTAGTGTCTACCCATTATCAAAATTTTTTGATATTTTTCTTATATTTTATTAATTTGTTATTGTATCATGAAAATGTGGAGTATATAAATTATTAAATTTTTAACTTCAAATCAATTATTATTGAGTTACTATTTTCTTTTAAAAATATTGATTTATCCCTTGCAGCGATAGCTTGAGAATGATAGATTGAAATGTGACACATCCATGAAATTTAGGACGGTAAAATTTGTGGAGGGGAGGAGGCTATAATTGGAAGTGAATTGAAATAAAAGAATCTGTACATTGTCTGGTCAAACTGTTGAAAAGTGAAAGTTAAGAGACCCATTCTGGTGTTTCTTCTCTTGTCGTTTTATTCAAATGTTTGTTTCTAGATTTAATATGGTAACAGTAAATCACTTTGTTACTGTCTTACAACTTTTTTTTTTTTTTTTTTGGGTTAGTGAAACAGTTTTTCGTTACACTTTTTTCATGCACATAATCATGAACCTGCCGACTGCAAGCCGACCAATTTGGAATATAATTTTTTCTGAACAAAAACACACTTCTGATTCAGAATGCGACATCACCAACATAAGCAAAAAAACAAAAATAAAAATAAAAAATAACCAAATTATAGAATAAAAATAGTGTTGTTTATTTATTTATCTTTTTACATGTCGGTTTTCAATTTGTTTCAGAGCTATTACAATGTGTACGGCGGGGCAACTGCACAGTACCCTATGTACGGAACCGGTCCCGGCGGCATAATGAGCGGTGCGGCAGCTGCGGCGGCGGCGTTCTACCCGTATTTCCAGTTCGGGGAAGGAAGCGGCGGCGGAGCGAATGGGTTCACCGCCGGTTCCGGCCAGCAGGGTTATGGGGTTCAGTACCCTCACCATCTTTTTCAGTACTCGGCGGCCATTAATTCAACTGCAACGACGTTCCCTCAGCACTACGCTGGTCCTCCCATGTCTCTCCCACCCACGCCACCCACCTTGCCATCAGGTTTGTGCTGTTTATGTTTAACGGTTAAATATATGTTTTAGTCTCGGACTTTCGATATCATTTATGGCTTCGTTTGATGGCGATTTTATTTTTAGGGTTTAAATTTAAAAGATGATGCTGGCTTAGTTTCTTAGAATTTTTTTCCGACTCTTTAAACACATTTTAAGCCAATTTTAAAAACATAAATTAAAGTTTCTTTTTCTTCTCAAACTATATCACAAAATATATAGGACATGTTTGGAGTACAAGGTATAATATTTTGTAGAATGCTATGCACTCCAAGCATCTAGATTAAACAATTATGCATTTTAAATAATATTATATGACTTCATATATTATAATAACGTACAATTATTATAACTCATTCATTATTCAACACTCCTATTCATTAAGTGGGACGTGGAGGCAGTATTTATCAAATAAGATCTAAAAGTTTCATCTGGTCTCTTAGCAACCATTTTCAATTATACACACTTTTGGTTCTGAAAGCCAAATGTAGCAAAAATAAGCCTAAATAATATGATATTTAGTGAGCGGGTACAAATTCAATGAAAGAACTAAGCTATTCGTCTGGTAGATCAATTCTTTGTGATCGTTATTTTAAGTATTAGTTGGGTTTATTTTATTTATTTATTTTTTCAATTTTCGTGATATTAAAGTGGGTTACACAATATGTAGGTGCAACTCAAATTAGATTGAGGTTGTTTTTCTTCGCAAGACTAAATTAAAAGATTAGAAACATTAAGAATGAGTATATACATTTAGTGTTGTTGTTGTTTTATTTTAATTTTAAAGTTAAATAAGTGATTTTGGTTATGGGAGTGTGAATGGAAAGACGTACTAATATCTTTGACAGTGTTTTTTGCTGTCCCACAGGCGTGACCATGGCTCTTCCTGCACCAATCCCACATCGCTAGAGAGACACACAAAAGCTTCATCTCAACAGCCTATCCCACATCGTCAAAATTTCCCTCTCGAAGTATCAAACAAATTTAAAAACACCACGCCTTCGCCCTAACCATGGTTCCATCTCTCTCTCTCTCTCTCTCTCTCTCTCTCTCACTCTAACACCAAACACATGCCTTTAGCATATATTGTGTGTGGAATTCCATATATGCTTTTGGCCAATCCCAGCCCCTCGTCGGGACTGAACCATCCTCCAAATTGGAGCAAAATCATCATGCATTTTCATTTTTCATTTCAAAAGATAAAAGCTAAAGTGGTTCCTTTTATCAAGCGAACCAAAAGCACTTTTGTGATGGGGTCAAAAAACCCCAACTTTTGCCATCAACGGATTTGGCTTCTAAGTTGGCAAAATTCTGCACATAGCGTCGTTTTAGTCTATGCTATTATTATAAAAAGGGCTGATCCCCTTTTCTTTTCTTTTTTGTTGTAACTCTTGATGAGCCTAGGGACGGCTCTTAAGGATATAACAACAAACACTTTTCCAAAAAACACTTCTTGGGTTTGCAAATAAATTGTACATTTCATTCTAAACACAGCACACCCTTTTAAAAATCAATCAAGTTTTGGACTGAAAAAGCTAATATTTTTCTCAACTTGATCATCATCATCTGTAATTAAATTTCAATTAGGAGTAATATCAGAAGAAATTCAGATTTTAAAAGAATTGGTGGGGCAAGGGATGCCCCCACCTTTTTCTTCAAATTAGGACCAATCACCAAGTTTTAGAATTAGTGGATGGATAGATTGTCTCTTCTTCTTCTTCTTCTTCTTTGTTAATTTTTTTTTTTTCTTACAAATTAATTTAGTGTTAGTTTGGTCTAATCAACCAACCAGTTTGACATATTCCCTTTGGGCTAAGGGGAGTAGTACTGAAACCCTTTTTTATTCATTAACTCTTAAGCACATTAGTTTCTTGTAATTAAAATTCACAAACAATCGTGGTTGAACTTATGGGAGTTACAACCTCGTTTATTTTTGGTAAACCAAAGCACAAATATTGCTCTTGGTTTAACATTTTATTTTTATTATTATTATTTCTTTTTTTTTGGTGCATTTAGGTTTCATAATTAGAAATTTAGGATTAGGTTTAAGCATCCATCATTTTGAGAGTGTCCATTAATGGATATGGAGCTCTCAAAATAAGCATTTTGCATGTGAGCCCTTGGGAGATATTTGGGTTCCCTTTGGCTTCTTCTTCACTAACCCTACCAACCATGGTTAGGACTTAGGTCAACTTCATTTCTCTTTCTTTCTTTCTTTCTTCATCATGTTTCCTTTCTTAATTTCTTCAGTATTCCCATTTTACCCCTCTTCATCATCCAATCATCTTCCCTTTGTTTCTTTTTATGTGCCTGTGTGTTCAAGGACTTTCTCTTCATGGAGTTGGTGGACCTTGGAAACACTGTTTTTAATTAATTATGTCTGTAAAAGAAGAGCCTTTTTCTTTTTTCTCTTTCTTTCTTCATGTCTTTTTATGGTTTGTAATGTAATTAGATATGATGCTCTACTACTACCTCTACCTTTCTTTTATATCAGGACTTCTACTAAGATTCAGTTCTTCATGATATCAGCCTGCTCTATCTTTTGCAGCTGCTTGAAGAATAACCTACCTACCTCAATATTAATTGCTTCTTTCTCTCTAAATTATTTAGTCTCTCAACTTCAATTTGTCCGACCTAGTTTTCATGTTTTCAAATTAGTCTTTTTGTTTGAGTTGGAGGATTCAAACTACAAATTTCATGATCGTTAACACATTCAGTATGTTAGTTGAGCTATGCTCTCTTTTGATTATTTTCAAATTAGTCTTGATAGTGAACAATCAATGTGTGTTGGCCTAGTGATCAATCCGAACCATATAAATAATAAAAGGTTTAGACGGAATGGATTCAAGCCAGTGTGGCAACCCTACCTAGAATTGAATTTCGTATGTCTTATTTTGTAACATGGTCATGTGATTTGCTATGAAAACAGTAGAGGCGTGTACAAATTATGTAGTGGTAGTTTTTTCATGAAAAAGTGTTTATAAACTGCAAAGATTAAATTGTTACGTAATAAAAATTGATCATTTTTCATTTTGATGATTAAATTGATCCAACAACAAAAGTTCAAGTGAATAATTTTTTTTTTTAACCTATTTTTAAAATTTGGGACTTCTTTTTTATTCATTTTTCTGTGATGTGATCAACAACAACTGCATTTGGCTGTCCAAGTAATTAATTTAAGCAGTTCCTTGGTGTCCTTGATTTGGAACCTTACAGTCTGGAAATGGGGAGGCAATAATTATGCTATTTTAGACTAAAAAGGGGGAAAAGGAATCAAATTGAATCAGAACCATTCAAATTTATGATTCTTTTGTATTGTTTCAGAAAGCAGATCCTAGCAGTTGTGATTTGTGACCCACTGTTTCTCTCTCCTTTTTGACTTTTGAGTTTCAGGCCCACTTTAAAGATAAAAGAGAAAAAGTACCCTCTTCTTCTCTCACACCAATAACTCTCTCTCCCTTGTCCCCTCCCCCATGTTTTTTCCAACTATTTTCTCCCACTCTAATATTTCAAAGTGAAAGTGAAAACTATTAGTGATAGCCTTTGAATTTTCTAAATTTACAATTTAACATATCAATTTTGTAAAATAGTTCTAAATGATTCTTACATCGACGAATTTGTTGCTCAACCTTTATTGAAAAGTTGGCTATGTAATGTACAATATTATTAGATTATATGAGTTTCCATTTCAAAACTAATTAGGCATGAAACTAGTAACCCACATATCTTATATATTGTGAGGTTTCTCTCCACTTTTCCAATGTGGGATACTCAACATGCCCTCTCAAGATGGTGTTTCTTTGGGTTTAGCATTCTTGGATCGGATCCCAATTTCAATTCTTTGGACCGAATACCCGTTTGGGTTTAATGGGCTCTGATACCATATTAGATTATATGGGGTTTCTTCTCAAAACCAATTGGTCATGAGAGGAGTAACCTACATATCTTATATATTATGAGGTTTCTCTCAACTTTTCCAATGTAGGATCCTCAATAAATGAGACAGGTGGAAAATTGTTCATATAAAATATAATATCATCTGACAAATGGTAGATTGTTTGAAGCTGGTAGATTGTTTGAAGCTAGTTTTGCAAAACTTGATTTGGATTGATTGAATGTAAAGTAAAGATTGTTACTATCAATTATTTAAGTTATTTCTATTATCTCATTACCATATGCTTTTTGATAGTTGATTTTGATGTAGGTTGGGGATGATTCATACCTTGGTGTGTATTAAAACGTTCATTTGTTTATGTTATGAACATTTGGTTTTTTTTTTTCCTCTTGATATACAAGTGCATGGTTACTTAAACATCACTTCACTATAATGGCCATGGGAAAAGATTTGATTTTTAAAGCATAGAAAGTGACATGTTATCTATCACATGAAGCTTAGGATCAAGAAAATGTACCCAATGGAAATTTATGATAATATTATTTCTATTATGGTAAGCCTTGGTAGTAGAATCCCCAACCCTACATGTGACATATAATATATTTCTTAAAAAATGTACATTTTTACTAATGACATTAGAAATGAACAATCTAATTTTGAAGTCTTGAATAATGCATACATATGTTTAACACAACTCCATTGAACCTAATTTATTTATATTATTGTTATTTAAGGTTGAACGACCAATTAGGAAAAAGTCTATCTACGAAAGTGGAATATTGAGCAAATATTATTATATGGAGAGTCATAGTGAGATGTCGAGAAGAGAGACCTTCTGCATGTGTGAAAACTAGTGTCCATTTAATTGAAAATTTTAAATTTGGGAGAGTTTTAATCTGTTTCTAGGCACCCTAGTAGTATATTACTCTTTTGACTCTGACGATTGAAACTTAGGCCAGATTAGAGAGAAAATAATTCGAGGGTTATATAAAAGAAGTCTACACTACAACAAAGAAGACCTACGATAACTTCAAAAAATGTTATTATAGACCTTTATAGCACATTTTATAGACCTTTATAGCATTTTCACAAAGTCATGACAACTCATGCTATATAAAAAATCTGAAACTTTTTATCGCATTTTATAAACACTATAAAAAGTAGACTTTTTATAGCATTTAAAAAATGCTAGAATAAAAAACTTTCAATAGCATAATTTTCTCTTTATAAATGTATGATAGCATTTTCTAAATGCTATAAAAAGCTTTACATAGCAGCAATTAAAAACAATTGTTTGTCGTCAACAAGAGCATAGCTCAATTGCTATCAAGTAAGACTTGTGATCAAGAGGTTATGAGTTTGAATCCCTCCACCCCCAATTGTTGATCTACTAAAAGAAAATGTTGTTGGCGAATAATAACATTTATTTATAGTTAACGTTTGCCATTGCCTGATCATAGGTCAATGGATCCTCGCAGTCATCATCAGAGGTGACGACTTGGGTTTCAGCCAAACCCATGTAACGTTCAGGCTGTCTCACAACCCTCCCACTACGTCGAGGCATTCTCAACTCTTGAGAACGGACTTGACTAGACGAGCTAGGATCAACAACACTTGTTGATGTACTAGCCCCATCAACAACTCTTGCTGATGAACTATCCATTTCATTTAACCCAATCTTACTCCTTGGTAAGTGATCCCTGACGTGGTCTTCCTCAAGGAAAGTGGTGTTTGTCGACACAAGCACCCTATTTTCCTTAGGATCATAAAACAGACCACCCCTAGTCTCTTTTGGGTAACCCACAAAGAGGCACAACTTTGAACGGGGTTCCAACTTCTTCGGGTTTGAAACCAACACATGGGTCGGACATCCCCAAATTCTGAAATGGTGTAAATTGCCTTTACGTCCATTCCAGAGTTCGAAAGGTATTTCACACTCTTCGATGGAACGTTGTTCAAAATATATACCGTAGTCTCCACTGCGTAACTCCAAAAAGAATCAGGGAGACGAGCATAGCTCATCATCGATCGAACCATGTCCAACAGGGTTCTGTTTCTCCTCTCCGATACACCATTTTGCTGTGGCATGCCAGGTGCTGAGAGTTGAGACGTAATTTCATGTTCTATCATATAGTCCTAGAATTCGGTGTCCATATACTCTCCACCTCGATCCAATCGAAGTGTTTTAATTGTTTTACGTAACAGGTTCTCAACCTCAGTCTTGTACTCCTTGAACTTTTCAAGAGTTTCAGACTTCCTATGCATTAGGTAAATACACCCATACCTCGAATAGTCATCTATGAAAGATACAAAGTATTCGTAACCTCCTAGTGCTTTAACACTCATCGAACCACAAAGGTCAGAATGTATAAGCTCTCGTTTTCCACTAAAAGAACGTTTGGTCATTTTTCCTTCAAGGCATGACTCACATGTAAAGAGTTTTTTTCTAACTCGCTTAGAAGTCCACTCTTCACTAGTCTCTCAATCCTATTGAGATTTATGTGGCCTAACCTTAGATGCCAAAGATGGACATTTTCTTTAGGAGAAACTTTTATTCTTTTAGTTCGTGTTTCAGCCGTTTTAAACAATTCAATATTCAAAACACTTTTGACCGAATTAGATTTTAAAACGTACAAATTATTCTCAAGTGAAGTTGAACATAACAAGTTGCTATTGAAAGAAATAAACGCTTTATTTAATTCAAAAGTAACAGAAATACAATGTTCAATAAGGCAGGAAATGGAAACAAGGTTTCTAGTAAACCCTGACACTATGTACAAATTATCTAATAATAAGTACTTCCCGCCAAAAAAGAGATTCACCGTGTCGACCACTGCAGCAGAGACAACCTCCCCACATCCAACCCGTAGTGTTATCTCACCCTCTCACATCTGCTGCTAGGAACTAATTCCCTGAAAAGAAGAACAAACATGGTTAGTGGCGCTTGAATCCAGTATCCAGGCAGAGTCATTACTCTCCACTAAACAGATTTCAGTTACAAGTAAGTCATATTTACCTTTTTTCCTCCTGTCGGCAAGGAACTTGAGACAGTTTCTCTTCCAGTGACCATCCCCGTTGCAGTGGAAACACTTTCCTTTCTCTGCAACTTCCTTGACCTTTTTGCCCTTATGGGCGATATCACGATCAACTTTTCCCTTCTTCAACTTCTTCTTTTTCCCTTTCGAGCCTGAAGAACTTACAGATTTTGTCCCAGAGGCCGAACCACTGTGAAATGACCTGAAGGCAACATTTGCCTCAGCTTCCAGTCCCCTGATCCTCATCAAGGATTGGAAGTTCTGTAGTTCGTTGAGTAGGGTGGTCAGAGTGTAGCTAATTTTGTTCATAAAACATTGCTATGAAACTGAAGGAAACTCTTCGGAAGAGTCTCCAAAATAAAGCTAACTTGGCTCGACTCGTCGATCGAAGCCCTGTTCATCTCTGTCAGATTAAAGTGGGTCATCATGTCCAAAACATGTTCACGGACAGACACCCCCTTCTTCATCCTAGTATTGAAGACGTGTTAGAGGGAATCGTGTCGGGCCTGTAAGGACTGTTGTCCAAACATTTCCTGCAGAGATTCCATGATCTCCTTAGCGGTGATCATCACCTCATGCTTCTTTGCCAAAACTTCAGATAAGCTGGTAATTATGTAGACCTTGGCCTTTTCATTAGCCTTGATCCACCGATCGTACGCATCACGAACACTTCGCGATGCGGTCGAGCCCGACACTTGAGGACACTCCTCAGTGAGCACGAACTTTCGGTCGTCAGTTACCAGTATCGTGTTGATATTATTCTTCCACGTCTGATAATTATCTCCTACGAGTTTATCAGAAGCTAAAAGAGCGACAATTGAACTAGACATTTTGTTTACTGAAAATAAGAAAAACTTTGCATTAGTCTCGCAAAAAATTTGAAAATCCAATCATGTTTTAGCAAATTTTTATCCTATGATCCCTAGGTCATTAAAAATTGCAATGATATCCCAAAGGTTTAGAATGACTGCCACCGAAGGGTGAACAAAAACACTCCTCCTCTGGGACGAGACTTTCTCGACCAGGCCCTAATACCAGAATAACTCTTATTCCATTAGGCATCCAGTTACCATTATTCTGTCTGAATCCATTAACTCTTAATGAATCCCGTGAGTGTCACCCTCTATCCTTAAATTTCCAAGTATCCATCCAAACAATAACCACCGAAGGGTGAACTACAAAGAAAAACCAACAAGGAAATTGTATCCCTTTCGGGAATTCACGGTGTTCCGACTCCCATGATCAAGGCCCTCCGAAGGGATTATCTGGTCCAGACCAAACTAGCAGTCGGATCATAGGTGTCTCACGGTGTGAATCGATAAAAGAGACCGGGGGTCCCGTTTTCACAGGTTCTGCTCCCACTCACTATAAGTACTCTCTCCATTCACGATATTGACCCATACAAATACCATCCGAAGGGGGACGCTCCCATTTGCGCAACGAGGCCGAGTATGGATCTCACGGTGTGAACTTAACGGAGATTTATCGTCGGAAAATTAAATGTATCTCATACACTTTATTTCCTCCCACTCAACACTTTAAGTTAATCGGGATTGACCTAGATAAATCGACTAATATTTACCTAAGTCTACTAATATAACACTTATATTGGATGAGCCTAAGTCTATAATCACATTATTAACTTAGGTCTATGTGAGTAATTTAATTAACTTTTAATTAAACGCCACTCACGAGAATATAACCTATGAATCTCCGGACCAAATTTACTCCCAGGTTGGTTCCCAGGTAGGGGTGTTCCGCAAAGTGTCAGCTTGAATACCCCAACTTGAGACAAACCCTTCCTTAGACAGAGTTACTAATTAGTCTCCATTCATAAGTCATATTTGATTTCCTAATTCTAATCTTATTAGAACTAGAAAACCTAAGTCTAATTATTTAAGTTATAAACAATTTAAAACTAATAATTAACTTAGGTTACATGCATTTCTCTGTTATAGTGTTTGATCATTCATCACATGAATAATAAAACTATATAACATACATTCATCACATGAATAAATACATGTCCCTGCTTTTAATCTAAAAATATAACACTTATATTAATTAAATTAAAACATGCATTATATTATAACACTTATAATATAATCCTATCATGCATACTATATATTATAACTCTTATAATATAAATATGATGCATGAAATGTGTAACCTAAGGTGCGATTTTAATCTATATGACATACATTATGCACATAGAATAATAAATTTCATACATCACATGCATAAAATTAATTAAATAGTAATATTGGACTAGTTTTGGCACCCTAGGGACTTTAATTAAATTAATTAACATTAATATAACATTTATATTAATATTAATTAATAAAATTAATTAAAATACATTTTACAAATAAATACATAAATAAAATTAAAAAACGGTTGCTTCTGGGGCTCGAAACCGCAACCTCCACGTCCCAATTCACCACTACTGCGTGTTTTTCTCGCGAACCGCTGTCCACTACGCGGCAGCGTTGCAATGCCGTGGCTAGCGTTGCAACGCTGTAGCGCCCAACGTTGTACTCTGAGTTCTCAACGCCCACAACATTGCAACGCCACGCTTGGCGTCGCAACGTTGTGCCTGCAGTCGCCTGGATCTGCACGGACAACGTTGAGACGCCGAAGAACAGCGTCTCAACGCCATCAACAAAACAACAAACACTTTTGTTGTTCTTCGTCGCTTTTCGCCCATTTCTACTCCGATTTCTTCACAGCAACTCTTGCCATGAACGACACGGACTTACAGACTCGATTTACTTTCTAAAATGCCCAAAAACACTAGGCATTTTCATTGATCAAATCAACAGAAAAGTAAATCTAATTATGTGCCAAAAACCTAAACCATCTGATACGCAAAACACAATTCATCTCATGAAATTAAAGCAAAAACCCACCTAATTTTAAGAAAAACAGATTGCACAACAAAATAGCCAACGATTAGCTCTGATACCAATTGAAGGGATTGAAATTCCCGCAGCAGAAACAACTTTGAATGTCGTGGTGTTCGTTGTGAAAATTATTTCTTAAAATTGAACTAAACTCTTTAATTCTAGGCTAAACATGCAATTAGAAAAAGGAGAAACAGTAAAGTAAAATACTTACTTGTTGAAGAACACTTCTTCGTCGATTCCTTCTCCGATCTCGATCTCTTTCGTTCCAACGATCTCACGAACCAGAAAGTTTAGACAACTCCAAATCGATCTTCTCGGTTGTTCTCAATCGGTTGAGGAAGAGTGGTGGAACTCCCTTTGGTTTGGGTGGAGAGATTTTTCTAGAGAGAATTTGAGAGATGAGAAAGAGCTCTTTTGATGGGAATTTAAAAAATGAGAAGCGAGTCATCAAAACCTTCTTGCAAAGTGATGGGGATCCAATCCCCTTGAGCAGTGAAAACGTGATTAAAAGATCGATTTTGCTTGTTTGTTTTTGGTTAAACACAAATACCGATACATTGAAAAAATAACAGAGATAAGCATAAATTCTAATCTAATTAGGCATGGAGCTAATCATGCAAACATGTTGTGTGAAAATTAAATTAAACTAAAAGCAAGTAACAATTACCTTTATAGTTTTTCCAACAACAACTCCTTGCTCCAATTTGACAGCAACACAACAACCAGAAAACTTCTCTGTTTTTACAGAACAATACCACTAGTGAGAACCTCCTATTCTCTGGATTTCCTAGACCAATTCCTTTGGTGGGAAGGATTCCAACAGTTGGAAGAGAAGAGGGAAATTGAGAGATGAGAGAATTTTTTAGAGCAATTCACCAATTGCACAAATGGAAATCAATCATCAATCAACTCTTTCTTCTCCATTGGAGAAGAATTAAACGAAGGATAACTTCCCCCACTCCCTATCGATAGGGAGTTGGAGGGAAATGGGGAACGTGCCCTTCTGACACGTTCCCATTTATTTAATATTAAAATTTAATAAAAATAATTAATCTAATTAATTATATTAATTAAATCATATTTAATTAAGATTAAAACATATTTAATCATATTTTTCAATGTATTACTAACAACGTGTGCTTGTAGAGAGATAATGGTGACACATTGCAATCTAGAGAACGAGGTAGCTGAGCATTTTGTCGATGATGACCCTATTGTTGATCCTAGTGCCACTGGAGTGTCCTCTATTGGGCGAGACATCAGGTTAATCATTTTAAAAATTTTGTATACATAATTTAATTTTTCTTACTGTGTTAATTCTTATTTTTTTTAGGTAATTCTACACGTAGAGGAGGAAGAGGATATACTAGAGGCAACGAGTTGGACAAATATGTGAGCATTCGTGGGAAGATTTCGATAGAAATAACCGAGGAGTTGAACAAGCCTGTATGTGACTTTGCTACAAAGTTCAGTGGCCAGATAGGGGCGATTGTGAGAGAGTGTTTTTCAGTACGTCTATCGAAGTGGAAAGAAGTGACAACCGAATTAAAGGACCATGTTAAGAATAAACTCTCGGTAAGTGTAGGGGCTACCAAATTTTCTATCAAAGTATTTATGATGCTCAGTTGTACCTAAGTTGACTAATATACTTTTCTTTTTTGTGCAAACCCATTTTGAGCTTTATAATTTTCAGTTCGTTGTCCACCAGTTTGTTGAACGTCAAATGAAGTCAATCTTCAAGGAGTATAGGGCAGAATTGGTCGAACATTACAGAAAGTATTCTCCTGAGGAGGCGCGTGCACACCCACATGATCGTGTGGTTGATATAATTGATTGACACTTGCTATAATAGGTGGGAGAGTGATGACTTTAAGGTGTGTTATTTACTTTTGTAATAAATATGTTGCCTTACACACTCAATTCTAGATTCATTTACTGATACTTCTTTTTGTTAGAAAATTACTGAAATAAATAAAAAGAATCAAGCAAAGCTACCTTGGAACCATCGTGCTGGGTCTAAGTCATTCCTACATATACGAGAAGCAAAGGTAGTGCTATAGAAATGCTTATCTTTTGCCATTTTTTGATTTAGTAAATAATACTAATATATATATATATATATATATTAAAAACTTTGATTCATAGAAAAAAAGACGGTAAACAAATTGGACCAATTGAGTTGTTTCAAGCAACCAGATACAAAGAAGGAAAAGGTGGGTGAATCCGGAAGCTGGTGTAGCTCATGTAAGTTTTCTACACCTAATGTTAGTTCATAAAATTATTACTCCAGAAAGACTTATTTTCATTTTTCTTGCAGAGTAAAATGATAGAGTTGCAGGAGACATCCACATTAGAAGAGTCTCAACCACTTGCAGAAGAGGAGATTGTTATGACTGTTTTGGGTCCGCGACCGGGCCATGTAAAAGGCATGAGGTGGGGACCAAAGAGAAAAAAAGGGAGATTGACTTCCTCGTCATCAAGTGGAGAAACAAGACATGAGCATGAGTTGGCAGTGGAATTGGAACAACTACGTACGAAAAACGAACAACAGAAGGAAGAGCTGAATATGACAAAGGAAGAGTTGACACGTGCCCAAACTTTTATTCACCGTACGAGAGAAGAGTTCAAGACCCGAACTACAACACAAGATGCGAAGTTGGCTAGTATGGAAGCAATTCTTATGAAATTCGTGCATTCACAGGGAGAACTACCGAAGTAGGTATGATCTCTCTACTAACTTTTTGTGGATGGTTATCCTGCAGCAAAGGTAGCCAATGATTTAAGTATATTGAGAAGAGATGAGGTTTAAGTATAGTGAGACAAATTGTGTGTGGCTATCCTACAATTATGGTAGCCAATGCATTGATCTTATATGATTTGTATGACTTTCTTTGGATCCATGCTCATGATCGTTAGCTTGAATTGGAGTTGGAATGTTTGTTTGATTGTGTCTTTAAGTAAGTGCTTTAGATTTGCAACTTAGTGCTTGAATTGAAGTTGAAATGTTTGTTTGATTGTGTCTTTAAGTTATTGATTTAGATTTGAAGTTAGTACTTTTGTCTCGTAGTTGTTAGTGAGTTGGCTTCGAGTTCCTAGTAAATAAAACCTAAACGTTAAGGGATTGAGAAACTATCTCTGTTAATCTTGAAGCTAGGTGAACTCTCTCCTTGAAATGTTTGTTTGATTGTGTCTTTAAGTTAGTGCTTTAGATTTGCAACTTAGTGCTTGAATTGGAGTTTGAATGTTTGTTTGATTGTGTCTTTAAGTTATTGCTTTAGATTTGAAGTTATTACTTTTGTCTCGTAGTTGTTAGTGAGTTGGCTTCGAGTTCCTAGTAAATAAAAACTAAATGTTAAGGGATTGAGAAACTATACCCGTTAGTTTTGAAGCTATGTGAACTCTCTCCTTGGAATGTTTATTTGATTGTGTCTTTAAGTTAGTGCCTAAGATTTGCAACTTGGTGCTTGAATTGGAGTTGGAATGTTTGTTTGATTGTGACTCTTTAATGGAGAACTTTTGAATTGGAGTTAGAGCAAGTGTTGGATTTTTCTGTTTAGAAGTGTGTTTAACTTTATTAACAGTTACTTGTAAAATTTTGGCAATGTTGCAGTTACATCGTTATGCTGCCGAAAGTTTTGAGACATCATGGTTGCCAATTTAGTATTGTTCCCTATAGCCTAAGGAGTTGAACAGGTTTAGATCTCTGATAAAGGCGAGTGGATTACAAATTAAACAAGTGTTGGGAGTTGGTAAATCCATTCCTGTTTAATGAAGCTTGTTTCGTAATCTTTTTGGGGTGTGGGATGGTTCTAGAGGAGTATTTTTGTTGATTTATAACTGAAGTTTTGCCCGGGGAGTATTTTTGTTGATTTATAACTGAAGTTTTGCCCGGTTGAGGTGTTGTTCCAGGGATCGGAGTTCATTTTCGTGTTTGTTTTTGGTGATCAGTTTGTTTTTTGGAGTGTCATTTGGCTTGGTCGTTTTCATGTTGACGCTTCTGGCAGTTTTGGGAAGGTCGGTGCCTTTGTGGATTTTTCTAGTTTGCTCGTTTCTGAAGTTTGGTTTGGTGGCTTCTCGGTGTTAACCTAGTTGCTTGGTGGAGGCTTGGAGTGTTTGGTTTCTCGAGGGTCTCTGAACCCTCGGGTTGTGTTTGTTTCGAGGTTGAAAAGGGAAAGCAAAGCTTTGGTTTAATGATTTTGCAATTGCTTTTGGGTTTGCTTGCTTCTCCTTTGGGGGTTTCTTTTGGTTTTCACTCATGGTTTCTTTGCCTTGTACTGGTTTTGCCTTTGGGTTTACTTCGGTCTTTCTTGCTTGGGTTGTTTTGTTTGTACGTTGAACATTAGTCTCTTGTTGTGTACTTGTTTTATATTGTGAGCTCCAACTCTTTTCATTACTTCAATGAATATATTTTGTTACCTTGTAAAAAAAGTTACTCTATTGCCTCTCCATTTCTGATTGTCAGTTCAATCAACGAAGGAAAGCCTCTTTTGGAAGAAATAGTTTCACACTATTATCAAAGAGGCTACAAGAAGGCTAATGCAATGGTGAATCATGCTTCAAGGAATCAAGCAGTATGTCTCCCTTTTTTGAGATGAATTTGGTTTTTATTTTTCATTTTCAATAATACCTTAGACTATAATCAATTTGGCAATATTATTATAAAGTTTTGATGGTTCTTCTTAAGTTTATTTGTATATATGATATACTTTTGAATTCAAGATTTGATTGTTTAAGTTAGTTATAATTACTTTTTTTGATTTTGTTCACAAGTATCGATTAGGTTAATATTCCTGAATAAGTTTCAAGTAAGTTTGGGTCAATATTCTAGAATAATATTATTAGTCGTTACTTTTGAAAGGTTAGTTTAAATACTTTGTTGTATGTGTTTTTCTTATATTAGTTTGGTAACTTTTGAACTTTTGTTTTTCTTTGTTTCGCAGGATAGGTTGACACCAACTTTTGGAAATTTTTGAACAAAAAAATATAATCAAATTTGTGCTTAATTACTTATGTAAAGTGATGAATACTTATAATTTAGTTTTTTTTTGTGTGAAACTAATTGTTATATTTTATTTTGTTAAAAGTTACCTATATGAACCGTGTCATGAAATTTTTATTTGATAGAAATGGTTATATTTGATGTTTATATATAACTTTTTCTAGGTGGTACAACAAATTCTAATTTGTAATTAAATTCTAGATAAATAAATATTGAATTTTATAAAAGCACTCACTTGCATCTTTGCTAACCAATATAAGAATCAATTTCTAGGAAAGGTCGACGCTTTAAAAATAGCCTATTAAAGAAACGCCGACGTTTTTGTTGGTCGACCATTCCTTAGAAAGGCCGACGCTTTTTGATTTGGTCGGCCTTTCTAACGAATGACCAACGCTTTTAGGTTTGGTCGACCTATACTTTGAGAGGTTGACCAACCTAAAAGCGTCGGCCATTATAGCAAAGGCCGACCAAATAGCAAACCATTGGCCATACCTTAGAAAGGCTGACCGACACAAAAGCGTCGGCCTATCTCCTAAAGGCCGACCAATTTAAATGT
Organism: Trichosanthes cucumerina; assembly: GCA_036507285.1. NCBI lineage: Eukaryota > Viridiplantae > Streptophyta > Magnoliopsida > Cucurbitales > Cucurbitaceae > Trichosanthes > Trichosanthes cucumerina. The sequence goes on from CM071844.1 coordinate 57,588,394, forward strand.
CGTCGGGAGCTTGCCAAAAAGGTCGAGCAATTGCAAAATACCGTCGACATTGTTGGGATGTATGTCCTCATCTCGTGTAGTTTGTAATATTTCATTGTTGTAAATAAATAAGAGTTATTTATTTGAACTTTGTGTCTCACATTTTTCTTAAACTTAATCCAATAAACTAAGCTCCAGGGTCATTGCATTATGAGAGAACTAAAAACTTGAACGGTGTGTAGTGGACACATGGAGAGGATCACGTTCGAGTTAATGACCCGAACGGTTTACAGTATATGGATAGGGTTGAAGACTTAATCTTCGATACACTGTGGATGCGGTCCGCTTTGTATTAGATACAAACGAGGTGATCCAACTCGTTCATGTGGTTGACATGCGAGTGGGGGCATCCTGTGCAATGAGATGGTATAAGACCGAACCGTGAATTATTAGACTTACTGATGTAACACCGTTAACAGTATAGAGCTAATAGATTCGTAGATGACCATTAAAGACTCGACCTTAATCCTGAGCGTGTTACGGACTCCTGTCTTCGGGGGCTTGTCCTTTGACTAATACGGGTGAGGGTGGTCATAGTTACTCGCCCAATATGCCTATCTTCTCAGGGGCAGGACCACGTGGGGAGCTGGGAACTTGACTACGCAAGAAGGAATTCACTCGTTCCCGAATTAGGGAATGTAGAGGGGTTGTTCCCTTAAGTGTTGTCTCCAGGGCTTGAACAACGGGGCCCCACCCTCTCACTGGCCCGAGAGGGTTGTTGTTTATGGTAGGACCATGCAACGTAGTTGTTCATTAGAGGAGCAGTGGGGACTTAAGAAGCAAGAGGTAGACACAAGGGTAAAACGATAATTTGATCCAGCTGTGACTACGAACAACCTGTGAAGGGTCGACTCATGGATATTGGTTATATCGATGGACACAACTTGTCCTACAGTGATGAGAGTGCAACTACGGGTTTTAGTAAATTGTTACCGTAGCTAATGAATGTTGAATAACCGGGTCAAAGAATTTGACAGGTTAGTCCTTGATCATTGGAGCTCGTCATCTGTAGGTCCATTAGGTCTCTCGGTTGGGTCAAATTGGACAAATTGAGGGTTTACAGTTTGGTGTGAATTTGAAGTGCTCAAATTCATTATTTGGGTATTTATGACATTTATATGAGATATAAATGACATAATATATAGTTTAATATGAATGAGATTCATAATAAACTATAGTATAGCCTAATTGATTAATTAGTGCTAATTGGATAAATTGAATTGAGAGAAATTAAATTGAATGTGATTCAATTTAAAAATCCACAATTATGCAAATGAGATTTGTATAATAAGGTATGAGACACCTCTTATAATATGTGATATGCAAATATGATTTGCATATCATATAGTTGTGGTAAAATGGTGATTTAGTGGAGATATTAACTCCACATCTCACCATTATTTAAAGGCTTGGTGAGAAGCTTTTGTGGTAAGGTTGGATCTCATTTTTTGAAAATTCAAGTTCCAAGAGAACTCCATTCTCTCTCAATTCTCTCTCAATCTCTCTTCACCCAAAATCCAAAAGGAGTCCCACCTACTCTCCCTCAACCTTCCGAGAACAGCCGAGAAGGTATTTTGGAAGTGTCTCGCTGTTCGTTTCGAGGATCGAGTTCGAGGAGATCGTTCGTTAGAGAGAGATCGTGACCGAAGGAGGAAAGCATTGAAGAAGAGTTTTTCAACAAGTAAGTAGCGTAATCCTTACTATTTTTCTTCTCAATTTGCATGTTTAGCCTAGGAATCTATGAGATAGGTCCGATTTTAAGATTCGAATTACACAACGAAACAATGACGTTTCACAACGTCTTCCGCTGCGGGAATTCCAAATCCCTTCAGGCATAAGCTACCCTGATGTGGTTATCCTGACGGAAAGGCCAACACTCAATTTTTGGTCGGGAAATCAATTGCTGACGCGTTTCGTTGCTTTTCCCGATGCTTTTTAGGGTCGACAAAAACCAAAATTCTTGTAGTGAATTACAAACTATATCTTAATAATAAATTTAAATAACTCAAGCTAGTGGGTTGTAGCCAAGACATTCCATCATTGTGAAGTATTCTTTTAACGACCTACAAAAAATTGTCAAAAATAAGATAAATAAACGACTTCGTTTATCTAAGGCTAAGGACAGAAAAAAAGTTATGCATGCTTTGATTTCTAATACATGACCTCTTCCTCGTTTGCTATCACTTTGTCTTTGTCTGTGTCCTTGTCCCCATAATGGGTCACACAACTTTTCTATCACTTTTTTCTCCACCTCACCTTAAAAATTAATTTTTTTTTATATAAATTTTCTTATCATTATTACTAATTACTAATTAAATATAAATATTTTATTATTACCTTTAAATTTAATATGTTTTTAACAAAAATATATATTTTTATTTTATAATTTTGTTTTTAAATATAAATTATATACAAATATTTTAGTTATGATTCTATTATTTAAATTAAAATTTTTAATATAAATTATGGTAGTACTGCATAACAATTTGTTTAATTGATTAAAATCTCCTTATTTCATTCGCTCTATATGTCATCTACAATTTTTTTGAAGTTTAAACAAAAATTACTTATAACAAATAACAATCTTATCTTTTTTTTTCTTATTCTTTATTAATAGCTAAAAACATACATAATTTTATGATGAGAAGATAATAAAAATATATTTTAAACTAACTTATATTACAATTTAAGAAATTAGTATTTAAAAATGGTATATTAACAATAATTTGATATTCAAATTAATCATATTAATACTAAAAAGACAAACAATCTCTTCTTTCAAACTTAATAAAATAAAATTATACAATACATAACATAAATATATAATAATCTGAACAAAAGTATATATGATATTCATTTTGAGTGATATTTAAAAACATAAATTTATTTTGAATTTATCTATTTTAAAATAGCATAGATATTCGAGATATTATTTTTTTTTACTTAGTTGTTTAAAACTTTAAATAGTATTTTTTTAATTAATCAAACTATAGATAATCATTTACGCTGATTAGTTAGAAAAATAGAAGCTTAAATTTTATAAAGAAAAATATCTTATTAAGCTTGAAAAAAATTTAAATTAAAATTTTTAAATTAACGAAAACAAGTGTTTAACGAAATTATAAAATATTAATAAAAGAATATAATTTAAAATCTCAATTTTAGCATGGGGGAAACAAATCTATATTATTGTTGAAAAATTATACGTAAAAAGAAACAACTATTTGCACTCAAAACTGTGCATCCAGACTTTTTATATCCAGACAAAACAACTCTGCATCCCAAACACAGACATCCTAACTCCACACAAAATAACTCTGCACTCCAAACACAAACTATTCAGACAAAACAACTCTAGACATCTGAACTTCTACTCCCTGTCTGAGGAGTTTTGAAGTCTGTGTTTGGGGTGTAGATTTGTTTACTTTGGAGTTATCAGAAACTGTAATTGGGGCAAGGAGTTGCAGGGAGTAGGAGTTGAAAAAAGAGTTATGGGGAGTTGGAGAAGGCATTAATAAATCTGTGGGGCCCATAAGGAGTTGGAAAATGAGTTAATAAATCTGTGGGGCCCACCAGGAGAAGTTAATAAATATGTGGGACCCACAAGTAGGAGTTAATAACTCCTTGGGCCAAACAAGGAGTTAGGGGAGTTAAAAGGCATAAAAAATGACAGTCCAATGAAAAGAACCTCAAAGCTAACTACATAAAAAGGGGCTCCCGTTCAAAACAAGAAGACCTAGAGTGTAGGTACAAAACTCTTTAAAGATCACATCTCAATAAACATAACTCCTCAGTGACTGGCGCCTAAATAGAGGCGTTAAATCTTAAAAACATTTTGTTCCTGAGAGTAATCGAAGTTTTCCGAAATGGCCTAAACAGTTAGATATTAAAAAAGGAAAAAAAAAAGTTCATCTTGCATGCATTACCTCGTCCTTGTCTTTGTCCTTGTCCATGACCTCTCCCTCGTCCTCGATGTCCACTATTACCTCGTCCTCGTTTGCTTCTGCCATTGTGAGATTCCTTCAGTAGTTGAGTCAACTAGCAGCTTGAGTAATTGATCAGCTTGATTTAATATACTACCGGTTTTCTTGGCAACCAAATGTAGACGTTTTGTTCGTGAGAGTAATCGAAGTTTTTCGAAGTGGCCTAAACACTTAGATATTAAAAAAGGAAAAAAAAAGTTAATCTTGCATGCATTACCTCGTCCACGTCCTAGTCCTTGTCTTTGTCCTTGTCCATGACCTCTTTCTCGTCCTCGATGTCCACTATTACCTCGTCCTCGTTTGCTTCTGTCATTGTGACTGATTCCTTCAGTAGTTGAGTCAACTCGCAGCTTGAGTAATTGATCAACTTGAGTAATTGATCTACAATTCCTTCCTTCTTCTGCAACGAACCCAAGAGTTGCTCAATGGTCATAGCCTCTAATTCTTTTGTTTGTTCGATTATGGCAACAATATGTTCACACTTTGGATCTAATGATCTTAGGATTTTCTCCATATGGGGCCCCGTTGTTCAAGACCTGGACTCAGTTCTTATGGGAACAACCTATCTAATTCCTTAGTGTAGGAATGAGTGAATTCCGTCTTGCATAGTTAAGTCCCCAGCTACCTACGAGGTTCTGTCCCTGAGAAGGTAGGCTTATTGAGTCGGCTACAGACCACTCTCACCCATACTAGTCTAAGGACAAACCCCTATAAGCAGGAGTTCTTAACTTGCTCAGGATTCAGGTCGAGTCACTAATGACCATCTATAAATTATCAGTCTTATCCTGTTAACAACGTTATATTGGTTAGACTAATAATTTGCAGTCTGGTCTTGTATGAACTCTTCATACAGGATACCCCCACTCGCATGTAATCCACATGAATGAGTTGGATTACCTCATTTCTACTAATTACAAAGTGAGTCTCATCCTTGGTGTTACGAGAATAAGGTTTCCAACCTTATTCTTATACCATAGACCATTTAGGTTATACTCTTGAACACAATCCAAATAATATCTACTACATTGATGTTCAAGATATATTATAACCTTGGAGCTTAGTTTATTGGATTTATAAAGCGAGAATATAATTTTATCAAAACAAATAACTCTTTATTTATTTAGCCAAAATTACATAACTTTTAGGGCACATATCCCAACAATCTCCCACTTGACCTAAAGTTTGTGGAGTACATAATTTAAACATTACAATAATGTAAAATACAACAAACTAGGGCATTTAAACATTGTGTACAATATACTCCCACTTGACCTAGTTGGGGAAGACTTGTAAACCTAGACCTTCTAGGTGACTCTCAAATACTTTAGCCGTGAGAGCCTTTGTAAAATAATCAACAATGTTGTGCTCTAAGGCTATCTTCGTGACGATCACGTCTCCTCGATGCACGATCTCCCAGATGAGATGATATTTCCGCTCAATGTTTACCCTCTTGTGACTTTGGGGTTCCCTTGAATTTTTCACTACACCACTGTTATCACAATACAACATGATAGACAAACTCATATTTGGAACAACTTCCAAATCTAACATGAATTTCCTGAACCAAACGACCTCTTTAGCTGCTTCACAAGCTACTACATATTCGACCTTCATGGTGGAATCAGTGATGCATCCCTGCTTGACGCTTCACCATACTACAGCTCCTCCGTTATACTGACCCTGATGTAGATTTCCGAGAATCTTTATCAGTCTGAAAGTCATAATCCGTGTATACTATAAGGATCAAATCCTTAGCCCCATACACAAGCATGTAGTTCCTTGTTCTCCGAAGATACTTAAGGATCGTTTTAACCGTTGTCTAGTGTTCAGGTTCTAGATTGGATTGATATCTACTGACCATCACAACTGCAAAACAGATGTTTGGCCTAGTACACAACATGGCGTACATCAGGCTCCCAACAACTGATGCATAATCCTCAACTCCTTGAGGTGTCTTACGACACTGTTCCTTAGACAAATGAACTCCATATCTAAGAGGCAATAAACCCTTTTTGGATTCTTGCATCTTAAACCTCAACAACACTTTGTCGATGTAAGATGTCTGAGACAAGGCTAGTGTTTTATTCTTGCGGTTCCGGACAATCTAGATCCCAAGAACAAACTGCGCTTTACCCAAATCTTTCATTTGGAATTGTGTAGCTAGCCAATTCATAATGTCAGTGAGATAACCTACATCATTCCCAATGAGTAGGATATCATCGACATATAGAACTAGGAATGCGACAGAACTATTTATGATTTTCTTATAGACACAAGGTTCATCATCATTCTAATCAAAGCCAAAAGATTTGATTGTCTCATCAAATCTTATATTCCAGGACCTAGAGCCTTGTTTCAGTCCATAGATTGACCTTTTAAGCCTGCAAACCTTTTGCTCTAGTCCTGGTTCAATGAACCCTTTGGGTTGGTCCATGTAGATGTTCTCGTCAAGATTGCCATTCAAGAATGCTGTCTTGACATCCATTTGGCATACCTCATAGTCATAATATGCGACAATGACAAGTAGGATACGAATAGACTTTACCATAGCAACAGGCGAAAATGTTTCCTCATAGTTAACCCCTTCAACCTGGGTATAACCCTTTGCTACTAGTCTAGTTTTAAAGGTTTGCACATTTCCATCTACACCACACTTTCTCTTGTTACCCCCATCAGGTTTAGGTACAAGATCCCAAACAGAATTGAAGTGCATAGACTCCATTTCTTTGTCCATGGCTATGACCCATTCTTCTTTGTCTTTGTCAACCATCGCTTGATTATAAGTCAATGGATCCTCACAGTTGTCATCTGGTATAACAACTTGAGTTTCAGATAAACCCATGTAACGGTCAGGTTGTGTTCTAACCCTCCCACTATGTCGAGGCATACTCAACTCTTGAGATAGACTCTCATGACTAGATAAGCTAGTATCAACAACTTTTGTTGACGTACTAGCTTTATTAGCAACCTTTGCTATTGTTCCGTCTAACTCACTTAACACAACTTTACTTCTTGGTTTGTGGTCCCTGATGTGGTTCTCCTCTAAGAAAGTGGCATTTGTCGACACAAGTACCTTGTCTTCCTTAGGATCATAGAATAATCCACATCTTGTCTCTTTTGGGCAGCCTACAATAGGCACAATTTTGAACGTGAATCCAACTTCTTTGGATTTGTCACAAGCACATGTGCTGGACACCCCCAAATTCTGAAATGACATAAACTACCTTTACGTCCTTTCCAGAGTTCAAAAGGTGTTTCAAAAACACTCTTTGATGGCACATTGTTCAAAATGTATCCCGCAGTCTATATTGCGTAACCCCAAAAGGAATTAGGGAGATGAGCATAACTCATCATCGATCGAACCATGCTCAACAAGGTTCTATTTCTCCTTTCTGATACTCAATTTTGCTGGGGCATACTGGGTGCTGAGAGTTGGGATGTAATTCCATGTTCTATCATATCGTTCTGGAATTTTAAATCCATGTACTCTCCATCTCGATCTGATCGAAGTGTTTTAATTATTTTACCTAGTTGATTTTCAACTTCAGTCTTGAATTCCTTGAACTTTTCAAGTGCTTCAGACTTATGATGCATTAGGTAAATATGCCCAAATCTGGAATAATCATTTATGAAAAAGATGAAATATTCATAACCTCCTCTGGCTTTAATATTCATTAGACCACAAAGGTCTGAATGTATAAGCTCAAGAAGTTCTTTGGCTGTATAACCTTTTCCACTAAAAGATCTTTTAGTCATTTTGGCTTCTAGAAAGGATTCACATACAGGTAAAGTATTTTCTTCTAACTCATTTAGAAGTCCATTCTAAACCAATCTCTCAATCCTATTGAGGTTAATGTGACCCAATCTAAGATGCCAAAGATGAGCATTTTCTTTAGGAGAAATTTTACGTTTCTTAGTATGTGTGTTTGTTGTTTTAAATAATTCAGTGTTCAAAATAGTTTTGACTGAATTTGGTCTTAAAACATACAAGCCATTTTATAATGAAGCTGAACATATTTCCACATCTTTCTTTAAAATGAACACTTTATTCAAAGAAAATGAAACAGAAATACATTGTTCTATAAGGCAAGAAATTGAAATAAGGTTTCTAGTAAACCCTGGTATCACTAATACGTTGTCTAACAACATATATTTCTCGCCAAAATTAAGCTTCATTGTGCCAATTGCTACAGCTGAGACGACATCTCCATTTCCCACCCGTAATGTTATCTCTCCTTTCTTTAGCTGCTGCCAGGAATCAATTCCCTAAAAAGAAGAGCAAACATGATTAGTGGCGCATGAATCAAGTATCCAAACAGTTTTATCATTATCCACTAAACAAGCTTCTAAGCAAAGTAAATCATATTTACTTTCCTTCTTCTTTTCTGCAATGTACTTCGGACAGTTTCGTTTCCAATGCTCGTCTTCATAGCTGTGGAAACATTTTCCTTTGTCTGCAACTTCTTTGACCTTTTTGCCCTTCTGGGCAGCAGCTTTGTCGGCTCCTTTCCCTTTACCAACCTTCTTCATGTTCTTCTTCTTCCCTTTCAGATTAGAAGAAGATGAAACCACTGATTTTGTTCCAGAGGTCGAACCTCTTTGATAACTTCTACTGGCAACATTGGCCTCACCTTTTGGTCCCTGAATTTTCATCAAAGACTGAAAGGTCTGGAGTTCATTCAGAAGGGAGGTAAGATTAAAAGTAACCTTGTTCATAACAACATTACTTCTAAATTGTAAGAAACTATCTGGAAGAGTTTCCAAAATAAAGCTAACTTGGCTCGATTCATCGATGGAAGCACCATTCGACTCCGCGATGTTGAAGTGCACCATCATATACAGGACATGATCCCAAACAGATGAACCCTATGGCATCATCGAGTTGAATATATACTTGAGAGCATTGTGTCGGGCCTGTGTAGACTGTTGTCCAAACATTCCCTGCACTTAATCCATGATTTCCTTAGCGGTCATCACGCCCTCATGCTTCTTGGCTAATATGTGAGACATACTTGCTAGCATATAGACCTTAGCCTTATCATTGGCCTTGATCCAGCATTCGAGCCTGGCACCTGAGGACACTCCTCAGTTAGCACAAACTTTAGATCATCCACTACAAAAATAGTGTTAAGTTTGTTTTTCCAAGTCATCATGTTCTCTCCGGTTAATTTTTTCGCACCCAGTAAGGAAATAATAGAGCTAGATATTTTGCTGAAATTTACAAAAAAAAACTTGTATAAGTTTCTCGATATAACTATCTAATCCAATCATATTTTAGCTAATTATCTAATGATTCCTAAGTCATTAATAATTTGCAATGATACTCCAAATGTTTAGAATGTATGACACTGAAGGGTAATAAAAAACACTCCTCCTCGGATCAAGACATTCTTGACCAAAACCTAATGCCAGAATATCTCTTATTCCCATAGGCTTTAGTTACCATTATTTGGTCAGGATACAAACACTACTTATGTACCTTATGAGTGTAACCCTCTGTCATTAGACCCAGAGTCCCCATTAAACAAAATCCGCCGAAGGGAGGACTAGGTTGAAAAACAGACTAAGGAAATCTTATCCCTTTCGGGTGTCCACTGTGTTCGATCCCCTATGATCAAGCCCTTTGAAGGGATTGTCTAGTCCAGGCCAAACTAGCAGGCTGACCATAGTGATCTTACGGTGTGAACCGACAAAAGAGACCATAGGTTTTGTTTTCACTAAACCTACTCCCATTCACTATAAGTACCCTCTCCATTCACCTTGATATTGACTCATACAAACACCATCCTAACAGGCACGCTCCCGTTTGCGCCACGAGGCCAAGTATGAGTCTCACGGTGTGAACTTCCCGGAGAAACGTAGGTGGAAATATATGTATCATATACACTTTTCCTCCCACTGAATACTTTAACTTTATAGGAAAATGACTTAGGCTAAACCCGACTAATGGTTTTACCTACACTTATCAATATAACTCTTATATTGATAATCAATATAACTCTTATATTGACTCTATCCTAAGTTTGCTAATATAACTCTATATATTAAACCTAGGATTTCTAGTTTATTAACCCCTTAATAAACCCGTTGACGTTACTATAATTTATAAACCCTCTATTCACTCCCAGGTCAGTTCCAGGTAGGGGTGTTCCGTTTCCGTCAGCTTAAATACCCCAACCTAGACAGAACCTTCCATAGACAGAGTTCCTCTTTTAATCATTGTTTATAAATTACATGGTTCCTAATTCTAGTCTAATTAGAACTAGATAACCTAAGGTCTATTAATTTCATGTTCTAAACATTTTAAAACTAATGAATTTAACCTTAGGTGACATGCAATTCCATGTTATTGTGCTTGATCATTCATCACATGAATAATAAAACATACATAACACATTCATCTCATGAAAAATATGCATGCTAATGCTGTCCAAAAATTAATATAACTCTTTATATTAAATATACATGAAAACTATATAACATAACACTTTATATTATAAATGATGCATGTAAATGCTTAACCTAAGGTGGGATATCTAAATAAAAGCATACATTATGCATGACAATAATTATACAACATTTGCATAAATAAAATAGCAAAATTAGACCATTTTTGGTACCTCTAAAATTAATATATATATAAAAACTATTTTCCGCCCGTTTGGAAACCTCCTGAAACGCCTTCGGCGTTGCAATGCTGTATTGTGTCCGTTTCTGACCGTTGGAGCGCGTTGCGAAACGCCTTCAGCGTAGCAACGTTGATGCCAGCATTGCAACACTGCCTCTATTGTGCGCCTTAATCCGCAAGCGTGGCGTTGCAACGCTGCACACAGACAACAAGCATTCCTCCATTGTTTTGCTCGTTTATGCTCCGTTCTTCTCAGCAACCACTTTGCCTCGATCGACACGGACTTACAGACTCGATTTACATAATAAAATGCCTAAAACAATAGACCCTTTACATTGAACAATTCAACATAAAATATGTAAATCTATGGTGCCAAAAATGAAAACATCTAATTCGCAAATCGATCATACATCTCATGAAATCAGTAAATCCCACCTTTGTTCTTGATAAATCTAGAACAAAATCCGGAAAACATTTGGCTCTGATACCAATTTAAGGGATCGAATCCCGCAGCGGAAGCGATTGTTAATTGCGTGTTCATGATTTTGTTACACAGATCTAAAATACAAGAACTAGATCTAAGATTAAGCATGCATTTCTAATTAGGACAACAAGATAACATATCTTTGAAGAACACTTTCTGCACGATTTCCTCATCCAACGATGACGATCTCAACAACAAATCCGAGCCGTATGAAGATCCACCACTAGGTCTTCTCCGTTGTTGTCTAGGTGAGGAAGGAAAGTGGGTTCCTTTAGGATGAGGTGCGGAGGTTTTGAGAGAAGTTGTGTTTGGAACTTTTCCAACAACACAACAATGTGGAACTCTAGGGTTACAACCAAAAGCTTAGTCTCAAAGTTACATCTTATGCAACTATTTATAGGAAAATAGGATGGAAATTACCATCCTATCCTTCCTTCATTCTCTCACTAGTATATAGTTAATGTGTGAATCTAATTCACATCAAAATTATATATTATATCAATTATATCACATATAAATGATATAACACCTCATATATGAAATTGAACACTTCAATCTCATTCCAAACTTTATACCCTCAATATTACTATGTTGAACAAACGGAGGGACCTAATGGACCTACAGTTCATGAGCTCCAATGATGTGAGATTAACTGATCAAACTCTTTGATCAAGTTAATCAATATTCATTAACTACAAGTCACTCCACTATAGACTTGTAGCTGCACTCTCCTCACTGTAGATTATATTGTGTCCATTGATATAATCATTACCAATGAGTTGACCCTTCATAGGTTGTTCGTAATCACAATTCGGTCAAATTACCGTTTTACCACTGTGATTACCTCTTTGTTCCTTAAGCACCACTGATTCTCTAATGAACAATAAGTCTATGGTCCTACATAAACTCATACCCTCTTACGCTAGTTTAGAGGGCGGGGCCCCGTTGTTCAAGACCTGGACTCAGTTCTTATGGGAACAACCCATCTAATTCCTTAGTGTAGGAATGAGTGAATTCCGTCTTGCATAGTTAAGTCCCCAGCTACCTACGAGGTTCTGTCCCTGAGAAGGTAGGCTTATTGAGTCGGCTACAGACCACTCTCACCCATACTAGTCTAAGGACAAACCCCTATAAGCAGGAGTTCTTAACTTGCTCAGGATTCAGGTCGAGTCACTAATGACCATCTATAAATTATCAGTCTTATCCTGTTAACAACGTTATACTGGTTAGACTAATAATTTGCAGTCTGGTCTTGTATGAACTCTTCATACAAGATAACCCCACTCGCATGTAATCCACATGAATGAGTTGGATTACCTCATTTCTACTAATTACAAAGTGAGTCTCATCCTTGGTGTTACGAGAATAAGGTTTCCAACCTTATTCTTATACCATAGACCATTTAGGTTATACTCTTGAACACAATCCAAATAATATCTACTACATTGATGTTCAAGATATATTATAACCTTGGAGCTTAGTTTATTGGATTTATAAAGCGAGAATATAGTTTTATCAAAACAAATAACTCTTTATTTATTTGACCAAAATTATATAAGTTTTAGGGCACATATCTCAAGAATGAGTTTGCATAAGACTGGAACGAGAAATAGTCACTTAGACTTTATAACTCCGTTTACTATCTTAACTGACTATATTCATACGATGACATAGGTAACTCGATCTTAATCCTGAGTGTGCCATGAACTCCTGCTTATTCTTGTTATTTTTAGATTTGCATGGGTGAAACTGACTCGAGATTGTCGGCTCAATAAGCCTCCCATTTAAGGGATAAGACAAGGTAGATAGTTGGGAACATAGTTATGCAAGATAGAATTCACTCCTACTCCACTTTAGGGATTAGTAGAGAGGTTGTTCCCTTAAGTGCTGACTCCGGGTCTTGAACAAAGGGTCCACCCCTCTCATTGGCTCGAGAGGGATTTGGTTTGTTGGTTGGACCACAAACCAATTATTCATTAGAGGATGAGTGAGACTTAAGGAACAAGAAGTAATTTAAGGGGTAAAACGTTAAATTTTGACCTTGTTGTAATAATGAATGACCTTTGAAGGATCGACCTTCTAATCATAGTTATATCGAGTGGACAGAAATATATCTAGATTGAGGAGAGTGCAACCACTGGCTTTAGTGGAATGTCTCATTGGTTAACGAATGTTGATTAGCTAGGCTAAAGAGTTTGGTAGGTTAATCTCGTATCGTTGGAGCTCATGATCTGTAGGTCCATTGGTACCCTTACTAGCTCGGACTAAGCCTTGTAACAATTTGAGAGAAAAGAATTTGAATTGTTCTAATTCGATTTTGGGAGAGAGCGTTAATTATATGCGATATATTTAACGTTTCACAGTTTAATTATGTATTAAACTATGATAAAGAAGAGGTGGGTGTATTTAAATATGATTCAAATATTTGTTCGGTTTATAACATGAATAGGGATTCATGTTCAAACGGTCGATTTAAGAAATCGGGATTGGTGCAGTTATTTAATTTGATATTTGATATTAAATTAAATAATTATTTAAAATTAATTAATTAAATTGTTTAATTAATAAAATTAATAAATTGATTTTTTTGAATTAAAATTAAATGAAAATTCAAATTGATTTTTGAAGTTTCAATTGTACCAACTTCATAAATGGTGAACAAGAAACTTTGATTGTCAAATTCACCAAAATTCAACACCTCCTTCTTGATTAATCTTCATCATTCATGTGTTGGCATCTTCACAAGGCTTGATGAAGCTTTAATTGAAGATGAATTGAAGAGGATTAATGAGATTTTGCAGAAAATTCATAGGGTTCTCATTTTTTACCATTTGTCACTGTTCTTCCAAATTCTCTCAACTTTGGATCCCACAATCCGCTCCAAGGCCTGAGGATAGTTGAGAAGACACTAGAGGTGGTCCATAAAGTGTTTGTGACAAGCAATTGCCCACGGATTAGGAGAATTTTGAGTTTCAAAGGTATGAGTTCTTATTCCCTGTTTTTCCAGATTTGAGCATGCTTTTTATTTTGTAAATTGATCAACTTAGAGTGTTCAAGATCCGAAATTGATTATGCTTTCTTACTATAAACTCTTCACATTCAAATCAAGCCGTCAATGGTGGACCCACCCAACCTGGAGCTCAAACCCCTACCACCCCACTTAAGATACAACTTCTTGGAGAAGGGTGAAAAATTACCAGTGATAATTTCTTCTACACTAACTAATCAAATGAAATTTCTCTTTTGCAGGTACTTGCACGACATAAGAAAGCAATAGGATGGACGATGGCTGATATTCAGGGAATCAACCCATCCTTCTGCATGCATAAAATTAATCTTGAAAATGGAGCGAAAACTCAGTTGAAAGTCAGAGGAGGCTACACCCTGTAACGAAGGAGGTGGTCCGAAAAGGAATTATAAAATGGATAGATGCATGAATCATCTATCCAATTGCACACAGTAATTGGGTAAGTCCAGTGCAATGCATGCCCAAGAAAGGTGGAATGACCATTGGCCAAAACGAGAAGAATGAACTAATCTCTACAAGGACAGTGTCTGGTGATTCTACTTGGACTATTGTCGATTAAACAAAGCAACTAGGAAGGACCATTTTCCTTTTCCGTTCATCGATCAAATGCTTGATCACTTCACAGGAAAAAAATATTATTGTTTCTTAAATGGTTACTCAGAGTACAACAAGATAACGATTGCACAGGAATATCAAGACAAGAAAACCTTCACCTGCCCATACAAGACATTTGCATTTCAAAGAATGCCATTCGGATTATGCAACGCACCAACAACATTCCAAAGATGTATGATGGCAATATTTTCTGACATGGTGGAGAGAACAGTAGAGATCTTCATGGATGATATTTCGGTATTCGGAGAAACATATAAAGATTGCCTTGATAATCTTGAATTGGTTCTATGCAAGTGTGAGGAGACAAATATGGTCCTAAACTGGGAGAAATGTCATTTCAACCTGAGAGCATCCTTAGGTACTCCTGGCATGATAAATGAATCACTAACTCCCAAAAATGACTTCATATGCAAATGAGGATCTTCGACAGGTAAACCATGAAATTGCCCTATTGTCTGAAGCATATGAAACATAACTGGTTTCAACTCAAAAGTTAGTGCATGAATAACAGGTCTGATAATCCCTAGGTTTAGTTCATCGACCAGAGGATTAGCATAAATTCTAATGCCTCTCTCTCTGCCATCAACTAACTCAATGACATTAGCAGGTGCCACAACCTGATGGGCTCCTAAAGCTGGTATATTTCAGGTATGGGTGGTTGTCTATTCTCCTGGTTTGGTCCAAGTGGATCTAGAGGTTTCCTAGGAGTTGTTGATCTGCCATGATTGTTCTTTGCTCTCTTAACCTCCTCCTATAGGTTCTCTCAATTTCAGGATCCAAAATGAACTCTAAAGGTTGACGCTCATTCATACACAACTCAAGTGCCTGAAAAACAGAAAACCCCACTCTAGCGAGTCTAAATAAAGCTTAAAAGAAATATTCACTACAATAAACTCAAACAAGAAAAAAAAATCAAACAAATTTAGTCCCCGAGAATGGTGCCAAAAACCTGATGCGATGTGTGTGTGTACAAAAATAGTTACAAATTAATCACAAACATACCTCAGAATATGCAAGTATACACAGTCTTGTTGCAACAAGTAATAAGTATAAGTGTATCGTCTCCACAGGGACTAAATGTGATCCTTAGTCAAGTTCAAGTCTTTTACAGTGAATTTTAACGGTAACAAAAAAGTAAAGACAATGATAGAGTTGGTTTCGGACAAGAAAAGTAAAGAAAGCAAGTAAAGAAAGCAATAAAAGAAAGCGATAAAGGAAAGCAAGATAATTGACAAGGAAAGTAAAGGAAAGCATATAAATGACAAGAAATAAATATTCACATGGTGTGGATGCTTGGGTTCATTTTAAGACAAGTAGGCGTCAATTAAAGAGAGCTTATGGAGTTAAATGCTTCCTATTAAGCCTATGTAAAACTTACCTAAATTTTCAGCAAGTGAATTCCCATTCAAAATGCCTAATAGGCTATTGCTAATATTCTAGGTGAGAGATTGCCCCCAATCTTCCCTTTTTCGACACAAGATTACTCTTAATGTTTTATCTTAGAATGGAGATGGTAAATCAATTTCCTCTTCTTTCCAAAAGTAAAAAACGGGATGGAGATGAAATTGGCCAAATCTATTTCCAACATTCCAAGAATTAAAACAACCATCTTCCAACATCAAGAATCAAACACACACCCAAAAACAATCAAATAACTCAACAAGGTCTTTAATCATAACCATTAGACATGACAATGCATAATCTTTATAAATTAGATGATAGAAATGAAGTACAACTCAACTAGGAGGTCTCAGCTACAAAGATTCATACACGAAAGGAGAGGATTCAAGAGAGAAAGTGAAATCTAAGACAATGGAAGTAATACAAAGATAGATCTAAGTAGAAACTCCCTCTTTGAAGCTTTCAAGCCCACACAATCTCTTCTTGAAACTCCCTCCATGAACTTCTCCTTGGATGAAAGCCCTAGCCGAAGAAATGATACCCACTCTTCTCCCACACTTCAATCAACGGAATACAATGCTTATATATGCCCCAAATGAACCCTAACTCAATCTAAGTTAACCCTAACCAAAGCCCAAGTGTTTCCAACTAGAGTTAGTTGAGACAAGTTGGTCAATCACATGCTCATTTTGTTGGGGTGTATCACCTAATCTCGTGTATTTTGTAATAATTGTTGAATTAATAAAGGTTGTTTATTATTCAAACTTTGTATCTCGCATTTTATAAAACTTAATCCAATAAACTAAGTCCCAGGGTCATAGTTATGAGAACCTGAACAGTGTGTAGTGGACACACAGGGAGGATCACATTCGAGTTATTGACCCAAACGGTCTACAGTATATGGATAGGGTTGGGAACCTCATCTTGGCAATACTGTGGATGCGACCCGCTTTGTATTAGATACAAACGAGGTGATCCAACTTGTTCATGTGGTTGACATGCAAGTGGGGGTATCATGTGCAATGAGATTGTACAAGACCAGACTGTGATTTATTAGACTTACTGATGGAACACCATTAACAGTATAGGACTAATAAATTCGTAGATGACCATTTGTGACTCGTCCTTAATCCTGAGCGTGTTACAGACTCCTGTCTGTGGAGGTCTATCCTTTGGCTAGTATGGGTGAGGGTGGTCTAAGTCGCTCGCCCAATATGCCTATTTTCTTGGGGACAGAACCACGTGGAGAGCTGAGAACTTAATTACGGAAGAATGAATACACTTGTTCTCGAGCTAGGGAAACTAGAGGGGTTATTCCCTTAAGTGATGTCTCCAAGGGTTGAACAACGGGGCCCACCCTCTCACTAGCCCGAGAGGACTGTTGTTTAAGGTTGGACCATGCAATAAAGTTGTTCATTAGAGGATGAGTGAGACTTAAGGAGCAAGAGGTAGACACAGGGGTAAAACGGTAATTTGACCCCACTGTGACTACGAACAACCTGTGAAGGGTCGACTCACGGGCATTGGTTATATCGATGGACACAACTTGTCCTATAGTGAGGAGAGTGCAACTACGGGGCTATGGTGGAGTGTCCCTGTAGTTAATGAATGTTAATTAACCGAGTAAAAGAGTTTGATCGGTTAATCTCGGATCATTGGAGCTCATGATCTGTAGGTTCATTAGGTCCTTCTGTTGGATCAATTTGGACTAAATGAGAGTTTACAGTTTGGAGTGGATTTGAAGTGTTCAAATTCATTAAAGGGTATTTATGTCATTTATATGAGATATGATTGACATAAAATATATAGATAAATGTGAATGAGATTCATAATATAAACTATAGTATAGCCTAATTATTTAATTAAGGCTTATTTGAAGAAATTTATTAGAGAGAAATTAAATTGAATTAGATTCAATTTTAAATTCCACATATGCAAATGAGATTTGTATAATAAGGTATGATATACTTTATATTATATAGTTGTGGTAAGTGGTAAAGTGGTGGAGATTTTAACTCCACCACATACCACTATATAATAGTGGAATGTGAGACATTCCTTACTACAACAAGTGCTCATTTTTTTAATTTCATCCCAAAGAGCATTTGATATTCTCTCAAACTCTCTCAACTCAATCTCACCATTTCTCCAACCCAAAATTCAAAGGGAGTCCCACATTACCCTCTCTCATCGTCCCAAGAACAATCGAGAAGATCAAGTGAGAGTCCCAAATCTAGTGAATATATGTCTATGCAAATAACTCATTACTGTTTTGCCATCATTGGATTGGCAAGCCATGGCTTCAACCCATTTGGATACATAATAAACTGCAACCAAGATATACAAATTTCCTTTAGAGGATGGAAATGGTCCCATGAAGTCAATACACCATACATCGAAGAGTTCAACTTCTAGGATGTATGTCAAGGGCATTTCATCCCTTCTTCCAATGTTTCCTTTTCTTTGGCATGTATCACCAATCTTACAGAAAATGTGGGCATCTCTGAAGACTGATGGCCAGAAATACCCTGACTGGAACACTTTTGCAACCATCCTTTGACCTCTAAAATGGCCTCCATAAGGGGACAAATGACAATGTTCTAGGATAAAGAGTATCTCACTCTCTTCCACACATCACCTTATGATTCCATCCACACAATGCTTGTATAGACAAGGATCATCCCATAAATAGGACTTCACATCATGCAAGAATCTTTTCAACTGTTGCTTTGATAGGTCCGGAGAAAGGATATTGTTAGCTAAGTAATTAGCGTAGTCAGCAAACCAAGGTGGCTTGGTTTCCTGAACACTAGCAATTAAAAGAATCCGCACATCTCGAAAACAATCTTTGATATCAAGTTGAGAGGCTAGAGGTTGAGAGTTTTCAATCCTAGAGAAGTGATCTACAACCACATTCGCAGAGCATTTCTTATCCCTGATTTCCACTTCGAATTCTTGCAAAAGTAATTCCCATCTTATCAACCTCGGTATAACATCTTTCTTGGCTAGATGGTACTTAATAGCAACATGGTCTGTGTAGAAGACTACTTTGGTACCAACCAAGTAAGGTCTAAACTTTTCAAAAGCAAAGACTACTGTCAACAACTCCTTTTCTATTGCGATGTAGTTCTTTTGTGCTTCATTCAAGGTTTTAGTTGCATAGTAAATATGATGGATTACTTTTCCATGCGTCTGGCCCAACATTGCTCCCACAACATAATCGTTAGCATCACACATCAACTCGAATGGTAGCTACCAATCTAGTGAAAACATGATAGGGGCGCTCACTAGGGCGACCTTGAACACTTTAAAAGCATTGAGACATTCCTTTGTGAATTCAAACTGTTTATTGATCTCCAATAAGGAACAGAGAGGCTTCGAGATTTTAGAGAAGTCTTTAATGAAACGTCAGTAGAACCGAACATGTCCTAGGAAGCTTCGTATTGATTGAGATCTTATCCCTTGAGCAGCGGAAATGTGTTTGGAATCGTAATTGCAAGTTCATTTTGGTTGAAAAACAAAAACCAGTACATTGGTGTAAAAATAGAGATAAACATATGTTTCTAATCTAATTAGACATGGAATAATCATGCAAACATGCTTAAAAAATAACTAGACTATAAGGGAATTCGTAATTACCTTTGTAGTTTTTTCCAACAACAACATCTTACTCCTTTTGCACAACAACTCAGCAATGTTCTCCTCCTCTGTTCTTTCCAACAGGACAACACCACTTGGAGAACTTTCTATCCTCTGAATATCCACTTAGATCACCCTAGGTGGGAAGGGATCCAACTTTTGGAAGATTAGGGAATTTTTAGAGAGAGAGATTTCTTTAGAGAGCAATTCTAAAAATCACAAGATTGATCGATCTCCTCACCAACTGTCACCCTTCTCCCTGTTAAGCTATCGATAGGGAGAAGGAGAGGGATAGTGGGAACGTGTCTGGATGACACGTTCCCTCAATTTAATTTAAAATAATAAGATAATATAATTAAATCATATTTAATTATATAATTATTAATTTAAATCACATTTAATTAAATCAAATTAAATATCATATATTTAATTTGGATTAAATCACATTTAATCAATTTTTCTCTCTAACTTATAGTTTTAATGTACATGTAATGCACATTAAATTTTAACCTATACTTTTCAAATATGAATCACATTCACATTTGAATTTAATATTTGAACTCTTTCAAATATTTAATTCTCTCATATAATTTAATATAAATCATATTCACATTAAATTTATAATATATAGTTCCAAAACTATATATTATATCGTATCTATATACATTAAATTTATTCTCAAATAAATTTGAACATTCTAAATTTAAACGATCTAAGAACCCTTTACGAGCTAGAAGGTGGATCTAATGGACCTATAGATTAGAAGCTCCAACGATACGAGATTACTCGGTTAATCTCATTAACCTCCTAATCAACATTCGTTAACTGCGGGAATACTCCACTAAAGTCACGCAGCTGCACTCTTCTCACTGCAAATATATTTTTGTATCCACAGATATTGACCAATAACAACAAGTCAATTCTTCACGAATGTTCGTAACACCAGCTGGGTCAAATTACCGTTTTACCCCTGGGTTACATCTTGTACCTTAAGTACCAGTGCACCTCTAATGAACAATTTGTTTGTGGTCCTACCAACAAACAGAGTCCCTCTCAAGCCAATGAGAGGCTTGGGCCCTTTGTTCAAGTCCTGGAGACACCACTTAAGGGAACATTCCTCTACTTACCCTAGTAGGCGGGAAGGAGTGAATTCCATCTTGCTAGGCTAAGTCCCCAACTTCTCACTCGGTCTTGTCCCCAAGAAGGTAGGCATATTGAGTCGGCAAATCTGGCCACTCTCACCCATACTAGTCAAAGGACAATCCCTCGCAAACAGGAGTTCGTAACCTTCTCCAGATTGAGATCAAGTTGCGTAGGTCATCCTAGTGAAATAGAAACCTAATTAGTCAACGGAGTTACATCTAAAGGTTATTATTTCGTGGTCCGGTCTTATGTAATCTCATTACATAGGATATCCCCACTCACATGTCATCTACACGAACACGTTAGGATCAGTGTGTTTGTATCATATACAGAGTAGGCCACATCCATAGTTTTACCAAGGTAAGGTACCCAAACCTTATCCCCTTACTATAGACCCTTTAGGTTGTATCTCGAACTGAGATAATTTATATGTACACTACATTCAGTTAAAGATACATTTTACAGCCTTGGATGTTTAGTTTATTGGATTTGGGGTCAAAATAGTGACAATATCGTAAATAACGAACAATAACACTTTATTGAAGTAATAACAATTTATTACAATAATTAGAACATAATTACAAACTACGAGATTTAGGGCACAAAACCCAACACGTACTCCCTTAACATTTCTTGGAGGTTCTAACCTCTCAATTATCTCCATCTTTGCTTTATCGACTTCAATCCCTTCTTTCGACATTTTGTGTCCTAACACAATTTCTTCCTTATCTATGAGTGTCATTTCTCCCAGTTCAAAACTAAGTTAGTATCTTCACAATGTTGGAGCACTTTACCCAAGTTCACCAAACAAGCTTCAAATGGATTCCTAAAGACTGAAAAGTCATCCATGAAAACTTTCATAATGTCTTCCACAAGGTCAGAGAAAAAAGTCATCATGGAACCTGAAAAGTAGCAGGGGCATTACATAGACCAAATGGAATCCTCCCAAAAGCGAAAGTACCATACATACAAGTAAAGGTGGTATTTTCTTGTTCTTGAGGGACAATGGTTATTTGATCAATGAATGGTAGAGGGAAGTGACCTGTTCTTGTGGCCTTGTTTAGTCTTCGATAATCCATGCTCACCCTCCGTCCACTGATTATCCTGGTGGGGATTATTTCCTTAGCTTCGTTGGTTATCACTGTCTTTCTTCCCTTTTTAGGGGTGCACTGAATTGAACTAACCGAACTCCAATCAGAAATAGGGTAAATAATTCATGCATCCAACCACTTGATGATCTCTTTCTTCACCACTTCTTTCATGGTAGCATTCAATCGCTTTTGTTGCTTAACTGACTTGAAGTTACCTGATAGAACAACGCTTTTACGTGTATAAATCATCCAATTTCAGGTTAAGAGCTTTTACAGATCAAATGGAGATATTTTAGAGTATTTGGGGTCAATTCAATGCTTTTGGAGCTAAAAATGACATCAAGTGGAAGGAGAAGGACCAAATCAAGCATTTTGACATGAGGTCATAGCGTTGCAACGCCATATGCGCGGACATTTGGCATAGAAGAGTTGTGAAGACGGCGTTGTAACGCTGCTTTGCAACGTCGCAACGCTGAATCGATAAGAAGGCATGTGTTAGGGTAGCGACGTTGCAACGCTGCCCACAGCGTTGTAACGCCGTAGACAATTCGCTTATTTGTTTACTGCCTAGGGCACGACGTTGCAACGCTGCCCATGAGGTTGCAACGTCGTGCCGATTTTTAGTATAAATACAATATGATGTACCCATTACAAGGGGAGTCGAATTTGATTGATTTTTTGACCTAATTTCGAAATACACACTCTAAAAGGAGAAAAAGAGCATTCCTTGGGGGCCAAGACGTGAGTGGAGGCTCGAGATCGTGACGGGTGCTCGGGAATGACGGATCGACATCGATACCTACGAGTTTTATTTCTCTTTCTTGGGATTAACATGTTTTTATGGTGATTATGAGTAACTAATTTCCATAGTTAGGGGATTGATGTAGCTTTTTATGAACTTGTGTTAGTTACTGTACTGAACTTATGTTTGTGTTGCTTTATTTTTCGCAATTCTTCCTTAAATGCTTGCTTTTCTTTGGCAAAGTTTAGCATGATTTGTTGGTTTTAGTGGATTTCGAAAGAATAGACTTAGATTAGAGTATAGTTGCAAAGACCCTTAGTAAATCTGGGCACGAAAGTGACTTGGGTTCTTTGGGAAACGTTTTAAGAAGTAGCTTAATGCCATGCATGCTTTAAAAATTCATAAGGTAACTTTAGGATTTATCGTTGTGCATGAGAATCATTAGAGCTCGACAGAGTTCTTTTGAATGTAGAACTTCTTGTTTATAATCTCACAACCATAGTCAATTGTGTGTGATAATTAAAGAATTAACTTGTGAAATTAATCCCCCTATCAATTCTATCTTATTCGTGTCTCCAATTGTATATCTATCTTTTTATCTTTATTTTCACCTTTATTCAAATTTCTGTTGTTTTAGATAAAATTAAGAATTAGCATCTTAGTAATTGATTGATCTAGAAAACCATTCCTGAGGACGATACTCTGAACTCAAATCACTATATTAAAACTTGACCAGTACACTAGCGGTATTGCAATATTATTTTACGTAACAAGTTTTTGGCGCCGTTGTCGGGGAATGGTGATTATTTAGATTGGTTAATACTAGGAGAAAAGTCGAGGTTTTAGACTAAAGTTTTTTCTTCCTTTTGTGTTTTTTTTCCTTATTTGTTGTTTTTCCTTATTTGTTTTTTTCCTTTTGTGTTTTCTTTCCCTTTTTTGTTTCTTTCCTTTTTTTTCTCATTATTTGTCTTTTTGTTTTTTCTTCATTTGTTCTTAATTTAGTTTTGTTTGTTTTTTTAGTCTTTGTCTCCTGTTTTGCTAGTGTTGATTTTTTGGGTAAAAGTCTAGATTTGAATTGTTGTGATTTAAAGTATGACTTTTCATAATTTTAATTCTTCTCCAATGTACCATTCCTCTCACGACCCTATGATTATGAATCATGATTTCTCTGGATACCAAATGTCTATTCCTTACCATTCTTAATCTATGATTTATGAAAATTCTTTTGATGGTAATCATATAGGCACTTGGACCCAAAATTTTTCCTACCCCAACCAATCTATAGAAAACTCTTCTCTTGTGGATTTATTGAATGAGTACCCTTTAGAGTTAAGGGTTAAAATTTTGTGTCATGTTGAATTAGAAAGGTGGGATAGGTTGGAAACTAAAGTGGCGGAACATGGGCAACAATAAATGGAATGACTCATCATCTTAATCAAGTAGCTGAATCCCTTAAGACCCTACATGAGAAAATTCTTATCATTACCACTGAGGAAGAACATCCTAGGAGGACTTATGCAAATGATAGTGTGGATGAGTTGGAGAAGATTGAAACACACCAAACACAGGTTTTTGAGGTAGAGAATGGTAATGCAATCACTTCCGTATAAGAAATCCAGGTGATAGAGTTTGAGGCTGAAAAGTCTCCCCTCCCTTTATCTTCAAAAGATCCTCTTAATTTTAATCTTGATAAACCTTTTTTCTATACTCACGAGTCTTGTTTTGAACTTTGTTCTTTTATTTCAATAAACAAAAATAAAAAATATTTATCTTTCAGGTGCTCAAGAAAAAAAAGAGAGTCTTTTAGACTTAGAAGGCTATATTAACTCAAACAAGAAGGGCCCAAAGAAATATGAGCAATTTTATGTGCCTTGATGCTAATCATGGGTCCAGTCTAGCAAAAGACGTTAAAGAAAGCACTTCTTGGGAGGCAACCCAAGCTTTACATTTCATTTAATTATGTTTTATCTTTAGTTTGTTTAGTTTGTGTGTTGAGTTCTTCGTTTACTTTGTTTTGTTTGTTAGGTTGTCATTGATGTTGCCCCTCGTTAAATCCATGCTCCCGTTCTGCAGTACTTTATCTCTCGTGACTTGGTCGTCAAAGGAACTTAAAAGAAAAATGAAAATCTCCATTACTCAGGACAGTATTGTTCACTCTTACCCTTCTTCCTTTTTTTAAGCTTATTTTGCAAACATTGAGGACAATATTTAGTTTAAGTTTGGGGGTGAGATGTGTTGTTTATTTGTTGTAACAGTCCTGAGTATATGTTGAATTATTGATTGATCTTTTGCATAAGTATGATTAAGATGACCTAGGATGAGATTTAATTAAAAATTTTGTGTTTCTGTTGAAACTTGAGAGCATGATATGAATCTGAGTAAATTTAAAATTTTCTTGAGTTTTTTCCTGCTATGCTTATGCAAGTAGCCTTTATTCCTGGAATTTTGAATACTTAGAATAGAGTTATCAGGTTTATAAGTTTGATATCACCTCGATGGGAGTAAGGACTGATTTGAGAGTTAATGTGCATGATAGGATGAATGACAATATGATTTATATGATATGCAAGGTTGTGTTTAATGAAAAGAATAGATCTTGCTTATCTGTGTTCTTGAATTGTGCTTAAAAGAGTCGAGGACAAAAAGAGCTACCTTCACTCTGATCAGTTAGGCCACTCATTGAGCGAGTGCTCTAGGTAAGGGTCCCTGTAGTGGATGTGTGAAAGCTAGTGTGCTTGCATATATATAAAAAAAAGTGTGTTGAAAAAAATATAGTGCTGAAAAGAGTTGTTTGTTTCTTGATTGTGGGGAGACTTAAAGATTAGGACTTATAGCCAGTGTAGGGGAAAGTTCAATGGAAAACTTGATAAAGTTGTTCCAGGCTAGTAAAGATGAAGGGAAAGAAGGCTAATCACACACACACGTAGGGATACTTAGGAAAAGTTTTAAATTGCTTGTTGAAGTATCGTGTTTGATTGTTCCCCGTGATTGCTGAAATTTTCCTTTTAGATCTTTGAGGCTTGAGTCTGATGTATGCATAAGAAATATCTTATGTTTTATTTCTATTTTTGCTCGGGACTAGCAAAACTTTAAGTTTGGGGGTGTTTGATAACACACAAAATGTGCTATCCTTAGACTTGTATTTTGCTAGTTTTTATGATAATTTTCAGGACTTTTACATGTATAAATCATCCAATTTCAGGTTAAGAGCTTTTACAGATCAAATGGAGATATTTTGGAGTATTCGGGTTCAATTTAAGGCTTTTGGAGCAAAAAATGACATCAAGTGGAAGGAGAAGAACCAAAACAAGTATTTTGACCCGAGCCCATAGCGTTGCAACGCCATATGCGCGGACGTTTGACATAGAAGGGTTGTGAAGACGACGTTGCAATGCTGCTTTGCAATGTCGCAACGCCGAATCGATAAAAAGGTGCACGTTAGGGTAGCGGCGTTGCAACGCTTCAGGCAATTTCCTTATTTGTTTACCGCCTAAGGCACGACGTTGCAACGTCGTGCCGATTTTTAGTATAAATACAATATATGAACCCATTGCAAGGGGAACCGAATTTGATTGATTTTTGGACCTAATTTCGAAATACACACTCTAAAAGGAGAAGAAGAGCATTCCTTGGGGGTCAAGACGTGAGTGGAGGCCCGAGATCGTGACGGGAGCTCGAGAATGAGGGGCAGGCATCGACACCTACGAGTTTTATTTCTCTTTCTTTTAGTTTGTGGCTTAGTTTATAAACCCTTTTATGGGATTAGCATGTTTTTATGGTGATTATGAGTAACTAATTTCCATAGTTAGGGGATTGATGTAGCTTGTTATGAACTTGTGTTAGTTACTGTATTGAACTTATGTTTATGTTGCTTTATTTTTGGCAATTCTTCCTTAAATGCTTGCTTTTCTTTGGTCAAGTTTAGCATGATTTGTTGGTTTAAGTTAATTTCGAAAGAATAGACTTAGATTAGAGCATAGTTGCCAAGACCCTTAGTAAATCTGGGCACGAAAGTGACTTGGGTTCTTTGAGAAACATTTTAAGAAGTAGCTTAATGCCATGCATGCTTTTAAAATTCATATGGTAACTTTAGGATTTATCGTTATGCATGAGAATCATTGGAGCTCGAGAGAGTTCTTTTGAATGTCTTTAACTTCTTGTTTATAATCTCACAACCATAGTCAATTGCATGTGCTAATTAAGGAATTAACTTGTGAAATCAATCCCCCTAACAATTCTATCTTATTCGTGTCTCCAATTGTATATCTATCTTTTTATCATTATTTTCACATTTATTCCAATTTCTGTTGTTTTAAATAAAATTAAGAATTAGTATCTTAGTAATTGATTGATCTAGAAGACCATTCCTGAGGACGATAATCTGAACTCAAATCACTATATTAAAACTTGACCCGTACACTTGTGGTATTGCAATATTTTTTTACGCAACATTACCTTCCTCTAGATGATCTTATGCATGCAATAGGAGGGACTAATTCCTCTTATATCAGCCAACGCCCAACGTATGGCTTTCTTGTGCTGCTTAAGCATGTCAGGCAACGACTCTTCTTCCTTAGGTGGCAAATCTGGTGCTATAATAATGGGATGAGTCTCTTTGTCTCCCAAAAAAGCATATTTAAGATGTTGAGGTAATGGTGTTAACTTAAGATCAAGAGGTTCTTGTATTGAAGGTAACATCGGGGAATTACTTCCTTCTTTTGACTCCGAAGATTCAAAGATCTGTCTGAACTGAGCTATTTCACCTAGTCCTTCCAACTCTTGGATAGAGTTTTCTAAATCTAAATCTTTTTCTCTTACTCCTCTAAACTTTTAGATATTTTGTTCTTCAAACCCCACATTAAACGTTTAAGAAATAGCATCCTCTAACACATGAATAGTTGAGCACTCACCAACTTCATCTTGATATTTCATTGCGTCATGTACATTGAATTGGACCTCTTGATTATTCATTTTCAACACTATGGTCCCTTCATACACATCCACAACTATTCTACCTGTCTTCCGGAAGGGTCTACCTAGGATAATAGGGGCATCCTTGTCAGCCTCATAATCTAAGATGATAAAATCAACAAGAAAAATGAGTTGGCCAACCTGAACTAGGATATCTTCTACCTTTCCTTCAAGATGTGTGATTGACCTATGTTGCGTAAATTGATATTGCAATACCGCAAGTGTACGGGCAAAATTTTAATATAGTGATTTGAGTACAAAGTATCGTCCTCAAGAATGAGTTTCTACATTGATTAATTACCAAGATTGTAATGCCCTAGCTTTTCTTAATTATAAATCCTAGAGACACTACTAAACATGCATGCACTTTTAGGCCAGAATACGTAAAACAATCTTTAAACTGCCAAAATATCAAAATATCTTTAGGGATCCCGAAAGAAAGCGTCAAAACGTTGGAAATAACATTTTAAACTTGGCCTACTTAAAATTCTGGAAACAAAATTTAAACTTCCAAGTCCTTTAACATCAACATCAGTTATGAAGGAAAAATGCGGAAATCATGACTTTCCCCATGGTTTGACAACGCGCCTCCATCACTCGCCCCGTACGTCCTTGGCCTTACCTGAAAAACATTTTTTAAAATAAAAGGGTGAGTATTGTAATACAATACCCAGTAAGTGACCTCGCTACCGAGGTTTTGGGACATGCACACACATACAATCATGACTTTTAAACTTGTCCAAAAATATTCATATGTGGGACCTAGGACTTTCTCATATCAATCGTGACTGGCATGTATGACTTCCTCTTAATTTAAGTGGCTAATTGGCCGCCCTGAGTCATTTCGTTTTGAGTCCCTCACAGACTCCTATAAGAAATTGAGTCCCTCACAGACCCCTATAAGTTTTGAGTCCCTCACAGACCCCTATAAGCTTGTTTGACCCATAGGGTCTCTAATGCACGTTTGACCATGCATCCAATGAACTCAGGAGACCAATTTCCTCATTCTAATTCAAATCATTTCATGACATACATAACATGCATGAGGTCCCATCATCTATCGTGACTATAATACACATATCATGAAACAGTGATACTGACATGCAAATCATAATTTTTCACAACATATTGGAGATAATACTTTTAAGCATGATCGATTTCGTACCTTCAATAACAGAAAACTTTCGCATGAAATAATGTAACATTCTCACGTAAAATAATAAGACACTCTCACATAAAATAATGAACTACTTTCCAAATGTTCTCACATAAAATACTGAAATACTCTCACATAAAATAATGAACTACTTTCGAAATGTCCTCACATAAAATACTGAAATACTCTCACATAAAATAATGAACTACTTTCGAAATATTCTCACATAAAATAATAGACTATTTTCGCATAAAATAAAGATATGCTCTCTCATAAAATAATGAAATATTTTCACATAAAATAACGAACTATTCTCGCATAAAATAATGAAATTCGTTTTCTTTGATCTCATTTAGAAAAGTTCGGCACAAGGACCCTTACCTTATCTTAGATTCTAACTCCAAACCTTAACCCTAGTTCTTTGAATACGCTTCTTTTGTAGGACCTGTTTCACACATAATTCCCGAAATCACACTCTGAGCATAACTCCAATTTCCCAATCGTATAGGTACTTAATTTAAGTTCTTAAGAATTCATGTCCCGCTTACCTAAAGCTCAACGTGTAGGCCGAATATTCCTTAGTTCACCTTGATGCTTGGCCTTCAACTCCGCTCTAAGCTTGGTCCCTAAAAGTTGTGTTCAAACAGTAACTCAAGTCTCCAAAATAACGCTTTGATATCCCATAATTCAGTGTGTAAATCTCTCTCAAATCTGGAATGTATCGAGTAACTCACCTGGCTGCGAGTTCAACGGCTGTAGGAATTGAGGAGGCACGAGATCCGGTCGATTAGACGTAAGGAACTTCGCGACGGCGGCGCAGCTGTTAATGGCGGATCCGGCGTGACTGATCTGGACGTTGCGACTGCAATCGAAGGTGGACGGTGCTGCAATCGGCTTGGCAACCTCCGGTGCTGCTTTGCCAGTCGTCGTGGCGAGTCTACACGAACGTCTGGCGAGGGAGGGTCTGCAACGCGAGCCGGCGGCGGTGACTCTCCGATCGTGAGTTTCGGCTGCGTCTTGTTCAGGGTTGTTCGTTGCTGTAGGGCTTGACGACTCCGGTTGGTGAGTTCGCTGATCGGAAACCTCCGATTGATGGTCTCCGACTGCGACTGAAGGCGTGGGCGGCTGGAAAGAAAAACGAAGGTGATGACGGCGCTGGCTCCCTTGGTCGTGACTAGTGGCCGTCTAGGGTTTCTCTTGGTGATGTGTTTTGCGAAGGGAGAGGGGTTTCTAGGGTTTCTTTTTATAGGAGATTTATTTACCCTAATTTTCATTCAATTTCCAGTATTGCCCATTTGACCTAATTACTTATTACCAAATTGCCATCGAACTATTTTCTGGTGGGAAAATAGAACTTAAACTCATAAGCTCCTAATTAAACAGTGTTAAATCTTAAGAAAATCCATAATTTACTCTACGAAAGATATGAATTTCACCAGATTGACAGAATGTATATATTGGTGAACTAAAATAAAATAAGGAAATCTGATACCTGCGAGGGTGGGTCGTCACAATCTTCCCTCCTTAAGAACTTTCGCCCTCGAAAGTTCCTACTCTTGGAATAACTCCGGATACTTAGCTCGCACTTCTTCTTCTCGTTCCCAAGTAGCTTCCTTCGTGTGGTGGTTTTGCTACAACACTTTAACTAGACTGATCTCACGGTTTCGGAGAGTCCTTCGATCTCTTGCAATGATCTGTACAGGTCGTTCACCGTAACTCAAATCCTCTGCTAATTGTAAAGGTTCAAAGTCTACTACGTGGGTCGGGTCTGGAACGTATTTTCTTAGCATGGAGACATGGAACACGTTATGAACTACCGAGAGGGAAGGCGGCAATGCCAACCTGTAGGCCACCGCGCCAACCCTATCTAAAATTTCAAATGGCCCTATAAAGCGCAAACTCAACTTCCCCTTCCGACCAAATCTTAGAATTCCTTTCATTGGGGCCATCTTAAGGAATACGTGGTCCCCAACTCCAAATTCTAGGTCCCTTCGTCTCGAATCGGCATAACTCTTTTATGCTTTTTGGGCGATGCATTCTCCCCTAATCTTTTGAATTGCACTATTAGTGACCTGTACTAATTCTGGACCCAATAATTGGCGTTCGCCAACCTCCTCCCAAAAGACAGGGGTTCTGCAACGCTTTCCATAAAGGGCTTCGAATGGAGCCATTCCTAAGTCACCTGATAACTGTTATTGTATGCAAACTCCATCAGATGCAAATGAGTGTCCCAACTGCCTGGAAAATCTAAGGTGCAAGCTCGCAACATGTCTTCTAAGATCTGGTTTAAACGCCTGCTGCGCCTGCCTGCATGCGGGGTGAAATCTTTGTGCTAAAGTCTAACTGTGTACCTAACGCTTTCTGTAAGCTTCTCCAAAAGTTGAAGGTGAAACGTGGATCCCTATCTGAAATAATTCTGGCTGGAATCCCATGTAGACGGACTATCTCTTCCAAGTACAGTTGTGCCCACTTATCCGTTGAGTAGGTGGGTTTTCCTGGCACGAAGTGTGCTGACTTTGTTAACCTGTCCACGATGACCCAAATCACTGAGTAACCTCGCAAGGTTCTGGGCAGTCCGACTATGAAGTCCATAGAGATCTCCTCCCATTTCCACTGTGGTACGTGTAAGGGTTGCGATGAGTCCTGCGCAGCTTTTGCCTCGCATACCTTCACTGTGACAAGTCAAACACCTACTAACAAACTCTGCCACGCCGCGCTTCATGTTACACCACCAGAATGACTGTTTCAGATCTTGATACATCTTGGTATTGCCGGGATGTACCGGAAATGGTGAGTTGTGAGCTTCATTTAAGATTTCAGTCTTCAATTTGTCGTCGTTTGGAACACATAATAGTCCCTGGAATAGTAGTCCTCCATCTGCGGATAGCGAAAACCCTGCCAACTGACCTGAAGTTACTGCAATAAGCTTTTCTACTAACTGAGGGTCCCCCTGTTGAGAATCGACAATGCGTCGTCTCAAGGTTGGTTGTACGGTTAATCGAGCTAATCTGCGTGTGTGGCTTTCCTACCCGATCTCGCAATTTCATTTCGCACAAATTGCGCCTGCGGTTCCACTCACAAGAACTCGTCTCTTTGAAGTATGAACTGGCTTCCTACTGAGGGCATCGGCAACGACATTAGCTTTACTGGGATGGTATTAGATATCTATATCGTAATCTTTCACTAATTCCAACCATCTGCGTTGCCTCATATTTAATTCTTTCTGGGTGAACAAATACTTCAGGCTTTTATGATCCGTAAATATCTGAATTTTTTCGCCATATAGGTAATGTCTCCAAATCTTTAGTGCAAAGACTACTGCCGCTAGTTCTAAGTCATGGGTTGGATAATTTCGCTCGTGCGTCTTCAGTTGTCGGGATGCATAGGCTATCACTTTACCGTGCTGCATTAATACACAACCCAAACCTTTCTTAGAAGCGTCACTGTAGACCACAAAGCTTCCTGCACTTCGGGGCTGTGAGGATCGGATCGACACGATCCTCCGCTGAGTTCCCGGAAACTCGCCTCACAAGTGTCATCCCAAACAAATGTGTTACCTTTGCGTCAATTTGAGTCATAGGCATGGCTATCTTGGCGAAATCCTCACGAAAACGTCTATAGTATCCTGCAGAGACCGAAAATCGCACGACCTCGATGCGGTGGTCGACGAGGCCACCGTGTGGCTCATTTGCCACTTTCGCGGGATCAACAGAGACTCCTGCCTCGGACACCACATGTCCCAAAAAGGATACCTGCCTGAGCCAGAATTCACACTTGGAAAATTTTGTATACAACTTATTCTCTCTCAGCGTGAGTAAAACTTTCCTCAGGTGCCTCTCATGTTCTTCATCACATTTGGAGTATATCAGAATGTCATCAATAAACACAATCACGAACGTATCCAAAAACTCCTTGAATAATCGGTTCATCAAGTCCATGAAAGCGGCAGGGGCGTTGGTCAAACAAAATGGCATCACTGTGAACTCGTAATGTCCATAACGCGATCTGAACTCCGTCTTAGGAATATCTTCCTCACTGATTCTTAACTGGTGATAGCCTGACCTCAGATCAATCTTTGAAAACACCGCTGCTCCCTGCAACTGATTGAACAAATCATCTATTCTGAGAAGAGGGTACTTATTCTTGATCTTAACCTTGTTCAACTCTCGGTAATCTATACACAGGCGCATAGATCCGTCTTTCTTTTTCACAAACAGCACAGAGGCTCCCCAAGGTGAAACACTAGGGCGTATAAATCCCTTATCCAGTGAGTCCTGTAACTGTAATTTAAGTTCTTTCAACTCTGCCGGTGCCATTCTGTACGGAGCCTTGGATATCGGAGTTGTTCCTGACTCCAATCCTATGTTAAAATCTACCTCCCTGACTGGAGGTACTCCAGGGAAGTCCTCGGGGAAGACATCTGGAAATTCATTCACCACTGGTACTGATGACACTGAAATCTCCGTACACCTCGCATCTACTATACAAGCTAAGACTCCCCAAGCTCCCCGATGTAGTAACTTCCTGACCTTAAGGGCAGAAATTACCTTAGGCCTACTTCCTGCTAGCATGCCTCTGAACTTGTAACTAGGCTGGTCAGAAGGAGTGAACACTACTTCCTTCCGGAAGCAGTCAATGCAAGCATGGTTCTGAGCTAACGAGTCCATGCCCAATATCACATCAAAATCGGTCATGTCTAAAACTACTAGATTTACTTCTAACTCATGCTCTGTGATAATCAAACTACCATCTTTAACTTTCATGGTGGCTAACAGGTTTATCCCCGCAGGAGTGGAAACATACAAAGTATACTGTAACTGTTCTAACTCTAACTCAGCTTGACTCACGAAGGACGCAGAAATAAAAGAATGAGTAGAGCCAGAATCAAATAATACAAAGGCAAGATGCCCAAGTAATGGGAGTGTACCTGTAACCACGGAGTCTGTGTTATTGGTGCTCTTACTAGTGCTCGCATAGGCTCTTCCTTGGTGTATCCCGGGCTTAGCAGTAGTCCCACTATTGGTAACCTGAGGTTGCCTACCACTGGCTTTATTTGGACAGCTATCAGCTCGGTGTCCTTCCTTTCCACATCTGAAACACACTCCGGTCCGGGCCAAACACTTACCCCAATGTTGCCAACCACAGTCTTTACATTGTGGCTTGTCTCCACTGTTAGTTCTCGCCTGTTGAATCGTGGTTTCGCCCCAACTCGCACGAAAATTCCCTGGCCTATGCGGCGTACGTTGGGGGCGTTGGGAGCTTGAATTTGACTGATCCCATTTCCTCTTCTGATTTGACGGGCCGCCGGTTAAGCACTACCGATGAATACGATGCAGTCTACACCCAAATCAACTCAGCTACTCTTATTGCGGAAGCATGATCTGGGGGTGCTAGCGCCTGTATGAAGCCTCAGATATTTTCATCCAGGCCCATAACGAAACGCTCTGTTTTCTTCGCCTCTGTGTCTACTAACTCGGGGGAAAAACGTGACAAACGAGTGAATTCTCTCTCATATACCTCAACTGCCCTCTTGTTCTGACTAAGCTGTAGGAATTCTGCATGCTTCCTATAACGAGCTGCGGCAGGGTAAAATTTCCGCCAGAATGCTTCCTTAAATAAATTCCAGGTAATCGACTCTCCGCTGGTGACTATGGTCCCCTGGGCGGACTCCCACCACAAATAGGCGTCGTCTCTCAACAAGAAGGTTGCGCAAGACACCTTCTGGTCCTCCGGGCAGTTCATCAGTCTGAAAATGGTCTCAATAGAGGACATCCATAACTCAGCCACAGTGGGGTCGCTAGAGGACCCATCAAAAGATCTGGGATCATATTTCCTGAAATCTTTCAGATACCGGGACTTTCGAGTTGCATCATCCCGTCCCTGACCTGTTTGGGCCAGCTGAGTGGCTACTGTGGCCCGTACTAGGGTTTGCATAGCCTCTACCATCATGGTGACGACACTAGGGTTTCCCTGATCTGCCATCGGAGCAACGGCAGGGGCATCCCCTTGGCGATCTTGTTGGCTCTGGGGGAGGTCTGGCATGGGTGGAGTAATCTCTTCCTGTTCCAGTGGCAGTTCTGGTTGTGTGTTAACGTTTCCTCCTGTCCTCCGACCCCTACCACGCCCTCTACCTCGCCCTCGACCTCTAGGTGGCATTTTTGTCAGTACTACAACACAGAGAATTTTTAACTTAGTCTCATCATTTTCTAACTGTAAAATAGGGTCACCTTGAAAATTTAAGTTCATTCATATTCACAATACATGGTTACATCATAATCGTTCGCTTAATTCGTAAATTACAAGAACGTACCTGGCGGTGACCGGAGCGCGTTACTCAACCATGGGAACTACTCTGTGCTTACTATGTAAGCAAGTCTACAGAACCCTAAACCTAGGGCTCTGATACCAACTGTAATGCCCTAGCTTTTCTTAATTATAAATCCTAGAGACACTACTAAACATGCATGCACTTTTAGGGCAGAATACGTAAAACAATCTTTAAACTGCCAAAATATCAAAATATCTTTAGGGATCCCGAAAGAAAGCGTCAAAACGTTGGAAATAACATTTTAAACTTGGCCTACTTAAAATTCTGGAAAAAAAATTTAAACTTCCAAGTCCTTTAACATCAACATCAGTTATAAAGGAAAAATGCGGAAATCATGACTTTCCCCATGGTTTGACAACGCGCCTCCGTCACTCGCCCCGTACGTCCTTGGCCTTACCTGAAAAACATTTTTTAAAATAAAAGGGTGAGTATTGTAATACAATACCAAGTAAGTGACCTCGCTATCGAGGTTTTGGGACATGCACACACATACAATCATGACTTTTAAACTTGGCCAAAAATATTCATATGTGGGACCTAGGACTTTCTCATATCAATCGTGATTGGCATGTATGACTTCCTCTTAATTTAAGTGGCTAATTGGTCGCCCTGAGTCATTTCGTTTTGAGTCCCTCACAGACCCCTATAAGAAATTGAGTCCCTCACAGACCCCTATAAGTTTTGAGTCCCTCACAGACCCCTGTATGAATTGAGTCCCTCACAGACCCCTATAAGCTTGCTTGACCCATAGGGTCTCTAATGCACGTTTGACCATGCGTACAATGAACTCAGGAGACTAATTTCCACATTCTAATTCAAATCATTTCATGACATACATAACATGCCTGAGGTCCCATCATCTATCGTGACAATAATACACATATCATGAAACAGTGATACTGACATGCAAATCATAATTTTTCACAACATATTGGAGATAATACTTTTAAGCATGATCGATTTCGTACCTTCAATAACAGAAAACTTTCGCATGAAATAATGTAACATTCTCATGTAAAATATTAAGATACTCTCACATAAAATAATGAACTACTTTCCAAATGTTCTCACATAAAATACTGAAATACTCTCACATAAAATAATGAACTACTTTCGAAATGTGCTCATATAAAATACTGAAATACTCTCACATAAAATAATGAACTACTTTCGAAATATTCTCACATAAAATAATATACTATTTTCGCATAAAATGAAGATATGCTCTCTCATAAAATAATGAAATATTTTCACATAAAATAACGAACTATTCTTGTAAAAAATAATGAAATTCGTTTTCTTTGATCCCATTTAGAAAAGTTCGGCACAAGGACCCTTACCTTATCTTAGATTTTAACTCCAAACCTTAACCCTAGTTCTTTGAATACGCTTCTTTTGTAGGACCTGTTTCACACATAATTCCCGAAATCACACTCTGAACATAACTCCAATTTCACAATCTTATAGGTACTTAATTTAAGCTCTTGAGAATTCATGTCCCGCTTACCTCAAGCTCAACGTGTAGGCCGAATATTCCTTAATTCACCTTGATGCTTGGCCTTCAACTCCGCTCTAAGCTTGGTCCCTAAAAGTTGTGTTCAAATAGTAACTCAAGTCTCTAAAATAACGCTTTGATATCCCATAATTCAGTGTGTAAATCTCTCTCAAATCTGGAATGTATCGAGTAACTCACCTGACTGCGAGTTCAACGGCTGTAGGAATTGAGGAGGCACGAGATCCGATCGATTAGACGTAAGGAACTTCGTGGCGGCGGCGCAGCTGTTAATGGCGGATCCGGCGTGGCTGATCTGGATGTGGCGGCTGCAATCGAAGGTGGACGGCGACTGCAATCGAAGGTGGACGGCGCTGCAATCGGCTTGGTGACCTCTGATGCTGCTTTGCCGGCCGTCGTGGCGAGTCTGCACGAAAGTCTGGCGAGGGAGGGTCTGCAACGCGAGCCGGCGGCGGTGACTCTTCGATCGTGAGTTCCGGCTACGTCTTGTTCAGGGCTGTTCGTTGCTGTAGGGCTTGACGACTCCGATTGGTGAGTTCGCTGATCGGCAACCTCCGATCGATGGTCTCCGGCTGCGACTGAAGGCGTGGGCGGGTGGAAAGAAAAACGAAGGTGATGACGGCGCTAGCTCCCTTGGTCGTGACTAGTGGTCGTCTAGGGTTTCTCTTGGTGATGTGTTTTGCGAAGGGAGAGGGGTTTCTAGGGTTTCTTTTTATAGGAGATTTATTTACCCTAATTTTCATTCAATTTCCAGCATTGCCCCTTTGACCTAATTACTTATTACCAAATTGCCATCGAATTATTTTCTAGTGGGAAAATAGAACTTAAACTCATAAGCTCTTAATTAAACAGTGTTAAATCTTAAGAAAATCTATAATTTACTCTACGAAAGATATGAATTTCGCCAGATTGACAGAATGTATATATTGGTGAACTAAAATAAAATAAGGAAATCTGATACCTGCGAGGGTGGGTCGTCACAAAGATACTTATTCTAAATTTTAGCTAAAGCAACAAAACTTTGATAAAGGTGGAAACAAAAATAAAGTGGAGACACGAATATGATAGATTTGTAGGGAAATTGATTTCACAAGTTAATTGCTTATTTAACACATGCAGTGAACTATGGTTGAGAATTTATAAACAAGAAGTACAAATACTCAAAAGAATCTCTCGACCCATGGTGAGCCTCGTGCACAACAATAAATCCTAAAGTTTCCTTATGAATTTTAAAAGCATGCACGACATTAAACAACTTCTTGAATGTTTCCCTGAGAATTCAAAATTACTCTCGTACCAGATTTCTAAGAGTTTTGGAAACTTTTCTCTAATCTAAGCTTCTTTCTCTCGAGTCCACTTAAACCAACAACGTCAATGAATTTAAGAACGAATTGCCAAAAATAACACAACAAAGTTCAATACATAATCAAATAAATTCAAAACATGTTATTCAACCCCTAACTATGACAATTAGCTACTAAAAAATTAACAATAAAAACAAGCTAAAGTCATAGAATAGTCTTTAAACTAAGTTACAAACTAAAAGAAAGAGAAATAAAGTCTATGTGTCGATGTTGGTCCTTTGTTCCCGAGCTCCCGTCACGATCTCGAGCCTCTACAAACGCTTTGGCTCCCAAGGAATGCTCTTTTTCTCCCCTTAGAGTTTGTATTTCGAAATTAGGGCTAAAAACTATAAAATTCGGCTCCCTATGAAAATGCAACAAAGTTTTCTATTTATAATGAAAATCGGCACAGCGTTGGCAGTAGCAAATATGAAAATAAGTTTGCGGCGTTGCGACGCTAAGGATAGCGTTGCAACGCCTTAACGCATGTGTTCCTTATCGATATACCGTTCACGGGTCTTCTAATACAATTATCCGCAACAACGGCGTTGCGATGCCCCTGCAGGGCATTGCAACGCCTTCACCTCGGGTCAACTTGCTTGGAATGGTCATTGTTCTTCCAATTGATGTTATTTTTAGCTCCAAAAAGCCTCGATTTGAACCCGAGTGATCCATAATAGCTCCAAATGGTCTGTTTAAGCTCTAAACTTGAAATTGGATAATTAAAACACGTAAAAGTCCTAAAATTATCATAAAAAACTAGCAATGTATAAGCCTAAGCATAACATATTTTGTGTGCTATCAAACACCCCCAAACTTAACTTTTGTTAGTCTCGAGCAAAAACAGAATTAAACATATGTCAGACTCTAGCCTCAGAGATTTAAAAGGAAATTTTAGCAATCACGAGAAACAATCAACACGATACTTCAACAAGCAATTTAAAACTTTTCTAAGCGTTCCTACGTGTGTGTGTGATTAACCTACTTTCCTTTCATCTTTACTAAGCCCAGAACAACTTTATTAGGTTCTCCATTCAACTCCCCCTACATTGGTCATAATTATTAATCCTTGAACTTCCCCACATTAAAGAAATACACAACTCTACTCAGCACTTAATCACTTTTTTATGTCACTTTTTCTATTTTCTTCTTTTTTTTTTGTGCAAGGACACTAGTTTTCACACGTCCACTGTAGGGACCCTTACCCAGAGCACTCGCTCAATGAGTGGCCTAACTGATCAAAGTGAAGGTAACTCTTTTTGTCCTAACGATTTTTTTCTTTAACAAACTAAACACAGGAAGACAAACTTTTTTTTACACAAAATGCACATATTTTATAGTTCATACACTTCATATTTTCATTCACCCTATCCTACAGTTTAACTCTCAAATCAGTTCTTAAACCTATCGAGGTGACATCAAGCTTCTAAACCTAATAACTTTGTTCTAAGCATTTCAAAACTACAGGAACATAGGCTATGTGAAACATATTGCAGGAAAAACTCAAGAAAATTTTTAAATTAACTCAAATTCATATCATGCTCTCAAGTTTCAGCAGAATCACATGCAATTTTCAAATAAATCTCATCCTAGGCCATCATAATCATACTTATGCATAAGATTATTTAGCAACTCAACACATACTCAGGACAGTCACAACAGATAAACACATCCCACCCCCAAACTTAAACTAAACATTGTCCCCAATGTTTGCAAAATAAGCTCAAAGCAAGTACGAAGGGTAAGAGTGACAAATATTGTCCTGAGTGATGGAGATCATTATTATTTTCTAAGTTCCTTGGATGGCCAAATCACGTGAGATGAAGTACTGCAGAACTGCAGCATAGGTTTCACGAGGGTAGGCATCAACAACCTAACAAAACAAAAGAACGAAAACTGAGAACTAAACAAACAAACAAAACAACTAAATAAAACATAACAAAAATAAACAAAACTAAAAGCTTGGGTTGCCTCCCAAGAAGCGCTTTCTATAACGTCTTTAGCTAGATTGCAACTCTTTCAAGGTGCTTTCTTCCTTTCTTGCAGTTCCTCTTGCTTTAGATCCTTCACTGTTCCTTCTGCTACCCTGTCTAAAGAATCACTCAACAGAATATCATTTCCTAAATCAAAAGGTAGAGCATTAGTTAATTCAATTTTCAAACAGGAGTTTATTCCAGACTCATCCTTTTGAGGAGTAAAAATTTGAAATTTCACCTCCTCCTACCCTACATGCAGCTTTAGGGTTCCCTCATGCATGCTTATATCAGCCTTACTGGTAGCCATGAATGGTCTGCCCAGGATGATGGGAATCTTTGCATCCTTTTCCATGTCTAGGACAAGGAAGTCCACGGGGAACACAAACTTATCTACCTTGACCAAGATATCCTCAACTATTCCTTGTGGGTAAGTGATAGACTTGCCCGCCAGCTGTAGAGACACTGTGATGGGTTTTAGCTCCCCCAAACTTAATATTTTAAATACAAAGTAAGGCATCAAATTTATACTAGCACCCAAAAAAGATAAAGCTGTAAAATTAAAATTGCCTATAGAACAGGGAACAGTAAAACTCCCCGGATCCTTCAATTTCTGTGGCAACTTTTGCTGCAAGATGGCACTGCACTCTTCATACAAATTGATGGTTTTGTATTCCTTCAATTTCTGCTTCTTAGACAGGATATGCTTCATGAATTTGGCATAGTTAGGTACTTGTTCCAAAGCATCAGAAAAAGGGATACCAATATTAAGCTTCCTCAACACATCTAGAAATTTCTAAAACTACAGATCATTATTTTTCTTTGCAAATCTTTGTGGATAAGGAATAGAATTAAAATTAGAAGGGATAGAAGGTTTAGTTTGTTTCACCTGCATGATGTCACCGGAAGGCTGTGACTTCCCAGTTACCACCTTAGGAGCCTCTTCCTTTTCAGCTTCATCCCTTATAAGCTCCCTTCCACTTCTCAGTGTGACTGCATTACAGGTTTCCCTTGGATTCACCTCTCTATCACTGGAGAATTTACCTTTTTGCAGTGTACGAATTGACACACTCATCTGGCTGATTTGAGTTTCAATATTCTTTATGGCAGCTCCTTGACTGGTCACTACACCAGTTAGACCGGTGACTGCATTTTGCAGCTTGTTAGACCTATTTCTGGATTTAACGATAAAGGAGCGCACTGTTTCTTCAAGAGATGGCTTCCTCTCAGATGTAGAAGCATAACCTGAAGGAGGATTCAACACATTTTTATTGTTAGCATAAGAAAAATTTTCATGATACCTCAAACATGGATTGTAATGTGTTGGAGTGATATTCTGATTCTGATTTCCTCCATAATTGTTGCCTCTATTGTTCAGATAGTGTGCTTGCTCCATCTTAAATTCTCCATCAAGCTGGGAGCATTGAGAGATAGCTATGGATTGGGGTGTTCCTGCAAGTTTATTCAGGGCATGAGGTAGAGATGCCATTTGTTACTTAATTAAGAGCAGTTACCTCATCCAATTGATAAAGCCCAACTACTGGTTTAGATCTTTAATTGTCTGTGGGCCACTGGTAGCTAGTAGTTGATACTTCTTCTAGGAGGGCCCATGCTTCTGGCAAAGTCTTTGCCATGAAAGCCCCTCCAGTAGTGGCATCCAGAATGGTCCTAGTTTGACCTGCAAGCCCATTATAAAATAATTGAACTTGGAGCCAATCTGGATACCCATGTTGTGGGCACCTCCTCAATAAATCCTTGTAACGATCCCAAGCCTCGAACAACTGCTCTTCCTCGTGTTGCCTGAATGTTCCAATCTCAGTCCTTAGCTTTGTAGCTTTCATAGGTGGAAAGAATTTGGTCATGAAGGTTTGAGCCAACTCCTCCTAAGAAGTGATTCTTCCTGGTGGGAGGGACCCCTACCATTCTTTAGCTCTACCGTGCAAAGAAAAAGGAAAGAGACATAAGCGAATATTATCAGCAGAAATCCCATTTAATTTAACTGTACCATAGATTTCTAGAAAATTTTGTAGGTGAGAATTTGGGCCCTCTGTGGCTAGTCCTCTGAAAGCATTTTCCCTAACCATCTGTATCAACCCTATTTTCAGTTCAAAATTTTTAGCATTAATAGGGGCATGGACTATTCCAACCTGCTCAGAATTAAACACTAGTTGGCAATACTCCCTGATGGATTTTGGATTGTTGAGAATCTTCTGATCTGCCATTAGATGATTTTCAGCTTTGTTTTTCCTTAACAGTCTTTTGTAGGTCCTTTCAATTTCAGGATCAAAATGTTGAAGGTTTACAACTCTATCCTTGGGCATACACCTTGAGACACAAAAGAAAACAAAAAAAAAATAAAACACAAATAAGGAAAGAAAATCAAATAAGGAAAAAATAAGGCAAAACACAAAAAAGGAAAAAACAAAAATAAGGAAAAAAC
The DNA here is from genome assembly GCA_036507285.1 of Trichosanthes cucumerina. Classification (NCBI taxonomy): domain Eukaryota; kingdom Viridiplantae; phylum Streptophyta; class Magnoliopsida; order Cucurbitales; family Cucurbitaceae; genus Trichosanthes; species Trichosanthes cucumerina. The sequence continues at coordinate 57,630,911 of CM071844.1, forward strand.
ACAAAAGGAAAACTTTAGTTTAAAATCTCGAATTTTCTCCTAATATTAATCAATCTAAATAATCGCCATTCCGCGACAACGACGCCAAAAACTTGTTGTGTAAATTGATATTGTAATACCACAAGTGTACGGGTAAAGTTTTAATATAGTGATTTGAGTACAGAGTATCGTTCTCATGAATGGATTTCTAGATTGATTAATTACCAGGATACTTATTCTAAGTTTTAGCTAAATCAACAAAACATTGATAAAGGTGGAAACAAAGATAAAGAAAAGTAAATATACAAGTGGAGACACGAATATGATAGATTTGTAGGGAAATTGATTTCACAAGTTAATTCCTTATTTAACACATGCAATGAACTATGGTTGCAAATTTATAAACAAAAAGTAAAAATACTCAAAAGAATCTCTCGACCCATGGTGAGCCTCGTGCACAATGATAAATCCTAAAGTTTCCTTATGAATTTTAAAAGCATGCACGAGATTAAGCAACTTCTTAAATGTTTCCCAGAGAATTCTAAGTTACTCTCGTACCAAATTTCTAAGAGTTTTGGCAACTTTGCTCTAATCTAAGCTTCTTTCTCTCGGGTCCACTTAAACCAACAACATCAATGAATTTAAGAACGAATTGCGAAAACTAAATAACACAACAAAGTTCAATACATAATCAAATAAATTCAAAACATGTTATTCAATCCCTAACTATGACAATTAGCTACTAAAAAATCACCATAAAAACAAGCTAAAGTCATATAATTGTCTTTAAACTAAGATAAAAACTAAAAGAAAGAGAAATAAAACTCTATGTGTCGATCTTGGTCCCTCATTCCTTACCTCCCGTCACGATCTCGATCTCCACAAACGCTTTGGCTCCCAAGGAATGCTCTTCTTTCTCCCCTTAGAGTGTGTATTTCGAAATTAGGGCTAAAAGGTATCAAATTTGGCTCCCTCTGCAAATGCAACAAAGTGTTCTATTCATAATGAAAATCGACACAACGTTGCAATGCTAGGGACAACGGTGCAACGTTGTGCCCTAGGCGGCAACAAATATGGAAACTAGTCTGCGGTGTTGCGACGCTAAGGACAATATTGCAACACTGCTACCTTAACGCGCGTGTTCCTTATCAATATAGCGTTGCGACGCTACAAAGCAGCATCGCAACGCTACCTTCACGGGTCTTCTAATACAATTATCTGCCATAACGACATTGCGACACCCTGCAGGGCGTTGCAACGCCTTCACCTTGGGTCAACTTGCTTGGAATGGTCCTTCTTCTTCCACTTGATGTTATTTTTAGCTCCAAAAAACCTCGATTTGAACCTGAGTGATCCATAATATCTCCAAATGGCCAGTTTAAGCTCTAAACCTTAAATTGGATAATTAAAACACGTAAAAGTCTTGAAATTATCATAAAAACTAGCAATGTATAAGCTTGAGGATAGCACATTTTGTGTGCTATCAACCTATCAGCCAACTGTAAGGTCACTGTGGTTGGTCTAGTTTTTCCTATGCCCAGTTCCTTGTAAATGGATAAGGGCATAAGGTTGATACTAGCTCCTAAGTCACACAATGCTCTCCCTAATTATTTTCCTCCAATGGATACAGGTATAGTAAAAGATCGTGGATCCTTCTCCTTGTGAGGGATTCGATTTCGAAAAACAACACTACATTCCTCATTTACCGAGACAACCTTGAACTCTTGAAATCTTTCTCTTTCCGAACATACGTCCTTGAGAAATTTCAAATAATTGGGCATCTGCCCAAGGCATCTATAAGCGGAATATTAATGTGAATTTCCTTCAACATATCCAGGAATTTCTCAAAATAAGCTTCATTGGCTTTCTTTTTGTGCAGTCTCTCGGGTAAGGTGGTGGATGCGGTTTAAGCTCAGGAAAACTTGTGGCTCCTTGTGAAACCTTAGGGTTTGAACTTTCGGGTTTCTCAAGAACTCCTTCAGTTTCCCTAATTGTTGGTTTTGACAACCTCTCACTCCTCTTTTTTTCTGGGTCTTTTTCCTTTTGTTTGGTCTCAACTTCCATTTCTCTAGATACTAAGGATTTACCACTTCTTAACTCAATGGCTTGGACTTGCTCTTTTCCCTCTCTATTTGAATTTTCAGTGTTTGCAGGAAGTTTACCTAGAGGTCTAACCCTAAGCTCATTAACTAACTGTCCTACTTGCAACTCCAAGTTTCTCAAAGAAGCTTGTTGACTCTGAATAACGACATCATTTCGAACCATATATTCTTTCATCAAACTCTCAATAGATGAACTCGACGCTTGTGGAGGTGTAATCCTTTGATTTTGTGATGTCATGGAATTCTGATTGTGAAAGGCTTTATAACCTTGAGTTCCAAAACCTGATGGTTGATTCACCACTTGTTGCACTTGGGGGGCTTGAGAACTACTTCCTCGACCTCCCCAAGAGAAATTTGGGTGATTCTCCATCCTGGCTGTGATTACCTATGTAGCATACCGAAGAAGGATTACTAAGATAGAACTCGAAAATATGTCTTTCACCACAGTAAACACATGAGTTAATGCTTACTTGGTTTACCACTGACACATTAGGTACACTAGAAGACAATTGATTCACATTTCCTACTGTTACCTTTTAACATTGTGGGCATAGATTCAATTTGTGTAGTAATAGCATTAAGAGCATCTAATTCCAAAATTCCTTTGTTCTTCTTACAAGGGTTGCTCCTAGCATCATCCCATTGACAGTTGTTGGATGATATTCTTTCAAGTATCTCATGGGCCTCATTATAGGTTTTTGACAACAAGACACCATTAGCAGATTCATCCACAACTTGCTTGGTGGCTATGTTCAACCCGTGATAGAAAGTTTCCATCTAAATGCAATGGGGTAGACCATAGTGAGGGCATTTCCTAAGTAATTCTTTGAATTTCTCCCATGCCTCACTCAAAGTCTCATCATCAAATTGCTGAAATGCTACAATCTCGTAGGTACTCTTGGCATTCGTAGTTGGCGGAAAGCATTTGATCCGAAATCTTTCTGCTAGGGAGTTCCAAGAATCTACTGCTCCTAGTGGAAGTGAATTCAACCAAGTTTTTGTAGCATCTCTCAGGGAGTAAGGAAACAAACTCAACCTGAGAGCATCTTTAGGTACTCTTGGCATGATAAATGAATCACTAACCCCCAGAAACAACTTCAGATGAAAATGAGGATCTTCGACAGGTAAACCCTGAAATTGCCTTATTGTCTGAAGCATCTGAAACATCGTTACTTTCAATTCAAAAGTTTTTGCATGAATAAATTGCCCTGGGTTTAGTTCATCGAATAGAGGATTAGCATAGGTTCTAATGGCTCTCTCTCTGTCATCTACTAGCTCAATGACATTAGCAGATGCTACAACCTGATGGTCTCCTAAAGTTGGTCCATTTTCAGGTATGGGTGGTTGTCTATTTTCCTGATTTAGTCCAAGTGGATCTAGAGGTTCCCTATGGGATTGTTGATCTGCCATAATGGTTCTTTGCTCTCTTAATATCCTTTTATAGGTTCTCTCAATTTCAGGATCCAAAGTGAACTCTAAAGGTTGACGCTCATTCATACACAACTCAGGTGCCTGAAAAATAGAAAATCCAACTCTAGCGAGTCTAAATAAAGCTTAAAAGAAAATTCTTCTACAACAAACTCAAGCAAGAAAAAAATCAAACAAAAATCTAGTCCCCGAAAACGGTGCCAAAAACTTGATGCGGATGTGTAGTGGTACAAAAATAGTTACAATTTAATTACAACACACCTCAGAATATGCAAGTATACATAGTCTTGTTGCAGCAAGTAATAAGTATAAGAGTATCGTCTCCATAGGGACTAAATGTGATTCTTAACCAAGTTCAAGTCTTTTGCAGTGAATTTTTTAGTAACAAGAAATTAAAGACAATGATAGATTTGGTTTTGAACAGAAAACATAAATGACAGAAAAGTAAAAAAAGCAAGTAAAGAAAACAATAAAGGAAACCGATAAATGAAAGCAGTAAATGAAAGAAAGATAAATGACATGAAAAGTAAAGGAAAACAAGTAAATGACAAGAAATAAATATTCACATGATGGGGATGCTTAAGTTCATTTTAAGACAGGTAGGCGCAAACCAAAGAGGTCTGATGTAGCTAAATGCTTCCTACTAAGTCTATGTAATCTTCGTGATATCATAGCAAGGGTTCATGGTAGTTTTTCCCAAAGCTTACCTAAATTTTCAGCAAGTGAATTCCCATTCAAAATGCCTAATATGCTCTTGTTAATATTCTAGGTGAGAGATCGTTCCCAATCTTCCTTTTTTCGACACAAGATTACTCTTAGTGATTTATCCTAGAATGGAGATGGTAAATCAGTTTCCTCTTCTTACCAAAAGCAAGAAACGGGATGGAGATTAAATTGGCCAAATCTAATTCCAACATTCAAGCAATTAAAACCATCATCTTCCAACATCAAGAATCAAACATACACCCAACAACAACCAATTAACTCAACAAGGTCTTTAATCATAACCATTTAACATGAAAATGCATAATCTTTACAAATTAGATGATTGAAATTAAGCCCAACTCAACTAAGAGGTCTCGGCTACAAGGATTCATACAATAGAGGAAAGGATTCAAGAGAGAAAGTGTAATTTGAGACAAAAGAAGTTATACAAAGATAGATATAAGTAAAAACTCCCATTTTGATGAAGCTTTCAAGCCCACACGATCTTCTCTTGAGCTTCCTTCATCAATTTCTCCCTTGGAACACAAGCCCTAGCTGAAATTGAGACCCATTTTTATCCCACACTTCAATCAATTGAATACAATGTTTATATAAGCCCCAAATGAACCCTAACTCAACTCAAGTTAACCCTAACAAAAGTCCAAGTGTTTCCAACTAGTGTTAAATGAGATAAGTTGGTCCTGTGCAGGTGTTACAGTAACTGTTAAACACAACATTTCAGATTGTTGAAGCAAAACCAACTTCCAGATTGCTGAAGCAAAGTTTTCCAGAACAATGATTAGCTTCTCTAAAGCTTCTCTTTTAGATGTTCTTCTTCCTAAACAAAATGTCTCCATTAAGACACAAATACCATCAATTCACTTATTGTTAATGCTAAGATCAAGTAATAATCAAAACACAAGCAATCATGCACAAATTAGAAGGATCTCTTTGTTGGGATTTATGCCCTAAACTTGTGTAATTTTGATCAATTAAATAAAGGGTTATTTGTTTTGATAGAATTACAGTCTTGCTTTATAAATCCAATAAACTAAGCTCAAAGGTTATAACATATATCTTGAACATCAGTGTAGTTAACACTATTTGGATTGTGTTCAAGAATATAACCTAAATGGTCAATGGTATAAGAATAAGGTTGGAAACCTCATTCTGGAAACACCATGGATGCGACCCATTTTGTAATTAGTACAAATGAGGTAATCCAACTCATTCATGTAGTTGACATACGAGTGGGGGCATCTTGTATGAAGAGTTCATACAAGACCAAATCGAAAATTATTAGTCAAACCAATGTAACACCGTTAACATGATAAGACTGGTAATTTATAGATGGCATTAGTGACTTGACCTGAATCCTGAGCAAGTTAAGAACTCCTGCTTATAGGGGTTTGTCCTTAGACTAGTATGGGTGAGAGTGGCCTGTAGCCGACTCAATAAGCCTACCTTCTAAGGGACAGAACCTCGTAGGTAGTTGGGAACTTAATTGTGCAAGATGGAATTCACTCATTCCTATACTAAGGAATTAAATAGGTTGTTCCCTTAAGAACTGACTCCAGGTCCTGAACAACGGGGCTCCACCCTCTATGAGGGTATGAGTCTAAGGTAGGACCTTAGACTTGTTGTTCATTAGAGGATCAGTGGTGCTTAAGGAACAAAGAAGTAATCACAGGGGTAAAACGGTAATTTGACCCAGCTGTAATTACGGACAACCTGTGAAGGGTCGACTCATGGGTAATGACTATATCAGTGGACACAATATTATCAAGAGTGAGGAGAGTGCAACTACAGGAATATAGTGGAGTGACTTGTAGTTAATGAATATTGATTAACTTCATCAAAGAGTTTGATCAGTTAATCTCATATCATTGGAGCTCATGAACTATAGGTCCATTAGGTCCCTCCGTTGGCTCAACATGGTAATATTGAGGGTATAAAGTTAGGAATGAAATTGAAGTGTTTAATTTCATACATGAGGTGTTATATCAATTATATATGATATAATTGATATAATATATAGTTTTAATGTGAATTAGATTCATATATAAACCATATACTAAAGAGAGAATAAAGTAGAGGTAGGATGGTCATTTCCATCCTATTTCCCTATATATAAGGTTGCATGAGATGCAGGTTAAGTGATTCGAAGCCTTTGTTGTGTTGTTGGAAAGGTTCCAAAACATAAACATCTCTCTCACAACATCTCATATCACCTAAAGGGAACCCACATTCCTCTCTCACCTAGAGAACAACGAAGAAGATCAAGTGGTCGTGTCTTAGTCCGTTCGTGGTTCGTGTTGCTGAGATCTTAATCGTGAGAGTGGAAGAGCACTTGAAGAAAGGTTCTTCAAAGGTAATATTTCTTGTTGTCCATTATGTTTATATGCTTAATCTAGTTGTTTTTGTTCTTGAATTAAATCGTTGTAACTAAATCAAGAGCGTGTGATTCACAATCGCTTCCGCTGCGGGACTCGATTCATCTCTTTTATAGATAATTATTCTAGATTTGGGCATATTTACCTAATGCACCACAAGTCTGAAGCACTTGAAAAGTTCAAGGAATTCAAGACTGAGGTTGAAAATCAATTAGGTAAAACTATTAAAACACTTCGATCGGATCGAGGTGGAAGTACATGGATTTAAAATTTCAGAACTATATGATAGAACATGGAATTACATCCCAACTCACAGCAAAACGGTGTATCAAAAAGGAGAAATAGAACCTTGTTAGACATGGTTCGATCAATGATGAGTTATGTTCATCTCCCTAGTTCCTTTTGGGGATACGCAATGGAGACTGCAGTATCCATTTTGAATAATGTGCCCTCAAAAAGTGTTTCTGAAACACCTTTTGAACTCTGAGAATGACGTAAAGGTAGTTTATGTTATTTCAGAATTTGGGGTTGTCCAACACATGTGCTTGTGACAAATCCAAAGAAGTTGGATTCACGTTCAAAATTGTGCCTATTCGTAGGATACCCAAAAGAAACAAGACATGGTTTATTCTATGATCCTAAGGAAGATAAGGTTTTTGTGTCGACAAATGCAATTTTCTAAGAGGAGGACCACATAAGGGACCACAAACCAAAAAGTAAAGTAGTGTTGAGTGAATTAGACGGAACAATAGCAAAGGTTGCTAAGAACACTAGTACGTCAACAAGAGTTGTTGATAATAGTTTGTCTAGTCAAGAGAGTCCATCTCAAGAGTTGAGTATGCCTCGACGTAGTGGGAGGGTCATAATACTGCCTGACCGTTACATGGGTTTAGCTGAAGCTCAAGTTGTCATACCAGATGACAACTGCGAGGATCCATTGACTTATAATCAAGCAATGGTTGACAAAGACAAAGACAAATGGGTTATAGCCATGGACCAAGAAATGGAGTCTTAGTACTTCAATTCTGTTTGGGATCTTGTAGATAAGCCTGATGGGGTAAAACCTATAGGTTGTAAGTGGATCTATAAGAGAAAGCATTGTGTAGATGGGAAGGTTCAAACCTTTAAAGCTAGACTAGTAGCAAAGGGTTATACCCAGGTTGAAGAGGTTGACTATGAGGAGATCTTTTCACTTGTTGCTATGGTAAAGTCTATCCGTATCCTTCTTGTCATTGTCGCATATTATGACTATGAGGTACGACAAATGGATGTCAGGATAGACTTTTTGAATGGCAATCTTGAGGAAAACATCTACATGGACAAACCCAAAGGGTTCATTGAACCAGGACAAGAGCAAATTGTTTGCAGGCTTAAAAGGTCAATTTATGGAATGAAACAAGCCTCTAGGTCCTAGAATATAAGATTTGATGAGGCAATCAGATCTTATGGTTTTGACCAGAATGATGATGAACCTTGTGTCTACAAGAAAATCATCAATAGTTCTGTCGCATTCCTAATTCTCTACGTGGATGATATCCTACTCATTGGGAATGATGTAGGTTATCTTACTGACATTAAGGATTGGCTAGCTACGCAATTCCAAATGAAAGATTTGGGTGATGCACAAATTGTTCTTGGGATCCAGATTGTCCGAAACCACAAGAATAAAACACTAGCCTTGTCTCAAGCATCTTACATAGACAAAGTGTTGTCAAGATTTAAGATGCAAGATTCCAAAAAGGGTTTGTTGTCTTTTAGACATGGAATCCATTTGTCTAAGGAATAGTGTCCTAAGACACTTCAAGGAGTTGAGGATATGACACGGATTTCTTATGCATCAGCTGTTGGGAGCCTGATGTACCCCATGTTGTGTACAAGGTCTGACATCTGTTTTGCAGCTGAAATGGTCAGTAGCTATCAATCCAATCCATGACTTGAACACTGGACAACGGTTAAAACAATCCTTAAGTATCTTCGGAGAACAAGAAACTACATGCTTGTGTATGAGGCTAAGGATTTGATCCTTACAGATATACCGCAGATTCTCGACTTTCGATCGATAAAGATTCTCAAAATCTACATCGTGGTCGATGATTCACTCTTAACGGAGGAGTTGTAGTATGGCGAAGCGTAAAGCAAGGATGCATCGCTGATTCCACCATGGAGGTCTGTTGCGTGATATTTATGATATTGCAATACCGCAGTGTACGGGTCAAGTTTTAGTATAGTGATTTATGAGTCCAAGTATCGTCCTCGGGAATGGGTTTCTAGATTAATTAATTATTAAGGTACTAATTCTCAATTTTAGCTAAAGAAACATAACATGGATAGTTGGTTGAAGTAAATACAAACAAACAAACAAACATGTGGAGACACATATTGATAGATTTATGAGAAGTGATTTTATAAATTGAAGACCTAACTAACACATGCATTGAACCAATGAGATGAAATTATAAACAAGAAGTGAAATACTCAAGAAAATCTTTCGATTCTTAGTGAGCCTCATACATGCAATAAACTCATAGTCTCCATATGAACCTACAACATGCATGGCATTAAGGAACTTCTTTATGTGTTTCCCTAAGATTTCTAGGTCACTCTCGTGTCAGACTTCTCAGGGTTTTGACAATTTTGCTCTAATTCAAGCTTTATCTCTCGAGTCCATTTAAATCAACAAATTAAAAAGTAAAGAACGAATTGCCAAAAATAACGACAAAACATGCTTCAATACATCACAAGAAAGTCATAACAAGCAAATCAAATCCTGTCTTCGATCTCGAACCTCCACGAATGCTTTGGCTCCAAAAATCACTCTTTTCTCTCTTCTTGCAAGGTGTATTTCAAAATTAGGGTAAAACTCTACCAAACTGTGCTCCCCATTACAGGAATCATAATGTTGTATTTATAGGCATCAATGGGGCAGCGTTGCGACACTAGGGACAGCGTTGCAACGCTGTACCCTAAACGCGTGGTAAATATGGAAACTATCGGCAACGTTGCAATGCTAGGGACAACGTTGCAATGCTGCTACCTTAACGCGCGCGCCCCTATCGATCTGGCGTTGCGACGCTGCAAGGCAGCGTTGCAACGCCCTCTGTGCGGCTTTTCATGCGTGCACCCTTATCGATATAGCATTGCGACAAGTTGCTTCATATTCGACCTTGATAGCACACAAAATGTGCAATCCTTAGGCTTAATTATTGCTAGTTTTGTAATGATTTCATCGTTTTTACGTTTTTAAATCACTCAATTTCAGGATAAGAGCTTAAACAGAGTTATTGAAGACAATTTGGAGTATCATCCTCAGGAATGGTTTTCTAGATTGATTAACTACCAAGATATTAATTCTTAGTTTTATCTAAAGTAACAAAAATTGGAATAAAGGTGAAAATAAAGATAAAAAGATAGATATACAAGTGGAGACACGAATAAGATTAAATTGTTAGGGGGATTGATTTCACAAGTTAATTCCTTAATTAGCACATGCAATTGACTATGGTTGTGAGATTATAAACAAGAAGTTAAAGACATTCAAAAGAACTCTCTCGAGCTCCAATGATTCTCATGCACAATGATAAATCCTAAACCTTATGAATTTTAAAAGCATGCATGGCATTAAGCTACTTCTTAAAACGTTTCCTAAAGAACCCAAATCACTTTCGTGCCCATATTTACTAAGGATCTTGGCAACTATGCTCTAATCTAAGTCTATTCTTTCAAAATCAACTTAAACCAACAAATCATGCTAAACTTGGCCAAAGAAAAGCAAGCATTTAAGGAAGAATTGCCAAAAATAAAGCAACACAAACATAAATTCAATACAGTAACTAACACAAGTTCATAACAAGCTACAACAATCCCCTAACTATGGAAATTAGTTACTCATAATCACCATAAAAACATGTTAATCTCATAGAAGAGTCTATAAAGTAAGCTACAAACTAAAAGAATGAGAAATAAAACGTGTATGTGTCGATGTCGGTCCCTGCTTTCCGAGCTCCCGTCACGATCTCGAGCCTCCACTCACGTCTTGGCTCCCAAGGAAGGCTCTTCTTCTCCTTTTAGAGTGTATATTTCGAAATTAGGTACAAAAATCTATCAAATTCGACCCCCCTTGCAATGGGTACATCATATTGTAATTATAGGTTTAATCGGCACGGCGTTGCAACCCCATGGGCAAAGTTGCAACATCGTGCCCAAGGTGGTAAAACAAATATGGAAATGCCTGCAGCTCGGCATTGCAACGCTGTAACCTCTCACGCACGTTTGCTTATTGTATCGGTTGCAGCGTTGCAACACCGTCATCACAACTTCAATATGCCAATTATCCGCAACATCGGCGTTGCGACGCCTAAAATGGCGTTGCAACACCGTCACCTCGGGTCAACATGCTTGATTTGGTCCTTGTCCTTCCACTCGATGTCATTTTTAGCTCCAAAAGCCTTGAAATGAACTCGAATACTCCAAAATATCTCCATTTGATCTATAAAAGCTCTATAAAAGCACTTGATTTGGTCCTTGTCCTTCCCTAAGTTCGTTGTTAAGCCACATGTTCAAACTTGAGAAAGAGAAGAGAAGTTTGGTCTCAAAATTCAAATCAAATGAAAGAATCAAAGGCTCATGAGGCACAAAAGGCAAGACTCAGAAAGCTTAGAAGAATGATTGTTTAAACTTGATTTTCTTTTATCTCTGTAATAATGTTCTTTTTTTTCGTATCTTTTTCACTTTCTAATTCTGTATCTTGCATTTTGCTGTTAACTTATGAATTAATTTTCTCTATCATGATATAGAATATGTAGTGGATGCCTCAACATCAACTAAGCCAAAGGGTGAAATGGCTAAGTCAAAAGGATAAAATGAAAAGCTAGAAAAAGCACAAACTACTCTGATGCTGATTTTGTCTCTGAGCGCACTCTTGAATTAAAATAAAATGAAGATGATGTTACCTTGTCTTCTCCGCAAAAGGTAGAGTTAAGATTCTCAAATTGTTAAGTGTTAGGATAGTTAAAATCATTAATTCTCCCCCTGAATTATTTTAGGGTTGACTACACAAATAGCCATATTTTAATTTATGTTTTAAAAAATGGTCTAATTATTCTTTATTTTTAAAAACGGCCAAATAACTATTTAGAATTATAACTAATAATTATTAAATGACTGAACTAGCCCTAACAACTTTATTGACTAAGATTCCTTCATCATAGGGTAGTTATATTTAATTGAATAATCTAAAATAAAATAATGCAATTACGTAATCTAAACAAACAAATATAATCCATTCAAAATTCAAACTTCAAAACAGAATTCGTAGAATTTAAATTAAACTACTCTAAATTCTTAAAGATAAACAGAAAAAAAATCTTCCTAATATAAAAAAAAATATACACAGTAATTAAAAAATGATTATATAACAACAAAGAAAAAAATAAAAGTAATTAACCAGCTAATAATATCACATGAAAACTTACACTAAAATTGAAACACTATTTGAAGAGAAAAATATCTTTCAAATAAAATTGAAGGATTCTAGAAGATTCCCTAATTATAGTGTAATTATATTAAATTTAAAATCAAAGTCTAAAATAAAACAAATAAAACTAATTATCTAAATAAGAAAAGAAGTTATGATTCATTATCTAAAATTTAAACAAAAATTTCACAACTCTTAACAATAATTTAAACAAAACCAAAGTATTCTTAAAAAAAAACCTCAAAACTAAACTAAATGTATAATGACTTATCACTGTGAAAAACAATATTTGGAGAGAGAAATACCTTTCAAACCCAATCGAATGATCCATTCTATCATTTTCCTTTTTTCTTCGCTTCCTCACAAAATTTCAATCGGTTTCCAAACTTCAAAGCTCCTGGATCATTGAACTCATCTCCTCTATTCGTAAAGCTTGAAATCTCGTTAAGCAGGTGCATTCTTAGGTTTGTCTGACAAAAAAGGGTAAAATATACTCACTATTTCTTCATTTGAAATTCAAAATCTTCATTATATTTTTAAATCGAGAAACTCAGGTATAAGTGTTGTGGGTGAAATTGAACTAAGAAAATAAATCCGAATTATAAGACGAATCAGGTAAGATCAACTTTGAAAAGGAAAAGGAAAGTCAAAGATCCTATAAATAGATCATTCTGACTCCAAGGATAGGGGAATTCAACTGAACCCTCATTCTCTAAATTATAGCTTGTTACACTTTTCTTCCTATATTATGGTTGATTACATTTTTCTTCCTCTCTAACTTAAGCATCGAAGCCGATGTGGCAAGCACCACACCGGTGCCCAGGTTCTTCCTTGTCTTGCAGGTCGCGTTCTTCTCCAAAAAATATAAATTTATCGTGGTTGTCACGTGGAGGTCAGGTGTGTTCTTCTGTCCAAAATTTGACAATAACAATTAGCGCCGTCTTTGGGGAACGACAACGCTTGCTTGAAAAACTTTGTGCTTGAGTCAATCCTCCTATGAAAAGATGAGCAAAATTTTTGGAAACAAACATCATGATGAGGATGAAGACGATTCCAATCAAGATCATCATCCATGACGAACGAGAGAGGTCACTCCTCCTCGACCTCGTATGCTAACTAGAAGAGGGGATGACCAAGTTGAAGAAAAGGTTGACAACATGGACAAGTACCTATTGAAAATCCTCGAAAAACTCGACCAACAAGACTTCAGAGAGAAGAACAATGAGAAGAGAAATCATCTCTCATATGAGATCCAAGAAAAGGAAAAAAGCAAATGTAGTTGAAAATCAAAATCTCATACCCAAAAACCAACAGTAAGTTGATCCTAGGAGGAAACAACAAGTCACGCCATCCATCGATTAAAAATAAGGTGAGCAAGGTAGGTAACTGAAATTTGTTGTGCAGATTATCTCGCAATGTTGATGCCCAAAGTCGACCATGCTTTGTTGAAAAGACGATCGCGAAAAGCATTGAAGCGACATCAGACTTACAAAGTGTAATCAATAAAAAAAATGGAGAAATTGACACTCTAGGAGACTGAATATCCTCATAAGTACAACAATAACTAGAGAAAATTTGAGGCACACCTCGAAATGTCAAGAATGACTCCAAAAATTTGATAGATTACTCTCAAATAAGTCTCCATGTCAATAGCTCATGACAACAAAGCTAAACCATGAACTAAGAAGATAAATCTGAATTACAAGAGGAATCGGGTAAGATTAACCTTTTTAAATCTCATTCCTAGATAGAAAGAGAAATCGATTTAAATCCTTATCTGAAAAGGAATAGGAAAGTAAAAAATCCTATAAATAGATCATTATGACTCAAAGGACAGGGGAGCTCCATTAAACCCTCATTCTCTAAATTATAGTTTGTTACACTTGTCATCCTTGTCTGACTTAAGCATCGGAGCCGGTGTGGCGCGCCAAGGTTTTCCCTTGTCTTGAAGGTCGCATTCTTCCTTAAAGTATACAAATTTACCGTCGTTGTCACGTGGAGATCATATGTGTTCTCCTGTCCAAAATTTGACAACAACAATAAGAAAAGTAAGAAACTGATCGAAGTTTGGCTCCAATGGAAGAACAACCCCGTCGAGGAAAAATTACGGGATAGGAGAATGAGGAAACAACAAAAAAACTTTTGACACAAAAATTAATGTATTTACAAAAGATATTAAAAATATTCTCCAGTCTTTAAGAAAGATACATGATATAAATATATTCAAGAATGAATAGATTTTTTTTATTTAATGTTTTAAATTAGGTAATTTGTTATACTGTTGAAATATTTTGAATTAACATTTGAAGGATGGTAAAAGGAACGAGATATACATAAGTAACTAAATTTTAGGTTAATTAATTTTATTTTAAATGTTAGATAAATAAGAATATTGTAATTGAACATCAATGACTCCAAATAATATGAAATGTATACAGTGTGTATTTCTATGTCAATAATTGAAAACGTAATTAGTCATTCAACTTCTATTTCCAACAATAATAATAAAAAAAAGAACACAAATGCCATAGATAAAAATCAAACCCTATGTAAAAATATATATATATATATATATATATATATATATAATATAGAAATTGAATGTGTTTAAAATATAAACAAAAAAGGATTGATGGTTCTTGCATGATCTGCAATTATGTCCTTACCCACACTGACCACACTTCATAGACACTCTCTTTTCAAACCGAGATGTTATTCTCTTTTTTTTAGACCGATCAACAGAATGCTTGATGTTGAGAGGAATAATTGGATCATCATCCATAGAATAATCCAAATTAGAGACAACCGTATTTGAACACAGAAGTTGAATGATCATGCTCCCCATCCTGGTGTCTAACTGTAATTAAATAAAGATGTATTTAAGAAATCTAATTCAATTATTTCTTAATACTCAATAATAAAATGAATATTGTTAGCAACACCATCTAACAAAATAATAGAAAGAACCCACATAACATCTCATCATAAAAAATTCTAATTATATTGGATTTATTCGAACTATCCCTATAAACATTCAATCGAGTAATAAATTGATGACTCGCGAAAGATGAAGTTTATTATTAATAAAATCACAAAAATGTTGAAAACTAGAATCTAAACAAACCAATATATTTGTAACCTCAAAATGTTGGTATCGATTAGCTTCATCACAATAAATGACATTTGAATCTAAAAAAGTGTATCAAACTACAAACTAAAAAATAAGGTACAAAAGAAGAGCAAAACAAACAAAAAAAAAAACAGTGAAAAAAACATAAACAAACGTGAAAATGTGAAGGAAGAACTTGAAAAACGAACCAACGAATGGAAGAGAGAAAAAAAAAGAGTGAAGGTACAAAAAAATGAAATAAATTAAACAATCAATATGTCGATAAAGACCTAAAAATGAGAGATTCATATTAAAAAAATGAATCTTGAAGAATAAAATCTTTATAAATCTCTATTTTTAAATAATTTTAAGTATGGATTAAGATACTTACTGCAATCTAAATATTTGAAAGTCAGAGAGAGAGATTTTTTTTTAAAAAAAATTGGTCAGTATGTTGATAAAAACTTGAAAAACGATAAATTGTTTTAAAAAATTAATAGAATAAAATTTTATAAATCTCAATTTTTAAAAGATTTTAAATAAAGATTAAGATACTAACTGCAACGTAAATAAGTGAAATTACACTTTAGATACACCTGAAATAAAGGAGGAGAGAGAATGCTTTATTTTTTAAAAAAAAAAGAAATCGAGAATGGGGTAGAAAGCAAGAGAGATAATGATTTTTAAAAAAAACAAAAATGGGTAGATATAGAAGGGTAAACTGGGAATTTGAAAAAAAATGTCACACGTGCACCTCATGTGTGGCCATATAATTGAAAAAAAATCACATGGCCATTTTTAAATGATCCATTATTTTTGGCCATGTCCATTCTTTCTGATCGACATCCTTAGTGATATGATCCACATTTGTACATGCATTATAATTAGAGGTAATAGTCGTGGAACAATCAAATTCAGCACCTTCTGGATAATAAATGACAACATGGACATTATTAGAGACATCATCAAATATGGTAGAGAGACCCCACATAATATCCCTATCATCGGTAATTCTAATTACACTAGATTTATTAGAACAATCCCTTCAAAGACTCAACCGAGTAATAATTTGATTATTCGAAAAGTGAAGTTTGCTACGAATGGAATCGAAAAACTGGGTAAAATTAGAATCCAAAGTTACGAGCACATATGAAATTTTAAAATTGTTGTATCGATTGGATTCATTCCATATCCCATCATGCAATATAATTAGAGATAGTAAAGGCTGGAACCTATAAAAAAAGTTACAATCTACAAAATTTATTACTCCCTGTGGAAATTGACCTAGTCCACTATTTCTACAAGTTAGAGTGGGAAATCAGTTTTAATTTTTGTAGGGCTCGACAACCCGTTCACCACTAGCAATCTGACTCTTTTTTTTAGGTCAAATTGAATTTTGGATGAGCTTGATGAAATTGAAATTCTCAATTAAACAGCGGAAGTCAATCGGAATGAAAACTCGTTTTTCATTTTTTAAATCGAAATACCAATACACTGGCAAAAATAAATGATAAGTAGAAAAAACATGCTCAATTTACAAAATCATTCCAGAAACATGAGCAAAAACCTCCAGTAGAACATAACCACTTGGGAAACCTAAACAAGTGTAGTTTTGTAATAATGTTATTCAAATAAATAAAGAGTTATTTATTGTATTCTCGCACATAAACCTAAATTCAATAAACTAAGTGAAGGGAATGAAACTCCCCACGCAGCGGAAGACGATCGAATTGTCGCGATGATGTTGTGCAACTTAAATTCGTTAAAATTATCTAACACTTAGATTTAGGCTAAACATGCATTTTATGGAAGAAAAACAGTTAGATAGGTCTACTTACTTGTTGAATACGGTCTTCAATTTCCTTCCACCGATCACGAACTCTTCGTGCTTCCTCGATCTCAACAATCTAGAACTCTTCTCACGAACGTAGACCGAACACCACCACTTGGCTTCTCGGTTGTTCTTCTTTTGGAAGAATGAAGATGGTGGGATCTTAGGTTTTGGTTTTAGGACGAGAAAACTTGAGAGAGAATTGAGAGAGAGAGGAGAGCTTCTTTTGGTGAGCATTCCAAAAATGAGCTTCAAGCCTTTTAACCCTTCTTGCAAAAGGGGTTTAAATAATGGAGATAAGTGGAGTTGAAATCTCCACCTATTTACCATTTTACCACAACCATAGGTTATGTAAATCATAGTTACATAACCATATATTATAAGATATCTCATATCTCATTTCAAAAATCACATTTGCAATATTGTGGATTTTTAAATTGAATCACATCCAATTTAATATCTCTCAATCTAATTTCTCATAATTAGCTTTAATTCAACAATTAGGCTAACCTATAGTTTATTATGAATCTCATTCATATTAAACTATATATTATATCATTCATATCTCATATAAATGCCATAAATGCCCTTTAGTGAAATTGAACACTTCAATTCACACCAAAACAATAAACCTTCTTTTAATCTAGTTTGAGTCAACCGAGTGACATAATGGACCTACAGTGACGAGCTCCAATGATTCGAGATTAACCTATCAAACTCTTTGACCCAGTTAATCAACATTCATTAGCTACGGTAACACTCCACTAAAGCCCGTAGCTGCACTCCCGTCAGTGCAAGATATTACGTGTCCACTCATATAACCAATGCCCATGAGTCGATCCTTCATAGGTTGTTCGTAGACACGATTGGGTAAAATTACCGTTTTACCCCTGTGTCTACTTCTTGCTCCTTAAGTCCCCACTGCTCCTCAATGAACAACAACGTTGTAATGGTCCAACCATACACAACAACCCTCTCGTGCCAGTGAGAGGGTGGGCACCCGTTGTCCAAGCCTTGGAGACAGCACATAAGGGAACAACGCCTCTAGTTTCCTTAAAGGCGGGAACGAGTAAATTCCATCTCGCGTAGTTAAGTTCCCAGCTCCCTACTTGGTCCTGTCCCTGAGAAGATCGACATATTGGGCGAGTAATTGTGACCACCCTCACCCGTACTAGTCAAAGGACAGATCCCCGCAGACAGGAGTTCGTAACACGCTCCAGATTCAGGTCAAGTCACTAATGATCATCTACGAAGTTATTAGTCCTTACTGTCAGCGGTGTTACATCAGTAGGTCTAATAGATCACGATCCGGTCTTGTACAATCTCATTGTACAGGATGCCCCCACTCGCATGTCAACCACATGAACGAGTAAGATCACCTCGTTTGTATCTTAAGCGGGTCGCATCCACAGTGTATCCAGGATTAGGTCTAAAAGCCCATCCATATACTGTAGACGTTCGGGTCATTCACTCGAACGTGTGAAGGGAATGAGAATCCCCGCGCAGCGGAAGACGATCAAATCGTCATGGTATCATCATGCAACATGCTTATTAAAATCGATCTAACTATTAGATCTAGACTAAACATGCTGAAATTTTACAGCAAGAAGAAAAACTTACTTGTTGTAGATCAATTTATCAAACTCTCCTTGTAGATCACGAACTCTTCGCGCTTCTCGATCTCCACGAACTCTTCCCACGAACGGATTCCAAACACTACCAAATGATCTTCTTGGTTGTTCTCTTTTGGAGAAAGGAAGTTGGTGGGAACTTTTGAGTTTTCGAAAGAGTGGAGAAATGAGAGAAATTGAGAGAATTCACTTTTGGATTCTTAGGTCAAAATCCAAAAAATGACAACTTGGCTCACCAAACCCATCTTACAAAGGGTTTAAATAGTGGAAAGATGAAGTTCACAACTTCACATAATTACCACTTTACCACAACCATATGTTATGTAAATCTCATTCACATAATTATATAATATAAGATATCTCATATCTTATGTTGCAAATCTCATTTGCAATAATTGTGGATTTAATCAAATTGAATCACATTCAATTTATTTTATCTCTATCAATTTCTCCTACAAGCCTTTAATTCAACAATAAGGCTAACATATAGTTTATTATGAATCTCATTCATATTAATCTATATATTATATCATCTATATGATATAATTACTCTTAAAGTGAAATTGAACACTTCAATTTCATACCAAAACATTAATCCTTCTTTTATCCCAGATTGAGCCAACCAAGGGACCTAATGGACCTACAGTGATGGGCTCCAATGATTTGAGGTTAACCAGTCAAACTCTTTGACTCGGTCAACCAATGTTCATTAGCTACAGTAACACTCCACGAAAGCTTGTAGCTGTACTTCCATCAGTGTAGAATATTACGTGTCCATTGATATAACCAATGCTCATGAGTCGACCCTTCACAGGTTGTTCGTGAGACTACCGGATCAAATTACCGCTTTACCCTCGTGTCTACATCTTGTTCCTTAAGTCCCCACCGCTCCTCTAATGAACAACATATTGTGATGGTCCAACCATACACAACACCCTTCTCGGGCGGTGAGAAGGTGGGCGCCGTTGTCCAAGCCCCGAGACAAAGACTTAAGGGAACAACCCTCTAGTTTCCCTATAGGCGGGAACGAGTGAATTCCATCTCGTAATTAGGTTCTCACTCTATACTTGGTTCTCGTCCCCGAGAAGAGGCATATTGGGCGAGTGGATCGAGACCACCTCACCCGTACTAGTCAAAGGACGGACCCGTGGCAGGCAGTCAAATGTCCGTAATACGCTCGTGATTCGTGTCGAGTCACTAATGGTCATCTACGAATTTATTAGTCTTTACTGTCAACGGTGTTATATCAGTAAGTCTAAAAATTCACGGTCCGGTCTTATACAATCTCATTGTACAGGATGCCCCCACTCGCATGTCAACCACATGAACGAGTCAGATCACCTCGTTTGTATCTAATACAAAGCGGGCGCATTCACAAGCAGTATCCGTGATTAGGTCTCCAACCCCATCCTTATATTGTAGACCGTTCGGGTCATTAACTCGAACGTGATCCTCCTTGTGTGTCAACTACACACCGTTCAAGTTCTAGTTCTCTCATATATTCAATGACCCTGGAGCTTAGTTTATTGGAAAAGTTTAAAATATTTGCGAGACACAAAGTGAAGAAAAGAATAAGTCTTATTAATTTCGAAACAATATTTTACAAACACGAGATTAGGACAGAAATCCCAACAAACTCCCACTTGGACTAAGCTAGTGGAGAAGGTACATTTCCAAAATGTATTTGAGTTACAATAAAAAATTACAATAAACTAGGGCATTGAATACCCGTTCACACATCTCCCACTTGCCCTAGTCAAGAAGCTCTCGAATACCTAGACTCTCTAGGTGACCCTCAAACACTTTAGCCGTGAGGGGCTTTGTAAATGGATCAGCTACATTGTGCTCTGATGTTATCTGCGTGGTATCGCGTCGCTCGCGGTGCACAATTTCCGTGATCGATGACACTTGCGCTCAATGTGTTTACCTCTTTTATGGCTTCGAGGCTCACGTGAGTTGGCTACTGCACCACTGTTATCACAGAACAGCGTGATTGGCAAGTTCATATTTGGAACAACTTCCAAATCCGTCATGAACTTCCTTAGCCAAACAATTTCCTTTGCAGCTTCACAAGCCGCAACATACTCTGCTTCCATAGTGGAATCAGCAATGCATCCCTGTTTGATGCTTCGCCATACTACAGCTCCTCCATTCAAAATGAAGGCTGACCCTGAAGTGGATTTCCTAGAATCCTTATCGGTCTGAAAATCAGAATCCGTGTATCCTGTAAGGATCAAATCCCCACGACCATACACTAAGTTGTAGTTCCTCGTTCTCCTAAGATACTTGAGGATTGTCTTTACGGCTGTCCAGTGATCTAATCCTTGATTGGACTGATATCTACTGACAATAACTACTGCATAACAGATGTCGGGCCTACTACACAGCATAGCGTACATCAGGCTCCCTACAGCTGAAGCATATGGAATACGTCTCATATCCTTAACATCTTGAGAAGTCTTAGGACACTGATCCTTAGACAAGTGAACCCCATGCCTAAAAGGCAGCAAACCCTTCTTGGAGTTCTACATCTTATATCTAGACAACATCTTGTCAATATAAGATGCCTGAGACAAGGCTAGCATTCTGTTCTTCCGGTTCCAGACTATCTGGATACCTAGAACATACTGAGGTTCTCCCAAATCTTTCATTTGGAATTGTGAAGCTAGCCATTTTTTTAAGGTCAGTAAGAAAATCTACCTCATTCCCAATGAGAAGAATATCGTCCACGTACAACACCAAAAATGCGACAGTTTTGTCAACGATTTTCTTGTAGACACAAGGTTCGTCGGCATTTTGATCAAAGCCATAAGATTTGATTGCTTCATCAAACCTTATATTCCAAGACCTCGAAACTTGTTTCAGTCCATAAATGGACCTATGAAGCCGGCAAACCTTTTGCTCTTGGCCTTGGGCAATGAACCCTTTGGGCTGGTCCATGTAGATGGTCTCATCAAGTTTGTCATTCAGAAAGGTTGTCTTGACATCCATCTGCCATACCTCGTAGTCATAATACGCGCGATGGCCAGAAGGATCCTGATTGACTTTACCATGGCAACAGGTGAAAAGGTCTCCTCATAGTCAACCCCTTCAACCTGAGTAGAACCCTTTACCACTAGTCGGGCTTTGAAGGTTTGCACCCTTCCATCTACGCCACGTTTACGCTTGTAGATCCATTTACAACCAATAGGTTTTACCCCATCCGGTTGATCCACAAGCTCCCGCATGCAATTGAAGTACATAGACTCCATTTCTTGGTCCATAGCTTTAATCCACTCGTCTTTATCAACATCAGCCATTGCCTGATTATAGGTCAATGGATCCTCACAGTCATCGTCAGCAGCAACAACTGAGGTTTCAGCTAAACCCATATAGCGATCGGGTTGTCTCACATTCCTCCCACTACGTCGAGGCATTCCCAACTCTTTGGAATGGATTTGACTAGGCGTACTAGGGTCAACAACGCTTGCCGACGTACTAGCCCCATCCGCAACTCTTGCTGATGTACTGCCCATTTCATTCAATACAATTTTACTTTTTGGTAAATGATCCCTGATGTGGTCTTCCTTCAAGAAAATAGCGTTTGTCGACACAAGCACTCTATTTTCCTTGGGATCATAAAACAGACCACCCTAGTCTCTTTAGGGTAACCTACGAATAGGCACAATTTCGAACGGGGTTCCAACTTCTTCGGGTTTGACACCAACACATGGGTAAGACATCCCCAAATTCTGAAGTGATGTAAACTGCCTTTACGTCCACTCCATAGCTCAAAGGGTGTTTCACAAACACTCTTTGAGGGAACATTGTTCAAAATGTAAACTGAGTCTCTACTGCACTTTCCGCAAAGAATCAGGAGATGAGCATAGCTCATCATCGACCGAACCATGTCCAATAAGGTTCTATTTCTCCTCTCCGATACACCATTCTGCTGTGGCATACCAGGTGCTGAGAGTTGGGATGTAATTTCGTGTTCTATCATATAGTCCTGGAATTCAGTGTCCATGTACTCTCCACCTCGATCCGATCGAAGTGTTTTAAGCGATTTACCTAAGAGGTTCTCAACCTCAGTCTTATACTCCTTGAACTTTTCAAGAGTTTCAGACTTCTTATGCAATAGATAAATATACCCATATCTGGAGTAATCGTCTATGAAAGACACGAAGTACTCATAACCGCCCCGAGCTTTAACATTCATCGGACCACAGAGGTCAGAATGTACTAACTCAAGAGGCTTTTTGGGTTCTCTATCCTTTTTCACTAAAAGGACGTTTGGTCATTTTGCCTTCAAGGCATGACTCACATATTGGTAAAGAGTTTTCTTCTAACTCGTTTAGAAGTCCACTCTTCACCAGTTTCTCAATCCTATTGAGATTAATGTGGCCTAACCGTAGATGCCAAAGATGGGCATTTTCTTTTGGAGAAATTTTTGCTTTCTTAGTTCGTGTTTCCACAATTTTAAACAATTCAGTATTTAAAACACTTTTAACCGAATTGGGTTTTAAAACATACAGATTATTTTCAAATGAAACTGAACAAATAACATTCCCTTTGAAAGAAATAAACGCTTTATTCAATTCAAAAGAAACTGAAATACAATGTTCAATTAAGCAGGAAATAGAAACAAGTTTTCTAGTAAACCCTGGAACTATGTACAAATTGTCTAACAATAAGTACTTCCCGCCAAAATGCAAATTTCACCGTGTCGATTGTTGCAAAGAGAGACAAGCTCCCGGATCCAACCCGTAGAGTCACCTCACCTCTCTCGCGCAGTTGGTGCCAGAATCAATCCTCGAAAGAAGAACAAAAACGTGGTTAGTGGCGCTGAATCTAATATCTAGGAAGAGTCATTACTCCCACTAAACATGTTTCTACCACAAGTAAATCACATTTACCTTGGTTCTTCCTCTCGACCGTGAATTTGGGATGGGCTTCTCTTCCAAAGGTCCGCTTCCATTGCAAAGTGGAAACACTTTCCTTTCTCTGCAAACCTCCTTGCCCTTCTTGCTCTTACGGGCGGCATTTCGGTCGGGTTTACCCCTCTTCATCCTCTTTTTCCCTTTCGGGCGTAAAGGAGCAACAAGTTTTGTCCCGCAGGTCGAACCCACGTGATAAGACTCCAGTAGGCAACATTTGCCTCGGGCTTTCCTTGACCTGCTCAGTGGACCGGAAATTCTGTAGCTCATTGAGGAGGGTAGTCAGAGTGTAGCAAATTTTGTTCATAACAACATTGCTATGAAACTGAAGGAAACTCTGCGGAAGAGTCTCCATAATAAAATCGACTGCTCGACTCGTCGATCGAAGCCCCATTCATCTCGCTGGAGTTAAAGCGGGTCATCATGTCTAGAACATGTTCACGGACGAGACGACCCTCTTTCATCCGAGCGTTGAAAATATATTTGAGCGAGTCATGCCGGACCTGAAAGGACTTTTGTCCAAACATTTCCTGCAAGGACTCCATGATTTCCTTAGCGGAAAACATCAGCTCATGCTTCTTTGCCAAAACATCAGACATGCTGGCAATTATATAGACCTTGGCCTTTTCATTGGTCCTGATCCATCGATCATACGTATCCCGTACAACCCACGACGCGGTCGAGCCCGACATCAGAAGACACTCCTCAGACAACACGAACTTTATGTCGTCAGTCACCAAAATTGTACTGATGTTATTTTTCCAGCTCTGGTAATTATGTCCCACTAACTTATCGGAAGCGAGTAAAGCTATAATAGCGCTAGACATTTTTAGCTGAAAATTTAAGAAAAAATCTGTATTAGTCTCGCAAAAACCTTTTTGAAAAACCAATCTAGTTTTAGCAAAAAATGTTTCATGATCCCTAGGTCATTCAAAAGTATGCAATGATACCCTAAAGGTTTAGAATGACTGCCACCGAAGGGTGAATAGAACATTCCTCCTCTAGGACGAGACTTTCTCGATCAGACCCTAATCCTAGAATAACTCTTATTCCAATAGGCATCCAAATACTATTGTTCGGTCGAATTCATTAACACTTAACGAATTCAGTGAGTGTCACCCTCAATCTTTAAGTTTCCAAGTATCCGTCCAAACAATAGTCACCGAAGGGTGAACTAAGAAGGAAAACCAACTAGGAAACTATATCCCTTTCGAGAATTCACTGTGTTCCGACTCCCATGATCAAGCTCTCCGAAGGGATTGTCTGGTCCAGGCCAAACTAGCTGGCAGATCATAGGTGTCTCACGGTGTGAATCGAAAGAAGAGACCGTGGGTCTCGTTTTCACAAGTCCCGCTCCCACTCACTATAAGTACTCTCTCCATCTACGATGATATTGATCTATACAAATGCCACCCGAAGGGGGACGCTCTCATTTGCGCCACGAGGTTGAGTATAGATCTCACGGTGCGGACTTAACGGAGATTTGTTGTTGGAAATTCAAATGTATCTTATACACCATATTTCCTCCCAATCAGTACTTTAATTTTTAATAGGGATTGACCTAGATAATCGGCTAAAAATTACCTAAGTCTACCAATATAACTCTTATATGGTATTTAGCCTAAGTCTATAATCACATTATTAACTTAGGTCTATGTGAGAAAATTAATTAACACTTAATTAATGGCACTCACGTAAATATAATCTAAGAATCTCCGGACCGAATTCACTCCCGTGCCTGTTTCGTGTAGGGGTGTTCAAAGAAGCGTCAACTTAAATACCACAGCCTTATACAAAACCTTCCTTAGACAGAGTTACTAATCAGTCACCATTCAAAGATTATATTTGATTTCCTAAAATTCTAATCTTATTAGAAAATTAGAAAACCTAAGTCTAATTATTCAAGTTCTAAACACTTTAAAACTAATAATTAACTTAGGTTACATGCATTTCTATGTTATAGTGTTTGATCATTCATCACATGAATAACTATATACTATAACATGGTTACCATTCATCACATGAATATGAATGCATGAGCATACATTAATCTAAAATATAACACTTATATTAATTAAATTAAATATGCATTTAATTACATTATAACTCTTATAATATAACCTATCATGCAAACTATATTATAACTCTTATAATATACATGATGCATGATTACGTTTAACCTAAGGTGGGATTTTAAAACTATATGACATACATTATGCAAATAGAAATTAATTAAAATTATACATCTCATGCATAAAATAATTAAATAGCAAAATTAGACCGGTTTTTGGTACCTAGGAGCAATTATTTAATTAAATAAAATTAATATAACAATTATATTAATAATATTTAATAAAATAATTAAATAATTAAAAATTTAATTAATTAAAACATTTTTTTATAAAAAAAACTGAAAATTTAATAAATATAAAAAACTGAAAACCGTCACGTTCGCGTGCATTCAATCTCCAATCGTTACAGCGTTGCAACGCTGTGGGCAGCGTTGTAACGCTGTCGCCTGCAACGTTGAGTTGCGTTCTCAACGCCAGCAGCGTTGCAACGCCATCATGTTGCAGCGCCCCGACCGCAAGGACGGCGTTGAGACGCCGTTGGGCAGCGTCTCAACGCCATCGACAGAACAACACTGTTCTTGCTATTTTTCGCCCGGTTTTTCGCCTGTTTTCGCTCCGATTTCTTCACAGCAACTCTTGCCACGAACGACCCGGACTTACAGACTCGATTTACAACAAAAATGCCCCAAACAATGGGCCCTTACATTGATCTCATCAACATAATTGTAAATCTAATCTAGTGCCAAAAACCGAAGACATCCATTTCGCAAACCAAGCAATCATCTCATGAAAATATGGTAAATTACCCACCTAAATCTTAATAAAACAGTGCATAGATGAAGAACCATCGAAATGGCTCTGATACCATTTGAAGGGAATGAGAATCCCCGCGCAGCGGAAGACGATCGAATCGTCATGGTATCATCATGCAACATGCTTATTAAATTCGATCTAACTATTAGATCTAGGCTAAACATGCTGAAATTTTACAGCAAGAAGAAAAACTTACTTGTTGTAGATCAATTCAGCAAACTCTCCTTGTAGATCACGAACTCTTCGCGCTTCTCGATCTCCACGAACTCTTCCCACGAACGGATTTCAAACACTACCAAATGATCTTCTTGGTTGTTCTCTTTTTGACAAGGGAAGTTGGTGGGAACTTTTGAGTTTTGGAAAGAGTGGAGAAATGAGAGAAATTTAGAGAATTCACTTTTGGATTCTTAGGTCAAAATCCAAAAAATGATAACTTGGCTTACCAAACTCATCTTACAAAGGGTTTAAATAGTGGAATGATGAAGTTCACAACTTCACATAATTACCACTTTACCACAACCATATGTTATGTAAATCTCATTCACATAATTATATAATATAAGATATCTCATATCTTATGTTGCAAATCTCATTTGCAATAATTGTGGATTTAATCAAATTGAATCACATTCAATTTATTTTATCTCTATCAATTTCTCCAACAAGCCTTTAATTCAACAATAAGGCTAACATATAGTTTATTATGAATCTCATTCATATTAAACTATATATTATATCATCTATATGATATAATTACTCTTAAAGTGAAATTGAACACTTCAATTTCATACCAAAACATTAACCCTTCTTTTATCTCAGATTGAGCCAACCAAGGGACCTAATGGACCTACAATGACGGGCTCCAATGATTTGAGGTTAACCAATCCAACTCTTTGACTCGGTCAACCAAAGCTTCATTAGCTACAGTAACACTCCACTAAAGCCTGTAGCTGTACTCCCACCAGTGTAGAATATTACGTGTCCACTGATATAACCAATGCTCATGAGTCGACCCTTCACAGGTTGTTCGTAGACACGGCTGGGTCAAATTACCGTTTTACCCTCATGTCTACATCTTGTTCCTTAAGTCCCCACCGCTCCTCTAATGAACAACATAATGTGATGGTCCAACCATACACAACACCCTTCTCGGGCCGGTGAGAAGGTGGGTGCCCGTTGTCCAAGCCCCCGGAGACAAAGACTTAAGGGAACAACCCTCTAGTTTCCCTATAGGCGGGAACGAGTGAATTCCATCTCGCGTAATTAGGTTCCCAGCTCTCTACTTGGTTGTGTGCCTGAGAATATAGGCATATTGGGCGAGTGACTGAGACCACCCTCACCCGCATTTAGTCAAAGGACGAGACCCGACGCATGCGAGTCCGTAATACGCTCGAGGATTCGTGTCGAGTCACTAATGGTCATCTACGAATTTATTAGTCTTTCTTTGTCAACGGTGTTATATCGATAAGTCTAAAAATTCACGGTCCGGTCTTGTACAATCTCATTGTAAAGGATGCCCCCACTCGCATGTCAACCACATGAACGAGTCAGATCACCTTGTTTGTATCTAATACAAAGCGGGCCACATCCACAGTGTATCCAGGATTAGGTCTCCAACCCCATCCGTAGTTCTTAGAATGGCTCAGGATTACCTTGTGTGTCAACTACACACCGTTCAAGTTCTAGTTCCCTCATATATTCAATGATCCTGGAGCTTAGTTTATTGGAAAGGTTTAAAATATTTACGAGACACAAAGTGAAGAAAAGAATAACTCTTATTAATTTCAAAACAATATTTTACAAACACGAGATTAGGACAGAAATCCCAACAACATGATCCTCCCTGTGTGTCCACTACACACCGTTCAAGTTCTAGTTCTCTCATGTATTCAATGACCCTGGAGCTTAGTTTATTGGACAAAGTTTGTAATAAATGTGAGACACAAAAGTTGAAATTAATAACTCTTTATTAATTTCAAATAGTAATTTACAAACTGAACGAGATTAGGACGAACATTCCAACACTAAGTTCCAAGGTTAAAATGATAGATCTTCAACAAATATGTAGTGGACACAAGTTGGATAATGTTCAAGTATATAACCTAAATAGTCTATGGTATACGCATGAGGTTAGGAACCTTATACTGGTAACACCTAAAGGGAATTGATTTCCCGCAGCAGAAGACATTGTGAAATGTCGTTGATTCGTTGTGCAATTCATATCTTAAAAATGAACTAATCTAATTAATTCTAGGCTAAACATGCATAAGAACAAGAAGAAAGTAGAAAGTAAAACTACTTGTTAAAGAACTCTTCTTCGACGTTTTCTTCTTCAGTCATGAACACCTTCGTACCAACGATCTCTACAACACGATCTCTCGAACCGAACAATTGGATACCTTCAAAAGCGTTTCTCGGTTGTTCTCGATAGGTTGAGGGAGAGTATGTGGGACTCCCTTTGGTTTTGGGTTGGAGAGAATTTAGAGAATTGAGAGAGCTTCTCTTTCTCTTGGAGTAAAATCCAAAAAATGAGAGATTGATCACCAAATGCTTCTCACCAAGCCTTTAAAAAATGGTGAGAGGTGGAGTTAAAATCTCCACCAATTCACCATTTTACCACAACCTTATAATATGCAAATCATATTTGTATATCACATAATATAAGGTATCTCATACCTTATTATACAAATCTCATTTGTATAATTGTGAAATTTTATATTGAATCACATTCAATTTTAATTTCTCTCAATTCAACTTCTCCAATTAACACTAATTAATCAATTAGGCCATACTATAGTTTATTATGAATCTCATTCACATCAAACTATATATTATGTCAACTATATCACATATAAATACATAATTACCCAATTAATGAATTTGAACACTTCAAATCCACACCAAACTGTAAACCTTCATTAGCTACGGTAACACTCCACTAAAACCCGTAGCTGCACTCCCATTACTGTAGGACAAGTTGTGTCCATCGATATAACCAATGCCCGTGAGTCGACCCTTCACAGGTTGTTCGTAGTCACAGTTGGGTCAAATTACCGTTTTACCCCTATGTCTACCTCTTGCTCCTTAAGCCCCACTGCTCCTCAAATGAACAACTACGTTGCATGGTCCAACAATAAAAAACATCCCTCTCGGCCTAGTGAGAGGGTGGGCGCTCGTTGTCCAAGCCCTGGAGACAACACTTAAGGGAACAACCTTTCTAGTTTCCCTAATTTGGGAACGAGTGAATTCCATCTTGCGTATTTAAGTTTCCAGCTCCCCACGTGGTCCTGTCCCTGAGAATAAAGCCATATTGGGCGAGTAACTGTGACTACCCTCACTCGTAATAGTCAAAGGACAAACCTCCGCAGACAGGAGTCAGTAACACGCTCAGGATTAAAGACGAGTCACTAATGGTCATCTACGAAGTTAGTAGTCCTATATTGTTAATGGTGTTACATCAGTAAGTCTAATAATTTACGGTCCGGTCTTGTAAGATCTCATTGCATATAATGCCCCCACTCGCATGTCAACCACATGAACGAGCTGGATCACCTCGTTTGTATCTAATACAAAGTGGGTCGCATCAACAGTGTAACCAGGATTAGGTCTCCAAACCTATCTATATACTGAAGACCGTTCGGGTCATTTACTCAAACGTGATCCACCCCGTGTGTCCACTACACACCATTCAAGTTCTAGTTCTCTCATAATACAATGACCCTGGAGCTTAGTTTATTGGATTAAGTTTATAAAATATGTGAGACACAAAGTATTGAAAAAAAATAATTCTTATTTATTTCAACATAGAATATTACAAACTACACGAAATTAGGACATACACCCCAACAACACCATGGATGTGACTGATAACTCACCATAATTGAGTTATTTGACTAGAATTTTAGTGTTTAATCCACTTGAATTGCATTCAATTTAGTGATCCTCATGTTATTTTATCCCTAAATTATGTGTGTTAGCTTTAAAATCTTGAATTTACGCATTAGGTGCAAAAAGAATTAATTTTGATGTTTTTGTGTTTTAATTCAAGAAATTTAGGAAAATAAGCTAACGGTTAATTAAAACCGAAATTTGAGATTTTTCTTAACTCCAAAAATCCTTGCGTATTTAGTTTGATTTATAATTGACTTCATAAATTTATTTGGGATTTTTCTGTGTGCAGGAGATGTTTAAAAATTACAAGAAGTCCCTAAGGGCATTTTAGACATTTTACCCGAATGGTAATATGGTTTTTACCCTTAAGGGTATTTTTGTAATTTGTGGAGTTAGGGCAACATCATCTTGTATAAAGAGGCTAGGGTTTACAAGTGTAAAGTGAGAAGAGTTGCCACAAAAAGTAGAAAAGACCGAGGAGAGAAGGGAAACCGTGCAATTGCTACAGCAAGGGTGTGCATTGAAGAGAAAAATCGTGAAGGTGACATTGTTGTAGCAATTGGGTGAGTGAGGAAGAAATTGACAAGATTCAGTGTGCCATTGTTGTAGCAATCAGAGGAGAAAACTGGGATAAAGGAGGCTGAGTCAATCGGCTTTGCTGAAGCAATTGGGAGAGAAAAACTCACGAGAAGTTCCTGACCACCTGTTGCAAAACTGATAGCTACTTTGCTGTAGCAAACTGTGGAGCTGCTGCGTTTGACCTACCTTTGCTGAAGCAAAATTGTGAATAGGGGACTTCCCACCTGATGCGATTGGCCTAGCATTGCTGAAGCAAAAATCGTGAGTAGGGATCTATTGTGTTTTCTTTGCTGAAGCAATCGATAGAGGAAGCAAGAGTTGACTTTGTTGAAGCAATCGGTAGCCCATTTGTTGAAGCCTACCGTGGCACTTTGCTGAAGCAAAGTGCACTGTTGCTGACCAATTGACAGAGGTGTTGCTTGGCAATTGCTGTAGCAAAATCGAAGGACCTGACCTGCTACAACCTGCCAATCTTTGTTGAAGCAATCTGTGGAGATCACCTATCGAGATTGACTTGCAATTGCTGAAGCAAAGTCTGGGATAGGGCTGCCAATCAGCTGCTGCCTTGTAAAGTTTCTTGGTGTTTTGCGGAAGCTAAATACATGTCACTTACCTCGCGTAACCCGCTCCTAATCTCTAATTGTTAATGCTATTTTTCTGCCATTGAACACATATTTTAGACTATTTTTGCTCGTTGTTTTAGACCGAATTCATGACTGTTTTTTGGCTAGAATTGTGACTGATTTAGGCTAGATTTGTGAACATCGTTGGGTTGTTTTTATGAATTCTTTGATCGATAAAAATATGCATCAATTAGAAGTTTATGAGTTAGTTTCCATCATGAACTAAATTTCTTTAGGCGAAGGTTAGGTTGTTTTAATGTAATTTTGGATTAAATTTATGGTTGATGTCATTGATTGAATTTATGAAATTTTATTGAATTTATCGTTGCATGAGAATTAAAATTGGTATTTTTAACTTCTCTATAATTCATAAACTTGGGAAAGCTAATGAATTAGAAAACTAAAATTTCATTCTAGGATTATTGAGTTGATTAGGGATAATTAACCCACCTAGAACCTAAAATCATGGGCATAATTTAGATCGCAGTTGGGAAATTGTAGGTTTTAAAACTTAGTGGTTTTGGAAAGAATCAGTTGAATGCATGTGTAGGTAAATTCAAGGCATCACTCAAAATTTATTCCAATTGAACATTAGAACTCTAACCTAACTCAAGCTTATTTTTCATTACAAATCTCATCTCTTGTTTCTGTCTTCTTGTTTGCATTCTCCTCTCCCCTCATTTAAATTTAGTTATTTTCTTCAGTCTAGTCTTGTCTTTTCACACTTATCACATCAATTTATTTATTTACGATAGTCATTTGCACACTCATACATTGCACTAAAATAAGGAAAAAATTGCTAGGACACTCATTCATTTAGGTTTAGCTAGTCCTCGTGGGATCGATACTTTAACTTATCACTTGGTGCTCTCGACCGTGTATACTTGCACGTCGTAGAAGTGTCGGAGTCTTATTCTAATTTACATTAGTTTAGGGCATCTGATATTTTCGCATCAAGTTTTTGGCGCCGTTGCCGGGGACTAGTTTTGATTCTTATTTTGTTTGAGTTGATTTTAGCATTTTATCCTTGTTTTTCTTGTTGGGTGTGTCTTGTTATCTTTGTTTCGTATTTTTATATTTGTTGAGTCTTGGTTATTCTTTCTGGTTGTGTTGGTGCGTATTGTGTTTGTTGAGCCTGTTATAATTGATTTATTATTTTATTATGGCTTATGATAACTTTGGGTGGTCTTCTGTGCCCAATGAGCAAACACAATATAGTTCTTTTTCTTATGATCATCCATTTGTTAATTTAGAGTCTTGTAGTGAGGGGTATTGATCTTATGGCTACCAAATGCCTAATTATTATCATAGTAACCCTATGACTTATGGGGATCACATGTATGATAATAATCAGAGCAATTGGGCCTATGAACCATATCCTAGGGGTTTGAGCCATATCCTTCCCAAATCCAAGAACCCTGTGAAGATGAATCTTCCCTTAAAACGTTGTTATTAGAATATATGAGAACATCAGATGAGGGGAATAGGCAAATAGGAGAGTCAATTCAACGCCTAACAGATACACTTGTCTCCCTTAGAGAACAAATGTATTTAGACTCATCTGAGGTTAAACATCCTAGGGAAGAGAGTGAAGGAGAACCCACACCCATAGATAGTTCGGTGAGTCACTTGATCACTGACCCGCTGATAGACCTTCAGGATTCTAGTCCTTCAAATTTTTCTGAGTATGGGCAATTAGAGGATTGTGCTTTAGATGTAAAAGAACTAGAACCTTGTAGTACACACCAGGATGGAGTCAATGAGAGCGTGGAAGAAGTCGAGCCTGTTGAGTTAGGCTAGGAGGTAGAGTTTCAAGCTTTTGAGTCTATGTTAGTTCTATCTTCTGATTTTTCTCTTATTGGTGAGTGTTTTTCTTTCTATGCTCTTGAGTCAGTGTATTTTTGCGAGTCTTTTTATTTTCCTGTTTTTTCTTCTTTTCTATTATCAAATAAAAAACTAAAAAATACTTACTTTGTTGTTTTTCTTTTTATTTTATTATATAAAAAATCAAAAAATATATCTGAATCGGGCTCTCATGAGAAGCTAGTATTCTTGCTAGCATTAATTTGTTTTGTAGATTCAAGAAAGGGAGGCCCGAAGAAGTGGGAGAATTTTTACGTACCTTGACGAGCCCACGTATACTACGTCAAGCTAAGGACGTTAAACAAGCGCTTCTTGGGAGGCAACCCAAAGTTTATTTCGTTTGTTTTGTTTTGTTTTGTTTTGTTTTTAATTTATTTTTTTTTTGTTTTTGCTTTTGTTTCATTTTTTAGTTGTTTTTGTTTTTAAATAAATAACCCTTGCCTATCTTGCAGTTCCCTTACGGTTTGTTGATATGCGCTGCAGTGGAGGTCTCCTCAATTCAGGGCAGTATCATTCTCCCTTCCATCTTTATTAGTTGTCCTTAAGCATGCTTAAGTGTGTAGATTATACATTAAGGGCAATGTGTGCTTTAACCATGAGGGGCAGATGTGTTGTTCTGAATATGATTTTGGGCTTAATTGAAAATTTTTCTAATGATGAGACTGTGTGCTGCTAGAGTATATAGGGTGTTACATGCCTTTGTGTTTATAAAGTTATTTACTTGCTTTAGGACTTCAGAATGATCTATTTTGACTACTGGATTCCATGTTAGTTGTTGGTTTCATGGTCTTTGATATGCATGATGTAGGTAGTTGATTCATTATGTTTAAGCAAGTAAAAATAGAAAAATGGTTGTTGTCTCTTGTTTAAAAATTATGTTTCTACATGTGTTTTATGGTAAAAGTGTGATGTCTTTTGTAGAAACTTGGTATGCATCTCCATGAAAATAAAATGTTAAGGTCAAATCTCAGGGTTAATGAAAATAAGAGTTGTTGCTTATGTTCGAGGCAAGAGTATCCTATCTTGTTTGGTGTTTCTCAAGATCAAGCTTGTCATTAGGGTTCTTTAGTGCGCTTATGGTTAGTATGTCAATCAAAGTAGTTAGGATTCAACTCCTAATCCAAAATGTTTAAAAAACTAGAAGCAATGACAAGTTAGGTAACCCATACATTTTTTTTAGAGAACGCTCCAAAATTAGTAAACTTCAAATTTGTGATCATTTCAAGTTTGGGGGAGTTACCCGACCTCCATAACTCAATGAGGACATTGAGTACTCTAAGTTTGGGGGGAAAGGTAAATTCTTCGTGTTTATTTTTAAGGAAAAAAGAGAAAAAAAGAAAGAGTGTGCAAACCTTCCATTTCCCTAAAACTTTGTTGGGCTAGAAAAAAAAATATGCTACTTATTTTGTTATTTAGAGTCAGTTCAGGCAACTTGGTGCTCGATGTCAGGGGGTCTGGGCACTAACCATGTTGGCCCCTTGGAGCGAAGGTATCAAGCAAGAAGCCTATTCTCATTGCTTAGGTGCGTTGCGCTAACCACGTGTGCCATTCTAAGAACTACGGGAAGTCTCATTGCTTAGGTGTGTTGTGCTAAACACGTGTGCCATTCTAAGAACTACGGGAGAGTAAAAAAATAAATAAATATAAAAAAAAAGTAAAAAAAAAAACCTTGCCCTTAGCAGTGAGTTTTATGAAAATTGAGGGGAATAATGCACATATCTATTTTTTTTAAAAAAATAATATATATAAAAAAAATAAAAAGGAATGATCATTAAATTGTAGTCATGCGAGTTTTGGAGTATGACTTATTTTTAACTATGGGTTGCTTGATTTAAATGATTAGGATTCTAGTGGTTGAGCTTGAGGGTAGATGTTGAATCCTAGTTGGTTTGCTCTTTGTTATTGATGCATAAATGTAGCTAAGAAACCCCAGGTGAGCCACTTAGAGAGCATTGATTGAATGGTGACTTGTAGCTTAGAACATAAATATTCAATCCTTGTTTAGTTACCCAAATGATCTGAGTCTTTAAAGGTCTTTTAAGTCTTTGGGGAATAGAACTCATTGAGGACAATGAGTAGTTCAAGTTTGGGGGTTTGATAACTCACCATAAGTGAGTTATTTGACTAGAATTTTAGTGTTTAATCCACTTGAATTGCATTCAATTTAGTGATCCTCATGTTATTTTATCCCTAAATTATGTGTGTTAGCTTTAAAATCTTGAATTTACGCATTAGGTGCAAAAAGAATTAATTTTGATGTTTTTGTATTTTAATTCAAGAAATTTAGGAAAATAAGCTAACGGTTAATTAAAGACCGAAATTTGAGATTTTTCTTAACTCCAAAAATCCTTGCGTATTTAGTTTGATTTATAATTGACTTCATAAATTTATTTGAGATTTTTCTCGTAAAAGCGAGAGATGTTTAAAAATTACAAGAAGTCCCTAAGGGCATTTTAGACATTTTACCCGAAGGGTAATATGGTATTTTTACCCTTAAGGGTATTTTTGTAATTTGTGGAGTTAGGGCAACATCATCTTGTATAAAGAGGCTAGGGTTTACAAGTGTAAAGTGAGAAGAGTTGCCGCAAAAAGTAGAAAAGACCGAGGAGAGAAGGGAAACCGTGCAATTGCTACAGCAAGGGTGTGCATTAAAGAGAAAAATCATGAAGGTGACATTGCTGTAGCAATTGGGTGAGTGAGGAAGAAATTGACAAGCTTCAGTGTGCCATTGTTGTAGCAATCAGAGGAGAAAACTGGCATAAAGGAGGCTGAGTCAATCGGCTTTCTTTGAAGCAATTGGGAGAGAAAACTCACGAGAAGTTCCCACCACCACCGCTGCAAAATCGATAGCTACTTTGCTATAGCAAACCGTGGAGTCTTTGCGTTTGACCTACCTTTTTGAAGCAAAGTTGTGAATAGGGGACTTCCCACCTGATGCGATTGGCCTAGCATTGCTGAAGCAAAAATCGTGAGTAGGGATCTATTGTGTTTTCTTTGCTGAAGCAATCAATAGAGGAAGCAAGAGCTGACTTTGCTGAAGCAATCGATAACCCATTTGCTGAAGCCTACCGTGGCACTTTGCTGAAGTAAAGTGCACTGTTGCTGACCAATTGACAGAGGTGTTGCTTGGCAATTGCTGTAGCAAAATCGAAGGACCTGACCTGCTGCAACCTGCCAATCTTTGCTGAAGCAATCTGTGGAGATCACCTATCGAGATTGACTTGCAATTGCTGAACCAAAGTCAGGGATAGGGCTGCCAATCAGCTGCTGCCTTGTGGAGTTTCTTGGTGTTTTGCGGAAGCTAAACACATGTCACTTACCTCGCGTAACTCGCTCCTAATCTCTAATTTTTAATGCTATTATTCTGCCATTGAACACATATTTTAGACTATTTTTGCTCGTTGTTTTAGACCGAATTCGTGACCGTTTTTTGGCTAGAATTGTGACTTATTTAGGCTAGATTTGTGAACATCGTTGGGTTGTTTTTATGAATTCTTTGATCGATAAAAATATGCATCAATTAGAAGTTTATGAGTTAATTTCCATCATGAACTAAATTTCTTTAGGCGAAGGTTAGATTGTTTTAATGTAATTTTGGATTAAATTTATGGTTGATGTCATTGATTGAATTTATGAAATTTTATTGAATTTAACGTTGCATGAGAATTAAAATTGGCCTTTTTAACTTCTCTATAATTCATAAACTTGGGAAAGCTAATGAATTAGAAAACTAAAATTTCATTCTAGGATTATTGAGTTGATTAGGGATAATAAACCCACCTAGAACCTAAAATCATGGGCATAATTTAGATCACAATTGGGAAATTGTAGGTTTTAAAACTTAGTGGTTTTGGAAAGAATCAGTTGAATGCATGTGTAGGTAAATTCAAGGCATCACTCAAAATTTATTCCAATTGAACATTAGAACTCTAACCTAACTCAAGCTTATTTTTCATTACAAATCTCATCTCTTGTTTCTGTCTTCTTGTTTGCATTCTCCTCTCCCCTCATTTAAATTTAGTTATTTTCTTGAGTCTAGTCTTGTCTTTGCACACTTATCACATCAATTTATTTATTTACGATAGTCATTTGCACACTCATACATTGCACTAAAATAAGGAAAAAATTGCTAGGACACTCATTCATTTAGGTTTAGCTAGTTCTCGTGGGATCGATACTTTAACTTATCACTTGCTGCTCTCGATCGTGTATACTTGCACGTCGTAGAAGTATCGGAGTCTTATTCTAATTTACATTAGTTTAGGGCATCTGATATTTTCGCATCAGTGACCCGCTTTGTATTCACTACAAACGAGGTAATCCAACTCGTTCATGTGGTTTACATGCGAGTGGGGGCATCCTGTGCGATGAGATCGTATAAGACTAAACTGCAAATTATTAGCCTATTAGTGTAACACCGTTAACATGATTGGTCTAATAATTTATAGATGATCATTAGTGACTTTACCTGAATCATGAGGAAGTTACAAACTCTTGCATATGGGGGTTTGTTCTTAGATTAGTATGGGTGAGAGTGACTTGTAATCTGATGGGAATCCGATCCCCTTGAGCAGCGGAAACGTGATTTGAAATCAATTTTACTTGTTTATTTTTGGTTGAAAACAAATACCAATACATTGGTAAAAATACAAAGATAAGCATACAAATCCTAATCCAATTAGGCATGGAACTAAAACATGCAAACATGTTGTAAATTTAAATAAACAATAAGGAAATTCTAAATTTTACCCTTGTAGTTTCACAACAACAACTTCTTGCACCAATTTGCACAGCAATACAACAAGCAAAGGTTCCTCTGTTCTTTCAACAAGACACAACCACTGTGTAAACCTTCTTGCACCAATTTGCACATCAATACAGGAGTCCGTAACACGCTCAGGATTAAGGACGAGTCACTAATGGTCATCTACGAAGTTAGTAGTCCTATATTGTTAACGGTGTTACATCAGTAAGTCTAATAATTCACGGTCCGGTCTTGTACAATCTCATTCCATATAATGCCCCCACTCGCATGTCAACCACATGAACGAGCTGGATCACCTCGTTTGTATCTAATACAAAGCGGGTCGCATCAACAGTGTAACCAGGATTAGGTCTCCAAACCTATCTATATACTGAAGACCGTTCGGGTCATTTACTCGAACGTGATCCACCCCGTGTGTCCACTACACACCATTCAAGTTCTAGTTCTCTCATAATACAATGACCCTGGAGCTTAGTTTATTGGATTATGTTTATAAAATATGTGAGACACAAAGTATTGAAAAAAAATAACTCTTATTTATTTCAACATGGTATATTACAAACTACACGAGATTAGGACATACACCCCAACAACACCATGGATGTGACCCACTTCGTATTCAGTTCAAACGAGGTAATCTAACTCGTTCATGTGGTTTACATGCGAGTGGGGGCATCCTGTGCGATGAGATCGTATAAGACTAAATTGCAAATTATTAGCCTATTTGTGTAACAATCACTAATGTGATTGGTCTAATAATTTATAGATGATCATTAGTGACTTTACTCAATCTCGAGGAAGTTACAAACTCTTGCATATGGGGGTTTGTTCTTAGATTAGTATGGGTGAGAGTGACTTGTAATCTGATGGGAATCCGATCCCCTTGAGCAGCGGAAACGTGATTTGAAATCAATTTTACTTGTTTATTTTTTGTTGAAAACAAATACCAATACATTGGTAAAAATACAGAGATAAGCATACAAATCCTAATCCAATTAGGCATGGAACTAAAACATGCAAACATGTTCTAAATTTAAATAAACAATAAGGAAATTCTAAATTTTACCCTTGTAGTTTCACAACAACAACTTCTTGCACCAATTTGCACAGCAATACAGCAAGCAAAGATTCCTCTGTTCTTTCAACAAGACACAACCACTGTGTAAACCTTCTATGTCTCTGAGTACCACTTAGTTCTCCCTTGGTGGGAAAGGGTTCCAACAATTTGGAAGGTAAGGAAATGAGTGAGAGAGAGAGAATGACAACAATTCAACAAATGCTTCAATTGTATCGTTCAATAAAACCCCTCTGCCTAGAGAGGTTTATTGCGAGAGGAGTTCTTCCCTTCACTCCCTATCGATAGGGAGTTAGTAGGAAAGAAGGGAACGTGTCCTCCTGACACGTTCCCATTAATTAATTAATTAATAATTAATTAATTATTAAACTGATTAAATCAAATTTAATTAATTATTTAATTAAATATCATATATTTAATTATTCTTTAAATATCATATATTTAAATAAGATTAAATCACATTTAATCTATTTCTCCTTTAACCTATAGTTTTATCGCACATCTCAGGCACATTAAATTTTAACCTATAGTTTTTAAGTATTAATCACATTCAGATTTAAATTAATATTTGAACTATTTCAAATATTTAATTCTCTCATAAAATTTAATATGAATCATTTCACATTAAATTTATAATATAAAGTTCCAAAACTTTAGATTATAACGTATCTAGATACATTAATGTTTATTCCCTAATGAATTTGAACATTTCAAATTCAAACGATCTAAGAATCCTTTACGAGCTAGAAGGTGGACCTAATGGACCTACAGATCAGAAGCTCCAACATACGAGATTATTCGGTTAATCTCATTAAGCTCCTAATCACCATTCGTTAACTGCGGGAACACTCCACTAAAGTCCCACAGCTGCACTCTTCTCACTGCAGATATATTTCTTTCTCCACGGATATTGACCAATAACAGCAAGTCAATGTTTCACGAATGTTCGTAACACCAGCTGGGTCAAATTACCGTTTTACCCCTGGGTTACATCTTGTACCTTAAGTACCAGTGGTCTTCTAATGAACAATTTGTTTGTGGTTCTACCAACAAACAGAAGTCCCTCTAAGGCCAATGAGATGGTCGACCCCTTTGTTCAAGTCTTGGAGACACCACTTAAGGGAACATTCATCTACTTATCCTAGTAGTCGGGAAGGAGTGAATTCCATCTTGCTAGGCTAAGTCCCCAACTGCTCACTCGGTCTTGTCCCCAAGAAGGTAGTCATATTGAGTCGACGAATCTGGCCACTCTCACCCATACTGGTCAAAGAACAATCCCTCATAAACAGGAGTTCGTAACCCGCTTAGGATTGAGTGATAGTTGCCTAGGTCATCCTAGTGAAATAGAAACCTAACTATTCAACGGAGTTACATCTAGTGGTTACTATTTCGCGGTCCGGTCTTATGTAATCTCATTACATAGGATATCCCCACTCACATGTCATCTACACGAACACGTTAGGATCACAGTGTTTGTATCAAATACAAAGTGGGTCACATCCATAGTATAACCAGGGTAAGGTACCCAAAGCTTATCCCCTTACTATAGACCTTTTAGGTTGTATCACGAACCGAGATCCTTTTTATGTACACTACATTCAGTTCAAGATACGTTTTACAGCCTTGGATGTTTAGTTTATTCGATTTAGGGTTAAAACAAGGGCAATATTGTAAATAACGAACAATAACTCTTTATTGAAATAATAACACTTTATTATAATAATTAGAACAAAATTACAAACTACAAGTTTTAGGGCACAAACCCCAACATAACCGACTCAATATTCCTACCTTCTCAGTGACAGAACCTTGTACGTAGCTAGGGACTTAACTTTGCAAGATGGAATTCACTCATTCCTAAATTAGGGAATCAGATAGGTTGTTGTCTCAAGAACTAAATCCAGGTCTTGAACAACGGGCCCCACCCTCTTACTGCCCTAAGAGGGATTAAGTTTATGGTAGAAACATAGACTTGTTGTTCATTAGAGGATCAGTAGTGCTTAAGGAGCAAGAGGTAATCACAAGGGTAAAACGGTAATTTAGCCCAGTTGTGATACGAACAACCTGTGAAGGGTCAACTCACAAGCATTGATTATATCAATAGACACAACATAGTCTACAGTGAGGAGAGTGCAACTACGAGTCTATAGTGAAGTGACTCGTAGTTAATGAATGTTGATAAATTAGATCAAAAGGTTTGATCAGTTAATCTCGTATCATTGGAGCTCATGATCTGTAGGTCCATTAGGTCCCTTCGTTGGCTCAACATGAAAATATTGAGGGTATAAAGTTTGGAGTGAAATTAAAGTGTTCAATTTCATATATGAGGAGATATATCAATTTCATGCAATATATTTGTTATAATATAGTTTAATGAGAATTTGATACACAATAAACTATATACTAAATGGGAGATACCTTATAATTATGTAAATATGCAAATATGATTTGCAAATACATAATGAGAGCACTATAGGGATAAGATGGTAATTTCACTCCTATTTCCCTATAAATATATGCATGAGATGCACATTTTGGCCATACAATCATAAAAGAAAACCTAAGTGCTACCCCCTTGAGAAAAGTGTTTTCACACCTTCTCTCACATTCTCCTAACTCCAAAAAGCAATCCCACCACCCTCCTTCTCCTAGAGATATAACGGAGAAAATCTCCTAGAGATACAACGGAAAAGATCTAACGATGGTGTTGAATTTGTTCGAGACTTGTAGAGATCGTAAGATCATTGGGAATGCGAGATCATGAGGAGTAAGTAGCACAAAAAGATATAGACCTACAAAGGTAATATATGTTGTCCATATCTTTACTTATATGCTTAATCGTTGTAGTTTCGTGTTTTTCATTTGATCTACGTAACAAAGTTGAAGAACACGCGATTCAATTTGCTTCCGTTGTGGGATTCGATCCCTTTAACCTCCCTATGATTCTGAGTTATCTGAGATCACGAATGTGAGATCGTATGTCTATTACAAGAGAATCTTACAGAAAATTTAGAGAGATTAGGAGAATTCAGAGGAAGAGATCCAAAATTGGGAGAGCCTCCCAAGAAATGATCGATTATCCCCACTGTCTTCCTCCCTTCTCTTTATCGATAGTAGAGAAAGGGAGAGAAATGTGAGAATCAATCATAGGGTGATCCCACGATCGATTTTTTTAAAAAATATTATATTAAATATAATATTAGTTTAATTAAAATAACAAATATTTTCAAATATTTAATTCTATCATAAATTAATTTTGAATTTATCCAAAATTAATTTATATGATAGAGTTTTAATCAAATTATAAACTTTGCATTATAATATATCATTATACATCATAATGATTTCCTTAGTAAATTTGAACATTCCAGATTCCAATCAAGATCAAATAACTTTAGCATCCTTTACGAACTAGGAAAGGACCTAATGGACCTACAAGTCAGAAGCTTCAACAATACAAGATTAATTGACCAATCTCATTAACCATTTAATCAACAGAATCGTAGTTGCACTCTTCTCACTGCATATATTTGTTTGTGTCCATGGATAAAAACCAATAACAACAACTCAATCCTTCACGAGTGTTTGTAACACCAACTAGGTCAAAATTATCGGTTTACCCCTAGGTTATATCTATGACCTTAAGTACTAGTGCTCCTCTAATGAACAATTTATTTATGGTCCAACCAATAAACAGAACCCCCTGTCGGATCAATGAGAGGATAGGGTCTTTTGTTCAAGTCCTGGAGGCACCACTTAAAGGAATACTCATCTACTTACCCTAAGTTTGGAAGGAGTGAATTTCATCTTGCAAAGTTAGGTTCACAGCTACCCACGTGGTTTTGTTCGCAAAAAGGTAGGCTTATTGAGTGGGTGTCTAAAGCCACTCTCACTCGCACTAGTCAAAGGGCAATCCCTTGCAGATAAAAGTTTGGAACTTGCTCAGGATTAAGATCAAGTTGCCTAGGTTATCTTATTGAAATAGAAACCTAAATAGTCAACGGAGTTACATCTATCGGTTACTATTCCGCAGTCT
The DNA here is from genome assembly GCA_036507285.1 of Trichosanthes cucumerina. Classification (NCBI taxonomy): domain Eukaryota; kingdom Viridiplantae; phylum Streptophyta; class Magnoliopsida; order Cucurbitales; family Cucurbitaceae; genus Trichosanthes; species Trichosanthes cucumerina. The sequence continues at coordinate 57,674,195 of CM071844.1, forward strand.
GGTCTTATATAAACTCATCACATAGGATACCCCATGTCACCTACACGAACGCGTCAGATCATTGCATTTATATCAAATACAAAGTGGGGTGTATCCATAGTGTCACCAGGATAAGGTACCCAACCTCATCCCTACTATAGACCCTTTAGGTTGTTTCTTAAACTTTGATCCCCGTATGTCTCCACATACAGTTCAAGACGCATAACACAACCTAGGATGTTTATTTACTAGATTTAGGGTTATTTTAAGACAAATTAAATAAAATTCAACAACATTTTATTGAATAATAATAATAACATTTTATTGATAAAAATAGAACAAATTACAAATTTACAAACTATGAGTTTTAGAACATAAAATCTAACAGAGTTGAAGATGCAATTGATGTTGGTTTGTAGTTTTATTTGAGAAATTAGAAGCATTGAAGTATATGTGCTTTATACTTTTGGATTTTAGTTTTTGTTAAATAACTAAGTCTAGTTTGACATTAAGTTTAACCTTAAAAATCAATTGAAACAGAGTGACTTTTAAGTAACTCTTCTTTTCATAGTCATTCATTATCTATTGAGTTTATTTTGATCTTTTTGTAGTTTAAGAAGCATTTATGAAGGTTAATCAACTAATTTGGTGAATGATGTTTATACATCATGCATGTGCTTTGATTTATGTAACATGTTACCAAAAGGAATGAGGGGAATGAAATAACTTTGTTAATATCCCATTTGATGACTTTGAAAATTATTTCAAATTTAGTTTTGCAATTGAGTCAACGAGTTCAAATGTTAGACCTTCGAGGATTAATGGTATAGGAAAGAAATGTTTTCTCCTTTTTCTCCTTTTCATTTGATTTGATGCTAGTTCTTACAAAGTATGTGATTGATTAACAAATTATCCTAAGGTATTCTTATTTCTTTAATGCAATAAAACATTTATATCTAGATTGTTGAGGAGTTTCTTACCTAATCTATTTCTATTCTTAAACCTTAATGTTATATGTATTTGTTTTGTGTTATAGACAATGACAACAAATGTTATTGTTGCCCATGCCAGAGGGTAATATATCGAAACAGTCTGTCAAGGTATTTTCAAGTTCATTTGCATTATTGTTGTTGAGGATTGTAGGATGATGGTTAATACTTACACATGAAATTACTTCTTGCACACGGATAGATTATCCTCTAGTATGTCATTTGCTTAATGCAAATTCTGCTGAAATATAAATTTGATTTTGGACGATTAAGTATTTAGGCCTAGTCTAAATAAAAGCCCAATTTTTAGAAACCTTTTAAGTGCTAGAATATTCTAGAGAAATCTCTTTTAAAGATGTTTTAAAGTATGTTGTAGAATTCTCTAGAATGTATCCTTTGTAATCTCTAGATTGTATGAATTGGCAAAATCATAGCCATTAATTTAGGGGATACAACTAGTATAAATAGGGGTGATATCCTAGAGTTTGTGTCGAAGTAACCTTTTCTTCAAAAACTCTATCTTCCAAAGTCTAACCTCCAATCCTCAAAGTTCCTTTTCTAACAAAGTGGTATCAGAGCCAGAAGTTCCTTTTTAAAAAACATGGCAAGTAACAACATGGTCCCATTCCAAGTCCAAGTGCTCAACAAAAGCAATTACGATAATTGGAGCATCAAGATGAAGACTCTCCTGGATCACAAGATGTATGAGAGATAGTAGAGAAAGGGCACTCCGAGTCGGAGAATGATGGTAGTCTTGCTCAAATACAAAGGGATAGTTTGAGAGACTCAAGAAAGAGAGACAAGAAGGCTCTCTATCTAATCTATCAAGGATTAGACGACGATGCTTTTGAGAAGATTTCAGAAGCAAAGACGGCGAAAGAAGCATGGGAGAAGCTTCAAATATCGTACAAGGGAGCGGATCCAGTCAAAAAGGTACGTCTTCAAGCTCTAAGAGCTGAGTTTGAAACTTTGCATATGAAAGAAGGGGAAGTCATCTCCGATTACTTCTCTAGAGTTTTAACGGTCACCAATCAACTTAAGAGAAATGGTGAAAAGCTTGATGATGTAAAAATTATCCCTCTAAACTAGCTTAAGAGGGTATGAGTTTATAGTAGGACCATAGACTTATTGTTCATTAGAGGATCAGTGGTGCTTAAGGAACAAAAAGGTAATCACAGCTGTAAAACGATAATTTGACCGAATTGTGATTACGAACAACCTGTGAAGGGTCGACTCATGGGTAATGACTATATCAGTGGACACAATATTATCTACAGTGAGGAGAGTGCAGCTACAAGTCTATAGTGGAGTGACTTGTAGTTAATGAACATTGATTAACTTGATCAAAGAGTTTGATCAGTTAATCTCACATCATTGGAGCTAATGAACTGTAGGTCCACTAGGTCCCTCCGTTGGCTTAACATAGTAATATTGAGGGTATAAAGTTTGAAATGAGATTGAAGTGTTCAATTTCATATATGAGGTGTTATATCATTTATATGTGATATAATTGATATAATATATAATTTTGATGTGAATTAGATTCACACATTAACTATATACAAATGAGAGAATGAAGGAAGGATAGAATGGTAATTTTCATCCTATTTCCCTATAGATAGTTGCATAAGATGTAACTTTGAGACTAAGTTTTGGGTTGTAACCCTAGAGTTCCACATTATTGTGTTGTTGGGGAAAAGTGCCAAACCCAACCTCTCTCAAAACCTCCACACCTCATCCTAAAGGAACTCACTTTCTCCATCACTTAGAGAACAACAGAGAAGACCTAGTGGTGGATCTTCATACGGCTTGGATTTGTTGTTGAGATCGTGATCGTTGGAGGAGGAAATCGTGAAGAAAGTGTTCTGCAAAGGTATGTTATCTTGTTGTCCTAATTAGAAATGCATGCTTAATCTTAGATCTAGTTCTTGTATTTTAGATATGCGAAACAAAATCATGAACACGCGATTAACAATCGCTTCCGCTGCGGGATTCGATCCCTTCACTCATTGCATCGGACGCCCCCAATCGCATGTCTCCACATGAACGATTCAGGATCACATCGTTTGTACTTTAAAAAGTGGGTCGCGTCCATAGTGTCTCCAGGATATGGTACCCAACCCTATCCCCATACTATAAACCATTCTGTCTATAACTTTAACCTGATCCACTTTTATGTCACACATAAAGTTCAAGTATACATCCTATAGCCATGGGTTCTTTATTGGATTAACGTTTCAAAATATACAATTCACTTTATTCGATAACACTTTTATTTGAATAAATCTCAATAACATCTTTATTGCAAAATATAATATACATTCAGTTTACAAACCCACGAGTTTTGGGACATACAACCCAACAAACTCCCACTTTGACTAAAATATCAGTGGAGTCAAACATGTTGAGTAAGAAAACTTCTTTGTAAATTGATCAACAATGTTGTGCTTCGAAGCGATCTGCGTGACGATCACGTCTCCTCGTTGAACAATCTCCCTGATGAGATGATATTTGCGCTCTATATGCTTTCCGTGCTTATGGCTTCTAGGTTCTTTAGAATTTGCCACTGCACCACTATTATCACTAAAAGATGATAGGCAAATTCATATTTGGAACAACTTCCAAATCAACAAGAACTTCTTAAGCCATACAACTTCCTTCGCTGCTTCGCAAGCTGCAACATACTCAGCCTCCATGGTGGAGTCAGCAATGCAACCTTGCTTTATACTCCTCCATACTATAGCTCCTCCGTTAAGAGTGAACACTGATCCCGATGTGGATTTCCTCGAATCTACATCAGTCTGAAAATCAAAGTCAGTGTATCATGCAAGGATCAAATCTTTTGCGCCATACACAAGCATATAATCTCTCGTTCTCCTAAGATACTTGAGGATATTCTTAACGACAGTCCAATGATCATATCCTGGATTGGACTGATACATGCTTACAATTCCCACTACATAGCATATGTCGGGTCGAGTACATAGCATGGCATACATCAGACTACCGACAGCTGATGCATAGGGAATACGTCTCATATCCTCAACTTCTTGAGGTGTCATAGGACACTATTCCTTCGATAAATGAATTCCATGCCTCAAAGGTAATAAACCCTTCTTAGAATTCTGCATCTTATATCTCATCAACATCTTGTTAATATAAGATGCTTGAGACAGCGCTAGCGTTTTGTTCTTGCGATTTCGAACAATTTGGATTCCAAGGGCAAACTGAGCCTCTCCCAAATCTTTCATTTGGAATTAGGTCGCTAGTCATTGTTTAACGCCATTCAGGAATCCTGCATCATTCCCAATGAGCAAGACATCGTCTACGTATAAGACTGAAAAGGCTACAGTAGTATTGACTATCTTCTTGTAGACACAAGGCTCGTCAATATTCTGTTCAAAGCCATAAGATTTGATCGTAGTATCAAATCTTATATTCCAGGATCTAGATGCTTGTTTCAATCCATAGATTGATCGTTTAAGCTTGCAAACCTTTTGCTCTTGACCCTGAAATATGAACCCCTCTGGTTGATCCATATATATACTCTCTTTAAGATTGCCATTCAGAAAGGTTGTCTTGACATCCATTTGCCAAATTTCATAATCATAAAACGTGGCAATAGAAAAGAGTATTCTAATCGACTTAAGCCTGACAACAGGGGAGAAGGTTTCTTCCTAGTCCACCCCTTCCCGTTGGGTATAACCCTTTGCCGTAAGTCGAGCCTTAAAGATTTGCACATTACCAGCTTGATCTCATTTTCTTTTGTAGATCTACTTGCAACCGATAGGTCTTTCACCATCTGGTTGATCTACAAGTTCCCAGACTGAATTGAAGTACATTGACTCCATTTCGAGGTCCATGGCTTTAATCCATTGGACTTTGTCTATGTCATTCCTTGTCTGTTTATAGGTCAATAGATCCTCAACGCCATCATCAGGTATGACGACTTGGGTTTCAGTCAAACCCATGTAACGATCGGGTTGTCTAACATCCCTCCCACTACGTCGAGGTATTCTCTGTTGGGATGTATGTCCTAATCTCGTATTTGTTTTTAATATTCACTGCTGAAATAAATAAGAGTTATTTTCATCACTTTGTGTCTCGCATATTTACAAACTTTGTCCAATCAACTAAGCTCCAGTGTCATTGAATTATGAGAGAACTAGAACTTGAACGGTGTCTAGTGGACACACAGGTAGGATCATGTACGAGTTAATGACCCTAATGGTCTACAGTATACGGATATGGTTGCAGACCTAATCCTAGATACGTTGTGGATGCAACCCGCTTTGTATTAGATACAAACGAGGTGATCCAACTCGTTCATGTGGTTGACATGCGAGTGTGGGCATCCTTTGCAATGAGATTGTACATGACCGGACCGGAATTATTAGACCTACTGATGTAACACTGTGGACAGTATAGGACTAATAATTTCATAGATGACCATTAGTGACTCGACCTTAATCCTAAGCGTGTTGTTACGCACTCGCTCATGCGAAGTCCGTCCTTTGACTAGTACGGGTGAGGATGGTCACAGTTACTCGCCCAATATGCCTATCTTCTCAGGGACAGGACCACGTGGGGTGCTGGAAGCTTGACTACGCGAGATGGAATTCACTCATTCCCGAATTAGGAAAACTAGAGGAGTTGTTCCCTTAAGTGTTGTCTCCAGGGTTTGGACAACGAGCGCCACCCTCTCACTGGCCCGAGAGGGGTGTTGTTTATAGTTGGACCATACAACGTTGAAGTTCATTAGAGGTGCAGTGGGGACTTAAGGAACAAGAGGTAGACACAGGGGTAAAACGGTAATTTGACCAAGTAGTGTCTACGAACAACCTGTGAAGGGTCGACGCATGAGCATTGGTTATATCAATGGACACAACTTGTCCTGCAGTGATGGGAGTGCAGGTACGAGCTTTAGTAGAGTGTTATCGTAGCTAATGAATGTTGAATAACCGGGTCAAAAAGTTTGACAGGTTAGTCTCGGATCATTGGAGCTCATCATCTGTAGGTCCATTAGGTCACTCGGTTGGCTCAAACTGGATACATAGAGGGTTTACAGTTTGGTGTGGATTTGAAGTGTTCAAATTCATTAAAAGGGTATTTATGTCATTTATATGAGATATGATTGACATAATATATAGTTTAATGTGAATGAGATTCATAATAAACTGTAGGTTAGCCTAATTTCTTAATTAGGGCTAATTTAGAGAAATTGGATTGAGATAAATTAAATTGAATGTGATTCAATTTCAAAATCCACAATTATACAAATGTGATTTGTATTATAAGGTATGAGATATCTTATTATATGTGGTTATGCAAATATGATTTGCATAACCTAAGGTTGTGGTAAAATAGTAAATAGGTGGAGATTTCAACTCCACCTATCACGATTATTTAAAGCCTTTGTGAGAAGGCTTTAGGGTTCTAACAATTCATTTTTTGGATTTTCATCCAAGATCAATCTCTCAAATTCTCTCAAAGTTTCTCTCCACCCCTAAGCTAAAAGAGTCCCATCACTCTCGCTTTAACAAAGGAGAACAACCGAGAAGATCTTTCAGTGGTGTTCGATCGTTCGTTGTTCGGAGAGTACGTGAACGTGGAGATCGAGAGCACGAAAGGTTCGTGACCGGAGAAGGAATTCGTGAAGAAGGGTTCTTCAACAAGTAAGTAATTCTTCTTACTGTTTTTCCTTCATTTTACAGCATGTTTAATCTAAATTCTATAGGATATAATTAATTTTAAGAATTATTTTCACAACGAAAACCACGACGATTCAATGTCCTTTTCTGCTGCGGGAGTTTCATTTCCTTAATTCTCAACTCTTGAGAAGAACCAACTTGATCAACAACTTTTGTTAATTTATCTATAGCTTCCTTGGAAATTTCACTCAAGACAATTCTACTACGAGGCTGAAGATCTCTCATGTGATCTTCCTCTAAGAACGTGACATTTGTCGACACAAGCAACTTGTCCTCTTGAGAATAATAAAACAGACCACCTTTTGTTTCCTTGAAGTATCGTACAAATATGCATAATTTTGAACGATCTTCCAATTTCTTTGGATTGGACAATAGCACATGTGTCGGACATCCCCAAATTCTGAAGTGACATAAACTACCTTTACGCCCTTTCCATAACTCATAGGGTGTTTCTGAAACACTCTTAGAGGGAACCATGTTCAAAATATATGCAGCAGCTTCTACTGCATATCCCTAAAACAAACTAGGCAGCTGAGTATAGCTCATCATAGATCGAACCATGTCTAACATGGTTCTATTTCTTCTTTTAGATACATCATTCTGCTGATGTGTACCATGCGCTGAGAGTTGGGATACGATTCCATGTTCTATCATATAGTCTTGGAATCTCAAATCCATATACTCTCCACCTCGATCTGATCGAAGTGTTTTAATCGTTTTATCTAACGAGTTCTCAACCTCTCCCTTATACTCCTTGAACTTTTCAAGGATTTCGGACTTATGATGCATCAGGTAAAGATAGTCATACCTAGAATAATCATCAATAAAACTGATGAAATATTCATACCATCCGCATGCCTTGACATTCATTGGACCATAGAGATCTGAATGCACGAGTTCCAAGGGTTCTTTGGCCCTATAACCTCTTTCAGAAAAAGGTCGTTTAGTCATTTTTCCCTCAAGACATGACTCACATGGTGGTAAAAAGTTGTCCTCTAACTGATTTAGGAGACCACTCTTAACCAATCTCCCAATCCTATTGATATTAATGTAGCCTAGTCTCAAGTGTCAATGATAGGTACTTGGAGAAAGGTTCTGCCTTTTATTTTGAGTATCAACTGTTTTAAACATCTCGGTGTTCAAAATAGCTTTTATCTTTGTTGGTCGTAACACATATAAGTTGTTTTCAAGTTTAGCATAACATATTCGTACACCTCTTTTGCAAATGAACGCTTCATTATAATCAAAAGATAGTTTATACATATGTTCAAGTAAACAAGAGATAGGTACAAGATTTTTTTTTATTCCAGGAACCAATAATACATTTTGTAATAAAATGAATCTATCTCTAAACCATAACAGAACCTATTCTATTAGTGAATTGCTTTTAACCCATAACATGCATCCGATTAAGAATTTAGCAAAAGTAATAATGTACTCATAATCTCATTATTGTTTTTGCCACGATACTTCAGTGAGTCAGAGCAACCGCTACCGAGGGGCAGTCAATCACTCCTTCACCGAACCATGACATTCTTGACTAAATGCTAATATCAGAATAACGCTTATTCCTATAGCATTCTAGTTATCGCTACTTTGGTCAAGAATTCACTAACACTTAGTAATTCTCGTAAGTGTGACCCACCATTTTCAGACCTTAGAGGTCGGCCTCAACAATGCTACTGAATTGGAAAGTCAAAGCTAGGAATGGACCTAAGAGACCCTATCCATTTCTGGAGTTTGAGTTGTTCTGAATCCCATGTTACATTCCTCCGAATGGATGGTGCTATTACGGGCAACCTGCAGGCGCAACATGGGAATCTCACGGTCCAACCTAATGGAGGAGATCATAGGATGCGTTGACACACTTCCTTCTCCCACTTACTATAAATACTTTCTCCATTCACCTTGCTCTTGATTTATGCAAACACCATCCGAATGGGGATGCCCTATTGACATCACAAGGCCGAGCATAAATCTCACGGTGTGAGATTCGTGGAGAGCGTAAGAGAAAATTTATATATCATATATACCTTTTCACTCCCACTAAGTATTTTAAACAGTTTGGGTATACTTTTACTTAGGCATATTCCGGATAAAACAATATGATCTAAGTCTACCAATATAACAATTATACTAGAATTATCTAAGTCTATTAATCTTTTAATAAACCTAGGTCTATGAGTTTAATTTATTAACTTTCAATAAACGTCACTCACGAAAAATAATTTATAAACCTCTGGATTAAATTCACTCCCAGGTTGGTTCCTGGGTAGGGGTGTTCCGTTTCCGTTAGCTTAAGTACCCCAACCTAGCTAGAACCTTCCTTAGAAAGAGTCCCTCTTAATCATAGTTTATAAATTATTGGTTGCCTAATTCTAATCCTATTAGAACTAGATAAAACCATTTTAAAACTAATTAATTAACCTTATGTTACATGCATTTCGATGTTATAGAGTGTTTGATCATTCATCACATGAATAAACATACATTTATAACAAATCCATCACATGAATAAATGCATAACAATTATATGTTTAATTTTTAATTAATATAACCCTTATATTAATTATAGTTAAAACCTATAATATTTGTTTCACAAATTAATATAACATTTATATTAATTCCTGTGAAACCTCAATTCATGCATACTATATATTATAACAATAATAACACACTTTCAATGCATGAAGCATGATTCCTATGGTGGGATTTTAAAATCTATATGGCATACTTTATACATATACAATCAAGGATTTTAATTAAAACATATATTCACAATGCATAATTAATTAAACACACTAAAGTGGACTGGATTTTGGCATCTAATGCAAGCAAACAACTAAATTATTACAATAATAATCTAGAAATAACATCGAACCACTTCGCACACTTCGAATTTGGGTCGAACCAGCTTGCAAATGTGTGAACCGGACCTTCAAAAGGTTGAACCGGTCTGTAAAAGGCTGAGCCGACCCTCCAAAACGGAAAACCAATCTCGAAATAGTCAGAATCGGTCTATAATCACCCGAACCGGACCAAAATCGAGTCGAACCAGCCCAAAAACCCTTGACCGGTCAAAGGTCAAAGAACCGGTCAAAGTCAACATCTTCTTCTTCATTTTGAAAATCACACGCGAGTACTGCATGTTGAAATTACTGTAGCAGAAGGAAATAAAAACAACCTCTGTTTTGTGTTTTTGTGACCTCTTGAGCTTGTCTCTTCCAATTGAAGGCCTTCCCGAACTCTGATCAACTTGAAACTGTTGGGATGTATGTCCTAATCTCGTTTAGTTTGTAAATTTAACATTTGAAATTAATAAGAGTTATTTATTTCATCACTTTGTGTCTCGCAAATTTTTCAAACATTGTCTAATAAACTAACCTCCAGGGTCATTGAATTAATTAGAGAACTAGAACTTGAACAGTGTGTAGTGGACACACAGGGAGGATCACGTTCGAGTTAATGACCCGAACGGTCTACAGTATATGGATGGGGTTGGAAACCTAATCTTGGATACGTTGTGGATGCGGCCTGCTTTGTATTAGATACAAACGAGGTGATTTGACTTGTTCATGTGGTTGACATGCGAGTGGGGGCACCCTGTGCAATGAGATTGTACAAGACCGAACCGTGAATTATTAGACCTACTGATGTAACACCGTTGACAGTATGGACTAATAACTTCGTAGATGACCATGAGTGACTCGACCTGAATACTGAGCGTGTTACGGACTCTTGTCTGCGGGGGTCTGTCCTTTGACTCGTACGGGTGAGAGTGGTCACAGTTACTCACCCAATATGCCTATCTTCTCATGGACAGGACCACGTGGGGAGCTGGGAACTTAACTACGCGAGATGGAATTCACTCGTTCCCGCCTTTAGGGAAACTAGAGGGGTTGTTCCCTCCAATGCTGTCTCCAGGGCTTGGACAACGGGCACCCACCTTCTCACTGGCCCGAAAAGGTCGTTGTGTATGGTTGGACCATTACAACGTTGTTGTTCATTAGAGGAGAAGTGGGGACTTAAGGAGCAAGAAGTAGACAGATGGGTAAAACGATAATTTGACCCAGCAGTGTCTACGAACAACCTGTGAAGGGTCGACTCATGGGCATTGGTTATATCAGTGGACACGACTTGTCTTACACTAACGGGAGTGTAGCTACGGGATTTAGTGGAGTGTTACCATAGCTAATAAATGTTGATTAACCGGGTCAAAGAGTTTGACAGGTTAATCTCGAATCATTGGAACTCGTCGTTGTAGGTCCATTAGGTCCCTCGGTTGGCTCAAACTGGATTAATAGAAGGTTTATATTTTTTGTGTGAATTTGAAGTGTTCAAGTTCACTAAAGGGTAATTATGTCGTTTATATGAGATATGAATGATATATTATATAGTTTAATGTGAATGAGATTCATAAGAAACTATAGGTTAGCCTAATTGTTTAATTAGGGCTAATTTTGAGAAATTAAATTGAATGTGATTCAATTTAAAAATCCACAATTATACAAATGTGATTTGTAAAATGAGATATGAGATATCTTATTAGTTATCATAAATACTCACTCTTTGTACTGAATGTAATATCAATAAAGTGTGAGTTTTCATGGTATCAGAGCCATTGACATGCGTCATCTGAACTACCACGTGTTTACTGTGATTTTTTTTCTTCCCTTCCATGGCTACCGGCTCCTCGAAAGATCTCTACTCACCAATTTTTCTTCTCTCTAACATCTGTAACCTAATATCCATTCGCCTCGATGCATCCAACTATGTACTCTGGAAGTTTCAATTCTCCTCTATGCTGCGAGCGCACTAGTTATACGGCTTTGTGGATGGATTTGATGTTGTACCAGAGGCTTCTTCCCAGATCAAAAACACTGTGCGAGATGACTAGATTGCAAAAGATTAGCGCTGATGACATTGATAAATGCAACTCTTTCTCTGGAAGCATTGGCATATGTTGTAGAGTGTAATTCATCAAATGAGCTATGGGAATCCCTGGATAAACATTATTCTTCGAGTTCACGGTCCAATATTATGAGTCTAAAGAGTGATTTACAGTCAATTATGAAAAAGCCAGATGAATCCATTGATTCTTATGTCAAACGAATCAAAGAGATTAAAGACAAACTTGCGAATGTCTCCACTGTTGCTAATGATGAAGATTTGTTGATCTATGCCCTTAATGGGATTCCTGTAGAGTATAATGTTTTTCGAACAACCATTCGAACTCGTTCTCAGCCAGTATCGTTCAACGAACTTCATGTCCTAATGCGAACCGAAGAATCTGCCCTAGATAAACAAGCCAAGCGAGAGGAGATATCGATTCAACCTACTGCCATGATTACAACTCAGAATAGTCCATTTTATGGTAATAATCAACCTTCTTTTCGAGGCAGAGGACGAGGAGGCAGAAATTCAGGAAGGGGACGATCTAATAACTATCCGAACATTGGGAATTCCGTAGGTTTCAACCAAGGTCGTGGCCGAGGAGGACTTGTATTTTCTCAACCAAATTCCTTGGAAGGACGTCCTACTTGTCAAATTTGCAATAGACCTGGTCATTCCGCTCTTGACTGTTACAACAGAATGAACTACCATTTCCAAGGACGTCATCCTCCTCCACAGTTAGCAGCAATGGTAGTTACTCAAAACTCAAAATACATTAGTGCTCACACTTCTACATCTCCCACGTGGTTAGCCGATTCTGGATGAAATGCTCATATCACTGCTGATTTGGGAAATTTATCCATCTCTAGCGAATACAATGGTAAAGAAAATGTGGTAGTTGGCAATGGCCAATCCCTTCTAGTGACTCATACAGGTTGTGGTATTCTTCCCTATAAGCCTCATTCTATCTTTTATCTATCTAACCTCCTTCGCGTACCTCATATATCTACCAACCTCTTGTCCGTTCATCAATTGTGCATTGATAAGAATTGCATTTTTATATTTGATTCTGACAAATTTACCATTCAGGACAAAACTACGGGCCAAATTTTGTTCAAAGGACCTAGCATCAATGACCTTTATCCCATAACTCCCTCCTGTCAGAATGAAAGTTCTCGCACTGTTCATGTTGGAATCAAATACTCTTCAACTCTTTGGCACAACCGGTTAGGCCATCCCCACTTGCACATTCTCAACTCTATCCTTCATTCTTTACATTTACCTACTTGCAGTAAATCTTCTTGTATTTGTGAATTCTGCCTATATGGAAAGATGCATAAGTTGTCTTTTCCTCATTCCCAAACCATGTCTTTGTATTCTTTACAACTTATACACAGTGATGTATAGGGTCTTGCCCCTGAATATTCAATAAATGGCTTTAGATATTATGTCTCTTTTATTGATGATTTCCCTAAATATACCTGATTCTTTCCTATTGTTAGAAAATCTGATGTTTCAACTATTTTTCAAAAGTTTGAACCTCTAATTGAAAACCAATTATCTGCTCGTATTAAAGTCCTGCGAACAGACGGGGGTGGTGAATTTGTTAACCACTCCCTTACCTCCTTTCTTCAAACACATGGTATTTCTCATCAAAAATCATGTGCGTACACTCCTGAGCAAAATGGTGTAGCCGAGAGAAAACATCGCCATATCACTGAAGTGGCTATTTGTCTTATGACTCGTGCATCCTTGCCTATATCCTTCTGGGCCTATGCCTTTGCCACAACCGTTTTTCTCATCAACCGCATGCCCTCTCCACAATTTCAGTATAAGTCACCATTTGATTGCCTCTTTAATCGCTCACCTGATTTTAAACATCTTAAAGTGTTCGGTTGTGCTTGTTATCCCTTGCTTAAACCGTACAACACCAATAAGCTTCACCCTAAAACATCTCAGTGTGTCTTTCTTGGTTATCCTCTAGAGTATAAAGGGTATTTGTGTTACAACATGAGCACTGGTAAGATTTTCATTTCTAGACATGTTATATTTGATGAAACCTTGTTTCGTTTCTCACAACTCACCTCTTCACCCTTCACTCATTCTAATCCTAACCCTTCATATACATTAACTTTTATCTTTACTGTTTTCAAATCAAATACCACAGTCTTATGATCATCTGGATGTTGGTACTACTCATGCTCTTGGTTCTCCTGTTACTGATACCGTTCATACTGAAAACACTGATATGGGGCATAATAGCGATGCAACTTTACTCAGTTCCTCTATACCTAGTGTGCAATCTGCACCTGTAAATTGTCATCCAATGCAAACAAGAGGAAAGTCTGGAATTTCAAAGAAGAAAGTGTTTATGGCTGCCACTACCTTATCTTCTCCTACCAGTGAGTCTAAACCCACTCCTTTTACTCAAGCATCTCAGCATTCAGTGTGGCAGAGTGCTATGGCAGATGAATATAAAGCGCTTATGAATCAGGGCACTTGGACACTCACTTCCTTGTCACCAGGGAACAGTGCTATTGGCTGCAAGTGGGTATATTGCATCAAACGACATCCTGATGGTATCATCAAGAGGAAGGTATTGACTATGAAGAGACATTTAGTCCAGTTGTTAAGAAACCAACAGTCCGTATCATTATATCTCTTGCTGCTCAATTTGGATGGGGCCTACGACAACTTGATGTTAAAAATGCCTTCCTTCATGGGGATCTCAAAGAGGAGGTGTACATGCAACAACACCAAGGTTTTATTGATCATTCGTTTCTCAATCTTGTTTGTAAACTCTAGAAGTCTCTCTATGGTCTAAAGCAAGCACCACGAGCATGGTTCGAATGCTTCACCTCTCATCTACTTACTGTTGGGATGTATGTCCTCATCTCGTGTAGTTTGTAATATTCCAAGTTGTAAATAAATAATAGTTATTTATTTGAACTTTGTGTCTCGCATTTTTCATAAACTTAATCCAATAAACTAAGCTCTAGGGTCATTGTATTATGAGAGAACTAAGAACTTGAACAGTGTGTAGTGGACACACAGGGAGGATCACGTTCGAGTTAATGACCCGAACGGTCTACAGTATATGGATAGGGTTGGAGACCTAATCCTAGATACACTGTGGATGCGACCCGCTTTGTATTAGATACAAACGAGGTGATCCAGCTCGTTCATGTGGTTGACATGCGAGTGGGGGCATCTTGTGCAATGAGATTGTACAAGACCAGACCGTGAATTATTAGACTTACTAATGTAACACCGTTAACAGTATAGAGCTAATAAATTTGTAGATGACCATTAGTGACTCGACCTTAATCCTGAGCGTGTTACGGACTTCTGTCTGCAGGGGTCTAGCTTTTGACTAGTACGGGTGAGGGTGGTCACAGTTACTCGCCCAATATGCCTATCTTCTCAGGGACAGGACCACGTGGGGAGCTGGGAACTTACTACGCAAGAAGGAACTCACTCGTTCCCGATTTAGGGAAACTAGAGGGGTTATTCCCTTAAGTGTTGTCTCTAGGGCTTGAACAACGGGGCCCCACCCTCTCACTGGCCCGAGAAGGTTGTTGTTTATGGTTGGACCATACAACGTTGTTGTTCATTAGAGGAGCAGTGGGGACTTAAGGAGCAAGATAGACACAGGGGTAAAACAGTAATTTGACCCAGTTGTGACTACGAACAACCTGTGGAGGGTCAACTCATGGGTATTGGTTATATCGATGGATACAACTTGTCCTACAGTGATGAGAGTGCAACTACGGAATTTAGTGGAGTGTTATCTTAGCTAATGAATGTTGAATAACTTGAAACTAAGATAAAATCAACATGACCATGTGGTGGTGTTCTGTCAGATTGCTTCCAAGGGTTGGGAGTCGATGAAATTCCATAAAAGAAATTGATAGAATTTTTCTGAAACTTTATTATTTCTCTTATTTATGTTTTTCTTTTTGTCAACGTATTGATATTTTAGAAATCAGTATCGATACGATATATCCAATTGGTTTTCGCTGCAATTGGTTTCTCGAAACTCAAAAGCATCATAGATATCTTCAATATTTCTCGTCTTTCTTGGTGGAGTTTCTTCATCACTTGGGAAATATGGAGATGAAGATGAAGATGAAGCTACTGGTTGAGTCCCTTCCAACTCCAAGTCTTGAGCAATTTCTTTTCCATCCATGTCACCAAGTAATGGATTATGGTATTCATTTGCACATCCCATCTCCAAAATTCTATTTCATTGAATTTGACATCTCAGCTAATAATGATTTTCTTGCGTATAGGATTGTGTAATCTATGCCTTAGAATTCTCACTGTATCCAACAAAAATGCATTTCCTAGGACTAATCATCTAGTTTACCTCTTTTCTCATCAAATATGTGAGAATAAGCAATACAAGCAAGCACTCTTAGGTGGCTAACAGTTGGGTTTTAATTCACTCTATGCTTCTTGAGATGTAAGCCCTAGGAAACTTTTGGTTGAAGCCCGATTCAAGAGATAAACGACACATGTCACTACATCTCCTTAAAATTGATCGGCTTTCAACATACTTCTTGCAAGCAATATTATTATCCTGTTCTTTGTTTTTGCAACTCTGTTTTGTTGAAGAGTTCTTCAAATGGTCTTCTGGTGGTTCAATATATTCACCTCCACAATAATTTAATTATTGTGGAAGCAAAATGTAAGAAAATGTAAGTTGGAAAACTAAAATTGCAGACTTAGTTTTGTAGGGGTGTTAGTATAAAATAATAGAATAAGATAAAAAAAAATATAGTTATGTGAAATTTAATTGCAAAATCAAACAAAGTTCAAAATGGTAAAATTAGTGGAAATGAAAAGTTGCAAAATCTAAAATGGAAAAAACATTGAAAATTAAATAAAGATTACAACAAAATAAATGTGATAATTGAAATCATTGGACAGTGTGCAAAAATATGCAAAAATAAGCGTAATGAAAATGAATGAAACTCAAGATTTATGCTTGTCATAATCTGGAAATTACAATACCACGAATTCAATGTCACCCTCCTTCAAATTCAAATGCAAACTAAATTTACTACT
Source organism: Trichosanthes cucumerina (assembly GCA_036507285.1). Classification (NCBI taxonomy): domain Eukaryota; kingdom Viridiplantae; phylum Streptophyta; class Magnoliopsida; order Cucurbitales; family Cucurbitaceae; genus Trichosanthes; species Trichosanthes cucumerina. Next base: position 57,690,837 of record CM071844.1, read on the forward strand.
ATTTGTCTAAGAATTAGGTATTAGGAGTCTAAATGAGTGACATATATATATGTTTGTAGCCCAACTTTCTTAGATATTTTGACTCAACATATTTACTAAGTCTGGATCTTTAATCTCCATGTCTAGGTAAAGAATTATTATATCTAAGCTCTATCTCCATTACGTGGGTGGGATATGCTTATCTTTAACGACCTTATCGGTATTAGATTGAAACTCAAATTGCAATCCTAATTGATCAATTTAGAATCTCAATGCACCATTCATTCAATACAAACAATCACAATTGAAATGTAAGCTTGAGTTCCATAGTAATTTAGACTAAATTTACATCTTAAATTGCAATCCTTGTCCTAATCTGTAAATTTCAAAACCACGAATTCAATGTCACCTTCCTCTACATTCAAATGGAGACCAAATTTACTACTCTTATTTTCCTAAGAATTAGGTATTAGGAGGCTAAGTGACTGACATATATGTTTGTAGCCCATCTTCCTTAGATATTTTGACTCAACAAATTTATTAAGTCTGGAGTTTTGAATCCCTATGTCTAGGGTAGGGAATGATTATATCTAAGCTCTATCTCTACTTGTGCGAGATCTGCTTGTCTTTAACCTTTTCAGTATTAGACCGAAACTCGAATTACGATCCTAATTGATTAATTTGTAATCTCAATGACATGCTTCCCACACAAACAATCACAATTGATGTAAACGGCCAACATTTCAAGTATTGAAAATTTCAAGTTTGAGATTTATTTCTTGAAAAAATATATATATATGGAGTTTAATTTTAGTGCTCAAGTGCCCCCACTTATGAAAAAATATGGACTTTTGGGGTCTTTTTGTAGTTTAATTGTAAGAAGAAGTGCATATTTTGGAAAAAAAAATTAATTAGGGTTTGATAATAGACCTATTTTGTCTTTTAGTTGACACATTTTCGAGAAGTCTTCTCCCATCTTCGCCTTCAACCTCTCGACAAATAGGAAAAAAAAAACCCTATTAGTTAAGTAAGGTAGTTAGTTGTTTATTAAAGACACATGTATAAATAGGTGTCCTCTTCTTCTGGAGAAATACAATGAAGACTTCTTTCTCAAAGGTTTTTTTGCCTCTCTAATATGTTCAAAATTCGGTTGCCCTTCTTAAAATACCTTTCCATTAGTAATTAGGTTTTCTTTACCATTTCTCTGTTTGAAATTCAGCCTCACACCATGAACCCAGGTCAATCTTGGTCTTCTACATCCCAACTCTCGACTGAGGCTTATCCCAACCCCTATTTCTTGCATCATATTGACAACACCAATCTTGTGCTTGTTACTGATGTTCTTATTGAAGATAACTACGTTTCGTGGAGTCGAGCCATGCTCATCGCTTTATCAGTACGCAACAAACTTGGTTTTGTTGATGGAACTCTTCCTCGCCCCTCTGATGATCTCCTGTAATCGAAATAATAGTGTAGTAATAGCATGGATTCTTGGTTTTGATTCTTGCAGCTTCTCCGTTTAAGCACTGTTAGCCACCTTCACGCCAGAATCGCTCACCGTCGGGACCTCCAAGCCGAATGTTGACGTGTTGCTGCCGTCGTCGTTCTATCACCGGAACCGCAGCCCACGTGTTATCGGTTCACGCTCGTCGGTTGCATTCGAGCATAGATCTGCCACCGAGTCTTTTTTGCCACGGTTGATTCAGTCTGCAAGTGAAACTTTCGTCAAAATCGTTTGGTCGTTTAATTTTGGAGTTGATTCCGACGTGGATCGTGAGTAAGTGGAACTGCTTTTATAGATTATTGGAATAGTTTTGTTAGGTGATCTGACTTCTGACTTTCGAAGTGTGAGTTATATTTAGAAGACCCATTGAGTTTGGAGCCAAGATAATGAATTTTTGGACAAATTCGATAAGATCCTAGCCTACGTCTTACCCCAGGTAATTGGAGTGAGTCCGTTAGACACGTATATATACTATGATTAAGGTTAGTTAGAGTTTGATTGAGCAGGTTTCTAGGGAGCATTAGCTTCATAACTGAATTAGAGTATTTTGGAACTTAAAATCAATATAAGGGATCTCGCGCTGAATTTTTGAATTTGGGAGCTAACGATTTTAAAAGTCGTGTAGTAAGGTTAGATCATGCCTTCAAAACCTTTAAATAGAATTTTTAACGTTTTTGCATAAAATTATTGATTTACATCTTTTTTGAGGCTATTCTTACTATTTTCGGTATTCATGTATGAAGTATAAACGTGACACATTATTTCATGTTTTTCATGTTTGTTGGATGATTATATGACTTAAAAATTTGGGTCCTCATGCATATAAGATAGAGTGCATGGTCAAACATGCATGAGAGACCTAACTGAGTCATATAGGGGTCTGTGAAAGACTCAACCAAAAAGAATCTGTGAGGGACTCAACTAAAAAATCTCAGGAAGATTTTAATTCATCACTAGAAGTCGAAGAAAAGTCATGATATTTTAAAGGAAGTTTTAGGTCCCACTCATCAAAGTTTAAAGTCTAAGTTGTATGTGATTGCATATCCCAACACCGGTAGTGGGGTCACTTACTGAGTATTATTTTACAATACTCACCCTTTCTTTTTTTTTTTTTAAGAAAAATGTTTTTAGGTAAGGGTAAGCCATACAGGGCGAATGATGTGGGGATGTGCTACGAAGGCCATGAGATCGTGAAAGTCATGATTTCTATATTTTAGAAATTAGTGGATGGATTGTACTTGTTTAATTTCTTTACATGAATAAAAAGAGGATCCAAGAGAAATTTTTACAAGTTCCAGTGTGTTAACGTGTTTTCAACCTTCCTTGTTTTATTTTTTGTTTGCTATATTTCTTTTATATTTCCAACAAGAAAAAGTCATGTTTTTCCTTATTCAAATCATGAGCTAAATCCTTTTTAGGGGTTCAAGTTGTGAATGACCTAAAAGAGAGATGTCATGCTTAAAGTAGCAAAGTAATTGTGTAAGCATCTAAACCTAAGTTTGTTTTTATTGAATATATTTTGGGCAACCCTAGCCGATCACTAGGACTTGCTCATCAAGCTAGAACTTGATACTGAAAGGGTCAAGGGAAAGCGAATCTCATAAAAATAACGGAGGAAATGACTTAGACATAAGATCCGAAACTTCGACCCTAGACATAGGGCGAGCCTCCAAGACCAATAAGGTTGTGCACGAAATTATCTAAGCTCAATTAGCCATGGACATATAGGTTTAATTTCTTATTCTCCTCAAGGTTTTGGGAGCAAAACCGAATAGGAGCAAAATCCAGTTTATTTAAATTTACAATTGCTGGCACAATTACTACTACATTTTTAGGAACATTTTCTCTGAATGAGCAAAAGCAATTGGAATTCCCTTATTTTATCTCATTGTTTTTTTCAAATATTAGCAACACTTCTTTACCACCAAAACACTCGTAAAAACTTTGTTACAACACTTGCATCTTCATAGCAATTTTTGTTTTCCCAAAGTAACTTTGTGAAACCCATTCTCTGTGGGTTCGATACTCTAAAATACTCCAGATTTATTACTTCGATCACATGCACTTGCATGTACCAGCCAATCAAGTTTTTGGTGTCATTTTCGGGGAACGACATTTTCATAAGTATATTTCGATTACAAGAATTTTGAGCGAGATTGCAGGATGAATTGCAAGCTGCATTTGCAGTCGCAATTTCCCTTTCTCTGGGACACAATATTGAATTGGACGTATAATTGTAGGTTGAGTTGGTGCATGCAAAAGGAGCTTTGCCTCTTGGAGCTAGACCAAAAGATTGAAAGGACCTTCCACCAACGTCGTAGATAGTAGAGGAGGAAGTAAAAAGAATTGCGGGACTGGATCGAACAAGAGATTTGTGACAAAACTACTTTGCGGGAAGTACAAATGGATACACCTATCATGGACCTTCAAGAAAATCTAACAAATGGAGGAAACGTGCAACAACAAAGAACAATTCCTCCACAAAATCCAATCTTTATTGCAGAAGAGCGAGATCGAGCAATTAGAGATTATGCAGCTGCAACCTTTCAAAATTTGAACACTGGGATTGCATAACAAAACATCGAAGCCAATCACTTTGAGCTAAAACCAGTGATGTTTCAGATGCTTAATGCAATGGGTCAATTTGCAGGACTAAAGAATGAAGACTCGCATAAGCATTTTAAAATGTTTCTCAGGATATGCAATTCTTTAAAACTAACAGGAGTCTCTGATGACACCCTAAGGCAAAAACTTTTCCCTTTTTCCTTACAGGGAAATGTTGAAGCATGGTTCGACTCTTTTCCTCTTGACTCCATAAGAACTTGGGATGAGCTAATAGAGAAGTTTCTTTTGAAGTACTTCCTGCCCACAAAGAATGCACAGATTAGAGGAGAAATAATCACGTTCAACAAGGAGTAAATGAAGGGGTTGACACTACATGGGAACGTTTCAAGAGTCGGATTAGAAAATGCCCACACCATGAACTGCAAACATGACTCCTGATCGAGCACTTCTACAATGGTTTGACACAAGCATCATATACATTAGTGAATGCCTTAGCCAATGGATCGTTGCTAAGAAAAATAGTGAACGAGGCCAATGCAATTCTGGATGCCATAGTTTCAAACAATAGCCAATGGGGAGATAATGAATCACATAACACTAGGAAGATTGCAGGAGTCCACAAAGTAAATGCAATAGCAACACTGAGTGCACAAATTTCTGTCATGAACAACAGATTAAAGAATATGGCGGTCGGGTATCAAGCGTCGATTGCTGCTATGAATCACACTCATTACCCTAGTCCCACTTGTGTTTATTATAATGAGAATTTGAAAATTGTCCTCACAATCTTACCTTTGTGTATTATGTAGGACAAAACAGATCGAACCCACATTCAGACACGTACAATCCTGGACGACGACAACATCCCAATTTCTCTTGGAGTGGACAAGGAGCAGGAACAACAAATCAGAATCAATATCAGAAACAGGGAGTGCCTCCAGGGTTCAACAATAACCAACAACAACATTATGCATAGAAGAATGAAACTCCAATGGAACATCACCTAAGAGGACAAGGTTTTGTTGGGATTTATGCCCTAAACTCGTGTATTTGTAATTATTTGAGGAAATGAATAAAGTTGTTATTTTTCCTTCAAACTTGTATTTTCGCAATTAAAAACTGAAATCCAATAAACTAAGCTCCAGGGTCACATTTAAACAACTTTGAACTGTGTACTTGACACATATCTAGGATCAAGTTTAATTTTGTGACCCGAATGTCTATAGTAGATGGGTTAGGTTGGGAACCTCATCCTGCTAACACTATGGATGTGACCCACTTTGTATTTGATACAAACAAGGTGATCCAACTCGTTCATGTAGTTGACATGCGAGTGGGGGCATCCTGTGCAAAGAGTTTGTACAAGACTGGACTAAGAATTGTTAGACCAATCCAGTAACACTGTTGATAGGTTAGGGCTAATAATTCAAACAATGACCAATAGTGACTCAACCTGAATCTGAGCGAGTTGCGAACTCCTGTTTGCGGGGGATTATCCTTTTACTAGTACGGGTGAGATTGGCTAGAGTCGCCGACTCAATATGCCTACCTTCTCATGGATGAAGCCTCGTAGGGAGATGGGGACTCAACTTCGCAAGAAAGAATTCACTCGTTCTCGAACTAGGGTAACTAGATAGATTGTTCCCTTAAGAGCTAAATCCAGGTCTTGAACAACGGGGCCCCTCCCTCTTGCTTGCCCGAAAGGGATAATGTTTATGGTCGGACCATAAACTTGTTGTTCATTGGAGGATCAGTGGTGCTTAAGGTGTAAGAAGTAGTCACAGGGGTAAAACGGTAATTTGACCTAGCTGTGAGTACGAAAGACCTATGAAGGGTTGATTCACGAGCATTGGTTAAATTAATGGACACAACTTGTCCTACAGTGAGGAGAGTGCAACTACGAGTCTTTAGTGGAGTCACTCGTAGTTAACGAATGTTGATTGACAGGATCAATGAGTTTGATTAGTCAATCTCGTATCATTGGAGCTCATGATCTTTAGGTCCATTAGGTCCATCGGTTGGCTCAACATGGAATTAATAGAGGATATAAAGTTTTGGAATGAATTTGAAATGTTCAAGTTCAATTTAGGGATTATATCAATTATATATGATATGATTGATATAATATATAGTTCAATGTGAATATGATTCATATTGAGCTTAATTGTGTCTAATTATGGAATTAGGATATAACTTATGGTAGAATTTTGGGAGAGATGAAATTGGATTTAATTAAATCTAATTTCTCCACATTATGTGAATATGATTCATATAATAAGGTGTTTGACACCTTATATTATGCATTTACGTATAATATGTGGAGTTAGTGGCAAAATGGGTGGAGAATTTGTCTCCACCCACATTGCCTATAAAAGCATCCTTTTGGATGCATTTTTTGACACTTGAACCATTTGTGTGGTTTTGCATCTAAGGCAAACACAAGAGTTCTCTCCAAATCTCTCTACAACCATCCATAATCCAAAAGGAGACCCCACCTCTCTTCCTCTTGAAGGGATTTTGAATTCCCGCAGCGGAAGACGTTGTGAAACGTCGTTGATCCGTTGTGTAAAAAGTGTCTTAAAATTGAATCTATCTCATAGATCCTAGGCTAAACATGCAAATAGGAGAAGAAAACAGTAAGGAATTACAAGTTACTTACTTGTTGAAGAACTCTTCTTCAACGCTTTCCTCCTCCGGTCACGATCTCTCTCGATCCAACGATCTCCTCGAACACGAACCATGATCCGAACAACGAGACACCTCCAAAGGGTCTTCTCGGTTGTTCTCGGGAGGTTGAGGGAGAGTGAGTGGGACTCCCTTTGGTTTTGGGTGAGGAGAGAATTTTTGGAGAATTGAGAGAGGATTTGAGAGAGAATCCCTTGCTCTCTTTGGATGGAAATCAAAAAAATGGCAAGAAAAAGTCATGAGATGCCTTTGAATGCATCCTTTTATAATGGTGTGTGGTGGAGTTAAAATCTCCACCAATTCACCATTTTACCACAACTATATAATATACAAATTACATTTGCATATTATATAATATAAGGTATCTCATGCCTTATTATACAAATCTCATTTGCATAAATGTGGAATTATAAATTGAATCACATTCAATTTAATTTCTCTCAATTCAATTTCTCCAAATAGCACTAATTAATCAATTAGGCTATACTATAGTTTATTATGAATCTCATTCACATCAAACTATATATTATGTAATCTATATCTCATATAAACGACATAAATACCCAAATAATGAATTTGAACACTTTAAGTTCACACCAAACTGTAAACCCTCAATTTGTCCAATTTGAGCCAACCGAGGGACCTAATGGACCTACACGTGACGAGCTCCAATGATCCGAGACTAACTCACAAACTCTTTGACCAAAGTTATTCAACATTCATTATCTACGGTAACAACTCCCACTAAGGCCCGTGAGCTGCACTCTCTCATCATCAGTGGACAAGTTGTGTCCATCGATATAACCAATACCCATGAGTCGACCCTTCACAGGTTGTTCGTAGTCACAGCTGGATCAAATTATCGTTTTATCCCTGTGTCTACCTCTTGCTCCTTAAGTCCCACTGCTCCTCTAATGAACAACTACGTTGCATGGTCCAACCATGAACAACAACCCTCTCAGGCCAATGAGAGTGGGGCCCCGTTGTTCAAGCCCTGGAGACAGCACTTAAGGGAACAACCCCTCTAGTTTTCCTAAGTCGGGAACGAGTTAATTCCTTCTTGCGTAGTCAAGTTCCCAGCTCCCCACGTTGTCCTGCCCCTGAAAGATAGGCATATTAGGCGAGCAACAGTGGCCACCCTCACCCGTACTAGTCAAAGGATGACTCCGCAGCATGTGAGTCCGTAACACGCTAAGGATTAAGGTCGAGTCACTAATGGTCATCTACGAATTTATTAGCTCTATACTGTTAACGGTGTTACATGAGTTAGTCTAATAATTCACGGTCCGGTCTTGTACAATCACATTGCACAGGATGCCCCCACTCGCATGTCAACCACATGAACGAGTCAGATCACCTCGTTTGTATCTAATACAAAGCGGGCCGCATCCACAGTGTATCCAGAATTAGGTCTCCAACCCTATCCGTATACTGAAGACCGATTGGGTCATTAACTCGAACGCGATCTTCCCTGTGTGTCCACTACACACTGTTCAAGTTCTTAGTTCTCTCATAATACAATAACCCTGGAGCTTAGTTTATTGGATTAAGTTTATGAAAAATGTGAGACATAAAGTTTAAATAAATAACTCTTATTTATTACACAATGTTGAAATAAATAACTCTTATTCATTTACAACTTGGAATATTACAAACTACACGAGATGAGGACATACATCCCAACAAACTCCCACTTGGACTAAGCTAGTGGAGTATGATACATTTCTCAAATGTACAGTAAAGTAATATAATAAAGTAATACAATAAACTAGGGCATGGAATACCCCTTTACAATACTCCCACTTGCCCTAGTCAGGAAGCACTCGAAGACATAGACTCTCTAGGTGACCCTCAAACACCTTAGCCGTGAGGGCCTTTGTAAATGGATCAAAGAACGTTGTGCTCAAGCTATCTCTGCGTGGTCATCACGTCTCCTCGCGATGCACAATCTCCCGTGATCGTGATACTTACGCTCTATATGCTTGCCCTTTTATGACTCAGAGGTTCTCTCGAGTTGGCTCTCGCACCATCAAGTGTCACAAAACAGTGTGATTGACAAGTTCATATTTGGAACAACTTCCAAATCCGTCATGAACTTCCTGAGCCAAACAGCTTCCTTTGCAGCTTCACAAGCCGCAACATACTCGGCTTCCATCGTGGAATCGGCCGATGCATCCTCGCTTGATGCTTCGCCACACTACACTCCTCCATTCGTAATGAAGGTGACCAGAAGTTGATTTCTTAGAATCCTTATCGACCGAAAGTCGAATCTGTGTATCCCGTAAGGATCAAATCCGCACTCTCATACTCAAAGCTGTAGTTCCTCGTTCTCCTAAGATACTTGAGGATTGCCTTTACGGCTTTCCAGTGATCTAATCCTGGATTGGATTGATAGCTACTGACAATCCCAACTGCATAACAGATGTCGAGCCTAGTACACAACATGGCATACATCAGGCTCCCTACAGCTGAAGCATAGGGGATTCGTCTCATATCCTCAACCTCTTGAGGCGTCTTAGGACATTGATCCTTAGAAAGGTGAACCCCATGCCTGAAAGGCAGCAAGCCCTTCTTGGAGTTCTGCATCTTATACCTAGACAACATCTTGTCAATGTAAGATGCCTGAGACATGGCTAGCGTTCTGTTCTTCCGGTTTCGGACTATCTGGATACCTAGAACATACTGTGCCTCTCCCAAATCTTTCATTTGGAATTGCGAAGCCAACCATTCTTTAATGTCAGTAAGAAATCCTACCTCATTCCCAATGAGAAAGATATCATCCACATACAATATAAGAAATGCGACAGTACTGTTAACGATTTTCTTGTAAACACAAGGCTCGTCAACATTTTGATCAAATCCATAAGATTTGATTGCCTCATCAAACCTTATATTCCAAGACCTCGAGGCTTGTTTCAGTCCATAAATAGACCTTTTAAGCCGGCAAACTCTTTGCTCTTGGCCTTGGGCAATGAACCCCTCAATGGTCCATGTAGATGGTCTCGCCAAGGTTGCCATTCGTAGAAGGCGGTCTTGACATCCATCCGCCATACCTCATAGTCATAATATGCGGCAATGGCCAGAAGGATTCTAATCGACTTTACCATGGCAACAGGTGAAAAGGTTTCCGTATAGTCAACCCCTTCCACCTGGGTAAAACCCTTTGCCACTAGTCGAGTTTTGAAGGTCTGCACCTTCCCATCTACGCCACGTTTACGCTTGTAGATCCACTTGCAACCAATAGGTTTAACCCCATCCGGTTGGTCCACAAGCTCCCAGACGCAACTCTTGCTGATGAACTGTCCATTTCATTTAACACAATCTTACTCCTTGGTAAGTGATCCCTGATGTGGTCTTCCTCAAGAAATGTGGCGTTTGTCGACACAAGCACCCTATTATCCTTAGGATCGTAAAAGTAACCACCTCTAGTCTCTTTTGGGTAACCTACAAAGAGGCACAACTTTGAACGGGGTTCCAACTTCTTCGGGTTTGACACCAATACATGGGTCGGGCATCCCCAAATTCTGAAATGACATAAACTGGTTTTACGACCATGCCAGAGTTCGAAAGGTGTTTCACAAACACTCTTCAATGGAACTGTGTTCAAAATGTAAACCGCAGTCTCCACTGCGTAACCCCAAAAAGAATCAGGGAGACGAGCATAGCTCATCATCGATCGAACCATGTCCAACAAGGTTCTGTTTCTCCTCTCCGATACACCATTCTCATCGTGGCATACCGGTCTTTGAGAGTTGGGACGTAATTCCATGTTCTATCATATAGTCCTGGAATTCAGTGTCCATATACTCTCCACCTCGATCCGATCGAAGTGTTTTAAGCGATTTACCTAATAGGTTCTCAACCTCGCCTTGAACTCCTTGAACTTTTCAAGTGTTTGGACTTCCCGCATTATTAGGTAAATATACCCATATCGGGAGTAATCGTCTATGAAAGACACGAAATACTCATAACCACCCCGAGCTTTAACATTCATTGGACCACAGAGGTCAGAATGTACTAACTCAAGAGGCTCTTTGGCTCTATATCCTTTTCCACTAAAAGGACGTTTGGTCATTTTGCCCTCAAGGCATGACTCACACACCGGTAAAGAGTTTTCTTCCAACTCGCTTAGAAGTCCACTCTTCACTAGTCTCTCAATCCTATTGAGATTAATGTGGCCTAACCGAAGATGTCAAAGATGGGCACTTTCTTTTGGAGAAACTTTTAATCTCTTAGTCCGCATTTCAGCTGTTTTAAACAATTCGGTGTTCAAAACACTTTTGACCGAATTAGAGTTCAAAACATACAAATTGCTCTCAAGCAAAGCAGAACAAATCAAATTTCCATTTCGAGAAATAAACGCTTTATTACTCTTGAATGAAACAGAAATATTTTGTTCTAATAGGCAGGAAATAGAAACTAGGTTTCTCGTAAACCCAAGAACTATGTATATATTATCCAATAATAAGTACTTCCCGCCAAAGAACAACTTCACTGTGCCTATTGTCTGCAACTTAGACAACTTCTCCGGATCCAACCCTGAGTGTTATCTCACCCTCTTGCAGCCGCTACCAGGAACTTAATCCTTGAAAAGAAGAGCAAACATGGTTAGTGGCGCCTGAATCCAATATCCAAGCTGAGTCATTACTCTCCACTAAACAAGTTTCTGTGACAAGTAAATCACATTTACCTGTCATCTTCTTTTCATCAATGAATTTGGGACAACACCTTTTGGTGTCCGTCCCTCATTGCAAAGAGAGAAACACTTTCTGGCAACATCCTTGATTTCTTTGCCTTTTAGGGCGGCAGCGCGGTCAACCTTAACTTCCTTCAACTTCTCCTTCTTCCCGTTAGGGCTTGAAGAGTCTACAAACATTATCCCAGAGGTCATACCCCTGTGAAAAGGTCTTAAGGCAACACTTGCCTCAGCTTCCTGCCCCATAGTTTGCACCAAGGACTAGAAGGTTTGTAGATTGTTTAATAGGACCGTTGAACCGAGCACCTGAGGACCCTCCTCAATGAGCGCGAACTCCTGGTCGTCATTTACCAAAATCGTGTCTATATTATGTTTCCACGAAATACTATCGCCGACTAACTTAACGGAAGCTGAAGGAGCGTTAAAAGCGTTTGACATTTTGTTGCTGAAATAAAATGAAAAACTTTGTATTAGTCTCGCAAAAACTTTTGAAAATCCAATCGGGTTTTAGCAAATTTTTATCCTATGATCCCTAGGTCATTTAAAAAATTGCAATGATACCCTAAAGGTTTAGAATGATCGCTACCGTAGGGTAGACAAACCCACTCCTCCTCTAGGACGAGACTCTCTCGACCAGACCCTAATACCAGAATAACTCTTATTCCATTAGGCATCCAGTTACCATTTTATCCATTAACTCTTAATGAATCCTATGAGTGTCACCCTCAATCTTTAAATTTTCAAGTATCCGTCCAAACAATAGCCGCCGTAGGGAGGACTAAGAAGGAAAACCAACAAGGAAATCATATCCCTTTCGGGAATTCACAGTGTTCCGACTCCCATGATTAAGGCCCTCCGTAGGGATTGTCTGGTCCAGGCTAAACTAGCAGGCAGAACATAGGCGTCTCACGGTGTGAATCGAAAGAAGAGAGCGTGGGTCTCGTTTTCACAGATCCCGCTCCCACTCACTATAAGTACTCTCTCCATTCACGTTGATATTGACTCATACAAATGCCACCCGTAGGGAGACGCTCCCATTTGCGCCACGAGGTCGAGCATGGATCTCACGGTGCGAACTTAACGGAGATTTGTGGATGGAAAAATTAAATGTATCTCATACACTTTATTTCCTCCCACTCAGCACTTTAAAATAATCGGGATTGACCTAGATAAACCGACTAAAATTTATCTAAGTCTACCAATATAACTCTTATATTGGATTAGTCTAAGTCTATAATCACATTATTGACTTGGGTCTATGTGAGTAAATTAATTAACTCTTAATTAACGACACTCACGAGAATATAACCTAACAATCTCCAGACTGAATTCACTCCTAGGTCGGTTTCCAGGTAGGGGTGTTCCGCAAGCGTCAACTTAAATACTCCAGCCTTAGACAAAACCTTCCTTAGACAGAGTTACTTATCAGTCTCCATTCAAAGGTCATATTTGATTTCCTAATTCTAATCTTATTAGAACTAGAAAACCTATGTCTAATTATTCAAATTCTAAATCATTTAAAACTAATAATTAACTTAGGTTACATGCATTTCTATGTTATAGTGATTGATCATTCATCACATGAATAATACTATACTATAACATACATTCATCACATGAATTAAATGCATGAGCATGCTTTTAATTTAAAAAATATAACACTTATATTAAATAAATTAAATCATGCAAACACTATATTATAACTCTTATAATATAATTCTATCATGCATACTATATATTATAACTCTTATAATATAAATATGATACATGAAATGATTAACCTAAGGTGGGATTTTAAATCTATATGCCATACTTTATGCACATAGAAATAATTAAATCATACATCTTATGCATAAAATAATTAAATAGCAATATTGGACCGATTTTTGGCACCCTAGGGACATAAAATTAAATTAATTAACATTAATATAATATTTATATTAATATTATTTAAAATAATTAAATAAAATACATTTATAAAACCAATTTTATAAAAAATAAATAAATAACAAAATAAAAAATAACAGTTGCACAACCGCAAGCTCGAATCAGCGCCCATGACCTTATCCCCACTTGTTGAAGAAGAAAACAGTAAGGAATTACAAGTTACTTACTTGTTGAAGAACTCTTCTTCAACGCTTTCCTCCTCCGGTCACGATCTCTCTCGATCCAACGATCTCCTCGAACACGAACCATGATCCGAACAAGGAGACACCTCCAAAGGGTCTTCTCGGTGTTTCTCGGGAGGTTGAGGGAGAGTGAGTGGGACTCCTTTTGGTTTTGGGTGAGGAGAGAATTTTTGGAGAATTGAGAGAGGATTTGAGAGAGAATCCCTTGCTCTCTTTGGATGGAAATCAAAAAAATGGCAAGAAAAAGTCATGAGATGCCTTTGAATGCATCCTTTTATAATGGTGTGTGGTGGAGTTAAAATCTCCACCAATTCACCATTTTACCACAACTATATAATATACAAATCACATTTGCATATTATATAATATAAGGTATCTCATACCTTATTATACAAATCTCATTTGCATAAATGTGGAATTATAAATTGAATCACATTCAATTTAATTTCTCTCAATTCAATTTCTCCAAATAGCACTAATTAATCAATTAGGTTATACTATAGTTTATTATGAATCTCATTCACATCAAACAATATATTATGTCATCTATATCTCATATAAACGACATAAATACCCAAATAATGAATTTGAACACTTCAAATTCACACCAAACTGTAAACCCTCAATTTGTCCAATTTGAGCCAACCGAGGGACCTAATGGACCTACACGTGACGAGGTCCAATGATCCGAGACTAACCTGTCAAACTCTTTGACCCGGTTATTCAACATTCATTAGCTACGGTAACACTCCACTAAAGCCCGTAGCTGCACTCTCATCACTGTAGGACAAGTTGTGTCCATCGATATAACCAATACCCATGAGTCGAACCTTCACAGGTTGTTCGTAGTCACAGCTGGGTCAAATTACCGTTTTACCCCCGTGTCTACCTCTTACTCCTTAAGTCCCATTGCTCCTCTAATGAACAACTACGTTGCATGGTCCAACCATAAACAACAACCCTCTCAGGCCAATGAGAGAGTGGGGCCCGTTGTTCAAGCCACGGAGACAACACTTAAGGGAACAACCTCTAGTTTCCTAAGTCGGAACAGTGAATTCCTTCTTGCGTAGTCAAGTTCTCGGCTCCCACGTGGTCCCCCTTTGAGAAGATAGGCATATTGGGCGAGCAACGGTGGCCACCTCACCACCCGTACTAGTCAAAGGACGGACCCCCGCAGACAGGAGTCCGTAACACGCTCAGGATTACGGTCGAGTCAACTAATGGTCATCTACGAATTTATTAGCTCTATACTGTTAACGGTGTTACATCAGTAAGTTTAATAATTCACGGTCCGGTCTTGTACAATCTCATTGCACAGGATGCCCTCACTCGCATGTCAACCACATGAACGAGTTAGATCACCTCGTTTGTATCTAATACAAAGCGGGCCGCATCCACAGTGTATCCAGAATTAGGTCTCCAACCCTATCCATATATTGTAGACTGATTGGGTCATTAACTCGAACGCGATCTTCCCTGTTGTCCACTACACACCGTTCAAGTTCTTAGTTCTCTCATAATACAATAACCCTGGAGCTTAGTTTATTGGATTAAGTTTATGAAAAATGCGAGACACAAAGTTTAAATAAATAACTCTTATTTATTACACAATGTTGAAATAAATAACTCTTATTCATTTACAACTTGGAATATTACAAACTACACGAGATGAGGACATACATCCCAACACCTCTCCTAGCGAACAACCGGGAAGGTCTTTTGGCGGTGCTCGAGAATTTGATCGTAGAGAAGAAGAGTTCGTAGACGACGAGGAACTACTTGAAGAATTGGCCTTCAAAGGTAACCTACTAAGCCTTTTATGCTTTCAAGATACATGCTTAGCTTAGATTTTCTGTTTTTTGAGTATTTCTATGTCACACAATTGAGAGCAAAGGCGATCATTCACTTCCGCATGAGATTCAATTCCCTTTAGGTTCATCTCTAGAAACCCTTATGAAGGACTTTGTGGCGAAAAATGATGCAATAATCCAGAGCCAAGCCTCCATCATTCAAAGTCAAGCTGTATTGCTGTGTAATCTTGAAATACAGGTTGGACCACTAGCAAATGAATGAAAAATAGACCACAAAGAATGTTGCCTAGCACCACAGGAAATCCACAGCGAGAAGGCAAGGAACATTGCAAGGAAATAACTTTGAGAAGTGGAACGAATTACGAAGGACCCGAGATACCTAAGAACAAGAAGGTTCGAAGCGAAGTAAGAAAGTCGATGAAGAAAGGAAAGGTTGTATAGAAGAGAAAAAGCAAGAGATAAGCAAAGATAATGAAGGTGAAGTGACAGAAGGAAGGATTGCTAAGCACTAGGAACAGGAAAATAAAAATGTGACAGCAAAAGAGCCTACATCAACTCAGGAATATAGGCCACCACCCCCATTTCCTCAAAGATTCAAGAAAAAGACTCAGGATGCACAGTTTAACAAGTTCCTAGACATCCTTAAGAATCTCCACATCAGCGCTTGAGCAAATGCCTAACTATGTTAAATTCCTTAAAGATATCATAACAAAGAAGTGTAGGCTGGGAGAATTTGAAACTGTGGAACTTATAGAGAACTACAGTGCACTCATAACTAGAAAGCTACGACAAAAGCTGCAGGATCCGGGAAGTTTCACAATACCTTGCATGATCGGGAGCACAGATGTAGGAAGAGCGCTTTGCGATTTTGGCACAAGCATCAACTTAATGCCACTATCAGTCTTTAGAAGATTGGGAAGCAGAGAAGCAAGACCTACAACAGTGACATTACAACTTGTGAATAGGTCAATAGCTCGACCAACAGGGAATATCGAAGATGTGTTGGTGAAAGTAGATAAGTTTGTATTCCCTGCAGACTTTATCATCCTAGACTGTGAGGTGGATAGAGAAGTCTAGATAATTTTAGGAAGACCTTTCCTTGCCCCTAGGAGAAAATTGATTGATGTGCAAAAGGGAGAACTCACTATGAGAGTTAATGACCAACAAATCACCTTCAGCGTTCTCAATGCATTAAAATATCCATGGGATTTGGAAGAATGTTCAAGAATTGAGATTATAAACTCTTTACAGATGCATGAGTTACTAGAAAACCTAGAGGGGAAAAACGGCTCAACAGAAGAGATTGATCTTGAAGAGAACTCAGGGGAAAATAACCTAGATGATCCAAAGAAAATTGCCTACATTAGTCCGTTAAGGGATCCAGAAGAAAAGATCACTCTGTTGGGTTTTATATCCTAAAACTTGTGGGTTTGTAAACTGAATGTATATTCCATTTTGCAATACAGATGTTATTGAGATTTATTCAAATAAAGGTGTTATTGAATAATGCGAATTTATATTTTGAAACCCTAATCCAATAAAGAACCCATGACTATAGGATGTATACTTGAACTTTATGTGTGACATAAAAGTGGATCAGGTTCAAGTTATAGCCAGAACGGTCTGTAGTATAGGGATAGCGTTGGGTACCTTATCCTAGGGGCACTATGGACGTGACCCACTTTGTAAAGTACAAACGATGTGATCCTGAATCGTTCATGTGGAGACATGCGAGTGGGGGTGTCCTATGCAATGAGTTTGCATAAGATTGGACCGAGAAATAGTTATTTAGACTTTATAACTCCGTTTACTGTCTTAACTGACTATATTCATACGATAACCTAGGTAACTCGATATTAATCATGAGTGTGCCATGAACTCCTGTTTATTCGGATTATCCTTAGATTTGCATGGGTGAGAGTGGCCCGAGATTGTCGACTCAATAAACCTCCCATTTCAGGGATAAGATCGAGTAGATAACTGGGAACATAGTTATGCAAGATGGAATTCACTCTTACTCCATTTTAGGGATTAGTAGAGAGGTTTTTCCCTTAAGTGCTTACTCCGGGTCTTGAACAAAGGGCCCGCCTCTCATTGACCCGAGAGAGATTTGGTTTGTTGGTTGGACCACAAACCAATTGTTCATTAGAGGATCAGTAGGACTTAAGGAACAATAAGTAATTAAAGGGGTAAAAAGATAAATTTTGACCCAACTGTAATAACGAACGACCTGTGAAGGATCGACTTACTAATCATGGTTATATCAAGTGGACAAAAATATATCTACAGTGAGCAGAGTGCAACCACTAGGCTTTAGTGGAATGTCCCGGTGGTTAACGAATGTTGATTAGCTAGGCTAAAGAGTTTGATCGGTTAATCTCGTATCGGTTAATCTCGTATCCCGGTGGTTAACGAATGTTGATTACTAGCTCGAACTAAGCCTTGTAACAATTGGAGAGAAAAGAATTTGAATTGTTCAAATTCAGTTTTGGGAGAGAACGTTAATTATATGTGATATATTTAATGTTTCGCAGTTTAATTATAAATTAAACTATGACAAAGAAGAGGTGGATGTATTTAAATATGATTTAAATATTGGTTCGATTTATAACATGAATAGGGATTCATGTTCAAACGGTCGATTTAAGAAATCGGGATTGGTCCAATTATTTAATTTGATATTTGATATTAAATTAAATAAGTATTTAAAATTAATTAATTAAATTGTTTAATTAATGAAATTAATAAATTATTTTTTTAAATTAAAATTAAATGAAAATTCAAATTGATTTTTGAAGTTTCAATTGGACCGACTTCATAAATTGTGAACAAGCAACTTTGATTGCTAAATTCACCAAAATTCAACACCTCCTTCTTGATTAATCCTCATCATTCATGTGTTGGCATCTTCACAAGGCTTGATGGAGCTTTAATTGAAGATGAATTGAAGAGGATTAATTGGATTTTGCAGAAAATTCATAGGGTTCTCGTTTTTGACCACTTGTCACTCTTCTTCTAAATTCTCCCAACTTTAGATCCCACAATCCGTTCCAAGGCCTGAGGGTAGTTGGGAATACACTAGAGGTGGTCCACAAAGTGTTTGTGACAAGCAATTGGTCATGAATTAGGAGAATTTTGAACTTCAAAGGTATGAGTTCTTATTCTTTGTTTTTCCAGATTTGAGCATGCTTTATATTTTATAAAATTGATCAACTTAGAGTGTTCAAGATCTGAAGTTGCTTCTGTTTTCTTAATATAAACTCTTTCAATTGGTATTAGAGCAATTTTGAGCACTCAATTTGATCTATTTTGTTTTGTGGTGGGTGTTTTTTGAAATCTAAATTTTCTGGGCGTCTAAAGTGTTCTTCTAGATTTGGCGTTTAAATTGAGCATCAATTCGTGCTTTATTTTCAAATTGCTCAAGTGTGTGTTTGAGCCCTAATGTGTGAAGAAGAGTCTATTAAAGTTTATGAAAGAAATGAGAATCCCAGTGCAGCGGAAGACGATCGAATCGTCGTGGTATTGTTGTGCAATTTCGATTTTGTTAAAACAAAACTATCTAATAGTATAGCTTAAATATTCTTTGTAGAAAGGAAAAACAACAAGTTAAAGTTACTTACTTGTTGAAAACGGTGTTCAAGCTTTCCTTCCGTAGATCACAAACTCTTCGTGTACTCGTTCTCAATGATCTCGATCTCCTCACATGAACAACGACCGGACACCTCCACTTGGTTACAAGGTTGTTCTACTTTAGGTAGAAGGAGGATGGTGGGATCCTTCTTTTGGGTAGGGAGGAGAGTTTGTGAGAGAGAACTTTTGAGAGAGAATTCACTTTGCTTCTTTTGGTGAGAATTCCAAAAATGAACAAATGACCTCACCTCCCCTTCTTGCAAAGGGGGGTTTAAATAATGGTGATAGGTGGAATTGAAATCTCCACCTATTTACCATTTTACCACAACCATAGGTTATGTAAATCATATTTGCATAACCACATATCTGGTAAGAATAACCAATCACAAACAGAAGCACAAAAACTAACTCAACAATAAAACAGAGAGTTAACCTCTTATAACAGAAAACAAACTAATTAAATACATATTCGTTAATAATTTAGAGTTCTTATTAACACGAATTAACGCATACAAGGGGATTAAACATAAAGAGCAAGAGGACTAAAAGCGATAAAGGTAGGGACTACGAACTCACCTCCAACACAGATTCCGGGTTAAACCAGGTAACAATGTAATTTTCAATTATAGAAAATCCAAACGAAATTCAATTAGCAATTTATCACCTAAAGAACCCTGACGGGAAAGCAACCCAATGCCTCTGAGCACCCTATATCCCAATTAACTCAACCTAACATCAAGCTAATTAGCCTAATTAACCCCAATTAGTTGGTCATGATGGTGTTCCCTACTAAAAAAGCTAATTGCTTTAAGCTCTACAGATTAATTTGGATAAATTAATTAAACTAGGTATGCATTCCAAATTTAACTAATTAGCTCTCTTGACTTACGCTTTATCATGCAATTAACAAGAGAGACTAGCCTCTACGATATAAGCATGAGTTGGTCCTATCACTAGCTAAAGCAAACGGTTACAAGCACATTCGATATTAATAGGTTGTTAGGCTATCTACATACATGCTCATATTATAGTAATTGAAACAATAATCAAGAAATAGTAAACATCGAGCTACCCACTACTTTAAACTAACCTAACGTACATACACGATATGTATAGAGCGTCAATCTAACTACGAGCATGCACAGGATAAGCAAAAATAAAGAGAAGTAAGAAACTACTGTAAAGCATAAGGAAATTAAGCATAATCACACAAAAATTTACACTCCAACCATAGTTTACAATCCAAATCGGAGTCAAATGCTTACCCAAATATCGAACCGAGCCTTCAAACATTGAGGATTGATAAAAAAAAACACTAATCTATCCTAAACTATCGAAAAATAGAGAGAAAAGAGCTAAGATAGTCTCATTATGGTCGAAAATTGGAGACAAAATTGACCTAAATTGCAAAAGAGGGTTTTATAGAAATCGAAGTAACATCTCGATGCTACCCTTAATCAGTTTAGCGTCGAGGGGCGCTCAGTGTTACAACGTTTAGACGCTTGGGATAGCATCTCGACGTTGTCCTGCATCCGCGAGCTTGGTCTTCTTGGCAGCATCTCGACGCTATCATTTGTATTGAGACGCTCTTGTTTGGGGCAATTTGATCATTTTGCTTCTAATTCTTTGCTCGGTTCCTCAAATGACTCCAATTTAGTTTTTTTAACCTTGATTGGATGCAATTGCTCCAAATTATGCTTCTCGCTCAAATATCTATAAAATAATCAAATAAAAAATAAATATTCTAATAACGGCCAGATTTAGGCATAAACATAGGTAGTTTCCAAATCCTATATAATTGTGAATTCTATCTTATGTTAGACTACTCTCAACTTTAAATTTGAACATGTTCCCAAAACAAAAAGCTTATTAGGGGATACATTGCCCATCCTCATCTCATCCATTTAAATGAGAGTACACACCTGTACAGGTTAAATACCATAACACACTCAAAATTAATATTAAGTGAGCATAAAATGCTCTTAGTGATGTATCTCAAAGTTTTTTAACGGTCTTATAAGAAACTACAAGACACATCACGATCTAGTCTAATACAAACTCATTATTTATGATATTAATTATTTCTATTTATTGTTTGCAATAGATCAACATCTTTTTAAAAATGATGTGTGATCAACTAATATTAAAAATATATATAAACAAAATAATAATGTAAACAAAGGGCATATAGTACACCATAGTTCTACAAATTTTCTCCTCACGTCTCACTACATAAATAATTATAATAAAATAAATTTTAGATTCTACATAGATGGTTGTAAGATCAGTGTTACCAGAGAGACATTCAACTTGATCAATCAATACACTATAGACTCATTAAGTCACTTCTTTTATATGATTCTCTTATACATCAACGAAATATTACAAAGACTATATTATTAGTAACTTGGTGTTTTCATAAAACATAAATATTGCACATTAAATTATTTTATTTATAAATTTCAAAATTTTAGAACATAAATTCTAACATGTCATTTTCAGTTGTGGTCTCTACCATATACACCACCCGAATATGGTCATTAAGTCATAAACCTTTGCAATTTTTGTATAATAGTAAATTGAGGGTAAACATATAAAAATAAAAACTAAGTTTGCACTACAAATTTCCAAAAATTAGATCTCATAATTTAGTATGGTTATTTTAAAAGTACACTTTTATATTTTCAAAGTTAAGATAATTTATATCTAACTACAAATAATGCACTATATTATGCATTTAAAAAATCAAACGTGGGATTATGTTTTTTTAGTGATGAAACTAATCTTTTGAACCAAGAACCTGGCCTTTTCTTTTTGTACTTTAACAACATATGATCCAAGAAAGATATTCCTATGAAACTAGACACATCAAGTTCCCATTAAAATAATTGTTTTATTATATCAC
Source organism: Trichosanthes cucumerina (assembly GCA_036507285.1). NCBI lineage: Eukaryota > Viridiplantae > Streptophyta > Magnoliopsida > Cucurbitales > Cucurbitaceae > Trichosanthes > Trichosanthes cucumerina. The sequence continues at coordinate 57,712,741 of CM071844.1, forward strand.
AAAATTCATATCAAGTAAATAATAGTTCTAATCTTCTTACCTGTACCTAAGCTTACCTTATTCTTTTCATATTGATACATTGATATAAAAATTGAACTATTAAACAAAGCAAGTCATATCACACATTATCTCCATAAATAATATCAAAGGTTACGATAATATAATTTAAAAAGTGAAGAGCAATTGTCAAAGCGAATAAAATAACTATTATAAAAATATACTTTACATGACAAAAATTAAAAAGGAATTGTATACTAATTACAACTGGTATGCTATTTTGCAGCAAAGATTCAAACAAGTGGGACCATACTTTTTTAAGTGTTCAAACCCTTGAACCAATAACTTTTTTTTCTTTTTTTACTTGGACAACACACAATCCAAGAATCATATTCTGAAGAAACTAGGCATCAATATCCATTTTATTATATATAGAAAAAAAATTACTTATGCAATAGATAACTCTTGATCTTCTAAATAGTATTAATCTTATCTTCTACCACTTTAATTTTCATTATTATCACATTAATTCAGTCCTATAAATATTGTATGAAATAAAGAAAGTCATGCCAAAACATATTTCCATAATATATCAAAGGGTAGGATGACTTTCGGATTTGGATTTGGCCTCAACTTTGGTTTGTTTGATCAAATGGTTCGTCCGCCACCAGGACACCATTGTCATGGAAAGTGGGTAGTGATTTCAAATCTCGACACGCCTTGCTTGCAACAAATTTCAAAATTTGCGGTGGAAGAACACAACAAACGACATAGGGAAAATTTTATATTCAAGCACCTTTATGGAGGTTGGTATTTGGAATTGGATCAGAACAGCCTGAAGTACCGTCTCCATATTGAAGTGACAAACTGTATTGGACGTGTGTCAAGGTTTGAGGCTATTGTGTTTGAAAAAAACACTGAATGCGGAAGAACCAGGACACTTGAGTCATTCAGACATATATAAAGAAGTGATCCAACTTCCTTTTAAATTTGTCATATCTATGTCACTTACGTTGTAATGGGTTTGATGATCTATCTATGTCACTTACGTTGTAATGGGTTTGACGATCTATATATAATATATAATCTGATGGTAATAAAATAAAGCTTTATAACTAATCATCTCTCTACTACGTTTCTTATAATCATGTGTGTTATATATGTTTATGTGTGGACTAGGATTCATGTAACGCATGTAATGAAGTTAAATTGGAAAAAGAGATATTTTAATTTAATTTGAAGATAATTAATTAAAAATCCCATCTTTCTATTTGAAATATGTAACCTATATATGCATAAGAAAAGACATCAAATATAATTGATATATATTGATAGATATATCTTGACTTTTTGTGGTGGATCCAAAATTTTTATTGAAGGAGTGTTTCACTTAATACATTACAATTGTCTTTTAACTAGTTTTAATATTTCAAAGATGATTTTTTTATAAAAAATAATGAACGAAGTATTAATTCTTATCATAAACATTTGGTTTTATCATATTAAAATATGGACTAATAGAGTGTTACAATTCTGTTCAATTTTTTTTATTAATTCAACCATTAATTTTAATAAAAAGCTATATAAAAATCTTAGTTAAATTCATTAATTCCTGTAAAATCAAGTTTGGTACAAATTTAAGTCTGCTTACGGTACAAATTAACTATTGAACAACATTTTCTTAACTTGAAAATGTCAAAAAAAAAACAACTTTAATATTGTTTTCATTGAAATTCTATCAATGTTGTACTATAAGTTCTATAATTCACTAAACCCATATGCGTATTTTTTTTTCATGCAAAAAATTATGGGAGGGCTAAGAGAGGTCAAATTGCGATACATTTTAAAATTTAAGATTAAGATCTTAACACTTATTTGAGTCTAGACGAGGAACTCAGAAATTGAAAATTGGGATAAAAATTAACTTGATAAATTTAGAGGTAAATATTGTTTTTTACTCTAATTTAAATTTATAAAAATTATTTTTTTTTTGGCGACTTTTTGTATATATTTTGAAATGAATAAAATAATTACGGTCTTTTGTTTAAATAAATTTGTTGAATATGTATATGCTTAATATATCATGCGCTTAACGATGCTGTTTTCATAAAAAGGTAAAAATATATGTATATATTATCATGCTCTTAACTAAATATCTTTTTAAAAGGGGAAAAAAAGGAAAATAAGTGGGTTCAATGAAAAAGTAAAATTTATAAAATTATTGGGCAATGCATAATAAATGAAGATTCAAACCCGACCTTGAGAGGGGCTTGAAATTAAATTTCACTAGTATAAAAATTATTGGATCAACATCCAACAGTTATTTAGAGGTAATCACATTTTTGAAATCCAATAACCCTTTGATTAAAGGATTTGGTATAGTTTTTTCTTCTTTTTCTCTTCTTTTATGATTAGATTTCGCTGTAGAAGTATTTATCTAGGTTTCTTTACATGTTTGGTGGAAGATCAAAATTTTTAGATAAATGTGAAATTCCTCATTGTTGAATAGTTGTTATTTTATGTAGATATTCAAGATATTGTATTAGATTTGAATTCTTTTATGTAGATATCAAGATATTGTATTAGATTTGAATTCAAATTTGAATTCAAATATATTCCTAAAATATAGGAAAATATAGATGGTTAGTTAGTATAGACCTCCCGTATAAATAAGTATCTTTACATGAATGAAGTGTGAAGAATTATTCTCATCAGAAAATTAGGATTTTTGTAGCTCCACGTGGTTCAAAGCACCCCTTGATTTTCTGATCTCGTAACCTATTCAAAACTGAAATACAAGATGAGCTCTCTATCCCCATCATTTTAGTAGCTTAACCACCTATCATAATTCATTAAGAGAATAATGTTTTTCCCAATAGTGTTATTCTTGATGAAACAAATTACTCACTGTGATCACAACTTATGGAGATGCGTATTGGAGCTCGGAACAAAGCTGGATTGTAAGCACAATCTCTTTGGAACTTCCTTATTAACAAACAACAAAAAGAAAGAAGAAATGAATGTTTAAAACTTGGTTTTCCATGTTTTAAAAAGGAAAGAAATGAAGTGAAAGGCAAAAGGAAAACAAGGAAGGAAAGTTTAAACCATTTTTGTTTGGATTGCTTTTAAGACAAAAGAAGAAAAGGGAATGAAACAAATGTTTAATATATTAAGTTTGCTTTGTTTTGCAAAGAAAAGATAAGAAATAAAAAAGATAAAGGAAGGAAAAAGAAAAGAAAAGAAAAGAAAGGAAAGGAAAGGTGGATGGTGGGACCCCACCATTGTTATCTTTTTAAAAACACAATTCCATCGATCTTCTTCTTCATTTATCAAAAGGAAAGCAAGGGTTTTCATAAGAGAAGCAGAAAGGAAGAGGAAGAAGGAGATTTTGGTGTTGGAATTGCAGAAGAGAGGGAGGAGAACTCAAAGTTTGATTAAATAGCAGTAAGGTGATCAACTCCAACCCTGTTCTGGCTTTCTGTTCATCTCGAGCTCCACAAGAAGAGGTAAGATTTGAGATTTTGTTTCGTGAACCTTAACTCATATTGGAACAAAATTCGTGAAGGATGTTCAAGCAAATTCGGATCTTAAGCTACTGATTTGGGAAGAGAAAGACAGAAGACAGAATTTGATGTCAAATCCAAGAAATCTCTGGTTTTTTGGTTGTACTGGTCTGTCGAGTTGGAATCAGAAGCTCTATTAGGTATGGTTGGAAAGCTTATTGAATTTCCTACAACTTTCGTGAAGAAATTGTGGATAGAAAATGATTGGAAGATGTTGTAAATAGCAGGTCAAGTTTCGGGTTGCAGCAGAAAATCGAATCTGGAATAGCAGAAGTTAGTTCCTGGGAAAGAAGCTTTCGAGATATTTCTGAACCAATCTATTGGGAATTTCAATTTCATGTCTTCATATGATTTTTAGAGGATTCAAAAAGGAAGAGTTTGGTATAAAGTACATTATTTTTGGATAAGTAATGAAGAAGTTATGGCTGTCTGAATACAGGGCAGAAAATCTGAAAATGCTGGAAATTTGAAAGTGTGTTTCCTTGTAGATTTAAGGTCAAAAATCATGAGCTCGAGGTTCTAATGGTTGAGTTGGTTTGTTTGACAGGCCAAGAGCAAATAGGTCAAGTTTACAAGCCAAGGTTCCAATTCTAATACTGTGAGTGACTCTATCTTAGAACTATGCTTTACCTATGTTTTTCTTCATGAACATAAGTGTTGATAATTACATCCTGTTTGAACTAGTTATGAATGGCTTCATAGAGTTTTCTAACATAAAGATCATGATGGAACCTAAGCATGCTTGAAGTTAGTTGTAACAATAAATCCAAGTATGGAAACTAAATTATGAAAGTATGCTTTCCTTTAGAGAATGTTTTATGTAAATCCACTTGGGAACATGTTTAGATGATAATGTAGAAATGTCAAGAAATTGTTATATGTGTTTTAAAGACATGATTTTCATGGTAAACAAAGTATGCTCATGTTTGTGGATAACCCCTAATACTGAAGGACATTCGAGAAGGTATTTAGGGGGGGGAGGGGAAAGAATCATGATATCCCAATACTGAAGGACAATGAGAAGGTATTCGGGTAGTAAATGGTTTTACCTTAATACTGAAGGACAATGAGAAGGTATTCGGGTAGTAAATGGTTTTACCTTAATACTGAAGGACATAGAGAAGGTATTAGGGAAAACCAAACGACCAAAGGTATTCCATGTGCACGTGAGAGGGAGAGAGGTATGAACCTTATTGGTATTAATGTAACTCTACCACCTCTATGGTTTGATGTGGTATCATGTCATGTGTTTTATTGTTATGAGCTTCTATATTATTGATCTATCTACCCTCGATATGTTAGTACATTTCGAGTTGTGTGCTATGCACAAGTGGTGACTTAAACACAGTAAATTGGAAGCAGCATGGCTTGTTTATGTTTACAAGCAGATGTTAAGCTATTTTCTACTTATAATCTGCCATTATTATGATTCACACGTGAGCTTATAATGTTTTAAAGATAGACACTCACCGAGCTTTTTAGCTCATTCTTCCAATGTTTTCAAACCTTTTGGTAGAGATCGAGCTCACAGTACTGACATCCTGCCATAGCTTTGCTAGAAGTTTCATAAGTTGTTAGTTTGTACGTTGCTGGTGTTGTATAGCAAGTCGTTATGTAGTTATAGAAGTTTTGTACATTGGTGGTTGTATAAACATTGAGTTGTCTTATGTTGTTTTGATGCACTTGACATTTAGTTTCCAAGAGAGACTTATGAAGGGTTTCTCCTTGTGTATGTTTAATAGTTGTCCAGTTTACATTGTGTTATGTTAAAATGTTCCATATCACGAACATAGTATGTTTATCGGAGAGAACAGGTCGGCAGGTGTTGTTTAGAGGTAAACAATGTCACGTTGGTTTCACGCCGCCTTCGGGCTAAAGTAGCGAGTAGTTCGGGAGGGGTGTGACAACTTGGTATCGAGCGATTAGCTCCATGGGAATGAGATAAGGCAAGTTAGCTCTGAGAACAAAGTAAAAGTCATAGCAAGTTATTGAGTTAGTTTAGATCAAACTATTAAAGTATGGTCCAAGTAAGAATAAGAGTAAGTTCAGTTAGGGCTAAAATGCGAATAGAAGTTTAGTACTGCGTACTGGAGTTAGATATCCATAGTATGTCTAATATATTGATATGTGATTGGAGTCATGCCACGACGTACTAGCAGACGACATAGGCAGGATCAGGGCGGGATGCAAGATCCTACCCAAGGCCAATCTGAGAGGGGATCTAGTGCCCCGAGGGTCCAAACTGAGGCTACAGATGAGCAACATGTTAGTTTCTCACAGGAGGCAGGTGGGCCAGAGAGAGCAGGGCCAAGTGATCCAAAAAAAAAGGGGGGCATAGAATGGAACGTCTAAAGAAATTAGGAGCCACAGTGTTTGATGGTTCCATAGATTCAGCTGACGCCGAGGTTTGGTTGAATAAGCTTGAGAAATGTTTTGATGTGATAAGCTGCCCTGAGGAGCGTAAAGTCAAGTTAGCCACATTCCTGCTAGAGAAGGAAGCAGATGGATGGTGGAAATCGATTTTAGCCAGACGGAGTGATGCGCGTACTCTGGATTGGCACACATTCAGAGGCATATTTGAAGATAAATATTACCCTGGCACATACCGCGAAGCGAAGAGAGATGAATTTTTAGAATTAAAGCAAGGGTCACTATAAGTGGCTGAGTACGAGAGAAGGTATACCGAGCTATCACGGTATGTTGATGTGATTGTGGCAACTGAGAGTGACAGGTGTCGAAGATTTGAAAGAGGGTTACGTCCTGAGATACGTACCCAGTCACAGCCATTGCAAAGTGGACTGACTTTTTCCTACTGGTAGAGGCTTCTCTACGTGTTGAGCGAGTATAACGAGGCACAAGCGATAGTAGCGCCTACAAAAGGGGGCCTTCATAGCGGCGGTTTACGGGGTAGTGAGCGGCGACGATTCACACACAGTGTGAATGTTTCGAGTCGTCGAGACTTTAAAAATCGAGTGGCGGCGAGCATCGAGCGCGATGCATGTGAGTGGTGCCTATCGAGGCGAGTCAAGAACACCTAGTCAATCTGCGGATCCACAACAAGACCGCAGACATTGCGGAGTGCATTGCGGTCACGGCAAGAGAGAACTCCATGTGCAAATTGTGGCAAGAATCATCGAGGCCAATGTCTTGTTGGTGTCGGTGTGTGTTACAGATGTGGATGCGACAAGGCATTCCAAGAGGATTGTCCACGGCTTAGAGCGATGCAGACTGAGGACCGAGAGTTGGATCCCGCATAGTTGAAGCGTAAAAGTTGCGATGAGGCTGCAAGAGAAGGCACCAGTGGTGTTATACTAAAGAGAGTTGTAGGGAGGCCTAGGCAACACGGAAAGGTCTACGTTATGACTCAGTAAGAAGCAGAAGATGCATCATACGTGATTACTGGTACGATCTCTATTTATAATGTACCTGCACGTGTTTTAATAGATCCAAGTGCTACGCAATCCTTTGTTTCCAGTATGTTCCTATCTAAGCTGAATAGGAAGCTAGAGCCTTTATTTGAGGGGTTAGTTATATACACTCCAGTTGGTGAGGCTTTATTAGTCAATTCAGTGATACAGAATTGTGAGGTCTTAGTAGAAGGTCTCAATATGTTAGTGGATCTTCTTCCACTAGAGTTGCAGGTGTTAGATGCAATCCTAGGGATGGATTTCTTATTTAGTCATTATGCTTCCACGGATTGCCATAGAAAGGAAGTTGTTTTCAGGAAACCAGGATTGGCTGAAGTGGTTCTCTGGGGCGAAAAGAAGATTGTTCCCACGAGTTTGATTTCAGCATTAAAAGCGGAGAAGTTATTGAAGAAAGGTTGCATGGCGTTTCTTGCACTTGTAGTAGAGGTGCAGGAGGAAAAGCTAAAACCAGAAAATGTTCTTATTGTGAACGAATTTCTAGATGTTTTTCCAGCAGATCTGTCAGGGTTGCCACCTGATAGGGAAGTAGAGTTCACTATTGAATTGCTACCAGGAACAACACCTATTTCACAAGCGCCGTATAGAATGGCTCCAAGTGAAATCAGGGAGCTAAAGATGCAGTTACAAGGACTAGATGACAAGGGATACATCAGACCTAGTGTATCGCCTTGGAGAGCTCCAGTGTTATTTGTAAAGAAGAAAGATGGTACCCTTAGATTATGCATTGATTATGAAGCGATTAAACAAGTCACGATCGTAATAAGTATCCTTTACCCCGTATGGATGACTTGTTTGACCAATTACGAGGAGCATCAATGTTTTCTAAGATTGATTTGAGATCAGGATACATCAGTTAAAGGTTAGGGAATCAGATATTCCTAAGACAACATTCAGAACCAGGTACGGGCATTATGAGTTTTTAGTAATGTCGTTCGGTTTGACGAATGCACCAACAGTTTTCATGGACCTCATGAACATAATATTCCACTAGTATTTGGATCAGTTTGTGATAGTATTTATTGATGATATACTAGTTTACTCAATTGATAGGAAAACTCATGAGGAACATTTGAGGATTATTCTACAAACACTACGAGATAAGCAGTTGTATGCTAAATTCACCAAATTTGAGTTTCGGTTGAATTAGGTAGTGTTTATGGGGCATGTTGCTTCAAAAATGGAGTTAGTGTGGATCGCATTAAGTGAAAGTTGTGGTCAACCCGGGAGAGACAAGCCGATGTGGCCAGTGCGTAGTTTCCTAGGCTTGCCGGGATACTCTGAGGCGGTTTGTTGAGGATTTCTCACGATTAGCATTACCATTAACAATTTTGACAAGGAAGAAGGCTAAGTTTGAATGGTTAGATAAGTGTGAAACAGGGGTTTTCAAGAGTCAAAAGAGGTTAGTTACAGCACCTATTCCGACACTTCCTGTAACAGAAATAGAGTATGTAATTTATTGTGATGCCTCGAGGTAAGGTTTAGGGTTTGTGCTCGTGCAAGAAGGAAAAGTAATAGCTTATGCGTCAAGACAATTGAAAAAGCACGAATGTAATTACCTACTCATGATCTCGAGCTACCAAAGCAGATTGTTTTATGCTCAAGATCCGGAGACATTACTTGTTTGGTGAAAGGTGTCATATTTACACAGATCATAAGAGTCTAAAATATATCTTTGATCGGAAGGAGTTGAATGTGAGACAAGGAAGATGGTTAGAAGCGATTAAAGATTATGATTGTACTATAGAATACCATCCGTAAGGCGAATGTGGTAGTAGCAGATGCATTGAGTAGGAAGTCAAGACTTTCTAAGGGCGCCTTGTGTGGTATTCGAGCGACATTTTTAAGTACTCTATGGGATTCTAAGGCGGTTGTGAATGCGAGAGAGTTCAGGGGAATCTTTTAGCTCAATTCCAGTCAGTCTTCACTCATAGCAAAGTTGTGAGAGAAGACAACCAGAGGATAGTAACTTGCGAGAGAATGTTTGGAAAGTCCAAACAGGTCCGTGAGGCGAAATTTAAAATGAGATCGAGATGGAGCCATAGAGAGGCAAGGAAGACTATGTGTTAGAGTGTTAGTAAGCTTAAAGATGCTATTCTAGAAGAAGCTCACAGATTCAACTTACGCTATATATCCGAGAAGCACCAAGATGTATAAGACATTGAAAGGGAATGTATTGGTGGCCTGGGATGAAGCGAGAGGTAGCTGAATATGTTGATAATGTTTGATCTGCTAACAGGTTAAACCAGTTAGACAGAGACTAGAAGGACTCCTTAATCCATTGCCAGTGCCGGAATGGAAATAGAAGAATATCACTATGGATTTTCTGTTTGGATTACCACGTACTTCTAGTGGACATGATGGTATTTCGGTAATAGTGGATACACCGACTAAAGCAAAGCCACGGTTTATATCGATTAAAGCGGCGTCTACGCTTGATCGACTAGCTAAGCTATCGTCGGCGAATTGTGAGTCAATACGGAGTGCCAGTGTCCATAGTTTCAGATAGGGATCCAAGATTTACTTCTAAGTTTTGGCCTAGCCTACAGAAAGCTATGGGGAAAAAGTTGAATTTTAGTATAGCATTCCATACTCAGATAGATGGTCAGTCAGAGAGGACCATCAAGACCGTAGAGAATATGTTGAGAGCACGTGTCCTTCAATTTAAGGATAGTTGTGATACACACCTATCACTTATGGAATTAAACTTATAATAACGACAATTAGTCAAGTATTGGCATGGCACCATTTGAGGCTCTGTATGGAAGGTCGAGTAGAAACGCCCAATGTTAGAATGAAGTAGGAGAGCGGAAGCTAATCGGTCCTGAGTTGGTACAAGTTACGACGGATAATATTAAGGTAATAAGAGAGAATCAAGAAGGTAGTACAAGACCGTCGGAAGAGTTATCTGAGATAAGCGGCGAAAGGATTTAGAATTCGGTCGGAGATCAAGTATTCTTGAAGTTATCTCCGTGGAGAGGTGTCCTTCGTTTTGGCAAGAAAGGTAAGTTAAGTCCTAGATATATTGGTCCTTATCCGATGCTTGGGGCGAATTAGGCGTGCACCTACATCTTTGGAGTACCAGTGAGAACTATCTCGAGTACATGATGTTTTTCATGTGTCCTTGTTGAGGAAGTATTATCCAGATCCGACACGTGTTGCAAGCACAACCAGTTGAATTGAAAGAAGACATGAGTTACATAGAGGATGTAGTTTAAATCCTCGACAGGAAAGAACAAGTTTTGAAAAACAAGACGATCTCACTCGTGAAGGTTCGTTGGAGACATCACGGAGTGGAGGAGACAACTTGGGAATTAGAGGACCAAATGAGGAGGAAGTACCCGATGATTTTCACTTAAAGGCTACTCAATTTCGAGGACGAAATTTCTTAAGGGGAGGTAAGTTGTAAGCCCAATCTCTTTGGAACTTCCTTATTAACAAACAACAAAAAGAAAGAAGAAATGAATGTTTAAAACTTGGTTTTCCATGTTTTAAAAAGGAAAGAAATGAAGTGAAAGGCAAAAGGAAAACAAGGAAGGAAAGTTTAAACCATTTTTGTTTGGATTGCTTTTAAGACAAAAGAAGAAAAGGAAATGAAACAAATGTTTAATATATTAAGTTTTCTTTGTTTTGCAAAGAAAAGATAAGAAATGAAAAAGATAAAGGAAGGAAAAAGAAAAGAAAAGAAAAGAAAGGAAAGGAAAGGTGGATGGTGGGACCCCACCATTGTTATCTTTTTAAAAACACAATTCCATCGATATTCTTCTTCATTTATCAAAAGGAAAGCAAGGGTTTTCATGAGAGAAGCAGAAAGGAAGAGGAAGAAGGAGATTTTGGTGCTTGAATTGCGAGAAGAGAGGAGGAGAACTCAAAGTTTGATTAAATAGCGGCAAGGTGATCAACTCCAACCTGTGCTCGGCTTTACATTCATCTCGAGCTCCACAGGAAGAGGTAAGATTTGAGATTTTATTTCGTGAAACTTAACTCATATTGGAACAAAATTCGTGAAGGATGCTCAAGCAAATTCGGATCTTAAGCTACTGATTTGTGAAGAGAAAGACAGAAGACAGAATTTGCTGTCAAATCCAATTAAGCTACCGATCTTAAGCAAGTTGTTGTTACATCGCCGACGGCGTTGAGGCAGCTCATCATCAGCGTCTCAACGCACATGCGACGGAGGCCTAGGCTGCGAGCGTTACGTTGCAACGCCGAGGCGTAAAGCACGCGGGGCGTGACGCTGGACGCTGCATGATAGGTTATATTATAAGAGTTATAATATAGCTAAATGCATGTTTTAATTTAATTAAATATAAGTGTTATATTTTTTAGATTAAAGTATGCTCATGCATTTTATTTCATGTAATGAATTATTATGTTATAGTATAGTTATTCATGTGATGAATGATCAAACACTATAACATATAAATGCATGTAACTTAGGTTAATTATTAGTTTTAAAGTGTTTAGAACTTGAATAATTAGACTTAGGTTTTCTAGTTCTAATAAGATTAGAATTAGGAAATCAAAATGTAATCCTTGAATGGTGGCTGATAAGTAACTCTGTCTAAGGAAGATTTTGTCTAAGGCTGGGGTATTTAAGTTGACGCTTGCGGAACACCCCTACCTGGAAACCGACCTGGGAGTGGATTCGGTCCGTAGATTCTTAGATTATATTTTTCGTGAGTGTCGTTAATTAAAAGTTGGTTAATTTACTTACATAGACCTAAGTAATAATGTGATTATAAACTTAGGCTAAATACCATATAAGAGTTATACTGGTAGACTTAGCTAAATTTGAGCCGGTTTATCTAGGTCAATCCCGAAAATTATAAAGTGTTGAGTGGGAGGAAATAAAGTGTATAAGATACATTTAATTTTCCGACCACAAATCTCCGTTAAGTTCGCACCGTGAGATCCATACTCGGCCTCGTGGTGCAAATGAGAGCGTCCCCCTTCGGATGGTATTTGTATGGGTCAATATCAAAGTGGATGGAGAGAGTACTTATAGTGAGTGGGAGCGGGACCTGTGAAAACGGGACCCATGGTCTCTTCTTTCGATTCACACCGTGAGACCCCTATGATCCGCCTGCTAGTTTGGCCTGGACAAGACAATCCCTTCAGAGGGCCTTGATCATGGAGTCGGAACACCGTGAATTCCCGAAAGGGATACGATTTCCTTGTTGGTTTTCCTTCGTGGTTCACCCTTCAGTGGCTATTGTTTGGACGGATACATGGAAACTTAAAGATTGAGGGTGACACTCACATAATTCGTTAAGTGTTAAAGAATTCGACAAAATAATGGTAACTTGATGCCTAATGGAATAAGAGTTATTCTGGGATTAGGATCTTGTCGAGAAAGTCTCGTCCTAGACGAGGAGTGTTTCGGTTCACCCTTCCGTGGCGGTCATTCTAGACCTTTAGGATATCATTGCAATTTTTAAATGACCTAGGGATCATAGGATTAATTTTTGCTAAAAATTGATTGGTTTTAAAAAGTTTTTGCGAGACTGACACAAAATTATTTGATTTTTTCAGCTAAAAAAAATGTCTAGCTCAATTATCGCTTTACTCGCTTTCGAAAAATTAGTGGGAGATAACTTCCAAACGTGGAATAATAATATCAACACGATTCTAGTAACTGACGACCTAAAGTCGTTCTTACTGAGGAGTGTCCTCAATTGTCGAGCTCGACTGCATCACGAAGTGTTCGTGATGCATACGATTGATGGATCAGGGCCAATGAAAAGGCCAAGGTCTATATAATTGCCAGCTTATCTGAAGTCTTTGCAAAGAAGCATGAGTTGATGGTCACCGCTAAGGAGATCATGGATTCATTGCAGGACATGTTTGGACAACAGTCCTTTCAGGCCAGGCACGATTCGCTTAAACATGTCTTCATCGCACGGATGAAAGAAGGGACGTTTGTCCATGAACATTCTGGACATGATGACCTCCTTTAATCTAGCAGAGATGAATGGGGCTTCGATCGACGAGTGGAGCCAGGTCAGCTTTATTCTAGAGGCTCTTCCGAAGAGTTTCCCTCAGTTTCGTAGCAATGCTGTTGTGAACAAAATTAGCTACACTCTGACCACCCTTCTCAATGAGCTACAGAACTTCCAGTCCTTCATGAGGATCAGGACACCGGAAGCTGAGACAAATGTTGCCTACAGGTCTTATCACAGGGGTTCGACCTCTTGGACTAAACCTGTTGCTCTTTCTCACCCGAAAGGGAAGAAGAAGATGAAGAAGGGTAAAGCTGACCGAGTTGCCGCCCAAAATCGCAAAAAGGTCAAGGAAGTTGCAGAGAAAGGAAAGTGTTTCCACAACAATTGGCACGACCACTGAAAGAGAAACTGTCCCAAGTTCCTTGCCTAGAGGAAGAATCAGGGTAAATGGGATTTACTGGTAATTGAACCTTATTTAGTGGAGAGTAGTGACTCTGCCTGGATATTGGATTCGGGCGACACTAACCATGTTTGTTTTTCTTTTCAGGGAATTGATTCCTGGCAGCAGCTGCGAGAGGGTGAGGTGACTCTACGGGTTTGATCCGAGGAGATACTCTCTGTTGCAGCGTTCGACAAAGTGAAGCTCTATTTTGGTAGGAGTTACATTTTGTTAGACAATATGTACATAGTTTCAGGGTTTACTAGAAACCTTGTTTCTATTTCCTGTTTATTAGAACATTGTATCTCCATTTCATTTAATGGCAATAAAGCATTTATTTCCAGAAATGGTAATCTCATTTGTTCTATTTCACTTAAGTCTAATTTGTATGTTTTGAAACAATATTTAGTCAAAAGTGTTTTGAATACTGAATTATTTAAAACTGCAGAAACGCGAGCTAAGAGAGTTAACGTTTTTCCAAAATAAAATGCCCCACTTTGGCATCTAAGGTTAGGCCAAATTAATCTCAATAGGATTGAGAGACTAGTGAAGAGTGGTGTTCTAAGTCAGTTAGAAGAAAATTCTTTATCGGTGTGTGAGTCATGCCTCGAATGCAAAATGACCAAACGTCCTTTTAGTGGAAAAGGATATAGAGCCAAGGAACCCCTTGAGCTTATACATTCTGACCTCTGTGGTCCGATGGGTGTTAAAACACGAGGTGGTTATGAATACTACGTATCTTTTATTGATGATTATTCGAGGTATGGGTATATTTACCTAATGCATAGGAAGTGTGAAACTCTTAAAAAGTTCAAGGAGTACAAGACTAAGGTTGAGAACCTAATAGGTAAAACCATAAAAACACTTCGATCGGATCGAGGTGGAGAGTATATGGACACTGAATTCCATGACTATATGATAGAACACGAAATTACGTCCCAACTCTCGGCACCTGGTATGCCACAGCAGAATGGTGTATCGGAGAGGAGAAACAGAACCCTGTTGGACATGGTTCGGTCGATGATGAGCTATGATCGTCTCCCTGATTCTTTTTGGGGTTACGTAGTGGAGACTGCGGTTTATATTTTGAACAATGTTCCGTCGAATAGTATTTGTGTAACACCTTTCGAACTCTGGACTGGACGTAAAGGTAGTTTACACCATTTCAGAATTTGGATGCCCGACCCACGTGTTGGTGTCAAACCCGAAGAAATTGGAACCCCATTCAAAATTGTGTCTATTCGTGGGTTACCCAAAAGAGACTAAAGGTGGTCTGTTTTTCGATCCTAAGGAAAATACGGTGCTTGTATCGATAAACGCCACTTTTCTTGAGGAAGATCACATCAGAGATCATTTGCCTAGGAGAAAAATCATGTTGAACGAAATGGACAGTACATAAGCAAGGGTTGCTGATGGGGCTTGTACGTCAACAAGTGTTGTTGATACTAGCACGTGAAATCAAGTCCGTTCCCAAGAGTTGGGAATGTCTCGACGTAGTGGGAGAGTTGTTAGAAAGCCTGAATGCTACATGGGTTTAGCTGAAACCCAAGTCGTCATTCCTGATGATGACAATAAGGATTCATTCACCTATTATCAGGCAATGGCTGATGTTGACAAGGATGAATGGATTAACGCCATGGACCAGGAAATTGAGTCGATGTACTTCAATTCTGTCTAGGAGCTTATGGATCAACCAGATGGGGTAAAACCTATTGGTTGCAAATGGATCTACAAGCGTAAACGTGGCGTAGATGGGAAGGTGAAAACCTTTAAAGCACAACTAGTTGCAAAGGAGTTTACCCAGGTCGAAGGGGTTGACTATGAGGAAAACTTTTCACCTGTTGCCATGGTAAAGTCGATCAAGATCCTTCTGGCCATTGTCGCGTATTATGACTATGAGCTATGGCAGATGGATGTCAAGACCGCCTTTTTGAATGGCAACCTTGACGAAACATCTACATGGACCAGCCCAAAGGGTTCATAACCCAAGGCCAAGAGCAAAAGGTTTGCCGACTTCATACGTATATTTATGGACTGAAACAAGCCTCAAGGTCTTGGAATATAAGGTTTGATGAGGCAATCAAATCTTATGGCTTTGATCAGAATGTTGACGAGCCTTGTGTCTACAAGAAAATCGTCAACAAAACTGTCGCATTTCTGATATTATATGTGGATGATATCCTTCTCATAGGGAATGAGGTAGGATTTCTTATTGACGTAAAGAAATTGCTAGCTTCACAATTCCAAATGAAAGATTTAGGAGAAGCTCATTACGTTCTAGGTATCCAGATTATCCAGAACCTGAAGAACAGAACGCTAGCCATGTCTCAAGCGTCTTATATTGACAAGATGTTGTCTAGATATAAGATGTAGAACGCCAAGAAGGGCTTGTTGTCTTTAAGGCACGGGGTTCACTTGTCTAAGGATCAGTGTCCTAAGACTCCTCAAGAGGTGTAGGATATGAGACGGCTACCTTATGCTTCAGCTGTAGGGAGCCTGATGTATGCCATGCTGTGTACTAGGCCCGACATCTGTTATGCAGTAGGGATAGTTAGTAGGTATCAATCTAATCCAGGATTAGATCACTGTGTTGGGATTTTTGTCCTAATCTCGTGTTTGTAATATATTGTTTGAAATTAATAAGAGTTATTTATTTCATCACTTTGTGTCTCGCAATATTTATAAATTTTTCCAATAAACTAAGCTCCAGGGTAATTCAATTTATGAGAGAACTAGAACTTGAACGGTGTGTAGTGGACACACAAGAAGGATCACGTTCGAGTTAATGACCCGAATGGTCTACAATATATGGATAGGGTTGGAGACCTAATCCTGGATACACTGTGGATGCGGCCCGCTTTGTATTAGATACAAACGAGGTGATCGACTTCGTTCATGTGGTGAC
The DNA here is from genome assembly GCA_036507285.1 of Trichosanthes cucumerina. Lineage (NCBI taxonomy): Eukaryota > Viridiplantae > Streptophyta > Magnoliopsida > Cucurbitales > Cucurbitaceae > Trichosanthes > Trichosanthes cucumerina. The sequence goes on from CM071844.1 coordinate 57,729,015, forward strand.
ATGCGAGTGGGGGCATCCTGTGCAATGAGATTGTACAAGACCGGACCGTGTATTATTAGACCTAGTGATGTAACACCGTTAACAATAAGGACTAATAACTTCGTAGATGACCATTAGTGACTCGACCTGAATCCTGAGCGTGTTACGGACTCCTGTCTGCGAGGGTCTGTTCTTTGACTAGTACGGGTGAGGGTGGGAACTTAGGGACAGAACCAAGTAGAGAGCTGGGAACTTAACTACGCGAGATGGAATTCACTCGTTCCCGCCTTATGGGAAACTAGAGGGGTTGTTCCCTTAAGTGCTGTCTCCAGGGCTTGGACAACGGGCACCCACCTTCTCATTGGCCCGAGAAGGGTGTTGTGCATGGTTGGACCATCACAATATGTTGTTCATTAGAGGAGTAGTGGGGACATAAGGAACAAGAGGTAGACAAAGGGGTAAAACGGTAATTTGACCTACCCGTGTCTACGAACAACCTGTGAAGGGTCGACTCATGGGTATTGGTTATATCAGTGGACACGTAATATTCTGCACTGACGAGAGTGCAACTACGGGCTATAGTGGAGTGTTACCGTAGCTAATGAATGTTGGTTAACCGAGTCAAAGAGTTTGGCAGGTTAATCTCGGATCATTGGAGCCCGTCACTGTAGGTCCATAAGGTCGCTCGGTTGGCTCTATCTGGATTTAAGAAGGGATAAAGTTTTGGTATGAAATTGAAGAATTTAATTTCACCGTAAGGGCATTTATGTCATTTATATGAGATATGAATGATATAATATATAGTTTAATGTGAATGAGATTCATAATAAACTATAGGTTAGCCTAATTGTTGAATTAGGGCTAATTGGAGAATTTGATTGAGAGAAATTAAATTGGATGTGATTCAATTTAATTAATCCACAATTATTGCAAATGAGATTTGCAATATGAGATATGAGATATCTTATATTATGTGGTTATGCAAATGAGATTTGCATAACCTATAGTTGTGGTAAAGTGGTAATTATGTGGAGATTTTAACTCCATCAATTCCACTATATAAACCCTTCTTGCAAGAAGGATGACAGAGACTTCTCTCTTTTTTTTAGATTTTCACAAAAGTGAAGAAGAAAGTTCTCTCTACTTTCTCTCTATTCTCCTCCCTCTCCAAAACTCATAGGTTCCCACAAACCTCCCTTCTCCAAAAGAGAACAACCGAGAAAGCCATTTGGTGGTGTTCAATACCTTTCGTTGGAGGTGTTCGTTGAGTACGAGGAGCACGAAGAGTTCGTGATTTGAAGAAGAAATCTTGAAGAAAGTCTTCAACAAGTAAACTCTACTTGCTGCATTTTTCCTTCTTCTAATAAGCATGTTTAGCCTAGATCTAGTGTTAGATCAATTTTAACTAAACTATGTTGCATATTGATACATCGACGATTCAATCGTCTTTCGCTGCATGGGATTTTCATTCCCTTCAATTGGTATCAGAGCCATTTCGATGGTTCCTCAATTATGCACTGTTTTTGTAAAATTTGGTGGGTTTTTACAATGATTTATTTATGTGATAAATTATTGGTTTGCATAATGGATGTTTCTGTTTTTGGCACTTTTAGATTTATTTTCTGTTTGATGAGATCAAATGTAAAGGGCCCGTGTTTTTAGGCATTTTAGAAAATAAATCGAGTCTGTAAGTCCGTGTCGTTCGTGGCAAGTGTTGCTGTGAAGAAATTGGAGCGAAAACAGGCGTAAATAGACGAATAACAGCAAAGGTGTTTGTTGTTCTATCGATGGCTTTGAGACGCTGCCCAACGGCGTCTCAACGCTTTTCTTGTGGGCGGAGACATTGCTGCAGAGCAGCGTTGCAACGCCACTGGCGTTGAGAATGCAAAACTTCGGCCAGTAGGCGCACAGCGCAACGTCGTAACGCCGCCACGCGCGTTACACACTGCGCGAGGGCGATTCTTTGGAGGCAATTTCGCGATAATGTGGGATCAAGCATCATGGGCAACAGTTATTTTTCGTTTTTTATTTATTTTATTTAATTATTTTATTAAATAATATTAATATAATTGTTATATTAATGTTATTTAATTAAATAATTGCCCCTAGGTGCCAAAAATCGGTCCATTTTTGCTATTTAATTATTTTATGCATGAGATGTATATTTTAATTAATTTCTATGTTCATATTGTATGTCATATAGATTTAAAATCCCACCTTAGGTTAAACATTTCATGCATCATTTTTATATTATAAGAGTTATAATATATAGTATGCATGATAGGATTATATTATAAGAGTTATAATATAATGTTTGCATGTTTTAATTTATATAAATATGAGTGTTATATTTTTAAATTAAAAGCATGCTCATGCATTTAATTCATGTGATGAATTATATTATGTTATAGTATATAGTATTATTCATGTGATGGATGATCAAGCACTATAACATAGAAATGCATGCAACCTAAGTTAATTATTAGTTTTAAAGTGTTTAGAACTTGATTAATTAGATTTAGGTTTTCTAATTTTCTAATGAGATTAGAAATTTAGGAAATCAAATATAACCTTTGAATGGAGACTGATAAGTAACTCTGTCGGAAGGTTTTGTCTAAGGCTGGGGTATTTAAGTTAACGCTTGCGAAACACCCCTACTTGGAAACCGACCTGGGAGTGAATTTGATCCGGAGATTCTAAGGTTATATTCTCGTGAGTGTCGTTAATTAAGTGTTAATTAATTTACTCACATAGACCTAAGATAATAATGTGATTATAAACTTAGGTTAATACCATATAAGAGTTATATTAGTAAACTTAGGTAAATTTTAGCCAGTTTATCTAGGTCAATCCCTAATAAAAATTAAAGTGCTGAGTGAGAGGAAATAAAGTGTATGAGATACATTTGAATTTCCAATCACAAATCTCCTTTAAGTCACTTGCTGTGAGATCTATACTCGCCTCGTGGCGCAAATGGGAGCGTCCCCCTTCGGATGGCATTTGTATAGGTCAATATCATCGTGGATGGAGAGAGTACTTATAGTGAGTGGGAGCGGGACTTGTGAAAATGAGGCCCACGGTCTCTTCTTTCGATTCACACCGTGAGACGCCTATGATCTACCTGCTAGTTTTGCCTGGACCAGACAATCCCTTCGGAGGGCTTGATCATGGGGGTGAACATCGTGAATTCGAAAGGGATCGATTTCTGGTTGGTTTTCCTTCTTGGTTCACCCTTCGTGGCTATTGTTTGGACGGATACTTGGAAACTTAAAGATTGAGGTGACACTCACGAGATTCGTTAAGTGTTAATGAATTCGACCAAACAATGGTAATTGGGCGCCTAATGGAATAAGAGTTATTCCGGGATTAAGGTCCGATCGAGAAAGTCTCGTCCCTAAGGGAGGAGTGTTACATGCTCACCCTTCCTGGCGGGTCATTCTAAACCTTTAGGGTATCATTGCAAAAATTTTGAATGACCTAGGGATCATAAAACATTTTTTTGCTAAAACATGATTGGATTTCAAAAGTTTTTTGCGAGACTAATACAATGGTTTTTCTTATTTTTCAGCTAAAAATGTCTAGCGCAATAATAGCTTTACTCGCTTCGGATAAATTAGTAGTAGATAACTATCAAAGTTGGAAAAACAATATAAATACAATTTTGGTACAAGACGAAATAAAGTTCGTGCTATCTAAGGAGTGTCCTCAGATGCCGGGCTCGACCGCGTCGCGAAGTGTTCGCGATGCGTATGATCCGTGGATCAGGGCCAACGAAAAGGCCAAGGTCTACATTATTGCTAGCATGTCTGATGTCTTGGCAAAGAAGCACGAGTTGATTGTTTCCGCTAAGGAGATCATGGAGTCCTTGCAGGAAATGTTTAGACAAAGCGATCCTTTCGGTCGGCATGATGACTCGCTCAAATCGTTTTCCAACGCGGATGGATGAAAGAGGGTCGTCGTTCGTGTGAACATGTTCTAGACATGATGACCCACTTTCATCTGGTCGAGATGAACGAGGCTTCGATCGACGAGTCGAGCCAGGTAAGTTTTATTTTGGAGACTCTTCCGAAAAGTTTCCTTCAGTTTCGTAGCAATGTTGTTATGAACAAAATTAGCTACACTCTGATTACCCTCCTCAATGAGCTACAAAATTTCCAATCCTTGAACAGGGTCAAGGAATCTGAGCCAAATGTTGCCTACAGGTCTTATCATAGGGGTTCAACCTCTGGGACGAAACCTGTTGCTCTTTCACGCCCGAAAGGGAAGAAGAGGATGAAGAGGGGTAAAACTGACCGTGCTGCCACCCACAAGGGAAAGAAGGTCAAGGAGGTTGCAAAGAAAGGAAAGTGTTTCCACTGCAATGGGGGCGATCACTGGAAGAGAAACTGTCCCAAATTCCTGGCCGAGAAGAAGAATCAAGGTAAATGTGATTTACTTGTGATAGAAACATGTTTAGTGGAGAGTAGTGACTCTGCCTCGATTTTGGATTCGGGCGCCACTAACCACGTTTGTTCTTCTTTTAAGGGGATTGATTCCTGGCAGCCACTGCGAGAGGGTGAGGTAACTCTACGGGTTGGATCCGGGGAGCTTGTCTCTGCTGCAGCGATCGACACGGTGAAGCTTAAATTTGGCGGGAAGTACTTATTGTTGGACAATTTGTACATAGTTCGAGGGTTTACTAGAAACCTTGTTTCAATTTCCTGCCTTATTAAACATTGTATTTCCGTTTCTTTTGAGTTGAATAAAGTGTTTATTTCTTTCAAAGGGAATGTGATTTGTTCAGCTTCACTTGAAAATAATCTGTATGTTTTGAAACCCAATTCAGTCAAAAGTGTTTTGAACACTGAATTGCTTAAAACCTACTGAAAACACGAACTAAGAGAAAGTAAAAGTTTCTCCAAAAGAAAATGCCCATCTTTGGCATCTTCGGTTAGGCCACATTAATCTCAATAGGATTGAGAAACTAGTGAAGAGTGGACTTCTAAACGAGTTGGAAGAAAACTCTTTGCCGGTGTTTGAGTCATGCCTTGAGAGCAAAATGACCAAACGTCCTTTTAGTGGAAAAGGATATAGAGCCAAAGAGCCTCTTGAGTTAGTACATTCTGACCTCTGTGGTCCGATGAATGTTAAAGCTCGGGCCGGTTATGAGCACTTTGTGTCTTTCGTAGACGACTACTCCAGATATGGGTATATTTACCTAATGCACAAGAAGTTTGAAACTCTTGAAAAGTTCAAGGAGTACAAGACTGAGGTTGAGAACCTCTTAGGTAAATCGCTTAAAACACCTTGATCGGATCGAGGTGGAGAGTACATAGACACTGAATTCCAGGACTATATGATAGAACACGGAATTACGTCCCAACTCTCAGCGCCTAGTATGCCACAGCAGGATGGTGTATCGGAGAGGAGAAACAGAACCTTGTTGGACATGGTTCGGTCGATGATGAGCTATGCTCGTCTCCCTGATTCTTTTTGGGGGTACGCAGTGGAGACTGCAGATTTATATTTTGAACAACGTTAAAATCGAAGAGTGTTTGTGAAACACCTTTCGAGCTCTGGAGTGGGCGTAAAGCGGTTTACATCACTTCGAGGATTTGGGATGCCCACCCATGTGTTGGTGTCAAACCCAAAAAGTTGGAACCCCGTTCAAAATTGTGCCTATTTGTAGGTTACCTAAAGAGATTAGGGGTGAGTGCATTTTTACGATCCTAGGGAAAATAGGGTGTTTGTGTCGACAAACGCCACTTTCCTAGAGGAAGACCACGTCGAGATCATTTACCAAGGAGTAAAATGGTATTGAATGAAATGGATGGGTTCATCGGCAAGAGTTGCTTGATGGGGCTAGTACATCAACAAGTGTTGTTGATCCTAGCACGTCTAGTCAAATCCGTTCCCAAGAGTTGGGAATGCCTCGACGTAGTGGGAGGGCGTGAGAGACGGCTGATCGCTACATGGGTTTAAATTGAAACCTCGGTTGTCGCTCCCGATGATGATCGTGAGGATCCATTGACCTATGATCGGGCAATGGTTGATGTTGACAAAGACGAGTGGATTAAAGCTATGGACCGGAAATAGAGTCTATGTACTTCAGTGCAGATGGGAGCTTGTGGATCAACCGGATGGGGTAAAACCTATTGGTTGCAAATAGATCTACAAGCGTAAACGTGGCGTAGATGGGAAGGTGCGGACCTTCAAAGCCCGACTAGTGGCAAAGGGTTTTACCGAGTTGAAGGGGTTGACTATGAGGAGACCTTTTCACTGTTGCCATGGTAAAATCGATCGAGATCCTTCCGGCCATTGTCGCGTATTATGACTACGAGGTATGGCGGATGGACGTCAAGACGACCTTTACGAATGTCAAACTTGATGAGACCATCTACATGGACCAAATGAAAAGGGTTCATTGCCCAAGGCCAAGAGCAAAAAGTTTGCGGCTTACGTAGGTCCATTTATGGACCAAACAGAGCCGAGGTCTTGGAATATAAGATTTGATGAGGCAATCAAATCTTATGGCTTTGAAAAAATGTCGACGAGCCTTGTGTCTACAAGAAAATCGTTGACAAAACTGTCGCATTTTTTGTGTTGTACGTGGACGATATTCTTCTCATTGGAAATGAGGTAAAATTTCTTACTGACGTTAAGAAGTGGCTAGCTTCGCAATTCCAAATGAAAGATTTGGGAGAAGCTCATTATGTTCTAGGTATCCGGATAGTGCAGGCAGAAAGAAACAGTAACGCTAGCCTTGTCTCAGGCGTCTTATATTGACAAGATGTTGTCTAGATATAAGATGCAAAACTCCAAGAAGGGCTTGCTGCCTTTCAGGCATGGGGTTCACTTGTCTAAGGATCAATGTCCTATGACTCCTCAAGATGTTGAGGATATGAGACGGATTCCATATGCTTCAGCTGTAGGGAGCCTCATGTATGCCATGCTGTGTACTAAGCCCGACATCTGTTATGCAGTAGGAATTGTTAGTAGATATCAGTCCAATCCAGGATTAGATCACTGGACAACCGTAAAGGCAATCCTCAAGTATCTTAGGAGAACGAGGAACTACAGCTTAGTGTATGGTAGTGGGGATTTGATCCTTACGGGATACACAGATTCTGATTTTTAGACCGATAAGGATTTTAGGAAATCCACCTCGGGGTCAGCCTTCATTCTTAATGGAGGAGCTGTAGTATGGCGAAACATCAAGCAGGGATGCATCGTTGATTCCACTATGGAAGCGGAGTATGTTGCGGCTTGTGAAGCTGCAAAGGAAGCTGTTTGGCTTAGGAAGTTCATGACAGATTTGGAAGTTGTTCCTAACATGAACTTGTCCATCACACTGTTCTTTGATAACAGTGGTGCAGTAGCCAACTCACGTGAGCCTCGGAGCCATAAGAGAGGCAAACACATTGGCGCAAGTATCATCATCGTCATACGGGAGATTGTGCCACCGCGAGACGTGATTTGTCACGCAAATAGCGTCGGAGCACAACGTAGTCGATCCATTTACAAAGCCACTCACGGCTAAGGTGTTTGAGGTCACCTAGAGAGTTAGGTCATCGAGCTTCTGACTAGGGCAAGTGGGAGATGTGTAAACGGGTATTCAATGCCCTAGTTTATTGTATTACTTCATTGTAATTTATGTACATTTCTGAAATGTATTTTCTCCACTAGCTTAGTCCAAGTGGGAGTTTGTTGGGATATTTTTCCTCATCTCGTGTTTGTAATATATTGTTTGAAATTAATAAGAGTTATTTATTTCATCACTTTGTGTCTCGCAATATTTATAAACTTTTCCAATAAACTAAGCTCCGGGGTAATTGAATTTATGAGAGAACTAGAACTTGAACGGTGTGTAGTGGACACACAAGGAGGATCACGTTCGAGTTAATGACCGAATGGTCTCACGATATATGGATAGGGTTGGAGACCTAATCCTCGGATACACCGTGGATCACGACCCGCTTTGTATTTGATACAAACGAGGTGATCCGACTTCGTTCATGTGGTTGACATGCGAGTGGAGGCATCCTGTGCAATGAGATTGTACAAGACCGGACCGTGAATTATTAGACCTACTAATGTAACACCATTAACAGTAAGGACTAATATCTTCATAGATGACCATTAGTGACTCGACCTGAATCCTAAGCGTGTTACGGACTCCTGTCTGCGAGGGTCTGTTCTTTGACTAGTACGGGTGAGGGTGGTCACAGTTACTCGCCCAATATGACTATCTTCTTAGGGACAGAACCAAGTAGGGAGCTGGGAACTTAACTACGCGAGATGGAATCCACTGCTTCCGCCTTATGGGAAAACTAGAGGGTTGTGTTCCCTTAAGTTCATCTCTCGGGGGCTTGGGCAACGCGCGCCACCGTCTCATTGGCCCGAGAAGGGTGTTGTGCATGGTTGGACCATCACAATATGTTGTTCATTAGAGGAGCAGTGGGGACTTAAGGAACAAGAGGTAGACACAGGGGTAAAACGGTAATTTGTCCTAGCCATGTCTACAAACAACTTGTGAAGGGTTGACTCATGGGTATTGGTTATATCAGTGGACACGTAATATTCTGCACTGACGAGAGTGCAGCTACGGGCTATAGTGGAGTGTTACCATAGTTAATGAATGTTGGTTAACCGGGTCAAAGAGTTTGGCAGGTTAATCTCGGATCATTGGAGCCCGTCACTGTAGGTCCACAAGGTCCCTCTGTTGGCTCTATCTGGATTTAAGAAGGGATAAAGTTTTGGTATGAAATTGAAGTGTTTAATTTCACCTTAAGGGCATTTATGTCATTTATATGAGATATGAATGATATAATATATAGTTTAATGTGAATGAGATTCATAATAAACTATATGTTAGCCTAATTGTTGAATTAGGGCTAATTGGAGAATTTGATTGAGAGAAATTAAACTGGATGTGATTCAATTTAATTAATCCACAATTATTGCAAATGAGATTTGCAATATGAGATATGGGATATCTTATATTATATGGTTATGCAAATGAGATTTGCATAACCTATAGTTTTGGTAAAGTGGTAATTATGTGGAGATTTTAACTCCATCAATTCCACTATATAAACCCTTCTTGCAAGAAGGATGACAGAGACTTTTCTCATTTTTTTAGATTTTCACAAAAGAGAAGAAGAAAGTTCTCTCTACCTTCTCTCTATTCTCCTCCCTCTCCAAAACTCATAGGTTCCCACAAACCTCCCTTCTCCAAAAGAGAACAACCGAGAAGGCCATTTGGTGGTGTTCAATACCTTTCGTTGGAGGTGTTCGTTGAGTACGAGGAGCACGAAGAGTTCGTGATTTGAAGAAGAAATCTTGAAGAAAGTCTTCAACAAGTAAGTAAACTCTACTTGCTGCATTTTTCCTTCTTTTAATAAGCATGTTTAGCATAGATCTAGTGTTAGATCAATTTTAACTAAACTATGTTGCATATTGATACATCGACGATTCAATCGTATTCCCCTGCATGGGATTTTCATTTCCTTCACACTAGACAACCTTAAAGGCAATCCTTAAGTATCTTAGGAGAACGAGGAACTACAGTTTAGTGTATGGCGGTGGGGATTTGATCCTTAGGGGATGATTCTGACTTTCAGACCGATAAGGATTCTAGGAAATCCACTTCAGGGTCAGCCTTCATTCTCAATGGAGGAGTTGTAGTATGGCGAAGCATCAAGTAGGGATGCATCGCTGATTCCACTATGGAAGCGGAGTACGTTGCGGCTTGTGAAATTGCAAAGGAAGCTGTTTGGCTTAGGATGTTCATGACCGATTTGAAAGTTGTTCCAAATATGAACTTGCCAATCACACTGTTTTTTGACAACAGTGGTGCAGTAGCCAACTCCATAGAGCCTCGTGATGGAGATCTGATCTCCTTGAGCAGCGGAAACGTGTTTGGGATCTTAATGTGCTTGATTGTTTTAATTGAAACAAAAACCAGTGCATTGATAAAAAATACTAAACAAGCATATATTCTAATCCTATTAGGCATGGATTAAATGCATACAAACATGCTACAAGTTTAACGTTTAAACTAAAGGAGAGAAAGAAGAACTACCTTTGTAGGCTTTCTCCAACAGCAACTCCTTGCTCCAATCAGTATAGCAACCCAAGAAGCTTAAGTTTCTCTGTTTTTACAGAACACCACCAATTGGATCACTTTCTATATCTCAGAGTTCACTTAGATCTACCTTGGTGGGAAGGTAAACCAACAATTGGAAGAACTTTTTGGGAATTCTAGTGAGAGAGAGAGAATTTTTCTTGCAGCAATTCACCAATTGCAGAAAAAATCCATCGGTTCTTACTTCTTCCAACTCCCTACACTTAACGATAGGGAGTGGAGAAGAAACTGGTGAGTAGGGAACGTGTCATCTACACGTTCCCCTCTTTTAATTAATTAAATAATTAATTAAAAACAAATGCAACCTATTAAATAATTAATTAATTATTTTGAATATCTTATATATCAAATAGATTATATATATATGATTAAATCACATTTAATCATTAACCTATAGTTTTAATGTACATCCAGTGCACATTAAATTTTATCCTATAGTTTGTAAATGTGAATCACATTCACATTTAATATAATATTTGAACTCTTTCAAATATTCAATTCTCTCATATAATTTAATATGAATCATATTCACATTAAATTTATAATATATAGTTCAAAAACTATATATTATATCGTATCTAAATACATTAAATATATTCCCTAATGAATTTGAACATTTCAAATTCAAATGATCTAAGAACCCTTTACGAGCTAGAAGGTGGACATAATGGACCTAAAGATCAGAAGCTATTACGATACGAGATTGCTCGGTTAATCTCATTAACCTCCCAATTGCACTCTTCTCACTGCGGGAACACTCCACTAAAGTCCCACAATTGCACTCTTCTCACTGCAGACATATTTCTATGTCCATGGATATTAATCAATAACAGCAAGTCAATCTTTCACGAATGTTCGTAACACCAGCTGGGTGAAATTATCATTTTACCCCTGGGTTACATCTTGTGCCTTAAGTAACAGTGCTCCTCTAATGAACAATTTATTTGTGGTCCTACCAAGAAACAGAGTCCCTCTCGGGCCAATGAGAGGGTCGGGCTCTTTGTTCAAGTCCCAGAGACACCACTTAAGGGAACATTCCTCTACTTACCCTAGTAGGCGGGAAGGAGTGAATTCCATCTTGTTAAGTTAAGTTCTCAGCCGCTCACTCGGTCTTGTCCCCAAGAAGGTAGGCATATTGAGTCGGCGAATCTGGCCACTCTCACCCATACTAGTCAAAGGACAATCCCTCGCGAACAGGAGTTCGTAACCTGCTCAGGATTGATATCAAGTTCCCTAGGTCATCCTAGTGAAATAGAAACCTAACTATTCAACGGAGTTACAGCTAGACGTTACTATTTCGTGGTCTGGTCTTATGTAATCTCATTACATAGGATATCCCCACTCACATGTCATCTACACGAACACGTTAGGATCACAGTGTTTGTATCAAATATAGAGTGGGCCACATCCATAGTTTAACCAGGGTAAGGTACCCAAACCTTATCCCCTAACTATAGACCCTTTAGGCTGTATCTCGAACCGAGATCCTTTTTATGTACATCACATTCAGTTAAAGATTCATTTAACAGCCTTGGATGTTTAGTTTATTGGATTTAGGGTTTAAATAAAGGCAAACTCGTAGATAAGGAATAATAACACTTTATTGACTTAATAACACTTTATTACATTAATTAGAACATAATTACAAACTACGAGTTTTAAGGCACAAATCCCAACACCTCGGAGTCATAAGAGAGGCAAACACATTGAGCGGAAGTATCACCTGATACGGGAGATTGTGCACCGCGACGATGTGACAGTCACGCATATAGCGTCGGAGCACAACGTAGCTGATCCATTTACAAAGCCCCTCACGGCTAAGGTGTTTAAGGGTCACCTAGAGAGTCTAGGTCTTCGAATACTTCCTGACTAAGGCAAGTGGGAGATATGTAAACTTGTATTCAACGCCATAGTTTGTTGTATTACTTCATTGTAATTTATGTACATTTCATAGATGTATTTGCTCCACTAGTTTCCAAGTAGGAGTTTGTTGGGATGTTTGTCCTAATCTCGTATAGTTTGTAAATTACTATTTGAAATTAATAAAGAGTTATTCATTTCATCATTTTGTGTCTCACATTTAATACAAACTTTGACCAATAAACTAAGCTCCAGGGTCATTGAATATATGAGAGAACTAGAACTTGATCAGTGTGTAGTAGACACAAAGGGAGGATCACGTTCGAGTTAATGACCCGTATGGTCTACAGTATATGGATAGGGTTGGAGACCTAATCCTGGATACGTTGTGGATGCGGCCTGCTTTGTATTAAGATACAAATGAGGTGATCTGACTCGTTCATGTGGTTGACATGCGAGTGAGGGCATCCTGTACAATGAGATTGTACAAGACCAGACCGTGAATTATTAGACCTACTGATGCAACATAGTTGAAAGTAAGGACTAATAACTTTATAGATGACCATTAGTGACTCGACCTGAATCCTGAGCGTGTTACGGACTCCTGTCTGCGGGGGTCTGTCCTTTGACTAATACGGGTGAGGGTGGTCACAGTTACTCGCCCAATATGCCTATGTTCTCAGGGACAGGACCAAGTAGGAGTTGAGAACTTAACTACGCGAGATGGAATTCACTCGTTCCTCCCTTTAGGGAAACTAGAGGGGTTGTTCCCTTAAGTGTTGTCTCTAGGGCTTGGACAACGGGCACCCACCCTCTCACTAGCCCGAGAGGGTTGTTGTGTATGGTTGGACCATTACAACGTTGTTGTTCATTAGAGGAGCAGTGGGGACTTAAGGAGCAAGAAGTAGACACAGGGGTAAAACGGTAATTTTACCCATCAGTGTCTACGAACAACCTGTGAAGGGTCGACTCATGGGCATTGGTTATATCAATGGACACGTAATATCTTGCACTGACGGGAGTGCAACTACGGGCTTTAGTGGAGTGTTATCGTAGGTAATGAGTTTTGGTTAACCGGGTCAAAGAGTTTGATAGGTTAATCTCAGATCATTGGAGCTCGTCACTGTAGGTCCATTAGGTCTCTCGGTTGGCTCAAGCTGGGTTAAAAGAAGGTTTAATGTTTTGGTGTGAATTGAAGTGTTCAAGTTCACTAAAGGGCATTTATGTCATTTTGATGCGAAAATATCGAGTGCCCTAAACTAATGTAAATTAGAATAAGACTCCGACACTTCTACGACGTGCAAGTATACACGGTCGAGAGCAGCAAGTGATAAGTTAAAGTATCGATCCCACGAGGACTAGCTAAACCTAAATGAATGAGTGTCCTAGCAATTTTTCATTATTTTAGTGCAATGTATGAGTGTGCAAATTACTATTGTAAATAAATAAATTGATGTGATAAGTGTGCAAAGACAAGACTAGACTCAAGAAAATAACTAAATTTAAATGAGGGGAGAGAATGCAAACAAGAGGGAGATGCAAGAGATGAGATTTTTAATGAAAAATAGGCTCTCGGGTTAGAGTTCTAATGTTCAATTGGAATAAATTTTGATTGATGCCTTGAATTTACCTACACATGCATTCAAATGATTCTTTCCAAAATCACTAAGTTTTAAAACCTACAATTTCCCAATTGTGATCTAAATTATGCTCATGATTTTAGGTTCTAGGTGGGTTAATTATCCCTAATCAACTCATAATCCTAGAATGAAATTTTAGTTTTCTAATTCATTAGCTTTCCTAAGTTTATGAATTATAGAGAAGTTAAAAAGGCCAATTTTAATTCTCATCCAACGTTAAATTTAATAAAATTTCATAAATTCAATCAATGGCATCAACCATAAATTTAATCCAAAATTACATTAAAACAACCTAACCTTTGCCTAAGAAAATTTAGTTCATGATTAAAATCGAGTCACATATCTCTAGTTTAAACATTCTTTTATTGATCAAGGAGTTCATGCAAAACAACCAACAATGTTCACTAAATTAGCCTAAATCAATCACAATTCTAGCCTAAAACAATCACGAGTTATGCTTAAAACAGTGAGCAAAAGTAGTCTAAATCAGTACGTTACACAGCAGGTGGCCTTATTTTTTAGGTTCCGTTCGATAGCAATATCTCATCAACGAAAGCTCAAAACAACGATCCAACCGTTCAAAAAGAAGCTCTATGAGTCTCGAACAAGCTGTCAAAATTTCAGGACAATCCAACGGTTGAAACTTCGGGAATCGACAACTTTGTGAGCGCCACCGGTGAAAAACCGAACTGCTCTGATCTCCTAATCCGACAGAAATATCTGGCACACCGAAGCTCAGAACGACGATCCAACCGTTCAAAGTAAATCCCTATGAGTCTTGAACAATCTGTCAAAATATCAGCACAATCCAACGGTTCAAACTCCAGAAAATGACAACTTTGTGACTGTCGTCTGTGAAAAACCGAGTTGCACGATTTTTGCTACAACAATGGCACCTTCAAGCTTTGATTTTTCCTCAATCGCACGATTGCTACTACAATAATGACACCTTCATGATTCTTAACGCACACCTTTGTTGTAGCAATCGCCCCTTCTCTCTCGCTCTCTTCCCCTTTTGTGGCAACTCCCACTCTCCTTTTTGCACTTGAACCCTAGCCTCCTTATATAAGATGATGTTGCCCTAATACCACAAATTACAAAAATGCCCTTAGGGGTAGAAAGACCATCTTACCCTTCGGGTAAGATATCTAAAATGCCCTTAGGGACTCTTGTAATTTTATAATCTCCCATGCACGAAAAATCCCAAATAAATATATGAAGTCAATTAAAAATCAAAACACGCAAGGATTTTTGGAGTTAAGAAAAATCTCAAATTTTGGTCTTCAATTAACTGTTAGCTTATTTTCCTAAATTCTTGAATTAAAACACAAAAACATCAAAATTAATTCTTTTTGCACCTAATGCTTAAATTCAAGATATTAAAGCTAATACACATAATTTAGGGATAAAATAACATGAGGATAACTAAATTAAATGCAATTCAAGTGGATTAAACACTAAAATTCTAGTAAAATAACTCACTTATGGTGAGTTATCAAACCCCCAAACTTGAACTACTCATTGTCCTCAATGAGTTCTATTCCCCAAAGACTTAAAAGACCTTTAAAGACTCAGATCATTTGGGTAACTAAACAAGAATTGAATATTTATGTTCTAAGCTACAAGTCACCATTTAATCAATGCTCTCTAAGTGGCTCACCTAGGGTTTTTTAGCTACACTTATGCATCAATAACCAAGAGCAAATCAACTAGGATTCAACATCTACCCTCAAGCTCAACCACTAGAATCCTAATCATTCAAATCAAGCAACCCAGTAGTTAAAAATAAGTCATACTCCAAAACTCGCATGACTACAATTTAATGATCATTCCTTTTTATTTTTGTATATATATATTTTTTTTTTTTTTAAAAAATAGATATGTGCATTATTCCCCTCAATTTCCTAAAACTCACTACTTAGGGCTAGTTTTTTTTTTTTTTTTTTTTTTTTATTTTTATTTATTTTTGACTCTCAGTAGTTCTTAGAATGGCACACGTGTTTAGTGCAAAGACACCTAAGCAATGGGACTTCCAGTAGTTCTTAGAATGGCACACGTGGTTAGCGCAGCCGCACCTAAGCAATGGGAATAGGTTCTTGCTTGATACCTTCGCTCCAAGAGGCCAACATTGGTTAGTGCCAGGACCCCCTGACATCGAGCACCAAGTTGCCTGAACTGACTCTAAATAACAAAATAAATAGCATATTTTTTCTAGCCCAATGGAGTTTTAGGAAAATGAAAGGTTTGCATACTCTTTCTTTATTTTTCTTAAAAATAAACACGAAGAATTTACCTTTCCCCCAAACTTAGAGTACTCAATGTCCTCATTGAGTTAGGGAGGTCTGGGTAACTCCCCAAACTTGAAATGATCACAAATTTGAAGTTTACTAATTTTGGAGTGCTCTAAAAAATATATGGGTTACCTAACTTGTCATGGCTTCTAGTTTTCGAACTTTTGGCCTAGGAGTTGAATCCTAACTACTTTGATTGACACACTAACCATAAGCGCACTAGAGAACCCTAATGACAAGCTTGACCTCGAGAAACACCAAATAAGATAACATACTCTTGCCTCAAACACAAGCAACAACTCTTATTTTCATTAACCCTGAGATTTGACCTTAACTTTTTATTTTCATGGAGATGCATACCAAGTTTCTACAAAAGACATCACACTTTTACCATAAAAACACATGAGAAACTTAATTTTTAAACAAGGGACAACAACCATTTTTCTATTTTTTTACTTGCTTAAACATAATGAATCAACTACCTACATCATGCATATCAAAGACCATGAAACCAACAACTAACATGGAATCCAGTAGTCAAAATAGATCATTTTGAAGTCCTAAAGCAAGTAAATAACTTTATAAACACAAAGGCTTGCAACACCCTATAAACTCTAGCAGCACACAGTCTCATCAGCCGAAAAATTTTCAATTAAGCCCAAACTCAGATTCAGAACAACACACCTCCCCCTCATGGTTAAAGCACACATTGCCCTTAATGTATAATCTACTCACTTAAGCATGCTTAAGGACAACTAATAAAGATGGAAGGGAGAACAATACTGCCCTGAATCGAAGAGACCTCTACTACAGCGCATATCAATCATCAAACCCTAAGGGAGCTGCAAAATAGGTAAGGGTTATTTATTTAAAAATAAAAACAACTAAAAACGAAACAAAAGCAAAAATAAAAAAAAAAAAAATAAAAACGAAACAAACAAAATAAACTTTGGGTTGCCTCCCAAGAAGCGCTTGTTTTACGTCATTAGCTTGACGTAGTATACGTGGGCTCGTCAAGGTACGTAAAAATTCTCCCACTTCTTCGGGCCTCTCTTTCTTGAATCTACAAAACAAATCAGAGCTAGCAAGAATACTAACTTCTCGTGAGAGCCCGAAGCAGATATATTTTTTGATTTTTTATATATTAAAAGAAAAGAAGGAAAAACAACAAAATAAACATTTTTTGGTTTTTTGTTTGATAAAAGAAAAGAAGGAAAAACAGGAAAATGAACAGACTCACAAAAAGACACTGACTCGAGAGAATAGAAAGAAAAACACTCACCAATAAGAGAAAAATCAGAAGATAGAACTGACATAGACTCAAAAGCCTCACACTCTACCTCCTGGCCTAACTCAACAGGCTCGACTTCTTCCACACTCTCACTAACTCTATCCTGGTGTGTGCTAAGAGGTTCTAGTTCTTTTACATCTAAAGCACAATCCTCTAAATGCCCATACTTAGAAAAATTTGAAGGACTAGGATCCTGAGGTTCTATCAGTGGGTCAGTGATCAAGTGACTCACCGAACTATCTATGAGTGTGGGTCCTCCTTCACTCTCTTCCCTAGGATGTTCAACCTCAGATGAGTCTAAATACATTTGTTCTCTAAGGGAGACAAGTGTATCCGTTAGGCGTTGAATTGACTCCCCTATTTGAATATTCATCTCTTCTATTTGCCTATTCCTCTCTGCTGTGGTTCTCATATATTCTAATAACAACGTTTTAAGGGAAGATTCATCTTCTACCTGGGGTTCTTGGATTTGGGAAGGATATGGCTCAAAACCCTTAGGATATGGTTCATAGCCCCAATTGCTCTGATTATTATCATACATATGGTTCCCATAAGTCATAGGGTTAGTATGATAGTAATTTGGCATTTGGTAACCATAAGATCCATACCCCTCACTAGAAGACTCTAAATTGGCAAATGGATGATCATAAGAAAAAGAACTACATTGTGTTTGCTCATTGGGCACAGAAGACCACCCAAAGTTATCATAAGCCATAATAAAATAATAAATCAATTATAACAGGCTCAACAAACACAATAGGCACCAACACAACCAGAAAGAATAACCAAGACTCAACAAATATAAAAATACAAAACAAAGATAACAAGACACACCCAACAAGAAAAACAAGAATAAAATGCTAAAATCCACTCAAACAAAATAAGAATCTAAACTAGTCCCCGGCAACGGCGCCAAAAACTTGATGCGAAAATATCGAGTGCCCTAAACTAATGTAAATTAGAATAAGACTCCGACACTTCTACGACGTGCAAGTATACACGGTCGAGAGCAGCAAGTGATAAGTTAAAGTATCGATCCCACGAGGACTAGCTAAACCTAAATGAATGAGTGTCCTAGCAATTTTTCATTATTTTAGTGCAATGTATGAGTGTGCAAATTACTATTGTAAATAAATAAATTGATGTGATAAGTGTGCAAAGACAAGACTAGACTCAAGAAAATAACTAAATTTAAATGAGGGGAGAGGAGAATGCAAACAAGAGGGGAGATGCAAGAGATGAGATTTTTAATGAAAAATAGGCTCGGGTTAGAGTTCTAATGTTCAATTGGAATAAATTTTGATTGATGCCTTGAATTTACCTACACATGCATTCAAATGATTCTTTCCAAAATCACTAAGTTTTAAAACCTACAATTTCCCAATTGTGATCTAAATTATGCTCATGATTTTAGGTTCTAGGTGGGTTAATTATCCCTAATCAACTCATAATCCTAGAATGAAATTTTAGTTTTCTAATTCATTAGCTTTCCTAAGTTTATGAATTATAGAGAAGTTAAAAAGGCCAATTTTAATTCTCATCCAACGTTAAATTTAATAAAATTTCATAAATTCAATCAATGGCATCAACCATAAATTTAATCCAAAATTACATTAAAACAACCTAACCTTTGCCTAAGAAAATTTAGTTCATGATTAAAATCGAGTCACATATCTCTAGTTTAAACATTCTTTTATTGATCAAGGAGTTCATGCAAAACAACCAACAATGTTCACTAAATTAGCCTAAATCAATCACAATTCTAGCCTAAAACAATCACGAGTTATGCTTAAAACAGTGAGCAAAAGTAGTCTAAATCAGTACGTTACACAGCAGGTGGCCTTATTTTTTAGGTTCCGTTCGATAGCAATATCTCATCAACGAAAGCTCAAAACAACGATCCAACCGTTCAAAACGAAGCTCTATGAGTCTCGAACAAGCTGTCAAACTTTCAGGACAATCCAACGGTTGAAACTTCGGGAATCGACAACTTTGTGAGCGCCACCGGTGAAAAACCGAACTGCTCTGATCTCCTAATCCGACAGAAATATCTGGCACACCGAAGCTCAGAACGACGATCCAACCGTTCAAAGTAAATCCCTATGAGTCTCGAACAATCTGTCAAAATATCAGCACAATCCAACGGTTCAAACTCCAGAAAATGACAACTTTGTGACTGTCGTCTGTGAAAAACCGAGTTGCACGATTTTTGCTACAACAATGGCACCTTCAAGCTTTGATTTTTTCCTCAATCGCACGATTGCTACAACAATGACACCTTCATGATTCTTAACGCACACCTTTGTTGTAGCAATCGCCCCTTCTCTCTCGCTCTCTTCCCCTTTTGTGGCAACTCCCACTCTCCCTTTTTGCACTTGAACCCTAGCCTCCTTATATAAGATGATGTTGCCCTAATACCACAAATTACAAAAATGCCCTTAGGGGTAGAAAGACCATCTTACCCTTCGGGTAAGATATCTAAAATGCCCTTAGGGACTCTTGTAATTTTTATAATCTCCTGCACACAGAAAAATCCCAAATAAATATATGAAGTCAATTAAAAATCAAAACACGCAAGGATTTTTGGAGTTAAGAAAAATCTCAAATTTTGGTCTTGAATTAATCATTTAGCTTATTTTCCTAAATTCTTGAATTAAAACACAAAAACATCAAAATTAATTCTTTTTGCACCTAATGCTTAAATTCAAGATATTAAAGCTAATACACATAATTTAGGGATAAAATAACATGAGGATAACTAAATTAAATGCAATTCAAGTGGATTAAACACTAAAATTCTAGTAAAATAACTCACTTATGGTGAGTTATCACATTTATATGAGATATGAATGATATAATATATAGTTTAATATGAATGAGATTAAAAAAATTATTGAATTAGGGCTAATTTTGAGAAATTGGATTGAGAGAAATTTAATTGAACGTGATTCAATTTAAAAATCCACAATTATACAAATGTGATTTGTATAATGAGATATGAGATATCTTATTATATGTGGTTATGCAAATATGATTTGCATAACCTATGGTTTTGGTTAAATGGTAAATAGGTGGAGATTTCAACTCCACCTATCACCATTATTTAAACTGTTTTGCAAGAAGGATTTGGTAAGTGAAGGCTCATTTTTTGGATTTCTCACCAAAGAGCTCATCGTTCTCTCTCAACCCTTCTCTCAATCTCTCCTCCCCTTTTCACCAAACAAGAGTCCCACCCTACTGACAGGAGAACAACCGAGAAACCTTTCGGAACGTGTCCGGATCATTGGTTCGTCGAGGAGATTGAGTTCATTGAGATCGTGATCACGAAGAGTTCGTGACCGGAGGAGGAATACGTGAAGAAAGGTTCTTCAACAAGTAAGTGTTCCTACTGTTTTTCTTCCATAAATTGCATGTGTTAACCTAGATCCTATTAGATAGTTTCAATTTTAAGAAATCATTTTTCACAACGATACCACGACGATTCGATCGTCCTTCCACTGCGTGGAATTCTCATTCCCTTCAATTGGTATCCGAGCCAAACGTTGGCTTTTCGTTGTTCATTTGTTTTCTTAAAATTAGGTGGGTAATGCTTTAATTCATGAGATGTAATTGTGGTTTGCATAATTGGATGTTTCGATTTTTGCACTAGTTTAGGTTTATTTTCTGTTTGATGAGATCAAATGTAAAAGCCCGTGTTTTTGGGCAAATTAGAAAATAAATCGAGTCTGTA
Organism: Trichosanthes cucumerina; assembly: GCA_036507285.1. Lineage (NCBI taxonomy): Eukaryota > Viridiplantae > Streptophyta > Magnoliopsida > Cucurbitales > Cucurbitaceae > Trichosanthes > Trichosanthes cucumerina. Next base: position 57,749,932 of record CM071844.1, read on the forward strand.
AGTCTGGGTCTTTGGCGGCAAGAGTTGCTGTAAAGAAATCGGAGCGGAAAGGGACGAAGAACGGTGAAGAACAACAAAGGAGCTTGTTGTTCTGTCTTTGAGACGCTGTTCATCGGCGTTTCAACGCCAACGTCTCAACGCCGTCGGCGCGGGTTGAGGCTGATCTGCAGGTCAACGTTGCAACATTAGGTGTAGCGTTGCAACCCTGAGGCGTGGAGCACGCGACGTGCGACACTGAGTGCTGCAGCGTTGCAATGCTGCCCACGACGTTGCAACACTGCGTGCATAGTGGGTGGTTCCAACAACAATTTCGCGCTTACATGGGAGTTGGAGCTTCATGGAAACGTGGGGGCATTTTTCTTCTTATTTTTATTTATTATAAATTATGTAAAATGTAAAATTAGTTTTATTTAATTAATATTAATATAATAGTTATATTAATGTTAATTAATTTATTTAATGCCCCTAAGTGCCAAAACTGATCTAATTTTTGCTATTTAATTATTTTATGCATGAGATGTATGAATTTTTAATTCTATGTGCATAATGTATGTCATATAGATTTAAAATCTAACCTTAGGTTAAACATTTCATGCATCATATTTATATTATAAATGTTATAATATATAGTATGCATGACAGGTTATATTATAAGTGTTATAATATAATTAAAGCATGTCTTAATTTATTTAATATAAGAGTTATATTTCTTAGATTAAAAGTATGCTCATGCATTTAATTCATGTGATGAATGTATATTATAGTTTAATATTATTCAAGTGATGAATGATCAAGTACTATCTCATAGAATGCATGTAACCTAAGTTAATTATTAGTTTTAAAATGTTTAGAAGTTGAATAATTAGACTTAGGTTTTCTAGTTCTAATAAGATTAGAATTAGGAAATCAAAATATGACCTTTGAATGGTGACTTATAAGTAACTCTGTCTAATGAAGGTTTTGTCTAAGGCTGGGGTATTTAAGGTGACGCTTCGCGGAACACCCCTACTTGGAAACCGACCTGGGAGTGAATTCGGTCCGGAGATTCTTAGGTTATATTATTGTGAGTGGCGTTAATTAAAAGATGATTAATTTACTCACATAGACCTAAGTTAATAATGTGATTATAAACTTAGGCTAAATCAATATAAGCGTTATATTGGTAGACTTAGGTAAGTATTAGCCGATTTATCTAGATCAATCCTAAATAATTTAAAGTGTTGAGTGGGAGGAAATCAAGTGTATAAGATACATTTAATTTTTCGACCACAAATCTCCGTTAAAGTCTGCACTGTGAGATCCATACTCGGCCTCGTGGCGCAAATGGGAGCGTGCACCTTCTGATGGTATTTGTATGGATCAATATCATAGTGGATGGAGAGAGTACTTTTAGTGAGTGGGAGCGAGACTTGTGAAAACGGGACCCACGGTCTATTCTTTCGATTCACACCGTGAGACCCCTATGATCCGCCTGCTAGTTTGGCCTGAACCAGACAATTCCTTCGGAGGGCCTTGATCATGGGAGTCGAAACATCGTGAATTCTCAAAAGGGATACAATTTCCTTGTTGGTTTTCCTTCTTGGTTCACCCTTCGGTGGCTATTGTTTGGACGGATACATGGAAACTTAAAGATTGAGGGTGACACTCACGAGATTCATTAAGAGTTAATGGATTCTGACAGAAAAATAGTAACTTGACGCCTAATGGAATAAGAGTTATTATGTGATTAGGGTCTGGTCGAGATAGTCTCGTCCTAGAGGAGGAGTGTTTCTGTTCACCCTTCGGTGGCGGTCATTCTAAACCTTTGGGATATCATTGCAAATTTGTAATGACCTAGGGATCATAGGATAAATTTTTGCTAAAACTCTATTGGATTTCAAAAAGTTTTGCAAGACTGACACAAAGTATTTTATTTAATTTTTTCAACAAAATGTCTAATTCAATAATAACGTTACTAGCATCCGACGAACTAGTGGGAGATAATATTCAAACATGGAATAACAATATAAACACGATTCTAGTAACTGACGACCTTAAGTTCGTGCTCACTGAGGAGTGTCCTCAGTTGCCGAGCTCGACTGTGTCACGAAATGTTCGTGATGCATACGTTCGGTGGATCAGGGCCAATGAAAAGGCCAAGGTGTACATAATTGCCAGCTTGTCTGAAGTATTGGCAAAAAAGCATGAGTTGATGATCACCGCTAACGAGATCATGGAGTCATTGCAAGACATGTTTGGACACCAGTCCTTTCAAGTCCCGCATGACTGGCTCAAACACGTCTTCAACGCCCTGATGAAAGAAGGGGTGTCTGTATGAGAACACGTTCTAGACATGATGACCCACTTTAATCTGGCGGAGATGAATGGGGCTTCGATCGATGAGTCGAGCCAGGTCAGCTTTATACTGGAGACTCTTCCGAAGAGTTTCTTTAAGTTTTGTAGCAATGTTGTTATGAACAAAATTAGCTACACTCTGACCACCCTTCTGAACGAGTTACATAACTTCCAGTCCTTGATGAGGATCATGACACCGGAAGTTGAGGCAAATGTTGGCTTCAGGTCCTATCAAGGGAGTTTGACCTCTGGGACAAAACCTGTAGCTCATTCTCACCCAAAAGGGAAGAACAAGAAGATGAAGAAGGGTAAAGTTGACCGCGCTGCCGCCCAAAAGGGCAAAAAGGTCAAGCAAGTTGCAGAGAAAGGAAACTGTTTCCACTGTAATTGGGACGACCACTGGAAGCGTAACTGTCCCAAGTTCCTTGTCGAGAGGAAGAATACAGGTTAATGTGATTTACTAGTAACTGAAACTTGTTTAGTGGAGAGTAATGACTCTGCCTGGATATTGGATTCTGGTGCCACTAACCATGTTTGTTCTTCTTTTTAGGGAATTAGTTCTTGGCAGCAGATGCGAGAGGGTGAGGTCCCTCTACGGGTTGGATCCGGGTAGATTGTCTCTGCTGCAACGATCGACACCGTGAAGCTTTATTTTGGTAGGAATTACTTATTATTAGATAATTTGTATAAAGTGTCAGGGTTTACTAGAAACTTTGTTTCTATTTCCTGCCTACTTGAACACTCTATTTCTGTAAATTTTTCTACTAATAAAGCGTCTATTTCTAGAAATGGAAATTTCTTGTATTCTGCTTCACTTGAGTCTAATATGTATGTTTTGAAACCAAATTCGGCCAAAAGCGTTTTGAAGAATGAATTATTTAAAACTGCAGAAACACGAACTAAGAGAGTGAGAGTTTCTCCAAAAAGAAAATGCCCATCTTTGGCATCTACGATTAGGCCACATTAATCTCAATAGGATTGAGAGACTAGTGAAGAGTGGACTTCTAAGCGAGTTGGAAGAAAACTCTTTACCGCTATGTGAGTCATGCCTCGAATGCAAAATGACCAAACGTCCTTTTAGTGGAAAAGGATATAGAGCCAAAGAGCCCCTTGAGCTTATACATTTTGACCTTTGTGGTCCGATGAGTGTTAAAGCACGAGGTGGTTACGAATACTTTGTATCTTTCATAGATGATTATTCGAGTTATGGGTATATTTACCTAATGCATATGAAGTCTGAAACTCTTGAAAAGTTCAAGGAGTACAAGACTGAGGTTGAGAACCTGTTAGGTAAAACTATTAAAACACTTTGATCGGATCGAAGTGGATAGTATATGGACACTGAATTCAAGGACTATATGATAGAACACGAAATTACGTCTCAGCTCTCAGTATCTGGTATGCCATAACAGAATGGTGTATCGGAGAGGAGAAACAGAACCCTGTTGGACATGGTTCGGTCGATGATGAGCTATGCTCGTCTCCTTGATTCTTTTTGGGGTTACGCAGTGGAGACTGCGATGTATATTTTGAACAACGTTCCGTCGAAGAGTGTTTGTGAGACACCTTTCGAACTCTAGAATGGACGTAAAGGCAGTTTACACCATTTCAGACTTTGGGGATTCCCGACCCACGTGTTGGTGTCAAACTCAAAAAAATTGGAACCCCGTTCAAAATGGTGCCTATTTGTAGGTTACCCAAAAGAGACTAGGGGTGGTCTATTTTTCGATCCTAAGGAAAATAAATTGCTTGTGTCGACAAACGCCACTTTCCTTGAGTAAGACAACGTCAGGGATCATTTGCCTATAGCAAAATCGTGTTGAACGAAATGGACAGTACATCAGCAAGAGTTGCTGATGGGGCTAGTACGTGAACAAGTGTTGTTTATCCTAGCACGTCTAGTCAAGTCCGTTCCCAAGAGTTGGGAATGCCTCGACGTAGTGAGAGGGTTGTGAGACAGCCTTAACGTTACATGGGTTTAGCTGAAACCCAAGTCGTCACCCCTGATAATGACTGCGAAGATTCATTGACCTATGATTAGGCAATGGCAGACGTTGACAAGGATGAATGGATAAAAGCTATAGATCAGGAAATGGAGTCGATGTACTTCAATTCCGTCTGGGAGCTTGTGGATCAACCTGATGGGGTAAAATCTATAGGTTACAAATGGATCTACAAGCGTAAACGTGGCGTAGATGGGAAGGTGCAGACCTTCAAAACATGACTAGTGGCAAAGGGTTTTACCAAGGTTGAAGGGGTTGACTATGAGGAAACCTTTTCTCCTGTTGCCATGGTAAAATCAATCAGGATCCTTCTGGCCATTGCTGCATATCATAACTATGAGGTATGACAGATGGATGTCAAGACCGCTTTTGTGAGTGGCAACCTTGACGAAACCATCTACATGGACCAACCCAAAGTGTTCATTACCCAAGGCAAAGAGAAAAAGATTTGTTGGCTTCATAGGTCCATTTATGGACTGAAACAAGCCTCGAGGTCTTGGAGTATAAACTTTGATGAGGTGATCAAATCTTATGGCTTTGATCAGAATGTTGACGAAACTTGTGTCTACAAGAAAATCATCGACAAAACTGTCACATTTCTGGTATTGTACGTGGATGATATACTTCTCATTGGGAATGAGGTAGGATTTCTTACTGACGTAAAGAAATTGCTAGCTTTGCAATTCCAAATGAAAGATTTGGGAGAAGCACAGTATGTTCCAGGTATCCAAATTGTCCGAAACCGAAAGAACAGAACGCTGGCCATGTGTCATGAAGGGAATGATATGTTGTGAAATTCGTTTTCTTAAAATTAAACTATCACATAAAATTAGGCTAACCATGCTAATAAGAAAGGAAAAACAGTAAGAAACGTACTTGTTGAAGAACTTTTCTTCACGATTCCTTCATTCGATCACGAACTCTTCGTGTTATTCTCAACGATCTCGAACTCCTCGTACAAATCAACGAACCAGACACTTCCACTTGATTTCTCGGTTGTTGTACTTTTGGTAGAAGAAGAATGGTGAGATCCTCTTCTTTGGTGTAGGGAGGAGAGATTGAGAGAGAGATGAGAGAATTCTAGTTTTCTTTTGCTATGAAATCCAAAAAATGAAAACTTAGCTTTAGAAATCCTTCTTGCAAAAGGTTTATATAATAATGATAAGTGGAGTTGAAATCTCCACCTATTTACCATTTTACCACAATTATAGGTTATGCAAATCATATTTGCATAACCACATATATCTCATATCTCATTATACAAATCACATTTGTATAATTGTGGATTTTTAAATTGAATCACATTCAATTTAATTTCTCTCAATCTAATTTCTCCAAATTAGCCATAAATTCAACAATTAGGCTAACCTATAGTTTATTATGAATCTCATTCAAATTAAACTATATAATATGTCATACATATCTCATATAAATGACACATTTACACTTTAGTGAACTTGAACACTTCAAATTCACACCAAAACTGTAAACCTTCTATCAATCTACTTTGAGCCAACCGAGGGACCTAATGGACCTACAGTGACGAGCTCCAATGATTGAGACTAACCTGTCAAACTCTTTGACCCGGTTAATCAACATTCATTTGCTACGGTAACACTCCACTAAAGCGCGTAGCTGCACTCCCGTCAATGTAAGACAAGTTGTGTCCACTGATATAACCAATGCCCATGAGTCGACCCTTCACAGGTTTTTCGTAGACACTGCTGGGTCAAATTATCGTTTTACCCCTGTGTCTACTTTTTGCTCCTTATGTCCCTGCTGCTCCTCTAATGAGCAACAACGTTGTAATGGTCCAACCATACACAACACCCCTCTCGGCCCAGTGAAAGGGTGGGCGCCCGTTGTCCAAGCCCTGGAGACAAAACTTAAGGGAACAATCCCTCTAGTTTCCCTAAAGGCGGGAACGAGTGAATTCCGTCTCACGTAGTTAAGTTCCCAGCTCCCCACTTGGTCCTGTCCCTGAGAAGATAGGCATATTGGGTGAGTAACTGTGACCACCCTAACCCGTACTAGTCAAAGGACAGACCCCCGCAGACAGGAGTCCGTAACACGCTCAGGATTTAGGTCGAGTCACTAATGGTCATCTACGAAGTTATTAGTCCCATACTCTTAACGGTGTTACATCACTAGGTCTAATAATTCACGGTCCGGTCTTGTACAATCTCATTGCACAGGATGCCCCCACTCACATGTAAACCACATGAACGAGTCAGATCTCCTCGTTTGTATCTAATACAAAGCGGGTCGCATCCACAGCGTATCCAGGATTAGGTCTCTAACCCTATCCATATACTGTAGATCGTTCGGGTCATTAACTCGAACGTGATCCTCCCTGTGTGTCCACTACATACTATTCAAGTTCTAGTTCTCTCATAAATTCAATGACTCTAGAGCTTAGTTTGTTGGACAAAGTTTGTATAATTTGCGAGACACAAAGTGATGAAATTAATAACTCTTATTAATTTCAAATGTTAAAATTACAAACAAAACGAGATTAGGACATATATCTCAATAAACTCCCACTTGGACTAAGCTAGTGGAGCAAATACATTTCTCAAATGTACAATAGATTACAATAAAGTAATACAATAAAATAGGGCATTGAATACCCTTTACAATACTCCCACTTGCCCTAGTCAGGAAGCACTCGAAGACCTAGACTCTCTAGGTGACCCTCAAACACCTTAGCCGTGAGGGGCTTTGTAAATGGATCAGCAACATTGTGCTCCGACGCTTTATGCGTGACTGTCACGTCGATACGGTGCACAATCTCTCAAATCAGGTGATACTTCCGCTCAATGTGTCTGCCTCTCTTATGACTCCGAGGCTCTCTGGAGTCGGCTACAACACCACTGTTGGTACAAAACAACATGATCGACAAGTTCATATTTGGAACAACTTCCTAAAGCCAAACAGCTTCCTTTGCTGCTTCAGAAGCCCAACGTACTCAACTTCTATAGTGGAATCAGCGATGCATCCTTGCTTGATGCTTTGCCACACTACAACTCCTCCATTCAGAATGAAGGTTAAACCCGAAGTGGATTTCCTAGAATTTTAATCGGTCTGAAAATCAGAATTTGTATCCTATAAGGATCAAATCCCCACTCCCATACACTAGGTTGTAGTTCCTCGTTCTCCTAAGATACATGAGGATTGCCTTTACGACCGTCCCGTGATCTAATCCTGGATTGGATTGATACCTACTGACAATTCCTACTGCATAACAGATGTTGGGCCTAGTACACAACATGACATACATTAGGCTCTCTACAACTGAATCATAGGGAATCCGTCTCATATCCATAACCTCTTGAGGAGTCTTAGGACATTGATCCTTAGACAGGTGAACCCCATGCCTGAAAGGCAACAAGCCTTTCTTGGAGTTCTGCATCTTATATCTAGACAACATCTTGTCAATATAAGATGCTTGAGACATGGCTAGCGTTATGTTCTTCCGGTTCCGGACTATCTGGATACCTAGAACATACTGTGCTTCTACCAAATCTTTTATTTGGAATTGCAAAACAAGCCATTTCTTTACGTCAGTAAGAAATCCTACCTCATTCCCAATGAGAAGGATATCATCCACGTACAATACCAGAAATGCGACAGTTTTGTCGACGATTTTCTTGTAGACACAAGGCTTGCCAACATTTTGATCAAAGTCATAAGATTTGATTGCCTTATCAAACCTTATATTCCAAGACCTCGAGGCTTGTTTCAATCCATAAATGGACCTATGAAACAAGCAAACCTTTTGCTCTTGGCCTTGGGTAATGAACCCTTTGGGCTGGTCCATGTAGATGGTTTCTTCAAGGTTGCCTTCAGAAAGACGGTCTTGACATCCATCTGTCATACCTCATAGTCATAATATGCGACAATGGCCAGAAGGATCCTGATCGGCTTTACCATGGCAACAAGTGAAAAGGTTTCCTCATAGTCAACCCCTTCAACTTGGGTAAAACCCTTTGCCACTAGTCGTGCTTTGAAGGTCTGGACCTTCCCATATGCGCCACGTTTACACTTGTAGATCCATTTACATCCTATAGGTTTTACCCCATCCAGTTGATCCACAAGCTCCCAGATAGAATTGAAGTACATTGACTCTATTTCCTGGTCCATAGCTTTAATCCATTCGTCCTTGTCAACGTCTGCCATTGTTTGATCATAGGTCAATGGATCCTTGCAGTCATCATAAGGAGTGACGACTTGGGTTTCAGCTAAACCCATGTAACGTTCAGGCTGTCTCACAACCCTCCCACTACGTCGAGGCATTTCCAACTCTTTGGAACGGGCTTGACTAGACGTGCTAGGATCAACAACACTTGTTGACGTACTAGCCTCATCAGCAACTCTTGCTAATATACTGTCCATTTTGTTTAACACAATTTTGCTCTTAGGCAAATGATCCCTGATGTGGTTTTCCTCAAGGAAAGTGGTGTTTGTCGACACAAGCACCCTATTTTCCTTAGGATCGAAAAATAGACCACCCCTAGTCTCTTTTGGGTAACCTACGAATAGGCACAATTTTGAACGGGGTTCTAACTTCTTCGAGTTTGACACCAACACGTGGGTCGGGCATCCCCAAATTCTGGTGTAAACTTCCTTTACGTCCATTATAGAGTTCGAAAGGTTTTTCACAAACACTTTTCGACGGAACATTGTTCAAAATATAGACTGCAGTCTCCACTGCGTAACCCCAAAAAGAATCAGGGAGACGAGCATAACTCATCATCGACCGAACAATGTCCAACAAGGTTCTGTTTCTCCTCTCCGACACACCATTCTGTTGTGGCATACCAGGTGCTGAGAGTTGGGACGTAATTCCGTGTTCTATCATATAGTCCTTGAATTCTTTGTCCATATACTCTCCACCTCGATCCGATCAAAGTGTTTTTAGAAGGGAATGAGAATCCCCGCGAAGCGGAAAACGATCGAATCGTCATGGTATCATTATGCAACTCGGTTTTGTTAAAACGATCTACTAAAGATCTAGGCTAAACATGCTGGAAAAAGGAAGAAAATACAGCAAGATTAGATGTACTTACTTGTTGAAGACACTCTTCAAGATTTCTTCCTCATATCACGAACCCTTCGTGCTTCTCGATCTCAACGAACTCTTCCCACGAACGGAATCCAAACACCACCACTTGGAGTCTTGGTTGTTCTCTTTTGGAAAAAAGGGAAGTTTTTGGGAACTTTGGAGTTTTGGAGAGGGAGGAAAATTGAGAGGGAGTAGAGAGAAATCTTCTTCTTCTCTTTGATGAAAATAAAAAAAAAAATGAGAGAATGGTTACATTCCTTCTTGCAAGAAGGGATTATATAGTGGAATGATGGAGTTAAAATCTCCACATTATTACCACTTTACCACAACAATAGGTTATGCAAATCTCCTTTGCATTAATTGTGGATTAATTAAATTGAATCACATCCAATTTAATTCTCCAATTAGCCTTAATTCAACAATTAGTCTAACCTATAGTTTATTATGAATCTTATTCACAGAAACTATATATTATATCATTCATATCTCATATAAATGACATAAATGCCCTTAAAGTTAAATTGAACACTTCAATTTCTTACAAAAACATTAACCCTTCTTTTAACCTAGATTGAGCCAACCGAGGGACCTAATGGACCTACAGTGACGGGCTCCAATGATCCGAGATTAACCTGTCAAACTCTTTGACCCGGTTAAGCAACATTCATTAGCTACGGTAACACTCCACTATAGCCCGTAGTTGCACTCCCGTCAGTGTAGAATATTACGTGTCCACTGATATAACTAATGCCCATGAGTCGACCCTTCACAGGTTGTTTGTAGACACGGCTGGGTCAAATTACCGTTTTACCCCTGTGTCTACCTCTTGTTCCTTAAGTCCCCACTGCTCCTCTAATGAACAACATATTGTGATGGTCCAACCATACACAACACCCTTCTCGGGCGGTGAGAAGGTGGTCGCCTGTCCCAAGCCCCGGAGACGACGACTTAGGGAACAACCCTCTAGTTTCCCTAAAGGCGGGAACGAGTGAATTCTATCTCACGTAGTTAAGTTCCTAGCTCCCTACTTGGTCCTGTCCCTGAGAAGATAGGCATATTGGGTGAGTAACTATTACCACCCTCACCCGTACTAGTCAAAGGGCGGAGGACCACTCGCATGATGTGAGTGCTGTAACAAGCTCAGGATTCAGGTCGAGTCACTAATGGTCATCTACGAAGTTATTAGTCCTTACTGTCAACGGTGTTACTGAAAGAGCCTAGATTAAGAAAGCGGAAGCAATTTTGGATCTTCAACACTCTAAGTTGATCAATTTTGTAAAATAAAAAACATGCTCAAAGCTGGAATAACAGAGGGATAGAAAACTCAACTTTGAAGATCAAATTCTCTTCACCCGGTGGATGGTTTTCAACACAAACATTTCGTGGACAAGCTTAGAGTCTTCCTACTATCCTCGGGCCTTGGAGCAGTTGTGGGATCCTAGGTTGAGAGAATTTGGAAGAAAAGACCTCAATGGTCACTAATTTGGGAATTTAGAATTTTCTGCAAAATTCTCTCAAAACACCTCAAAGCACCATTAAATAAAGCTTCATCAAGCATCATTTGAGTGACAACTCAAGTGTGATGAGGATGGTTTGAGATGGAGGTGGCTAATTTTGGTGAATTTTGAAAAAATGAGTAGGATTGGGCAAGTTGGCAACTTGATTTTCATGAAAATCATGAAAATCCCCATTTTACAATTTATTTTAATTCTAAAAACAATATTAAATTGATTTTTTATTAAAATTAATATAATTAATTAAATAATTCAAAATTAATTTAATTAATTAATTTTTAATTTAATTTAATATCAAATATTAAATTAAATAAATTGCCCGATCCCTATCGATTTTCCGAACATGAATCCTTATTCATGCTATAAATCGATCCAATATTTAAATCATATTTAAATATATCCACCTCCTATTAATCATAGTTTAATTCATAATTAAGCTATGATTTGTTAAATATATCACATATAATTAACGCTTTCTTCCAAAACTCGAATTCGAACAATTCAAATTCTTTTCTCTCAAAATGTTACAAGGCTAAGTCCGAGCTAGTAAGGAGAACCTAATGGACCTACAGATCATGAGCTCCAACGATACGAGATTAACCGATCAAACTCTTTAATCTAGCTAATCAACATTCGTTAACCACCGGGACACTCCACTAAAGCCCAGTGGTTGCACTCTCCTCACTGTAGATATATTTCTGTCCACTCGATATAACCATGATTAGTAAGTCGATCCTTCACAGGTCGTTCGTAATTAAAGCTGGGTCAAAATTATCGTTTTACCCCTGTAATTACCTCTTGTTCCTTAAGTACCCTGATCCTCTAATGAACAATTGGTTTGTGGTCCAACACGCAAACCAAATCTCTCTCGGGCCAATGAGAGGGGTGGGCCCAATGTTCAAGACCTGGAGTCAGCACTTAAGGGAACAACCTCTCTACTAATCCCTAATGCGGGTAGGAGTGAATTCCATCTTGCAGAACTATGTTCCCAGCTATCTATCCGGTTTTATCCCTGAAATGGGAGGCTTATTGAGTCGGCAGTCTCGAGCCACTCTCACCCATGCAAATCTAAGGATAATCCGAATAAACAGGAGTCCATTGAACGCTTAGGATTAAGATCGAGTTACCTAGGTCATCGTATGAATATAGTCAGTTAAGACACTAAACGGAGTTATAAAGTTTAAGTAACTATTTCGCGGTCCAGTCTTATGCAAACTCATTGCATAGGGCGCCCCCACTCACATGTCTCCACATGAACGATTTAGGATCACATCGTTTGTTCTCTACAAAATGGGTCGCGTCCATAGTGTCCCCAGGATAAGGTACCCAACCCTATCATTATACTATAGACTGTTCTGGCTATAACTTGAACTTGATCCACTTTTATGTCACACATAAAGTTCAAGTATTCATCCTATAGCCAAGGGTTCTTTATTGGATTAAGGTTACACAATACACAGTATTCAATAATACCTTTACTGAATAAATTTCAATAACAACTTTATTGTGAGATAGAATATACATTCAGTTTACAAAACCACGAGTTTTAGGACATAAAACCCAACAAACTCCCACTTGGACTAAAACGTCTGTGGGGTAAAACATGCTGAGCAAAGAAAAACTACCCTACTGTACAACCTGTAGTCCTAGACTCTCTAGGTGTCCCTCAAACACTTTAGCCGTGAGGGGCTTTGTAAACGGATCAGCAATGTTGTGCTCTATGTGTTTTCCACGCTTATGGCTTCTAGGTTCTTTCGAATTTGCCACTGCACCACTATTATCACAATAAAGGGTGATAGGCAAATTCATATTTGGAACAACTTCCAAATCAGTCAAGAACTTCCTAAGCCATACAACCTCCTTTTAGCCGCTTGAAGTTGCAGTTGCAGCGTACTCAACCTCCATGGTGGAGTCAGCAATACAACCTTGCTTTATACTCCTCCATACTATAGCTCCTCCGTTAAGAGTGAACACTGATCCTGATGTGGATTTCCTCGAATCTACATCAGTCTGAAAATCAGAGTCAGTGTATCCTGCAAGGATCACAACCTTTGCACCATACACAAGCATATAGTCCCTCGTTTTCCTAAGATACTTGAGGATGTTCTTAACGGCAGTCCAGTGATCATATCCTGGATTAGACTGATATCTGCTTACTATTCCCACTACATAGCATATGTCGGGTCTAGTACATAGCATGGCATACATCAGACTACCGACAGCAGATGCATAGGGAATGCAACTTCTTGAGGTGTCTTAGGACACTGTTCCTTAGACAAATGAATTCCATGCCTGAAAGGTTAAAATCCCTTCTTGGAATTCTGCATCTTATATCTAACCACCATCTTGTCAATATAAGATGCCTGAGACAGTGCTAGCGTTTTGTTCTTGCGATTCCGAACAATTTGGATTCCCAGGACAAACTGAGCCTCTCCCAAATCTTTCATTTGGAATTGGGTCGCTAGCCATTGCTTAACGCCAGTCAGGAACCTTGCATCATTCCCAATGAGCAAGATATCGTCTACGTATAGAACTAAGAAAGCTACAGTGGTATTGACTATCTTCTTGTAAACACAAGGCTCGTCATTATTCTGTTCAAAGCCATAAGATTCGATCGCAGTATCAAATCTTATATTCCAGGATCTAGATGCTTGTTTCAATCCATAGATGAATCGTTTAAGCTTGCAAACCTTTTGCTCTTGACCCTGAACTATGAACCCCTCTGGTTGATCCATATAGATACTCTCTTCAAAATTTCCATTCAGAAAGGTTGTCTTGACATCCATTTGCCAAATTTCATAGTCATAAAATGTGGCAATGGACAAGAGTATTCTAATGGACTTAAGCATGGCAACAGGGGAGAAGGTTTCTTCATAGTCCACCCCTTCCCTTTGGGTATAACCCTTTGCCATAAGTCGAGCCTTAAAGGTTTGCACCTTACCGGCTTGATCTCGTTTCCTCTTGTAGATCCACTTGCAACCGATGGGTCTCTCACCATCCGGTTGATCTACAAGTTCCCGCATCAATTGAAGTACATTGACTCCATTTCAAGGTCCATGGCTTTAATCCACTCGTCCCTATCTATATCATTCATCGCCTGTTTATAGGTCAATGGATCCTCAACGCCATCATCAGATATGACGACTTGGGTTTCAGTCAAACCCATGTAACGGTCAGGTTGTCTAACATCCCTCCCACTACGTCGAGGCATTCTCAACACTTGAGAAGGACCAACTTGATCAACAACTTTTGTTGATTTATCTGTAGCTTCCCTGGAAATTTCACTTAAGACAATCTTGCTACGAGGCTGATGATCTCTCATGTGGTCTTCCTCTAAGAACGTGGTCTTCCTCTAAGAACGTGGCGTTTGTCGACACAAGCACCTTGTCCTCTTGAGGATCATAAAATAGACCACCTTTCGTTTCTTTGGAGTACCCTACTAATAGGCATAATTTTGAACGATGTTCCAATTTCGTTGGATTGGACACCAACACATGTGCCGGACATCCCCAAATCCTGAAGTGACGTAAACTCCCTTTACGCCCTTTCCATAACTCGTAGGGTGTTTCTGAAACACTCTTAGAGGGAACCATGTTCAAAATATATGCAGCAGCTTCAACTGCATATCCCCAAAACGAATTAGGCAGCTGAGCATAGCTCATCATTGATCGAACCATGTCTAACAGGGTTCTATTTCTCCTCTCAGATACACCATTTTTCTGAGGTGTACTGGGCGCTGAGAGTTGGGATACGATTCCATGTTCTATCATATAGTCTTGGAATCTTAAATCCATATACTCTCCACCTCGATCTGATCGAAGTGTTTTAATTGTTTTACCTAATGTGTTCTCAACTTCTGCCTTGTATTCCTTGAACTTTTCAAGGGTTTTAGACTTATGATGCATTAGGTAAAGATAGCCATACCTTGAATAATAATCAATAAAACTGATGAAGTATTCATACCCTCCTCGTGCCTTGACATTCATAGGACCACAGAGATCCGAATGCACGAGTTCCAAGGGTTTTTTGGCTCTATAACCTTTTTCAGAAAAAGGTCTTTTAGTCATTTTCCTTCGATCACAGACTCACATGGTGGTAAAGAGTTGTCCTCTAACCGACTTAGGAGACCACTCTTGACCAATCTCTCAATCCTATGGGGATTAATTGGCCTAGTCTCAAGTGCCAAAGATAGGTACTAGGAGAAAGTTTCTGCCTTTTATTTTGAGTATCAGCTGTTTTAAACATCTTGGTGGTTAAAAATAGCTTTTACTCTGTTGGTCTTAACACATATAAGTTGTTTTCAAGTTTAGCAGAACATATTCGTACACCTCTTTTGCAAATGAACGCTTCATTATGATCAAAAGATACTTTATACATATGTTCAAGTAACCAAGAGATAGATATAAGATTTCTTTTGATTCCAGGAACAAAAAGTATATTTTCTAATAAAATAAATATATCTCTAAACAACAACTTCACAGCTCCCACTGCTTTGGCTGAGACAACTTCTCCCGTTCCAACCCTTAGAGTTATCTCCCCATCTGCAAGCTGCTGCCAGGAACTAGTTTCCTGAAAAGATGAACAAACATGGTTAGTGGCTCCTGAATCTAATATCCAGGCGGAATCATCGTGTTCCACTAAACATGTTTCAATAACGAGTAAATCATATTTACCTTGTTTTTCTTTCTCAACTTTCTTTTCTGCAAGGTACTTCGGGCAGTTCCTCTTCCAGTGCCCATATGCACCACAGTGGAAACATTTTCCTGTGGCTTTGGCCTTGCGTGTGGGAGCCTGTCCCTTCCCTTTGTCCTTCTTCTTCTTTTTTTCCGAATACCCTTATTCTTAGAAAAAGAAGGACTGCACAGTCCCGAGAGGGACGATCCTCTTAGGAACTTCTTCAAGTGACAACATTTGCCTCCTTCTCTTTTTTCCTTTTGATTTCATGAGGGACTCAAAAGTCTGTAGCTCGTTGAGGAGAGTAGTCAGGTTATATTCTATTTTATTCATTACTGCATTTGTGCGGAATGGCAGGAAACTCTTCGGAAGAGATTCCATAATAAAGGTTACCTGACTTTTCTCATCTATGACTGCCCCATTTACTTCAGCCACGTTGAAGTGGGTCATCATGTCAAGGACATGTTCCCTAACAGAGGCTTCCTCCTTCATACGGGAGTTGTAAACATATTTGACAGCATCATAATGGACCGATGAGGACGATTGTCCAAACATCGCCTGTAAAGATCCCATGATCTCCTTTGTGGTGACCATGGTCTCATATTTCTTAGACAACACATCAGATATGCTGGCTAAGATATAGACTCGGGCCTTCTCATTAGCCCTAATCCATCTGTCATAAGCATCCCGAACAATTCGGTTTGCGATCAGTTTGGGAGGGGAGGACATTCCTCCGTTAAGGCGAACCTCGGATCATCAAGAACAAGAATCGTATTCAAGTTTGATTTCCGCCATATAATTATCGCCGCTAAGTTTATTGAAGGCGAGTAACTGGATAAAAGAGTTCGACATGCTGAAAAAGAATGAATTCTATTAGTAAATTGTTTGTAACCTATCCAATTTAAAAATTTAGCAAAAGTAATAATATACCCATAAACTCATTATTGTTTTTGCAACGATACTTCAGTGAGTCAGAGCAACCGCTACCGAGGGGCAGTCAATCACTCATTCACTGAACCAAGACATTCTTGACTAAATGTTAATACCGGAATAATTCTTATTCCTATAACATTCTAGTTATCGCTACTTTGGTCAAGAATTTACTAACACTTAGCAATTCTTGTAAGTGTGACCCGCCATTTTCAAACCTCAGAGGTCGGCCCCAACAATGCTACCGAACTAGAGAGACAAAGCTGGGAATGGACCTAAGAGACCCTATCCATTTCTGGAGTTTGAGTTGTTCCGAATCCCATGTTACATCCCTCCGAATGGATGGTGCTACTTCGGGCAACCTGCAGGCGCAACATGGGAATCTCACGATCCAACCTAATGGAGGAGACCGTAGGATGTGTTTACACACTTCCTTCGCTCACTTACTATAAATATTTTCTCCATTCACCTTGCTCTTGATTTATGCAAACACCATCCGAATGGGGATTCCCTATTGACATCACGAGGCCGAGCATAAATCTCACGGTGTGAACTTCGTGGAGAGCGTAAGAGGAAATTGATATATCATATATACCTTTTCACTCTCACTAAGTATTTTAAACTGTTTAGGTATACTTTTACTTAGGCATATTCCGGCTAAAACAATATGACCTAAGACTACCAATATAACAATTATACTGGAATTACCTAAGTCTATTAACCTTTTAATAAACCTAGGTCTACGAGTTTAATTTATTAACTTTTAATAAACGCCACTCACAAAAGATAATTTATAAACCTATGGATTAAATTCACTCCCAGCTCTGTTTCCAGGTAGGGGTGTTCCGTTTCCGTCAGCTTAAGTACCCCAACCTAGCCAGAACCTTCCTTAGTCAGAGTTCCTCTTTAATCAAAGTTTATAAATTATTGGTTTCCTAATTCTAATCTTATTAGAACTAGATAACCTAAGGTCTAATTAATTCCAGTTCTAAAACCATTTTAAAACTAATTAATTAACCTTAGGTTGCATGCATTTCTATGTTATAAATTGTTTCATCATTCATCACATGAATAAACATACATTTATAACAAATTCATCACATGAATAAATGCATAGCAATTATATGTTTAATTTTTAATTAATATAACCCTTATATTAATTATAATTAAAACATATAATATTTGTTTCATAAATTAATATAACGCTTATATTAATTCTTATGAAACCCAATAAACATGCATAAAATATATTATAACACTTATAACATACTTTCAATGCATGGAGCATGCTTCCTATGGTGGGATTTTAAAAACTATATGACATACTTTATGTACATATAATCAGGGATTTTAATTAAAACATACATTCACAATGCATAATTAATTAAACACACTAAAGTGGACTGGTTTTGGCATCTAATGCAAGCAAACTGCTAAATTATTACAATAATAATCTAGAATTATCATTGAACCACTTCGAACTCTTCGAATTTGGGTCGAACCGATTTGCAAATGTGTGAACCAGACCTTCAAAAGGTTGAACCGGGCTGTAAAAGGCTGAACCGAGCCTCCAATTGATGAAACGGACCCCCAAAATGGAAAAACCGGTCTCGAAATAGTCAGAACCGGTCTAAAATCACCCGAACCGGACTCAAAACGAGCCAGACCGGTCCAAAATGACTTGAATCGGTCAAAGTCAATTGGACCGGTCAAAGTCAACGGTCAATGGAAAGTCAACTTCATCTTCCACAAATTGAAAATCACGGGCTGGAGCAAAATCCACTGTAGCAGAATTAAAAAAAACATTCTCTGTTTCCAGTTTTTGTGACCTCTCGAGCTTCTTTCTTCAAATTGAAGGCCTTCCCGAACTCCAATCGACTTAAAATGTTTACAGCTTATTCTACACACATTAATGCTCAAACATACTTGAGCAATTTGAAAATAAAGCACAAATTCATGCTCAATTTAAATGCCAAATCCAGAAAAACTCTTTAGACGCCCAGAAAAATTGTATTTCAAAAAACACCCACCACAGAACACAATTGATCAAATTGAGTGCTAAAAATTGCTCTAATACCAATTGAAAGAGTCTAGATTAAGAAAGCGGAAGCAATTTTGGATCTTGAATACTCTAAGTTGATCAATTTTGTAAAATAAAAAACATGCTCAAAGCTGGAATAACAGAGGGATAGAAAACTCAATTTTGAAGATCAAATTCTCTTCACCCGGTGGATGGTTTTCAACACGAACACTTCGTGGACAACCGTTAGAGTATTCCCTACTATCCTCAGGCCTTGGAACGGATTGTGGGATCCTAGGTTGAGAGAATTTGGAAGAAAAGACCTCAAAGGTCACTAATTTGTGAATTTAGAATTTTCTGCAAAATTCTCTCAAAACACCTCAAAGCACCATTAAATAAAGCTTCATCAAGATTCATTTGAGTGACAACTCAAGTGTGATGAGGATGGTTTGAGATGGAGGTGGCTAATTTTGGTGAATTTTGAAAAAACGAGTAGAATTGGGCAAGTTGGCAACTTGATTTTCATGAAAATCGTTAAAATCCCCATTTTACAATATATTTTAATTCTAAAAATAATATTAAATTGATTTTTTATTAAAATTAATATAATTAATTAAATAATTCAAAATTAATATAATTAATTGAATAATTCAAAATTAATTTAATTTAATTTAATATCAAATATTAAATTAAATAAATTGTCCGATCCCTATCGATTTTCCGAACATGAATCCTTATTCATGCTATCAACCGATCCAATATTTAAATCATATTTAAATATATCCACCTCCTATTAATCATAGTTTAATTCATAATTAAGCTATAATTTGTTAAATATATCACATATAATTAACGCTTTCTTCCAAAACTCGAATTCGAACAATTCAAATTCTTTTCTCTCAAAATGTTACAAGGCTAAGTCCGAGCTAGTAAGGAGAACCTAATGGACCTACAGATCATGAGCTCCAACGATACGAGATTAACCGATCAAACTCTTTAATCTAGCTAATCAACATTCGTTAACCACCGGGACACTCCACTAAAGCCCAGTGGTTGCACTCTCCTCACTGTAGATATATTTCTGTCCACTCGATATAACCATGATTAGTAAGTCGATCCTTCACAGGTCGTTCGTAATTAAAGCTGGGTCAAAATTATCGTTTTACCCCTGTAATTACCTCTTGTTCCTTAAGTACCACTGATCCTCTAATGAACAATTGGTTTGTGGTCCAACACGCAAACCAAATCCCTCTCGGCCCAATGAGAGGGGTGGGCCCAATGCTCAAGACCTGGAGTCAGCACTTAAGGGAACAACCTCTCTACTAATCCCTAATGCGGGTAGGAGTAAATTCCATCTTGCAGAACTATGTTCCCAGCTATCTACCCGGTTTTATCCCTGAAATGGGAGGCTTATTGAGTCGACAGTCTCGAGCCACTCTCACCCATGCAAATCTAAGGATAATCCGAATAAACAGGAGTCCATTGAGCGCTCAAGATTAAGATCCGCTTACCTAGGTCATCGTATGAATATAGTCGATTAAGACGATGGCGGAGTTATAAAGTTTAAGTGACTATTTCGCGGTCCAGTCTTATGCAAACTCATTGCATAGGGCGCTCTCACTCACATGTCTCCACATGAACGATTTAGGATCACATCGTTTGTTCTCTACAAAGTGGGTCGCGTCCATAGTGTCCCCAGGATAAGGTACCCAACCCTATCCTTATACTATAGACTGTTCTGGCTATAACTTGAACTTGATCCACTTTTATGTCACACATAAAGTTCAAGTATTCATCCTATAGCCAATGGTTCTTTATTGGATTAAGGTTACACAATACACAGTATTCAATAACACCTTTACTGAATAAATTTCAATAACAACTTTATTGTGAGATAGAATATACATTCAGTTTACAAAACCACGAGTTTTAGGACATAAAACCCAACAGTTACATCAGTAGGTCTAATAATTCACGGTCCGGTCTTGTACAATCTCATTGCACAGGATGCCCCCACTCGCATGTCAACCACATGAACGAGTCAGATCACTTCGTTTGTATCTAATACAAAGCGGGTCGCATCCACAATGTATCCAGGATTAGGTCTCCATATACTGTAGACCATTCGGGTCATTAACTCGAACGTGATCCTCCATGTGTGTCCACTACACACCGTTCAAGTTCTAGTTCTCTCATAAATTCAATGACCCTGTAGCTTAGTTTATTGGAAAAGTTTATAAATATTGCGAGACGCAAAGTGATGAAATGAATAACTCTTATTAATTTCAAACAATATATTACAAACATGAGATTAGGACAAAAATCCCAACAAACTCCCACTTAGACTAAGCTAGTGAAGAAAATACATTTCTGAAATGTACATAAATTACAATGAAGTAATACAATAAACTAGGGCATTGAATACCCGTTTACACATCTCCCACTTGCCCTAGTCAGGAAGCTCTCGAAGAACTAGACTCTCTAGGTGACCCTCAAACACCTTAGCCGTGAGGAGCTTTGTAAATGGATCAGCTACGTTGTGCTCCGACGCTATCTGCGTGACCGTCACGTCTCTGCGGTGCACAATCTCCCGTATCAGATGATACTTGCGCTCAATGTGTTTGCCTCTCTTATGGCTCCGAGGCTCACGTGAGTTGGCTCTCGCACCACCTTGTTATCACGAGCGATTGTGATAGGCAAGTTCATATTTGGAACAACTTCCAAATCCGTCATGAACTTCCTAAGCCAAACAGCTTCCTTTGCAGCTTCACAAGCCTTAACATACTCCGCTTCCATAGTGGAATCAGCGATGCATCCCTGCTTCATGCTTCGCCATACTACAACTCCTCCATTCAAAATGAAGGCTGACCCCGAAGTGGATTTCCTAGAATCCTTATCGGTGCGAAAATCGAAATCAGTGTATCCGTGAGGATCAAATCCCCACCGCCATACACTAAGTCAGTAGTTCCTCGTTCTCCTAAGATACTTGAGGATTGCCTTTACGGTTGTCCAGTGTTCTAATCCTGGATTGGACTGATATCTACTGACAATTCCTACTGCATAACAGATGTCGGGCATAGTACATAACATGGCATACATCAAGCTCCCTACATCTGAAGAATATGGAATCCGTCTCATATCCTCAACATCTTGAGGAGTCTTAGGAAACTGATCCTTAGACAAGTGAACCTCATGCCTGAAAGGTAGCAAGCCCTTCTTGGAGTTTTGCATCTTATATCTAGACAACATCTTATCAATATAAGACGCCTGAGACAAGGCTAGCATTCTGCTTCTTCCTTAGGACAATGCTGATACCTAGAACATACTTGACCTTCTCCCAAATCTTTCATTTGGAATTGTGAAGCTAGTCACTTCTTAACGTCAGTAAGAAATTCTACCTCATTCCCAATGAGAAGAATATCGTCCACATACAACACCAAAAATGCGACAGTTTTGTCAACGATTTTCTTGTAAACACAAGACTCGTCGACATTTTGATTAAAGCCATAAGATTTGATCGCCTCATCAAACCTTATATTCCAAGACCTCGAATCCTTTTTCAGTCCATAAATGGACCTATGAAACCGACAAATCTTTTCCTCTTGGCCTTGGGCAATGAACCCTTTGGGTTGGTCCATGTAGATGGTTTCATCAAGTTTGTCATTCAGAAAGGTTGTCTTGACGTCCATCTGCCATACCTCGTAGTCATAATACGCGACAATTGCCAGAAGAATCTTGATTGACTTTACCATGGCAACAGGTGAAAAGGTCTCCTCATAGTCAACCCCTTCAACCTGGGTAAAACCCTTTGCCACTAGTCGGGCTTTGAAGGTTTGCAGCTTCCCATCTACGCTACGTTTACGCTTGTAGATCCATTTGCAACCAATAGGTTTTACCCCATCCGGTTGATCCACAAGCTCCCATACAGAATTGAAGTACATAGACTCCATTTCCTTGTCCATAGCTTTAATCCACTCGTCTTTCTCAACATCAACCATTGCCTGATCATAGGTCAATGGATCCTCATAGTCATCATCAGGAGCGACAACTGAGGTTTCAGCTAAACCCATGTAGCGATCAGGCTGTCTCACAGTCCTCCCACTAAGTCGAGGCATTCCCAACTCTTGGGAACGAATTTGACTAGACGTGCTAGGTTCAACAACACTTGTTGACGTACTACCCCATCAACA
This sequence comes from Trichosanthes cucumerina, assembly GCA_036507285.1. Classification (NCBI taxonomy): domain Eukaryota; kingdom Viridiplantae; phylum Streptophyta; class Magnoliopsida; order Cucurbitales; family Cucurbitaceae; genus Trichosanthes; species Trichosanthes cucumerina. The sequence continues at coordinate 57,772,662 of CM071844.1, forward strand.
ACTCTTGCTGATGTACTGTCCATTACGTTTAACACAATTTTACTCCTTGGTAAATGATCCCTGACGTGGTCTTCCTCTAGGAAAGTGGCGTTTTTCGACACAAGCACCCTATTTTCCTTAGGATCGTAAAACAGACCACCCCTAGTCTCTTTAGGGTAACCTACGAATAGGCACAATTTTGAACGGGGTTCCAACTTTTTCGGGTTTGACACCAACACGTGGGTCGGGCATCCTAAAATTTTGAAGTGATGTAAACTGCCTTTACGTCCACTCCATAGCTCGAAAGGTGTTTCACAAACACTCTTCGACGGAACGTTGTTCAAAATATAAACCGCAGTCTCCAATGCGTACCCCCAAAAAGAATCAGGGAGATGAGCATAGCTCATCATCGACCGAACCATGTCCAACAAGGTTCCTCCTCTCCGATACACCATTCTGCTGTGGCATACCAGGCGCTAAAGTTGGGACGTAATTTCGTGTTCTATCATATAGTCCTGGAATTCAGTGTCCATGTACTTTCCACCTCGATCCGATCGAAGTGTTTTAAGCGATTTACCTCAGAGGTTCTCAACCTCAGTCTTGTACTCCTTGAACTTTTCAAGAGTTTCAGACTTCTTGTGCATTAGGTAAATATACCCATATCTGGAGTAATCGTCTATGAAAGACACGAAATACTCATAACCGCCCCGAGCTTTAACATTCATCGGACTACAGAGGTCAGAATGTACTAACTCAAGAGGCTCTTTTGCTCTATATCCTTTTCCACTAAAAGGACATTTGGTCATTTTGCCCTCAAGGCATGACTCACACACCGACAAAGAGTTTTCTTCCAACTCGTTTAGAAATCCACTCTTCACTAGTTTCTCAATCCTATTGAGATTAATGTGGCCTAACCGTAGATGCCAAAGATGGGCATTTTCTTTTGGAGAAACTTTCGCTTTCTTAGTTCGTGTTTCTATAGTTTTAAACAATTCAGTATTCAAAACACTTTTGACCGAATTAGGTTTCAAAACATACAGATTATGCTCGAGTGAAGCTGAACAAATAAGATTGCCTTTGAAAGAAATAAACGCTTTACTTGATTCAAAAGAAACAGATATAGAATGTTCAATTAAGCAGGAAATGGAAACAAGGTTTCTAGTAAACCCTGAAACTATGTACAAATTGTCCAACAATAAGTACTTCCCGCCAAAGTGTAGGTTCACCGTGTCGATCGCTGCAGCAAAGACAAGCTCCCCGGATCCAACCCGTAGAGTCGCCTCACCCTCTCGCAATGTAGTGCCGAGAATCAATCCTGAAAAGAAGAACAAACGTGGTTAGTGGCGCCCGAATCCAATATCCAGGCAGAGTCACTACTCTCCACTACTCTCCACTACACATTCCTTTCTCTGCAACGTCCTTGACCTTCTTGCCCTTCTGGGCGGCAGCTCGGTCAGTTTTACCCCTCTTCATCCTCTTCTTCCCTTTCGGGCGTGAAGGAGCAACGGTTTCGTCCCAGAGGTCGAACCCCTGTGATAAGACTTGTAGGCAACATTTGCCTCAGATTCCTTGACCCTGTTCAAGGATTGGAAATTCTGTAGCTCATTGAGGTGGGTAGTCAGAGTGTAGCTAATTTTATTCATAACAGCATTGCTACGAAACTAAAGGAAACTCTTCGGAAGGGTCTCCAAAATAAAACTGTCTGGCTCGACTCATCGATCGAAGCCCCGTTCATCTCGGCCAGATTAAAATGGGTCAACATGTCTAGAACATGTTCACGGACAGACGACCCCTACTTCATCCGTGCGTTGAAGACGTATTTGAGCGAGTCATGCCGGACCTGAAAGATCTGTTGTCCAAACATTTCCTGCAAGGACTCCATGATCTCCTTGGCAGAGACCATCAACTCATGCTTCTTTGCCAAGACATCAGACATGCTGACAATTATATAGACCTTGGCCTTTTCATTGGCCCTGATCCACCGATCGTACGCATCGTGAACACTTCGCGACGCGGTCGAGCCCGACATCTGAGGACACTCCTCAGACAGCACAAACTTTATGTCGTCAGTTACCAAAATCGTGTTAATGTTGTTTTTCTAACTTTGGTAATTATCTCTCACTAACTTATCAGACGCGAGTAGTGTTATTATTGCACTAGACATTTTTAGCTGAAAAATAAGAAAAACTTTGTATTAGTCTCGCAAAAACCTTTTTGAAATCCAATCAAGTTTTACCAAAATTGTTTCATGATCCCTAGGTCATTCAAAATTTTGCAATGATACCCTAAAGGTTTAGAATGACCGCCACCGAAGGGTGAACAGAACACTCCTCCTCTACGACGAGACTTTCTCGATCAGACACTAATCCCAGAATAACTCTTATTCCATTAGGCGTCCAATTACCATTGTTCGGTCGAATTCATTAACACTTAACGAATTCTGTGAGTGTCACCCTCAATCTTTAAGATTCCAAGTATCCGTCCAAACAATAGCCATCGAAGGGTGAACCAAGAAGGAAAACCAACCAGGAAACTGTATCCCTTTCGGAATTCACGGTGTTCCGACTCCCATGATCAAGCCCTCCGAAGGGATTGTTTGGTCCAGGCCAAACTAGCAGGCGGATCATAGGCGTCTCACGGTGTGAATCGAAAGAAGAGACCGTGGGTCCCGTTTTCACAGGTCCCGCTCCCACTCACTATAAGTACTCTCTCCATCCACAATGATATTGACATATACAAATGCCATCCGAAGGGGACGCTCCCATTTGCGCCACGAGGCCGAGTATAGATCTCAGCAGTGCGGACTTAAAGAAGATTTGTGGTTGGAAATTCAAATGTATCTCATACACTTTATTTCCTCCCACTCAGTACTTTAATTTTAATAGGGATTGACCTAGATAAATCGGCTAAAATTTACCTAAGTCTACCAATATAACTCTTATATGGTATTTACCTAAGTCTATAATCACATTATAACTTAGGTCTATGTGAGTTAATTAAAACACTTTTAATTAGCGACACTCACGATAAGTATAATCTAAGAATCTCCGGACCGAATTCACTCCCAGGTCGATTTCCGTGTAGGGGTGTTCATGCGTCAACTTAAGTACTGACCTTAGACAAGACCTTCCTTAGACAGAGTTACTAATCAGTCTCCATTCATAGATTAAACTTTGATTTCCTAATTTCTAATCTCATTAGAAAATAGAAAACCTAAGTCTAATTATTCAAGTTCTAAACTCTTTAAAACTAATAATTAACTTAGGTTGCATGCATTTCTATGTTATAGTGCTTGATCATTCATCACATGAATAACTATATACTATAACATAATATAATTAATCACATGAATATAAATGCATGAGCATGCTTTAATCTAAAAAATATAACACTTATATTAATTAAATTAAACATGCATTTAATTATATTATAACTCTTATAATATAACCTATCATGCAAACTATATATTATAACTCTTATAATATAAATGATGCATGAAATGTTTAACCTAATGTGGGATTTTAAATCTATATGACATAGAATATGCACATAGAAATTAATTAAAATATACATCTCATGCATAAAATAATCAAACAGCAAAAATGGACCGGTTTTTGGCACCTAGGGGCAATTATTTAATTAAATAACATTAATATAACACTTATATTAACATTATTTAATAAAATAATTAAATAAATAAAATAATTACATTTTACAAATAATTAAATAATTAAAAAACGAAATTAAACTGCCCACAATGAAGAATCACACCCACATCTTCGCAAAAATGCCTCCAGCAACTGCTCCTCAACGCGTGCAGCGTTGCAACGCTGTCGCCTCCAGCGTCAAGCTGCGTTCTCAACGTCAACGGCGTTGCAACGCTGCTCTGCTGCAGGGCCTCCGTCCGCAAGGACAGTGTTGAGACGCCAAAGGGCAGCGTCTCAACGCCATCAACAGAACAGCAAACTCTTTGCTCTTCTTCACATATTTCTGCCTGTTTTCGCTCTGATTTATTCACAGCAACACTTGCCACGAACGACCCGGACTTATAGACTCGATTTATGTTCTAAAATGTCCAAAAACACGGGCCCTTTACATTTGATCTCATCAAACAGAAAATAAATCTAAAATGTCAAAAGTCGAAACATCCATTTAAGCAAACCAACATTCATCTCATGAAATTTAAGGCAATTTACCCACCTAATTTTAACAAAAAATAGTGCATAAATGAAGAACCATCGAAATGGCTCGCATACCAATTGAAGGGAATAAGAATCCCCGCAGCGGAAGACGATCGAATCGTCATGGTATCATTATGCAACTCGATTTTGTTAAAGCGATCTACTAATGATCTAGGCTAAACATGCTGGAAAAAGGAAGAAAATACAGCAAGATTAGAGGTACTTACTTGTTGAAGACACTCTTCAAGATTTCTTCCTCTCGTGCTTTTCGATCTCAACGAACTCTTCCCACGAACGGAACCCGAACATCATCACTTGGAGTCTCGGTTGTTCTCTTTTGGAAAAAAGGGAAGTTTGTGGGAACTTTGGAGTTTTGGAGAGGGAGGAGAATTGAGAGGGAGTAGAGAGAATTCTTCTTCTTCTCTTTGATGAAAATAAAAAAAATGAGAGAATGGTTACATTCCTTCTTGCAAGAAGGGATTATATAGTGGAATGATGGAGTTAAAATCTCCACATTATTACCACTTTACCACAACCATAGGTTATGCAAATCTCATTTGCATAACCACATAATATAAGATATCTCATATCTCATATTGCAAATCTCATTTGCATTAATTGTGGATTAATTAAATTGAATCACATCCAATTTAATTGCTCTCAATTAAATTCTCCAATTAGCCCTAATTCAACAATTAGGCTAACCTATAATTTATTATGAATCTCATTCACATTAAACTATATATTATATCATTCATATCTCATATAATTGACATAAATGCCCTTAAAGTGAAATTGAACACTTAAATTTCTTACAAAAAAATTAACCCTTCTTTTAACCCAGATTGAGCCAACCGAGGGACCTAATGGACCTCAAAGATGACGAGCTCCAATGATCCAAGATTAACTCACAAACTCTTTGACCGGTTAACCAACATTCATTAGCTACGGTAACACTCCACTATAGCCCGTAGCTACACTCCCGTCAGTTTAGAATATTACGTGTCCACTGATATAACCAATGCCCATGAGTCGACACTTCACAAAGTTGTTCAGTAGAACGATCGGGTCAAATTACCATTTTACCCACAGAATCTACCTCTTGTTCCTTAAGTCCCCACTGCTCCTCTAATGAACAACATATTGTGATGGTCCAACCATACTCAACACCCTTCTCTGGGCCAAGAGAAGGTGGGCGCCGTTGTCCAAGCCTTGGAGACAAAGACTTAAGGGAACAACCCTCTAGTTTCCTAAAGGCGGGGCAGAGTGAATTCCATCTCGCGTGCTTAAGTTCCCGGCTCCTACTTTGTCCTGTCCCCGAGAAGATAGGCATATTGGGCGAGTAACTGTGAACACCCTCACCCGTACTAGTCAAAGGACAGACCCTCGCAGATAGGAGTCCGTAACACGTTTAGGATTGGTGTCGAGTCACTAATGGTCATCTACGAAGTTATTAGTCCCTCATCACAACAGCGGTGTTACATCGATGGGTCTAATAATTCCACGGTCCATCTTGTACAATCTCATTGCACAGGATGCCCCCACTCGCATGTCAACCACGTGAACGAGTCAGATCACCTCGTTTGTATCTAATACAAAACGGGTCGCATCCACAGTGTATCAAGGATTAAGTCTCCAACCCTATCCATATACTGTAGACCGTTCGGGTCATTAACTCGAACGTGATCCTCCTTGTGTGTCCACTACACACCGTTCAAGTTCTAGTTCTCTCATAAATTCAATGACCCTGGAGCTTAGTTTATTGGAAAAGTTTATAAATATTGCGAGACACAAAAGGATGAAATGAATAACTCTTATTAATTTCAAACAATATATTACAAACACGAGATTAGGACAAAAATCCCAACATTTTTATCATTTTACCTAACAGGTTCTCAACCTCAGTTTTGTACTCCTTGAACTTTTCAAGAGTTTCAGACTTCCTATGCATTAGGTAAATATACCCATACCTTGAATAGTCATCTATAAAAGATACAACGTATTCATAACCACCTCGTTCTTTAACACTCATCGGACCACAGAGGTCAGAATGTATAAGTTCAAGGGGCTCTTTGGCTCTATATCCTTTTCCACTAAAATAACGTTTGGTCATTTTGCCTTAAAGGCATGACTCACACACCGGTAAAGAGTTTTCTTCCAACTCGCTTAGAAGTCCACTCACCACTCTTTACTCTTTTAGTTCGTGTTTATGATGTTTTAAATAATTCAGTGTTCAAAACACTTTTGACCGAATTAGGTTTCAAAACAAACAGATTAGACTCAAGTGAATCAGAACAATTCAAATTGCCTTTGAAAGAAATAAACGCTTTATTATATTTAAAGGAAATTGAAATACATTGTTCGATAAGGCAGGAAATAGAAACAAGGTTTCTAGTAAACCCTGAGATTATATACAAATTATCTAATAATAAGTAATTTCTGCCGAAAAAGAGCTTCACTTTGCCGATAGCTGCAGCAGAGATTCACCTCACCCTCTCGCAGCTACTGCTAGGAACTAATTCCCTAAAAAAAAGAACAAACGCTGTTAGTGGCGCCCGAATCCAATATCCAGGCAGAGTCACTACTCTCCACTAAACATGTTTCAGTTACTAGTAAATCATATTAACCTGTATTCTTCCTGTCGACAAGGAACTTGGGACAGTTTCACTTCCAGTAGTCGTCCCCATTGCAGTAGAAACACTTTCCTTTCTCTGCAACTTCCTTTACCTTCTTGCCCTTTTGGGTGGCAGCTCGATCAGCTTTACGCTTCTTCATCTTCTTCTTCTTCCCTTTCGGGTGAGAAGGAACCACAGATTTTGTCCCAGAGGTCGAACCCCTGTGATAGGACCTGAAGGCAACATTTGCCTCAGCTTCCAATGTCCTGATCCTTATCAAGGACTAGAAGTTCTATAGCTTATTGAGAAGGGTGGTTAGTGTGTAGCTAATCTTGTTCATAACAGCGTTGCTACGAAACTAAAGGAAACTCTTCGGAAGAGTTTCAAAGATGAAGCTGACCTGGCTCGATGTTTGCTAAAAAGGGGTGCATGAAATTATCAATAAAGCACTCATAAATTGTGCAAGTATACTCAATCTAAGCAGCAAGTAATAAGTATATTTAATCGTCTCCTCGGGGATTAGTTGTGGAATTCACATAAGGTTGAGTTTATTTTAATGAGTAAAGGGGTAGCCAACATCAACAAAATGAGTAATGAGTTTAGAAATCAAAAGTAACAACCAAAAGGCTAAAGTAATGCAGAAGTGGATTAACAAAAATAAGCCAGCAACAAAAACAAGCTTAACCAAAGAAGTAAAAAGGGGATTGGATTAGGGATGAAATTATGCTTCAACAATCTTAATGCTAGAGCTCAAAACTGCACCAGAACCCAAAATAGTTTAATTCAGGAAATCTTCCCATATTTCCTTCGATTTAGGCACTTAATTCCCACTAAACACCTTAGTTTTAGGTCCTAACTGTAAACACAAGGTGAGTGACTATCCCTAGACTTCTCAATCACCTGAGAGAAGTAAATCTCTTAATCAGAACTAGTGTTATGCCTTGAATCGGTTTACTCTTCCCTTTCCCAAGTTGGAATAAACTATACTAAGATGAGATGATCAAACAAATCTTAGCTAAGCAGTAAAATCACAAGGCATAAGAGTGAGATTGCAGCAAATTACTCATTCATTAATTTTGCATCCACATAAACTCCCTAATCCTCACCCCAAGGGTGATTTGTTCATGATGATAAGAAAAGACAACAATAAAACAGTGAACCTAATGATAAACATGCTTCAGATGGTCTTAGTTACAATGTAAAAGAGTAATGAGCAAGAAAACAAGAGAATCAATAGATGGGCGTAATCCGAAGGCTTCCTTCAGTCCACTCCAGCCTCCTTCCAGAAGAAGAATGCTTCTAAAATTGGTCTCTCTTGATTCTCCACTGTTGTCCCCTTCTCCCAATTAACTTTTCCTACTTTTCTTCCTGCCCACTCTCCTCCTTGCCCTAAAAATGGCTAAGACCTTTATATCACACCCATATGGAAATGAGGGCTGAATAGACAAGGAAAAATGCTTTGGCGACTTACCATTGGTTCTCAGCAGCTGATGTGGCAGTTTTTGTCCAACTCAATTAATGAGATCTCTCCCACGTGCGTATCCTGCAAACTGGTACCAGAATTTTGCTCCAATAATCTTGATCCTTCAACAATTGCACAACTACAGCAGCTCGAAGCAGACTTTCAGTGCTTCATAACATCCATCTTCCCAAAAACACCTGTAAACATTGCCAAAATGACAAAATTCAGCAATGAAAAGTACTTAAATGACTTTACGGTACTTCAAAAGTACTTCGTAAACATTAACACACAGAGGTACCTAATCAATGGGTTACAATAGTCAACAAAGCTCAAAATACCAAGAAATAATCACAATAAAAGCTCAATCTTAGCTCTCATTCTAAGAGCTAACAAACTCCCAAACATAAATCATTACTCGTCCCTGAGTAATGCTTAAACATTCTAATCCCACCAAGAAACAACAACCACCATTATGCTCAAGAAAGAATGATTCAGCAGTCAAATGATAAAAATAGTTATTGATATAACAGTCTCATTTCTTTTTCTTACAAAAGTTCATCAAAGCTTAGATTTCACAAGATTTGCCATAATCATTTTTTGTTCAAAACAAAAGTAGCAAGCTTTAGAAAACAACCCCACAACTCAACTAGCACTTAGTCCATCTTTAAATTCACTATGCACCCCTTAAACTCACAAAAAGAAGAATGAGTAAAAAGAAGAATGAGTTCTACTGCATTCAGTTTTTCTTTCAACAAAGCATTTTTTTTACAGCAACAAGAGCTATCATTCCTAAGAATCCTACAAAGTTAACCTTATGCTTAAGTAGGCAAACATTCATTCCCTTAGGCTCTCCTAGCCACTCACCTTTGCATAAACTTCTCCTTAGTTCTTAGAATGGCCACATTGATGATGCAACTCACCTAAGCAACAAGAACTTTATACTAGGCTTTAGCTTTCCTCTTCTTTTCTTTGTTTTTTTTTTTAAGAACTTATTTCACTAAAGAAGTTAGAGAGAGCCCTTTTTGTAAATAGAACCTTCGATTTAAGCACCAACATTTGTGATGAAGGCTACCTAACAACGAGCCTTGCTACTAAATTGGGTTGCCAAGGCATATTCATATCCCTTTATTGTTGTTCAATTCAAAGATAAACATGGGTGTCATGTCCAACTCTGATTTAATAGGCAACTTGGGTAGAGGAATAACTCTCAAACTTCATTTTTTTTTTTTTTTTTTTGAGAAGGCATGAATCCTAAAGAGAAGAGGAATGCTCGTAGGAGTGATAACTTTTATTACTAGGGTGCCTTACCCCCAAACTTAAATTGCTCATTGTCCCCAATGAGTAAAGAATCAAGGTAAAGAGGTAAGGAGTCCCCCAAACTTAATTATTTTTCTGTAAAAAACTAAAGGCAATGAGCATCCAAACTCTTTAATCTATGTTTAAAGGAGCAAATTCTCCAGAGTTTGTCGTTAGCAAGCTAGGGGCACCATAAAGCTGCTACAAGCATTGTGTTACCTTAAAATGATTATGGCAAATAAATTAAGCACAAATAAACTCATCAGAAGCAAGAAAGAATTGGAGCAAGCTAGGCAGGACTATTTATTTCATTTCAACTACGGTGGCAAGCTTATAACTTTCTTTTTTTTTTTTCAGTTCAGACCAAGCAAAGACAAGATTTAACAACTAAAAACAACCCAACAACAAACAAAACAAAGCAAAACAAGCTAACATAACCACAACTACTGAACTTAAACTTAAAACAACAAAAAATAAAAATAAAACATTTATTTCACAACCAACCACTCAAAAGGACAGAAACTCCCCTTTCTCTTTAACCTTCATATCCACAAAATTTAAAAATAAGTCCAAGAGATATCTTCCCTAATCAAAGAGGACTCCTGATCGCTTATGGGTGAAGCGTTGATTGCACCTACAAAACTTAAAAGAAAAACAACTAGAAGAAAAGAAAAGAAACTAAGTTAAACCGATAAAGCAAAAGTAAAACAAGTAAACCAATGAAATCAAATTAATTACTTGGAGCATATAAGAATTATCAAGAATTACACAAGCTCCATGAAAATGTTCTTCTCAAGTATCTGTTGAACTGATAGAGGTTATGCCTCTTTAGAACTTCTCTTTCCAATAGTGTTTAATTATCATCCCATTTGCTCTAAATTACCCCTCATCTTTACCAACACAATGCCTAGAAACAAATGGATCATCCAAGAAATAAAACTTCACCTCATGGAGAAAAGATTTCAGTTGTTGTTTTGATAAACCAGGGGGCAAAATTCCATAAGCAAGGTGGTTCGCAAAGTCATCATACCAAGGTTTTCCCACTTTCCTAATGTGATCTACTGTAAATAACTGCTCATCAATGAAAGAATTCTTACATTTTGGTTGCTGGAGCAATTTCAACAGTGAAATATCATCTTCCAGTAGCAAACTTACTAATGTGATTATTGAAAAATTTTCCTTCTCACCTAGGTAGAAATACCTTGGATTTGTGGGCAAAGACTTTAACTCAAAGACTGAGAGTTCTTTGATAGATGGGTGCAATGGTGATGTTTTCCTTTCCCTTAATTTCAAATGTTCAAACACTTTCTTGGAGTTAGAAATTTCAGCCAAATTCTCACCATCTTCTTCTAAACTGCTGCTTTCCAAACTCTCTGTTGTTGTTCCTCCAACAGATTGAACATAATGCTCCAGCATTTCCAGCTCAGCGTTCTCTCTAATCTCTTCTTCCAACACTTGAATCACAAAACACCCATCCACATTAGTTGGGTACTTCATTGCATCAAAAATACTAAACTTGATCTCTTGATCATGTACCCTCATTGTAAGTTCACCTTTTTTAACATCAATTAAAGTATTCCTAGTTGCCAAAAAGGGTCTCCCTAAGATAATAGGCACATCTTTATCAGCCTCATAATCCAAGATTATAAAATCTGCTGGAAATATGAATATATCTACTTGTACCAAGATATCCTCTATCTTCCCATTAGGATAAGTAATGGATTGGTTAGCTAACCGTTATGTAACTGTGGTGGGCCTAGCTTCACCTATGCCTAATTTTTTGTAAAGAGACAATGACATAAGGTTAATACTAGCTCCTAAGTCACACAAAGCTCGACCTAACTCCTTACCTCCTATGGAAATGGGAATGGTGAATGATCCAGGGTCTTGGAGTTTAGGAGGAATTGAGTTTGTTACAATGGAGCTACACTCACCTGTCAAAGGGACAACTTCATACTCAACTTGTTTCTTCTTCTTAGTCAACATATCTTAAGAAACTTCACATAATTTGGCATTTGTTCTAAGGCTTCAACAAAAGGTATATTTATGTGAAGTTGTTTAAAGACATCGAAGAAGTTCTTAAATTGAGCATCTTGAGTATTTTTTTTCTTCAACCTTTGAGGGAATGGTGGAGGAGGTGGTTTAAACTCAGGAATAGTAGTAGGAATGCACTCAGATGGTTTTGAAGGTTGTGCTCTAGGTATCTTTTCAATCTCCTCATTTCCTACTTCCCTAAGTTCCAACTGATCCTCTTTTTTCTCTTCCTCAACTTGCACTGCAAAGTCATTCTCTTTTTGTTTCTTCTTACTGATTTCCTCAGGCTTAGTCAATGTTTTCCCACACCTTAACTCTATGGCTAGCACTTGTTCTTCTCCTTCCCTTTTTGGAATTTCAGTGTCAGAAGGAAGTTTACCTTGAGGCCTTGATCTTATTTTATTGACAAGCTGGCCCAATTGCACTTCAAAGTTTCTCATTGAATCAGCCTACTGACAGTTGTTTGAGGATATTCTTTCCAATATCTCAAAAGCTTCATTATAGGTCTTCGACAAAAGAGCCTCATTTGCAGAAGCATCAACAACTTGTTTAGTAGCTGTGTTCAACCCATTGTAAAATATCTCAATTTGAATACAATGAGGGAGTCCATGATGAAGGTAGTTCCTAGGCAGGTCCTTGAATCTCTCCCAGACCCCACTTAAGGTTTAATCATCAAACTGTTGAAAAACCACAATCTCATTTCTAAACTTAGCATTCCTAGTTGGTGGGAAATACTTAATGAGGAATTTTTCAGCAAGGGTGTTCCAAGAATCAACTGCCTCAGGAGGAAGTGTATTAAACCATGTCTTGGTTGCATCTCTAAGGGAGTAAAGGAACAAACTCAACCTTAGGGCATCCTTAGGCACTCCTGGCAGTATAAAAGAATCGCTAACCCCTAGGAAGGATTTCAAATGCAGATGAGGATCCTCATATGATAGTGCATGAAACTGTCCTATGGTTTGAAGCATTTGGAACATGACAGGTTTAAGCTCAAACGTAAGGGCTTGGATTTCTGGCCTAATGATCTCTTGATTTAGCTCTTCAACCAAGGGATTGGCATAAGTTCGGATAGCTTTCTCCCTATCATCTGCTAAAACAATAACATTGGCTGGGACCATACCTTGGGGTTCAACTAAAGGTGGTCTAAAGCCTACTTGACCTTATGGCTTGTTTCCAGGATTATTTTGGGGATTGTTAGGATCTATCGGACCTCCACGAAAATCTGTCATTTTTTCCTTTTAAATCCTCCTTCTTCTATGAAATGCTCTCTCAGGTTCAGGATTCAAGAAAAATTCTAAACCTGGGATATCATTCATGCACAATTACAACACCTGAAAAACAAAGAAACACCTTGGTTATACCTTTCTTTCTGCTCAAAAATCACTAAAAACAACTAAAATAAGGTAAAAATCAAACTAATCCCCGGCAACGACACCAAAAACTTGTTTGCTAAAAAGGGGTGTATGAAATTATCAATAAAACACTCCTAAACTGTGCAAGTATACACAATCTAAGCAGCAAGTGATAAGTATATTTAATCGTCTCCTCAGGAATTAGTTGTGGAATTCACACAAGGTTGAGTTGATTTTAATGAGTAAAGGGGTAACCTGTTGGGATTTTTGTCCTAATCTCGTGTTTGTAATATATTGTTTGAAATTAATAAGAGTTATTTATTTCATCACTTTGTGTCTCGCAATATTTATAAACTTTTCCAATAAACTAAGCTCGAGGGTCATTGAATTTATGAGAGAACTAGAACTTGAACGGTGTGTAGTGGACACACAGGGAGGATCACGTTCGAGTTAATGACTCGAACGGTCTACAGTATATGGATAGGGTTAGAGACCTAATCCTCGGATACACTGTGTGGATGCGGCCCGCTTTGTATTAGATACGAGGCGAGGTGATCGACTCATTCATGTGGTTGACATGCGAGTGGGGGCATCCTGCAAATGAGATTGTACAAGACCTGACCGTGAATTATTAGACCTACGATGTAACACCCTTGACAAGAAGGGACTAATAACTTCGTAGATGACCATTAGTGACTCTACCTGAATCCTGAGCGTATTACGGACTCCTGCTTTGCGGGGTCCGCCTTTGACTAGTACGGGAGAGGTGGTCACGATTACTCGCCCAATATGCCTATCTTCTTAGGACAGAACCAAGTAGGAACGGGAACTTAACTACGCGAGATGGAATTCACTCGTTCCCGCCTTTAGGGAAACTAGAGGGGTTGTTCCCTTAAGTGCAGTCTCCAGGGCTTGGACAACGGGCGCCAAACTTCTCACTGGCCCGAGAAGGGTGTTGTGTATGGTTGGACCATCACAATATGTTATTCATTAGAGGAGCAGTGGGGACTTAAGGATCAAGAGGTAGACACAGGGGTAAAACGGTAATTTGACCCAGCCGTGTCTACGAACAACCTGTGAAGGATTCTGCACTGACAGGAGTGCAGCTACGGGCTATAGTGGAGTGTTATCGTAGCTAATGAATGTTGATTTACCGGGTCAAAGAGTTTTACAGGTTAATCTCGGATCATTGGAGCCCGTCACTGTAGGTCCATTAGGTCCCTCGGTTGGTTCCACCTGGGTTAAAAGAAGGGTTATTGTTTTGGTATGGAATCGAAGTGTTCAATTTCACTTTAAGGGCATTTATGTCGTTTATATGAGATATGAATGATATAATATATAGTTTAATGTGAATGAGATTCATAATAAACTATAGGTTAGTCTAATTGTTGAATTAGGACTAATTGGAGAATTTGATTGAGAGAAATTAAATTGGATGTGATTCAATTTAATTAATCCACAATTATTGCAAATGAGATTTGCAATATGAGATATGAGATATCTTATATTATGTGGTTATGCAAATGAGATTTGCATAACCTATGGTTGTGGTATAGTGGTAATAATGAGGAGAAATTAACTACCTCATTCCACTATTTAAACCCTCTGCAAGAAGGGTTTGGAGATCCTTCTCTCATTTTTCTGGTTTTTCATCAAAGACGAGAAGAAGAACTCTCTCAATTCTCTCTCAATTCTCCTCCCTCCCCAAAACTCTTACAAGATCCCACCATCTTCTCCAAAAGAGAACAACCGAGAAGATCACTTGGTGGTGTTCAAGATCATTTTGGTGGAAGTTTTTGTTGAGATCGAGTAGCCCGAAGAGTTCGTGGCCCGAGGAAGAATTTGCAGTGTTTGTCTACAACAAGTAAGTAAAATATATTCTTGCTGTAAATTTCTTCTTCTTTAAGCATGTTTAGCCTAGATCTAAGTGTTAGATCAAATTTAATAAACACATGTTGCATAATGATACCACGACGATTCAATCGTCTTCCGCTGCGCGGGGATTTCATTCCCTTCAATTGGTATCAGAGCCATTTCGATGATTCTTCTTTTAAGCATTGTTTTGTTAAAATTAGGTGGGTATTTTGCCATAATTTCATGAGATGATTGCTTGGTTTGCATTATGGATGTTTTCGGTTTTTGGCACTAGATTAGTTTTACAATTATGTTGATGAGATCAATGTAAGGGTCCGTTGTTTTTGGGCATTTTGTTGTAAATCGATTCTGTAAGTTCGGGTCGTTCGTGGCAAGAGTTGCTGTGAGGAAATCGGAGCGGAAACAGGCAGAAATCGATGGAAGAACAACAAAGTGTTTGTTGTTCTGTCGATAGCGTTGCAACGCTGCACGCGTTGGGCGGTTAGCAGTTGCTGGCGATTTTTTCCCGAGAAGTGGGAGGTTTTTCACTTCATGGGCGGTTAGCAGTTGCTGGCGGTTTTTTCGCGAGAAATGGGCGGTTATTTTCGTAATTTTATTTTTTTATAAAATGTAATTATTTATTTAATTTAATTATTTTATTAAATAATATTAATATAAATGTTATATTAATGTTATTTAATTAAATAATTGCCCATAGGTGCCAAAAATCGGTCCATTTTTGCTATTTAATTATTTTATGCATGAGATGTATATTTTAATTAAATTCTATGTGCATAATGTATGTCATATAGATTTAAAATCCCACCTTAGGTTAAACATTTCATGCATCATATTTATATTATAAGAGTTACAATATATAGTATGCATGATAGGATTATATTATAAGAGTTATAATATAATGTATGCATGTTCTAATTTATTTAAATATAAGTGTTATTTTTTTAAATTAAAAACATGCTCATGCATTTAATTCATGTGATGAATTATATTATGTTATAGTATATAGTATTATTCATGTGATGGATGATTGAGCACTATAACATAGAAATGCATGCAACCTAAGTTAATTATTAGTTTTAAAGTGTTTGGAACTTGAATAATTAGACTTAGGTCTTCTAATTTTCTAATAAGATTAGAAATTTAGGAAATCAAATATAACCTTTGAATGGAGACTGATAAGTAACTCTGTCTAAGAAAGGTTTTGTCTAAGGTCAGTATTTAAGTTGACGCTTGCATGAACACCCTACACCGAAACCGACCTGGGAGTGAATTCGGTCCGGAGATTCTTAGGTTATATCCTCGTCAGTGTCGTTAATTAAGTGTTAATTAATTTACTCACTTAGACCTAAGTTAATTATGTGATTATAAACTTAGGTTAATACCATATAAGAGTTATATTGGTAGACTTAGGTAAATTTTAGCCGGTTTATCTAGGTCAATCCCTAATAAAAATTAAAGTGCTGAGTGGGAGGAAATAAAGTGTATGAGATACATTTGAATTTCCAACCACAAATCTTCTTTAAAGTCCGCACAGTGAGATCTATACTCGGCCTCGTGGCGCAAATGGGAGTGTCCCCCTTCGGATGGCATTTGTATAGGTCAATATCATCGTGGATGGAGAGAATACTTATAATGAGTGGGAGCGGGACTTGTGAAAACGAGACCCACGGTCTCTTCTTTCAATTCACACCGTGAGACGCCTATGATCTGCCTGCTAGTTTCGCCTGGACCAGACAATCCCTTCGGAGGGCTTGATCATGGGAGTCGGAACACCGTGAATTCCCGAAAGGGATACAGTTTCCTAGTTGGTTTTCCTTCTTAGTTCACCCTTCGGTGGCTATTGTTTAGACAGATACTTGGAAACTTAAAGATTGAGGGTGACACTCACAGAATTCCCTAAGTGTTAATGAATTCGACCGAACAATGGTAATTGGATGGCTAATGGAATAAGAGTTATTCTGGGATTAGGGTCTGATCGAGAAAGTCTCGTCCTAAAGGAGGAGTGTTCTGTTCACCCTTCGGTGGCGGCCATTCTAAACCTTTAGGGTATCATTGCAAAATTTTGAATGACCTAGGGATCATGAAACATTTTTTGCTAAAACTTGATTGGATTTCAAAAGATTTTTTTTGCGAGACTAATACAAAGGTTTTTTCTTGTTTTTCAGCTAAAAATGTCTAGCGCAATTATAGCTTTACTCGCTTCGGATAAATTAGTGGGAGATAATTACCAAAGTTGGAAAAACAACATCAATACAATTTTGGTACAGGACGACATAAAGTTCGTGCTATGTGAGGAGTGTCCTCAGATGCCGGGCTCGACCGCGTCGCGAAGTGTTCGTGATGCGTATGATCGGTGGATCAGGGCCGATGAAAAGGCCAAGGTCTACATAATTTCCAGTATGTCTGATCTCTTGGCAAAGAAGCACAAGCTGATGGTTTCCGCTAAGGAGATCATGGAGTCCTTGCGAAATGTTTGGGCGATGAGTCCTTTCGGTCCCAGATGACTTTCGCTCAAATACGTTTTCAACGCACGGATGAAAGAACGGTCGTCTGTCCGTGAACATGTTCTAGACATGATGACCCACTTCCATCTGGCCTAGATGAACGGGGCTTCGATCGATGAGTCGAGCAGTCGGGCTTTATTTTGGAGACTCTTCCAAGAGTTTCCTTCGATTTAAGAGCAATGTCTTTGTTATGAACAAAATTAGCTACACCGACTACCCTCCTAAATGAGCTACTGAAATTTCCAATCCTTGAATAGGGTCAAGGAATGAGGCAAATGTTGCCTCTGAGTCTTATCAAAGGGGTTCGACCTCTGGGACGAAACCTGTTGCTCCTTCACGCCTGAAAGGGAAGAAAAGGATGAAGAGGGGTAAAGCGATCTCTTTGCCGCCCATAAGGGCAAAAAGGTCCAGGAGGTTGCAGAGAAAGGAAAGTGTTTCCACTGCAATGGGGGTGGTCACTGGAAGAGAAACTGTCCAAAATTCCTGGCCGAGAGGAAGAATCAAGGTAAATGTGATTTACTTGTGGATCAAACATGTTTAGTGGAGAGTAGTGACTCTGCACGGATATTGGATTCGCGCCACTAACCACATTTGTTCTTCTTTTCGTGATTGATTCTGGCAACACATTGCGAGAGGGTGAGGTGACTCTACGGGTTGGATCCAGGGAGCTTGTCTCTGCTGCAGCGATCGACACGGTGAAGCTAAACTTTGGCGGGAAGTACTTATTGTTGGACAATCTGTACATAGTTCCAGGGTTTACTAGAAACTTTTTTTCAATTTCCTGCCTAATTGAACATTGTATTTCAGTTTCTTTTGAACTTAATAAAGCGTTTATTTCTTTCAAAGGGAATGTCATATGTTCAACTTCACTTGAAAATAATCTGTATGTTTTGAAACCCAATTCGGTCAAAAGTGTTTTGAATACTGAATTGTTTAAAACTGTAGAAACACGAACTAAGAAAGCAAAAGTTTCTCCAAAAGAAAATGTCCATCTTTGGCATCTTCGGTTAGGCCACATTAATCCCAATAGGATTGAGAAACTAGTGAAGAGTGGACTTCTAAACGAGTTGGAAGAAAACTCTTTACCGGTGTGTGAGTCATGCCTTGAGGGCAAAATGACCAAACGCCCTTTTAGTGGAAAAGGATATAGAGCCAAAGAGCCTCTTGAGTTAGTGCATTCTGACCTCTGTGGTCCGATGAATGTTAAAGCTCGGGGCGGTTATGAGTACTTTGTGTCTTTCATAAACGACTACTCCAGATATGGGTATATTTACCTAATGCACAAGAAGTCTGAAACTCTTGAAAAGTTCAAGGAGTACAAGACTGAGATTGAGAACCTTTTAGGTAAATCGCTTAAAACACTTCGATCGGATCGAGGTGGAGAGTACATGGACACTGAATTCCAGGACTATATGATAGAACACTAATTACGTCCCAACTCTCAAATACCGGTATGCCACAAAGAGAATGGTGTATCGGAGAGGAGAAATAGAACCTTGTTGGACATGGTTTGGTCGATGATGAGCTATGCTCGTCTCCCTGATTCTTTTTGGGGGTACGCAGTGGAGACTACGGTTTATATTTTGAACAACGTTCTGTCGAAGAGTGTTTGTGAAACACCTTTCGAGCTCTGGAGTGGACGTAAAAGCAGTTTACATCACTTCAGGATTTGGGATGCCCGACCCATGTGTTGGTGTCAAACCCAAAAAGTTGGAACCCCGTTCAAATTGTGCCTATTCGTAGGTTACCCTAAAGAGACTAGGGGTGGTCTGTTTTACGATCCTAGGGAAAATAGGGTGCTTTTGTCAACAAACGCCACTTTCCTAGAGGAAGACCACGTCAGGGATCATTTACCAAGGATTAAAATTGTATTGAATGAAATGGACAGTTCATCAGCAAGAGTTGCTGATGGGGCTAGTACATCAACAAGTGTTGTTGATCCTAGCACGTCTAGTCAAATCCGTTCCCAAGGGTTGGGAATGCCTCGACGTAGTAGGAGGGTCGTGAGACGACTGATCGCTACATGGGTTTAGCCAAAACCTCGCTTGTCGCCTCCCGATGATGATCATGAGGATCCATTGACCTATGATCGGGCAATGGTTGATGTTGACAAAGACGAGTGGATTAAAGCTATGGACCAGGAAATGGAGTATATGTACTTCAATTCTGTATGGGAGCTTGTGGATCAACCGGATGGGGTAAAACCTATTGGTTGCAAATGGATCTACATGCGTAAACGTGGCGTAGATGGGAAGGTGCAGACCTTCAAAGCCCGACTAGTGGCAAAGGGTTTTACCCAGGTTGAAGGGGTTGACTATGAGGAGACCTTTTCACCTGTTGCCATGGTAAAGTCGATCAGGATCCTTCTGGCCATTGTCGGGTATTATGACTACGAGGTATGGCAGATGGACGTCAAGACAACCTTTCTGAATGGCAAACTTGATGAGACCATCTACATGGACCAGCCCAAAGGGTTCATTGCCCAAGGCCAAGAGAAAAAAGTTTGCCGGCTTCATAGGTTCATTTATGGACTGAAACAGGCTTCGAGGTCTTGGAATATAATATTTGATGAGGCGATCAAATCTTATGGCTTTGATCAAAATGTCGACGAGCCTTGTGTCTACAAGAAAATCGTTGACAAAACTGTCGCATTTTTGGTGTTGTATGTGGACGATATTCTTCTCATTGGGAATGAGGTAGAATTTCTCACTGACGTTAAAAAGTGGCTAGCTTTGCAATTCTAAATGAAAGATTTGGGAGAAGCTCAATATTTTCTAGGTATCCAGATAGTCCGGAACCGGAAGAACAGAATGCTAGCCTTGTCTCAGGCGTCTTATATTGACAAGATGTTGTCTAGATAAAAGATGCAGAACTCCAAGAAGGGCTTGCTGCCTTTCTCGGGCATGGGGTTCACTTGTCTAAGGATCGGTGTCCTAAGACTCCTCAAGATGTTGAGGATATGAGACGATTCCATATGCTTCAAATTGTAGGGAGCCTAATGTATGCCATGATGTGTACTAGGCACGACATCATCATTATGCAAGAGGGAATTGTCGGTGAGATATCACCCAATCCAGGATTAGATCACTGGACAATCGTAAAGACAATCCTCAAGTATCTTAGGAGAACGAGGAACTACAGCTTAGTGTATGGTAGTTGGAATTTGATCCTTACGCGATACACAGATTCCGATTTTCAGACCGATAAGGATTCTAGGAAATCTACTTTGGTCGACCTTCATTCGAATGGAGGAGTCGTAGTATGACGAAGCATCAAGCGGGGATGCATCGCCGATTCCACTATGGAAGCGAGTCTATTGCGGCTTGTGAAGGCGCAGCGAAGCCGCTTTTGGCTTAGGAACTTCATGACAGATTTGGAAGTTGTTCCTAACATGAACTTGTCAATCACACTGTTCTGTGATAATCGTGGTGTAGTAGCCAACTCACGTGAGCCTCGGAGCCATAAGCGAGGCAAACACATAGAGCGCAAGTATCATCTGATACGGGAGATTTTGCACCGCAGAGACGTGACGGTCACGCAGATAGCCTCGGAGCACAACGAAACTGATCCATTTACAAAGCCCCTCACGGCTAAGGTGTTTGAGGGTCACCTAGAGAGTCTAGGTCTTCGAGAGCTTCCAGACTAGGGCAAGTAAGAGATGTGTAAACGGGTATTCAATGTCCTAGTTTATTATATTCCTTCGTTGTAATTTATGTACATTTCTGAAATGTATTTTCTCCACTAGCTTAGTCCAAGTGGGAGTTTGTTGGGATTTTTGTCCTAATCTTGTGTTTGTAATATATTGTTTGAAATTAATAAGAGTTATTTATTTCATCACTTTGTGTCTCGCAATATTTATAAACTTTTCCAATAAACTAAACTCCAGGGTCATTAAATTTATGAGAGAACTAGAACTTGAACGGTGTGTAGTGGACACACAGGGAGGATCACGTTCGAGTTAATAACCCGAACGATCTACAGTATATGGATAGGGTTGGAGACCTAATCCTAGATACATTGTGAATGCGACCCGCTTTGTATTAGATACAGACGAGGTGATCTGACTCATTTATGTGGTTGACATGCGAGTGGGGGCATCCTGTGCAATGAGATTATACAAGACCGGACCGTGAATTATTAGACCTACTCATGTAACACCGTTGACAGTAAGGACTAATAACTTCGTAGATGACCATTAGTGACTCGACCTGAATCCTAAGCGTATTACGGACTCCATGCATGCGAAGTGCATCCCTTTGACTAAAACGGGGTGAGGGTGGTCACAGTTACTCGCCCAATATACCTATCTTCTCAGGGACAGAACCAAGTAGGGAGCTGGAAACTTAACTACGCGAGATGAAATTCACTCGTTCCCGCCTTTTGGGAAACTAGAGGGGTTGTTCCCTTAAGTCTTCGTCTCTGGGGCTTGGACAGCGCGCCCACCTTCTCACTGACCCTAGAAGGGTGTTGTGTATGGTTGGACCATCACAATATGTTGTTCATTAGAGGAGCAGTGGGGTCTTAAGGATCAAGAGGTAGACACAGGGGTAAAACGGTAATTTGACCCAGCCGTGTCTACGAACAACCTGTGAAGGATCGACTCATGGGCATTGGTTATATCAGTGGACACATAATATTCTGGACTGACGGGAGTGCAGCTACGGGCTATAGTGGAGTGTTACCATAGCTAATGAATGTTGATTAACCGGGTCAAAGAGTTTTACAGGTTAATCTCGGATCATTGGAGCCCGTCACTGTAGGTCCATTATGTCCCTCGGTTGGCTCCACCTGGGTTAAAAGAAGGGTTATTGTTTGGGTATGGAATTGAAGTGTTCAATTTCACTTTAAGGGCATTTATGTCATTTATATGAGATATGAATGATATAATATATAGTTTAATGTGAATGAGATTCATAATAAACTATAGGTTAGTCTAATTGTTGAATTGAGACTAATTGGAGAATTTGATTGAGAGAAATTAAATTTGATGTGATTCAATTTAATTAATCCACAATTATTGCAAATGAGATTTGTAATATGAGATATGAGATATCTTATATTATGTGGTTATGCAAATGAGATTTGCCTAACCTATGGTTGTGGTATAGTGGTAATAATGGGGAGAAATTAACTACCTCATTCCACTATTTAAACCCTTTGCAAGAAGGGTTTGGAGATCATTCTCTCATTTTTCTGGTTTTTCATCAAAGAAGAGAAGAAGAACTCTCTCAATTCTCCTCCCTCCCCAAAACTCTTACAAGATCCCACCATCTTCCCTTCTCCAAAAGAGAACAACCGAGAAGATCACTTGGTGGTGTTTAAGATCATTTTGGTGGAAGTTTTTGTTGAGATCGAGTAGCCCGAAGAGTTCGTGGCCCGAGGAAGAATTTGCAGTGTTTGTCTACAACAAGTAAGTAAAATATATTCTTGCTGTAAATTTCTTCTTCTTTAAGCATGTTTAGCCTAGATCTAAGTGTTAGATCAATTTTAATAAACACATGTTGCATAATGATACCACGACGATTCAATCGTCTTCCGCTGCGCGGGGATTTCATTCCCTTCATAACCAACATAAACAAAATGAGTAATGAGTTTAGAAATCAAAAGTAACAACTAAAAGGCTAAATTAATGCAAAAGTGGATTAACAAAAATAAGGTAGAAGCAAAAACAAGCTTAACCAAAGCAGTAAAAAAGGGGTTGGATTAGGGATGAAATTATGCTTCAACAATCTTAATGCTAGAGCTCAAAACTGCACCAGAACCCAAAACAGTTTAATTCACGAAATCTTCCCAGATTTCTTTGCGATTTAGGCATTTAATTCTCATTAAACACCTTAGTTTTAGCTCCTAACTGTAAACACTAGGTGAGTGACTATCCCTAGACTCCCCAATCACCTGAGATAAGTAAATCTCTTAATCAGAACTAGTGTTATGCCTTGAAATCAGTTTACTCTTCCCTTTCTCAAGTTGGAATAAACAATACTAAGATGAGATGGCCAAACAATACTATGATGAGCAGTAAAATCACAAGGCATAAGAGTGAGATTGCAGCAAATTACTCATTCATTAAGTTTGCATCCACATAAACTCCCTAATCTTAACCCCAAGGGTGATTAGTTCATGATGATAAGAAAAGACAACAATAAAACACTAAACCTATGATAAACATGCTTAAGATGGTCTTAGATACAATGTAAAAGAGTAAAGAGCAAGAAAACAAGAGAATTAACAGATGGGTAAAATTCCAAGGCTTCCTTCAGTCCACTCCAGCCTCCTTTAGGAAGAGGAATGCTTCCAAAATTGGCCTCTCTTGATTCTCCACTATTGTCCCTTTCTCCCAATTTACTTTTCCTACTTTTCTTCTTGCCCACTTTCCTCCTTGCCCTAAAAATGGCTAAGAAAGCCTTTATATCACACCCATATGGAAATGAGGGATGAATAAACAAGAAAAAATTGTCTGACGGCTTCCCATTGGTTCTCAGCGGCTGATGTGGTGGTTTTTGTCCAACTCAATTAATGAGATCTCTCCCACGTGCGTATTCTGCGAACTGGTACCAGAATTTTGCTCAAGCAATCTTGATCCTTCAGCAATTGCACAACTACAACAACTCGAAGTAGACTTTCATCAATTCATAACATCCATCTTCCCAAAAACTCTTGTAAACATGGCCAAAATGACAAAATTCAGCAATGAAAAGTACTTAAATGGCTTTACAGTACTTCAAAAGTACTTTGTAAACATTAACACACAGAAGTACCTAATCAATGAGTTAAAATAGTCAAGAAAGCTCAAAATACCAAGAAATAATCACAATAAAAGCTCAATCTTAGCTCTCATTCTAAGAGCTAACACTCGACTCATCGATCGAAACCCCGTTCATCTTCGCCAGATTAAAGTGGGTCATCATGTCTAGAACGTGTTCACAGTTATACGCCCCTTCTTTCATCCGAGCGTTGAAGACGTATTTGAGCGAGTCATGCCAGACTGAAAGGACTGTTGTCCAAACATATAAAGCAGAGACTCCATGATCTCCTTAGCGGTGATCATCAACTCATGCATCTTTGCCAATACTTCTAAAGGGAATGAGAATCCCCGCGCAGCGAAAGACGATCGAATCGTCGTGGTATCATCGTGCAACATGTGTTTATTAAAATTGATCTAACTATTAGATCTAGGCTAAACATGCTGAAATTTTACAGCAAGAAGAAAATACTTACTTGTTGTAGACCAATTCAGCAATCTCTTCTTGTTGATCACGAACTCTTCGTGCTTCTCAATCTCTACGAACTCTTCCCACGATCAAATTCCAAACACCACCAAAATAGATCTTCTTGGTTGTTCTCTTTTGGAGAAGGAAAGTTGGTGGGAACTTTTGTGTTTTGGAAAGAGTGGAGAAATGAGAGAGTGGAGATAATTCACTTTTGGATTCTTAGGTCAAAATCCAAAAATGATAACTTGGCTTCCAAAGCTTACCAAAACCCTTTTGCAAAGGGGTTTAAATAGTGGAATGATGGAGTTTACAACTTCACATTATTACCACTTTACCACAACCATATGTTATGTAAATCTCATTTACATAATTATATAATATAAGATATCTCATATCTTATGTTGCAAATCTCATTTGCAATAATTGTGGATTAATTAAATTGAATCACATTCAATTTATTTTCTCTCTATCAATTTCTCCAATTAGCCTTTAATTCAACAATTATGCTAACATATAGTTTATTATGAATCTCATTCATATTATACTATGTATTATATCATCTATATGATATAAATACGCTTAAAGTGAAATTGAACACTTAAATTTCATGCCAAAACATTAACTCTTCTTTTATCCCAGATTGAGCCAACCAAGTGACCTAATGGACCTACAGTGACAGGCTCCAATGATTTGAGGTTAACCAGTCAAACTCTTTGACCCGGTCAACCAATGTTCATTAGCTACTGTAACACTCCACTATAGCTTATAGTTGTACTCCCATCAGTGTAGAATATTACGTGTCCACTGATATAACCAATGCCCATGAGTCGACCCTTCACAGGTTGTTCGTGAGACACTACCGGTCAAATTACCGCTTTACCCTCGTGTCTACATCTTGTTCCTTAAGTCCCCACCGCTCCTCTAATGAACAACATATTGTGATGGTCCAACCATACACAACACCCTTCTAGGGCCGGTGAGAACGTGGGCGCCCGTTGTCCAAGCCACGAGACAAAGACTTTGGGGGAACAACCCTCTAGATTCCCTATAGGCGAGAACGAGTGAATTCCATCTCGCGTAATTAGGTTCCCACTTCTCTACTTGGTTCTCATCCCTGAAAAGATAGGCATATTGGGCAAGTAATGGCGAGACTACCCTCACCCGCATTTCAGTCGAAGGATGCACCCAGCGAGACAAGAGTCCGT
Organism: Trichosanthes cucumerina; assembly: GCA_036507285.1. Taxonomy (NCBI): domain Eukaryota; kingdom Viridiplantae; phylum Streptophyta; class Magnoliopsida; order Cucurbitales; family Cucurbitaceae; genus Trichosanthes; species Trichosanthes cucumerina. Next base: position 57,798,376 of record CM071844.1, read on the forward strand.
AATACGCTCGAGGATTCGTGTCGAGTCACTAATGGTCATCTATGAATTTATTAGTCTTTCTTGTCGGTGTTGTATATCGATGAAGTCTAATAATTCACGGTCCGATCTTGTACAATCTCATTGTGCAGATGCCCCCACTCGCATGTCAACCACATGAACGAGTCGATCACCTCGCTTGTATCTAATACAAAGCGGGCCGCATCCACAGCAGTATCAAGGATTAGGTCTCCATCCCCATCCTTATATCAGAGACCGTTCGGTCATTAACTCGAGCGTGATCCTCCTTGTGTGTCAACTACACACCGTTCAAGTTCTAGTTCTCTCATATATTCAATGACCCTGGAGCTTAGTTTATTGGAAAGGTTTAAAATATTGCGAGACACAAAGTGAAGAAATGAATAATTCTTATTAATTTCAAAACAATATTTTACAAACACGAGATTATGACAGAAATCCCAACAACTTCAGACAAGCTGGCAATTATGTAGACCTTAGCCTTTTCATTGGCCCTGATCCACCGATCGTATGCATCAGAACACTTCGTGACGCAGTCGAGCTCGACAACTGAGGACACTCCTTAGTAAGCACGAACTTAAGGTCGTCGGTTACAAGTATCGTGTTAATATTGTTCTTCCACGTTTGGAAGTTATCTCCCACTAGTTTATCCGAAACTAGTAATGTTATTATTGAGCTTGACATTTTGCTGAAAAAAGTCAAATTAAAATTTGTGTCAGTCTCGCAAAAAACTTTTGAAATCCAATCAAGTTTTAGCAAAATTTAATCCTATGATCCCTAGGTCATTTAAAAATTGCAATGATATCCTAAAGATTTAGAATGACCGCCACTGAAAGGTGAAAAGAAACACTCCTCCTCTGGGACGAGACTATCTCGACCAGACTCTAATCCCAGAATAACTTTTATTCCATTAGGCATCCAGTTACCATTTTTCAGTCGAATCCATTAACTCTTAATGAACTCCGTGAGTGTCACCCTCAATCTTTAAGTTTCCAAGTATCCGTCCAAACAATAGCCACCGAAGGGTAAACCAAGAAGGAAAACCAACAAGAAAACTGTATCCCTTTCGGGAATTCACGGTGTTCCGACTCCCATGATCAAGACCCTTCGAATGGATTGTCTGATCCAGGCCAAACTAGCAGGCGGATCATATGAGTCTCACAGTGTGAATCGAAAGAATAGATCGTGGGTCCCGTTTTCACAGGTCCTGGTCCCACTCACTATAAGTACTCTCTCCATCCACTATGTTATTGATCCATACAAATACCATCCAAAGGGCGACACTCCCATTTGCGCCACGAGGTCGAGTATGGATCTCACGGTGCAGAGTTTACGGAGATTTGTGGTCGAAAAATTAAATTTATCTTATGCACTTTATTTTCTCCCACTCAGAACTTTATATTATTCAGGATTGACCTAGATAAACCAGCTAAAATTTACTTAAGTCTATCAATATAACGCTTATATTGTTTTAGCCTAAGTTTATTATCACATTATTAACTTAGGTCCATGTGAGTAAATTAATCAACATTTAATTAACGCCACTCACGATAATATAACCTAAGAATCTCCAGACCGAATTCACTCCTAGATCGATTTCCAGGTAGGGGTGTTCCGCAAGCGTCAACTTAAATACCCCAACCTTAGACAAAACCTTCCTTAGACAGAGTTACTTATCAGTCACCATTCCAAGGTCATATTTTAATTTCCTAATTCTAATCTTATTAGAACTAGAAAACCTAAGTGTAATTATTCAAGTTCTAAACAATTTAAAATTAATAATTAACTTAGGTTACATGCATTTCTATGTTATAGTGCTTGATCATTCGTCGCATGAATAACTATAGACTATAACAAATATTCATCACATGAAATTAAATGCATGAGCATGCTTTTAATATAAAAATATAACTCTTATATTAAATAAATTAAAACATGCTTTGAATTATGTTATAACACTTATAATATAACCTATCATGCATACTATATATTATAACACTTATAATATAAAATGATGCATGAAATGTTTAACCTAAGGTGGAATTTTAAATCTATATGACATACATTATGCACATAGAAATAATTAAATCATACATCTCATACATAAAAAAATTAAATAGCAAAAATTGGATCGATTTTGGCACTTAGGGGCATTAAATAAATTAATTAACTTTAATATAACAATTATATTAATATCAATTTATATATTTAATTAAAAGAAATAAATAAATTACATTTTACAAAAATAATTAAATAAAATAATATAAAAAACTGCCCACGAAGTGAAAATCCTTCACGCCCCACAATTTTGCGTGCACGCCTCGCAAACTGCCACTAAGGCACGCAACGTTGCAACGTCGTGGGCAGCGTTGCAATGCTGCAGCGCTCAGCGTCACGCCAGCATTCCAAACGGCAGCAGCATTACAACGCAACGCTGTCCTGCAGCGCGCCTTGCTCTCGCGATGACAGCGTTGAGACGCTGAAGAACAACGTCTCAACGCCATCGACATAACAGCAAGCTTCTCTTGTTGTTTTTCGTCGTTTTTGTCTCCGCTCTGATTTCTTCACAGCATCTCATGCCACGAACAACACGGACTTACAGACTCGATTTACATTCAAAATTGCCCAAAACACCGGGCTCTTACATTGATCTCATCAACATTAATGTAAATCTAACACTAGTGCCAAAACCGAAAACATCCATTTTGCAAAACCACAATTCATCACATGAATTAAAGCATTTACCCACCTAATTTTTAAGAAAACAAATGCACAACGAGAAGTCAACGATTGGCTCTTATACCAATTGAAGGGAATGAAATCCCGTGCTGCAGAAGGAGGATTGAACCATTGTGGTATCGTTGTGAAATTTGTTTTCTTAAAATTAAACTATCACATAGAATTAGGCTAAACACGCTAATAAGAAAGGAAAAACAGTAAGAAACTTACTTGTTGAAGAACTTTTCTTCACGATTCCTTCCTTCGATACGAACGCTTCGTGTTGTTCTCAACGATGTCGAACTCCTCGTACAAATCAACGAACCGGACACTTCCACTCGATTTCTCGGTTGTTCTACCTTTTGGTAGAAGGAGAATGGTGGGATCCTCTTCTTTGGTGTAGGGAGGAGAGATTGAGAGAGAGATGAGAGAATTCTAGTTTTCTTTTGGTGTGAAATCCAAAAAATGAAAGTTTAGCTTTAGAAATCCTTCTTGCAAAGGGTTTATATAATGGTGATAGGTGGAGTTGAAATCTCCACCTATTTACCATTTTACCACAACCATAGGTTATGCAAATCATATTTGCATAACAACATGCAATAAGATATCTCATATCTCATTATACAAATGACATTTGTATAATTGTGGATTTTTAAATTGAATCACATTCAATTTAATTTCTCTCAATCTAATTCCTCCAAATTAGCCCTAATTCAACACTTAGGCTAACCTATAGTTCATTATGAATCTCATTCCCATTAAACTATGTAATATGTCATTCATATCTCATATAAATGACATAATTACCCTCTAGTGAACTTGAACACTTCAAATTCACACCAAAACTGTAAACCTTCTATTAATCCAGTTTGAGCCAACCGAAAGACGTAATGGACCTATAGTGACGAGCTCCAATGATCCCAGATTAACTTCTCAAACTCTTTGACTCGGTTAATCAACATTCATTAGGTACAATAACACTCCACTAAAGCCCGTAGTTGCACTCCCGTCAATGTAAGACAAGTTGTGTCCACTTATATAACCAATGCCCATGAGTCGACACTTCACAGGTTGTTCGTAGACACTATTGGGTAAAATTACCGTTTTACCCATGTGTCTACTTCTTGCTCCTTAAGTCCCCATTGCTCCTCTAATGAACAACAACGTTGTAATGATCCAACCATACACAACACCCCTCTCAGCCAAGTGAGAGGGTGGGTGCCTGTTGTCCATGCCCTGAATATAGCACTTCAGGAAACAACCCCTCTAGTTTCCCTAAAGGCGGGAACGAGTGAATTCCATCTCGCGTAGTTAAGCTCCCAGCTCCCCACTTGGTCCTGTCCCTGAGAAGATAGACATATTGGGTGAGTAACTGTGACCACCCTCACCCGTACTAGTAAAGGACAGACCCCCGCAGACAGGAATTCGTAACACGCTCAGGATTCAGGTCGAGTCACTAATGGTCATCTACGAAGTTATTAGTCCCATACTGTTAATGGTGTTACATCAATAGGTCTAATAATTCACGGTCCGGTCTTGTACAATCTCATTGCACAGGATGGCCCCACTTGCATGTCAACCACATGAACAAGTCAGATCACCTCGTTTGTATCTAATTCAAAGCGGGTCGCATCCACAACGTATCCAGGATTAGATCTAGTTCTAGTTCTCTCGTAAATTTAGTGACCCTGGAGCTTAGTTTATTGGTCAAAGTTTGTAAACTTTGCAAGACACAAAGTGATGAAATAAATAACTCTTATTAATTTCAAATGTTAAAATTACAAACAAAACGAGATTAGGACATACATCCAAACATCTCAGGCGTCTTATATTAACAAGATGTTGTCTAGAAATAAGATGCAGAACTCCAAGAAGGGCTTACTGCCTTTCAGGCATGGGGTTCACCTGTCTAAGGATCAATGTCCTAAGACTTCTCAAGAGGTTGAGGATATGAGATGAATCCCTTATGTTTCAACTTTTGGGAGCCTCATGAATGTCATGCTGTTTACTAGGCCCGACATCTGTTATGCAGTAGGAATTGTCAGTAGGTATCAATCCAATCAAGAATTAGATCACTGGACACCCATAAAGGCAATCCTCAAGGATCTTAGGAGAACGAAAAACTACAGCCTAGTGTATGGGAGTGGGGATTTGATCTTTACGAGATAGACAGATTCTGACTTTTGGACCTATAAGAATTCTAGGAAATCCACTTCGGAGTCAACCTTCATTCTGAATGGAGGAGCTGTAGTATGGAGAAAAATCAAGCAGGGATGCATCGCTGATTCCACTATGAAAGCTGAGTATGTTGCAACTTATGAAGCTGCAAATGAAGTTGTTTGGCTTAGGAAGTTCATGAAAGATTTGGATGTTTTTCCAAATATGAACTTGTCGATCACACTGTTTTGTGACAACAGTGGTGTTGTTGCCAACTCTAGAGAGCCTTAGAGTCATAAGAGGGGCAAGCACATTGAGCGGAAGTATCACCTGATACGGGAGATTGTACATCGCGGTGACGTGACAGTCATGCAGATAGCGTCGGAGCACAACGTTGTTGATCCATTTACAAAGGCCCTCACAGCTAAGGTGTTTTCGGGTCACCTAAAGAGTCTAGGTCTTCGAGTGCTTCCTGACTAGGGCAACTGGAGTATTCTAAAGGGTATTCAATGCCCTAGTTTATTGTATTACTTTATTGTAATCTATTCTACATTTGAGAAATGTATTATTTACTCCACTAGCTTAGTCCAAGTGGGAGTTTGTTGGGATGTATGTCCTAATCTCGTTTTGTTTGTAATATTACCATTTGAAATTAATAAGAGTTATTTCTTTCATCACTTTGTGTCTCGCATTTTACAAACTTTGTTCAATAAACAAAGCTCCAGGTCATTAAATTTATGAGAGAACTAGAACTTGAACGGTGTGTAGTGGACACAAAGGGAGGATCGCGTTCGATTTAATGACCTGAACAGTGTACAGTATATGGATAGGGTTGGAGACCTAATCCTGGATACATTGTGAATGCGTCCCGCTTTGTATTAGATTCAAACGAGGTGATTTGACTCGTTCATGTGGTTGACATGCGAGTGGAGGCATCCTGTGCAATGAGATTGTACAAGACCGGACCGTGAATTATAAGACCTATTGATGTAACACCGTTGACAGTAAGGACTAATAACTTCGTAGATGACCATTAGTGACTCGACCTGAATCCTGAGCGTGTTACGGACTCCCGTCCGCGGTGGTCTATCCTTTGACTAGTATAGGTGGGGGGTGGTTATAGTTACTCGCCCAATATGCCTATCTTCTCAGGGACAGGACCACGTGGGGAGTTGGGAACTTGACTACGCGAGATGGAATTCACTCATTCCCGACCTTAGGGAAACTAGAGGGGTTGTTCCCTTAAGTGTTGTCTTTAGGGTTTGGACAAAGGGCGCCCACCCTCTCACTGACCCGAGAGGGGTGTTGTGTATGGTTGGAGCATTACAACGTTGTTGTTCATTAGACGAGCAGTGGGGACTTAAGGAGCCAGAAGTAGACACAGGGGTAAAACAGTAATTTGATCTAGTAGTGTCTACGAACAACCTGTGAAGGGTCGACACATGGGCATTGGTTATATCAATGGACACAACTTGTCTTACAGTAACGGGAGTGCAACTACGAGTTTTATTGGAGTGTTACCGTAGCTAATGAATGTTGATTAATCGGGTCAAAGAGTTTGACAGGTTAATCTCGGATCATTGGATCTCGTTACTGTAGGTCCATTAGGTCCCTCGGTTGGCTCAAACTTGATTAATAAAGGGTTTACAGTTTTGGTGTGAGTTGGAAGTGTTCAAGTTCATTAAAGGGTAATTATGTCATTTATATGAGATATGGTTGACATATTATATAGTTTAATGTAAATGAGATTCATAATAAACTATAGATTAGCCTAATTGTCTAATTAGGGCTAATTTGGAGAAATTTGATTGAGATAAATTTAATTGAATGTGATTCAATTTAAAAATCCACAATTATACAAATGTGATTTGTATAATGAGATATGAGATATCTTATTATATGTGGCTATGCAAATATGATTTGCATAACCTATGGTTGTGGTTAAATGGTAAATAGGTGGAGATTTCAACTCCACCTATCACCATTATTTAAACTCCTTTGCAAGAAGGACTTGGTAAGTGAAGGCTTATTTTTTTGATTTCTCACCAAAGAGCTCATCATTCTCTCTCAACCCTTATCTCAATCTCTACTCCTCTTTTCACCAAAGAAGAGTCCCACCACTTTTCTTCTACCTAAAGGAGAACAACCGAGAAGCCTTTCGAAAAGTGTCCGGATCGTTGGTTCGTCGAGGAGATCGAGTTCATTGAGATTGTGATCACGAAGAGTTTATGACCGGAGGAAGAATACGTGAAGAAAGGTTCTTCAACAAGTAAGTGTTCTTACTGTTTTTCTTCCTTAAGTTGGATGTTTAACCTAGATGCTATTAGATAGTTTCAATTTTAAGAAATCATTTTTCGCAACGATACCACGACGATTCGATCATTCTTCCGCTGCGTGGGATTTCATTCCCTTCAAGTATAAAGTACTTTCTTGGAATTGAAGTCACACGAAATGAAGATGAGATTGCTCTTTCACAAAGAAAATATGTTTTGAATTTATTGGCTGAGACAGGAATGCTTGATTGTAAGCTTGTTGAAACTCCGATTGAGATGAATCACAAAATGGGAATATTTTCAGACCAAGATTCTACTGATGTAGGGAGATATCAGAGGCTTGTTGGCAGATTGATCTACTTTATCTCACACAAGACCAGATATAGCCTATGCTTGGGTGTTGTGAGTCAGTTCATGCATACCAAGTAGTGAACATATGAAAGAAGTATTCAAAACTTTAAGATATCTAAAAGGATCATCAGGAAAAGGTCTTTTCTTCTCCAAAGGGAACAATTATAGTGTGTATGGATACACAGATGCTGTTTGGGAAGGAGATCAAACAACAAGAAGGTCTACATAAGGATACTTTACATTTGTTGAAGGAAATTTGGTTACATGGAAAAGTAAGAAGCAGAAGGTAGTGTCGAGGTCCAGTGCAGAGGCTGAATTCAGAGGCATTACGAATGGAATGAGTGAACTGGTATGGATCTCTCGAATTTTTGAAGACTTGAAAATTGATTGCACTAAGCCAATGATACCGTATTGTGATAATAAGTCAACAGTTTCGATCGCAAGAAATCCTGTCCAACATGACTGGATGAAACATGTAGTGGATAGGCATTTCATCAAAGAAAAAATTGATCAAGGCATAGTTCAAGTACCATACGTGAAATCTGAGAATCAAATAGTTGACATTCTTACCAAAGAAGTCTCTAGTAAAGCATTCAAGCGTGTTTTGACCAAGTTGGGCATGAAGGACTTTTATGCTCCAACTTCAGGGAGTGTTGAATAGTCGTTATTTTATGTAGATATTCAAGATATTGTATTAAATTTGAATTCTTTTATGTAGATATTCAAGGTATTGTATTAGATTTGAATTCAAATTTGAATTCAAATATATTTCTAAAATATAGGAAAATATAGATGGTTAGTTAGTATAGACATCATGTATAAATACGTATCTTTATATGAATGAAGTGTGAAGAATTATTCTCATCAGAAAAATTGAGTTTTTTGTAGCTCCACACTCACGAGCAATGTTAGGCCTTGTTATGAAATTTTGTCAAGATATTGGTTTGTGATGAATGCTAGGGTTTAGTTGTTGTGAATGTTGGGTTTGATTTGTGAAAATTATCGTTGGATAACTTTTGTTAAACTAGTTTTTGAATAACTTGAATTAGGTTATTTAGTTTTGAATTGTGGTTAGATTTTGTTGTAGACTGTGGACTGTGTTTTTGGAAGGGAGAAAAGTTTTCTGGTTTCTATTGAGGAAATTCAACATGTTAAATTGAAGGGTAGAATGTTGCTATTGTAACTCTAAATTTGGAGTATGAATGTTGAAATCATAGAAGTGTTGGGATTTTTCTGTATGATTAACTTTGTTGAAAAATGGAATCATCAGCTAAAAAGGATCCAAAGCATTTTCATTATCAAGTGGGTCATTCAATGCCCGAAGATATCTAAGTAGGGAAGTTGTTGAACGATATTAGGAGTATGTTGTGGCAAGGGTGTTGTAAAGCCCATGCATTTCATGTATGACTAACTTCGACCTTTGATTTAACGTCTTTAGGAAATAATTAAGTTGAAATCAAAGCTCATGCTTAAGTGAGATTAATTTTTAAGGGTTGAGAAACTTTAGTATTAGAAAATCTCCAATTTATGAGAATTATATGTTCATGGACCTTTTTGTGGTTTGTTGGACAAGTGGAGGTAAATCAGTAAACAGGAAAGGGGACCTAGGGTTTCTAAAAGATCCATTTTGTCTTATATGGCACAAAAATTGAGGATTCTATTCTTCTCCTCTTTCCCTCACCTTCATCTTCACAAATTCAAAGCCACACCACTGAAGAAGCTTGAAGCTTCAACCCAACCTCTATTTTCACAAGTAACCATGCATCCTCGTTTCCTCCCTTGTTTTGTGTGTGTACCGTTCAAGCAGTCGCCAACGAAGCCGAACGACGTCGAACCGCCGCCCTACACGCCAGAATCGTCTACAACCATCGAGCTGACCCACGCTTCAACATCGGCCTTGGTTCGACTCAATCGCGAGTTTTTCGGTCGGTTTTTGCCAAAAATCGATCGGCTCTGAGTGAATTGGCAATCGAACATCCTGAAATCGAACAGAAAGCGTCACACGCTGCCGCCGCCACACGCTCCACCGCTGTCCGGCCACGCGTCACTACTCGCCGGAGTTGATTCGATCCAACGAATTTCGATCGCCAAGTTCATTTTGAACCTTCGTTAGTGGTATTTTGGCCTAACTATTATTAGATTTTTATTATAAGCTTAAATATGTATAAACTAACTAGGAAATTACTGAATTTCATTTAGGGATTCGATTGTTGAACATGATTTTTTAGGAGCGGAATTTAAGAATTTTGGAACTAGGTAATGGATCTCATGCCAAACTTTTTAAAATGGGATAAAAACTTATAGTTTTCGATTTGCTCTATTACTTTTTATTTTGGAAAATGTTATGTTTTAAAGTATTTCTAAAATTTATAGTTATGAAAGTCATGCCAAGAAATTATGAATTATTATTTTTCCATGACATATGCATTTATTGTTTATGAATGATGGATGAGATTTCATGCATGTATGTCTGTCATGAATTTATTTTAGAAAGTTGTGGCAATTGATCTCCTAAGGATTATGCATGGTCAAACGACTTTTTGGGTCAACTTGGGTTTGTGACGGACTCAAATTATAGGGATCTCTGAGGGACTCAAACTACAGACTCAAAAAACGATTCAGGTTGACCAATTGACCACTCAAAGCCAAAGTGAAAGTCAAGTATGTGATGAAATTTTTGTAAGGAAGTTTTAGGTCCCACAGATAAATGTTTAAAGTCATGATTGTATGTGTATGCATATACCAAACCTTGGTAGTACGGTCATTCACTAAGTATTATTTTATAATACTCATCATTTTCTTTTAAAAATGTTTTCAGGTAAATGCAAAAGCATACAAGGTGAGTGACGAAGCTACGTTACAAAGGCGGTGGAAAACCTTGAAGTCATGTCTTCCACATTATTTGAAGTTATTTCAGACATTTAAATGTTTTATTTCCCTTTATATGGTATCTTGATCTTAAATCAAGGTCAAACTTTAATTATTTTTTTTTTAAGAGTTTGATTGTTTTGAATCTCAATAAAGATATTTTCATTAATTTAAAAGGAAATTATACTTTTCTACAATATTTTATGGCCTGAACTGCATGCATAAATAGTAATGTATTTAGGAAGTGAGTCTTTGAACGACGTTACAAGTGTTCATGCAAGAAAGAGGCATAGCGCTGGTGATTCACACCATCCCCAAATGTCCAGAATATTCAGACATTAGTGCAACACCCTGACGCGGGGGTAGACAAGTGGTTAGGGAGTTCTACGCGAACATGGAAGCTGATGAATCTCACTTCTGGATGAGAGGAAAGAGAATAAATTTTTGTTGAGGTGTATGTCCTAAACACGTGGATTTTGTAAACGCCTGATGTATGAATAAAGTATTATTTTCATCTACTCTTGTACACTCGCATTTAAACTCAAATCCAATAAATTAAGCTCTAGGGTTATATAAGAACTTGAACAATATGTAATTGACATACAAGTACGATCATGTTCGAGTAACTAACACAAATTGTCTATAGTATACGGACAAGATTGGGAACCATATCTTAACACTATGGATGCAACTCACTTTGTATTTGATACATGTGAGTCGATCTAGTTTTTAACCAACTAATGTAACGTCGTTAACAGATTAAGTTTTATAATTCATAGATGACCAATAGTAACTCGACCTGAATCCTAACCGGGTTACGGACTCCTGTTTGCACCTCTCACTAGGTTGAGAGAGATTTTGTTCATGGAAGGACGGATCAATGGAACTTAAGGAGTAAGAAGTAATCACAGGGGGTAAAACGATAATTTGACCCAGTTGTGATTACAAACAACCTGTGAAGAGTCGACTTAAAATCATTAGTTAAATCAATGGACACAACTTGTCCTACAGTGAGAAGAGTACGAGTCTATAGTGGAATCACTCGTAGTTAATGAATGTTGATAACGGGATCAAAGAATTTGATCAGTTAATTTCGTATCATTGAAGCTCATTATCTGTAGGTCCATTAGGTCCCTGTATTGGCTCAATATGGATATTAAAGAGGGTATAAAGTTTTGGAACGAATTTGAATGTTCAAATTCATAAAAAAAAAGAGTTATATCAATTATATGTGATATAATTGATATAATATATATAGTTTGATGTGAATATGATTCATAATAAGCTATATACTATATTTGGATTAATTTTCGAATATTGATTCTGTATCAAAGAGTTTCATATTAAACACTACAAGAATAATTGAATTGAGAGATTACAATTGAAATAATTAATTTTATATTTAATAAAGTATGTGATATTTTATAATATGTAATATGCAAATATGATTTGCATAATGCACATATTAGGGAGAAAATGGGTGAGTGGATGGAGGAAGATACCTTCATCCTTACTCTTTATAAATAAGTACATTTGGATGTACTTTAGGGTTTAATCAATCATTTTTTGAGATTGGGAATTTCATACTCTATAATCTCTCTCAAAATTTTCTCCATCTCACAAAATTCTTTCAAGAGAATTTCATCTCCCTTTCCCAAAAGGAGATCTCACCATCTTCCCCTTCCTAGAGAATAACAAAGTAGATATATTAGAGGTGTTTGGGTAGTTTGTAGATAACAAATATCGAGATTCGTGGAAGAAGGATTACAAGAAGAAGGTGTGTTCTTCAAAGGTAATTTTATGGTTTCTCCCTTTTTCTTTTCACTATAGCATGTTTAGTCTAAGTTTTTGTGAATGGTTTACAATAGAATTGCAAGCAAAGCGATTTAAAATGCTTTTGCATCGAGATTCGATGCCTACACCATTAGGTCCCTCCGTTGGCTTAATATGGATTTGTTTGAGGGGTATAAAGTTTTATAGCGAATTTGAAACGTTCAAATTCGTAAAAGGGATTTATATTAATTTCATGTGATATAATCGATATAATATATAGTATGATGTGAAAATGAATTATAATAAACTATATATTATATTTGGATTAAATTTCAAATATTTGTAGGGAACGACTCCCTAAAGTTAAACATTGTGGAATTCGCACAAAAAACTAAAGTTAAACATACAAACAATGGGGAAAGGGAAAAGTTGAATTACCTTTGAAAAAATTACTTTTTTTCTTGTGATCCTACTCCACAATCTCCAAATTCTCGAACCTCGATCTAGGTCTCACGAAGCGGACACCTCCAATCAATCTTCTTCATTTTTCTCTTATAATAGAGAGGATCGTGGGACCCCTTTTTAGATTGGAAGAAAGAGTTCTTCAAAGATGAGAGAACTTCTTATTTTTGGAAGGCTAGAGAGAATTATAGTATTTTTGGAAGTCTCAGTTCCAAACAATGAGTTCATTCCACACCAAGTGCTTCCAAAAGCACTATTATATATTGTCGGAGTGAAACTACCCCACTCATCCACAAAATGGACAAAATGCATAATTAATGCATTATACTAAACATATATGCATAATTGTATAACATAAGGTATCATATAACTTATTTCTCTTAAATTGAATCACATTCAATTCCATATCTCTCATATATCCTACAATATTTAATATGAAATAATTTCATATTAAATGGACAATTTGGAACTTAGTCTAATTATAGTATATAGTTTAATGTAAATCATATTCACATTAAACTATAGGTTATATAGATTATATCACATATAATAAATATAAATTCCAATCACAAATTTGAACTCTTCAAATTTGTTACAAAACTTTACACCCTATAATATTTCCATGTTGAGCCAATAGAGAGATCTAATGGACCTACAGATCATGAGCTTCAATGATACAAGATTAGCTGATCAAACTCTGTGACCCGATCTGACCACCATTGATTAACTACGGGTCATTCCATTAAGGACCCGTAGCTGCAATCTCCTCACTGTAGAACAAGTTGTGTCCATCGTGAAGGGAATCGAAGTCCCCGCAGCGGAAGCGATTGCAAATCGCACACTCTTGATTTAGTTACAATGGAAAATTCGAGAACATACATAATAAGATTAAGCATATATAAAAGAAATGGACAGCAAGAAATTACATTTGAAGAACCTTTCTTCAAGTGCTCCTCCTCTCTTCACGATCAAGATCAACGCAACACGAACTCGTACTAACACCGACACCTCCACCGGATCTTCTCCGTTGTTCTCTAGGTGAGGGAGGAAAGTGGGTTTCTTTTAGGAATAATGAGGTGTTTTGTGAGAGAGATCTTTGTTGTCTTGGAACCTTTCCAACAACAACAAAAAGGCTAAGATACACTTCTAATGTCTTAACCTAGTTGCATCTCATGCAACCATATATATAGGGGAATGAGATGGAAATGACCATCCTACCCCTCATTTAATCTCTCTTTAGTATAGAGTTTATATATGAATGTAATTCACATTAAAACTATATATTATACCAATTATATCATATATAATTTATATAACTCCTCATGTATGAAATTGAACACTTCAATTTCACTCCTAACTTTATACCCTCAATATTACCATATTGAGCCAACGAAGGGATCTAATAGACCTACAGATCATGAGCTCCAATGATATGAGATTAACTGATCAAACTCTTTGATCCAGTTAATCAATATTCTAACTACAAGTCACTCCACTATAGACTTGTAGCCGCACTCTCCTCACTGTAGATAATATTGTGTCCACTGATATAGTCATTACTCATGAGTCGACCCTTCACAGGTTGTTCGTAATCACAGCTAGGTCAAATTACCGTTTTACCCCTGTGATTACCTCTTTGCTCCTTAAGCACCACTGATCCTCTAATGAACAACAAGTCTAAGGTTCTACCTTAAACTCATACCCTCATAGAGGGTGGGGCCCCGTTGTTCAAGACCCGAGTCGACTCTTGAGGAACAACCTATCTAATTCCTCAGTAGAGGAATGAGTGAATTTCATCTTGCACAGTTTAAGTTCCCAGCTACCTATGAGGTTTTGTCCCTGAGAAGGTAGGCTTATTGAGTCGGCTACAGGCCACTCTCACCCATACTAGTCTAAGGACAAACCCCTATAAGCAGGAGTTCTTAACTTGCTCAGGATTCAGGTCGAGTCACTAATGACCATCTATAGATTACTAGTCTTATCCTGTTAACGGTGTTATACTAGTTAGACTAATAATTTCTGATCCAGTCTTGTATGAACTCTTCATACAGGATGCCCCCAGTCGCATGTCAACTACATGAATGAGTTGAATTACCTCATTTGTACTAATTACAAAGTTGGCCGCATCCATGGTGTTACCAACATGAGGTTTCCAGCCTTATTCTTATACCATAGACTATTTAGGTTATAATCTTGAACTCAACCCAAATAGTGTCCACTACACTGATTTCAAGATAAATGTTATAACCTTGGAGCTTAGTTTATTGGATTTATAAAAGCAAGACTGTAATCTTATCAAAACAAACAACACTTTATTTAATTGATAAAAATTACACAAGTTTAGGGCATAAATCCCAACAATCTCCCACTTGACCTAAAGCTTGTAGAGTACTAAACATTACAATGATGTAAATACAATAAACTAGGGCATTTAAACCTCTTTGTAGAAAATACTCCCACTTGCCCTAGTTGGGGAAGACTTGTAAACCTAGACCTTCTAGGTGACTCTCAAATACTTTAACCGTGAGAGCCTTTGTAAAAGGATCAGCAATGTTGTGCTTTGAGGCTATCTTCGTGACAATCACGTTTCCTCTATGCACGATCTCCCGGATGAGATGATACTTCCGCTTTATGTGCTTTCCCCTTATGTGACTTCGGGGTTCCCTCGAATTTGTCACTGCACCACTGTTATCGCAATACAGCGTGATGGGCAAAGTCATATTTGGAACAACTTTCAAATTTAGCATAAATTTCCTTAACCAAACGACCTCCTTCCTTTCGCTTCCACAAGTCGCTACATATTTGGCCTCCATGGTGGAATCAGCGATGCATCCTTGCTTGATGCTTCGTCATACTACAACTCCTCCGTTAAGAGTGAAAACTGACCTTGATGTAGATTTCGGAGAATCTTTATCATTCTGAAAGTCAGAATCCGTGTATTCTATAAGGATCAAATCCTTAGCCCCATACACAAGCATGTAGTTCCTTGTTCTCCGAAGATACTTAAGGATTGTTTTAACCGTTGTCAAGTGTTCAAGTCCTAGATTGGATTGATACCTACTGACCATCCCAACTGCAAAACAGATGCCAGACCTAATACACAACATGGCGTACATAAGGCTCCCAACAGCTGATGCGTAAGGAATCTGTCTCATATCCTCAACTCCTTGAGGTGTCTTAGGACACTGTTCCTTAGACAAATGGATTCCATGTCTAAAAGGCAACAAGCCCTTTTTGGAATCTTGCATCTTAAACCTCGACAACACTTTGTCTATGTATGATGCTTGAGACAAGGCTAGTGTTTTATTCTTGCGGTTCCGGATAATCTGGATCCCAAGAACAAATTGCGCATCACCCAAATCTTTCATTTGGAACTGCGTAGCTAGCCATTCCTTGATGTCAGTAAGATAACCTACATCATTCTCAATGAGTAGGATATCATCCACATAGAGAATTAGGAAAGCGACAGAACTATTGATGATTTTCTTGTAGACACAAGGTTCATCATCATTCTGGTTAAAACGATAAGATCTGATAGCCTCATCAAATCTTATATTCCAGGACCTAGAGGCTCGTTTCAGTCCATAAATCAACCTTTTAAGCCTGCAAACCTTTTGCTCTTGTCTTGGTTTAATTTAATGAACCCTTTGGGTTGGTCCATGTAGATGCTTTCCTCAAGATTGCCATTCAAAAAGGCTGTCTTGACATCCATTTGTCATACCTAATAGTCATAATATGCGGCAATGACAAGAAGGATACGGATAGACTTTACCATAGCAACAGGTGAAAAGGTCTCCTCACAGTCAACTTCTTCAACCTGGGTATAACCCTTTGCTACTAGTCTAGCTTTAAAGGTTTGCACCTTCCCATCTACACCACGTTTTCTCTTGTAGATCCACTTACAACCTATAGGTTTTACCCCATCAGGCTTATTTACAAGATCCCAAACAGAATTGAAGTACATCGACTCCATTTCTTGGTCCATGGCTATGACCCATTTGTCTTTGTCTTTGTCAACCATTGCTTGATTATAAGTCAATGGATCCTCGCAGTTGTCATCTGGTATAACAACTTGGGTTTCAGCTAAACCCATCTAACGGTCAGGCTGTATCACAACCCTCCCACTACGTCGAGGCTTACTCAACCCTCCAACTCTTCTTCTTATTTCAATTATGTTATGTCTTTTCAGTTTGTTATTCAACTTTTTGATATATTTCAATAGTTAATTAGTTATCCAGACTAGGCTAACGACCTTCATGTATAACTTACTAATGGGTGAATAAAAGAAATGCATTCAGGATATGTTGGCAGTTGTTTTCTTCATAATTTTTATTGCAAAATGCTTACATAATTATCAACCATTCTTATTTAAGTAACAACATAGTTGGAGACAGGGAGGTTCTATTATATGTGGGAAAAAAGTAGAGAGAAGTAAGGGTGATACATAATCGCCAAAACAAGTTAGGGACAACGAGTTCTCTTGCAGGCAAAGGTAGGGTGTTAGTTGTTAAAGCAGTAGAACACAGAGGAAAGTATTTCTTCAAAAGGTCACTGCGTCTAAATTGTCATTAGAATCATGTAGCATTACCATTCACTTATTGATAATATAAAAGCATGAGGTGTCAGGCCAAAGTCTTAAGTCTTTCTTATCATTATTGAATTACAGTTCATTTTTAACTATTGTAGTTTGCAAAACTTTATCACAGAATTATTTTCTCCCAACTCACTTGCTTGAGAAGTAGCTGTTTAGTTTACTTGTCGCATCTAAAACTGATTATTTTAGTTCACATCTCTTTCCTATGGAGTTTAACCTTGGAATTCTTTCCATGTATTACTTGTTGGTGTTTGGTGTACACTTGCACTACCGCATTGGTGACTTCATAAGACATTCATATCATAGTAAACCTGACTCAAGTTTTTGGTGTTGTTTCCAAGGAAGGCAGCGTTTAACAAATTTTTCTATTTTATAGTTGAGAAGTATAAAAGTATAACTCACTTAAGTAGGATTTTAAAATCTCTCAAGTCTATTAAATTTACTTTGTTACGTGTATGCCTAGGACGACATGGCAGCAGAATACATTAGATTTGACTTAAAGATCGAGAGGACATACTACAAATGGTGAAGGCGCTAGCGCACTAGACAAATCATGGTAGATAACATGATAGAAAGGCCTAGGCATTTGAACGAGGAACCAGTAAATTTCATCCTATTAACACATGATAGAGAAAGAGAGATTTGAGATTATGCTATACCAAGGCTATGCAATTTCAACCGAGGAATAGTTACACTAGAGATAGCAGAGAAATTCGAATTGCAGTGATGTTTCAGATGCTCCTTGTTGCTGGAAAGTTTAGTGGTAGCGCATCAGAAACCCCGCACTCACACTTAAAAACATTTTTGGATGTCTGCAACAAATTTAAACATCTTGGGGTAACGAAAGAACAATGGCAAGTTATTTTATTCCCATACTAGCTCATTATGCGATGCAACAAAAATTTAGTTGAATTAGCTGTTGGGTTTTATGCCTTAAAACTCGTTGTTTGTAAATTTGTTCCAATTTTATCAATAAAATGTTATTGTCACTATTCATTCAAATGTTGTTGAATTTTATGTTGTTTGCCTTAAATTAACCCTAAATCCAATAAACAAACATCCTAAGTTGTATTATGTGTCTTGAACTGTAAGTGGAGACAAACGAGGATCAAATGTTCAAGAAACAACCTAAAAGGTCTATAGTATAGGGATGAGGTTGGGGAACCTTATCTTGGTGACATTATGGATACGACCCACTTTGTATTTGATACAAACACAATGATCCAACGCATTCGTGTAGGTGACATGCGATAGGGGGTATCCTATGTGATGAGTTCACATAAGATCGGATCTCGAATAGTAACCTATAGATATTTATGATAAAAAAAATGATGTCCATCCTCTCGTTCACGCTCCATTTGGTTTCTTGAATCCTCCAAAATGATGTCCATTCCTCTCGTTCTCCCCTATTAATCCTTTTCAAATCACAAAAAGTGGTATTTATTATCCAAAAAAATCTATGCACGTGTGTCAATTTCACTTTTCAAAGTTCGTAGCACCTAAGTGCCTAAAAGAGTGCCTAGCCACTGACATTTTGTCCTCCCGCACAATCTGTGCTGCTTAGGCACTGTAATATTTTTTTCAATTTGAAAGTTCTTGAACATTGACCTTCACAGTGTTGACTAAAAAAATAAAAATAATGCTGGAATTAAAATCCAAAAACTATAGGGAAACTAAACCAAACCAACATAAACAAGATATAATAAATGAATATAAAATGAATTTATCACAAATCCTGAGAAAAAGCATTGGAATGCAATTAAATGAGTGTTTTACTATTTGAAAGGTACTTTAGATGTATCATTGTGTTTTGGGAATAATTGTGATCAATCAACATACATAGAAGGTTTCAAGACACATATTATGTTGCAGATCTTGCAAAACAAGGTATTTATCAGGTCACTTTTTTTTTACTTGTATGGTAATGTGGACATTTGGAAGGTTGTTTTAAAGCCAATAGTTGTGTTATCAATAACTGAATCATAAATATATTTATGTTGAAGAAGTAGTTAACGAAGCTATGTGGTTGAAGTGAATTATTGGTGAGTTTGTGTTATAAGATTTTATTCCTATCATCCATTGTGATCGCTAGAGTGTTATTCATCTTGCGAAGAATCCATCTCATAATTAATGGTTTGAACAAATTAATATTATTAAATTTCATTTTATAGGGGATTTCGTTGCTTAGAATGAAATTATACTGGTCAAAATTCATATGGATAAGATTTTTCAATTATACTCATAACTCACACGTTTAAATACCTATTAAATTAGTTGAATGTAAAGAAAGAAGGATAGAAAAATTTAGAGAATCGGCTTACTAGGTTAAGATATTCTTCTCATAAGTGAGATTTGATAAAAATGACCTGGCATATCTTAAGGTTAATAAAGGGGCATTTAAGTATTTTACATAAAGGGAAGCTTTTGGAATTGGGCTAATCTTCCTCCTTTAGTGTTTGCTTCAAGAGTTTGGATATCGAATCGAGTTTATGTATAACATTGTATGTCTCCATAAACTAGTTGATCTTAAAATCACCAATCAAACAAGTGGAATCAATATTAAACGGGGAGGATACTGACTTTACAAGGGCTTGAACACAGGACCTCCTAGACCACCTGCTCTGATACCATCTTAAATCACCAATAAAACTAAAAGTTTAAGCTGATAGTTTATGGTAAATTTAATTATATCACATAGTCTCTAACAGTTAGAAACACAGTGACGTGGGTATTAATTTTGAAGTTTCTTAACTCAGTCAAGATTTAAGGTATTTAGCATAGTTGTTGACGTGACTCAATCTATATGCATTGAGTGAAACGATTCTATTCTATTCCTTTTGTACCTTGTAACTTTGATTCTCTTAATAATAAAGTTGGTTCTCAAAGTAAATGTAGACTAAAATATTGAACCACTATATATTTTGGTGTTGATTTTCTTTTGCCTTGTTGATTCCATAACTGCAAATTTGCGTTCTATTTTGCGCATATTAAAGTTTGGTTTATAACAGTGTGCAAGCATCCAATTTGTTGAACTATATTATTAGATTTGCTCGTAAAAATAGTAATGGCAAGTTACACTGATACTTCCTCTTTCAACTACATGTTGAGCTTCTTTGTTTCATTTGAAAGAAATGTGTCTTGTAAGAAGATATAATTAACTTTTGTAACATGCAACAAATTAAAACGTTATTAAAATGATGGCTTATATGACATAAATATTATTATTCGCTTATGAACTTATCCCCATAAACAAAACAAGTCATTAAAGAATTATCTTGATATGATATCAAAGGTTACTAAATAACTTTTACACACACTAGTTGTCATCATGCAAAAGTAAAGGGAAATTGTAAAAGCGAATAAGATTAGTATGTTAAAAGTATACTTTATAAGACAAAAATTAGAAAGAATTTATGTATAACCACAACTAATATGCTATATTCTACAAAAATATATAAATATACTCAAACAAGTGGGACCCTGCCTTTTAAGTAATCAAACCCTTCAACCAAGAACTTTTGGTTTTCTTTTTTTACACTTCCAATCAAAGAATCATATTCCCAAGAAACTAGACAGCAAGACGCATTTTATACAATGGATAACTCTTAATATTTTTCAGTAGCCATTAATCTTATCACCTACTATACTACAACTTTTACTAGTTCTATAAATACTAAAACCCAAAACTAAGCAAGGCATCACATAGTAATTTTCATTATATTTTAGAGATTAGAATGACTCTTGGATTGGGAATTGGCTTCCAACTTGGTTTATTCGACCGTCTCGTTCGTCCGAAACCGGGGCACCATTGTCATGGCAAGTGGGTAGTAATCACAAATATTGAATCAAATTGTGTACAAGAAGTTGCAAAGTATGCAGTGGTAGAGTACAACAATCGACATAGACAAAATTTGACATACAAGTGCACATATGCAGCTTGGTATTTGGACATAAATGAGAGAACCGTGAAGTACCGTCTGCATATTCAAGTGGCACGCTCTTGTGGGCGTGTGGAAAAGTATGAAGCTATTGTGTTGGAACAGAGCACTGACTGTGGAAGAAAGTGGACACTTGAATCCTTCAATCATGCGTAAGTGATATCAAATATATCCTTTTAAATTCATCATATCTATCCCACTTATGTTGTAATGGATTTGATGATCTACATATATATTATATATTATCAAATAGTAATAAAATAAAAGTCTTATAAGTAATCATCTCTCTACGCTTAAACTACATATCATTAATATATTGTTACCAATATAAATTAAAACTTCAAATATATCATCATTTTTTTTTCAAAGGATTTCTTTTTAATTTATTATTAAATATATTAACATTTTTTTTTTAATTTCTTTTCTCTTTCTTTCGTTAATTTATTATTTAAATAATTATAAATATGCTTTTTAAATATTAATAAATTGTTTTTTATGGTTAATTCTACTAATAAACGATAATTATTTTTTGAGTTTCATTTGTTTATATATTTATATTAAAAAAATAGGTTGAAATGTCATTGTTGTTGTACTTTGAGTGTTATTTTATTTTAGTCTAAACTTAATCTCTATACAGTCAACAAAACCTTAAAATTAATTTATAGTATTCGTTTATTATTAATTTTTTCATAAAAATTTATTTTATCACCAATATTTTTTTTTTAGTTTAATAGTTTAACCTAACATGAGGTTGTGTGTGAATTTAGAGTTTCGACACTTTGGTGATAAATTCTTTTATTATATTTATATAACATAGGATTGTGCCTAAATTTGGACCTTCGCTATTTTGGTGATAAATTCGTTTATTATAATTATATAACCTAATTTTTTGGCCCCTAAACATTACTATTTAGATCCACATGTAGACTAACATATCTCAGGTTAGTCTTTGTCCACTCCAAAAAACAACATAACCTTGTGTTGGTTTTCTTAGTTTAGTATTTTAGTATTTATAGAACTTCATTATTTAGAAAAAAGTGAGATTTCAATTTAATTTGGAGAAGACTAAATATATATAAATGATTATAAATTTATCGTTCTATCCTAAATATATAAACTTAAATGTAGAAGAAAATATACCAAATTGATTTTGTCCAATTGTACCCATATTGACAGTTTGATAACTCCACACAAATTCTTTTCTACTGTTTGCATAGGTACTGATGTTGAATTCTTTCTGTTCTGGAAGCTAATATCTTACATAGTATGACAATGAAAATATCTCAATAAAACTAATGAAAGAAAAATAAATCAAAACTATCAAAGTGTTCTAAAAATGGGAGGCATAACTAGGTATTCATATTTTACCAAAATATATAATAATAATAATAATAATAATTATTATTATTATTATATGTATATGAATATAAAAGGAATTTAATATGAATATATATATAAATAATATTAATAATTAAAGGAAAATGAAATTGGGATACATATAATATAAAAGAAAAGAAAACGAAAATATATGGGAAATATTATTCAAGAAGAAAGTGGATGAGGAGAAAGAAGATTGGAGAATTTATAATCCAATGATATTTTTCATTATCCACCAAAAGCCACTATTTATAGGCTATTTGGCATGAAACAAGTGGATCAATTTTGGAAACCACACACGAGTAGGCTTATGACACATGGATTGCACAATGCATTGACATCTATTTTATAATTATCCATAATACTCCTCTTTAGATGCTCATTTATATAAAATATGACTTGTTAAAATCTTATTAGGAAAAAACCAATGAAAGAAAATCTAGTGAAGAAGAAAAAAGTACATATTTTATATAATTTAAAAGAATACAATATATTTGTTCCCTCCTCATGAAGTGCACCAATTTTTCATAGGTTGCAATTGGTAATGTCTTTTAAAATAAGTCTGTCAAGTTATCCTTTGAACAATTTTGTTGTACACCGATACCACAATTTTCTTCAAGATCATGGGTGTATCAAAGTTTCAATGATATATGTTTTGTCCTATCTCATTTGATATATCCTCCTTTGATTTGGGTTGTACATGTTGTGTTGTCTTCATATAATATTGTCGGAAGATGTTTAATACAAGACATGCCTCTTGTTTCACGAATGTGCTTAATCATTAATCTTAGTCATACACATTCTCGACTTGCCTCATGAATTACGAGGATTTCAGCATGATTTGAAGAAGTAGTCGTGAATAGTTTATTTCATTGATTGTCATGATATAACGGTACCTTCATATGTAAATAGATAACATGTTTGAGATCTAGCTTTGTGTGGATTAGATAAATATCTAAAATCTGCATAACCAACTATATCAAAATTGGATTTGTTAGAATAAAACAACCTCATATCAATCGTTCCTAAAAAATAACGAAGTATATGTTTAATTTCATTCCAGTATTGTTTTATTGTACAAGAACTTTATCTCGCTATTAAATTTACTGAAAATGAGATATCTAGTCTTATATTATTAGTAAGATATATAAGTCCGCCAATTGCACTAAGATATGGTACTTCAGGACCAAATAGTTCTTCATTATCATCTCGAGGTTGAAATATATCTTTCCTTACATCAAGTGAACGGATTTCCATTGGAATGTTTAATGGATGTGCTTTGTCCATATATAACCTTTTCAAAAAAATTTCTGTATAAGTTTACTGATGAACAAATATCTCATCTGCTGAGGGTTCAATTTGTAAGCCAAGACAAAATTTGGTTTTTCGCAAATCTTTCATCTCAAATTCTTTTTTAAGATATTTTATTTCCTTTGATAACTCTTTAAGAGTTCCAATTATATTTAAGTTATCAACATATACAATTATAATAGCAAATCGTGTTTGTGATTTCTTTATAAAAATACATGAGCATATTGGATTATTTTGATATCCTTCTTTCAACAATATCTACTCATGCAATTATACCACATTGGTCCTGATTGTTTTAATTTATATAGTGATCTATGTAACTTTATTGAATATAATTCTCGAGAATTTGATTTATATGTTTCTAACATCTTGAATCCTTTTGGGATTCTCATATAAATGTCACTATCAAGAGATCCATATAAATATGTCGTGACTACATCCATTAGATGCATGTCAAGTTTTTCATATACAGTCAGACAAATTAGATTTCTTAATGTTATTGCATTCACCATAGGAGAATATATCTCCTCATAATCAATACCAGGTCATTGCGAGAATCCTTGTGCAACAAGTCTCACTTTATATCTTGTAACCTCATTCTTTTCATTTCTTTTCCTTACAAATACCCATTTATATCTCACAGGTTTGACATCTTCTGGTGTCCGGACTACTAGTCCAAAAACCTCATGTTTTGAAAGTGAGTTTAATTCTACCTGCATTAGTATTTTCCATTTAAGCCAATCATTTCTACCGACATTTTTGGATAGATTTTGGATCAAAATCATAATCTTCATAAATAATATCATGAACAACATTGTAAGCAAAAATGTTGTCAACAACTATATCCTTTCGGTTTCATATATTTCCTGATAAAACATAGTTTATAGAAATTTCATTATTATCCTCAAGTATTTGTCTTTCATCAATATTTTTATCCGTAGTTGTACTATGGATTTCTTCTAGAACATCCATATCCTTTTACTAGATCATTTTGATTATTGACTACTTTTCTTTTACGCGGATTTTTATCTTTGGAACTCATAGAGTCTACCACGCTTCTAGCGTGCCCCAGACTCATTATTGACAACTTATTGTATTGGGATATTAATTTTCGATGAGGCATTTTCAGTTGGTATAAATGATTCCGCTACTTTCTTAGCATCTATAAATGTATCTGGTAATTGATTTGTTATATTTTGTAAAAGAATTATCTTTTGAACTTCAATATCACATTGATCTGTACGTGGTCTAAATGAGAAAATAATGATGCATCCCACGTAATTTCTTTTTCCAACTTCCTAATTCCTCTCCCCAATGTTGGAAAATTTATCTCATTAAAATGTTAATCAGCAAATCGTGCAAGAAATAAATCTCCCGTCAGGAGTTCAAAATATTTAATAATTGATAGGAAATTAAACCCAACTAGATTCCTAACCTCATTCTAGGGTTTATCTTAGTACATTGTGGTGGAGCAATTGAAACATATATTGTACATCCAAAAATTCGTAGATGAGAAATATTTGTTGTTGGTCATAAGCCAATGACATTGAAGAGTACTTATTATAAGTTACTGCTCTAATGCATGCTAGTGATGCAACATGCAAAATAGCATGTCCCCATACAGTTGTTGGAAGCTTTGCTCTCACAAGCATTGATCTAGCAATTAATTGCAAGCGTTTTATAAATGATTATGCTAAACCAATTTGTATATGAACATGAGCTACATGATGTTTAACATTTATTCCAATGGTCATATATTAATTATTGAATTCTGAAGATGTAAATTCAACAAAATTATCAAAACGAATGGTCTTAATTGTATAATCAGGAAATTGTGCTCTCAATTTTATTAATTGAGCAAGTAACTTTACAAATGCAAAATTTCGACTTGATAGTAAACATACATGTGACCATCTGTTGGATGAGTCAATCAGTACCATGAAATATCTAAATGATCTACTTGGTGGTGTCGCCATGTACCTGCAACGCGGAGCGACCGACATCCTCGAAAAAGGGATATTTAAAAGGAGTCACCACCAATCTTTTTTATGGTGTGATTGGGCACCAAAATAGAATAAAACAACATTCTTTTAAAAAAAATGATATGCGAAAACCAAATTTGGATTCGGGAGTTGTTTCTGTATGGATAAGTGTTAACACCCTACAACACCCGTTTAAAACGGTGGCCAAATTTAATCTTGAATTGCAAAAACATTTAGAAGAAAGAAAAAAAAAATTGTTTAGAAAAATGAGATTTAAAAAAGAACAATGTCTTATTTTACCCCTCATTACTCTAATATTTGGAGTCATGACCCCATAAAAATAAGTGGATTAAAATCCATCAATTTGGCTATAATGAAATTATTCCCAAGATTTTAGAAATAATATCACATCAAAAAATGAGAAAAAAATTACAATTCCTCAAATCAATCATAGGATAACCTCTTATAAAATAAAGTTTTTTTAAAAAAATTATTAAATTAATTTTTTTCTTGGGACCAAAATCTCGGACTCCAAAGATAATGATTCCTCACCTCAAGAATTCTAGAAAATTGGACTTTCAAATAGTTCTAGATTCCGTCGTAGGAATTTTTTTTTTAGAAATAAAAAAGACTTTTTTTAAAAAACCAAAAAAAAAGTTAGAAGTAAAAAATTAGTTTTTTTTTTTTAAAAAAAAACTTTTATAAACTAAATTAAAAATTTGAAAATAAGTTTGAAAAACACAATTTGAAAGCATAATCAAAATTAAATTAAATTCAAATGAAGGAAAATAAGAATGCAAATTAAAGACAGATTATGTTGAACATAACGAATTGATCCTAACAAATAAATATTGTGCATAAATATGTTAACAATTAATAGAAAAAAAACAAATATTGATATCGGACTTTCAAATATTTTTAGATTCTGTCATCGACATTTTTTTTAAAAAAACAGAATGGATTAAAAGATCATAAACCATATATTAATTAGTATGCATATATCAATTCTACACCAATATGACAAGAAAATATACTTACATTTAAATTAAAAAAAAGTAAAAAATAAATGATAGAAAAAAAGGAAAGATGATCAAAGGAATACAACTAAATTCTTTTTAAAAAGAAGGTATAAGAATTTATTTATTTTTTTTTTTCAAATACAGAAGAAATTGACAAAATAATAAAGAAAAGAAATTATATATAAAAAAAAGTTGAGTGGTTAACTCTAGAAAGAGTGTCCACCCTTTTACTTGTAAGCACATATATACATATAAAATAAATAAAATGCATTACAATTGTCGCAAAAAGAAAAATCATAAAGAAAAAAAAATTAAATAAAAAAAAAAACATGCCTACGCAGATGGAGTGAGATGGGCGACATCAATCCTCCTCTTCTTATATATATATATATAGTAATAATAGTAATAAGAATAATAGTTATATGTGTACAAAATAAATGAAAAGAAATAAGAAAAAGAAATTGACTTGACTGACCTAACTTAAAAAATTAATATTATTATATAATAATAATAACATACATAATTTAAAGACTGATGCAAACTTAAGAAAGAAAGAATAAATTAAAAAAGAAATGTGTCGTCCACCCACTTACCTTTTTTAAAATATATATATATATATATATATATATATATATATATAATATCAATAATAATAGTAGAAATAATAAATATAAAAACATACCACAAAACAAAAACCCTTCACACTCCCACTCCTCACTCTTTTTCTTTATTTTTCTAAAACAGTAATGAGGAATAACAAAAGTAAAATATAAAAAAAATTATCATAAGGAACGATTTAGAGCACAAAGCAAACGAAAGTAAGTAGAGATTCGCAGTAAAGGAAAATGTGTTTTTAGTAATAAAATGAAAGTAAAAACTCGTAACAACCCTCAATTGTTGTTTTTCAGGGACGTTCGAGAATAGAGATGACAATCTAAGAGTGGAGACGAAGGACATACAACTAGTTTGTTGCTTGAGGTGTGGACCCTTGGGTCAAAACCCTACCAAATGCAACCCCTAACTAAACTAGTATTGCTCTTGTTGCGCTCTAAGTTTTGTTTGTAAAAAAAATGCTCTAAAATAAAAGAGACACTTACTCTGTAACAACACCTTTTGTAATATGGTGGTGGTTGGATTGGTACTGTTTTGTAGTTTTTTTTTTTTTTTGGAATCTCCTCTCAGGGTTTTAAAAGAAACGACGGCTTATTTAAAAAAAAGATTGTGGTCTTCCAAAAAAACGTGTTCGCCCAATGAAGGAAATGCTCCCCTTATATACTAAAACCAAAGATCAAAATTATGAAGGAATAATATAATATAATATCAAATAACACTCAAATGAAAAAACAAATATTTGATTGAATTATTCTTTCCTAAATTTTAAAATTTTATTCGTCAAATTACAAAAAATTTCCAAATGGAGGAAATATATTGATTTAATTAAAAATACCAAATTGATAAATATCTACTTTTGGTATAAAAAAAATTAGGTCAACAAAAATTGGGTCTAATTGATTTTAACAAAATCTCACTTATTTAATTTGGTTAATTAATTTTACCAAATATATTCCTTTTCTTTAAATTCCTTTTTCTTTAACAAAACAAAAATAAAAAATAAAAATATATATATATTATTAATCTAACACTTTAATTAAAAATAAGTCGGACAAAAATAGGTGGCTATAGCATGCCCCCCTCCGTACATCTTGTAGAAGTAGAAAGTGAACGAAGGTATAGACACTGTTTTGTTTGGCTAAAGGTTAGATACATACATGACCATATTATGAAAGTGTATAAGGGAAAGCTTGTTGGAAGTCATGAATGCAATCAACACTATGTATAGTATATAAGATAAACGTTGGGGGCCAGGGATAAACAAGCGTCACTGCAACAAAAGAGGTGTCAAGGGCCAGGGATAAATAAGCACCACATGACAAAGTTAAAGAGACATACTGAGGGCTAGGGATGAACAAGCGTCATTGCAACAAAAAAAAAGTGTCAAGGGTCAGGGATAAACAAGCGCCACATGACAAAATAAAATACGCCGAGGGCCAGGGATAAAAAATGCCACTACAGCAAAAGGTGTCAAGGGTCATGGATAAACAAGCGTCATTGCAGCAAAAAAAAAAGGTGTCAAGGGTTAGGGATAAACAAATGCCACATGACAAACAAAACGACATTGAAAACAAGGACATACCTTGTTTAAGCACACATATATGCGTGTATATGCACATTTTGACAAATTCAACACCGTTACTTTATCCTTCTTTTATTTTTTAAAAGGTTGAAGCCCATAAAATAGCTTACTTTCAAAAAGGAAGTAATAGAACAAAATGTTCGACACAAACCAGTTCACTAGACTGGAAGACCTCATGAATTCATTTCCAGACCAAACAAAAGCCTTCCACCGGGCTTTACAAAACAAAACCAGATAAAGGGTAGCTCCTATGACCAGAAGTTACTAATCTTTTACGCGTAATATTTATTGACAAAATCTGCATTTAGTGGATTGGGTAGATCATTGCCTTCCATGTCAATCAAAACCAAAGCGCCACCTGAGAATGTCATTTTTACCACATATGGCCCTTCGTAGTTGGGTGCCCACTTCCCTTGTGATCCTTTTGAAATGGCAGGATCCTTTTTAAGACCAAATCCCCTTCTTGAAAGCAACGTTGGCGTACTTTCTTGTTGTAAGCCTTCCCTCTGGTATAATTGCCCTCTACACAATGTAGTCATTCTTCTTTCTTCAATGAAGTTTAATTGCTCGTACCTTGTTTGAGCCCACTCTGCTTTTTCTAACTCCGCCTCTTAAATCACTCTGAGAGACGGAACTTTGACTTCAAAAGGCAAAACTGCCTCCATTCCGTATACTAAAGAAAATGGAGTTGCCCCAGTAAAAGTGCAAACGGAGGTTCGATAGCTGTGTAGAGCAAAAGACAACATCTCATACCAATCTTTGTACGTGGCAGTCATCTTCTCAACAATATTCTTGATATTCTTGTTTTCCGCTTCTACGCCTCCATTCATCTTAGGTCGGTAAGGAGTAGTATTAGAGTGCCTAATTTTGAATTGAGTACACAACTCATCCATTAACTTGTTATTCAAGTTTTTTTTGCATTATTAGTGATGATCCGTTTAGGCAAGTCATAATGACATACAATGTCTCTTTTTATGAATTTGAGCACGACTTACTTAGGGGTTGTTTGGGGAGCTGAGTGGGTTATAATAACAGGAGGTTATAATAGTTTATGGGTTATTATAGTCTTTGAAACATATAATATTATTTAAAATGCAGAGTAGTATAGTCTGGGGTTATAATAGTCTGTGTTTGGGGTGCAGAGTATTTCATAGGTTATTATAACACGGGTTATAATAACAAATGGGCCAAACAGGCCCTTATTGACGCTTCTATATGAGGTAGCTTCTACTCACTTTGTGAAATAGTCAATGGCTACCAGAATAAAGCGGTGGCCATTTGATGCTTTTGGTTCAATTGGTCCTATCACATCCATACCCTACATAGAGAAAGGCCACGGAGTCGTTAGTACATGAAGAGATGAGGCTGGAGTGTGCATTTTATCTGCATACATTTTACATTTATGACATTTCCTTGCATATTTAATGTAATCTGATTCCATGGTCAACCAATAATAGCTAGCACGTAGGACTTGCCTCGCCATCATGTGCCCATTTGCATGAGTCCCGCAAACTCCTTCATGCACTTCTTCCACTATCTTTTTGGCCTCCACTTCATCAACACACCTTAGCAAAGTCATGTCATGATTTCTTTTATATAACACTTCCCCGTTAAAAAAGAAACTCATGGCTAACTTCCTGATCTTGCGCTAATTATTTTCGGATGCCCCTAGTGGGTATTCTCGACACATAATGTAACATTTAATGTCGTGATACTAGGGCCTCCCATCTGGTTCTTCTTCAATACTCAAGCAGTAGGCTGGCACTTCTCGCTTTCGAAATCTCAAAGGTTGAATCTCCTTATCACGATCTAGCTTGAACATGACAGACAAGGTGGCTAATGCGTCTACAACTTGATTACTATTTTGTGGAACATGTTCAAACGTGATTGACTCAAATGATTGAGCCAAATCTCAAATATACTTATTGTATGGGATTAATTCATGGTCCCTTGTTTCCCATTCTCTATTCAATTGATGTATCACCAAAAGATAATCTCCAAATGCTTGCAATTTCTTTATCTTCATGTCAAATGTAATTTGAACTCCCATACTGCATGCCTCGTATTGATGGAGATCTGATCTCCTTGAGCAGCAGAAACGTGTTTGGAATCGTAATATGCAAGTTTGTTTTGCTTGAAATGCAAAAACCCATACATTGATAAAACATAACAAACATGGAAATCTAATCTAATTAGGCATGCATACAAACATGCTTTTATTGGATTTTATGTCCTAAAACTCGTAGTTTGTAATTGATAAACATTTTTTCGTGTTTCTTCTTCGATTAAATTGTTATTGAATTAATATACCATAATCTTGAATCTAATAAACTAAGGTCCCGAGGCTATTTAATGTAGACTTGAACTTTATGTGATGACATAAAACATGGATCAAGTTCGAGTATATAGCCTAAAATGGTCTATAGTATAGGGATAAGGTTGGGCGCCTTATATTGGGGACACTATGGATGCGGCCTACTTTGTAGTTAGTACAAACGATGTGATCCTAAATCGTTTATATAGAGATATGTAAGTGGGGGCATCCTATGCAATGAGTTTGTATAAGACTGGACCACGACTTAGTCACTTTTGCTTTATAACACCATTTACTGTATAAAACTGACTAATTCAATTTTGATGACCTAGGTAACTCAATCTCAATCCTGAGCTAACTATGAACTCCTATTTATTCGGGATTATCCTTAGATCTCGCATGGGTGAGAGCACCAACAAATACTGGCTCAATAAGCCTCCCATTTCGGGGTAAGACCGGATAGATAGCTGGGGACATAGGGTGCAAGACAGAATTTACTCCTACCCGACTCTAGGGATAGTAGATAGGTTGTTCCCTTAAGTGCTGACTTCGGAACTAGAACAAGGGGGCCCACCCTCTCACTAGGCTGAGAGGGACTAGATTTGTTGGTTGGACCACAAATCAGTTGTTCTATAGAGGTTTAGTGGGACTTAAGGAACAAGAAGTGTTCTCGGGGGTAAAATAATATTTTGACCCAGCCAAGACCACGAACAACCAGTGAAGGATTGACTTACTGGTTACGGTTATATCAGGTGGACAGAAATATATCTATAGTGAGGGGAGTGCAACTACGAGACTTTAGTGGAATGACCCGTTAGTTAACAAAAGTTGATTAATTAGGTTAAAGAGTTTGACCAGTTAATCTCGGATTGTTGGAGCCCATGATCTGTAGGTCCATTAGGTCCCCCTGCTAGCTCTTATGGATTAAACTTAGAACAGTATAATGGATTAATTCGAATTGTTCGAATTAGGAAAGGAGTTTTAAACCGACAAGTATATGTGATATAGCTATCGATTTTTTATGACACAATATATTCAAATGTGATTTGAATTTTAAAAATATGAATGCGGATTCATGTTCGGGTGGTCAAACTTAGTCAAGAGGGTCAAAATCGTAAAAAGTCAAAGGGTTGACTTTTTGGCTCGGGAAAAGAAAAGACTTTTTTACCCTTGACTAGAGTTAGTGGAATTATCCAAGTTTTTCTTGGACAATCTCGCTAACTTAAGTTGATTATGTGTAAACATTATAGAATGACACATAACCCACTTTAGTTAGTGAGGTGTTGCATTTTGGTGAGTCTTGGGCATGCATTTGATGCATGTAATTTCTTTATAAATAGGTTTGTTTTCAAAACAAAGAGGTCTTTTTGCTGAATTTTGAATTTTTCCAAAAGAAGTCTCAACAAAATACTTCTTTTCCTTTCCTCACACAAAACTTTCAACCTCCCATTCTTTCCTTTTCAATACTTCATTCACCAGGTCCCACAACCCGGTTCTGAGTCTAGGAGATAGCGGTGAAGCTCTAGTGGTTGTCCGGTTGTGTTCGATTTTTGCTTTGGCAAGGAGGAGAGAAGAAATTGAGCTACAAAGGTTGTATATTCTTCCCTTTTTTAGTTTACCATTTTTTGTATGTTGGCATGTTAATTTCTATTAAGTTAGATGCAATTAGAGTGTCATTAGATTCTTATTCCGCTGCGTATGTCTCGTGTTCGATCATGTGGCATAACAATTATATAATGAAAAACGAGAAGTTGCAGACGCATTAGCCACTTACGTCGAGGTATTCTCAACTCTTGAGAAGGATGTGACTGACCAGATGTACTAGTTTTATCTACTACTTTAGTAGATGAACTAGTTTTATCTGTGGCGTCTTTGGAAAGTTCATTTAATACTAGTCTACTGCGAGGTTGATGACTTCTTATGTGGTCTTCCTCTAAGAATGTTGCATTTGTCGACACAAAAACCTTATTCTCTTGAGGATCATAAAACAAACCACCTTTTGTTTCTTTTGGATAACCTACAAATAGGCATAACTTTGAACAACGTTATAATTTTTTAAGATTTTGCACCACAACGTGCGTTGGGCATCCCCAGATCCTAATGTGACGTAAACTACCTTTACGCCCTTTCCATAACTCATAAGGTGTGTCTAACACACTTTTAGAGGGAACATTGTTCAAAATATAGACAACAGTTTCTAATGCATGTCCCCAAAAGGAATCAAGTAACTTAGCAAAACTCATCATTGAGCGAACCATGCCCAACAAGGTTATGTTTCTTCTTTCAGATACACCGTTTTGCTGAGGCATATTAGGTGCAGAGAGTTGTGACTTGATTCCATGTTCTATCATATAGTCTTGGAATCTTAAGTCCATGTACTCCCCACCTCGATCTGATCGAAGTGTCTTAATCATTTTACCTAACTGGTTCTCAACCTCAGTCTTATATTCTTTGAACTTTTCAAAAGAATCAGATTTGTGATGCATTAGGTAAATATGACCATACCTTGAATAATCATCAATGAAACTGATGAAATATTCATACCCACCTCGAGGTTTGACATTCATTGGTCCACAAAGGTCCGAATGTACGAGCTTTAAGGGTATTTTTGCTCTGAGACATTTTCCAGTAAAAGATCTCTTAGTCATTTTTCCCTCAAGACAAGACTTACATGGAGGTAAAGAATTGTCTTCTAACTGATTTAGGAGTCCATTCTTAACCAATCTCCCAATCCTATTGAGATTTATGTGACCAAGTCTTAAGTGCCATAAATAGGCATTGGAAGAAACTTCTTGTCTTTTATTCTGAGTTTCGGCTGTTCTAAACATCTCAGTATTTAAGGCAAATTTTGCTTTAGTTGGTCTTAACTTATATAATTGTTTTCTAGTATAGCAGAACAAATTTGAATACCTTTTCTGAAAATGAACGCTTCTTTGATTTCAAAGGATATTTTATACATTTGTTCTAATATACACGTGATAGATATTAAGTTTCGTATCATTTTAGGAGCATACAAAACATCTTTAAGTATGATATATCTATCATCGAAATACAACTTCAAGTCTCT
Source organism: Trichosanthes cucumerina (assembly GCA_036507285.1). NCBI lineage: Eukaryota > Viridiplantae > Streptophyta > Magnoliopsida > Cucurbitales > Cucurbitaceae > Trichosanthes > Trichosanthes cucumerina. The sequence continues at coordinate 57,832,789 of CM071844.1, forward strand.
CACTGCATTGCCCGAGACAACCTCTCCTGTTCCAACCTTGAGGGTGATCTCGCCTTCTTTTAGCTTTTTCCAGGAACTAGTTTCCTGAAAAGAGAAGCAAATATGATTAGTGGGGACCCTGAATCCAATATCCAGGTTGAGGTATCATACTCCACTAAACATGTTTCAACAACTAGTAAATCATATTTACCTTGTGCTTTTTTTTCTGCTTTTTTCTCAGCGAGGTACTTTGGGCAGTTCCTCTTCCAGTGCCCGTTTTGGTCGCAGTGAAAACATTTTTCTTTTTCTGCAACTTTCTTTCCCTTTTTTGTCATGGGAGCATTCCCCTTGCCATTCTTTTTCATTTGAACATTCTTGTTCTTTAAAGGTCCAACTTTAGTTTTAGAGGACGATCCTCTTAATACTTTCCTGGTGGTGACAACATTTGCCTCCACCTCTTTCCCCTTAGCTTTTGTAAGAGTTTGAAAACGTTGGACTTCGTTAAGAAGGGTTGTCAGATTAAACTCTATTTTATTTAGAGAAGCATTCGTCTGAAATGGTATGAAGCTCTTCGGACGAGACTCCATTATAAAGCTAACCTGATTTGCCTCGTCGATGGCGCCACCATTTACTTCAGCAATATTGAAGTAGACCATCATGTCTAGGACATGTTCTCTAACAGAGGTCCCTTCCTTCATACGCTTGTTGTAAATGTACTTAATAGCCTCGTGTCTTAGAACCGATGACGGTTGCCCGAACATCTCTTTTAACAAATCCATGTTAGCCTTAGCTGTGCCCAAGGATTCGTATTTCTTAGCCAATACATCAGTCATGCTGGCAAGAATATAGACACGGGCTTTATCGTTAGCCTTAACCCATCGATCATAAGCTTCCCGACTAGTTCGGTTAGTATTTGAGGCAGGGGCCTGAGGGCATTCCTCAGTTAAGACAAATCTCAAGTCATCTATTACTAGTATTGTATTCAGATTTGTTTTCCATGTTGTGTAGTTGTCGCCGTTAAGTTTTTCAGAAGCTAATAGTTGAACTAAAGAGCTTGTCATGCTGAAAAAAGATATCATTTTTAGTAAAAAATATTAACCTTTATAATCCAATCAAGTTTAGCAAAAAATAATGTACCCATCATTATTATGTTTGCAACGATATTTCAACAGTTTAGAATAACCTTCACCGAGGGGTGACCGACCATTCCTCCATTGTACTAAGACTATCTTGACTAAATACTATCACCAGAATAACTCTTATTCCTATAGTAACTTAGTTATCGCTCATTTGGTCGAGAATTTGCTAACATTTAGTAATTCTTGTAAGTGTAACCTTCCATTTTCAGACCTCAAAGATCAGGATCATTATGCTCCCGAAATTGGAAAGACAAGAATGAAAGTGGACCTGAGAGACCCTATCTATTTTTGGAGTTCGCGGTGTTCCGAATCCTATAATACAACCCTCCGATTGGTAAGGTCGCTCCAGGGCAGACATGCAGGTGCATTATAGGAATCTCACGGTGCGACCTAATGGAAGAGATCGTAGGATGCGTTGACACACCTCCTTCTCCCACTTACTATGAACGACTTCCCCTATTCACCTTGATATTGACTCATGCAAACACTCTCCGAGTGGAGTCCGCTCCCAGGGCGGCCCAAAGCCAAGCATGAATCTCACGGTGTGAACTCTTAGGGACGCTAGAGTTAAAAGTACATTATTTCTCTCTAGCTAAAGTGTTCTAGAAGGTTAGGGTATAAATTACTTAGCAATATATTTCGGCTAACTAAAACATATCCTAAGTCTAGGCGAAACATCCGAGTATAACATTTATACTGAATTTTAACCTACGATGTCTAGGTGATAAACAAATTTTATTACCTCACACCGCTCACGCATGCTCATAAACCCGATTTAACCTAACTCAGACGCCGACTCGATCTCCAGGTAGAAGGTGTTCCGTGAACCGTTAACTTAAAAACCTTTCAACCTTAGTCATCTTATCTGACTTTTTGCCAAGATCTTGTCGGGTGAGTTTTCTTGTAACTCCGATTTTACAAGATATCGACCTAATTTCTATGAAAAAGAGATTGTCGATGGTTAACCTAAGTGAGCATGCATCTTATCTTTGTTATAGATTTAAAAAGTCTAATTGATTTTATAACACTTATAAAAAAAATTGACAAATCTATAACAACTTTAGTCTTAACAATTAAACTAAAGAGTAAAGAAGGAATACCTTTGTAGATTTGCAGGAACTTCTTGCTCCAAGCAAATTCCAGTAAATCAGCAACCTAGGAACTCCTCTATATTTTCAAGCAGGAACACTACCACTTGGATAAGCCTCTATCCTCTGAGTTCTGCTTAGACCTTTTCCTTTGGTGGGAAGGAACCAACAATTGAAGAATTGTGAATGACAGTGGGTTAGAGAGAGGGAGAATTGTTCTTCTGTGTGTTTGCAATTCGCCAAATGCCAGATAATAAAAAAACTATTGATCTTCAACCCCCTTCTCCCTGTTAAGCTATCGATAGGGAGAAGGTGAGGGGTAGTGAGAACGTGTCTGGATGACACGTTCCCTCATTTTATCATTAAAATAATGAAATAATAACTAAATCATATTTAAGTATTAATTTAAATCATATTTAAATAAAAAAATTAAATATCATATATTTAATTTAGATTAAATCACATTTAATCAATATGCCCCTCTAACCTATAGTTTTAATGCAAATCTAATACACTTAAATTTAACTTATAGTTTACAAATATGAATCACATTCACATTTGAATTTAATATTTGAACTCTTTCAAATATTTAGTTCTCTCACATAATTTAATATGAATCATATTCACATTAAATTTATAATATATAGTTCCAAAACTATATATTATATCGTATCAATATACATTAAGTTTATTCCCGTATGAATTTGAACATTTCAAATTCAAATGATCTAAGAACCCTTTACGAGCTAGAAGGTGGACCTAATGGACCTACAGATCAGAAGCACCAACGATACGAGATCGCTCGGTTAATCTCATTAACCTCCCAACCAACATTCGTTAACTGCGGGAACACTCCACTAAAGTCCCACAATTGCACGTTTCTCACTGCAGATATATTTCTGTGTCCACGGATATTGACCAATAACAACAAGTCAATCCTTTACGAATGTTCGTAACACCAGCTAGGTCAAATTACCGTTTTACCCCTAGGTTACATCTTGTGCCTTAAGTACCAGTGCTCCTCTAATGAACAATTTGTTTGTGGTCCTACCAACAAACAGAGTCCCTCCCGGACCAATGAGAGGGTCGGGCCCTTTGTTCAAGTCCCGGAGACACCACTTAAGGGAACATTCCTCTACTTACCCTAGTAGGCGAGAAGGAGTGAATTCCATCTTGCTAAGTTAAGTTCCCAGCCGCTCACTCGGTCTTGTCTCCAAGAAGGTAGGCATATTGAATCGACGAATCTGGCCACTCTCACCCATACTAGTCAAAGGACAATCCCTCGCAAACAGGAGTTCGTAACCTGCTCAGGATTGAGATCAAGTTGCCTAAGTCATCATAGTGAAATATAAACCTAACTAGTCAACGGAGTTACAGCTAGAGGTTACTATTTCGTGGTCTGGACAAATGTAATCTCGTTGCATAGGATATCCCCACTCACATGTCATCTACACGAACACGTTAGGATAACAGTGTTTATATCAAATACAAAGTGGACCACATCCATAGTTTTACCAGGGTAAGGTACCCAAACCTTGTCCCTTAACTATAGACCCTTTAGGCTGTATCTCGAACCGAGATCCTTTATATGTACACTACATTCAGTTAAAGATTCATTTAACAGCCATGGATGTTTAGTTTATTGGATTTAGGGTTTAAATAAACGCAAACTCGTAGATAACGAATAATAACTATTTATTGAAATAAGAACACTTTATTACATTAATTAGAACATAATTACAAACTACGAGTTTTAGGGCACAAACCCAACAAACTCCCACTTGAACTAAAACTCTAGTGGGGTACATTATAATCTAAAACAGTGGTTACATAGATAAAAATACAATAAACTAGGGCATCCATATACCCCCATTACATATCTTCCATTTGCCCTAGATTAGCCTATGTGCATATCTCGTAGACCCAGACATTCCAGATGACCCTCGAACACTTCAGCCGTGAGAGTGTTTGTAAACGGATCAACAATATTGTTCTCTGAAGCGATCTTCGTGACGGTCACATCTCCTCGTTACTCTATTTTTCGTATCAGGTGATACTTCCTCTCGATGTGCTTACCTCGCTTATGGCTCCGAGGTTCCTTCAAATTGGCTACCGCACCACTGTTGTCACAGTATAAGGTGATAGGAAATTCCCATATTTGGAACAACTTCCAAATTAGGAAAGAATTTCCTTAGCCAAACAACCTCTTTAGCTGCTTCACAAGCAACGACATACTCAACCTCCATGTGGAGTCAGCGATGCATCATTGCTTGATGCTTCGCCATACTATAGCTCCCCCGTTAAGGGTGAAAACTGATCCTCATGTGGATTTCCGAGAATCCTTATCGGTCTGAAAATCAGGATCAATGTATCCAGTAAGGATCAATGTCACACCCCCTCCCGAACTACTTGCTAACTTAGCCCGGTAGACGGCGTGAAGCCAACAGACATCGTTCACCTCTCTAACGATACACGCTGACCTGCTTTTACCCGATAAGCATACTAAACTTGTATAAGAAACACTTAAACATAACACGCATGAATATTGACAATTACGTAACCTACGTGAGGGTAACCCTACTTATGACTCTCTGGAAAACTGAAAGAGATATGAACATCACAACCAAAACATACCCAACCATGGATCACACAACCACAACCTAAAATGTACACAAAAACATGACTTTATAGTCCTTCTACAATACATATAGACTTCCTATACATCTCCACCCACGTACAAAGTATCAAACTCTTGGAGCTTCCAGCAGACTATGGCAGGTTATCAGGTACCAGGAGCTCGATCTCTACCTGAAAAGTTTGAAAACATTGAAAGAATGAGCTATGAAGCTCAGTGAGTGACTGAGTATAAAATCTATAACTCATAAATCATATCACCTGGCAACATATGAGCATAAGCATCTGTAGCAAAGTTTTAAAAGTAAACGTGTAATCATGGTAGCTTTTTCAGAAATCCAGCAAGTACGACATTAAAACCTCGCAAGGCATATCGATACTACTAACCATTTAAAAACGTATGACACTCTACGTTGTATAGGACACGCTCAATACAACCAACATTTACTCTACGATGTAGTGGGGCCCGCCTAGCACTCACGACAGCATTGTTGGCACGGAGTACACTCAACGTCGACAACAGAAAATGACCTGTGTGTACACGGTACCATATAGCCTCGAGCTCAATGTCTCAGTCATTTACTCATTCAAGACTCAGAAATACACATAAAAACATTTAAACATGCCTGCTTATCTTTCCTTTCATAAAACTCAAGCTTACTCAGCTTGTTCATTAAAACTGGAAATCTTTAAATCATACTTGCTAGTACATACTTGCTCGAAATCATAACATTTTCATAAATTTCGACAATCAAGAACATATGCTCACATATAAATTTCATCAAGACATTTAGGCTCACAACGAGCACTTGAAATCATTTCTTAGAAAATATGAATACTCATAAACATGTGCTCAAAGGAAAACAATAAGCATTGAAACCATTTCGTTTTAGCAAAACCTTGCATTTTCATAAGCATAATACAAGCCTATAAACCATTTCGAGGTTCGTTTTGTCACTCACAGTGTTAGAATTAGAACCCTGGCCCGTAAACTCGGCCTACTTCTTCTTAGCATGCCAAACAAACCAAAACCATGTTTTAGAACCTCGAGCTCATGGATTTAACCTTGGAATTACAAAAAAACACACCATTCAAAATTCTAGCATTTTACACATTTCATACCCTGTCTTCAAACAATCATAACTTCTTCATTACTTAGCCAAAAAGGATGTACTTTATACCAAACTCTTGCTTTTTTAATCCTCTAAAAAGCATATGAAGAAATGAAATTGAGATTCCTAACGGATGTATTCGAAAATACCTCGAAAGCTTCTTCCCGAGGAACTAACTTTTGCTATTCCAGAATCGATTTCCTACTGCAACCCAAAACTTGACCTGATATTTACAACATCTTCCAATCATTTTCTATTCACGATTTCTTCACAAAAGTTGTAGGAAATTCAATAATCGTTCAAACCATACCTATTAGAGCTTCTGATTCCAACTCGACAGATCAGGACAACCAAAAAACAAGAGACTTCTTGGATTTGACAGCAAATTCTGTCTTCTGTCTTCCTCTTCACAAAACAGCAACTTAAGGTCAGAATTGGCTTAAGAATCCTTCACGAACTTTGTTCAAAAATGAATTAGATTTCAAAAAAACCAAACCTCAACTCTTACCTCTTTCTGTGGAGCTTGAGATGAACAGAAAACCAGAACAGGGTTGAGTTGATCACCTTGTTGCTAAACAATCAAGCTTTGAGTTCTCCTCCCTTCTTCTGCAACTCTAACTCACCAAAAACTCCTTCTTCTTCTTCCTTTCTCCTTCTCTCACGAAACCCTCAGCTTCTCCTTGTTGAAATGAGAAGAAAATCGATGGAAAGATGAGTTTTTAAAAAGAAAACTTAAGTGAGGGTCCCACCTTCCACTTTCCCTTTTCATTCTTTTCCTTTTTCCTTTCTTTTCTTTTCTTTTCTTTTCTTTTCTAAACAAATCCAACCATAATACATTAACCTTTTCTTTCTTGAATTCTGAAGAATGATCTCGGGTTTACAACTTACCTCCCCCTTAAGAAATTTCGTCCTCTAAATTTAGCAGTCTTTAAGTGAAAATCGTCAGGTACTTCCTCCTCCACTCCGTTTAGCAGTCTAACTCCCAGGTAGCCTCCTCCACTCCGTTATGCCTCCAACGAACCTAAACCATGTGAAGTCAACAGGTATCGTTAGAGAGGTGAACGATGTCTGTTGGCTTCACGCCGTCTACCGGGCTAAGTTAGCAAGTAGTTCGGGAGGGGGTGTGACAATCAAATCCTTAGTCCCATACACAAGCGTATAGTCCCTCGTTCTCCTAAGATACTTTAGGATATTTTTAACTGTTGTCCAGTGGTCTAACCCTGGATTGGACTGGTACCTACTGATTATTCCCACTGCATAACAAATGTTTGGCCTCGTGCACAGCATAACATACATTAAGAAATCTACTGCAGAGGCATAGGGAATGGGTCTCATATCCTCAACTTCTTGAGGTGTCTTAGAACACTATTCCTTAGACAGATGAACTCCATGCCTGAAGGGCAACAAGCCCCTCTTGGAATTCTGCATCGAATATCGGGACGACATTTTATCGATATAAGACGCTTGAGACAGTGCTAGCGTTCTGTTCTTGCGATTCCTAAAGATTTGAATCTCAAGAACATATTGCGCCTCTCCCAAATCTTTCATTTGGAATTGGGTCGCCAACAAATTCTTTATGTCAGTTAGGTATCCTACATCATTCCCAATGAGTAGGATATCATCCACATAAAGTACTAAGAAAGCTACTTTGTCGTTGATGATCCTCTTGTAAACACAAGGCTCATCAACATTTTGGTTAAAGCCATAAGACTTGATCCCAGTATCAAATCTTATATTCCGAGATCTGGATGCTTGTTTCAACCCATAAATGGATCGATTGAGCTTGCAAACTTTTTTCTTTTGACCTTGGGTTATGAACCCCTCAGGCTGAGACATATAGATACTCTCGTCAAGATTACCATTCAAAAGACAGTCTTAACATCCATTTTCCAAATTTCATAATCATAAAACGCGACTATGGACAAGAGTATTCTTATAGACTTCAGCATAGCAACAGGGGAAAAAGTTTCTTCATAACAACTCCTTCCTTTTGGGTAAAACCCTTTGCTACAAGTCTAGCCTTAAAGGTCTGTACCTTTCCGGTTGCATCTCTCTTTCTCTTATAGATCTATTTACACCCTATGGTCTAACCCCTTCAGGTTGGTCTACAAGTTCCCATACTGAATTGAAGTCCATTGACTCCATTTCAAGGTCCATGGATTTGATCCATTAGTCCTTGTCTACGTCATTCATAGCCTGTTTATAAGACAATGGATCTTCAACTAAACCCAAGTAGCGGTCAGGTTGGAAAACAACCCTCCACTGCGTCGAGGCATTCCCAACGATTGAGAAGGACGAGACTGACTTGAGGTGCTTGCTCCTCCATAAACTCTTGATGAAGGTCCAGCTTGATCAACAACTCTTGTTGGTTCAACTGTAGCTTCATTTAGTACTAATTTACTACGCGGTTTATGGTTCCTCATGTAATCTTCCTCCAAGAACGTGGCGTTTATCGATACAATCACCTTGTTTTTTTGTGGGTCGTAGAAAAGACCACCTCTCGTTTCTTTGGGATAGCCAACAAGTTGGCACAATCTTGAACGAGGTTCCAGTTTCTTTGGGTTTGTCACTAGGTCGTATGCCGGACAACCCCAAATCCTTGAGTGTTGTAAACTAGGTTTACACCCCTTCCACAATTCAAAAGGTGTTTCTGAAACACTCTTTGATCGAAAAGTATTCAAGATTTGTATTGCAGTCTCTACTGCGTATCCCCAAAACGAGGCAGACAATTAAGCATAACTCATCATAGAATGAACCATGTCCAACAAGGTTCTATTTCTCCTTTCTGACACACAATTTTGCTAATGTGTATTAGGTGCTGAGAGTTGAGATTTAATTCCATGTTCTATCATATAGTCCTGGAATCTCAAATCCATATACTCTCCACCTCGATCGGATCGAAGCGTTTTAATGGTTTTCCTAATGCATTCTCTACTTGACCTTATACTACTTTTTGAACTTTCAAGAGCCTCAGACTTGTGATGCATTAGATATAGATAACCATACCTCGAATAATCATCTATGAAAGAGATGAAATATTCGTACCCTCCTTGAGCTTTAACATTCACCGGACCACAAAGATCCGAATGTAAAAGTTCTAAGGTCTCTATGGCTTTGTAGCCTTTTCCAGTAAAAGGTCGCTTGGTCATTTTACCTTCCAAGCAAGATTCGCAACGAGGTAAAGAATCATCTTCTAACTTATTTAGAAGTCCATTCTTAGAAAGTCTCTCAATCCGGTTGAGATTAATATGACCAAGTCTAAGATGCCACAGATAGGTATTATTATTTGGAGAAATTCTTTGCATTTTTCTTTGAGTATTAACATTTTTAAACATCTCATGATTTAAAATTGCTTTAGTTCTATTCGGTTTAAGTACATACAAGCCGTTTTCTAACTTAACACAACAAATATTGACACCTTTCTTTGAAATGAACGCTTCATTAAATGAAAAGGTAATACGGTAGCCAAGTTCAATTAAACAAGAGATAGAAATTAAGTTCCTCTTAATTTTAGGAACTATATACAGATTTTCTAAAAATAAAAATCTATCTCTAAAAAACAGCTTGGCATCTCCCATTGCACGAGCTGAGACGACGTCTCCCGTTCCGACCTTGAGCGTCATCTCACCCTCTTCGAGCTCCTTGAAGGAACTAGTTTCCTGAAACGAAGAGCAAACATGATTAGTGGCTCCTGAATCAAGTATCCAGGTAAAATCATCATTTTTCACTAAACAAGTTTCAAGAATGAGCAAATCTAATTTACCTTTCTTCTCTTTGAGCTCAACAAGGTATTTTGGGAAGTTTCGCTTCCAGTGGCCATCCACGTTGCAGTGAAAACATTTTCCTTTATCTGCAACCTTGGCTTTTCCCATGCCTTTGTCAGCAGCAGGTGCCTTCCGTATCCCTTCTATCTTCTTCTTTTTGGTCTTTTTAAGCCTATAAGATAAACCACAGGACTTAGTCCTAGAGGATGAACCCTTCTGGAACCTTCTGGAATGGACAAACAGATTTTCCTTTTCATCAGCCTGTCCCTTATTCTTCATAAGAGACTGGAAAGTTTGTAGTTCATTTATGAGAGTAGTCAGGTTATACTTTATCTTGTTCATCATTGCATTGTTGCGGAATTGCAGGAAACTCTTCGGAAGAGACTCCAGGATGAACGAGACCTGTCTTTGCTCGTCAATGACCGCTCCGTTCATCTCAACCACGTTAAAGTGGACCATCAGATCGAGAACATGTTCTCTCACCGACAATCCCTCCTTCATACGAGAGTTATAAACGTATTTGAGGGATTCGTGTCGATGCTGTCCGAACGGTTGTCCAAACATATCCTGCAACAAACTCATGATCTCACGAGTTGAGACCATGCCCTCGTGCTTTTTGGCTAGAACTTCAGAAACACTAGCCAAAATCTAGACCTTGGCCTTATCATTGGCTTTGATCCAGCAGTCGTACGCCTCCTTAACAGATTGAGGACCGTTTCAAGCAGGGACGTGAGGACATTCCTCAGTCAGTACAAACTGTAGGTCGTCAAAAACAAGAATCGTATTCAAGTTGGACTTCCACGTAGTAAAGTTCTCACCAGTTAAACGATCGCTTTTTAATAAGGCTATTATCGAGGACGACATGCTGAAAATCCAAAATAGTTCTAATTAGTTATTCCTTTTAACCCATTATAAAACCAATCAAATTCAGCAAAATTATTAAAGAACCCTAGTGTTTAAACTAAACCCAATGTTTAAATTAAACCTTTAATTTTGCAACGATACTTCAAGGGTTTAGAACAAAAGCCTCCGTCGGGCGGTCAATCATTCCTCACCTGAATTGAGACTTTCTCAACCAATTCTCACTACAAGAACATCTCATGTACCAATGGTCCTTAGCTACCGTTTGTTTGGTCAAGGACTTGTTAACTAGCTTAACTCATCCCGTAAATGTGACCCTTCCATTTTCAGATCCAATAGGCCCGAGCCAACAGACTACTATTAAGAAAGACAACTATTGAAAAATAACCTAAGAGACCGTATCCATTTCTGGAGTTCGCGGTGTTCTGATTCCTATAGTCATGCCCTCCATAGGGTTTGGTTGTTCCAGGACAACCTAGTAGGTGGACTATAGAAATCTCACGGTGCGACCTAATGGAGGAGACCGTAGGATACGTTCACACGCGTTCTGCTCCCATTTACTATGGATACTTCCCTCATTCACCTTGGTATTGAACCATGCAAACACATACCGTAGGGGGACGCCCTATTGACGCCAGGTGCCAAGCATGGAACTCACGGTGTGAACTCTTGAGGACGTGAGAGTAAACTCGATGCGAACATCTCGTTTTCTCCCACTGAAGCTCCTAAGATTAGGGTATAGGTTTAACTTAGTCGGATTCTGGCTAAAAGAATCTATCTAAATCTATGCCTATTATAACTATTATAACTAGGTCTTTTAACCTTATGTCTAGGTGAATAAATATTTTAATTACCTAGATATAAAATGGAACTAAGGTTAATTCAACTGAAGCTCCGGGTTAGTTCCCAGGTAGGAGGTGTTCCGTTAACCGTCAGCTTAAGTACCCCCAGCCTTAGACAGAACTTCACCGGTAGAATTCCCTTGTAACCAGAGTTCCATAGTCCTACTATATTTTAAACTATTTGAAATACTATGTAAGACTAATTTCTAATCCTATTAGAAATCAAAACTTAGGTCTAAATTAATTTTAAACAATTTCAAACTAATTTAAATTTTAACCCAAGTTCCTATGCTTGCATGCATTTCTTTATTATAGGTTATGGTTTCTAAAACCCCTTTAATTTATAACTTTTATAAATATAATAATTAACCTATGATAAAGAAACTATATTATAAATCCAACAATTATTTTTCAAATTGGAATCATAAAATATTCAACTAATTGAATAATAAAATTACTTAAAAATAACATTTATTTTAAACTAAGTAATTTCATGCTCCATAGAATCTATCTTCCATATAATCTAATTATAACAATTATAACTAATTACTCATGAAAAATAAATTAATCATGCATCTAACCATATTCATATAACATTTATACAAATAAAAGAATACATGAACATGTTTATCCTAAGGTGGGAATAATCTAAATGACATTCATAAAGACATAAAGTTGTAAAACCGGAATAAATTGGCCCCTAAAGTGCAAAATAATAAAATTACATTAATTTTATTACATAAACCGGTCCAAAATACCTTGAACCGGGCTTGAACCGCTCGAACCAGACCAAAATTGAACCAAAACCGCTGAATCGATTTGCAGCTGCTGGAATGCATCACGACGTTGCAACGCCCGCTTTGTCCTCGCGTGCGCCTGCTATCGGGGTGTCGTTGCAACGCTGAGGGGCAGCGTTTCAACGCTGCTGCTTTGGCAGTGGCCTTTCTCTTCGAACACAACAGCAAAAATCAGCAATTCCTCCTCTGATTCTCAACCAAATTGCATGAAACTGGTCCCGAATGACTCTTAACTCGAATATAGACTTGATAATGCATTTTATGCCAAAAAACACAGAGCCCTTTACATACAAATTGATCAAATCAAAGTAAACTAAGGCCAAAATATTCCTAAACAAGTTTTACAGCAAACCAAATGCAAATTCCCACCAAATTAATGCAATTTTGCTTCAAACAACACAATACAAGCATTGCTCTAATACCAATTGATGGAGATTTGATCTCCTTGAGCAGCGAAAACGTGTTTTGAATCGTAATATGCAAGTTTGTTTTGCTTGAAATGCAAAAACTCATACATTGATAAAACAGAACAAACATGGAAATCTAATCTAATTAGGAATGGATTAATTTCATACAAACATGTTTTAGTCTTAACAATTAAACTAAAGAGGAAAGAATGTATACCTTTGTAGATTTGCAGCAACTTCTTGCTCCAAGAAAATTCTAGTAAATCAGCAACCCAGGAACTCCTCTGTATTTTCATGCAGGAACACTACCACTTGGATAACCCTCTATCCTTTGAGTTCTGCTTAGACCTTTTCCTTTGGTGGGAAGGAACCAACAATTGGAGAATTGGGAATGAGAGTGTGTTAGAGAGAGAGAGAATTGTTTTTCTGTGTGTTTGCAATTCGCCAAATGCCAGATGATAAAAAAACTATTGATCTTCAACCCCCCTTCTTCTTGTTAAGCTATTGATAGGGAGAAGGTGAAGGGTAGTGGGAACGTGTCTGGATGACACGTTCCCTCATTTTATTATTAAAATAATAAAATAATAACTAAATCACATTTAATTATTAATTTAAATCATATTTAAATAAAAAAATTAAATATCATATATTTAATTTGGATTAAATCACATTTAATCAATATGTCCCTCTAACCTATAGTTTTAATGCACATCTAATGCACATTAAATTTAACCTATAGTTTACAAATATGAATCACATTCACATTTGAATTTAATATTTGAACTCTTTCAAATATTTAGTTCTCTCTCATAATTTAATATGGATCATATTCACATTAAATTTATAATATATAGTTCCAAAACTATATATTATATCGTATCAATATACATTAAGTTTATTCCCTTATGAATTTGAAAATTTCAAATTCAAATGATCTAAGAACCCTTTACGAGCTAGAAGGTGGACCTAATGGACCTACAGATCAGAAGCTCCAACGATACGAGATTGCTCGGTTAATCTCATTAACCTCCCAATCAACATTCGTTAACTGCGGGAACACTCCACTAAACTCCCACAGCTGCACTCTTCTCACTGCATATATATTTTTGTGTCCACGAATATTGACCAATAACAACAAGTCAATCATTCACGAATGTTCGTAACACCAGCTGGGTCAAATTACCGTTTTACCCCTAGGTTATATCTTGTGCCTTAAGTACCAGTGCTCCTCTAATGAATAATTTGTTTGTGGTCCTACCAACAAACAGAGTCCCTCTCGGGCCAATGAGAGGGTCGGGCCCTTTGTTCAAGTCCCGGAGACACCACTTAAGGGAACATTCCTCTACTTACCCTAGTAGGCGGGAAGGAGTGAATTCCATCTTGCTAAGTTAAGTTCCCAGCCAATCACTCGATCTTGTCCCCAAGAAGGTATGCATATTGAGTCGGTGAATTTGGCCACTCTCACCCATACTAGTCAAAGGACAATCCCTCGCGAACAGGAGTTCGTAACCTGCTAGGATTGAGATCAAGTTGCCTTGGTCATCCTAGTGAAATAAAAACTAACTAGTCAACGAAGTTACAGCTAGAGGTTACTATTTCGTGGTCCGGTCTTATGTAATCTCATTACATAGGATATCTCCACTCACATGTCATCTACACGAACACGTTAGGATCACAATGTTTGTATCAAATACAAAGTTGGCCACATCCATAGTTTTACCAGGGTAAGGTACCCAAACCTTGTCCCCTAACTATAGACCCTTTAGGTTGTATCTCGAACCGAGATCCTTTATATGTACACTACATTCAGTTAAAGATTCATTTAACAGCCTTGGATGTTTAGTTTATTAAATTTAGGGTTTAAATAAAGGCAAAATCGTAGATAGCGAACAATAACTCTTTATTGAAATAATAACACTTTATTACATTAATTATAACATAATTACAAACTACGAGTTTTAGGGCACATACTGCATGCCTCGTACTCAACCACATTATTTGTACAGTCAAAGTATAACTTGGCAGCTAATGGATATAGCTTCCCTTCGGGAGATGTTAACACAACTCTGATTCCATGTCCCACCTCGTTTGTGGCTCCATCAAACCACATTTTCCACATTTCCAAGTCATGTGGAACATCTGATTCAATCATAATGTCCTCGTTTGGAAACTCGAATTTCATCGGCTGATAATCCTCTATTGGCAACTCGGTCAAACAATCAGCGATTGTACTCCTTTTTATGGCATTTCTAGTAACATAAACAATATCTTTCTCTGATAACAAAACTTCTCATTTAGCTACTCTTTCGGACAAAGATGGATTTTCGAAAACGTACTTTATGGGATTCATCTTCGAAATAAGCCATGTCGTGTAGTACTATTGGGGTGTATGTCCTAATCTCGTGTAGTTTGTAATATTCCAAATTAAAATAAATAAGAGTTATTTTTTTCAATACTTTGTGTCTCGCATATTACATAAACGTAATCCAATAAACTAAGTTCCAGGGTCATTGTATTATGGGAGAACAAAGAAATGGTCTACAGTATACGGATAGGGTTGAAGACCAATCCTGGATACGCTGTTGATACGACCCGCTTTGTATTAGATACAAACGAGGTAATCCAACTCGTTCATGTGGTTGACATGCGAGTGAGGGCATCCTGTGCAATGAGATTGTACAAGACCGAACCGTGAATTATTAGACTTACTGATGTAACACCATTGACAGTATAGGTCTAATAAATTCGTAGATGACCATTAGTGACTCGACCTTAATCCTGAGCGTGTTACGGACTCCTGTCCGCGAGGGGTCTGTCCTTTGACTAGTACGGATGAGGGTGGTCACAGTTACTCGCCCAATATGCCTATCTTCTCAGGGACAGGACCACGTGGGGAGCTGGGAACTTGACTACGCAAGAAGGAATTCACTCGTTCCAGATTTAGGGAGACTAGAGGGGTTGTTCCCTTAAGTGCTGACTCCAGGGCTTGAACAACGGGGCCTCACCCTCTCACAGGCTCGAGAGGGTTTTTGTTTATTGGTTGGACCATACAACGTTATTGTTCATTAGAGGAGAAGTGAGGACTTAAGGAGCAAGAGGTAGACACAAGGGTAAAACGGTAATTTCACCCAGTTGTGACTACAAACAACCTATGAAGGATCGACTCACGAGCATTGGTTATATCGATGGACATAACTTGTCCTACAGTGATGAAAGTGCAGCTACAGGCTTTAGTGGAGTGTTACCGTAGCTAATGAATGTTGAATAACCGGGTCAAAGAGTTTGACAAGTTAGTCTCGGATCATTGGAGCTCGTCATTTGTAGGTCCATTAGGTCCCTCGGTTGGCTCAAGTTGGACAAATTGAGGGTTTAAAGTTTGGTGTGAATTTGAAGTGTTCAAATTCATTTTTTGGGTATTTATGTCATTTATATGTGATATAGATGACATAATATATAGTTCAATGTGAATGAGATTCATAATAAACTATAGTATAGCAGAATTGATTAATTAGTGCTAATTGGAGAAATTGAATTGAGAGAAATTAAATTGAATGTGATTCAATTTAAAATTCCACAATTATGCAAATGAGATTTGTATAATAAGGTATGAGATACCTTATATTATGTGATATGCAAATATGATTTGCATTAGGGGTGAGCAAAAAAAGACCGAAAACCTACTCGACCGACTGAAATCGACCGAACCAAGGGCGGTCGATCGGTTCTATGGCTTTTTCGATCGGGGTCAGTTTTGTGCTTGACAAAACCGACCGATATTTAAAATATATATATAACAATTAAATAATAATTAAAAAAATAAAAAACTAAAAAAAATTCTCAAAATATATTAAATAAAAATTAAATAATTATAAAATAATAATTATAAATAATTAAATATTTAAATAAATAAATATTTAACAAATATATAAAAACTGACCAAACCGACCGGTCGATCGGTCAGTTTTGATCATTTTTTTTTAAAAAAAAACGTTGGTCGAACCGACTGATCTTGGTCGGTTCGGGGGTCGGTTGGGGTAAAAAACCGACTCCGGCCGACTGATGCTCACCCCCAATTTGCATATCATATGGTTGTGGTAAAATTTTGATTTGGTGGAGGTTTTAATTCCATCACACACTAGTATTTAAAGGCTTTGTAAGAAGCTTTTGATGAGCCATTTGCCATTTTTTGGATTTTCATCCAAAGAGAGCTTCTCACCATTCTCTCATTCTCCCTCAATTCTCTCTAGAATTCTCCTCATCCAAAAACCAAAGGGAATTCCACACACTCTCCCTCAACCTCCCGAGAATAACTTAGAAGATATTTTGGAAGTGTCTCACTGTTCGATTCGAGGATCGAGTTCGTAGAGATCGTTGGTTCGAGAGAGATCGTGATCAGAGGAGGAAAGCTTTGAAGAAGAGTTCTTCAACAAGTAAGTAATGTGTTACTCACTATTTTTCTTCTCTTTATGCATGTTTAGGCTATAATTAAAGTAGTTTAATTCAATTTTAAGATTCGAATTACACAACGAAACAACGACGTTTCACAACGTCTTCCGCTGCGGGAATTCCAAATCTCTTCAATTGGTATCAGAGCCAATCGTTGCTCTTCGTTGTGTATTCTGTTATTTATTAAAATTAGGTGGGTAGCATTAATTTTCATGAGATGATTGTTAATGGTTTGCGTTTTTGGATGTTTTCGATTTTTGGCACTTAGTTAGATTTACATTAAAAGTTGATGAGATCAATGTAAGGGCCCGGTGTTTTGGGCATTTTTTTAATGTAAATCGACTCTGTAAGTCCGTGTCATTCGTGACATGAGATGCTGTGAAGAAATCGGAGCGAAAACGGGCGAAAAACGACGAAGAACAACAAAGGAGTTTGTTGTTCTGTCGACGGCGTTGAGACGCTGTTCTTCGGGGTCTCAACGATGTTCGTGCGAATCCCGGCGGTGTTGCAAGTCAGCATTGCAACGCTGAGGCGTTGGGTGCGTGAGGTGCAACGCTGGCCACGACGTTATAACGCTTTGCCGCTGGTGGGCGCCCAGCAGAGCTTTGATCCTGCGTAGTGGCAAGTAGGGGGGAGGCGGCGGTTCGAGCTCGGCTTGATGCAATCTAGGTTTTATTTTTATTTTAATTCTTTTTCTTTGTAAAATGAATTTTTAATTAATATTAATATATTTTAATGTTAATTAATTAAATTAATGTCCCTAGGGTGCAAAAAAACGATCCAATTATGCTATTTATTAAATTATGCAATTGTTGTATGATTTATTTTTCTATGTGCATAATGTATGTCATATAGATTAAAATCCCACCTTAGGTTAAACATTTCATGCATCACATTTATATTATAAGAGTTATAATATATAGTATGCATGATAAGATTATATTATTAGAGTTATAATATAAAGTTTGCATGTTTTAATTAAATTAATATAAGTGTTATATTTCTTAGATTAAAAGCATGGACATGCATTTATACATAAGATGTATGTATGTTGTATAGTTTAATTATTCATATGATGAATGATCAAGCGCAATAACATAGAAATGCAACCTAAGTTAATTATTAGTTTAAAATTGTTTAGAACTTGAATAATTAGACTTAGGTTTTCTAGTTCTAATAAGATTAGAATTAGGAAATCAAATATGACTTGTGAATGGAGACTAATTAGTAACTCTGTCTAAGGAAGGTTACGTATAAGGTCAGGGTATTTAAGTCGACGCTTTGTTTTCACCCTACCGGGAACCAGGCACAGGAGTGAATTTGGTCCGGAGATATATAGGTTATGTTCTCATGAGTGCCGTTAATTAAAAGTTAATTAATTTACTCACATAGACCTAAGTTAATAATGTGATTATAGACTTAGGCTAATCCAATATAAAAGTTATATTGGTAGACTTAGGTAAATTTTAGTCGGTTTATCTAGGTCAATCCCAATTATTTTAAAGTGTAGAGTGGGAGGAAATAAAGTGTATGAGATACATTTAATTTTCCATCCACAAATCTCCGTTAAGTTCACATCGTGAGATCCATACTCGGCCTCGTGGCGCAAATGGGAGTGTTCCCCTACGGGTGGTATTTGTATGGGTCAAAATTCAACGTGAATGGAGAGAGTACTTATATTGAGTGGGAGTGGGACCTGTGAAAGCAGGACCCATGGTCTCTTCTTTCGATTCACACCATGAGACGCCTATGATCCGCCTGCTAGTTTGGCATGGACCAGACAATCCCTACGGAGGGCCTTGATCATGGGAGTCGGAACACCGTGAATTCCTGAAAGGGATAAGATTTTCTTGTTGGTTTTCCTTCGTAGTCCTCCCTACGACGGCTATTGTTTGGACGGATACTTGAAAATTTAAAGATAGAGGGTGACACTCACAGGATTCATTAAGAGTTAATGGATTCATACCAAAAAATGGTAACTGGATGCCTAATGGAATAAGAGTTATTCTGGCATTAGGGTCGGGTTGAGAAAGTCTCATCCTAGAGGAAGAGTGGTTTTGTCTACCCTACGGTGGCGGTCATTCTAAACCTTTAGGGTATCATTGCAATTTTTTTTAATGACCTAGGGATTATAGGATAAAAATTTGCTAAAACCTAATTGGATTTTCAAAGTTTTTGCGAGACTAATACTAAGTTTTTCATTTTTCAGCACCAAAATGTAAAACGCTTTTAATGCTCCTTTAGCTCTTATAAGTTAGTCGGCGGTAATTTTCAAACTGTTGGGGTTTGTGTCCTAAAACTCGTAGTTTGTATTTCTGTTCTAATTATTGTAATAAAGTGTTATTACTTCAATAAAGAGTTATTGTTTCGTTATCTATGAATTTGCCTTTGTTTTAACCTTAAATCCAATAAACTAAACATCCAAGGCTGTAAAATGAATCTTTAACTGAATGTAGTGTACATATAAAGGATCTCAATTCGAGATAAAGCCTAAAGGGTCTATAGTAAAGGGATAAGATTCGGGTACCTTACCCTAGTAAAACTATGGATGTGGCCCACTTTGTATAAGATACAAACACTTGGATCCTAAGGTGTTCGTGTAGATGACATGTGAGTGGGGATATCCTATGTAATGAGATTACATAAGACCGGATCGCGAAATAGTAACCACTAGATGTAACTCCGTTGACTAGTTAGGTTTCTATTTCACTAGGATGACCTAGGCAACTTGATCTCAATCCTGAGCAGGTTACGAACTCCTGTTCGCGAGGGATTGTCCTTTGACTAGTATGGGTGAGAGTGACCAGATTTGTCGACTCAATATGCCTACATTCTTGGGGACAAAATCAAGTGAGCGGTTGGGGACTTAGCCTAACAAGATGAAATTCACTTCTTCCCACCTACTAGGGTAAGTAGATGAATGTTTCCTTAAGTGGTGTCTCCAGGACTTGAACAAAGCGCCCGACCCTCTCATTTACCCGAGAGGGATTCTGTTTGTTGGTAGGACCACAAATAAATTGTTCATTAGAGGAGCACTGGTACTTAAGGTACAAGATGTAACCCAGGGGTAAAACGATAATTTGACCCAACTGGTGTTACGAACATTTGTGAAGGATTGACTTGCTGTTATTGGTCAATATCCGTGGACACAGAAATATATCTGCAGTGAGAAGAGTGCAGCTGCGGGACTTTAGTGGAGTGTTCCCGCAGTTAACGAATGTTGATTGGGAGGTTAATGAGATTAACCGAGCAATCTCGTATCGTTGGAGCTTCTGATATGTAGGTCCACCTTTTAGCTCGTTAAGGGTTCTTCATTTGAATTTGAAACGTTCAAATTCATAAGGGAATAAACTTAATGTATATTGATACGATATAATATATAGTTTAGGAACTATATATTATAAATTTAATGTGAATATGATTCATATTAAATATTTGAAAGAGTTCAAATATTAAATTCAAATGTGAATATGATTCATATTTGTAAACTATAGGTTAAATCTTAATGTGCATGAAATGTACATTAAACTATAGGAGAAAGGGTAAAATGATTAAATGTGATTTAATCATTTAATTAATATTATATTTGAATTAAATAAGATTTAATTTAATGATTAATTAATTATAATATTAATTGGGAACGTGTCAGGAGGACACGTTCCCACTACTCCCCAACTCCCCCCTCGATAGGGAGTGGGGAGTTACCCATTGAAGTGTCCTTCTCCTGGTGATAAAGGAAAAGCTTCGATTGATCGATTTTTTGATTCATTCGATTGAATTCTTCGAACAAAAATTCTCTCTCTCACTCTCTGAATTTCCATCTACCAAATTGTTGGAGGTTTTCCACCAAAACCTAGATCTAAAGAGAAACTCAGAGAATAGAAGGTTCTCCAAGTGGTTGTGTTCTTGCTGGAGAAAGCAGAGAAGTCCTTGTTTTGTTGTGTTGCTGTAAAGCTTGGAGCAAGGAGTTGCTGAGAAAAATCTACAAAGGTAATCCCATTTCTTCCTTTTAGTTTAATAGTTAAACTTAGAACGTTTGCATAATTTATCTCCATGCCTAATTAGATTAGAGATGCATATGTATTCTGTTTTTCATCAATGTATCGGATTTTGTATTTCAACCAAAACGAACTTGCAAATTACAATTCCAAACACGTTTCTACTGCTCAAGGGATCGAATCCCCATCACAACGTGGAAAAATAATATTAACACGATTTTGGTATATGACGACCTAGAGTTCACGCTCACTGAGGAGGGTCCTTAGGTGCCCGGTCCAACAGTCCTATTCAACAATCTACAAACCTTCCAGTCTTTGGTGCATATCAAGGGACAGGAAGCTGGAGCAAGTGTTTCCTTTAGATCTTTTCACAGGGGTTCGACCTTTGGGACAAAGTTTGTAGATTCTTTAGGCCCGAAAGGGAAGAAGAAAAAGTTGAAGGAGGTTAGAGTTGACCGCGCTGCCGCCCAAAAGGGTAAAGAGATCAAGGAAGTTGCAAGAAAGTGTTTCTACTGCAACGGGGGCGATCACCTGAAAAGGAGTTGTCCCAAGTCCCTTGAAGTAAAGAAGAAGACAGGTAATGTGATTTACTTGTTACAGAAACTTGCTTAGTGGAGAGTAATGACTCTGTCTGGATATTGGATTCAGGCGCCACTAACCATGTTTGCTCTTCTTTTTAAGGATTAAGTTCTTGGCAACGGCTGCAAAAGGGTGAGATAACACTCAGGGTTTGATCCGGAGAAGTTTTCTCAGCTGCAGCAATTGGCACGGTTAAGTTGTTCTTTGGCGGTAAGTACTTATTATTAGATAATATGTATATAGTTCCAGGGTTTACTAGAAACCTAGTTTCTATTTTCTGCCTATTAGAACAAAATATTTCCGTTTCTTTCATGAGTAACAAAGTGTTTATTTCTCGAAATGGAAAATTTGATTTGTTCTGCTTCACTTGAGAGTAATTTGTATCTTTAAAGCCTAATTCGGTCAAAAGTGTTTTGAATACTGAATTGTATAAAACAACAGAAAAGCAAACTAAGAGAGTAAAAGTTTCTCCAAAAGAAAGTGCCCATCTTTGGCATCTAAGGTTAGGCCACATAAATCTCAATAGGATTGAGAGACTAGTGAAGAGCAGACTTCTAAGCGAGTTGGAAGAAAACTTTTTACCGGTTTGTGAGTCATGCCTTGAAGGCAAAATGACCAAACGTCCTTTTAGTGGAAAAGGGTATAGAGCCAAAGAGCCTCTTGGGCTTATACATTCTGACCTCTGTGGTCCGATGAATGTTAAAGCACGAGGAGGTTACGAATACTTTGTATCTTTTATAGATAACTATTCGAGGTATGGGTACATTTACCTAATGCATAGGAAGTCTGAAACTCTTGAAAAGTTTAAGGAGTTCAAGACTGAGGTTGAGAACCTGTTAGGTAAAACGATTAAAACACTTCGACCGGATCGAGGTGGAGTGTATATGGACACTTAATTCAAGGACTATATGATAGAACATAGAATTACTTCCCAACTCTCAGAACCTGGTATGCCACAGCAGAATGGTGTATCGGAGAGGAGAAACAGAACCTTGTTGGACATGGTTCGGTCGATGATGAGCTATACTCGTCTCTCTGATTCCTTTTGAGGTTACGCAGTGGAGACTGCGGTATACATTTTGAACACAGTTCCATCAAAGAGTGTTTGTGAAACATCTTTCGAACTCTAGCAAGGTCGTAAAACCAGTTTACGACATTTCAGAATTTGGGGATGCCCGACCCATATGTTGGTGTCAAACTCGAAAAAGTTGGAACCCCGTTCAAAGTTGTGCCTCTTTGTAGGTTACCCAAAAGAGACTAGGGGTGGTGTGTTTTACGATCCTAAAGATAATAGGGTGCTTGTGTCGAAAAACGCCACATTCTTTAAGGAAGACAACATCAGAGATCACTTACAAGGGAGTAAGATTGTGTTAAACGAAATGGACAGTTCATCAGCAAGAGTTGCTGATGGGGCTAGTACGTCAACAAGTGTTGTTGATCCTAGCACGTCTAGTCAAGTATGTTCTCAAGAGTTGAGAATGCCTCGACGTAGTGGGAGGGTTGTGAGACAGCCAGAACGTTACATGCGTTTAGCTGAAATCCAAGTCGTCACTCCTGATGATGACTGTGAGGATCCATTGACCTATGATCAGACAATGGCTGACGTTGACAAAGACTAATGGATTAAAGCTATGGACTAGGAAATGGAGTCGATGTACTTCAATTCAATCTAGGAGCTTGTGGACCAACCGGATGGGGTTAAACCTATTGGTTGCAAGTGGATCTACGAGCGTAAATGTGGCGTAGATGGGAAGGTGTAGACCTTCAAAGCTAGAATAGTGACAAAGAGTTTTACCCATGTTGAAGGAGTTAACTATGAGGAAACCTTTTCTCTTATTGCCATGGTAAAGTTTATAAGAATCCTTCTGGCCATTGCCTCATATTATGACTATGAGGTATGGCAGATGGACGTCAAGACTGCCTTTCTGAATGGCAACCTTGACGAGACCATCTACATGGACCAGCCAAAGGGGTTCATTGCCCAAGTCCAAGAGCAAAAGGTTTGTCGGCTTCAAAGGTCTATTTATGGACTGAAACAAGCCTCGAGGTCTTGAAATATAAGGTTTGATGAGGCGATCAAATCTTATGACTTTGATCAAAATGTTGACGAGCCTTGTGTCTATAAGAAAATCGTTAACAATACTATCGCATTTCTGATATTGTATGTGGATGATATCCTTCACATTGGGAATGAGGTAGGATTTCTTACTGATATTAAGGAATGATTGGCTTCGTAATTCCAAATGAAAGATTTGGGAGAAGCAAAGTATGTTCTAGGTATCCATATAGTCTGAAACTGGAAGAACAGAACGCTAGCCATGTCTCAGGCGTCTTATTTGACAAGATGTTGTCTAGGTATAAGATGCAGAACTCCAAGAAGGGCTTGCTGCCTTTCAGGCATGGGGTTCACCTGTCTAAGGATCAATGTCCTAAGACTCCATAAGAGGTTGAGGATATGAGAAGAATCCCCTATGCTTCAATTGTAGGGAGCCTCATGTATGTCATATTGTGTACTAGGCCCGACATCTGTTATGCAGTTGGGATTGTCAGTAGGTATCAATCCAATCCAGGATTAGATCACTGGACAACCGTAAAGACAATCCTCAAGTATCTTAGGAGAACGAGGAACTACAACCTTGTGTATGAGAGTGGGGATTTGATCCTTACGGAATACACAGACTCTGACTTTCAGACCGATAAGGATTCTAGGAAATCCACTTCGGGTCAACCTTCATTCTGAATGGAGGAGATGTAGTATGGCGAAGCATCAAACAAGGATGCATCGCTGATTCCACGATGGAAGCCGAGTATGTTGCGGCTTGTGAAGTTGTAAAGGAAGCTGTTTGGCTTAGGAAGTTCATGCTAGATTTGGAAGTTGTTCCAAATTTGAACTTGCCAGTGACCCTATTTTGTGACAACAGTGGTGCAGTAGCCAACTTGAGAGAACCTCGGAGTCATAAGAGGGGCAAGCATATTGAGCGTAAGTATCACATACGGGAGATTGTGCACCGCGGAGACGTGACAGTCACGCAGATAGCGTCGGAGCACAACATTGTTGATCCATCTACAAAGGCCCTCACAGCTAAGGTGTTTGAGGGTCACCTATAGAGTCTAGGTCTTCGAGTGCTTCCTGACTAGGGCAAGTGGGAGTATTGTAAAGGGGTATTCAATGCCCTAGTTTATTGTATTACTGTACATTTGAGAAATGTATTATGTACTTCACTAGCTTAGTCCAAGTGGGAGTTTGTTGGGATGTATGTTTTAATCTCATATTTGTTTGTAATATTCATGATTGAAATAAATAAGAGTTATTTTTTCATCACTTTGTGTCTCGCAAATTTACAAACTTTGTCCTATAAACTAAGCTCAAGGGTCATTGATTTATGAGAGAACTAGAACTTGAACGGTGTGTAGTGGACACACAGGGAGGATCAAGTTTGAGTTAGTGACCCGAACGGTCTACAGTATACGGATAGGGTTGGAGATCTAATCCTAGATACGCTGTGGATGTGACCCGCTTTGTATTATATACAAACGAGATGATCAAACTCGTTCATGTGGTTGACATGCGAGTGGGGGCATCATGTGCAATGAGATTGTACAAGACCGGACCGTGAATTCTTAGACCTACTGATGTAACATCGTTGACAGTATGAGACTAATAACTTCAGAGATGACCATTAATGACTCGACCTTAATCCTGAGCGTGTTACGGGCTCCTGGCTGCGGGAGTCTGTCCTTTGACTAGTACGAGTGAGGGTGGTCAAAGTTACTCACCCAATATGCCTATCTTCTCAGGGACATGACCACGTAGGGAGCTGGGAACTTCACTACGCGAGATGGAATTCACTCGTTCCCAACATTAGGAAAACTAGAGGGGTTGCTCCCTCAAGTGTTGTCTCTAGGGCTTGGACAACGGGCACCCACCCTCTCACTGGCCCGAGAGGGGTGTTGTTTATGGTTGGACCATACAACGTTGTTGTTCATTAGGGGAGCAGTGGGGACTTAAGGAGCAAGAGGTAGACACAACGGTAAAACGATAATTTGACTCAATTGTGACTACGAACAACCTGTGAAGGGTAATTATTAAAAGGTAATTTGACTCAGCCATTTCTTTGTTGGGGTTTGTGCCCTAAAACTCGTAGTTTGTAATTATGTTCTAATTATTGTAATAAAGTGTTATTGTTTCAATAAAGAGGTATTGCTCATTATTTATGATATTGCCATGGTTTTAACCCTAAATCCAAACATCCAAGGTTGTAAAATGTATCTTGAACTGAATGTAGTGTACATATAAAGGATCTCGATTCGAGATACAACCTAAAGGGTCTATAGTAAGGGGATAAGGTTTGGGTACCTTGCCCTGGTAAAACTATAGATGTGACCCACTTTGTATATGATACAAACACTGTGATCCTAACGTGTTCCTATAGATGACATATGAGTTGGGATATCCTATGTAATGAGATTACATAAGACCGGACCGTGAAATATTAACCACTAGATGTAACTCCCTTGACTAGTTAGGTTTCTATTTCACTAGGACGACCTAGGCAACTTGATCTCAATCCTGAGCGGGTTACAAACTCCTGTTTGCGTGGAATTGTCCTTTGACTAGTATGGGTGAAAGTGGCTAGATTCGCCGACTCAATATGCCTACCTTCTTGGCGACAAGACCGAGTGAGCAGCTGGGGACTTAGCCTAGCAAGATGGAATTCACTCCTTTTCTACCTACTAGGGTTAGTAGATGAATGTTCCCTTAAGTTGTGTCTCTGGGACTTGAACAAAGGGCCCGACCCTCTCATTAGCCCGAGAGGGACTCTATTTCTTGGTAGAACCACAAAACAAATGGTTCATTAGAGGAACACTGGTACTTAAGGTACAAGATGTAACCTAGGGGTAAAACGATAATTTGACCCAGCTGGTGTTACGAACATTCGTGAAGGATTGACTTGTTATTATTTGTCAATATCCATGGACACAAAAATATATCTGCAGTGAGAAGAGTGCAACTGCGGGACTTTAGTGGAGTGTTCCCGCAGTTAACGAATGTTGATTAGGAGGTTAATGAGATTAACAAGATAATCTCGTATCGTTAGAGCTTCGATCCAGTAGGTCCATTAGGTCCACCTTCTAGCTCGTAAAGGGTTCTTAGATTGTTTGAATTTGAAATGTTCAAATTCACAAGGGAATAAATTTAATGTATATAGATACGTTATAATATATAGTTTTGGAACTATATATTATAAATTTAATGTGAATATGATTCATATTAAATTATATGAGAGAATTTAATATTTGAAAGAGTTCAAATATTAAAATCAAATGTGAATGTGATTCATATTTGAAAATTATAGGTTAAAATTTAATGTGCATGAGATGTGTATTAAAATTATAGATTAGAGGAAAAATGGATTAAATATGATTTAATCTTATTTAAATATATGATATTTTAAGATTAGTTAAATATATGATATTTAATTAAATAATTAATTAAATTTGATTTAATTAATTAGTAATTAATTAATGGGAACGTGTCAGGAGGACACGTTCCCTTCTTCCCCACTAACTCCCTATCGATAGGGAGTGGGGGGAAGAACTCCTCTAGCATAACCTCTCGAGGAAGAGGGGTTTGGGGAGTTCAATTATTTTTTCTGCAATTGAAAATTCTCTCTCTCTAATTTTCCTTACATTCCAATTGTTGGATCATTCCCACCAAGGAAGATTTAAGTAGAAACTCAGAGTCAGAGGAGGTTTTTCCTTTTGGTGTTGTCCTGTTGGAGAAAATAGAGAAGAAACTCTCCAGTTCCTGTGTTGCTGAGAAAATAGGAAGTAAGGAGTTGCTGCTGGTAATTTATGTCTACAAAGGTAACTAAACTCTTTCTTTTAGTTTAGTTAATTGTATTAGCATGTTTGTATGATTATATCCATGTCTAATTAGATTAGAAATGTATGCTTATTCTCTATGTTTTACACCAATGTATTGGTATTTGTGTTCAACCAAAATAAACTTGTAATTACGATTCCAAAACACGCTTCCGCTGCTCAAGGGGATCCGATCTCCATCAATACATCAGAGCAATGCTTGTTTTGTTTTGGTTGAAACAAATTTGCATTGGATAGGTGGGAATTTCATTTTGGTTTGCTGTAAAACTGTTTAGAAATTTTTTGGCCTTAGTTACTTTTGATTTGATCAAATTAAATGTAAAGGCCCCTGAGTTTTTGGGCAATTAAGTGCATAATCGAGTCTGTAATCGAGTTGTGAGTCGTTCGGGACAAGTTTCGTGCAATTTGGATGAGTATCGAAGGAGTGATTGGTGTTTGAAGCTGCTGTGTTTGAAGGAAAATGTTGTTGTCGAAGCAACAACGTTGCAATGCCGTTCATCAGCATTGCAACGCTGAGGAATGGTGTCACAACGTCGAGGCTCCCTATCGATCACGAAATCTCGAGGTTAGCGGCGTTGCAGTAACGCCCCTCGGCGTTACAAACCGTACCGATGCAAAGCGCGCGCGCGGATGAAGGCGGTGTTGCAACGCTCCTTCAACGTTACTGTAACGCCGTGATGCCGAACACAAAAGCTGCGGGCCGATGCGGGCGATTAGTTGGTTTTTGGTTCGGTTCGAGCGGTTTGAGCTCGGTTCAAGGAGTTTTGGACCGATTTTGTAATAATATTAGTGTAATTTTATTATTTTTGCACTTTAGGGGCCAAATTATTCCGATTTTACAGCTATTTTTCTTTATCTCATTTAGAATTTTTTCCACCTTAGGATAAGCATGTTCATGCATTTTATTTGTATAATTGTTATATAAATATGGTAGAAATGCATGATCTAATTTACTTTTCATAAGTATTTTTTTTATAATTTTATAATTAGATAATATGGAAAATAAATTGCATGGAGCATGAAATTATTTAGTTTAAAATAAATGTTATTTTTTTAAGTAATTTAATTATTCAATTAGTTGAATAATTTTATAATTTCAATT
Source organism: Trichosanthes cucumerina (assembly GCA_036507285.1). Lineage (NCBI taxonomy): Eukaryota > Viridiplantae > Streptophyta > Magnoliopsida > Cucurbitales > Cucurbitaceae > Trichosanthes > Trichosanthes cucumerina. Next base: position 57,861,423 of record CM071844.1, read on the forward strand.
TGGTTTTATAACATAATTCCTTGTTATAGGTTAATTATTAAAATTTATAAGAGTTATAAATTAAGGGGTTTTAGAAACCATAACCTATAAAAAAGAATTGCATGCAAACATAAGAACTTGGGTTAAAATTAAATTAGTTTTAAATTGTTTAAAATTAATTTAGACCTAAGTTTTATTTTCTAATAGGATTAGAAGTTTGTCTTACCTAGTATTTTAAATAGTTTAAAATATAGTAGGACAATAGAACTATGGTTATAAGGGAACTCTACCGGTGAAGTTCTGTCTAAGGTTGGGGGTACTTAAGCTGACGGTTAACGGAACACCTCCTACCTGGGAACTAACCCCGAGCTTGAGTTGAATTAACCATAGTCCTGTTTTATATCTAGGTAACTAAAATGTTTATTCACCTAGACATAAGGTTAAAAGACCTAGTTATAATAGTTATAATAGGCATAGACTTAGATAGATGCTTTTAGCCAGAATCCGACTAAGTTAAACTAACACCCTAACCTTAGGAGCTTCAGTGGGAGAAAACGAGATGTTTGCATCAAGTTTACTCTCACGTCCTCAAGAGTTCACACCGTGAGTTCCATGCTCGGCTACGTGGCATCAATAGGGCGTCCCCCTACGGTAAGTGTTTGCATGGTTCAATACCAAAGTGAATGAGGGAAGTATCCATAGTAAATGGGAGCAGGACGCGTGTCAACGTATCCTACAGTCTCCTCCATTAGGTCGTATCATGAGATTTCTATAGTCCGCCTGCTAGGTTGTCCTGGAACAGCCAAATCCTATGGAGGGTCTGACTATAGGGATCGGAACACCGCGAACTCCATAAATGGGTAGGGTCTCTAAGGTAATTTGCCAACAGTTGTCTTTCTTAATAGTAGCCTGTTGGCTCGGACCTATTGAATCTGAAAATGGTAGGGTCACATTTACGGGATAAGATAAGCTAGTTAACAAGTCCTTGACCAAACAAACGGTAGCTAAGGATCATTGGGACATGAGATGTTCTGGTAGTGAGAATTTGCTGAGATAGTCTCAATTCAGGGGAGGAGTGACTGACCACTCGACGGTGGCTTTTGTTCTAAACCCTTGAAGTATCGTTGCAAAATTAAAAGTTTAATTTAAACACTAGGGTTCTTTAATAATTTTGCTAAAATTGATTGGTGTATAATGGGTTAAAGGCATAACTAATTAGAACTAGTTTTGAAATTTCAGCATGTCGTCCTCAATTATAGCCTTACTGAAAACCGAACGTTTAACTGGTGAAAACTATACTACGTGGAAGTCCAACCTGAATACGATTCTTGTTGTTGACGACCTTCGGTTTGTATCTTGGTGGGAATGTCCTCGGTCTCTCGCTCAAAATGCTCCTCGGTTCATTATGATGCGTATGACCCCTGGATCAAGGCCAATGATAAGGCCAAGGTCTACATTTTTGCTAGTGTTTCCGAAGTTTTAGCCAAGAAGTACGAGGGCATGGTCTTAGCTCGTGAGATCATGAATTAGTTGTAGAATATGTTTGGACAACTGTTTGGACAGCTTCGACACGAATCCCTGAAGTACGTTTATAATTCCCGTATGAAGGAGGGGTCGTTGGGGAGAGAACACGTTCTCGATCTGATGGTCCACTTCAACATGGCTGAAATGAACGACGCAGTCATAGACGAGCAAAGTCAGGTCTCGTTCATCCTGGAATTTCTTCCGAAGAGTTTTCTGCAATTCTGCAGCAATGCGGTGATGAATAAGATAGAGTATAACCTGACTACTCTCCTTAATGAACTACAAACTTTCTAGTCTCTTATGAAGAATAAGGGACAGGCTGATGGAGAGGCAAATTTGTTTTTCCATTCCAGAAGGTTCCAGAAGGGTTCATCCTCTAGGAGTAAGTCTTGTAGTTCATCTTCTGGGCTTAAGAAGACCCAAAAGAAGAAAATAGGAGGGAAAGGGAAGGCACCTGCTGCTGATAAGGGCAAGGGAAAAGCCAAGGTTGCAGACAAAGGAAAGTGTTTCCACTGCAACATGGACGGGCACTGGAAGCGAAACTGCCTAAAATACCTTGAGCTCAAAGAGAAGAAAGGTAAATCCGATTTACTTATTCTTGAAACTTGCTTAGTGGAAAATGATGATTTTACGTGAATACTTGATTCAGGAGCTACTAATCACGTTTGCTCTTCTTTTTAGGAAACTAGTTCCTTCAAGGAGCTCGAAGAGGGTGAGATGAAGCTCAGGGTCGGAACGGGAGACGTCGTTTTAGCTCGTGCAGTGGGAGATGCCAAGCTATTTTTTAGAGATAGATTTATCTTTTTAGAAAATTTGTATATAGTTCCTAAGATTAAAAGGAACTTAATTTTTATCTCTTGTTTAATAGAACTTGGCTATTGTATCACTTTTGCTTTTAATGAAGCGTTTATTCTAAAGAAAGGTGTCAATATTTATTCTGCTAAGTTAGAAAACGGCTTGAATGTACTTAAACCGAATCGAACTAAAGCAATTTTGAATCATGAGAAGTTTAAAACTGCTAATACTCAAAGTAAAAGCCAAAGAATTTCTCATAATAATACCTATCTTTGGCATCTTAGACTTGGTCATATAAATCTCAACCGGATTGAGAGACTATCTAAGAATGGACTTCTAAACAAGTTAGAAGATGATTCTTTACCTCCTTGCGAATCCTGCTTGGAAGGTAAAATGACTAAGCGACCTTTTACTGGAAAAGGTTATAGAGCCATAGAACCTTTAGAAGTTATACATTCGGATCTTTGTGGTCCGATGAATGTTAAATCTCGAGGAGGGTAAAAATATTTCATCTTTTACATATATGATTATTCGAGGTATGGTTATCTATACCTAATGCATCATAAGTCTGAGACTCTTGAAAAGTTCAAAGAGTATAAGGCTGAAGTAGAGAATGCATTAGGGAAAACCATTAAAACACTTCGATCCGATCAAGGTAGAGAGTATATGGATTTGAGATTCTAAGACTATTTGATAGAACATAGAATTAAATCTCAACTCTCAGAACCTAATACCCCACAAAAAAATGGTGTGTCAGAAAGGAGAAATAGAATCTTGTTGGGCATGATTTGATCTATGATGAGCTATGCTAAATTGTCTGCCTCGTTTTGGGGATACGCAGTAGAGACTGCAGTTCAAATCTATAACACTGTTCCATCAAAGATGAAGGGAATAAAAATCCCGCGCAACGAAAGACAATCGAATCGTCGTGGTATCGTTGTGAAATCTATTTTCTTAAAAAAGTTTCTATCTCATAAAAACTAGATTAAACATGCTAATAAGAAGAAAAAAAACCAGCGAGCAACACTTACTTGTTGTGGAACGTCTTCAAGTTTTTTCTTCTCCTGTTCACGAACCCTTCGTGATCACGATCTCAACGTCCTCGATCTCCTTGAACAGTGAAAAGCGGACACTTCCACTCGATTTCTCTGTTGTTCTACGTTTGGTAGAAGGAGAATGGTGAGATTCTCTTTTTTGGTGTAGGGAGGAGAGTTTGAGAGAGAAAGGTGTTTGAGAGAGAATTTGCCAATTGCTTTTGGTAAGAAATCCAAAAATGAGCAATAGCCTTACCACCCCTTCTTGCAATGGGGTTTATATAATGGTGATAAGTGGAGTTGAAATCTCCACCTATTTACCATTTTACCACAACCATAGGTTATGCAAATATTATTTCCATAACCACATATAATAAGATATCTCATATCTCATTATACAAATCACATTTGTATAAATGTGGATTTTTTAATCACATTTAATTTAATTTCTCTCAATCTAATTTCTCAAAATTAGCCATATTTCAACAATTAGGCTAACCTATAGTTTATTATGAATCTCATTCACATTAAACTATATAATATGTCATACATATCTCATATAAATGACATAATTACCCTTTCAGTGAACTTGAACTCTTCAATTTCACACCATAACTGTATACCTTCTATTAATCCAGTTTGAGCTCACGGAGGGACCTTATGGACCTACATTGACGAGCTCCAATGATCCGAGATTAACCTGTCAAACTCTTTGACCCGGTTAATCAACATTCATTAGCTACAGTAACACTCCACTAAAGCCCGTAACTGCACTCCCGTTAGTGTAAGACAAGTTGTGTCCACTGATATAACCAATGCCCATGAATCGACCCTTCACAGGTTGTTCGTAGACACTGCTGGGTCAAATTACCGTTCTACTCCTGTGTCTACTTCTTGCTCCTTAATTCCCCACTGCTCCTCTAATGAACAACAACGTTGTAATGGTCTAACCATACTGTTGCGTAAAATAATTTTTCAATACCGCAAGTGTACGGGTCAAGTTTTAGCATAGTGATTTAGAGTTCCAAGTATCGTCCTCGAGAATGGGTTTCTAGATTAATTAATTACTAAGATACTAATTCTCAATTTTAGCTAAAGAAACATAACATGGATAGGTGATGAAAGTAAAAACAAACAACAGACTGACATGTGGAGACACGAATTGATAGATTTGAGGAAAGTGATTATACAAATTAATGACTCAATTAACACATGTAATGAACCAATGAGATGAAGTTATAAACAAGAAGTAAAATACTCAAGAAAACCTCTCGATTCTTAGTGAGCCTCACACATGCAATAAATTCCATAGTCTCCATATGAACCTACGACATGCATGACATTAAGGAACTTCTTTATGTGTTTCCCTAACATTTCTAGGTCATTCTCATGCCAGATTTTTAAAGGTTTTGACAACTTTGCTCTTATTCAAGTTTTATCTCTCGAGTCCACTTAAACCAACAAATTTAGAGTTAAGAGTGAATTGCCAAAAATAAGAACAAAACATGCTTCAATACATAGTAAGAAAGTCTCAACAAGTAAATCACATCCTAACTACAATATTTAGCTACTCTAAATCACATGAAAATCAAGCTAAACATGTAGAAAACGTCTTAGAACACTATTACAATTTGAAAGAAAAGGAAATTAAACTTATGCGTCGATGTCGATTCTTCTCCAAGCTCCCATCTTCGACCTCGAACCTCCACGAATGCTTTGGCTCCCAAAAACGCTCTCTTTTCTCTTCTCACAAAGTGTATTTCGAAATTAGGGTGAAAAATCTACCAAATTCGGCTCCCCTTACAAGAATGCATAATGTTCTATTTATAAGCTTAATCGGTACAGCGTTGCAACGCTAGGGACAGTGTTGCAACGTTGTACCCTAACCACGTGGTAAATAAGGAAACAGCCGGCAGTGTTGCAATGCTGAGGACAACGTTGCAACACCGCTAACATAGCGCGCGCGTTCCTCTATCGAAGTAGCGTTGCGACGCTACAAGGCAGCGTTGCAACGCTACCTGCACGACCTTCATACGCATCTTCTTATCGAGATAACGTTGCAACGCCCTAAGGCAGCTTTGCAACGCTATCGCCTGGAGTCTTCAATGCTTCTAAATAGCAAGCATGGCGTTGCAACGCCATCACCTCGGGTCTTCAAGCTTGGATTGATCTTTCTTCTTCTGAATGATGTTATTTTTAGCTCCAAAAAGCCTCGTTCCGATCCCGAGTGATCCAAAATGTCTCCAAATGTCCTGTTTTAGCTCTTATCCTGAAATTGAGTGATTTAAACAAGTAAAAGCCCTGAAATGATCATAAAACTAGCAATAATTAAGCCTAAGGATAGCACATTTTGTGTGAATTAAACATTAGATTGTTTTTATACATACATTTGATTCAAATCTCAAAGATTTGAGAGAAAATCTGGCAATCACAGGAAACATTCAAACATAACACTTCAGCAAGCAATTTAAAACTTTTCCTAAGTGTTCCTACATGTGTGTGTGATTAGCCTATGTTCCCTTCATTTTTACTAAGCCCGGATCAACTTTATTAGGCTCTCCATTCAACTTCTCCCTACACTGGTCATAATTACTAATTTTTGAGCCTCCCCACATTCAAGAATTAAATAACTCTACTCAACACTTAATCAGTTTTTTATAATTTTTTTCTATTTTCTTCTTTTTATTTGTGCAAGGACACTAGCTTTCACACATCCACTGCAGGGACCCTTACCCAGAGCACTCGCTCAATGAGTGGCCTAACTGATCTCAGTGAAGGTAGCTCTTTTTGCCCTCACATTTTTTTTCTTCTTAGACAAACAAACAACAAAAACAAAAACTCTTTCACATAATTCACATATTACACAGATCATGCACTTTATATTGTCATTCATCCTATCCTACAGTTTAACTCTCAAATCAGCTCTCAGACCTATCGAGGTGACATCAAACTTCTAAACCTAATAACTTTGTTCTAAGCATTTCAAGACTACAGGAACACAGGCTATGTGCATAATAGTGCAGGAAAAACTCAAGAAAATTTTTAAATTAACTCGAATTCATATCATGCTCTCAAGTTTCAGCAGAATCACAAAGATTTCCAATTATATCTCATCCTAGCCTCATGATCATACTTATGCAAAAGATCAATCAACAATTCAGTACATACTCAGGACAGTCACAAGAAATAAACAACATCCCACCCCCAAATTTAAACTAAACATTATCCCCAATGTTTGCAGAATTAAGCACAAATTAAGTATAAGGATAAGAGTGAACAATACTGTCCTAGGTGATGGAGATCTTTCTGAGTTTCTTAGATAGCCAAAGCATGTGTGTTGGAGTTCCTCAGAATGGGAGCATGGATTTCAACGAAGAAAGGCATCGTCACAGCCTACAAAGCAAAACAACAACTAGTAAATAAACTAAGAATTGAAAAACAACTAAAAACAAACTAAAGCAAGCTAAAGACAGAAAAACAAAAGTAAGTAATACTTTGGCTGCCTCCCAAGAAGCGCTTTCTTTAACGTCTTTAGCTAGACGGTGACTTATTAGGGCACATAAAACTGCTCATATTTCTTTGGGCCTTTCTTGCTTGTATCGATATAGCCCTCTGAGTCTAAAAGGCTAACCTGCTTCTCTTGGGCACCAGACAGATAATTATTTTTGGTATTTTTGTTTAATGAAATGAAAGAACTAAAATCAAAACAAGACTCGTGAGTATAGGACAAATGGTTATAAAAAATAAAGGGAATTTCTAGGGATAAAAGGAAAGAAGGCTTCTCAGCCTCTAACTCTATCACCTGGATTTCCTCTGTGGAAGTGACTATCTCCCCATCGTCTACCTCACTAACCTGTCTCTGGTGTATTTCAATCTCCCCCAAACTATCCTTATTATCATATGAACAAATCCTCCTAGGTGGCACCTCCTTAGTTGTAAGGATAAGAAATTGTTCTTGTAAGGCCGTAAGGGAAATTACTAGTTGATTAAGATATTGAGTTTTATCCTGTACTATTTCCCAAAGTCCTACCACCTTGGCTTCTAACCTATCCAACCTCTCTAATTCACTATGAACCAAATTTTTAATTTTCAATTCTAAGGTATATTCCGCCAATTGGTCCATAAGAGAAGATTTTTCTATGGGTTGGTCAGGGTACAACAAATTATGATCCCAAGTGTCTAAATAACTACCATCATAAGAATTTTTATCAATTTCATGTACAAAATGGTAAAAATTAAACACATGGTATTTAGAGAAATCATGATGCACATACCTAGGGTCCTTGGAAGGGCAATAGAAAGATGTAGAAAAATCATGCAAAGTCATATTTGAAAAATTAATAATTCAGATCGAGACTTCTACACAATAGTAACACAACCAAAAACAGGGGACAAAGACTTAACAACACACAAAACTAAAACATGACAAAAAAGAAAACAAACAAACACACAAAAACAAATAAGGAAAGACACACAAACAAGCTTTAGTCTAAAATTTCAAATTTTCTCCTAATATTAATTAATCTAAATAATCGTCATTCCCCAGCAACGACGCTAAAAACTTGTTGTGTAAAATAATTTTGCAATACCGCAAGTGTACGGGTCAAGTTTTAGTATAGTGATTTAGAGTTCCAAGTATCGTCCTCGGGAATGGATTTCTAGATTAATTAATTACTAAGATACTAATTCTTAATTTTAGCTAAAGAAACATAACATGGATAGGTGATGAAAGTAAAAACAAACAACAATCTGACATGTGGAGACACGAATTGATAGATTTGAGGAAAGTGATTAGACAATTTAATGACTCAATTAACACATGCAATGAACCAATGAGATGAAATTATAAACAAGAAGTAAAATACTCAAGAAAACCTCTCGATTCTTAGTGAGCCTCACACATGCAATAAACTCTATAGTCTCCATATGAACCTACGACATGCATGGCATTAAGCAACTTTTTTATGTGTTTCCCTAAGATTTCTAGGTCATTCTCATGCCAGATTTCTAAGGATTTTGACAACTTTGCTCTAATTCAAGTTTTATCTCTCGAGTCCACTTAAACCAACAAATTTAGAGTTAAGAGTGAATTGCCAAAAATAAGAACAAAACATGCTTCAGTACATAGTAAGAAAGTCTCAACAAGTAAATCAAATCATAACTACAATATTAAGCTACTCTAAATCACATGAAAATCAAGCTAAACATGTAGAAAACGTCTTAGAACACTATTACAATTTGAAAAAAAAGGAAATTAAACTTATGTGACGATGTCGGTCCTTCGTCTCCGAGCTCCCGTCTTCGACCTCGAACCTCCATCAATGCTTTGGCTCCCAAAAATTCTCTCTTTTCTCTTCTCACAAAGTGTATTTCTGATGGAGATCTGATCTCCTTGAACAGCGGAAACGTGTTTGGGATCGTTAATGTGCTTGATTGTTTTGCTTAAAACAAAAACCAGTACATTGGCCAAGTAAACAGAACAAGCATGGAAATTCTAATCCTATTAGACATGGATTAATTGCATATAAACAAAATAAGTTTAACGATTAAACTAAAGGGAAGAAGGAATTACCTTTGTAGTTTAGCAGAACAACAACTCTTTGCTCCAATGTTCAGCAACTCAAGAACTTCAAAAGTTCTCTGTTTTTCACCAACAGAACACCACCAATTTGGAAAACCTCCTATCCTCTTAGATTCAACTTAGAACAAAATCCTTTGTGGGAAGGATTCTAACTTTTGGATAATTTTGGGAATGAGAGAGAGATAGAGAATTTCTCTGTCAAATGAAAAATAATCGATCAATCATCCGCTTCACTTCTCTCCAGGAGAAGTTAAACCCAGTAGAGGGCATCTCTTACTTCCTATCGAATAGGGAGTTGGGAGAGAGAGGGGGAACGTGTCCTCCTGACACGTTCCTTATTTAATTAATTAATCATATTAATTAAATAATCAAAATAAATTAAATATCTTATATTTAATTTATATTAAACACATTTAATGAATTATCTCTCTATCCTATAGTTTTAATGCACATCTAATGTACATTAAATTTAACCTATGGTTTTTAAATATGAATCACATTTACATTAAAATTTAATATTTGAACTCTTTCAAATATTCAATTCTCTCATATAATTAAATATGAATCATATTCACATTAAATTTATAATATATAGTTCCAAAACTATATATTATATCATATCAATATACATTAAATATATTCCCTAATGAATTTGAACATTTCAAAATCAAATGATCTAAGAACCCTTTACGAGCTAGAAGGTGGACCTAATGGACTTACAGATCAGAAGCTCCAACGATACGAGATTGCTCGGTTAATCTCATTAACCTCCCAATCAACATTCGTTAACTGCGAGAACACTCCACTAAAGTCCCACAGCTGCACTCTTCTCACTGTAGATATATTTCTGTGTCCATGGATATTAACCAATAACAGCAAGTCAATTCTTCACGAATGTTCGTAACACCGGCTAGGTCAAATTACCGTTTTACCCCAGGGTTACATCTTATGCCTTAAGTACCAGTGCTCCTCTAATGAATAATTTGTTTGTGCTCCTACCAACAAACAGAGTTCCTCTCGGGCCAATGAGAGGGCCGGGCCCGTTGTTCACGTCCCGGAGACACCACTTAAGGGAACATTCCTCTACTTACCCTAGTTGGCGGGAAAGAGTGAATTCCATCTTACTAAGTTAAGTTCCCAGTCGCTCACTCGGTCTTGTCCCCAAGAAGGTAGGCATATTGAGTCGGCGAATTTGGCCACTCTCACCCATACTAGTCAAAGGACAATCCCTCATGAATGTAAGTTCGTGAACACGCTCAAGATTGAGATCAAGTTGCCTAGGTCATCCTAGTGAAAAAGAAACCTAACTAGTCGACGGAGTTACAGCTAGAGGTTACTATTTCGTGGTCCGATCTTATGTAATCTCATTACATAGGATATTCCCACTCACATGTCATCTACACAAACACGTAGGATCACTGTGTTTGCATCAAATGCAAAGTGGGCCACATCCATAGTTTAACCAGGGTAAGGTACCTAAACCTTATCCCCTAACTATAGACCCTTTAGGTTGTATCTCGAACCGAGATCCTTTTTATGTACATTACATTCAGTTAAAGATTCATTTAACAGCCTTGGATGTTTAGTTTATTGGTTTAGGGTTTGAATAAAGGAAAACTCGTAGATAACGAACAATAACACTTTATTGATATAATAACACTTTATTACAATAATTAGAACATAATTACAAACTACGAGTTTTAGGGCACAAATCCCAACAAACTCCCACTTGCACTAAAACTCTAGTGGGGTACAACATAATCTAAAACAGTGGTTACAGAGATATAAATACAATAAACTAGGGCATCCATATACCCCATTACATATCTTCCACTTGCCCTAGATTAGCCTATGTACATATCTCGTAGACCCAGACTTTCCAGATGATCCTCGAACACTTTAGCCGTGAGAGTCTTTGAAAACGGATCAGCAATATTATGCTCCGAAGCGATCTTCGTGACTGTCACATCTCCTCGTTGCACTATTTCTCGTATCAGGTGATACTTCCTCTCGATGTGCTTACCTCGCTTATGGTCATGAGGATCCTTCGAATTGGCTACCGCACCACTGTTGTCACAGTATAAGGTGGATGGGAGATTCCATATTTGGAACAACTTCCAAATCGGTAAGGAATTTCCTTAGCCAAACAACCTCTTTCCTTCCTTCACAAGTAGTGACATACTCACCTCCATTGTGGAGTCAGCGATGCATCCTTGCTTGATGCTTCGCCATACTATAACTCCCCGTTAAGGGTGAAAAAACGATCCCGATGTGGATTTAGAGAACCCTTATCGGTCTAAAAATCGAGAATCGGTGTATCCATGAGATCAAATCCTTAGTCCCATCTGAGCGTATAGTCCTCGTTCACCTTAGATACATGAGGATATTTTTAATCGCTGTTGTCCAGATGGTCTAACCTGGATTGGATCGGTACCTACCGACTATTCCCACTTTGCATAACAAATGTCCGACCTGCGTGCATAGCATAGCATACATTAAGCTACCTCTGCGAGAGGCATAGGGAATATGTCTCATATCCTCAACTTCTTGAGGTGTCTTGGGACACTGTTCCCTAGACAGATGAACTCCATGCCTGAAGGGTAATAAGCCCCTCTTGGAATTATGCATCGAATATCTTAACAACATTTTGTCGATATAAGACGCTTGAGACAGTGCTAGCGTTCTGTTCTTACGATTCCTAAAGATCTGAATCCCAAGAACATACTGCGCCTCTCCCAAATCTTTCATTTGGAATTGGGTCGGCAACCAATTCTTTATGTCAGTGAGGTATCCTCCATCATTCCCAATGAGTAGGATATCATCCACATAAAGTACTAACAAAGCTACTTTGTCGTTGATGATCCTCTTGTAAACACAAGGCTCATCAACGTTTTGGTCAAAGCCGTAAGACTTGATCGCAGTATAAAATCTTATATTCCAAGATCTTGACGCTTGTTTCAATCCATAAATGGATCGATTAAGCTTGCAAACTTTTTGCTCCTGACCTTGGGGTATTAACCCTTCGGGCTAGACATATAGATGCTCTCGTCAAGATTACCATTCAAAAAGGCAGTCTTGACGTCCATTTGCCAAATTTCATAATCATAAAATGCGGCTAAGGACAAGAGTATCCTTATAGACTTCAGCATAGCAACAGGGGAAAAAGTTTCTTCATAGTCAACTCCTTCCCTTTGGGTAAGACCCTTTACTACAAGTCTAGCCTTAAAGGTCTGTACCTTTCCAGTTGCATCTCTCTTTCTCTAATAGATCCATGTACACCCTATGGGTCTAACCCCTTCAGGTTGGTCTACAAGTTCCCATACTGAATTGAAGTCCATTGACTCCATTTCAAGGTCATGGCTTTGATCCATTGGTCCTTGTCTACGTCATTCATAGCCTGTTTATAAGACAATGGATCTTCTATGTCGTCATCAGGTATGACAACTTAAGTTTCAGCTAAACCCAAGTAGCGGTAAGGTTGGGAAACAACCCTCCAACTTGAGTTTCATCTAAATCCAAAATGTCTCCAAATGTCCTGTTTAAGCTATTATCCTGAAATTGAGTGATTTAAACAAGTAATAGCCCAGAAATGATCATAAAACTAGCAATAATTAAGCCTAAGGATAGCACATTTTGTGTGCTATCACATACACAACACCCCTCTCAGGTTAGTGAGAGGGTGGGTGCCCGTTGTCCAAGCCCTAGAGGCAGCACTTAAGGGAACAACCCCTCTAGTTTCCCTAAAGGAAAAAACGAGTGAATTCCATCTCGCGTAGTTAAGTTCCCAACTCCCTACTTAGTCCTGTCCCTGAGAAGATAGACATATTGGGTGAGTAATGTTGACCACCCTGAAGGGAATCGAATCCCGCAGCGGAAGCGATTGTTAATCGCGCGTTCTCAATTTAGTTTCAAAGATTACATTCAAGAACAATTCTACCTATATTAAGCATATAAATATAATATGGACAACAAGAAATATTACCTTTGAAGAACCTTTCTTCAAGTGCTCCTTCTCCCACTGCAACAATCTCAGTAACACGAACCCAACAGATTACGAACACTACCACCGGATCTTCTCCGTTGTTCTCTAGGTGAATGAGGAAGGTGGGTTCCGTTTAGGTGAGATGTGGTGTTGTGTGAGGGAGAGATAGTGTTTTTGGAACCTTTCCAATAACACAACCAAATTTCACACAATGTCTTTTTCTAGTTGCATCTCATGCAACCATATACATAAGGAAATAGGATGGAAATGACCATCTTACCCTTCCTTTATTCTCTCATTAGTATATGGTTTTTATGTGAATCTAATTCACATTAAAACTATATATTATATCAATTATATCATATATAATTGATATAACACCTCATGTATGAAATTGAACACTTCAATTTCATTCCTAACTTTATACCCTCAATATTACCATGTTGAGCCAACGGAGGGACCTAATGGAACTACAGTTCATGAGCTCCAATGATATGAGGTTAACTGATCAAACACTTGGATCCAGTTAATTAATATTCATTAACAACAAGTCACTCCACTATAGAGTTGTAGTTGCACTCTCCTCACTGTAGATAATATTATGTCCACTGATATAGTCATTACCCATGAGTCGACCCTTCACAGGTTGTTCGTGATCACAACTGTGTCAAATTAACATTTTACCCCTGTGATTACCTATTTGTTCCTTAAGCACCACTAATCCTCTAATGAACAATAAGTCTAAGGTCCTACCATAGACTCATACCCTCATAGAGGGCGGGGCCCAGATTGTTCAAGACACGAGTCGATTTCTTGAGGGAACAACCTATCTAATTCCTTAGTGTAGGAATGAGTGAATTCCATCTTGCACAGTTAAGTTCCCAGCTACCTACGAGGTTTTGTCCCTGAGAAGGTTGACTAATTGAGTCGGCTACAGGCCACTCTCACCCATACTAGTCTAAGGACAAACCTCTATAAGCAGGAGTTCTTAACTTGCTCAGGATTCAGGTCGAGTCACTAATGACCATCTATAAATTACTAGTTTTATCCTGTTAACGGTGTTACACTGGTTAGACTAATAATTTGCAGTCCGATCTTGTATGAACTCTTCATACAGAATGCCCCCACTCGCATATCAACTACATGAATGAGTTGGATAACCTCATTTGTACTAATTATAAAGTGGGTCGCATCCATGGTGTTACCAGAATGAGGTTTCCAACCTTATTCTTATACCATAGACCATTTAGGTTATATTCTTAAACTCAACCCAAATAGTGTCCACTACACTGATGTTCAAGATATCTTTATTATCAAGATATATGTTATAACCTTGGAGCTTAGTTTATTGGATTTATAAAGCAAGACTGTAATTTTATCAAAACAAATAACTCTTTATTTATTTGATCAAAATTACACAAGTTTTAGGGCATAAATCCCAACAATCTCCCACTTGACCTAAAGTTTGTGGAGTACTATAACATTACAGTAATGTAAATACAATAAACTAGGGCATTTAAACCCTTTGTACAAAATACTCCCACTTGCCCTAGTTGGGAAAGACTTGTAAACCTAGACCTTCTAGGTGACTCTCAAATACTTAAGCCGTGAAAGCCTTTGTAAAAGGATCAACAACGTTGTGCTCTGAGGCTATCTTCGTGACAATCACGTCTCCTCTATGCACGATCTCTCGGATGAGATGATACTTCCGCTCAATGTGCTTTCCCCTCTTGTGACTTCGGGGTTCCCTCGAATTTTTCATTGCACCACTGTTATCGCAATACAACGTGATGGGCAAAGTCATATTTGGAACAACTTCCAAATTTAGCAGGAATTTCCTTAACCAAATGGCCTCTTTAGCTGCTTCACAAGCTGCTACATATTCGGCCTCTATGGTGGAATCTGCGATGCATCCTTGCTTGACGCTTCGCCATACTACAGCTCCTCCGCTAAAAGTAAATACTGACCCTGATGTAAGTTTCCGAGAATCTTTATCAGTCTGAAAGTCAGAATCCGTGTATCTTTTAAGGATCAAATCCTTAGCCCCATACACAAGCATGTAGTTCCTTGTTCTCTGAAGATACTTAAGGATTGTTTTAACCGATGTCCAGTGTTCAAATCCTGAATTGGATTGATACCTACTGACCATTCCAACTGCAAAACAGATGTCAGGCCTAGTACACAACATAGCGTACATCAGGCTCCCAACAGTTGATGCATAAGAAATCCGTCTCATATCCTCAAATCCTTGAGGTGTCTTAGGACACTATTCCTTAGACAAATGGACTCCATGTCTAAAAGGCAACCTTTTTGGAGTCTTGCATCTTAAACCTTGACAACACTTTGTCTATGTAAGATGCTTGAGACAAGGCTAGTGTTTTATTCTTGCAGTTCCAGACAATCTGGATCCCAAGAACAAACTGTGCATCACCAAAATCTTTCAATTGGAATTGCGTGGCTAGCCAATCCTTAATGTCAGTAAGATAACCTACATCATTCCCAATGAGTAGGATATCATCCACATAGAGAATTAGGAATGCGACAGAACTATTGATGATTTTCTTGTAGACACAAGGTTCATCATCATTTTGGTCAAAACCATAAGATTTGATTGTTTCATCAAATCTTATATTTCAGGACCTTGAGGCTTGTTTCAGTCCACAACATGACCTTTTAAGCCTGCAAACCTTTTGCTCTTGTCCTGGTTCAATGAACCCTTTGAGTTGGTCCATGTAGATGTTTTCCTCAAGATTGTCATTCAAAAAGGTTGTCTTGACATCCATTTGCCATACCTCATAGTCATAATATGCGACAATGGCAAGTAGGATACGGATAGACTTTACCATAGCAACAGGTAAAAAGGTCTCCTCATAGTCAACCCCTTCTACCTGGGTATAACCCTTTGCTACTAGTCTAGCTTTAAAGGTTTGCACCTTCCCATCTACACCACGCTTTCTCTTGTAGATCCACTTACAACCTATAGGTTTTACCCCATTAGGCTTATCTACAAGATCCCAAATAGAGTTGAAGTACATAGACTCCATTTCTTGGTCTATTGCTATGACCCATTTGTCTTTGTCTTTGTCAACTATTGCTTGATTATAAGTCAATGGATCCTCGCAGTTATCATCTGGTATAACAACTTGGATTTCAGATAAACCCATGTAACGGTCAGGCTCTGTTACAATCCTCCCACTACGTCGAGGCATACTCAACTCTTGTGATGAACTCTCTTGACTAGACAAACTAGTATCAACAACTCTTGTTGGCGTACTAGTTTTATTAGCAACCTTTGTTGTTGTTCCGTCTAATTCACTCAACACTACTTTACTTTTTGGTTGGTGGTCCCTTATGTGGTCCTCCTCTAAGAAAATAGCATTTGTCAACACAAAAACGTTATCTTCCTTAGGATCATAGAATAAACCACCTCTTGTTTCTTTTGGGTAGCCTACGAATAGGCACAATTTTGAACGTGAATCCAACTTCTTTGGATTTGTCACAAGCACATGTGTTGGACAACCCCAAATTCTGAAATGACATAAACTACCTTTACGTCCTTTCCAGAGTTCATAAGGTGTTTCAGAAACACTTTTTGAGGGCACACTATTCAAAATGTATACTGCACTCTCCACTGCGTAACTCCAAAAGGAACTAGGGAGATGAGCATAACTCATCATTGATCGAACCATGTCCAACAAGGTTCTATTCTCCTTTCCGATACACCGTTTTGTTGTTGTGTACCGGGAGCTGAGAGTTGGGATGTAATTCCATGTTTTATCATATAGTTTTGGAATTTTAAATCCATGTACTCTCCACCTCGATCTGATCGAAGTGTTTTAATAGTTTTACCTAATTAATTTTCAACCTCATTCTTGAATTCCTTGAACTTTTCAAGTGCTTGAGACTTGTGGTGCATTAGGTAAATATGCCCAAATCTAGAATAATCATCTATTAAAGAGATGAAATATTCATGTCCTCCCCTGGCTTTAACATTCATCGGACCACCAAGGTCTGAATGTATAAGCTCAAGAGGTTCTTTGGCTCTATAACCTTTTCCACTAAAACGTCTTTTAGTCATTTTGCCTTCTAAGCACGATTCACATACACGTAAAGTATTTTCTTCTAACTCATTTAGAAGTCCCTTCTTTACCAATCTCTCAATCCTATTGAGATTAATGTGACCCAATCTTAGATGCCAAAGATGAGCATTTTCTTTAGGAGAAATTTTGCGTTACTTACTTTGTGCGTTTGTAGTTTTAAATAATTCAGTGTTCAAAACCATTTTGACTGAATTAGGCCTTAAAACATACAACCCATTTTCTAATGAAGCTGAACATATTTCCACACCTTTCTTCAAAATAAACACTTTATTAATCGAGAAAGAAACATAAATACATTGTTCTATGAGGCAAGAAAATGAAATAAGGTTTCTAGTAAACCCTGGTATCATTAATATATTGTCCAACAACATATATTTCTTGCCAAAATAAAGCTTCATCGTGCCTACTGCTACAGCTGAGACGACTTCTCCATTTCCAACTCGGAGTGTTATCTCACCTTTCTGTAGTTGCTGCCAGGAATCAATTCCCTGAAAATAAGAGCAAACATGATTAGTGGCGCCTGAATCAAGTATCCAAGCAATTTTATCATTATCCATAAACAAGCTTTTAGGAAAAGTAAATCATATTTACCTTCTTTCTTCTTTTCTGCAATGTACTTCGGACAGTTCTATTTCCAATGCTCGTCTTCGTTGCAGTGGAAACACTTTCCTTTATCAGCAACTTCTTTGACTTTCTTGCCCTTCTGGGCGGTAGCTCTGTCAGTTTGTTTCCCTTTACTAACCTTCTTAATGTTCTTCTTCTTCCCTTTCAGGTTAGAAGAAGATGAAGCCACTGTTTTTGTCCCAGAGGTCGAACCTCTGTGATAACTCCTACTGGCAACATTTGTCTCACCTTTCGATCCCTGAATTTTCATCAAAGATTGAAAGGTCTGGAGTTCATTCAGAAACGAGGTGAGGTTAAAAGTAAGCTTGTTCATAACAACATTACTTCTAAACTGTAGGAAACTATCTGGAAGGTTTTCAAAATGAAGCTGACCTGGCTCGACTCATCGATGGAAGCACCATTCGACTCCACGATGTTAAAGTGCACCATCATATCCAGGACATGATCCCGAAGAGATGTACCCTCTGACATCCTTGAGTTAAATATGTACTTTAGGGCATTGTGCCTGGCCTGTGTGGACTGTTGTCCAAACATACCCTGCACAGAATCCATGATTTCCTTGGTGGTTATCATGCTCTCATGCTTCTTGGCTAATATGTCAGACATACTTGCCAGCATGTAGACCTTAGCCTTATCATTGGCCTTGATCCATCGATCATATGCATCATGAATATTTCGTGACGCATTCGAGCCTGGTGTCACGGTCATGCTTGTCCAGGACCTGTTGCCCGTGGCCGCATGCCCGTTCCCACCCTTTTTACCTTGCTTTCACTTTACTTTTATCGTTGTTGCATGTTAGGATAGTTTCCTTGCATTTTTGCTTCCGTATGACTCCTCGCCAAAATGACGTGCAAGAGGGTCATGGCTAGAATCCTTAGTTTGTACTATAGGGGGATGCGACTATTCATCGATTCTCCCTACCAAGAGTTATATGCTAGTTAAGGCTTTCATTGAAATTGCTTTCCAGCTATATAACTAACTTTCTAAAATGCTTCCAAATGATTTCCAAAACGTTTTCACAAATTCTCTCTGACCCCGTTTTCTAAAAACTGTTTTCCCAAGAACGGGGGTGGAGGTTGCGAGATAGGCCTTGTAGGCCACCGACGATCCAAATTCGAGTCGGCTGACTTGCTCGTGGGCGAGAGCAGGTGCCACACGGTCGTGTCGAGACCCTCTAAGAGGTGCGACCGTGTCAGTTGGTATCAGAGAAATTTTGGCTTACAGATTTGAAGGCAGTAATCATGTCTTTGACAGAGAAAGCTGGCGAGGCCCGTACTGACTGGGCGAGTGAGATTGAGGTCCAAATCCCCTTCCTGATTGAAGTCCCTAGTAGGATGTTGGTTTTGGAATCTCGTCTGGATGAGATTGCAACCAAAACAAATAAGATCGATGCGGTAGCTGGCCGCCTGGATGGAATGCCCGTCCGAGAGTTGATCACGAGGGTTGAGATCCTCGAGGATAAGGCTATACGAGATTGCGATCTCGGGAGTGGTGAAAGCTCGTTGGGCCCTATTGCCTGCATGGAGGGGCGTGTCGAAGGTTTAGACCACTCCCAAAAGTTGATGGCTCAGATGATGACAGACTTAAGTAATGAAGTTAGAGCTGCCATAGAAGTTGTGAGAGCAGAAGTGGCAGAGCTGAAGGAGGGGGTGGCAGATTTGAACACCCGAGTTAATGTCACCATGAGAGCGATGGAAAATCAAGCCCCAGCTGGGGGTGTAGCTCAAACAGACAAGCTCAAAGTACCTAGACCGAAACCCTTTTGTGGGGTTCGTGATGCAAAAGC
Source organism: Trichosanthes cucumerina (assembly GCA_036507285.1). Taxonomy (NCBI): domain Eukaryota; kingdom Viridiplantae; phylum Streptophyta; class Magnoliopsida; order Cucurbitales; family Cucurbitaceae; genus Trichosanthes; species Trichosanthes cucumerina. The sequence goes on from CM071844.1 coordinate 57,880,828, forward strand.
CCTTGAAAACTTCATATTTGATATGGAGCAATATTTCAGGGATACAAACACAACGGTGGAAGAAAAGAGAGTTACCTTGGCGACAATTCACCTGACAGACGACACCAAGTTGTGGTGGAGAACACGTTATATGGACGTCCAAGAAGGGCGTTGTACCATTGATACGTGGGAAACATTGAAACAAGAATTGCGCTCGCAATTCTTTCCTGAGAATGCAGAGATTTTGGCAAGGCGCAGGTTGCGCGAATTAAAACATGATAAGACTATTCGGGAGTACGTTAAGGAGTTTGCTGCGGTAATGTTAGATATTCGAGACATGACGGAGAAGGACAAAGTATTTTCGTTTGTTGAAGGTTACAACCATGGGCAAGGTCCAAACTCTATGAACAAAGGGTGCAGACCTTGTCAGAAACATATGCCGTCGAGAAAGGGTTGTTTGATCTGGTAAGTGATGGGAGCGAAGAAGGACCCCAGGATGTGAGGCGGAGTCAGACTTCCCCAAGTGGAGACATTGGGGGGCGTCACCCTAACTCCCCCAAGAGTGGGGGAGGGGATAAGGTAAGAAGTGGGGAATGAAGTACATGGCGAATGTCGAACCAACAATATGGACTGAGTCGGAGGCCCCCTTCTTGTTACCTGTGTAACGGGCCTCACAGCTGGATCGAGTGCCAAGATAAGGTCACCTTGCAAAATTTTCAAGCCTCACTGACAAGTACTTCGGGTACGAAGGTTGAAACTTCTGAGGAAGATACCCCCAATTGAAGGAGAGGGGGACATACCCCGCATTGGGGCCTTGAGATTTTTGTCGGCGTTGCCGAAAGAAGAAGTTGGGACCAGGGAGTTCACACATGGCCTTATGTATGTGGACACGATTATTAACCAGAAACCCACAAAGAGCACTATGATTGACTCAGGAGCAACCCATAACTTTATGACTGAAATTGAAGCCCGTAGATTAAATTTAAGTTGGAATAGAGATGTTGGGAAGGTGAAGGCCGTCAACTCTGCGACCCTGCCGGTGTTGGGAATGGCGCGAAGAGTGACGATGCAGTTGGGCGCTTGGACCGGACAAACAGATTTTGTGGTTGTCAACATGGATGACTTCGACGTTGTGTTAGGGATGGAGTTCCTCCTTGAACACAAGGTCATACCGATACCATTGGCAGAATGTCTAGTGGTCACAGGGTCTAATCCAATTGTTGTGCACACTAGACTCAAATAACCAAGTGGTGTGAAGCGGTTGTCGGCCCTCCAACTAAGGGAGAGCCCAATGAAGGTTGGGGAAGCCAACCCCATAACAAGGTCGAAGTTCGAATGTACTGGAAGGCCTGTGGAGACACCGAGTTGTGCGAGGGATTGGGTCAAGCAGAAACGACCCCTTTTGACGAGAAGGAATGTGGAGTCAGCTCCACCAGTGGTTGTGAAGAATGCCTTTGAGGTGTTGGTCGATATGACGCCTGAAGATGATTGTCAGAGTAGGGAGGTGAAAGAGTTTCTTGAAGCGTGGAAGAGAAGTCAGGTTGTAGAGGTCCGCTGGGACCGCCTCAGAAGCTGAAGAGAGTTGTTTGTAGAACCGAGGGTTCGAGTGTAGTTGGTTGACAGGGACGTCAACCGTTTAAGTGGGGGAGAATGTCATGGTCATGCTTGTCCAGGGCCTGTTGCCCGTGGCCGCATGCCCGTTCCCACCCTTTTTACCTTGCTTTCACTTTACTTTTATCGTTGTTGCATGTTAGGATAGTTTCCTTGCATTTTTGCTTCCGTATGACTCCTCGCCAAAATGACGTGCAAGAGGGTCATGGCTAGAATCCTTAGTTTGTACTATAGGGGGATGCGACTATTCATCGATTCTCCCTACCAAGAGTTCCTACCAAGAGTTATATGCTAGTTAAGCGTGGCTTTCATTGAAATTGCTTTCCAGCTATATAACTAACTTTCTAAAATGCTTCCAAATGATTTCCAAAACGTTTTCACAAATTCTCTCTGACCCCATTTTCTAAAAACTATTTTCCCAAGAACGGGGGTGGAGGTTGCGAGATAGGCCTTGTAGGCCACTGGCGATCCGAATTCGAGTCGGCTGACTTACTCGTGGGCGAGAGTAAGTGCCACACGGTCATGTCGAGACCCTCTAAGAGGTTCGACCGTGTCACCTGGCACCTGAGGACACTCCTAAGTGAGCACAAACTTCAGATCATCCACTACCAATATAGTGTTGAGTTTGTTTTTCCAAGTCATCATATTCTCTCCGGTTAACTTTTCCGCACCCAATAAGGAAATAATAGAGCTAGACATTTTTTATGAAAAATTTACAAACGAACTTGTATGAATTTCTTGCTATAATTCTAATCCAATCATGTTTTAGCTAATTCTCTCTGACCCCATTTTCTAAAAACTATTTTCCCAAGAACGGGGGTGGAGGTTGCGAGATAGGCCTTGTAGGCCACTGGCGATCCGAATTCGAGTCGGCTGACTTACTCGTGGGCGAGAGTAAGTGCCACACGGTCATGTCGAGACCCTCTAAGAGGTTCGACCGTGTCACCTGGCACCTGAGGACACTCCTAAGTGAGCACAAACTTCAGATCATCCACTACCAATATAGTGTTGAGTTTGTTTTTCCAAGTCATCATATTCTCTCCGGTTAACTTTTCCGCACCCAATAAGGAAATAATAGAGCTAGACATTTTTTATGAAAAATTTACAAACGAACTTGTATGAATTTCTTGCTATAATTCTAATCCAATCATGTTTTAGCTAATTATCAAATGGTTCCTAGGCCATTTATAATTTGCAATGATAATCTAAAGGTTTAGAATGTATGACACCGAAGGGTAATAAAAAACACTCCTCCTCTGGATCAAGACACTCTTGACCAAAACCTAATGCCAGAATAACTCTTATTCCTATAGGCTTTAATTACCCTTTTTCGGCCAGGATACATACACAACTTATGTACCCTGTGAGTGTAACCCTTTGTCTTTAGATCTCAGAGTCTCCATCCAATAAAATCCGCCGAAGGGAGGACTAGATTGAAAAACAGTCTAAGGAAATCTTTATCCCTTTCGGGTGTCTACAGTGTTCGATCCCCTATGATCAAGCCCTCCAAAGGGATTGTCTGGTCCAGGCCAAACTAGCAGGCTGACCATAGTGGTCTAACAGTGTAAACCGATAAAAGAGACCGTAGGTTTTATTTTTCACTAAACCTGCTCCCACTCACTATAAGTACCCTTTCCATTCACCTTGATATTGACTCATACAAACACCATCCGAAGGGGGACGCTCCCGTTTGCGCTACGAGGCCAAGTATGAGTCTCACGGTGTGAATTTTCCGGAGATAACGTAGGTGGAAAAATATGTATCATATACACTTTTCCTTCCACTAGATACTTTAAATTTATAGGAATCTTACTTAGGCTAAAACCAGACTAATGGTTTTACCTAACTCTATAAATATAACACTTATATCGATAATCAATATAACTCTTATATTGATTTTATCCTAAGTTTGTTAATATAACTCTTTATATTAAACTTAGGATTTCTAGTTTATTAACCCCTTAATAAACCCGCTGACGCTACTGTAATTTATAAACTCTCTGATTAAATTTCACTCCCAAGTGAGTTCCCAGGTAGGGGTGTTTCGTTTCCGTCAGCTTAAATACCCCAGCCTAGACAGAACCTTCCTTAGACAAAGTTCCTCTTTTAATCATAGCTTATAAATTACTTGGTTCCTAATTCTAATCTAATTAGAACTAGATAACCTAAGGTCTATTATTTCCAAGTTTTAAACATTTTAAAACTAATAATTAACCTTAGGTGAGATGCATACTATGTTATAGTGTTTGATCATTTATCACATGAATAATAAGATATTCATAGCATAATCACCTCATGATCTATAATGCATGTCAATGCTGTCCATAAATTAATATAACAACTTTATATTAATTAATCATGCAAACTATATAATATAACTCTTTATTAAGGGGTTAACCTAAGGTGGGAGTTCTAAATAAAAGCATACATTATGCATGGCTATAATTACACAACAATTGCATAATTTAAATAGCAAAATTAAACCAATTTTGGCACCATAAAATTAATTTTAATTAATATAATCAAATTATATTAATTAAAATCAATTAAATAAATATATTAAATATAAAACATTTTTATAATTAATATATAAAAAAACAAAAAACGTTTCCGCCCGTTGAAGCTCGCTGAAACGCTTTCGGCATTGCAACGCTCTAAGTTGTCCGTTTCTGCCCGTTGGAGCGCGTTGCAAAACGCGTTGGCGTTGCAATGCTGCCTCTGATGCGCGCCTCCTTCCGCAAGCGCAGCGTTGCAACGCTGCACACAGACAACATGTGGAATCTCCAACTTCTTGCTCATTTTTGCTCTGATCTTCTCAGCAACCACCTTGTCTCGATCGACACGGACTTACAGACTCGATTTACAATTAAATTTGCCCAAAACACCGGACCCTTACATTGAACGATTCAATGAAAATTGTAAATCTAAGTGCTAAAATCGAAAACATCTAATTTGCAAACCGTTTATACATCTCATGCAAAACAGTAAATCCCACCTCGTTCTTGAAAAATCCATAACGTAAATCAAGAACGCAATTGGGCTCTGATACCAATTGAAGGGAATCGAATCCCGCACCGGAAGCGATTGTTAATCGCGCGTTCTCAATTTAGTTACAAAGATTACATTCAAGAACAATTCTACCTAGATTAAGCATATAAACATAATATGGACAACAAGAAATATTACCTTTGAAGAACCTTTCTTCAAGTGCTCCTTCTCCCATTGCTACAATCTCAGCAACACGAACCCAATAGATTACGAACACTACCACCGAATCTTCTCCGTTGTTCTCTAGGTGAGGGAGGAAGGTGGGTTCTCTTTTGGTGAGATGTGGTGTTGTGAGAGAGAGAGAGTGTTTTTGGAACCTTTCCAATAACACAACCAAATGGCACACAATGTCTTTTTCTAGTTGCATCGCATGTAACCATATACATAAGAAAATAGAATGAAAATGACCATCCTACCCTTCCTTTATTCTCTCATTAGTATATGGTTTATATGTGAATCTAATTCACACTAAAACTATATATTATATCAATTATATCATATATAATTGATATAACACCTCATCTATGAAATTGAACACTTCAATTTCATTCCTAACTTTATACCCTTAATATTACCATGTTGAGCCAACGGAGGGACCTAATGGAACTACAGTTCATGAGCTCCAATGATATGAGGTTAACTGATCAAACTCTTTGATCCAATTAATCAATATTCATTAACTACAAGTCATTCCACTATAGACTTGTAGCTGCACTCTCCTCACTGTAGATAATATTGTGTCCACTGATATAGTCATTACCCATGAGTCGACCCTTCACAGGTTGTTCGTGATCACAGCTGGGTCAAATTATCGTTTTACCCCTGTGATTACCTCTTTGTTCCTTAAGCACCACTGATCCTCTAATGAACAACAAGTCTAAGGTCCTACCATAGACTCATACCCTCATAGAGGCCGGGGCCCCGTTGTTCAAGACACGAGTCGATTCTTGGGAACAACCTATCTAATTCCTTAGTGTAGGAATGAGTGAATTCCATCTTGCACAGTTAAGTTCCCAGCTACCTACGAGGTTCTGTCCCTGAGAAGGTAGGCTTATTGAGTCGGCTACAGGCCACTCTCACACATACTAGTCTAAGGACAAACCATATAAGCAGAAGTTCTTAACTTGCTCAGGATTAAGGTCGAGTCACTAATGACCATCTATAAATTACTACTCTTATCATGTTAATGGTGGTACACTGGTTAGACTAATAATTTGCGGTCCGGTATTGTATGAACTCTTCATACAGGATGCCCCCACTTGCATGTCAACTATATGAATTAGTTGGATTACCTCATTTATACTAATTACAAAGTGGGTCGCATCCATGGTGTTACCAGAATGAGGTTTCCAACCTTATTCTTATACCATATACCATTTAGGTTATATTCTTGAACTCAACCCAAATAGTGTCCACTACACTAATGTTCAAGATGTATATATTATCAAGATTTATGTTATAACCTTGGAACTTAGTTTATTGGATTGATAAATCAAGACTATAATTTTATCAAAACAAATAACTCTTTATTTCTTTGATCAAAATTACACAAGTTTTTGGGCATAAATCCCAACACACCCTCACCCGTACTAGTCAAAGGACAGACCCCCGTAGACAAGAGTTCGTAACACGCTCAGGATTCAGGTCAGGTCACTAGTGGTCATCTACGAAGTTATTAGTCCCATACTGTTAACGGTGTTACATCACTAGGTCTAATAATTCACGGTTCGGTCTTGTACAATCTCATTCTATAAGATGCCCCACTCGCATGTCAACCACATGAACGAGTCATATCACCTCATTTGTATCTAATACAAAGTGGGTCGCATCCACAGCGTATCCAAGATTAGGTGTAAACCCGAGATCTTTCTTTGGAACTTCCTTAATATCAAACAACAAAAGAAAGGAAGAAATGAATGCTTAAAACTTGGTTTTCCTTGTTTTAAAAAGGAAAGAAATGAAGTGAAAGGCAAAAGGAAAACAAGGAAGGAAAGTTTAAACCATTTTGGTTTGGATTGCTTTTAAGACAAAAGAAGAAAAGGAAATGAAACAATGTTTAATATACTAAGTTTGTTTTGTTTTGCAAAGAAAAGATAAGAAATGAAGGATAAAGGAAAGGAAAGAAAAGGAAAAAAGAATGTAAAAGGGAAAAGGAAAGTGGGTGGTGGATCCCACCTTAGTTTTCTTTTTAAATTAACCCATTCCATCGATTTCCTTCTCATTTTCAACAAGGAGCAGCAAGGGTTTCCATGAGAGAATCAGAAAGGAAGAGGAAGAAGGGGTTTTTGGTGCTGGAATTGCAGAAGAGAGGGAGGAGAACTCAAAGATTACTTGTGTAGCAGCAAGGTGAATAACTCAGACCAGTTCTGCTATTTTATTCATCACGAGCTCCACAGAAAGAGGTAAGATTTGAGATTTTGTGTCATGAAAGTTAACTCATATTGGAACAATATTCGTGAAGGAAGCTCGAGCAAATGCAGATCTTAGGCTACTGTTTTGGGAAGAGAAAGACAGAAGACAGAATTTGCTGTCAAATCCGAGAAGTCTCTGATGTTTTGGTTGTACTGGTCTGTAGAGTTGGAACCAGAAGCTCTAATAGGTATGGTTGGAAAGCTTATTGACTTTCCTACAACTTTCATGAAGAAATCGTGAATAGAAAATGACTGGAAGATGTTGTAAATAGCAGGTCAAGTTTCGGGTTGCAGCAGAAAATCGAATCTGTAATAGCAGAGGTTGGTTCCTGGGAAAGACGACTTCGAGGTATTTCTGAACCAATCTATTGGGAATCTCATTTTCATGTCTTCATAAGAGTTTCAGAGGATTCAAAAAGGAAGAGTTGGGTATAAAGTTCACCCTGTTTGGCTAAGTAATGAAGAAGGTATGGCTGTCTGAAAGTAGGGCAGAAAATCTGAAAATGCTGGAATTTTGAAAGTGTGTTTTCTTGCAAGTTTTAAGGTCAAAAATCATGAGCTCGAGGTTCTAATGATTGATTTGGCTTGTTTGACAGGCCAAGAGCAAATAGGTCAAGTTTACAAGCCAAGGTTCCAATTCTAATACGGTGAGTGACTCTATCTTAGAACTATGTTTGACCTATGTTTTTCTTCATGAACATAAGTGTTGATAATTACATCTTGATTGAACTAGTTGTGAATGGCTTCATAGAGTTTTCTAACATAAAGTGATGATGGAACCTAAACATGCTTTGAATTAGTTGTAACTATAAATCCAGGTATGGAAACTAAATTATGAAAGTATGCTTTCCTTTAGAGAATGTTTTGTGTAAATCCACTTGGGAACATGTATAAATGACAATGTGGAAATGTCAAGGAATTGTTGTATGTGTTATAAAGACATGATTTCCATGGTACACAAATTATGCCCTTGTTTGGGGTTAACCCCAATCTTCAAGGACATTCGAGAAGGTACTTAGGGGAAATGAATCATGATATCCCGATATCTTTGAAGGACAATGAGAAGGTATCCGGAAGTAAATAGTTTTACCTAAATACTTTGAAGGACAATGAGAAGGTATTCGGGTAGTAAATGGTTTTACCTTAATATGAAGGACATAGAGAAGGTATTAGGGAAAATCAAACGACCAAAGGCATTCCACGTGCACGTGAGAGAGAGAGTGGTACGAACCTTATTGGTATAAATGTAACTCTACCACCTCTATGGTTTAATGTGGTATCATGTCATGTGTTTTATTGTTATGAGTTTCTATTTTATTGATCTATCAACCCTCGATATGTTAGTACATTTCGAGTTTTGTGCTATGCACAAGTGATGACTTAAACACAGAAATTGGAAGCATGATTTGTTTATGTTTACAAACAGATGTTAGGCTATTTTCTATTTATAATCTGCCATTATTATGATTCACCTGTGAGCTTATAATGTTTTAAAGATAGACACTCACTGAGCTTTTTAGCTCATTCTTTCAATGTTTTCAAACCTTTTCGTAGAGATCAAGCTCACTGTACTGACATCATCCCGCCATAGTCTGCTGGAAGTTTCATAAGTTGTTAGTTTGTACGTGGCTGGTGTTGTATACCAAGTCGTTATGTAGTTATAGAAGTTTTGTACATTAGTGGTTGTATAAACATTGAGTTGTCTTGTGTTGTTTTGATGCACTTGACTTTTAGTTTCCAAGAGAGACTTATGAAGGGTTTCTCCTTGTTTATGTTTAATAGTTTTCCAGATTCTGTTGTGTTATGTTAAAATGTTCCAAATGCGAACATAGTATGTTTATCGGAGAACAGGGTCACTGTATTGTTAAGAGGTAAACAATGTCCGTTGGTTTCACGCCGCCTTTCGGGCTAAGTAGCGGTAGTTCGAGAGGGGGTGTGACAACTTGTGTCGAGAAATTAGCTCCATGGGAATGAGACAGCAAGTTAGCTCTAGAAGGAACCTGAAAAGTAAATAGCAAGTTATTGAGTTAGTTCAATAGAACTAGTAGAGCATGGTCCAAGTAAGGATAAAAGTAAGTCCAACGGGACTAGAATGTGAACACAAGTCTAGAATTGTGCATTTGAGTTGAGTACTCATTACATGTCTAGTATGTTAATATGTTATAGAAGTCATGCCACCACGTACTAGCAGACGATGCAGGCAAGATCAGGACGGGACGCAGGATCCTACCCAAGATCAATCCCAGTGGAGATCTAGTGCCCCGAGAGTTCAGATAGGGGCCAAAACTAAGCAGCATGCTAATTCCTCACAGGAGAGGTAGGTAAGCCATAGGTAGCGAGGCTAAGTAATCCGAGATAAGACATATATAATAGATTACCTAAAAGAATTAGGAGCCACACAGTGTTTGAGGGTTCCAAAGATCCAGCTGAAGCTGAGGTTATCCAGCTTAAGCTGAGGTTTGGCTGATTAAGCTTGATAAATATTTTGATGTTATGAGTTTCTCTGAGAAGCAAAATGCTAAGTTGGCCACATTCTTGCTGCTAAAGGAAGCAGAAGGATGATGGAAATCGATGTTAGCCAGTTGTAGTGATGCACGTACTTCACACTGGCAAACTTTCAGAAGTATATTTGAAAATAAATATTACCCTAGCACGCACTTGAGAGGAGAGAGGGATGAATTTTGTTAGAAATAAAACAAGATACACTTTCAGTGGCTGAGTATGAGAGAAGATATACCGAGTTGTCGCGGTATGTTGATGTGATTGTGGCATCTAAGAGCGACAGGTGTCGGCGATTTGAAAGAGGGTTACGACCCGAGATACGTACCCGCCATTCTGACCATTGCTAAGTGGACTGACTTCTCTCACCAGTAGAGACCGCTCTACGTGTTGAGCAGAGTATAGCGAGAGAAGAAGTCGATGAGTGAAGCCTAGTTGTGGAGGCTTCGGCAACAAGCGCTTTCAAGGTCGTGAGCGTGGAGGTTCACACTTGGAGTAAATGTTTCTAAGTCAATATGACTTTAAGGAGCAAGCTAGTAGCCAAATAGCCGCATCGAGGCGGATGTTTGTGGTCGACACCTATCGAGGCGCGAGTTAAAGAGGACCTAGTTAGTTTGTTTGATTGGCGACAAGTTGCGGGGAGGGCAAGAGTCTATGCCAAGATATAGCAAGGAAAACTCCATGTGTGATCTCATTGCAAGAATCATCAAGGTCATTGTCTTGTGAATGTTGGTACATGCTACCAAAGGCATGACAACCAGACATGTCAAGAGGGATTGTCCATGACTATGGACATGCCGCCACAGAGGGACTAGGGAGTTAAGTCCCGATTAGTTGAGCAAAATGAGAGTATCGTGAGTTGCAAGAGAGGGGGGCACCAAAGTGGTGTTAGACTAAAGAGAGTTGTAGGAGGCCTAAGCAACACGGAAAGGTCTAGGTTATGACTCAAAGAAGAAGGCGAGGATGCACCGAATATGATTATTGGTACAATTACTATTTGAAATGTACCGCACTTGTCTTGATAGAACAAGGTGCTACACATTTCTTTGTTTTTAGTATGTTCTTGACTAAGTTGAATGGGAAGCTAGAACCTTTATGTAAAAGGTTAGTTATATACACTCCAGTTGGTGATGCTTTATTAGTCAATCCAAAGATGCAAAATTGTGAGGTCTTAGTAGAAGGTCTCAATATGTTAGTGGATCTTCTTCCACTAGAGTTGCAGTGTTAGATGCAATCCTAGGAATGGATTTCTTATTCACTCATTATGCTTCCAAAATTGCCATATAAAGGAAGTTGTTTGCAAGAAACCGAGATTAGTCAAGTGGTTTTATGGGATGAAAGAAAGATTATCCCTACGAGTTTGTTTTCGTGATTCAAAGCTCGTGGTTATTGAGGAAAGGTTGCACGACGCTTTCTTGCACATGTAGTTGAGGTGCGTAAAGAAAAGTTAAAACTAGAAGATGTTCTTGTTGTGAACGAGTTTCTTAATGTTTTTCCAAAGAGATCTGTCACGTGGTTGCCACCGATAGGGAAGTTGAGTTCACTATTGAATTGCTACCAGAACAACACCTATTTCGTAGCGTCGTCGTATGGAATGGCTCCAAGCGAGCTCAAAGAGTCAAGACGCAGCTTACAAGAACTAGTTGATAAAGGATACACCGCACTAGTGTATCACCCAGGGAGCTCAAGTGTTATTTGTAAAGAAGAAAGATGGTACCCTTGGATTATGCATTGATTATGGATAGTTAAACAAGTCACGATACGTAATAAGTATCCTTTACCCCGTATGGATGACTTGTTTGACCAGATTCTGAGGAGCATCAATGTTTTCTAAGATTGATTTGAGATCGTGGATACCATCGATTAAAGGTAAGGGAATCGAGATATTCCTAAAACAAAGATTCGAAAACAGTGCGGGCATTATGAGCTTTTAGTAATGTCGTTCGGTTTGACGAATGCACCAAAGAGTTTTCATGGACCTCATGAACGTAATATTCCACCAAAGATTTGGATCAGTTCGTGATAGTATTTATTGATGATATACTAGTTTACACAATTAATAGGAAAGCTCATGAGGAACATTTGAGGATTATTCCACAAACACTACGAGATAAGCAGTTGTATGCTAAATTCACCAAATGTGAGTTTTGGTTGAATCAGGTAGTGTTTCTGGGGCATGTTGTTTCAGCAAATGGAGTTAGTGTGGATCCGCATTAAGTGAAAGTTGGGTTCAACTGGGAGAGACCAGCCAGTATGACAGAGGTACGTAGTTTTCTAGGCTTGGCAGGATACTATAGACGGTTTGTTGAGGATTTCTCACGATTAGCATTACCATTAACAATTTTGACAAGGAAGAATGCTAAGTTCGAATGGTTAGATAAGTGTGAATGTGGTTTTCAAGAGTGAAAAGAGATTAGTTATAGCACCTATTCGACACTTCTGTGTAGAATCTTGAAAAAGAGTATGTGGTTTACTGTGATGCCTCGAGGAAAGATTTAGGGTGTGTACTGATGCAAGAAGGAAAAGTAATAACTTATGCGTTAAGGCAATTGAAAAAGCACGAATGTAATTACCATACCCATGATCTTGAGTTAGCAGCAGTTGTTCTAGCATTGAGCATCTGGAGACATTACTGCTTGGTGAAAGGTGTCACATTTACACGATCATAAAAGTCCAAGTATATCTTTGATCAAAGGAAGTTGAATATGAGACAGAGAAAGATGGTTAGAATCGATTAAAGATTATGATTGTACCATAGAATACCATCCTGGTAAGGTGAATGTGGTAGCGAAGCATATTGAAAGGTGAAGTCAAGACTTCATAGGGATGCCTTGTGTGGTATTCGAGCAACATTTTTTTTTTTTTTTAGTACTCTAAGGGTTTCTAAGGCAAATTGTGATTGCAAAGAATTGAGGGGGTCTCTTAGCTCAATTCCGGATCAGTCTTCACTGTAACAAAGATTGTGAGAAAACAACCAAAGATTAGTAACTTGCGTAAATGTTTGGAATGTCCAAACAGGGCCCAAAGGTATAATCTAGAATGAGAAATGATGAAACCATAGTTAAGCGGAGAAAAACTATGTGTCCCGTGTATTAGTGAGCTTATGATGCTATTCTAGAGGAAGCTCACATTTCAGCTACGCTATGCATCCAGGAAGCACCAAGATGTGTAAAACTGTGAAAGGGACTTATTGGTGGCCTGGGATGAAGCGGGAGATAGTTGATTATGTTGATAGATGTTTAATCTGTCGACAAGTTGAACCAGTTAGACAAAGACTAGGAGAACTCCTTAATCCACTACTCGTGTCGGAGTGGAAATAAGAGCATATCGCTATGGATTTCCTGTTGCTTGTACATCTTACTCCCAGTGGACATTATGGTATATGATAATGGTCGATAGACTCACTAAGACAAAAGACCGTGTCCATACTTCCAGATAGAGATCCGAGATTTACTTCTATGTTTTGGCCTAGCTTACAAAAAAAAAAAAAAAACTATGGGGACAAAGCTGAGTTTTAGTACAACGTTTCATGTTCGGACAGATGGTCCGTCCGAGAGGACCATCCAGACCCTAGAAGACATGTTGCAAGCATGTGTCTTTCAAGTTAAGGGAAGTTGAAATACACACCTATCACTTATGGAATTTGCTTACAATAACAATTATCAGTCTAGTTTTGACATGGCACCATTTGAAGCTCTAGATAAAAGACCGTGTAGAACGCTCGTATATTGGAATGAACTGGAAGAGCGGAAGCTAATCGGACCTGAGTTGGTGCAAGTTATGACAAACAATAGTAAGATAATCGAGAGAGAATCAAGGTAGCACAAGACCGTGTAAGAGTTATGCGAGATAAGCGACGAAAGGACTTGGAATTCCGGATCGGAGATCAAGTTTTCTTGAAGTTATCTCCGTGGAGAGGTGTCCTTCGCTTTGGTAAGAAAGGTAAACTAAGCCCTAGATATATTGGTCCTTATCAAGTAACAAAAGACAAGTTGGGCCAAGCAAATTTACAGACTAGAATTGCCAAAGAGAACTATCTTGAGAAAGTATATTCCAGATCGACACATGTGCTACAAGCACAACTCGTTGAGTGAAAAAAAGACATAATTTACGCAGAGGATGCAGTTCAAATTCTCGTGAGAAAAGAACAAGTTTTGAGAAACAAGACGATCCCACTCGTGAAGGTTCGTTGGAGACATCACTGAGTGGAGGAGGAGCAACCTCGAGAGTTAGAAGACTAATGAGGAGGAAGTATCCATGATTTTTACCTAAGGACTACTAAATTTCGAGGACGAAATTTCTTAAGGGAGGTAAGTTGTAAACCCGAGATCTTTCTTTGGAACTTCCTTAATATCAAACAACAAAAGAAAGGAAGAAATGAATGCTTAAAACTTGGTTTTCCTTGTTTTAAAAAGGAAAGAAATGAAGAGAAAGGCAAAAGGAAAACAAGGAAGGAAAGTTTAAACCATTTTGGTTTGGATTGCTTTTAAGACAAAAGAAGAAAAGGAAATGAAACAATGTTTAATATACTAAGTTTGTTTTGTTTTGCAAAGAAAAGATAAGAAATGAAGGATAAAGGAAAGGAAAGAAAAGGAAAAAAGAATGTAAAAGGGAAAAGGAAAGTGGGTGGTGGATCCCAGCTTAGTTTTCTTTTTAAATTAACCCATTCCATCGATTTCCTTCTCATTTTCAACAAGGAGCAGCAAGGGTTTCCATGAGAGAAGCAGAAAGGAAGAGGAAAAAGGGGTTTTTGGTGCTGGAATTGCAGAAGAGAGGGAGGAGAACTCAAAGATTACATGTGTAGCAGCAAGGTGAATAACTCAGACCAGTTCTGCTATTTTATTCATCACGAGCTCCACAGAAAGATGTAAGATTTGAGATTTTGTTTCATGAAAGTTAACTCATATTGGAACAAAATTCGTGAAGGAAGCTCGAGCAAATTCAGATCTTAAGCTACTGTTTTGTGAAGAGAAAGACAGAAGACAGAATTTGCTGTCAAATCCGAGAAGTCTCTGATGTTTTGGTTGTACTCGTCTGTAGAGTTGGAACCAGAAGCTCTAATAGGTATGGTTGGAAATCTTATTGAATTTCCTACAACTTTCATAAAGAAATCGTGAATAGAAAATGACTGGAAGATGTTGTAAATAGCAGGTCAAGTTTCGGGTTGCAGCAGAAAATCGAATCTGTAATAGCAGAAGTTGGTTCCTGGGAAAGAAGACTTCGAGGTATTTCTGAACCAATCTATTGGGAATCTCATTTTCATGTCTTCATAAGAGTTTTAGAGGATTCAAAAAGGAAGCGTTTGGTATAAATTTCACCCTGTTTGGCTAAGTAATGAAGAAGTTATGGCTGTCTGAATACAGGGCAGAAAATCTGAAAATGCTGGAATTTTGAAAGTGTGTTTTCTTGCAAGTTTTAAGGTCAAAAATCATGAGCTCGAGGTTCTAATGATTGATTTGGCTTGTTTGACAGGCCAAGAGCAAATAGGTCAAGTTTACAAGCCAAGGTTCCAATTCTAATACGGTGAGTGACTCTATCTTAGAACTATGTTTGACCTATGTTTTTCTTCATGAACATAAGTGTTGATAATTACATCTTGATTGAACTAGTTGTGAATGGCTTCATAGAGTTTTCTAACATAAAGTCATGATGGAACCTAAGCATGCTTTGAATTAGTTGTAACTATAAATCCGTATGGAAACTAAATTATGAAAGTATGCTTTCCTTTAGAGAATGTTTTGTGGAAATCCACTTGGGAACATGTATAAATGACAATGTGGAAATGTCAAGGAATTGTTGTATGTGTTATAAAGACATGATTTCCATGGTACACAAATTATGCCCTTGTTTGGGGTTAACCCCTAATCTTTGAAGGACATTCGAGAAGGTACTTAGGGGAATGAATCATGATATCCCGATCTCAAGGACAATGAGAAGGTATCCTAAGTAAATAGTTTTACCTAAATACTGAAGGACAATGAGAAGGTATTCGGGTAGTAAATGGTTTTACCTTAATACCAAGGACATAGAGAAGGTATTAGGAAAACCAAACGACTAAAGGCATTCCACGTGCACGTGAGAGAGAGAGAGTGGTACGAACCTTATTGGTATAAATGTAACTCTACCACCTCTATGGTTTAATGTGGTATCATGTCATGTGTTTTATTGTTATGAGTTTCTATTTTATTGATCTATCAACCCTCGATATGTTAGTACATTTCGAGTTTTGTGCTATGCACAAGTGATGACTTAAACTCAGAAATTGGAAGCATGATTTGTTTATGTTTACAAACAGATGTTAGGCTATTTTCTATTTATAATCTGCCATTATTATGATTCACCTGTGAGCTTATAATGTTTTAAAGATAGACACTCACTGAGCTTTTTAGCTCATTCTTTCAATGTTTTCAAACCTTTTCGGTAGAGATCAAGCTCACGCACTTTGACATCCCGCCATAGTCTCTTTGGAAGTTTCATAAGTTGTTAGTTTGTACGTGGCTGGTGTTGTATACCAAGTCGTTATGTAGTTATAGAAGTTTTGTACATTAGTGGTTGTATAAACATTGAGTTGTCTTGTGTTGTTTTGATGCACTTGACTTTTAGTTTCCAAGAGAGACTTATGAAGGGTTTCTCCTTGTTTATGTTTAATAGTTGTCCAGATTCTGTTGTGTTATGTTAAAATGTTCCAAATGCGAACATAGTATGTTTATCAGGAGAACAGGGTCAACAGGTATTGTTAAGAGGTAAACAATGTTTGTTGGTTTCACGCCGCCTTTCGGGCTAAGTAGCAGGTAGTTCGAGAAGGGGTGTGACATTAGGTCTCCAACCCTATCCATATACTATAGATCGTTCGAGTCATTAACTCGAACACGATCCTCCCTCTGTGTCCATTACACACCGTTCAAGTTCTAGTTCTCTCATAAATTCAATGACTTTGGAGCTTAGTTTATTGGACAAAGTTTGTAAAATTTACGAGACACAAAGTGTTGAAATAAATAACTCTTATTAATTTCAAATGGTAAATTACAAACAAAACGAGATTAGGACATACATCCCAACAAACTCCCACTTGGACTAAGCTAGTGGAGCAAATACATTTCTCAAATGTACAATACATTACAATAAAGTAATACAATAAACTAGGGCATTGAATACCCGTTTACAATACTCCCACTTGCCCTAGTCAGGAAGCACTCGAAGACCTAGACTCTCTAGGTGACCCTCAAACACCTTAGCCGTGAGGGGCTTTGTAAATGGATCAACAACGTTGTGCTCCGACGCTATATGCGTGATTGTCACGTCGCCGCGGTGCACAATCTCCCGTATCTGGTGATACTTCCGCTCAATGTGTTTGCCTCTCTTATGGCTCCGAGACTCTTTGGAGTTGGCTACAGCACCACTGTTGTCACAAAATAGCGTGATTGGCAAGTTCATATTTGGAACAACTTCCAAATCCGTCATGAACATCGTAAGCCAAACAACTTCCTTTGCAGCTTCACAAGTCGCAACGTACTCAGCTTCCATAGTGGAATCAACGATGCATCGCTACTTGATGCTTCGCCATCCTACAGCTCCTCCATACAGAATGAAGGTTGACCCCGAAGTGGATTTCCTAGAATCCTCATCGGTCTTAAAGTCAGAATCTGTGTATCTTGTAAGGATCAAATCCCCACTGCCATACAATAAGTTGTAGTTCCTCGTTCTCCTAAGATTCTTGAGGATTGCCTTTACGGCTGTCCAGTGATCTAATCCTGGATTAGATTGATACCTACTGACAATCCCTACTGCATAACAGATGTCGGGCCTAGTACACAACATGGTACACATGAGGCTCCCTACAGCTGAAGCATAGGGGATCCGTCTCATATCCTCAACCTCTTGAGGAGTCTTAGGACATTGATCCTTAGACAGGTGAACCCCATGCCTGAAAGGCAACAAGCCTTTTTTGGAGTTCTGCATTTTAGATCTAGACAACATCTTGTAAATATAAGACGCTTGAGACATGGCCAGCGTTCTGTTCTTCCAGTTCCGGACTATCTATATACCTAGAACATACTGTGCTTCTCCCAAATCTTTCATTTGGAATTGTGAAGCTAGCCATTTCTTTACATCGAGAAAAATCCTACCTCATTCCCAATGAGAAGGATATCATCCACGCATTTATACCGTAATGCGATGGTTTTGTCAACGATTTTCTTGTAAACACAAGGCTCGTCAACATTCTGATCAAAGCCATAAGATTTGATCGCCTCATCAAATCTTATATTCCAAGACCTCGAGGCTTGTTTCAGTCCATAAATAGACCTATGAAGCCGACAAACATATTTCTCTTGGCCTTGGGTTATGAACCCCTTTGTTGGTCCATGTAGATGGTTTCATAAAGGTTACCATTCAGAAAGGCAGTCTTGACATCCATCTGCCATACCTCTCCACTAAAAAGGTTTCAGTTACTAGTAAATCACATTTACCTGTATTCTTCCTGTCGGCAAGGAACTTGAGACACTTTCTCTTCCAGTGGTTGTCCCCGTTGCAGTGGAAACACTTTCCTTTCTTTCCAACTTCCTTGACCTTTTTGTCCTTTTCGGCGGCAGCTCGGTCAGCTTTACCCTTCTTCATCTTCTTCTTCCCTTTCGGGCGAGATGGAGCCACAGATTTAGACCCAGAGGTCGAACCCCTGTGATAGGACCTGTAGGCAACATTTGCCTCAGCTTCTGGTGTCCTGATCCTCATCAAGGACTGGAAGTTCTGTAGTTTGTTCAGAAGGGTTGTAAGTGTGTAGCTAATCTTGTTCATAACATCGTTGCTACGAAACTGAAGGAAACTCTTCGGAAGAGTCTCCAAGATAAAGTTGACCTGGCTTGACTCATCGATCGAAGCCTCGTTCATCTCCATCAGATTCAAGTGGGTCATCATGTCTAGAACGTGTTCTCGGACAGATGTCCCTTCTTTCATCTGGGCGTTGAAGACGTGTTTGAGCGAGTCATGTCGGACTTGAAAGGACTGTTGTCCAAACATATCCTGCAGAGACTCCATGATCTCCCTAGCGGTGATCATCAGCTCATGCTTCTTTGCCAATACTTCAGATAAGCTGGCAATAATGTAGACCTTGGCCTTTTCATTGGCCCTGATCTACCGATCGTATGCATCACGAACACTTCTTGATGCAGTCAAGCTCGACAACTGAGGACACTCCTCAGTAAGCACGAACTTAAGGTCATCGGTTACTAATATCGTGTTTATATTGTTCTTCCACGTTTGGAAGTTATCTCCCACTAATTTGTCCGAAGTTAGTAATGCTATGATTGAGCTAGACATTTTTGCTGAAAAATCAAATTAAAATTTTTGTCAATCTCGAAAAAACTTTTTGAAATCCAATCAAGTTTTAGCAAAATCTAATCCTATGATCCCTAAGTCATTTAAAATTTGCAACGATATCCTAAAGGTTTAGAATGACCGCATTCCGAATCTAAGTGAATGTAAACACTCCTCCTTTTAGGACGAGACTTTCTCCACTGGACCCTAATCCCAGAATAACTCTTATTCCATTAGGCGTCCAGTTACCATTATTTGGTCGAATTCGTTAACTCTTAACGAATCCTGTGAGTGTCACCCTCAATCTTTAAGTTTCCAAGTATCCGTTCAAACAATAGCCACCAAAGGGTGAACCAAGAGAAACCCAACAAGGAAACAATATCCCTTTCGAGAATTCACGGTGTTCCGACTCCCATGATTAAGGCCCTCCGAAGGGATTGTCTGGTCCAGGCCAAACTAGCAGGCGAATCATAGGGGTCTCACGGTGTGAATCAAAAGAAGAGACTGTGGGTCCCGTTTTTACAGGTCCCGCTCCCCTCACTATAAGTAGTCCTTCCATCCACTATGATATTGATCCATACAAATACCATCCAAAGGCGGACGCTCCCATTTGCGCCACGAGGCCGAGTATGGATCTCACGGTGCGAACTTTACGGAGATTTGTGGTCAGAAAATTAAATGTATCTTATACACTTTATTTCCTCCCAGTCAACACTTTAAATTTTTCGGGATTGACCTAGATAAACTGACTAAAATTTACCTAAGTCTACCAATATAACTCTTATATTGTATTAACCTAAGTTTATAATCACATTATTAACTTAGGTCTAAGTGATTAAATTAATCAACTTTTAATTAATGCCACTCACGATAATATAACCTAAGAATCTCCGGACCGAATTCAATCCCAGGTTGGTTTCCAAGTAGGGGTATTTTGCAAAGCATCAACTTAAATACCCCAGCCTTAGACAAAACCTTCCATGGACAAAGTTACTTATCAGTAACCATTCAAAGGTCATATTTTTATTTCCTAATTCTAATCTTATTAGAACTAGAAAACCTTGTTTGGATTTGTGCCCTAAAACTCGTAGTTTGTAATTATGTTCTAATTAATGTAATAAAGTGTTATTGTTCGTTATCTACGAGTTTGCCTTCATTCAAACCCTAAATCCAATAAACTAAACATCCAAGGTTGTTAAATGAATCTCTAACTGAATGTAATGTACATAAAAAGGATCTCAGTTTGAGATACAACTTAAAGGGTCTATAGTTAGGGGATAAGGTTTGGGAACCTTACCCTGGTTAAACTATGGATGTGTCCCACTTTGTATTTAATGGAAACACAGTAATCCTAACGTGATCGTGTATATGACATGTGAGTGGGGATATCCTACGTAATGAGATTAAATAAGACCAGACCACGAAATAGTAACCTCTAGCTGTAACTCCGTTGACTAGTTAGGTTTCTATTTCACTAGGATGACCTAGGCAACTTGATCTCAATCCTGAGCAGGTTACGAACTCCTGTTCGCGAAGGATTGTCCTTTGACTAGTATGGGTGAGAGTAGGCAGATTTGCCGACTCAATATGCCTACCTACTTGGGGACAAGACCGAGTGAGCGGCTGGGAACTTAACTTAGCAAGATGGAATTTACTCCTTCCCGCCTACTAGGGTAAGTAGAGGAAATGTTCCCTTAAGTGGTGTCTCCGGACTTGAACAAAGGGCCCGACCCTCTCATTGGCCCGAGAGGGACTCTGTTTGTTTGTAGGACCACAAACAAATTGTTCATTAGAGGAGCACTGGTACTTAAGATACAAGATGTAACCCAGGGGTAAAACGATAATTTGACCCAGCTGGTGTTACGAACATTCGTGAAGGATTGACTTGTTGTTATTGGTCAATATCCATGGACACAGAAATATATCTGCAGTGAGAAGAGTGCAACTGTGGGACTTTAGTGGAGTGTTCCCGCAGTTAACGAATGTTGATTGCGAGGTTAATGAGATTAACCGAGCAATCTTGTATCGTTGGAGCTTCTGATCTGTAGGTCCTCTAGGTCCACCTTCTAGCTCGTAAAGGGTTCTTAGATCACTTGAATTTGAAATGTTCAAATTCATTAGGGAAATATATTTTGTATTTATAATATATAGTTTTGGAACTATATATTATAAATTTAATGTGAATATGATTCATATTAAATTATATGAAAGAATTGAATATTTGAAAGAGTTCAAATATTATATTAAATGTGAATGTGATTCACATTTGAAAACTATAGGTTAAAATTTAATGTGCATTAGATGTACATTAAAACTATAGGTTAAATGGGTGATATGATTAAATGAGATTTAATCCAAATTAAATATATGATATTTAATTTGTATTATTTAAATTAATAATTAAATTTGATTTAATTATTATTTAATTATTATTATTATTATTATTATTATTATTATTATTAGTAGTAGTAGTTTAATAATAAAATAAGGGAACGTGTCATCCCGACACGTTCCCACTACCCCTCCTTCTCCCGATCGACGGTCTAACAGGGAGAAGAGGATTGTTGGATCATTTGATCGATCGTTCCCCAAGAAGTAAAAAAATTCTCTCACACTCTCAATTCCCCTTCCAACTGTTGGAATCCTTCCCACAAAGGAAAGATCTAAGCATTCAGAGGATAAAGGGTTTACTCTTTTGGTGGTTTTCTGTAAAAACAGAGAAACTAAAGCTTATTGTGTTGTTGTACTGATTGGAGCAAGGAGTTGCTGCTGAGGAAAACTACAAAGGTAATTCCTCTTTCTTTATTAGTTTAATTGTTAAACTTGTAGCATGTTTGCATGTACTACTCCATGCTTTAATTAGATTAAATGATGTATGCTTGTTCTGTATATTTTGTCAATGTACTGGTTTTTGCTTCAACCTAAACAATCAAGCAATTACGATTCCAAACCACGTTTCTGCTGCTCAAGGAGATCCGATCTCCATCAAACCTAAGTCTAATTATTCAAGTTCTAAACATTTTAAAACTAATAATTAACTTAGGTTACATGCATTTCTATGTTATAGTGCTTGATCATTCATCACATGAATAACTATACTATAACATATATTCATCATATGAAATTAAATGCATGAACATACTTTTAATCTAAGAAATATAACTCTTATATTAAATAAATTAAAACATGCTTTTAATTAAATTATAACACTTATAATATAACCTATCATGCATACTATATATTATAACACTTATAATATAAAATGATGCATGAAATGTTTAACCTAAGGTGGGATTTTAAATCTATATGACATACATTATGCACATAGAAATAATTAAATGATACATCTCATGAATAAAATAATTAAATAGCAAAAATTGGATCGGTTTTGGTACTTAGGGACAATTAAATAAATTAGTTAACTTTAATATAACAATTATATTAATATTAATTTATTAATTTAATTAAAATAAATAAAAAATACATTTTACAAAAAAATAATTAAATTAAAATACAATTTCAAACTACCCACGTTTGATGAAGTAATCAACTGCCCACGATCAAGCGCTTCAGCCTCGCGAACTCCCCACTAACGCACGCAGCGTTGCAACGTCGTGGGTAGCGTTGCAACGCTGCAGCACTCAGTGTCACGCTAGCGTTCCCAACGCCTTGCGTCGGAACGCTGTCCTGCAGCATAGCCTCCGCCCGCGATGACAGCGTTGAGACTCCGAAGAACAGAGTCTCAACGTCGTCGACAGAATAACAAGCTCCTCTTGTTGTTCTTCGACGTTTCTCGCCTGTTTCTGCTCCGATTTCTTCACAGTATCTCATGCCACGAATGACACGGACTTACAAACTCGATTTACATTAAAAATTTCCTAAAATATCGGGCCCTTATATTGATCTCATCAACATTAATGTAAATCTAAAACTAATGCCAAAACCAAAAAAGTCCAACTATGCAAACCACATTTTATCACATAAATCGAACCAATTACCCACCTAATTTTAATAAAACAAATGCACAACGAGAAGCCAACGATTCGCTTTGATACCAATTAAAAAGGGAATGAAAATCTCGCACAGCGGAAGACGATCGAATCGTCGTGGTATCGTTGTGAAATCCATTTTCTTAAAACAGTTTATATCTCATAAAAACTAGATTAAACATGCTAATAAGAAGAAAAAAAACAGCAAGCAACACTTACTTGTTGTAGAACGTCTTCAAGTTTTTCCTTCTCCTATTCACGAACCCTTCGGGATCACGATCTCAACGTCCTCGATCTCCTCGAATAGTGAAAACCGGACACTTCCACTCGATTTTTCGGTTGTTCTACGTTTGGTAGAAGGAGAATGGTGGGATTCTCTTCTTTGGTGTAGGGAGGAGAGTTTGAGAGAGAGGTGTTTGAGAGAGAATTTTCCAATTGTTTTTGGTAAGAAATCCAAAAATGAGCAATAGCCTTACCACCCCTTCTTGTAAAGGGGTTTATATAATGGTGATAGGTGGAGTTGAAATCTCCATCTATTTACCATTTTACCACAACCATAGGTTATGCAAATCATATTTGCATAACCACATATAATAAGATATCTCATATCTCATTATACAAATAACATTTGTATAATTGTGGATTTTTAAATTGAATCACATTCAATTTAATTTCTCTCAATCTAATTTCTCCAAATTAGCCCTAATTCAACAATTAGCTAACCTATAGTTTATTATAAATCTCATTCACATTAAACTATATAACATGACATACATATCTCATATAAATGACATTATTACCCTTTCAGTGAACTTGAACACTTCAAATTCACACCAAAACAGTATACCTTCTATTAATCCTGTTTGAGCAAACCGAGGGACCTTATGGACCTACAGTGACGAGCTCCAATGATCCGAGATTAACCTGCCAAACTCTTTGACCCGGTTCATCAACATTCATTAGCTACGGTAACACTCCACTAAAGCCCGTAGCTGCACTCCCGTCAGTGTAAGACAAGTTGTGTCCACTGATATAACCAATGCCTATGAGTCGACCCTTCACAGGTTGTTCGTAGATGATGCTGGGTCAAATTACTATTTTACCCTTGTGTCTACTTCTTGCTCCTTAAGTCTCCACTACTCCTCTAATGAACAACAACGTTGTATTGGTCCAACCATACACAACACCCCTCTCGGACCAGTGAGAGGGTGGGCGCCCGTTGTCCAAGCCCTGGAGACTGCACTTAAGGAAACAACCCGTCTAGTTTCCCTAAAGGCAGGAACGAGTGAATTTCATCTCGCGCAGTTAAGTTCTCAGCTCTCAACTTGGTCCTATCCTTGAGAAGATAGGCATATTGGGTGAGTAACTGTGACCAGCCTCACCCGTACTAGTCAAAGGATTGACCCCCACAGACAAGAGTTCGTAATACGCTCAGGATTCAGGTCAAGTCACTAATGGTCATCTACGAAGTTATTAGTCCCATACTTTTAACGGTGTTACATCAGTAGGTCTAATAATTCACGGTCCGGTCTTGTACAATCTCATTGTACAGGATGCCTCCACTCGCATGTCAACCACATGAACGAGTCAGATCACCTCATTTGTATCTAATACAAAGCGGGTCGCATCCACAACATATCCAGGATTAGGTCTCCAACCCTATCCATATACTGTAGACCATTCAGGTCATTAACTCAAACGTGATCCTCCTTGTGTGTCCACTACACACCGTTCAAGTTCTAATTCTCTCATAAATTTAATGACCCTGGAGCTTAGTTTATTGGACAAAGTTTTTAAAATTTGCAAGACACAAAGTGATGAAATAAATAACTCTTATTAATTTCAAATGGTAAATTACAAACAAAACGAGATTAGGACATACATCCCAACAAAGAGTGTTTCAGAAACACCTTTTGAATTGTGGAAGGGGCGTAAACCTAGTTTACAACAGTTCAGGATTTGGGGTTGTCCGGCACACGTGGTAGTGACAAACTCAAAGAAACTGGAACCTCGTTCAAGATTATGCCAATTTGTTGGCTATCCCAAAGAAACGAGAAGTGGTCTTTTCTACGACCCACAAGAAAACAAGGTGATTGACTCCACGATGAAGCTATAATATGGCGAAGCATCAAGCAAGGATGCATCGTTGACTCCACGATGGAGGTTGAGTATGTTGTTGCTTGTGAAGCAACTATAGAGGTTGTTTGGCGAAGAAAATTCCTTTTTGATTTGAAAGTTGTTCCAAATATGAAATTTCCCATCACCTTTTACTGTGACAACAGTGGTGCGACCTTATCGATATAGCGTTGCGACGTTGCAAAGCAGCGTTGCAACGCTATCGACAGTGGTCTTCAACGCTTCCAAACAGCAAGCATGGCGTTGCAACGCTCTGCATGGTGTTGCAACGCCATCACCTCGGGTCATCATGCTTGGATTGATCATTTCTCTTCCAATTGGTATTATTTTCAGCTCCAAATAGCCTCGTTTTGATCTCGAGTGATCCAAATTGTCTCCAATAGCTCTGTTTAAGCTCTTAACTTGAAATTGAGTGATTTAAACATGTAAAAGCCCTAAAATCATTATAAAACTAGCAATTATTAAGCCTAAGGATAACACATTTTGTGTGCTATCAGATCACAAAATAAATTGTTCATTAGAGGAGCACTGGTACTTAAGGTACAAGATGTAACCCAGGGGTAAAACGGTAATTTGATCCAACTGGTGTTACGAACATTCGTGAATGATTGACTTGTTGTTATTGGTCAATATCCATAGACACAGAAATATATCTGCAGTGAGAAGAGTGCAGTTGCGGGACTTTAGTGGAGTGTTCCCCCAGTTAACGAATGTTGATTAGGAGGTTAATGAGATTAACCGAATTAAATTTAATGTGAATATGATTCATATTAACTTATATGAGAGAATTAAATATTTGAAAGAGTTCAAATATTAAATTCAAATGTGAATGTGATTCATATTTGAAAATTATAGGTTAAAATTTAATGTGCATGATATGTGCATTAAAACTATAGATTAGAAGAGAAATGGATTAAATATGATTTAATCTTATTTAAATATATGATATTTTAAGATTAATTAAATATATGATATTTAATTAAATAATTAATTAAATTTGATTTAATTAATTAATGGGAACGTGTCATGAGGACACGTTCCCTTCTTCTCCACTAACTCCCT
The DNA here is from genome assembly GCA_036507285.1 of Trichosanthes cucumerina. Lineage (NCBI taxonomy): Eukaryota > Viridiplantae > Streptophyta > Magnoliopsida > Cucurbitales > Cucurbitaceae > Trichosanthes > Trichosanthes cucumerina. The sequence continues at coordinate 57,906,875 of CM071844.1, forward strand.
ATCGATAGGGAGTGGGGGGAAGAACTACTCTGGCATAAACTCTCGAGGAAGGGGGGTTTTAGGAGTTCGATTATTTTTTCTGCAATTGAAAATTCTCTCTCTCTAATTTCCCTTACATTCCAACTGTTGGATCCTTCCCACCAAGGAAGATCTAAGTAGAAACTCAGAGTCATAGGAGGTTTTCACTTTTGGTGTTGTCCTGTTGGAGAAAACAGAGAAGAAACTCTCCAGTTCCTGTGTTGCTGAGAAAATAGGAAGTAAGGAGTTGCTGCTGGTAATTTGTGTCTACAAAGGTAACTAAACTCTTTCTTTTAGTTTATCTAATTGTATTAGCATGTTTGCATGATTATATCCATGCCTAATCAGATTAGAAATGTGTGCTTATTCTCTGTGTTTTACACCAATGTATTGGTATTTGTGTTCAACCAAAATAAACTTGCAATTACGATTCCAAAACACGTTTCCGTTGCTCAAGGGGATACGATCTCCATCATTCTTAACGTTAGTAAGAAATCCTACCTCATTCCCAATGAGAAGAATATTATCCACATATAATATTAGAAATGTGACAATGTTGTTGACAATTTTCTTGTAGACACAAGGCTCGTCAACATTCTGATCAAAGCCATAAGATTTGATCGCCTCATCAAACCTTATATTCCAATACCTCAAGGCTTGTTTCAGTCCATAAATAGACCTATGAAGCCGGCAAACCTTTTGCTCTTTGTCGTGGGCAATGAACCCTTTGGGCTAGTCCATGTAGATGGTTTCATCAAGTTTGTCATTCAGAAAGGCTGTCTTGACATCCATCTGCCATACTTCATAGTCATAATATGCGGCAATGGCCAGAAGGATATTGATCGACTTTACCATGGCAACATGTGAAAAGGTTTCCTCATAGTCAACCCCTTCAACTTGGGTAAAACCCTTTGCTACTACTCGTGCTTTGAAGGTCTGCACCTTCCCATCTACGCCACCTTTACGCTTGTAGATCCACAAGCTCCCATACATAATTGAAATACATCGACTCCATTTCCTGGTCCATAGCTTAATGCATTCGTCTTTGTCAACGTCTGTCATTGCCTGATCATAGGTCAATGGATCCTCGCAGTCATCATCAGGGGTGACGACTTCGGTTTCAACTAAACCCATGTAACATTCAGGCTGTCTCACAACCCTCCCACTACGTCGAGGCATTCTCAACTCTTGAGAACGGACTTGACTAGACGAGCTAGGATCAACAACACTTGTTGACGTACTAGCCCCATCCGCAACTCTTGCTGATGTACTGTCTATTTCGTTTAACACACTTTTACTCCTAGGTAAATGATCCTTGACGTGGTCTTCCTCAAGAAAAGTGGCGTTTGTCAATACAAGCACCCTATTTTCCTTAGGAGGAGTGTAAAACAAACCACCCCTAGTCTTTTTTGGGTAACCTACATAGAGGCACAATTTTGAACGGGGTTCCAACTTTTTCGGGTTTGACACCAACACATGGGTTTGGCATCCCAAAATTTTGAAATGGTGTAAACTGCCTTTACGTCCATTCCAAAGTTCGAAAGGTGTTTCACAAACACTCTTCGATGGAACGTTGTTCAAAATATAGGTCGCAGTCTCCACTGCGTAACCCCAAAAAGAATCTGGGAGACGAGCATAGCTCATCATCGACCGAACCATGTCCAACAGGGTCCTATTTCTCCTCTCTGATACACCATTCTGTTGTGGCATACCAGGTGCTGAGAGTTGGGACGTAATTCCATGTTCTATCATATAGTCATGGAATTCAGTGTCCATATACTCTCCACTTCGATCCGATCGAAGTGTTTTTATTGTTTTACCTAACAAGTTCTCAACCTCAGTCTTGTACTCCTTGAACTTTTCAAGAGTTTCAGACTTCCTATGCATTAGGTAAATATACCCATAACTTGAATAGTCATCTATAAAGATACAAAGTATTCAGTAACCACCTCGTGCTTTAACACTCATCGGACCACGCAGGTCGAAATGTATAAGCTCAAGGGGCTCTTTGGCTCTATATCCTTTTCCACTTGCAAGGGCGTTTGGTCATTTTGCCTTCAAGGCATGACTCACATACTGCAAAAAGAGTTTTCTTCCAACTCGCTTAGAAGTCCACTCTTCACTAGTCTCTCAATTCTATTGAGATTAATGTGACCTAACCTGAGATGCCAAAGATTGACATTTTCTTTAGGAGAAACTTTCATTCTCTTAGTTCGTGTTCTGCCGTTTTAAATAATTCAGTATTCAAAACACTTTTGACCGAATTAGGTTTCAAAACGTACAGATTATTCTCAAGCGAAGCTGAACATAACAAGTTGTTTTTGAAAGAAATAAACGCTTTATTTAATTCAAAAGAAACTGAGATACAATGTTCAATAAGGCAGGAAATAGAAACTAGGTTTCTAGTAAACCCTGGAACTATATACAAATTATCTAATAAAATGTAGTTCCTGCCAAAATAGAGCTTCACCGTGTCGATTGTTGCAGCAGAGACAACCTCCTCGGATCCAACCCGTAGCATTATCTCACCTCTCTCACAAATTCTTTGCCAGAACTAATTCCACGAAAGAAGAACAAACATGGTTAGTGGCGCCCAAATCCAATATCCAGGCAGAGTCATTACTCTTCACTAAACAGGTTTCTATAACAAGTAAATCACATTTACCTTCTTTCTTCCTGTCGACAAGGAACTTGGGACAGTTACGCTTTCAGTGTTCGTTCTCATTGCAGTAGAAACACTTTCCTTTCTCTGCAACTTCCTTGACCTTTTTGCCCTTTTGGGCGGCAGCACGGTCAGCTTTACCCTTCTTCATCTTCTTTTTCATCCCTTTTGGGCCTGAAGAGCCTACAGATTTTGTCCTAGAGGCCGAACCCCTGTGAAAGGACCTGAAGGCAATGTTTGCCTCAGCTTCCGGTGTCTTCATCCTCATCAAGGACTGGAAGTTCTGTAGTTCGTTTAGAAGGGTTGTCAGAGTGTAGCTAATTTTGTTCATAACAACATTGCTACGAAACTGAAGGAAACTCTTTGGAAGAGTCTCCAAGATAAAGCTGACCTGGCTCGACTCATCGATCGAAGCCCCGTTCATCTCAGCCAGATTAAAGTGGGTCATCGTGTGCATAACGTGTTCACGGACAGACGCCTCTTCTTTCATCCGTGCGTTGAAGACGTGTTTGAGTGAATCATGTCGGACCTGAAAGGACTGTTGTTTGTTGGGATTTTTGTCCTAATCCCAACAAACAACAGTCCTTTCAGGTCCGGCATGACTCGCTCAAATACGTATTCAACGCACGGATGAAAGAGGGGTCGTTTGTCCATGAACATGTTCTAGACATGATGAACCACTTTAATCTGGCTGAGATGAACGGAGCTTCGATCGACGAGTCGAGCCAAGTCAGTTTTATTCTGGAGACTCTTCCGAAGAGTTTCCTTCAGTTTCGTAGCAATGTTGTTATGAACAAAATTAGCTACACTCTGACAACTCTCCTCAATGAGCTACAGAATTTCCAGTCCTTGAACAGAGTCAGGGCACCGAAATCTGAGGCAAATGTTTCCTATAGGTCTTATCACAGGGGTTCGACCTCTAGGACGAAACCTGTTACTTCTTCACGCCGAAAAGGGAAGAAGAGGATGAAGAGGAGTAAAATTGACCGAGATGTAGCCCACAAGGGCAAAAAAGTCAAGGAAGTTGAGAGAAAGGAAAGTGTTTTCACTGCAATGGGGGCGGACACTGGAAGAGGAACTGTCCCAAATTCCTAGCCGAGTGGAAGAATCAAGGAAAATGTGATCTACTTGTAACAAAAACTTGTTTAGTGGAGAGTACGTACTCTGCCTGGATATTGGATTCGGGCTCCACTAACCATGTTTGTTCTTCTTTTCAGGAGATTGATTCCTGGCAGCCGCTGCAAGAGGGTGAGGTGACTCTACGGGTTGGATTCAGAGAGCTTGTCTCTGCTGCAGCGATCGGCGCGGTGAAGCTACGCTTTGGCGGGAAGTACTTATTATTAGATAATTTGTACATTGTACCAGGGTTTACTAGAAACCTTGTTTCCATTTCGTGCCTAATTGAACAATTTATATGTGTTTCTTTTGAATCAAATAAAGCGTTTATTTCTTTCAAAGGCAATCTTATTTGTTCAGCTTCACTTGAGCATAATCTGTATGTTTTAAAACCTAATTCGGTCAAAAGTGTTTTGAATACTGAATTGCTTAAAACTGCAGAAACACGAACTAAAAGAGTGAAAGATTCTCCTAAGGAAAATGCCCATCTTTGGCATCTACGGTTAGGCCACATTAATCTCAATAAGATTAAGAAACTAGTGAAGAGTGGACTTCTAAACGAGTTGGAAGAAAACTCTTTACCGGTGTGTGAGTCATGTCTTGAGGGCAAGATGACCAAACGTCCTTTTAGTGGAAAAGGATATAGAGCCAAAGAGCCTTCTGAGTTAGTACATTCTGACCTCTGTGGTCCGATGAATGTTAAAGCTCGAGGCGATTATGAATACTTCGTGTCTTTCATAGACGATTACTCGAGGTATGGGTATATTTACCTAATGCACAAGAAGTCTGAAACTCTTGAAAAGTTCAAGGAGTACAAGACTGAGGTTGAGAACCTCTTAGGTAAATCACTTAAAACACTTCGATCAAATCGAGGTGGAGAGTATATGGACACTGAATTCCAGGACTATATGATAAAACACTGAATTACATCCCAACTCTCGATTACTGTATGCCACAGCGAAATGGTGTATCGAGAGAGAAAACCGAACCTTGTTGGACATGGTTCGGTCGATGATGAGCTATATTCGTCTCCCTGATTCTTTTTGGGGTTACGTAGTGGAGACTGCGGTTTATATTTTGAACAATGTTCCATCGAAGAGTGTTTGTGAAACACCTTTCGAGCTCTAAAGTGGACGTAAAGGCAGCTTACATCACTTCAGGATTTGGAGATGCCCGACCCACGTGTTGGTGTCATACCCGAAAAAGTTAGAACCCCGTTCGAAATTGTGCCTATTTGTAGGTTACCCTAAAGAGACTAAGGGTGGTCTATTTTTCGATCCTAAGGAAAATAGGGTGCTTGTGTTGACAAATGCCACTTTCCTAGAGGAAGACCACGTCAGGGATCATTTACCAAGGAGTAAAATTGTGTTAACTGAAATGGACAGTACATCAGCAAGAGTTGCTGATGGGGCTAGTACGTCAACAAGTGTTGTTGATCTTTGCACGTCTAGTCAAATTCGTTCCTAAGAGTTAGGAATGCCTCGACGTAGTGGGAGAGTTGTGAGACAGCCTGATCGTTACATGGGTTTAGCTGAAACCTCAGTTGTCGCTCCTGATGATGATTTTGAGGATCCATTGACCTATGACCAGGCAATGGTTGATGTTGACAAAGACGAATGGATTAAAGCTATGGACCAGGAAATGGAGTCTATGTACTTCAATTCTGTCTGGGAGCTTGTGGATCAACCGGATGGGGTCAAACCTATTGGTTGCAAATGGATCTACAAGTGTAAACGTGGTGTAGATGGAAAGGTGCAGACCTTCAAAGCCCGACTAGTGGCAAAGGGTTTTACCCAGGTTGAAGGGGTTGACTATGAGGAGACCTTTTCACCTGTTGCCATGGTTAAGTCGATCCGGATCCTTCTGGTCATTGTCGCGTATTATGACTACGAGGTATGTCAGATGGACGTCAAGACAGCCTTTTTGAATGGCAAACTTGATGAAACCATCTACATGGACCAGCCCAAAGGGTTCTTGCCCAAGGCCGAGAGCAAAAGGTTTGCCGGCTTCATAAGTCCATTTATGGGTTGAAACAAGCTTCGAGGTCTTGGAATATAAGGTTTGATGAGGCGATCAAATCTTGTGGCTTTGATCAAAATGTCAACGAGCCTTGTGTCTACAAGAAAATCGTTGACAAAACTGTCGCATTTTTAGTGTTGTATGTGAACGATATTCTTCTCATTGGGAATGAGGTAGAATTTCTTACTGACGTTAAGAAGTGGCTTGCTTCGCAGTTCCAAATGAAAGATTTGGGAGAAGTTCAGTATGTTCTAGGTATCCAGATAGTCCGCAACTGGAAGAATGAACGCTAGTCTTGTCTCAAAGCGTCTTATATTGACAAGATGTTGTCTAAATATAAGATGCAGAACTCCAAGAAGGGTTTGCTGCCTTTCAGGCATGGGGTTCACTTGTCTAAGGATCAGTGTCCTAAGACTCCTCAAGATGTTGAGGATATGAGACGAATCCCATATGCTTCAGTTGTAGGGAGCCTGATGTATGCAATGTTGTGTACTAGGCCCGACATCCATTATGCAATGAGGGATTGTCGAGAGGTATCACCCAATCCAGATTAGATCACCGGGCGGTAGTAAAGTCAATCCTCAAGTATCTTAGGAGAACGAGGAACTACAACTTAGTATATGGTAGTGGGGATTTGATCCTTACGGGATACACAGATTCTGACTTTCAGACCGATAAGGATTCTAGGAAATCCACTTCGGGGTCAGCCTTCATTCTGAATGGAGGAGCTGTAGTATGGCGAAGCATCAAGCAGGGATGCATCGCCGATTCCACTTTGGAAGCAGAGTATGTTGCGGCTTCTGAAGCTGCAAAGGAAGCTATTTGGCTTAGGAAGTTCATGACGAATTTGGAAGTTGTTCCAAATATGAACTTGTCGGTCACACTGTTCTGTGATAACAGTGGTGCAGTAGCCAACTCCAGAGAGCCTCGGAGCCATAAGAGAGGCAAACACATTGAGCGCAAGTATCATTTGATACGGGCGATTGTGCAATCATGAGAGAGCGTGATGATCCACGCGAGATAGCGTCGGAGCACAACGTAGCTGATCCATTTACAAAGCCCCTCACGGCTAAGGTGTTTGAGGGTCACCTAGAGAGTCTAGGTTTTCGAGAGCTTCCTGACTAGGGCAAGTGGGAGATGTGTAAATGGGTATTCAATGCCCTAGTTTATTGTATTACTTCATTGTAATTTATGTACATTTAAGAAATGTATTTTCTCCACTAGCTTAGTCCAAGTGAAAGTTTGTTGGGATTTTTGTCCTAATCTCGTGTTTGTAAATTACTGTTTGAAATTAATAAGAGTTATTTATTTCATTACTTTGTGTCTCGCAATATTTACAAACTTTTCCAATAAACTAAGCTCTAGGGTCATTGAATTTATGAGAGAACTAGAACTTGAACGGTGTCTAGTGGACACACAGGGAGGATCACGTTCGAGTTAATGACCCGAACGGTCTACAGTATATGGATAGGGTTGGAGACCTAATCCTGGATACGTTGTGGATGCGGCCCGCTTTGTATTAGATACAAACGAGGTGTCTGACTCGTTCATGTGGTTGACATGCGAGTGGGGGCATCTTGTGCAATGAGATTGTACAAGACCGGACCGTGGAATTATTAGACCTCATCGATGTAACACCGCTGACAGTGAGACTAATAACATCGTAGATGACCATTAGTGACTCGACCTGAATCCTGAGCGTGTTACGGACTCCTGTCTGTGGGAGTCTGTCCTTTGACTAGTACGGGTGAGGGTGGTCACAGTTACTCGCCCAATATGTCTCTCTTCTTAGGGACAGGACCAAGTAGGGAGCTGGGAACATAATTACGCGAGATGGAATTCACTCGTTCCCGCCTTTAGGGAAACTAGAGGGGTTGTTCCCTTAAGTGTTGTCTCCAGGGCTTGGACAACGGGCGCCCACCTTCTCACTGGCCCGAGAAGGGTGTTGTGTATGTTTGGACCATCACAATGTGTTGTTCATTAGAGGAGCAGTGGAGACTTAAGGAACAAGAGGTAGACACAGGGGTAAAATGATAATTTGACCCAGCCGTGTCTACGAACAACCTGTGAAGGGTCGACTCATGGGCATTGGTTATATCAGTGGACACGTAATATTCTGCAATGACGGGATTGCAGCTACGGGCTATAGTGAAGTGTTACCGTAGCTAATGAATGTTGATTAACCGGGTCAAAGAGTTTGATTGGTTAATCTCGGATCATTGGAGCCCGTCACTGTAGGTCCATTAGGTCCCTCGGTTGGCTCAATCTGGGTTAAAAGAAGGGTTAATGTTTTGGTATGAAATTGAAGTGTTCAATTTCACTTAAAGGGCATTTATGTCATTTATATGAGATATGAATGATATAATATAGGGGGTGTTCGACCCATTGGTTTGGTTAGGGTGGTGTTGGGTTTCAAACCCAACACCATGTTTGGTACAAAGAGTTTCAAAACCAAGGGTTTTGAAAACACAACCCCATGGGTTTTGAAAACACAACCCCATGGGTTTTGAAACACAACCACATGGGTTTTGTACCATATTTTCCACTTCTATTTGTCGTTTTTCATTTTCGATTACACTTCAACAACAATTCGGATGACATCTTCGACAACAACTCCGACGACTCCACCGGTGACCCGACTAACTCCGATGACAACTTAAACGACCACCAACAACGACAACTCCGATGATTACACTAGCAACTCAACCAACTCCGATGAAAACTTCGATAATCACACCGACGACTCGACCAACTCTGATGAAAATTTCGACGACCGCACTGGCGACCCGACCAACTCCGATGACAATTTCGACGACCATACCTGCGATCCCGACCAACTTCGATGATAATTTCGAAAAACACACCGACAACCCCGACCAACTCCGATGACAATTCCAACGACCACACCGGCGACCCCAACCAACTCCGATGACAATTCCGACGACCACACCGGCGACCCCGACAAACTCGGATGACAATTTTGACGACTACACCAGCGACCCTGACCAACTCCGATGACAATTCTGACGACCACACCAGCGACCCCCCAACCAACTCGGATGACAATTTCGACGACCACACCGACGATCCCGACCAACTCTGATGACAATTTCGACGACCATACCGGTGACCCCGACCAACTCCAGTGACAATTTTGACAACCACACCGACAACCCCGACCAACTCCGATGATAATTCCAACGACCACGGTGGCGACCCCAACCAACTCCGGTGAAAATTTCGACGACCACACACCGTGACCCGGCCAACCGATGACAATTCCGACGACCACGCGACCCCCACGACTCAACTCGATGACAATTTCGACGACCACACACGCGGCGAATCGACTAACTCTAATGTCAACTCCGGGTGATTTGCACGATCACTACCTGCAGTACGAAAACTTCAACGACCACACTAGCGATCTGACCATCGCGATGATTACCTCCATCGATAACTACAATGAAAACTATATAGATTAATTTAACGATCGCCCCTGCGACTCGACCACCCAAATAACTTGATACTTTGATGCCCCAACAACCATCAATCCAAAAGAGTTGTTCAACATGAGACATTCATCCGCTCGAAATGTCATTGAGAGAGCATTCGGTATGCTGAAGGGTCGATTGGCGATACTAAGAGGAAAGTCTTTTTACCCAGTAGAAGTCTAGTGCAGGACTATAACTGCATGTTGTTTGTCGCACAACTTAATTATACAAAAGATTGACCCAAATCCCACATTCGAGAAGGCACACACAAGTGACCGCGATTCAACTGGGATGAACACAAACAACATTGGATTTGTAGAGACAACAGATGTCTGGACTGAATGGAGGGAAAATCTCGCAAACCATATATGGATGAATTGAAATGGGAATTGACGATTGTTGAATTAAAAACACACACACACATACACACACACATATATATATACATTGTGTATATGCACTACATACATTGTGGTGGATAATATTTTTTGCTTGTAAATATTATTAATATAATATTAGTAGCTCGAGTGAACGAGCTATATGCAAAATTGAAGGCAATCGCAGGGATAACAAGGCAGGACTGCATGGTTGTTGCAAAAACGCATCTCTCGAATAGTATGATGTTGAACTCTTTCTTTGCATGAACCACCCCAAATTGGAAGTATGATTACTGTGTGTGGAAGTTACTGGGAAAGCACCGGAACCTAATTCTATTTCCATCTACCACTCTCTATGACTTTTTAGAATTTTATGTTTAAATTTGAACTTCATTGGACAACTATCTCTACTTTTTATTATTTATTTCAATCAGTATAACATGTTATCTTTAACCAACATATTTCTATGCATCGATTGTTTTACTTTATCATTGGCGCCATAGCTTCTTACATTACACATTACAACATATAGTTAGTTGTTTTACTTTATGTCATCATGAGTGAAGTGCATTATAAGTATAATATATACTCCTACAAAGTATTATAAACTTAAATTAGATACATTAGATAAATTGTTGATAGGTAATTATGTAGTTATGAAGTTAAAAATAAAGTAAGAAGACAAAATTACTAGATTTAATTAAGTATTTATTTTAGAAAAAACAGATTTCACACACTTAACCCAACAAAACATCGCACTTCCAAACACTGCTTTATGCAACCCATTCCAAAGACAACATCGCACTTTTGAGCACTCAAGTTTGCAACACGCCTTAACACAGACCCTGCGCTCCAAACATCTGTTTTACGCTGCAAGTCTAGTGTTTCGATTCCACCCAAGAAACCCTGTGGTTTCTGATTCCAACACACTGTGCACTAAATGCCCCCATATAGTTTAATGTGAATGAGATTCATAATAAACTATAGGTTAGCCTAATTGTTGAATTAGGGCTAATTGGAGAAATTAAATTGGATGTGATTCAATTTAATTAATCCACAATTATTGCAAATGTGATTTGCAATATGAGATATGAGATATCTTATATTATATGGTTATGCAAATGAGATTTGCATAACCTATGGTTAATAGTAAAGTGGTAATAATGTGGAGATTTTAACTCCATCAATTTCCACTATTTAAACCCTTTGCAAGAAGGGAATGGTAAGCCATTCTCTCATTTTTTGATTTTCATCAAAGAGAAGAGATTCATTCTCTCAAATTTTCTCCCAACTCTCCTCCCTCTCAAAAACCAAGATCCCATTGTCTTCCTTCTTTCCAAAAGAAGAACAACCGAGTTTCCAAGTGGTTGTGACCGGATCTTGTTCGTTTGATCGAGTTTTTCGTTGAGATCAACAAGCACGAAGTGTTCGTGAGCAAGGAAGGAACTTTGAAGAGACTCTTCAACAAGTAAGTAGAGTTCTTCTTGTTGTAATTTCTTCCTTCTTTACATGTTTAACTTAGATCTAAGAGTTAGATCATTTTAACAAAAATCAAGTAGCGTAACGATACTTTGACGATTCGATCGTCTTCCGCCCCTACTACATAACAGATGTCGGGCCTAGTACACAGCATGGCATACATCAGGCTCCCTACAGCTGAAGCATATGGGATCCGTCTCATATCCTCAACATCTTGAGGAGTTTTAGGACACTGATCCTTAGACAAGTGAACCCCATGCCTGAAAGGTAGCAAGCCCTTCTTGGAATTTTGCATCTTATATTTAGACAACATCTTGTCAATATAAGACGCCTGAGACAAGGCTAGCGTTCTGTTCTTCCGGTTCCGGACTATCTGGATACCTAGAACATACTGAGCTTCTCCCAAATCTTTCATTTGGATTTGCGAAGCTAGCCACTTCTTAACGTCAGTAAGAAATTCTACCTCATTCCCAATGAGAAGAATATCGTCCACATACAACACTAAAAATGCGACAGTTTTTTCAACGATTTTCTTGTAGACACAAGGCTCGTCGACATCTTGATCAAAGCCACAAGATTTGATCGCCTCATCAAACCTTATATTCCAAGACCTCAAAGCTTGTTTCAGCCCATAAATGGACCTATGTAGTCGGCAAACCTTTTTCTCTTGGCCTTGGACAATGAACCCTTTGGGCTGGTCCATGTTGATGGTTTCATCATGTTTGCCATTCAAAAAGGTTGTCTTGACGTCCATCTTCCATACCTCGTAGTCATAATACGCGGCAATGGCTAGAAGGATTCTAATCGACTTTACCATGGCAAAAGGTGAAAAGGTCTCCTCATAGTCAACCCCTTCAACCTGGGTAAAACCCTTTGCCACTAGTCGGGCTTTGAAGGTCTGCACCTTCCCATCTACGACACGTTTACGCTGGTAGATCCATTTGCAACCAATAGGTTTTACCCCATCCGGTTGATCCACAAGCTCCCAGACATAATTGAAGTACATAGACTCCATTTCCAGGTCCATAGCTTTAATCCATTCGTCTTTGTCAACATCAACCATTGCCTGATCATAGGTCAATGGATCCTCACAATCATCATCAGGAACGACAACTGAGGTTTCAGCTAAACCCATGTAACGATAAGGCTGTCTCACAGCCCTCCCACTACGTCGAGGCATTCCCAACTCTTGGGAACGGATTTGACTAGACGTGTTAGGATCAACAACACTTGTTGACGTACTAGCCCCATCAGCAACTCTTGCTGATGTACTGTCCATTTCATTTAGAACAATTTTACTCCTTGGTAAATGATCCCTGACGTGGTCTTCCTCTAGGAAAGTGGCGTTTGTCGACACAAGCACCCTATTTTCCTTAGGATCTAAAAATAGACCACCCCTAGTCTCTTTAGGGTAACCTATGAATAGGCACATTTTCGAACGGGGTTCCAACATTTTCGGGTTTGACACCAACACGTGGGTCGGGCATCCCCAAATCCTTAAGTGATGTAACTGCCTTTACGTCCACTCCAGAGCTCCAAAGGTGTTTCACAAACACTCTTCGACAGAACATTGTTCAAAATATAAAACGCAGTCTCCACTGCGTAACCCCAAAAAGAATCAGGGAGACGAGCATATCTCATCATCGACCGAACCATGTCCAACAAGGTTTTGTTTCTCCTCTCTGATACACCATTCTGTTGTGGCATACCAGGTGCTGAGAGTTGGGACGTAATTTTGTGTTCTATCAGATAGTCCTAGAATTCAGTGTCCATATACTCTCCACGTCGATCCGATCGAAGTGTTTTAAGTGATTTACCTAAGAGGTTCTCAACCTCAGTCTTGTACTCCTTGAACTTTTCAAGAGTTTCAGACTTCTTGTGCATTAGGTAAATATACCCATACCACGAGTAATCGTCTATGAAAGACATGAAGTATTCATAACCGCCTCGAGTTTTAACATTCATCGGACCACAGAGGTCAGAATGTACTAACTCAAGAGGCTCTTTGGCTCTATATCCTTTTCCACTAAAAGGACGTTTGGTCATCTTGCCCTCAAGGCATGACTCACACACCGAGAGTTTTCTTCCAACTCGTTTAGAAGTCCACTATTCACTAGTTTCTCAATCCTATTAAGATTAATGTGGCCTAACCGTAGATGCCAAAGATGGGCATTTTCCTTAGGAGAAACTTTCGCTCTTTTAGTTCGTGTTTCTGCAGTTTTAAACAATTCAGTATTCAAAACTCTTTTGCCCGAATTAGGTTTTAAAACATACAGATTATGCTCAAGTGAAGCTGAACAAATAAGATTGCCTTTGAAAGAAATAAACGCTTTATTTGATTCAAAAGAAAAAGATATAGATTGTTCAATTAGGCAGGAAATGGAAACAAGGTTTCTAGTAAACCCTGGTACAATGTACAAATTATCTAATAATAAGTACTTCCCGCCAAAGCGTAGCTTCACCGTGTCGATCGCTGCAGCAGAGACAAGCTCCCCGGATCCAATCCGTAGAGTCACCTTACCCTCTTATAGCGGCTGCCAAGAATCAATCCCCTGAAAAGATGAACAAACATGGTTAGTGGCGCCCGAATCCAATATCCAGGCAGAGTCACTACTCTCCATTAAACAAGTTTCTGTTACAAGTAAATCACATTTACCTTGATTCTTCCTCTCGGCTAGGAATTTGGGACAATTCCTCTTCCAGTGTCCATCCCCATTGCAGTGGAAACACTTTCCTTTCTCTGCAACTTCCTTGACCTTCTTGTCCTTGTGGTCGGCAGCTCGGTCAGTTTTAACCCTCTTCATCCTCTTCTTCCCTTTCGGGCGTGAAGAAGCAACAGGTTTCGTCCCAGAGGTCGAACCCTTGTGATAAGACCTGTAGGCAACATTTGCCTCGCATTTCTGTGCCTCGACTGCTTCAAGGACCGAAATTCTATAACTCATTGAGGAGGGTAGTCGAGTGTAGCTAATTTTGTTCATAACAAATTGCTCTGAAATTGAAGGAAACTCTTCTAAGAGTCTCCGAATAAAATCGACTTGGCTCGACTCGTCGATCGAAGCCCCGCTCATCTCGGCCCATTAAAGTGGGTCATCATGTCTAGAACATGTTCAGGACGACGACCCCTCTTTCATTCGTGCGTTGAAGACGTATTGAGCGAGTCATGCCGACCGAAAGGATCGTTGTCCAAACATTTCCTGCAAGGACTCCATGATCTTCTTAGCGGTGACTATCAGGTCATGCTTCTTTGCCAATACATCAGACATGCTGGCAATGATATAGACCTAGGCCTTTTCATTGGCCCTGATCCATCTATCGTATGCATCGCGAACACTTCGCGACGTAGTCAAGCCCGACATTTGAGCACACTCCTCAGAGAACACGAACTTAATGTCGTCAGTTACCAAAATTGTATTTATGTTGTTTTTCCAAGTTTGGTAATTATCTCCCACTAATTTATCAGACGCGAGTAGAGCTATAATTGCACTAGACATGTGTTAAGCTGAAAAATTAAGAAAACTTTGTGTTAGTCTCGCAAAAAACTTTGAAATCCAATCAAGATTTAGCAAAATTGTTTCATGATACCTAGGTCATTCAAAATTTTGCAATGATATCCTAAAGGTTTAGAATGACCGTCATCGAAGGGTGAACAGAACACTCCTCCTCTAGGACGAGACTTTCTCGATCAGACCCTAATCCCAGAATAACTCTTATTCCATTAGGCGTCCAATTGACATTGTTCGGTCGAATTCATTAACACTTAACGAATTCTGTGAGGGTCACTCTCAATCTTTAAGTTTCCAAGAATCCGTCCAAACAATAGCCACCAAAGGGTGAACCAAGAAGGAAAACCAACCAGGAAACTATATTCCTTTCGGGAATTCACGGTGTTCCGACTTCCATTATCAGGCCCTCCGAAGGGATTGTCTGGTCCAGGCCAAACTAGCAGGCGGATCATAGGGGTCTCACGGTGTGAATCGAAAGAAGAGACCGTGGGTCCTGTTTTCACAAGTCCCGCTCCCACTCACTATAAGTACTCTCTCCATCCACTATGATATTGACCTATACAAATGCCACCCGAAGGGGGACGCTCTCATTTGCGCCACGAGGCCGAGTATAGATCTCATGGTGCAGATTTAACGGAGATTTGTGGTTGGAAAATCAAATGTATCTCATACACTTTATTTTCTCCCACTCAGCACTTTAATTTTAATAGGGATTTACCTAGATAAATCGGCTAAAATTTACCTAAGTCTACCAATATAACTCTTATATGGTATTAACCTAAGTTTATAATCACATTATTACTTAGGTCTATGTGAGTAAATTAAAACACTTTTAATTAGCGGCACTCACGATAAGTATAATCTAAAAATCTCCGGACCGAATTCACTCCCAGGTCGGTTTCCAGGTAGGGGTGTTCCGCAAGCGTCAACTTAAATATCCCAGCCTTAGACAAAACCTTCCTTAGACAGAGTTACTAATCAGTCTCCATTCATAAACTAAACTTTGATTTCCTAATTTCTAATCTCATTAGAAAATAGAAACCCTAAGTCTAATTATTCAAGTTCTAAACTCTTTAAAACTAATAATTAACTTAGGTTGCATGCATTTCTATGTTATAGTGCTTGATCATTCATCACATGAATAACTATATACTATAACATAATATAATTCATCACATGAATATAAATGCATGAGCATACTTTAATCTAAAAATATAACACTTATATTAATTAAATTAAACATGCATTTAATTATATTATAACTCTTATAATATAACCTATCATGCAAACTATATATTATAACTCTTATAATATAAATGATGCATGAAAATGTTTAACCTAAGGTGAGATTTTAAATCTATATGACATACATTATGCACATAGAAATTTAATTAAATCATACATCTCATGCATAAAATAATTAAATAACAAAAATAGATCGGTTTTTTGCACCTAGGACCAATTATTTAATTAAATAACATTAATATAAAAATTATATTAATACCATTTAATAAAATAATTAAATAAAATAAATAAATACATTTTACATTAAATAAAATTAATAAAAACGAATTAAAATCGCCACACTCATCGATGAATCGCCCACGCCTCGCGAATGGAAGCGCAGCAATCGCCCACTACGCTGGCGTGTGGCGTTGCAACGCCGCGCGTCCAATATGAGGCCGCGTGCTCCACGTCGTGGCGTTGCAACGCTGCTCTGCAGCCAAGCCAGCGCCCGCAAGGATAGCGTTGAGACGCCGATGAACAGCGTCTCAACGCCATCGACAGAACAGCAAACTCCTTGGCTGTTCTTCGTCGATTTTCACCACTTTCCGCTCCGATTTCTTCACAGTAACTCTTGCCACGAACGACCCGGACTTACAGACTCGATTTACAACAAAATGCCCAAAAATAACGGGCCCTTACATTGATCTCATCAACATAATTTGTAAATCTATTCTAGTGCCAAAAACTGAAACATCCATTAAGCAAAACCAACATTCATCTCATGAAATAAGGCAATTTTCCCACCTATTTTAACAAAAAATAGTGCATAACGAAGAACCATCGAAATGGCTCTGATACCAATTGAAGGGAATGAAAATCCTTGCGAAGCGGAAGACGATCGAATCGTCAAGGTATCGTTACGCTACTTGATTTTTGTTAAAACGATCTAACTCTTAGATCTAAGTTAAACATGTAAAGAAGGAAGAAATTACAGCAAGAAGAACTCTACTTACTTGTTGAAGACTCTCTTCAAAGTTCCTTCCTTGCTCACGAATACTTCGTGCATCTTGATCTCAACGAAAAACTCGATCAAACGAACAAGATCCAGTCACAACCACTTGGAAACTCGGTTGTTCTTCTTTTGGAAAGAAGGAAGACAGTGGGATCTTGGTTTTGGAGAGGGAGGAGAGTTGAGAGAAAATTTGAGAGAATGAATCTCTTCTCTTTGATGAAAATCAAAAAATGAGAGAATGGCTTACCAATCCCTTCTTGCAAAGGGTTTAAATAGTGGAAATTGATGGAGTTAAAATCTCCACATTATTACCACTTTACCACAACCATAGGTTATGCAAATCTCATTTGCATAACCATATAATATAAGATATCTCATATCTCATATTGCAAATCACATTTGCAATAATTGTGGATTAATTAAATTGAATCACATCCAATTTAATTTCTCTCAATTTATTTCTCCAATTAACCCTAATTCAACAATTAGGCTAACCTATAGTTTATTATGAATCTCATTCACATTAAACTATATATTATATCATTCATATCTCATATAAATGACATAAATGCCCTTTGAGTGAAATTGAACACTTCAATTTCATACCAAAATATTAACCCTTCTTTTAACCCAGATTCAGCCAACTAAGGGACCTAATGGACCTACAGTGGCGGGCTCCAATGATCCGAGATTAACCAATCAAACTCTTTAACCCGGTTAATCAACATTCATTAGCTACGGTAACACTCCACTATAGCCCGTAGTTGCACTCTCGTCAGTGCGGAATATTACGTGTCAACTGATATAACCAATGCCCATGAGTCGACCCTTCACAGGTTGTTCGTAGACACGGCTAGGTCAAATTACCCTTTTACCCCTATGTCTACCTCTTGTTCCTTAAGTCCCCATTGCTCCTCTAATGAAAAACACATTGTGATGGTCCAATCATACACAACACCATTCTCGGGCCAGTGAGAAGGTGGACGCCCGTTGTTCAAGCCCTGGAGACAGCACTTAAGGGAACAACCCCTCTAGTTTTCCTAAAGGCGGGAACGAGTTAATTTCATCTCGAGTAGTTAAGGGCCTATTTGATAGGCAATCCGAAAACAGGAATTTGAAAATAAGGGATTCAATGAAGACAGAGTTGTATTTCATGTTTTCAGATATGTGTTTGGTAGCAGATTTAGAAAATTAATTCATTTTAAACAATAATTTAAAGTGTGTTCTATAATATATTTATAGATCATAAAACTAGTTGTAGTTGTAAAGATAAATATTAGGTTGAATATAAGACATTATTAATTAATTTATGAACATGTATTTTTTTAATAAATTTTATATAATTATTATTTTATAATATAATATTTTATATTTTATAATATATTATATTATGCATATTTTAATTTAACAAAAGTAAATTAAGTTTATAAACATGAAATACTATATTTATTAAGAATTTGTCTTTGTTTAATACAATTCTGCAATTTAAAATTTCAAATTGAGAATCTGGATACAATGAAAACATAAAAATGTTGTTTTCAGAATTACAATTATTCGGATCATAGAATCCGAAAACAGTTTTCAAAAACACGTCTGCCAAACATGTATTCACTGAATTCAATGAATCCGAAAACATAAAATAGAATCCGGATTGCCTACCAAATAGGCCCTAAGTACCCAGCTCCCTACTTGGTCATGTCCCTGAGAAGATAGGCATATTGGGTGAGTAACTGTTACCACCTTCACCCGCATTTAGTCAAAGGACGGACCCACTTCGCAGGAATCAGATTGCACACACTCGTGGATTCGTGTCGAGTCACTAATGGTCATCTACAAAGTTATTAGTCTCATCACAACGGTGTTACATCAGTAGGTCTAATAATTCACGGTCCGGTCTTGTACAATCTCATTGCACGGATGCCCCACTCGCATGTCAACCACAATGACCGGTCCAGATCACCTCGTTTGTATCTAATACAAAGCGGGCCGCATCCACAGCGTATCCAGGATTAGGTCTCCAACCCTATCCATGTACTGTAGACCGTTCGGGTCATTAACTCGAATGTGATCCTTCCTGTGTGTCCACTACACACCGTTCAAGTTCTAGTTCTCTCATAAATTCAATGACCCTGGAGCTTAGTTTATTGAAAAATTTGTAAATATTGCGAGACACAAAGTAATGAAATAAATAACTCATATTAATTTCAAACAGTAATTTACAAACACGAGATTAGGACAAAAATCCCAACAGGAAAATCAAATGTATCTTATACACTTTATTTCCTCACACTCAGCACTTTAAGTTAATCGGGATTGACCTAGATAAATCGGCTAATATTTACCTAAGTCTACCAATATAACTCTTATATTGGATTAGCCTAAGTCTATAATCACATTATTAACGTAGGTTTATGTGAGTAAATTAATCAACTTTTAATTAACGATACTCACGAAAATATAACCTATGAATCTCCGGACCAAATTCACTCCCAGGTCAGTTCCCAAGTAGGGTGTTCATAAGCGTCGACTAAATACCCACCTTTAGACAAAGTTACTTATTAGTCACCATTCATAAGTCATATTTGATTTCCTAATTCTAATCTTATTAGAACTAGAAAAACTAAGTCTAATTATTCAAGTTCTAAACATTTTAAAACTAATAATTAACTTAGGTTACATGCATTTCTATGTTATAGTGCTTGATCATTCATCACATGAATAAAAAACTATAACATACATTCATCACATGAATTAAATGCATGTGCATGCTTTTAATCTAAGAAATATAACACTTATATTAAATAAATTAAAACATGCAAACTTTATATTATAACTCTTATAATATAAACCTATCATGCATACTATATATTATAATTCTTATAATATAAATATGATGCATGAAATGTTTAACCTAAGGTGGGATTTTAATCTATATGACATACATTATGCACATAGAATAAATAAATTTCATACATCTAATGCATAAAATAAATAAATAAATAGCAAAATTGGAACGATTTTGCCACTTGAATTAATTAATATTAATATAACTTTTATATTAATATTAATTAATAAAATTAATTTAAAAATTACATTTTACAAAATTAAAAACAAATTAAAAATGCAAAAATAATGCCCCACGAAGTAATTAACTTCCAGCACGCCATTACGTGTGAAAGTGCCTCGCGAACTGCCCCTCTACGCTCGCAGCGTTGCAACGCTGCAACGTGCAGCGTTGTCCTCAGCGCGCCAAACGCCTAAGTGTTGAAACACTACACCTAGCATTGCAACACTGACCTGCAACTCAGCCTGGTTCCGCACGGACAGCGTTGAGATGCCGAAGAACAGCGTCTCAACGTCGTCGACAGAACAACAAGCTCCTTTGCTGTTCTTCGTCGTTTCTCGTCCGATTCCGCTCCAATTTCTTCACATCAACTCTTGTCATACAAGACACGGACTTACAGACTCGATTTACTTTCTAATTGCCCAAAAAACACGGGCCTTTACATTGATCTCATCAACAGAAAAGTAAATCTAAGAAAAAATGTCAAAACTGAAACATCCATTCTGTAAAATCACAATTCATCACATGAATTAAAGCTTAACCCACCTAATTTTAAGAAAATTAATTTGCACAACGAAACAGCCAACCTGGCTCTGATACCAATTGAAGGGAATGAAACTCCCGCAGCAGAAAACGACTTTGAATCGTCATGGTTTTTCGTTGTGAAAACAATTCTTAAAATCAATTCTATCCTATAGAATTTAGATTAAACATGCTTTAAGAAGGAAAAACAGTAAGGAATTTACTTACTTGTTGAAGAACCCTTCTTCACGAAATCCTTCTCTGGTCACGAACTCTTCGTGCTCTCGATCTCTACGATCACAACTCTCCGAACCACGAACAATCGGACACCTCCAAAAAATCTTCTCGGTTGTTCTCCTTTTTATAAAGGGAGAGTGGTGCGACTCCTTTGGTTTTGGGTGGAGAGAAAGCTTGAGAGAGAAGAGAGAATTTGAGAATTGTTTTTTGGTGAGAATCCAAAAAATGAGCCAACTCTAACTAAATGCCTTCTTATATAGCCTTTAAATAATGGTGATAGGTGGAGTTGAAATATCCACCTATTTACCATTTCACCACAACCGTAGGTTATGCAAATCATATTTGCATAACCACATATAATAAGATATCTCATACCTTATAATACAAATCACATTTGTATAATTGTGGATTTTAAATTGAATCACATTCAATTTAATTTCTCTAAATTAGCCCTAATTAAGCAATTAGGCTAACCTATAGTTTATTATGAATCTCATTCACATTAAACTATATAATATGTCAATTATATCTCATACAAATGACATAAATACCCTTTTAATGAATTTGAACACTTCAAATCCACACCAAACTGTAAACCCTCTATGTATCCAGTTTGAGCCAACCGAGGGACCTAATGGACCTACAGATGACGAGCTCCAATGATCCGAGACTAACCTGTCAAACTTTTTGACCCAGTTATTCAATATTCATTAGCTACGGTAACACTCCACTAAAGCCCGTAGCTGCACTCCCATCACTATAGGATAAGTTGTGTCCATTGATATAACCAATGCTCGTGAGTCGACCCTTCACAGGTTGTTCGTAGACACTGTTGGGTCAAATTATCGTTTTACCCCTGTGTCTACTTCTTGCTCCTTAAGTCCCCACTGCTCCTCTAATGAACAACGACGTTATATGGTCCAACCATAAACAACACCCTTCTCGGGCCAGTGAGAGGGTGGGCACCCGTTGTCCAAGCCCTGGAGACAACACTTAAGGGAACAACCCCTCTAGTTTCCCTAATGTCGGGAACGAGTTAATTTCATCTCGCGTAGTCAAGTTCCCAGCTCCCCACGTGCTCCTGTCCCTGAGAAGATAGGCATATTGGGCGAGTAACTGTGACCACCCTCACCCGTACTAGTCAAAAGACAGACCCCCGCATGTAGGAGTTCGTAACACGCTTAGAATTAAGGTCGAGTCACTAATTGTCATCTACGAAGTTATTAGTCCCAAACTGTCAACAGTGTTACATCAGTAGGTCTAATAATTCACGGTCCGGTCTTGTACAATCTCATTGCACATGATACCCCCACTCGCATGTCAACCACATGAACGAGTTGGATCACCTCGTTTGTATCTAATACAAAGCGGGTCGCATCCACTGCGTATCTAGAATTAGGTCTCCAACCCTATCTGTATACTGTAAACCGTTCGGGTCACTAACTCGAACGTGATCCTCCCTGTGTGTCCACTACACACCGTTCAAGTTCTAGTTCTCTCATAAATTAATGACCCTGGAGCTTAGTTTATTGGACAAAGTTTGCAAATTTGCGAGACACAAAGTGATGAAAAAATATCTTTTATTTATTTCAATCATGAATATTACAAACAAATATGAGATTAGGACATACATCCCAACATCCCCCACATTCAAGAAATAAATAACTCTACTCATCACTTAATCACTTTTTATCACTCTTTTCTATTTTCTTCTTTTTTTGTGCAAGGACACTAGCTTTCACACATCCACTGCAGGGACCCTTACCTAGAGCACTCTCTTAATGAGTGGCCTAAATGATCACAGTGACGGTAGCTCTTTTTGACCTCATGATTTTTTTCTTTAACAAACAAACTACGACTCTTTCACATAATGCACATATTATACAGATCATGCATTTCATATTGTCATTCACCCTATCCTGCAGTTTAACTCTCAAATCAGTTTTCAAACCTATCGAGGTGATATCAAACTTCCAAACTTAATAACTTTGTTCTAAGCATTTCAAAACTACAGGAGAATTGGCTATGTGCAAAATAGTGCAGGAAAAACTTAAGAAAATTTTTAAATTAACTCAAATTCATACATGCTCTCAAGTTTCAGAAGAATCACAAGAATTTTTAATTAATTCTCATCCTAGGCTATCATGATCATACTTATGCAAAGGATCAATCAGCAATTCAGTATATACTCAAGACAGTCACAACAGATAAACACATTCACCCCCAAACTTAAACTAAACATTGTCCCCAATGTTTGCAGATATAAGCTCGAAGCAAGTATAAGGGTAAGAGTGAACAATACTGTCCTGAATCAGGGAGATCTTCATTATTTTCTGAGTTCCTTGGATGGCCAAGACATGTGAGTTGAAGTTCCACTAAACGGGAGCATGGGTTTCAACGAGGAGTGCATCAACAGTAACCTAACAAAGCAAAACAAAACAAACTACTAAGTGAACAATAAAACAAAACAACTAAAAACAAATAATAGAAATAACAGAAGTGTAAAGCTTGGGTTGTCTCCCAAGAAGCGCTTTCTTTAACGTCTTTAGCTAGACTGTACTCCCTCAAGGTGTCTCTTTCCTTTCCTGCAACGCTCGAATTGATACATTCATCTGGCTGATCTGGGTCTCAATATTCTTTATGGCAGCTCCATGACTGGTCACCATGCCAGTTAGACTGGTGACTGCATTCTCCAGCTGGTTGGACCTATTTCTGGATTCAACTATAAAGGAGTTCACAGTTTCTTCCAGAGATGGTTTCCTCTCAGATGTAGAAGCATACCCTGTAAGAGGATTCAACACATTTTTATTATTAGCATAAGAGAAATTTTTGTGATACCTCAAACCTGTATTATTATGTGTTGGAAGGGTATTCTGAGTCTGGTTTCCTCCATAAGTGTTGCTTCTATTGTTCAGATAATGTATATCCTCCATAGTAGATTCTCCATTGGGCTAGGAGCATTGAGAGGGTACCATTGTTTTGGGTGATCCTGCAAAATTATTCAGAGCATGAGTGAGTGATGTCAAATGAGATTTAAGGGAAGTTACCTCATCCAAATGATACAATGCAGCTACTGGTTTAGATATGTCGTTGTCTGTAGGCCACTTGTAGCTGGCATTTGACACTTCTTCTAAGAGAGCACGTGCTTCTGGCACAGTCTTTGCCATGAAAGCCCCTTCAGCAGTGGCATCCAGAATGGTCCTGGTCTTAACTGTAAGTCCATTATAGAATAATTGTACCTGGAGCCAATCTGGGTAACCATGTTATGGACATCTCCTGAGCATGTCCTTATAACGGTCTCATGCCTCAAATAGTTGTTTTCTCTTCTACTGCCTGAATGTTCCTATCTCTATCCTTAACTTTGCAGATTTTACTGGTGGAAAGAATTTGGTCATGAAGGCTTGGGCCAGCTCCTCCCAAGAGGTGATATTGCATGGTGGGAGAGACCCTAACCATTCTTTAGCCCTACCCTGCAAAGAGAAAGGAAAAAGACGTAAGTGAATACCATCAACAGAAATACCATTCAATTTAATTGCACCATAGATTTCTAAAAATTTTTACAAGTGTAAATTAGGGTCTTCTGTTGCTTGTCCTCTAAAAGCTCATTCCCTAACCATCTGAATAAGCCATGTTTTTAGTTCAAAATTGTTAGCATTTATGGGACCATGGACAATTCCAGCCTGCTCAGAATTAAACACATGTTGGAAATACTCCCTGATGGGTTTATGATTGTTGATTAGCTCCTGATCTACCATTGTCTGAATTTCTGCTCTCCCTTATCTTAGGAGTCTCCAACAAGTACTCTCGATCTTAGGATCAAATGGGTGTAAGTTTGCAGCTCTATCCTTGGGCATACACCTTGAGGTACAAAAAAGGAACCACGAATTAGACAAAAATAAAAAGGAAACTGGAAAAGGAAGAAAACCTAACAAAAAAGAAAACACAAAACACAAAAAGGAAAAACACGCAAACATTTTAAGAAGAGAATGAAAGTAAAACAAATAACTAAAACCAAAAGCTTGGATTGCCTCCCAAGAAGCGCTTTGTTTAACGTCTTTAACTAGACTGTCAAGTCCTTGGTTGGCCTCAGGGTACATAAAATTGCTCGTATTTGTCCGGGCCTTTCTTGCTTGAATCGATATAGCCTTCTGAGTCTAAAAGGCTATCTTGTTTTTCCTGGACACTTGAAGGGAAATTATTTTTGGTATTTTTGTTTATCAAAATAAAAGAACAAAAATCAAAGCAAAACTCGAGAGTATACGACAATTGGTTATCAAGACTAAAGGAAATTTCTGGAGAATAAAGGGGAAAGGACTTTTCAGCCTCGAACTCTATCACCTGGATTTCCTCCGTGGAAGTGATTGTATCACCATTGTCTACATCACAACCCTGTTTCTGGTGTGTTTCAGTCTCCCCCAACCTATCCTCACTATCACATGAATAATTCCTCCTAGGTTGCTCCTCCTTAGTGGCAAGAATAAGAAACTGCTCCTGTAAGACCTTAAGGGATTTTACCAGTTGATCGAGATAATGAGTTCTTTCATGTATTATTTCCCAAAGTTCTACCACTTTAGCTTCTAACCTATCCAACCCTTCTAATTTATCATGAACCAAATTTTTAATCCTCAACTCTAACGTATATTCCATTAATAAATCAACAAGAGAAGAGTTTTCTATAGATTGGGTAGGGTAGGAAAAATTTTGGATCCAAGTGCGTATATGATTACCATTAAGAATTTTGATAAATCATAGGTTCAAAATGGTAAATATTAGACAAATGGTATCCAGAAAAATCATGAGTCACATACCTAGGGTCCTGAGAGGGATAGTACATTGGTGGAGAATCAAATCATAAAAAGTCATACTTTAAATCTCAACAATTCAAATCAAGACTTTTACACAAAAATCAACACAACCAAAACAGGAGACAAAGACGAGGAAAACACACAAAACTAAATTAAGACAAATAAAGAAACAAACAACAAACACACACAGAACAATTAAGGAAAGAAAACAAAAAAGGAAAAACAAGCTTTAGTCTAAAATCTGAAATTTTCTCCTAATATTAATTAATCTAAATAATCGTCATTCCCCGGCAACGACGCCAAAAACTTGTTGCGTACAATTATATTGCAATGCCGCAAGTGTACGGGTCAAGTTTTAGTATAGTGATTTTAGAGTTTCAAGTATCATCCTCGGGAATGGGTTTCTAAATTAATTAATTATCAAGATATTAGTTCTCAATTTTAGCTAAAGCAACAAAACATTGATAGATGATGAAAACAAAGATAAAGGATAACAAATAAATGGAGACACGAATATGATAGATTTGAAGGAGAATGACTTCACAAGTTAATTACTTTTTAACACATGCACTGAACTAACATGATAAATTTATAAATAAGAAGTAAGATACTCAAGAAAATCTCTCGATTCTTAGTGAGCCTCGCACACACAATAAATTCTAAGTCTCCTTATGAAATCTAAAGCATGTACGACATTAAGCAACTTATTTATGTGTTTCCCTTAGACTTCTAGGTCATTCTCATGCAAGATTTCTAAGAGTTTTGACAACTTTGTTCTAATCTAAGCTTTTTCTCTCGAGTTCACTGAAACCAACAAAATCAAAGAATTGAAGAACAAATTGCTAAAAATAAATGTCAAAACACAATTCAATACATAAGTAAATAAGTCTTAACATGCAAATCAAGGCCTAGCTACAACAATTAGCAACTCCAAATCACAATAAAAACTAAGCTAAAGTTATAGAAAACGTCTTAAAACGGTGTTACAATCTAAAAGAAAGAGAAAATAAACTTATGTGTCGATGTCGGTCCTTTGTCCCCGAGCTCCCGTCACGATCTCGAACCTCCTGAATGCTTTGGCTTCCAGGGAATGCTCACTTTCCTCCTCTTAGAGAGTATATTTCGAAATTTGAGTGTAAAGACTATCAAATTCGGCTTCATTTGCAAGAAGAAATCATGTTCTATTTATAAGGCCTTTCGGCACAGCGTTGCAACGTTGTGCCCTAAACGCGTAGCAAATATGGAAATTGTCAATGGCGTTGCAACGCTGAGGGCAGCGTTGCAACGCTGCTACCCTAAACGCGTGTCCTTATCGATCTGGCGCCTCGCCACGGCTTTTCACACTAGTCTTCTTATCGAGATAGCGTTGCGACGCTGCAAAGCAGCGTTGCAACGCTATCGGCATGATCCTTCAATGCATCAAAACAACAATCACGGCGTTGCAACGATCTGCATGGCATTGCAACGCCATCACCTCGGGTCTACTAGCTTGAAATGATCCTTTTACTTCTAATAGATGTTATTTTGAGCTCCAAAAAGCCTCGATTCGATCCGAGTGATGCATAGTATCTCCAAATGTTCTGTTTAAGCTCTTAACCTGAAATTCAATTATTAAACACATATAAAAACCCTGAAATTATCATAAAACTAGCAATAATTAAGCCTAAAGATAACACATTTTGTGTGCTATCAAAGTTTCATCAATGTAGATTTTTGCATTATATTTAGAGACGAAACGTTGTCGACAAGGACTCTAGCCACCAGATGATCTTTACACCTTACAGAAATGTGTAATGCTTTAGTCCCGTACCCTCAGTCGGGATCTCATCATCCGAGAAGGTGATACAGTTCGTAGCAGTTATGTTTCCCACAATTTCGCTGAGTGCATTCACTGAAATATTAGGGCCTACATGAGCTTGATTCAAAACATTGAGCAAAACTTTCTGGTGTGGCTCCGAATACAGAAAAAGTGACAGAATTGATATCCGAGTTGGGGTACGATGTAACTGCTCTATCACTTTATACTCACTTTGTTTAATCAATTTTAAAAACTCGCGTGCCTCCTCTTATGTCACTGACTCTTGGCTCGTCTTTTTTTCTGTTATGGCCACGTTTTCTCTGAAAGGCTTTGTCTAGATCCTTTAAACCATCTTCGTTGATTTCCTCCACAACTTTGCTCTTACGTTGTCTAATCTCTTTTTCTTTTGAGATATCTTTCAAAAAATCTGGCGTATAACATCTGCCACTACAGGTCATTCCTCCTATTGCTAAGATGTCAGGTGCAAAGGTACCACTACCTGTGACAAATTGACATTCGTACTTCCAAGGTACAACCCAACTATCCTTATAAGCAAAGGGACTAGGCACTTCTACAATCATTGGCTTGGGTACCTCAATATGAGAAGTGGTACTTGGATTGTCCCCATAATGAATGATTAATGGCTTTGGTGTAGATGGCGCCTCTCCTGACATTTTTCTCGAGGTAGACGCATAAGTAACCATGTCAACATTCATCTCATGTGTAGTTGTCTGATTCACAATCAGTAACTTTGAATCCATCAGCTTTTGCACCTGCTGCTTAAAATCATCACAATCTTCTATTAAATGTCCGACCATTCCTCTATGAAAAAGACACCGTTTCTCATTATGCAACCCCAAATCACCTATGCCACTCTGCTCAGACCCTACTGAAAGATATCCAACATTGTGGAGAATTTGAAAGAGAGTCTTCATAGGTGTATTCAAGCTTTGGACTTTATCCTTGTAGCATTTTTCAGATACTTCGATGACATTCACATTCAGATTTTCATGGTTTGGAAGAGGATTTTGATTGACATCAGGTTCCTCCCCTGCTTTCTATAATTTTAACCATCCTACTTTAACCAAACTTTGTACCTTAGCCTTTACTGGATAACAATTCTCTGTGGAATGCCCAATTGCCCCTACATGATATTCACACCGCGCACTTGGATCATACCATTTAGGATACGGGGGTTGTAACGGCTCTTGAGGCACAATCGCAACTTGATGGTTTTTTAGCAATTGAGGCAAAAACTCAGTGTACGTCATGGGAATGGGATCAAAACGCATTTGTTTCCAATTACCATTAGCAACACGCTGATTTGACTGATTCGTTTGACTTTGTCCCTCCGAGTTGAAGACTGCGGTTATAACTCGCTGATCTTTGAGTTGGTGAAGTCATATGGGTCACAAGTCTTTGTCCTGAGCTTACCTCATGGACCTCTCCTTCCTTCTTCTTTGGAGTCGTTACCTTTCTCAAGTTCACCTCATGTGTTGAGTCTGTGATCCTCCCATTCTTAACTCCATACTCTATCCTTTTTCGATTGTTATGATATCAGAAAAATTTGTGGAAGCACTTCCAATCATCCTATCATAATATGGCGCTCGCAGAGTGTTGATAAACATGACTATCAATTCTTTGTCAGTTAGAGGAGGTTGTACCTGAGCAGCCAATTCTCTCCACCTTTGTGCATACTCCTTGAAAGTCTCGGTAGCCTTCTTTTCCATTCGCTGAAGATCTAAACGATCGGGTGCCATGTCTGTTGGGATATGTGCCCTAAAATTTATGTAATTTTGGTCAAATAAATAAAGAGTTATTTGTTTTGATAAAATTATATTCTCACTTTCTAAATCCAATAAACTAAGCTTCAAGGTTATAATATATCTTGAACATCAGTGTAGTAGACACTATTTGGATTGTGTTCAAGAGTATAACCTAAATGGTCTATGGTATAAGAATAATGTTGGAAACCTTATTCTGGTAACACCATGGATGCGGCCCACTTTGTAGTTAGTACAAATGAGGTAATCCAACTAATTCATGTGGATGACATGCAAGTGGGGGCATCCTGTATGAAGAGTTCATACAAGATCAATCGCAAATTATTAGTCCGACCAAAGATAACGCCAAGCTAATGGATAAGACTAATAATTTATAGATAGTCATTAGTGACTCGACTGAATCTCGAGCAAGTTAAGAACTCCCGCTATAGGGGTTTGTCCTTAGACTAGTATGGGTGAGAGTGGCACATGGCCGACTCAATAAGCCTACCTTCTCACGGACAGAACCTCGTAGGTAGCTGGGGACTTAACTATGGAAGATGAAATTCACTCATTCCTACACTAAGGAATTAGATAGGTTGTTCCCTTAAGAACTGAGTCCAGGTTTTGAACAACGGGGCCCCACCCTCTAAACTAGCTTAAGAGGGTATGAGTTTATGATAGGACCATAGACTTGTTGTTCATTAGAGGATTAGTAGTGCTTAAGGAACAAAGAGGTAATCACAGGGGTAAAACGATAATTTGATCCAACTGTGATTACGAATAACCTGTGAAGGATCGACTCATGGGTAATGATTATATCAATGGACACAATATAATCTACAGTGAGGAGAGTGCAGCTACAAGTCTATAGTTGAGTGACTTGTAGTTAATGAATATTAATTAACTGGATCAAAGAGTTTGATCAGTTAATGTCACATCATTGGAGCTCATGAACTGTAGGTCCATTAGGTCCCTCTGTTGGCTCAACATGGTAATATTGGGGGTATAAAGTTAGGAATGAGATTGAAGTGTTCAATTTCACATATGAGGTGTTATATCAATTATATGTGATATAATTGATATAATATATAGTTTTAATGTGAATTAGATTCACATATTAACTATATATTAATGCGAGAATGAATGAGGGATAGGATGGTAATTTCCATCTTATTTTCCTATAAATAGTTGCATGAGATGCAACTTTGGGCTAAGGCTTTACACATAAACCCTAGAGTTCCATTTTGTGTTGGAAAGAGTTCCAAACAAAAACTTCTCCCAAACCTCCACATCTCATCAAGGAACCCACCTTCCTCCCTCACATAGAGAACAACGGAGAAGATCTAGTGGTGAATCTTCATACGTTCGGGTTTGTGTTAATGAGATCGTGATCGTGGGAGAAGGAGCTCGTGAAGAAAGTATTCTTCAAAGGTATATTTCTTGTTGTCCTATCTTTAAAAGCATGTTTAATCTTAGATTTAGTTCCTGTATTTTAGATCTATGCAACAAAATCATGAACACGCGATTCACTATCGCTTTCGTTGCGGGATTCGATCCCTTTCAATTAGTATCAGAGTCCAATTGTGTTCTTGATTTTGTTCTTGATTAATCCAGAACAAAGGTGGGATTTACTAATTTCATGAGATGTATGATCGGTTTGCAAAATTAGATGTTTTCAATTTTGGCACATAGATTTATAATTTTTTATTTCATTGAATCGTTCAATGTAAGGGCTCGGTGTTTTGAACAATTTTAATTGTAAATCGAGTCTGTAAGTCTGTGTCGATCGAGGCAAAGTGGTTGCTAAAAAGAACGGATCGAAAACGAGCAAAAACAACAAAAGGTGATTGTTGTATCGTGTGCGGCGTTACCTTGCTGTAACGCTGTTACATCGCCGTTGAAACGCCCGCATGCTTTGCGAAGCGCATATGCATCGTTACATGCGCGCCAATCAGCGTCTCAACGCTCGGACGGATAGGCGTTGGCATTGCAACGCCAGCACGGGTGTCCCAACGCTGAAGGAAGAAGCGTTCTGCCAAGCGCTCCAACGGGCAGAAACGGACAAGGTGCAGCGTTGCAACGTCGTAGGCGTTTCAAGAAGAAGGCAACAGGCGAAAATGCATTTTTTGTTATATATATTTAATATAAAAAATGTTTTATATTAACTTTATTTAATATTATTAATTTTAATTAATATAATTAGATTATATTGATTAAAATTAATTTTAGGGGTGCCAAAATTGGTCTAATTTTGCTATTTTATTTATGCAAATGTTATATACTTATTGCCATGCATAATGTATGCTTTATTTAGATATCCCACCTTAGGTTAAGCATTTACATGCATCATTTATAATATAAAGTGTTATATTATATAATTTACATGTATAATTAATAAAAGAAGTTATATTAATTTTTGGACAACATTGACATGCATATTTTTCATAAGACTATGTTGTATCCACTGATATAATCATTACCCGTGAGTTGACCCTTCACAGGTTGTTTGCAGTCACGGCTAGGTCAAATTACCGTTTTACCCTTGTGACTACATCTTGCTCCTTAAGCACTACTGATCCTCTAATGAACAATTATTCTATGGTCCTACCATAAACTTAATCCTTTTTAGGCCAGTAAGAAGACGGGGTCCCGTTGTTCAAGACCTGGATTCAGTTCTTAAGAGAACAACCTATCTGATTCCCTAGTTTAGGAATGAGTGAATTCCATCTTGCAGAGTTAAGTTTCCAGCTACCTACAAGGTTATGTCCCTGATAAGGTAGGCTTATTGAGTCGGCTACAGACCACTCTCACCCATACTAGTCTAAGGACAAACCCCATAAGCAGGAGTCCGTAACTTGCTCAGGATTCAGGTTAAGTCACTAATGATCATCTATAAATTATTAGATCTATCTTGTTAATGGTGTTACACTAGTAGGTTAATAATTCGCGGTCCGGTCTTGCATAATCTCATTATACAGAATGCTCCCACTAGCATGTCTACCAAATGAACGAGTTGGATTACCTCGTTTGTACTAAATACAAAGCGGGTCGCATCCATGGTGTTACCAGTATAAGGGTCCCAACTTTATGCATATACCATAGACCTTTCAAGTTATATTTGAACAACTTAATCCAACTTGTGTCTACTACACAAATTGTTTAAAATCAATCATTATAACCTTGGAACTTAGTTTATTGGATTTAGATTTATATGCAAGAATATAATAAATAACATCTTTATTTATTTGAAACAAAATTACACTTGTTTAGGGCATAAATCCCAACATATTTAGTCTCCATGCTATCAGAAATCCAATTAGCATCACTAAATCCTTCCAGTACATGTGGATCCCTCGAATAATGTAATCCATAGTCTAGAGTATACTTGAAGTACCTTAGAACTCCGACTAAAGCATTCCAATGATCGTGCCCAGTATTGCTAGTGTATCTTGCTAACCTTCCTACTGAATAGGCAATATCAGGTCTTGTATAATTCATTATGTACATTAAGCTACCAAGATGACACACCTTCATCTTTGTTCTTCTTTAAATTACAATTTGGATCAAATGGAATAACAACTAGTTTACTCTCGATCAAATTGTCTCAACACTTTCTCTATATATTGAGATTAATAAAAAGTACGTATCCACTAGAGTTTCTAGTTATATGGATTCCAAGTATAACATGAGCATGACCGAGGTCTTTCATATCAAAGTTGGATTTCAACATTTTTTTAGTGGAATCAATCACACTTCTATTTGTGCCATTTATCAACATGTCATCAATATATAAGCAAATAATGGCACAGTCTTGATCTATAGTCTTAACATAGACACATTTATCACACGCATTTATCTTGAATCCATTCGACAACATCGTGTGATCAAATTGTTCATGTCATTGTTTGGGTGCTTATTTCAACCCATAAAGAGACTTAACTAGATTACAAACTTTATCTTTAAGTCTCTTTACAACAAACCCCTCAGGTTGTTCCATATATATATTTATTCATCTAAATCTCCATTTAAAAGTGCAGTTTTTACACTCATTTTGTGTATTTCCAAATTTTGTAAAGTTTCTATTGTGATTAACATTCTTATTGATGTAATCCTCGTCACTGGTGAATAGGTATCAAAGAAATCTAACTCTTCTTTTTTACGAAAGCCTTTAGTTACTTAACGGGCTTTGTATTTATCAACAGTTCCTTCAACCTTTAGCTTTCTTTTAAAATTCTTACTTCCAGAAGGTAAATCAACGAATACCCAAGTATTGTTATACAAAATGGATTCTATCTCACTATTGATAACTTCCTTCCAATGAGGTGCATCTGGAGATGACGCAGCTTCTGAAAAGTTTAAGGCTCGCCTTCAATCATATAAGTTATGAAACCAGGTCCAAGAGAATTAGTTTTCTTAGTTCTTTTGTTTTTTCTAAGTTCAAACTCAGTTTTCTGATCATCTTGACCTTTCGAAGCGCTAGCCTCATAATTCCTTTTGACACCAATACTTATGTATTTTTCCTATTTCAAAGGAAATATATCCTCGAAGAATTCAACTTCAATAGATTCCATAATAGTATTATTGTTAATATCAGGTATTTCTGATTTCACTACTAGGAATCTATAAGCGGCATTATGCATTGCATAACCTATAAATACACAATCAATTGTCTTAGGTCCCAATTTCGTCCTTTTTGGTAAAGGAACTTGTACCTTTGCCAAACACCCGCACACTTTCAACATTTTATATGAGAGTAATTTTCTATTCCACACTTCACAAGGCAACTTATCAGTCTTCTTATGTGGAATTCTATTTAGGATAAAATTTGTTGTAAGCAAAGCCTTCCCCACAAATTATGTGGTAAAACTGAACTATTTAACATGTAATTAACCATGTCTTTTAAAGTTCGTTTCTTTCTTTCAGCTACACCATTTTGTTGTTGTGTATAAGATACTGTAGTTTGATGGATTATATCATTAAGTTCATAGAATTTATAAAGTGATGATGATTCATATTCACCGCCTCTATCTGATCTAAGCATCTTTACTTTCTTCTCAAGTTGATTTTCAACTTCTGCCTTTTATGCTTTAAAAACATCTAAGGTTTCATTTTTACTATGTAATAAATATACATGGCAATATTTACTACAATCATGTCACATACATTGTTGTAGATTAAATCAAAAGCCTCATTACTTCTTTTGTAACGCCCCATAAAATTAGGTGTTTTAATTTGGTTTTGTTTTAAATTTGAATTTTTGGATAATTAGATCAATATTGGAAATCTAGAGATTTTTTAGGAAAGGGTGTTTCAAAGTCTAAAAAATATTAGGATTTATGTTTTAAAATAAAAAAGGATTAAGGTCTTTTTTTTAAAGAGAATTAGGATTCTTTTTCTAAAAATAGAATTTCATTTTAAAAAAGGATTAGGACTTTTTGCTATCTATTTAAACTAGAGTAATTGCAACCTAAAGTGTGTACCTCAAAACTCGTCTCTTCTTCTCCTTCTTCTTCTTTTCTTCACTTTCTTCATTCCGTCGGAAAGTCGTCGGGCCACCGCCGTCGGACCATCGCCTATGAATCATTTTTATCGTATTTATCATGTATCTATGGACTATGTGTCTTATTATGTTTTATGAGCTTTATACTGTGTATGATTATGTATATGTTATCCAAAACATATGAATCATGTTTGATCATATTTATCATGTATTTATGGACTATGTGTCTGTTGGGATGTATGTCCTAATCTCGTGTAAGTTTGTAATATCCATTATTGAAATAAATAAGAGTTATTTTTTCATCACTTTGTGTCTCGCATATTTATAAACTTAATCCAATAAACTAAGCTCGAGGGTCATTATATTATGAGAGAACTAGAACTTGAATGGTGTGTAGTGGACACACAGGAACGATCACGTTCGAGTAAATGACACGAACGGTCTACAGTATATGGATAGGGTTGGAGACCTAATCCTGGATACGTTGTGGATGCAACCCGCTTTGTATTAGATACAAACGAGGTGATCCAGTTCGTTCATGTGGTTGACATGCGAGTGGGGGCATCCTGTGCAATGAGATTGTACAAGACCGGACCGTGAATTATTAGACTTACGGATGTAACTCCATTAACAGTATAAGACTAATAAATTTCGTAGATGACCAATAGTGACTCGATCTTAATCCTAAGCGTGTTACGGACTTCTGTCCATGAGGGTCTATCCTTTGACTAGTACGGATGAGGGTGGTTATAGTTACTCACCCAATATGCCTATCTTCTCAAAGACAGGACCACGTGGGGAGTTGGAAACTTGACTACGCGAGATGGAATTCATTCGTTCCCAGATTAGGGAAACTAGAGAGGTTGTTTCCTTAAGTACTGTCTCCAAGGCTTTGACAACGGGCGCCCACCCTCTCACTTGCCCGAGAACAATGTTGTTTATGGTTGGTCCATACAACGTTGTTGTTCATTAGAGGAGCAGTGGGACTTAAGGAGCAAGAGGTAAACACAGGGGTAAAACGGTAATTTAACCTAGCTGTGATTACAAACAACCTGTGAAGGGCCGACTCACGGGCATTGGTTATATCAATGGACACAACTTGTTCTACAGTGATGGGAGAGCAGCTACGGGCTTTAGCGGAGTGTTACCGTAGCTAATGAATGTTGAATAACCGGGTCAAAGAGTTTGACCGGTTAATCTCGAATCATTGGAGCTCGTCATTTGTAGGTCCATTAGGTCCCTCGGTTGGCTTATACTAGATAAATTGAGGGTTTACAGTTTGGTATGAATTTGAAGTGTTCAAATTCATTATTTGGGTAATTATGTCATATAATTGACATAATATATAGTTTGATGTGAATTAGATTCATAATAAACTATAGGTTAGCGTAATTGGTTAATTAGTACTAATTTGGAGAAATTGGATTGAGAGAAATTAAATTGAATGTGATTCAATTTAAAATTCCACAATTATACCAATGAGATTTGTATAATAAGATATCTCAAATATGATTTTCATATTATAAAGTTATGGTAAAATGGTAATTTGGTGGAGATTTCAACTCCACCATTCACCATTATATAAAGGCTTGGTGAGAAGCTTTTTGGTGATCACAAGTTCATTTTTTGGATTTGCTCTTTCATGATCAAAGAGCTCTCTCTCTCTAAAACTCTCTCTACTTTCACTAAAATCTCTCCAACCCAAACCAAAGTGAGTCCCACCATTCTCCCTCAACCGATCGAGAACAACCGAGAAGACTATTTGGAGGTATCCAAACTATTCGGTTCGTGAGATCGTGTGTAAAGATCGTTGGAACGAAAAGAGATCTTGATCGGAGAAGGAAACATCGAAGAAGAGTTCTTCAACAAGTAAGTATCTTTGCTTTCTAGTTTTCTTCTTTAAATCAGCATGTTTAGCCTAGAATTAAATTAGTTTAATTAAATTTTAAGAAAATAATATCACAACGAACACCACGACATTTCATGTCGTTTCCACTGCGGAAATTTCAATCCCAGCAATTGGTATCAGAACCAATCGTTGGTTATTTCGTTGTGCATTCTGTATTTCTTAAAATTAGGTGGGGTTGCTTTAATTCATGTAACGAATTGCTGGTTGCATATTGGATGTTTTTTATTTTGACACTTAATTTTAGATTTACATTTTCATTGATGAGATCAATGTAAGGGTCCGTTGTTTTAGGCAAATTGTATGTAAATCGAGTCTGTAAGTCCGTGTCGTTTGTGGCAAGGACTGTTGTGAAGAAATTGGAGCGAAAAACGGCGAAGAACAGCAAATGAGCTTGTCGTTCTGTTGATGGCATTTAGACGTTGTTCTTCAGCGTCTCAATGTCGTTCATGCAGGATCAAGCGCGCTGCAGGCGCAACGTTGCAACGCTAGGTGCGGCGTTGCAACGCTGTGAGCGTTGAGCACGCTGCCAAAGAGTTGAGCAGCATAGCGTTGCAACGCTGACTACGTTGCCGCCAGTTTCAAAATTTGAAGAAATGAGGCGTTTTTGACATTTTTCTTCATTATTTTTGTATTTATTTCATTTATTTTTTTTGTAAAACGTTTTATTTATTAATTTTATTCATTAATATTAATATTAATTAATTAAATTAAAGTCCCTAGGATGCCAAAATCGATCCAATATTGCTATGTAATTTTATGCATGTGATGTATGAAACTTATTTTTCTATGTGCATAACGTATGTCATATAGATTAAAATCCCACCTTAGGTTAAACAATTCATGCATCATTTTATATTATAAGAGTTATAATATATAGTATGCATGATAGGATTATATTATAAGAGTTATAATGTAATATGTGTTTTAATTTATTTAATATAACTGTTATATTTCATAAATTAAAAGCATTGACATGCATTAATACATGTGATGTATGAATATTATATAGTTAAATTATTCATGTGATGAATGATCAAGCACTATAATATAGTAATACATGTAACCTAAGTTAATTATTAGTTTTAAATGGTTTAGAACTTGAATAATTAGACTTAGATTTTCTAGTTCTAATAAGATTAGAATTAGGAAAGCAATATGACTTATGAATGGTGACCAATTAGTAACTCTGTCTAAGGAAGGTTTTGTCTAAGGCTGGGGTATTTAAGCTGACGTTATGCGGAACACCCCTACCTGGGAACCGACCTGGGAGTGAATTTCGTCCGGAGATTCATAGGTTATATTCTCGTGAGTGGCGTTTAATTAAAAGTTGATTAAATTACTCACATAGACCTAAGTTAATAATATGATTATAGACTTATGCTAATCCAATATAAGTGTTATATTGGTAGACTTAGGTAAATTATAGCCGGTTTATCTAGGTCAATCCCGATTAACTTAAAGTGTTGTGTGGGAGGAAATAAAATGTATGAGATACATTTAATTTTTCCATCCACAAATCTCCGTTAAGTTCACACCATGAGATCCATACTCGGCTTCGTGGCGCAAATGAGAGTGTCCCCCTTCGGATAGCATTTATGTGGGTCAATATCAAAGTGAATGGAGATAGTACTTATAGTGAGTGTAACGCCCCTACTTTTAATACATAAGTCCCTAGGGACATTACTACTCATGCATGCATTCGAGGCCTTAAATAACTTTAAGTAAGTAAAAAAATGATAATTCAAATCGATTTAATTTGGGATCCCATAAATACAAAACATTTACAACTAACTAACTTTGGCCTTAATTTAAAAATCGTGATACTACATAAACGGAACTAAAGTCATTTCTAAAAAATACTTTCTAAATCATGTATGCGGAAAATCTTGACTTAGTTCCCATGACTTCTGTAGCGCATCCCCGTCACTCGCCTGGTATGCCCTCGCCTTTACCTGAAAACATTTTAAAACAGAGAAAACACAACAAAGGTAAAGGGATGAGTATTATAAAATACCCAGTAAGTGGGGGTCAGGAAATGCAAACACAGGTAACATGACTTCCTTTTAAACATGACTTTTATACATGACTGTGATTCGTGACTTTTGAAATCATAAAACTTTCTGTTGTGGGACCTAAAACTCCTTTCATAAAATCATGACTTTTCTCCTTGACTATGTGTGGTCAATTGAGTCTACTGAGTCTTTTCATATTGAGTCCCTCACAGACCCCTATAGGTTTGAGTCCCTCACAGACCCCTATAAGATTTGAGTCCCTCACAGACCCCTATAAGATTTGAGTCCCTCACAGACCCCTATAAGTTTGACCCATAGGGTCTCTGATGCATGTTTTACCATACATAAATTCTCAAAGCAGCAATTAATTGCCACACCTACATGACATGTTCATATACATACAATATGCATGAGGTCCCATTCTTCAAACACATATACCTATACATTCAGAATGATTCAACAATCACATAAAACATAAAATCATGGCATAACTTTCACCACTTTAATCTAGAGTCAATCAATCATAAGTAATAAGTACGTTTATAATTTAAGATACATAATTAACACAATGACATAACTGAAAATCTCAATATGCATAACTATACATAACTGTGTCAAGACTCATTTTTAAATACTTTGAAATCATTTCGGCTCGGGTCCTCTCAATCCCTTAAATCATCAAGTTCCTTTCTAAAACTTTTGAAAATCATTCACCCAAGGTCCTCGAAAACCCTTTGAAATATTCGTTTTCTAAATTCAAGCCCTAAGCATGAGTCTTGGAAATTCACCCTTTAAAATAAATCCTTGAATTTCAACTTTTTAAAATTAATCTTTCAGAAACCGTGTTTACTACTCTTTTCAAGATCATTTGTAGAAAAATCTCTTACCATAGCCTTAGCTCCGAGATATCCTATATTTAAATCTCTGACTCAGCAATCCATTCAATCGTGTTCAAAACTCGAGCCTCCTAAATCAATTTCATTAATTCCTTAGTTAAAACGCATAAATAAACTTATATTTAAAATTTGACCATAACTAGGTCGGATTATCACTAACGGAGGCTTGGAACAGACTCGGGGAATGAAACGGATGTAATTGGCCAGATCTGGAGAGCGGCGGCGCGTGGCCGGAGCACGGC
The DNA here is from genome assembly GCA_036507285.1 of Trichosanthes cucumerina. Lineage (NCBI taxonomy): Eukaryota > Viridiplantae > Streptophyta > Magnoliopsida > Cucurbitales > Cucurbitaceae > Trichosanthes > Trichosanthes cucumerina. Next base: position 57,946,533 of record CM071844.1, read on the forward strand.
GGCGCGTGGAGGTGGTGCGGCGGCGCGTCTCGGGGCGTGTAGTATGCCGTTAGAATCCTTGTGGCCCGATCTATCCAAAATCGGTCCTAGAACGTCAAAAATCGATCGAAAAGCCCTCCAAAAAACATGAACCAAAATCGAACCAACACTGCACCGGCGGCATCTGAGGTTATAGAACCTACGACTAGTCGTTGCGCGCGCGCGGCTTAGAGACGACGACTCCGACCTGCAGGTGAATCGAGTTGTTAACGCGAGGCGGCGACTTCGTCCCTTGCATCACGGCGTGCGACGGTGAACGTCCAGAGGTGAACGGCTTGGCGACGACTTCACGTTCAGCAGCTTCGGCGGTCGACGACAAGCACAGAATCGATCCGGGCGGAATGGACGGGTTTCGTGTGCGGTGTGCGGCGGTCGGCGGTCGCAGTACCGACGACTCACGACACGAATCCGGCTACCAATCCTCGCAGACGAACAGGTGGCTTCCCGCGCTGGCTTCGCGGCAACGACAAGCAGGTAGCATCGGGTTGGAGTTGCGGCGGCGCACATTGGGCTTGGGTAGATGACGGCGACAACGGACGCTCCATCCGTGGGAAGGATGCGTTCCGGCGAGGATAGGTGCGCGGTGAACGCGCCCTCTCTCCATGGATGTCGATCGCGCACGGGTGAAGGGAGAAGCTCTTGTCTTGGAGCACGTGCCCTAATGAGACAAATGGAGAGGTGGTATGAAACCCTAACTTAAGGTTTCTTTTCCAAATTTGCCCTTCTTCTTGAAATTAAACTACAACCATGCCCTTGGCCATGATAATCCAACTTAACTTATATATATAACGAAATACTCATATATATATTCTCTTAAATTTTCAAAACTTACCAAAAATAATAATAACAACTCCAAGGCTCGATTACTTTAATTACTTTAATTTCCAATAAATTAATCCAAAACACAAATTAAAAGGTACTTGAAGTTCTGGGGTGTTACAGTGAGTGGGAGCGAGATCTGTGAAGACAGACGGTCTCTTTTATCGATTCACACCGTGAGACCTCATGATCCGCCTGCTAGTTTGGCCTGGACCAGACAATCCCTTCGGAGGGCCTTGATCATAGGTGTCGGAACACCGTGAATTCCCGAAAGGGATACAATTTCCTTGTTGGTTTTCCTTCGTAGTCCTCCCTTCGATGGCTATTGTTTGGACGGATACTTGGAAATTTAAAGATAGAGGGTGACACTCACGGGATTCATTAAGAGTTAATGGATTCAGACCGAATAATGGTAACTCGATGCCTAATGAAATAAAAGTATTAGGGTTTGGTCGAGAAAGTCTTGTCCCAGAGGAGGAATGTTTCTGTCTACCCTTCGATGGCGGTCATTCTAAACCTTTGGGGTATCATTGCAAAATTTTATGACCTAGGGATCATATGATGAAAATTTTTGCTAAAACTTGATTAGATAGTTTTGCAAGTCTAATACAAAGTTTTTCTATTTACAGCAACAAAAATGTTAAGCTCAATTATCACTCTTTTAGCTTCTGATAAACTCGTAGGCGACAATTTTCAAACGTTGAAAAATAGTGGACATCTCTATATATGTCGTGTCAGTCTTTGATGCGATTCACTCTCGCGTTGGTTCGCGACACCGTCTGAGTCTTCATCTCCGACTCTCGATCTGGTTGTATCCGCCGGGTTTGAGTAATTTAAACCGTCATCGTTGGAAGGAATATCCATTGTTGATTCAAATGGTGTGTGGTTAGGGTTTAGATGTCAACTTATGTATTTATAGTGTGAATATGGGTGACCTATTAATATATATTAATTACCCCACCAACCATTTATCGAGATTAGGAGTATAGAGCTTCATGATTCGAATTTGAACGTTTCAGTCAGACATTGAATGCCAATGAATGTATTTCGGGCTTCCATGAACCGCCAACGCGTTTTCGAGAAGCGATTCGATGCCAGTTGGGATGTTCAATAAATATCATATTTGTACATGTAAATATATATTTTTTTAATGTTATTAAATTGGATTATTTTTTTTTTTTTTGTATATTACAATCTCACTTATAAAACTGTCAAATATAATTACAATCCCGAGTGTCGGGATTATCGGTCTCAGAAGCATAGCCAACGAGTTAGTCGCACTCTCGGTATAGGTTGTCTAAACCAAGCTGCGTCAAATAAATATGACTAGTACAATTATGACGTATCCCGAAGGATCTCGGTGTTTGACTTGCATCTCGGTAAGTTGAGACTCTCAGTCTCGGGAGAACCGCATAGTATTCATGTCGCAATCTCGATCAAGTTGGACTATGAATTAACGAGCATCCCACAAGACGTGTCCTGAATAAAATCATCTTCGACTGGCATCACGGGAAGTCGAGACTCTCGGTCTAGATCGAACTACGTTACCCATGGGCAAACTAGCAATTACCGATATCAAATGAGAAATTTGATACACTGGCTCCATAATGTCATCGGTCAGACAGCGATATTGGTGACGCCAAACGATACAATCAAACCAATCAGTGTGCCAAAATTTACGGTGTAAACCCAAACTCTCAATATCGACTCCCCACGAAAGGGAATACCAACGAGACTCCCGTTTCATTTTAATGGTCGTAGTTAATATTGGTTACTGCTATGTTAAAGAACTACATTTATGACTCTGCACCAAGTCTTTCACCATTTACCCAGCAAATCTAGACTCTCGTATTTGAACTAAAAACATAATTGAATTGAATTGATTCAACAATTTTAATTTTATTCTTTTTCTTTGGTGAAGGTAACATAAGTATAGTATATATTATCATAAACTAATATGATAGTTTTATAAGGACTATATATATTAAGGTTAAAGAAAAACCCTAGATATATATGCAAGTTAAAAAAAAGTTATATGTAAGAATATAAAAATAACTTTTATAAGAAATATATATATAACAGTTATTCCTTTCAAATATATATATATATATATATATATGAGAATGAGGAAGTAGAGAGCAATCAATCTTCTTGTAGTGGAGTTGAGATCTATTCTTTATATCTTTTTTTATCCTCGATTTCTCTTTCAGCCAAGGGTCTTCGAATAGGAGAAGAAAGGGAGAGGTGCCTTCCTGTCATAGCATATCCTGGTAGCCAATCATAATGAATCCAGAGCTATCAGTGACATCAGCCTTGGAAAATGGATAAATGAGCCTTGCTTTATTGACCTCCCATCGAGTCAGTTTGGCCTTTGTCGACATCGTCCTGGTCCACCCAAAAAAGGTCAATCGAACAATATATATATATATATAACTGTTAGTTTTATATTTGTTGTTCCATTAAGTTTGGTTAAAATTAAATGCTCATTTAATATAATGAAATTTGGCATTAATGTGAGAGTTAGTCATAATGAATACGAGACCGATGACCTAGAGTGATAGTTCAACATAGTATGCATTCTTATCTCATACCATGGATGTTGGTTGAGGTAATTAATAGTCATTAATGTAAAAGTCCATGTTCACTTTATATTAGTTATTATATAAACTATGTCGTCACCTCATCTATATACTCTCTTCCGATGCAACTAGTTTGAAAAGTTGGAGATGAAAGAATCCTCCTACCGCCGGAGATAGTCAACAGTTTAATCGGTTAAGGCGAAACACGTTATTAAGATACGAATACCTGTTGTTCTTTAAAAAAACACGAACGGGGTTGTTCAACTTTTTCAGTCCATTATACATCGATGTTATGTACTCCAAACGGTTTACTTGTCACTGGTTGAGCTCCGGTCTGCAACCATGTTGAACACATTGAGAGAGATGGTTGCCCGTTAACTATTAGTATCAGTACAAGACTATGGATCTCATCTAACAACGAGACTCTCTCTCATATTTTTTTCATGCAAAACGAGAGCGGTAGTACTTACAACGTCGATTAAAACGTAGATGACCGAGACTGAGAGAGTAATGATAACAGTAACTGAGACGACAAAGGTAAACGACCGTCATCGCTATCGATATGACGACGTCATCAAGCATCCCGTTAGCATAGTTTGGGAGTTGACGGGAGAACGAGACCGGTAGTCATTTATGACGCCAAAATAACCAACATTGTATCTAGATCGAGAATGGTTGACGACATTAAAGGGTCATTCGTAGTTAAATCTAAGATTTGGGTCTTTTATTGATAATCCAGTCGAAAGGAGGTCATCCGTACAAAAATCCCTTAAACTTGTATAAAAAACATCAGCACATTTTGATGTTTCAAACCATTTTGAAACTTTTGAATTTAAAGTTAAGTAACATCAACATCAATCAAATTTTAATATTGTTTCAAATCAACCATTTCTTTCATACTTTTTATTATATAAAATCCAACACTAGCAACCACAAACTTAGTCAAATACCTGAAAGTATTCCTTGAGATATAAATACAAAGGAACCATCCTTCTACAGGTTGTGCAAGAGTTGTTCAACTTTTCTCTAATCAATCATTTCTTTTTTCCAAGTTCAGGTTCATACAATTCACTTCAAATGCAAAAAGAAATTATTATAAGAGTATACAAATCTATTCAACTACACTAGAGATATATACCAAAATTAAAGGGGTAAGCAACTCTATTCATTATTATGGAAGGCCTCCTACCATCAATCCATTTGGTATCCCCATGATAGAGATACATTTTCCTTATAGTCTTGTATTGTAAATGCTTGCTTATACGACATATTATAAATATGGTACAAATTTGAATTTATTTTTATTTTTATTTCTTAATATTTTTTACTTTGTTATAATTTTTTAATGTATTGTGCACACTAATTTGTTTGAGTTAATGAGGGAAGGTAAATTTAACCAATCAGAGTTCGATGAGATTAGAATTGAGTTGTATGACTTTGTATCCCAATACATGTGATGAATCTTTGTTAACATACTTGTCTCAGATGTTAACATTTTTTAAACAACTTACTTGGAATGATACGTTTAGTTTATTAGTTTAGTTAATGAAAATTTATTGATTCATTTGTTATTCTATGTTTGGATGAAATCTATAACTAATTGTGTAATTATTGAGTTCCAATTGAATTGTTACCTAGCTTTTTATGAAATGCAAGTTGATAATTGCTAGCTAGTTGTGAAAATGTGAATTTATTGAATTTGTACACATAAATGTAGATTGTAGAGTATTTGTGAAAAATATCTCGAATTTTTTTTTTCAAATACGTATAGTTGACGGTTAAAAGACGACATTAAAACTATAATAATTGGCATCTCAAATTAGCCAACAAATATATTATATTCAATGGCACACAATGTTAATTATAGTTATAAATGACAGCTAAAACATGTCACGACAAGTTTATATTAAGAATTAAAAAATATCAATACAAGATGTATTATTGACATTTTTATATAAATATTGACGGTAGAAAAATACCCTATGTTGTCAGCTCGCAAATATCAATAAAGATGTTACTATTGACGTTTTGTATGAATGTTGACGGTAAAAAAATATCAATTATGTTCTACGTTGACAACTATACACGTCAATAAAGAAGTTATTGTTGACGGAACTGACTATAGTTGATGGCTAATACATGTCAGCATTCATATTATTGATGGCCAAAATACTTCAACAAATACATAACAGTTTATGTTCATTGACTGCCAACTAAAATAACAAAGTTGATGCTCTATATATATTGGCACCGCCATTATTGACGATCAAAAAACGTCAACAAAAGTGATAGTTGGCATTTTGTAGTCGTTAATAGAATTTCACTTTGTAGTACATATCTAATCAGCTAAAGAACATTTTGGAATTAAAAGATTAAATACAAAATCTCATAATGTTGCAATAATCGATCCTACATTACTTTGAAACAACAATTACTCCTTATTGAACATTGTCAGCTTTAAACTTGGGCCCAAACCCAAAATGAAATAAGAAGCAAAAAAATTCTTAAGCAGAGAAAAGAGAGGGGAGAAATTGTAAACAAAGGATGGAGTCGGGAATAATTACCCTAAATCGAAAATAATTAATTTATACAAATCGCAATAGGGTTGCAACGTTATCATATAGATTGTGTGTTTGGGCTTGCGATACTATTACAACGATGTCCTGCATTTAGACATTCTGTAAACAACGTCGAGCAAGGTGTTTTCTATGGCGTTGAAATGTTTCGTATTGGCATTTTAGTCAATTTCGATTATATTTTCGCTCGGACATCTGATTAACCTCTAGTTTAGCTCGTTTTTATCTTAGTTCTACACACTATTTCAAAATATGCCTTGAACTCAATTTTCTACCAAATATACAATTAATCTCATAAAAGGAAAGGAATAAACACAATTTAGGCACGAAATAACATAGACGTTTTAAGTCTCATCCCCAACCGAAATCTTGATAATCCTCCAGCAAGATAAAAGCACATAGATAAACAAATAAGAATCAATGGAAAGCTGATGCACGATTAAATCCTCCATGCTTGTTAATCTAACTAAGAATGCATGAATGGGAGGTATTATGCAATGCATTATTCATCTATTAGAAAATTAAAAGACATTATTAAAAAATTTTGAGTGGGTGTGTGCAACTAATCATCCTATATGCTTCTTACCAATGCGGAATAAACTTATGAAGGTCTCAAATTCATCTTTCCTCTACACTACCTAAAAAACTAATAAAATGGCACAAAACAATCAAATAAGTAATGTTAAGCTTAGATGCCTAAAACTCAAATAACTCATGAGCTAAACTTGTATTGTTTTACTTCAAAGGTGCTAGTTTTCACACACCTATCATAGAGACCCTTATCCAGAGCACTCGCTTAATGGATAACCTAACTGATTAAGACAGAGATAACTTTTTTCACCAATGATCCATATGCAGAAGACAAGTTTATTTTATTTATTCTAATTTATTTTTTCTGAAGGAGAATTTCCTTTTAAACCCCTTTTTATTTTCTTCCTCACTTCCTTATTTTCCTATTAGAGTTTGGTTTATAACCACTCTCAATTGAAATTTAAAATGCATAATAATCCTTTTGTTGTACTTTTGTATACTTGTCCAATACTTTCGTATTTAGCAAATTTTCTTTCGGTACCAGTACTACTATTGAAATGATTTTTTTAGTTATTTGTATAAAGTAAATTTATTTTAAAAGAAAACAATAAATTGAAAAAGACAAAATTATTATATAAATTGAAATTATATTAAGATAATATGTTATTACGTAAAGATTGATATAATCATAATCTGAAAACACTTTCATTTAAGTCCGACAAAATAAACACAGTTATACAAATATTTCTAAACATTTTTATAACTTATTCATTCAGAAAAAATACGCCAATTTAAAATGTTGGCCATCTATATATCTAGATATCTATAATTCTAAGCGTCCGAAGATTTTTGGTATTTAGATTCCCAAAAAAAACAACTTCTTAAGAATATTATAAGAAACTACACTGCAACACAGTCTAATCTATGTTGTACTTACAATTTTATGAGAATAAAACATTCGACTTTATCCATATATTGTAGACTCATTCGGTCACATCTGGAATATGATCATCACATGTGTCGATTAAATATTATTCAAAGTTATATTATTAATCTAGTATTTTCAAAAAAAAAATATATTGCACATCAAGTTAACTTTTTTTTATAAGTTATGAGGCTTTGGAGTATAAATCCATATACTCCCCTAGAATAAACTATGGACGTAAACCCATGATATATTCCAATTTTTGTATAATGGTGTGAGAGTAAAAATCAAAATAAATAATTATGTTTGTACGGCAAATTTCTTTAAATTGGGTCTCTTTATTTACTATTAATATTAAAATACACTTTTATATGTTTAAAGTTAAAAAAAATTATATCTAACTACCAATAATGTTCTATATTATGCAATAAAAATACAAACAAGTAAGCTTTTATAATCAAACTCTTAAACCAATAACTTTTTCTTTCTTTTTTGGATTAAAATGTCATTTTAATTTCTGTTTTTGTTAGGGTCATTAGTCTATGTACTTTTAAAATGATCAATTTAGTTTTTTTACTTTTAATAAATCTTAAAATTAGTCAATATTGTTAATTTGGAATGAATTTTTATGGAAATTAGTTAAATAATAATAATAATTCTTAAAAATTAGTCACTATGGTTAGTTTGGAGTTCTTTTTTTTACCTAACAATCCACGAATTATATTTGAATGAAACTAGACATCTCAAATTCCATTATAACAATTGCTATTATATCACAAAATTTAAGTGAATAACTTTTAATCTTCCCATCAATATCAATCTTATCTTTATCTTTCCACATTGAAAAAGTGTTATAACTATTGAACAACTAAACGAAGTAAGATATCAAAAGGAATTATCTTCATAATCTTTTACAGCATTGTTAAGGAGGATTTGTTTAATAGCATCCTCCATCTAAAAGTGAAGAGCAATGTAACAGTCGGTTTTTTTAAGTTTTTAAATAAAAAAAAAGAAAAAAAAAGAAAAGAGGAAACGGAAATCGGGGAGGGCTTCGCCCTCCCCCCTTCTCGCGTGCGTGCGAGTGACGCGCCGCGATCGTTTTCGGCCGGCGGCCACGCCCGTTTCCTCTCCCTCCCGTCTCCCTCTCTCCCTCTATTTTTCTCCTCTCTCCCCCGTCCCTCTCTCAGTTCTCTCTCTCTCAGCCTCTCTCTCTCCCTCGCGCTTCTCTCTCTCTCACTCTCCGCTTCTCTCACACTTTCTCCCTCAAACGGTTCTCTCTCTCGCTCGCCTCTCAGGTTGTTGTCGCCGCCTCCAGAAGCCGACTGAAGCCAAGAGCCGCTGCCAGCACGTCGCCACCGCGAAGTCAACCGCCGGCTGAAGATATCCGCGAGACCCACACGTTTTCTCAGCTGGTTCAGGCCGTTTTCGGCCGGTTTTCGACGAACGGAGTCCGGTTCTGGATAGATCTGAAGGGAATGAGAATCTCGCGCAGCGGAAGACGATTTAATCGTCGAGGTATCATTACGCAACTAGTGTTTATTAAAATTGATCTAACGCTTAGATCTAGGCTAAACATGCTTAAAGAAGAAGAAATTTACAGCAAATAGAGTTTACTTACTTATTGAAGACTTTCTTCAAAGTTTCTTCCTCAAATCACGAACTCTTCGTGCTCCTCGAACTCAATGAACTCTTCCCACGAATGGAACCCGAACACCACCACTTGGAGTCTCGGTTGTTCTCTTTTAGAGAAGGGAAGTTTGTGGGAACCTTTTGTGTTTTGGAGAGGGAGGAGAAATGAGAGAGTTGAGAGAATTCTCTTTTCTTCTCTTTGGTGAAAAACAAAAAATGAGAAGAGTGATCTTCAAACCCCTTCTTGCAAAGGGTTTAAATAGTGGAATGAGGGAGTTAATATCTCCTCATTATTACCACTTTACCACAACCATAGGTTATGCAAATCTCATTTGCATAACCATATAATATAAGATATCTCATATCTCATATTGCAAATCTCATTTGCAATAATTGTGGATTAATTAAATTGAATCACATCCAATTTAATTTCTCTCATTCATTCATATATAAATGACATAAATGCCCTTAAAGTGAAATTGAACACTTCAATTTCATACCAAAACATTTACCCTTCTTTTAACCTGTGGAGCCAACCGAGGGACCTAATGGACCTACAATGGATTTGGCTCCAATGATCGGAGATTAACTCGCCAAACTCTTTGACCCTTAACCAACATTCATTAGCTACAGATAACACTCCACTATAGCCCGTGAGTTGCACTCCGTCGGTCAGTGAGAATATTACGTGTCCACTGATATAACCAATACCCATGAGTCGACCCTTCACAGGTTGTTCGTAGACACGGCTGGGTCAAATTACCGTTTTACCCCTGTGTCTACCTCTTGTTCTTTAAGTCCCCACCGCTCCTCTAATGAACAACATATTGTGATGGTCCAACCACACAACACCCTTCTCGGGCGAGTGAGAAGGTGGGTGCCCGTTGTCCAAACCCTGGAGACAGCACTTAAGGGAACAACCCCTCTAGTTTCCCTAAAGGCGGGAACGAGTGAATTCCATCTTGCGTAGTTAAGTTCCCGGCTCCTACTTGGTTCTCATCCCGAGAAGATAGGCATATTGGACGAGTAATCGTGACCACCCTCACCCGCCGTACTAGTCAAAGAACAGGACCCTCGCAGACGGGAGTTCGTAATACGCTCGTGATTCGTGTCGAGTCACTAATGGTCATCTCTACGGTTATTAGTCCTCATCACAACTGCGTTGTTACATCGTGAGGTCTAATAAATCACGGTCCGGTCTTGTACAATCTCATTGCACAGATGCCCCCACTCGCATGTCAACCACATGAACGAGTTAGATCACCTCGCTTTGTATCTAATTCAAAGCGGTCGCATCCACAAGCAGTATCCGAGGATTAGGTCTCCAACCCTATCCATATCATCAGACCCGCTTCGGGTCATTAACTCGAACGTGATCCTCCCCGTGTGTCCACTACACACCGTTCAAGCTCTAGTTCTCTCATAAATTCAATGACCCTGGAGCTTAGTTTATTGGAAAAGTTTATAAATATTGTGAGACACAAAGTGATGAAATGAATAACTCTTATTAATTTCAAACAATATATTACAAACACAAGATTAGGATAAAAATCCCAACAAGATCGGGCCGTGAGGATTCGGATCTGCGCCGCCACGCGCTGCCGCCGTCAACTTCACGCGCCGCCGCCCGTCGCGTCAGGCCCACGCCACGCGCTGCAGAGCCGCCGACCTTTCCTTCCAGTATGTCGCCTCGATCCGTTCCTTAGTTCGTTTTGGATCTCGGTTATGTGAGTTGTGCTCTTTGTAAGTTTCTAGGTCGTGTTGTGTTTCGATTTATTAACTCGTGTTGTGCTTGTTCTTCGTTAGGAGCGTTATTTTGGAAGTAGGGTCACGTTTGGAGCACGTCGCATTACCCAAGTCTCCATCGCGCTTGGACTTCCTGTAAGTAGTCGTTTGGACTAAACTACCCCTAAGTGTAGGGCTTAGGGGCACGTTGCATGCTTTCACCTGATTGAAAGTAGACTTATTGTTTTGGGTTGTAGTAGCATTTTAGGATATGAGAAGTTTAATTGTGCCTGACTCATGCTCTTTTGATGTTCGTTGCATATCTGTACTGAAACCCGAACCTGTTGGTTCAGGGGTTAATTGTCTGTTAATCCTAAGTGAATTGTAGCTTGTAGAGCCGAAGTAGTTTGTGCTGAGAACTCTGAATGTGTTAGTTTCTATGATTGTCAGTCCCGAGCCTAATATTCTCGTGCTTAGTTCTGAAGTGACTCGGGAAGTGCCGTTGAGCCTTAGGATTGTAGTTAGCACAACTACCCCTAGTGCAGGCCCAAGTCCTAAGTATCTGTGGAACCCTTAGTAGGCTGAGACTCGAGGTTGGCGAGAAGATGATGATGTTATGGGATGTGATGGTCCGCCCTCCATCCAGTTGTGCGACTCGGGGTATGACCCCTGGAGTCAGAGGGGTTGGATAGAGTCCTTCGCCCTAGTGCAGGCCCGGGAATGAGCCCGTGGTCGATTATGCACGGTAATACCGCTTTGATGCTTATGGGATGTGGTGGTCCGCCCTCATCCAGTTGTGTGACTCGGGGTGTGATCCTTAGAGTCAGAGGGGTTGGATAGAGTCCTTCGCCCTAGTGCAGGCCCGGGGATGAGTCTCGTGGCCACGTGTTGCCAACCCAGTCCAGGAGCTAAGGGTAGGACAGAACTAAGAAACCTGAGTAAGAAATAGGGCCAGGATGCTTGTTGAGGTTATTTGGCTTGCTAGGTGTCGTGTTTAGCTAAGTCTAAGGTCGTTCTTTATTCTTGGACGAAGTGGGTTGCTTACTGAGTATATTTTTATACTCATTCCTTCTTTATTTCTTCTTTTGTTGCAGATAAGGCAAACCAGTGAGATGACCACCGACGGCGAGACCCCTGCGAGGCTATGGAAGACTCGTAGGACTTAGTTAGGAGTTTTCGATTAGGAGTTGTTGTTTCTTTTTCTTTCTTCTGTTGCGTTCTGCTGCTTCCATTCATGTTTTAAACTTTATTCTGTCTGTTGTTCATTTCTCGAATCGAAGTATGTTCAGTTATGCTATCTTTCGTATTCAAAGCATGCTTTTGCTGTTTGAGATTTCTGTTAACTCCGAGGGACTGGAGCCCAGCCTATTGTTTCCTGTGTAGTTTGGTGGAGGTTGGGTACCCTCGTGAGTCTTTTGAAGTTTTTTGCCCAGGTTCAGGTTCATTTAAATTTGATGGTTTGTGCAGGTTGCGCCGTTATGCTGCCGGATTTTCGGCACGAGCGGTGCAACTTGGAAGTAACGCCTCGAGTAGTTTATGTTCAAATTACGGGGCGTTACAGTTGGTATCAGAGCGTGGTTTTAGATCTTTTATACTGCCTACATCGTAGGTGTTTAGTCCTTCATAGCCTCTCGCAAGGAGCTCGTCGGGTCATCAACATGTTTGCTTTTACTTAGTAAGTGATAGGAGATTCGTGGTTGAGGTTGATGTGCTTTCTTTTGTACTGTACTTCGTGAATCGATGTTGATGTGTTATGTTTCTTGTGCTTAGATTATGGCACGTGGTAGAGGTCGTTCAAGAGCAGCTGCTGGTGGTCGAGGTCGGGGTGGTCGCAGGGGTCGAGGCCGAAGGGCCCGAGACCAGGAATCGACCGTCGATGCACCAGAGGTTGAACATTCCGAGCATCGAGAGGAGTTCAACCAGGATGTCTCAGTGGTCGAGGAATCGACTGGGCAAAATGATGGAGCCCAGGAAAGGGCAAATGTTCAAGTGTCGAATGTGCAAGGGTCGTCGCCAGTTGCTGAACTCATGGCAGGCATCCAGCAACTGATCCAGGCGAATATAGCAAGTCAAGCTAACCAGACAGCTATGTTCACTCAGGCCATGGAGGCCCTAGCAGCCCGAAATCAGGAACCAACACCTGCGCAAAATCCAAGGGATGCATCGACTTTTACGTTTAGGGCAAGGACAGAAGAAGCGAGATATCTGAAGGATTTTAAGAAGTATGACCCGCCTTTCTTCGATGGGTCGGTAGACCATGAAGCTGCCGAAGCATGGTTTGTGGCAGTGGACGATATTCTGAGTCGAATGGGTTGCCCCGAGCACCAGAAAGTTCAGTGCACAGTCTATGCGTTAAGGGGAAGTGTTCTCCTATGGTGGCGAGCTACTGTACGGTCCATAGATGTTAGTGCAGACCCGATAACTTGGACGCAATTCCAAGAGGTGTTCTACGAGAAGTACTATCCGACTGTGCTTAGAATCGACAAGAAAGCTGAGTTTGTACAGCTAAAGCAAGGACCGAACCAGACGGTCGAGGAGTACGAGCACGAGTTTACGACCCTATCTCGATTCGCCCCTGATATGGTGGATACAGAGAAGAAGAAGGTGGAGTGCTTCCTCACAGGTTTACGAGGAGGCGTACGTGGGTCGACAGTTGCTCACGATCCCAAGGCTTATGCCGCAGCAGTCCGAGTGGCATCCCTGATTGATACAGACCTGAGGCTGCATGGGTTCGTTGTTAGCCAAAGTTCAGGGCCAGTCGAGTTCGGAACCAAACGTAAGAGGAAGTTTGAGCGAGCCTTTTGCTAGGCCAAACAGATCTGGACTCTCAGGGGCATCACTTTGAATGAGCACAAAACAGGGGTTCATGCCTCGGATGTGGAGTTCAAAGACAACGGAACTCGTCATGCGCGTAGCAAGATCTGCAATAATTGTGGAAAGTTGGGACACTTGTCGATCGTGCGCAGTAGTAGAGTCGAGATCGAGGGTCTGCGTATAATCGTGGAAAGCTCGCACTGCCAAAGCCTCAGATACGAAGAAGGACGAGCGAGTCAGAAACCGCCGTAGGGGTGGAGTTTATGCGAGTGCGAACAGGAACGCAGAAGGTTCCAGTGCCTTGGTGACAGGTACACTACCCGTTCTTGGCCACTTGGCCTTGTCTTTGCTTGATTCTCGTTCCTCACACTCTTTTATTTCCGCTGTATTTGTGAGACAAGCCCGCCAGAGGTAGAGCCTTTAGATGTTGACCTGGCAGTAGCTACTCCGGTGGGTAGAGAATTAGTAGCTCGGGAAAAAGTTAAGTCTGGTCAGGTAGTGGTAACAGGTCGCGTGCTAGATGTGACGTTATTGTGCTGGATATGAGCGACTTCGATGTAATCCTGGACATGGATTGGTTGTCTGCGAACCATGCCAACATCGACTGTCATTGTCGAGAGGTTGTGTTTCGGCCTCCGACAGAGTCCAGTTTCAAGTTCAAGGGAATTAAGACTGGAGAAATTCCGAAGATGATTTCAGCTCTCAAGGCAAAGAAGTTGATAAGTGAAGGGGCTTGGGCTCTCTTGGCGAGTGTTGCTGATACAAAGAACAAAGGACCAGAGTTGAGTTCGGTTCCTGTTGTTCGAGAGTTTGCAGATGTGTTCCCTGAAGAGTTTCCTGGTCTACCCCCGGTCCGCGAGGTAGACTTCAGTATTGAGCTTGAGCCTGGAACGACTCCGTTGTCTAAAGCTCCCTACCGAATGGCGCCAGCAGAATTGAAGGAGCTTAAGACTCAGTTGCAGGAACTTCTAGACAAGGGGTTCATCCGTCCAAGTGTTTCACCTTGGGGTGCGCCCGTGTTGTTTGTAAAGAAGAAAGATGGGTCGATACAGTTATGCATTGACTATCGAGAGCTGAACAAGGTGACAGTGAAGAACAAATACCCTTTACCTAGGATCGATGATTTGTTTGACCAACTGCAAGGAGCGACAGTGTTTTCTAAAATCGACCTACGGTCAGGGTACCATCAGTTGAGAATCAAGGATGAGGACATTCCAAAGACTGCCTTCAGGTCCAGGGTACGGGCACTATGAGTTCACAGTGATGTCCTTTGGCTTGACGAATGCCCCAACATCATTTGTGGAGTTAATGAACAGGGTATTCAAGGAGTTCTTAGACACCTTTGTGATCGTCTTCATCGACGATATTTTGGTGTACTCCAAGTCAGAGGAGAAGCATGAAGTCCATTTGAGGGAAGTGTTGACAGCTTTGAGGATCAACCAGTTGTATGCAAAGTTCTCCAAGTGTGAGTTCTGGTTGCAGTGAGTAGCCTTCCTAGGACACGTGGTGTCTAAAGAAGGTGTAACGGTGGATCCCGCCAAGATTGAGGCAGTGACAGATTGGCCTCGTCCTAAAACTGTTTCTGAAGTGCGAAGCTTCTTGGGTTTGGTCGGTTATTACAGGAGGTTTGTTAAGGATTTCTCCAAGATAGCCACACCCTTGACTCAGTTAACTCGAAAAGGAAATCCATTCGTGTGGTGTGAAGCTTGTGAAGCGAGTTTTCAAGACCTCAAGCATAGGTTAGTCTCTGCACCTGTGCTTGCAGTACCTGATGGCTCAGGAAGTTTTGTGGTTTACAGTGATGCCTTTAAGAAAGGTTCGGGTTGCGTGTTGATGCAGAATGGAAAGGTGATCGCCTATGCCTCTCGTCAGTTGAAGGATTATGAGCGGAATTACCCAACCCATGATTTGGAGTTGGCTGCCGTGGTCTTCGCTCTGAAGATATGGCGTCACTACTTATATGGGGAAAAGATTCAGATGTACACAGACCACAAGAGCCTCAAGTATCTTTTTACTCAGAAGGAGTTGAACATGAGACAGCGCAGATGGCTGGAGTTAGTAAAAGATTATGAGGTGGAGATATTGTACCATCAAGGCAAAGCAAATGTTGTTGCTGATGCCCTTAGCAGGAAGGTGGTTCACACCTCAGCACTGGTCACGAGGCAAGTTCCTTTGCGTTCAGAGTTGGAACGTGCAGAGATAGCAGTTGTGGTGAGTCAGGTCACAGCACAACTGAACAAGTTGTCGGTACGGCCGACCTTGAGGCAACGAGTTATTGAGGCGCAGTAGGGAGACTCTAGTCTTGAGGACTGTTGGCGTCAGGCAAGAAGTGGCGAGGAAAGTGAGTTCTCTGTGACAGCAGACGGTGGACTACTGTTCAGGGGACGTTTGTGTGTTCCTGCTGAGAGTGGTCTCAAGGAGGAGATTTTGGTTGATGCTCATAACTCTCCTTTTTCAGTGCATCCAAGAAGCACTAAGATGTATCAGGACTTGAAATCATTCTATTGGTGGCGTGGAATGAAAAGAGAGGTGGCAGAGTTTGTCAGCAGGTGTTTAGTGTGCCAGCAAGTTAAAACACCGAGACAGAAACCAGCAGGGTTGTTGCAACCGCTGGAAGTACCCTAGTGGAAGTGGGAAGAGATCTCCATGGACTTTATTTCGGGATTGCCCCGAACAGCGAAAGAATTCACAGTGATCTGGGTGATTGTGGATAGACTAACCAAGTCCGCTCACTTTCTGCCTGGTAAGCCTACCTATACAGTTGAGAAGTGGGCACATTTGTTCATGGAAGAGATAGTAAGGTTGCACGAAGTCCCAGTGAAGATTGTGTCTGACAGAGACCCACGGTTCACCTCGAACTTTTGGGTGAGTTTTCAGAAAGCCCTAGGGGCTCAGAGTAACTTTAGTACAACGTTTCACCCGCAGACCGATGGCCAGACGGAACGGGTGAACCAGATTCTGGAGGATATGCTTCGGGCATGTACGCTAGACTTAACAGGTAGTTGGGACTCACACCTTCACCTAATGGAGTTTGCTTATAACAATAGTTATCAGACGACTATTGGTATGGCCCTTTCAAGCCCCTTTATGGGAGAAGGTGCGCGGACCCAGTGTGTTGGGGAGAAGTTGGTGAACGGAAGTTATTGGGACCCGAGTTGGTCCAAGTGACAAACGAGGCCATACAGAAGATCAGGGCAAGGATGTTAACGACACAGAGTAGGCAGAAGAGTTATGCTGATGTCAGACGTCGAGAGTTGGAGTTTGTCGTTGGGGACCTTGTATTCTTGAAAGTTGCACCTATGAGGGGTGTTCTGAGGTTCGGTAAGAAAGGAAAGCTAAGCCCGAGGTTTGTTGGTCCTTTCGAGATTCTGGAGCGCATTGGACCAGTGGCTTATCGGTTGGCTCTACCGCCGTCCCTCGCGTCGGTTCATGACGTGTTCCATGTGTCTATGCTGCGAGGTTATGTGCCAGATGCCTTGCACGTCGTCAACTTTGAGCCGTTGAAGTTAGACAAGGATCTGAGTTATGAAGAAAAGCCTGTGCAAATTCTTGCTCGTGATAGTAAAGTCCTGAGGAACAGAGAAATCAGTTTTGTGAAGGTCTTTTGGCAGAACCACCATCTCAAGGAAGCCACCTGGGAACGCGAGGAAGAGATGCGAGCAAGCTATCCAGAGTTGTTCGAGAGCTAGCTACTTTCGAGGATGAAAGTTCCTAAGGTGGGTAGACTGTAACAGTCGGTTTTTTAAGTTTTTAAATAAAAAAAAGAAAAAAAAAAGAAAAGAGGAAACGGAAATCGGGGAGGGCTTCGCCGTCCCCCCTTCTCGCGTGCGTGCAGGCGAAACGGCCGCCGGTCGTTTCGGACGGCGGCCATGCCCGTTTCCTCTCCCTCCCGTCTCCCTCTCTCCCTCTCTTTTTCTCCTCTCTCCCCCGTCCCTCTCTCAGTTCTCTCTCTCTTAGCCTCTCTCTCTCCCTCGCGCTTCTTTCTCTCTCACTCTCCGCTTCTCTCACACTCTCTCCCTCTCACGGTTCTCTCTCTCGCGCCGCTCGTGTTCTTTGTCCCTCCCGGGCCGATCGACAAGCTTAGCGCTACGCCAAAGACGTTGCCACCGCGAAGTCAACCGCCGGCTGAAGGGATCCGCGAGACCCACACGTTTTCTCACCGGTTCGAGCCGTTTTACGGCTTTCGGCAACGAGTCCGGCCCGGATAGATCGGGCCGTGAGGATTCCAGATCTGCTGCCCACGCGCCGTCACCGTCAACTTCACGCGCCGCCGCCGCCACCGTCCGCCAGTCCACGCGTCGCTGCCTGCCGATTCCACGCGCCGCCGCCTGTAGAGCTGCCGACCTTTCCCTTCTGTGCGGTCGCCTCGGTCCGTTCCTTAGTTCGTTTTGGATCTCCGTTAGGTGAGTTGTGCTCTTTGTAAGTTTCTGGGTCGTGTTGTGTTTCGATTTATTAACTCGTGTTGTGCTTGTTCTTCGTTAGGAGCGTTATTTTGGAAGTAGGGTCACGTTTGGAGCATGTCGCATTACCCAAGTCTCCGTCGCGCTTGGACTTCCTGTAACTAGTCGTTTGGACTAAACTACCCCTAAGTGTAGGGCTTAGGGGCACGTTGCATGCTTTCACCTGATTGAAAGTAGACTTATTGTTTTGGGTTGTAGTAGCATGTTAGGATATGAGAAGTTTAATTGTGCCTGACTCATGCTCTTTTGATGTTCGTTGCATATCTGTACTGAAACCCAAACCTGTTGGTTCAGGGGTTAATTGTCTGTTAGTCCTACGTGAATTGTAGCTTGTAGAGCCGAAGTAGTTTGTGCTGAGAACTCTGAATGTGTTAGTTTCTATGATTGTCAGTCCCGAGCCTGATATTCTCGTGCTTAGTTCTGAAGTGACTCGGGAAGTGTCGTTGAGCCTTAGGATTGTAGTTAGCACAACTAGCCCTAGTGCAGGCCCAAGTCCTAAGTATCTGTGTAACCCTTAGTAGGCTGAGACTCGAGGTTGGCGAGGTGACGATGATGTTATGGGATGTGATGGTCCGCCCTCCATCCAGTTGTGCGACTCGGGGTATGATCCCTGGAGTCAGAGGGGTTGGATAGAGTTCTTCGCCCTAGTGCAGGCCTGGGAATGAGCTCGTGGTCGATTGTGCGCGGTAGTACCGCTTTGATGCTTATGGGATGTCGTGGTCCGCCCCCATCTAGTTGTGCGACTCGGGGTGTGATCCTTAGAGTCAGAGGGGTTGGATAGAGTCCTTCGCCCTAGTGCAGGCCCGGGGATGAGTCTCGTGGCCACGTCTTTGCCAACCCACCCAGAGCTAAGGGTAGGACAAAACTAAGAAACCTGAGTAAGAAATAGGGTCAGGATGCTTGTTGAGGTTGTTTGGCGGGCTAGGTGTCGTGTTTAGCTAAGTTTAAGGTCGTTCTTTATGTTCTTTATTCTTGGACGAAGTGGGTTGCTTACTGAGTATATTTTTATACTCATTCCTTCTTTATTTCTTCTTTTGTTGCAGGTAAGGCAAACCAGTGAGATGACCACCGACGGCGAGACCCCTGCGAGGCTATGGAAGACTTGTAGGACTTAGTTAGGAGTTTTCAATTAAGAGTTGTTGTTTCTTTTTCTTTCTTACATTTATGTTCTCTTTGCTTCCATTCATGTTTTAAACTTTATTCTGTCTGTTGTTCATTTCTCGAATCGAAGTATGTTCAGTTATGCTATCTTTCATATTCAAAGCATGCTTCTGCTATTTGAGATTTCTGTTAACTCCGAGGGACTGGAGCTCAGCCTATTGTTTCCTGTGTAGTTTGGTGGAGGTTGGGTACCCTCGTGAGTCTTTTGAAGTGTTTTGTCCAGATTCAGGTTCATTTAAAATTTATGGTTTGTCCAGGTTGCGCCGTTATGCTGCCGGATTTTCGGCGCGAGCGGTGCAACTTGGAAGTAACGCCTCGAGTAGTTTATGTTCAAATTACGGGGCGTTACAAGCAATTGTCTGAACGAATGGGCACCAATCCCTAAGATCAGGAGCCTTGTTTGTAAGAAGTTGCATGGTTTGTGGTGGCAAAAACTAAAATGTTTCTAAAAATTAAATAAGATTATTATTTTAAAAGTATTCGTTTAATGCTAAAAATTTAAAAGAAATTATATCAATCGCAATTAATATACTATATTCTCCACTAAAATTCAAATAAGTATGGTCTTGCCTTTTAAGTAATCAAACCCTTAGCCAAGAACTTTTTTCTTTTTTTCTTTCTTACTTTCACAACATACCATCCAAGAATCATATTCTCATGAAATTAGACATCAACGTCTATTACAACATACGTTATTATATAAAAATATTCTTATACAACTGATAAGACTTAATCTTCTCAATAATATAAATCTTATCTTCAACAACTTTTTTTTTAATTATTCCTACATTAATACACTCCTATAAATATTAAACTATAAAACAAAACAAATCATCACAAGGTTATCTTCAACTATATCAAAGGTAACAATGACTTTGAAAGCGGGAGTTGTCTTCCAGCTTGGTTTGTTCGATCATATCCTTCGTGCAAATTTGAAGCACAAACGACACGAAAATTGGAGATCGATTTCAGATGTTGAGGCGCATTGCATTCAAGAAGTTGCAAAGTTTGTCGTGGTGGGGTACAACCATGAACAAAAGGAAAATTTGCAATACAAGGGACACATGTGAAGCTTGGTCTTTGGAGTTGGATGAGAGAAGCATGAAGTATCGTCTCAATCTTCAAGTGATTGATTGTCTACAACATGTGGACAATTATGAAGCTATTATGGTTGAAACGAAAACTGACACTAAAAGAATTTGGGCACTCGAATCATTCAAGTCTCTCAAGTGATCAAACTCCCTTTTGAATTCTTCAAATTTGTGCCACTTATGTTGTAATGGGTTGGATGCTCTATGTATAACAAATAGTTGAATAACAAAAAAAAAATCTCTACATTCAACTATATCATAAATTAAATTCTTAGATTTCTATTTTTCCTTAAATTATCAACAATAATTCAATCGATAATCAAAATTGGAAATTCGAAAGTGAGTTTAATGATGAAACAAAAAAAAAATATGAAGTAGATATGTCATTTAGTTTTTACATGTATGACTCTCTGAGTAAAAAGTGACCTTTTACCATATTCATACACAATTTAAGAATGGTTTGGATTAACAAAATTTAAACATACAGTTTTAGCGATATAAAGCTTTAGGGGTCGTTTGGATTGAGGAGTTGGGAGTAGGAGTTGCAGGGAATAGGAGTAAAGAAGCCTGAAGATTTTTGAAGCCTGTGTTTGGGGTGCAAAGTTGTTTACTCTAGAGTTCTGAAAAACTGTGTTTGGGGCAAGAAGTTGCAGGAAGAAAGAGTTGGAAAAGAAGTTATGGGGAGTTTGGAGAAAGATTTAATAAATCTGTGGGGCCCATAAGAAAGAGTTGGAGAAAGAGTTAATAAATCTGTGGGATCCATAATGAGGAGCTAATAACTTCTTGGGCCAAACAAGAAGTTGGGGGAGTTATGAACTCCTCCCAACTCCACTCCCCCCAACTCCTCAATCCAAACAATCCCATAGAGGTGTTGGCAAGTAACTTTAAAGCTTCTTAAACAATTCTATCATAGAGAGATGACTAGGAATAATGTTGGGGTGTTTTCCTTATTCTCGTGTAGTTTGTAATACAGTTGTTATAAATGAATAAAAGTTATTGATTTGTCAAACGTTGTATCTCACATTTTATAAAACTTAATTCAATAAACTAAGCTACAGGGTCATATTATAGTACTTGAACGGTGTGTAGTTGACACACGGGGAGGATCACGTTTGAGTTAGTGACCCAAACGGTCTACAGTATATGGATAGGGTTGGAAACCTCATCCTGGTTACATTGTGGATGCAGCCCGCTTTGTATTAGATACAAACGAGGTCATCGAGCTCGTTCATGTGGTTGACATGTGAGTCGGGGCATCCTGTGCAATGAGATTGCACAAGACCGGACCGTGAATTATTAGACGTACTGATGTAACACCGTTAACAGTGGGACTAATAACTTCGTATATGACCATTAGTGACTCGTCCATAATCCTGAGTGTGTCACAGACTCCTATCCGCGGGGTCTGTCCTTTGACTAGTACGGGTGGGGGTGGTATGGATACACCCAATATGCCTACCTTCTTGGGGGCAGGACCTCGTGGGGAGCTGGGAACTTGACTACGCAAGAAGGAATTCACTTGTTCCCGACATAGGGAAACCAGAGATGTTGTTCCCTTAAGTGTTGTCTCCAGGGCTTGAACAACGGGTGCCCGCCCTCTCACTGGCCCGAAAGGGACATTGTTTATGGTTGGACCATACAACAAAATTGTTCATTAGAGGAGCAGTGGGACTTAAGGAACAAGAAGTAGACACATGGATAAAACGGTAATTTGACCCAGCAGTGGCTACGAACAACCTATGAAGGGACGACTCGCGGGGATTGGTTATATCGATGGACACAACTTGTCCTACAGTGGTGGGAGCTCAGTTGCGGGCTTTAGTTGAGTGTTACCGTAGCTAATGAATAGTGATTAACCGGATCAAAGAGTTTGATCGGTTAATCTCATATCATTGGAGCTCATCAGGTGTAGGTTCATTAGGTCACTCGGTTGGCTCAATTGGACAAATTGAGGGTTTACAGTTTGGAGAGGATTTGAAGTGTTCAAATTCATTAATAGGGTAGTTATGTCAATTATATGTGATATAGTTGACATAATATATAGTTTGATGTGAATTAGATTCATAATAAACTATAGAATAGCCTAATTGATTAATTAGTGCTAAATTGGAGAAATTGAACTGAGAGAAATTAAATTTAATGTGATTCAATTTATTATTCCACAATTATGCAAATAAGATTTGTACAATAAGGTATGGGATACCTTATATTATGTGATATGCAAATATGATTTTCATATCATATGGTTGTGGTAAAATGGTGAATTGGTGGAAATTTTAACTCCACCACACACCATTATAAATAGGTGCTTTGTGAAGCACTTAGTAGGACAATACTATTTTTGTTATTTTATTTTATTATGCAAGTGTTGTATGATTTAATTATATGCATAATGTATGTCATCTAGTTTTAAAATTCCACCTTAGTTCAAGCATTTCATGCATCATGTTTATATTATAAATGTTATAATATATAGTATGCATGATAGGGTTTTATTATAGGAGTTATAATAAAATGCAAGTTTTAATTTAGTTAATATAAGAGTTATATTCTTTAGATTAAAAGCCTTGGCATGCATTTATACATGTGATGTATGCATGTTATAGTTTAATTATTCATGTGATGAATGATCAAGCACAATAACATAGAAATGCATGTAACCTAAGTTAATTATTAGTTTTAAATGGTTTAGAACTTGGATAATTAGACTTAGGTTTTCTTTTTCTAATAAGATTAGAATTAGGAAATCAAAATATAACTAATGGATGGTGACTAACTAGTAACTCTGTCTAAGGAAGGTTTTGTCTAAGGCTAGGGTATTTAAGCTGACGTTATGCGGAACACCCCTACCTGGGAACCGACCTGTGAGTGAATTTGGTCCGGAGATCCATAAGTTATATTACGCGTGAGTGACCGTTAATTAATCGTTAATTGAATATACTCACGTAGATCTAAGTTAATAATATGATTATAGACTTAGGCTAATCCAATATAAGAGTTATATTGATAGACTTAGGTAAATATTAGCCGGTTTATCTAGGTCAATCCCGTTAATTCAAAGTGTTGAGTGGGAGGAAATTAAGTGTATAAGATACATTTAAGTTTCCATCCACAAATCTCCGTGAAGTTCACACCGTGAGATTAATACTCGGCCTCGTGGCACAAATGGGAGCGTCCCCCTGGTATTTGTATGGGTTTGTTGGGGTTTGTACCCTAAAACTCGTAGTTTGTAATTTTGTTCTAATTACTGTAATAAAGTGTTATTATTTCAAAAAAGAGTTATTGTTCGTTATTTACGATATTGTTGTTGTTTTAACTCTAAATCCAATAAACTAAACATCCAAGACTGTAAAATGTATCTTGAACTGAATGTAGTGTACATATAAAGGATCTCAGTTCGAGATACAACCTAAAGGGTCTATAGTAAGGGGATAAGGTTTGGGTACCTTTCCCTAGTAACACTATGGATGTGACCCACTTTGTATATGATACAAACACTGTGATTCTAACGTGTTCGTGTAGATGACATGTGAGTGGGGATATCCTATGTAATGAGATTACATAAGACCGGACCGCGAAATAGTAACCACTAGGTGTAACTCCGTTGACTAGCTAGGTTTCTATTTCACTAGGATGACCTTGGCAACTTGATCTCAATCCTGAGCGGGTTACTAACTCCTGTTTGGGAGGGATTGTCCTTTGACTAGTATGGGTGAGAGTGGCCAGATTCGCCAACTCAATATGCCTACCTTCTTGGGGACAAAACCGAGTGAGCAGCTGGGGACTTAGCCTAACAAGATGGAATTCACTCCTTTCCGCCTATTAGGTAAGTAGATGAATGTTCCCTTAAGTGGTGTCTCCGGCACTTGAACAAAGGGTCTGACCCTCTCATTGGCCCGAGAGAGACTTCTGTTTGTTGGTAGGACCACAAATAAATTGTTCATTAGAGGAGCACTAGTACTTAAGGTACAAGATGTAACCCAAGGGTAAAACGGTAATTTGACCCAGTTGGTGTTACGAACATTCGTGAAGGATTGACTTGTTGTTATTGATCAATATCCATGGACACAGAAATATATCTGCAGTGAGAAGAGTGCAGTTGCGGGACTTTAGTGGAGTGTTCCCGCAGTTAACGAATGTTGATTAGGAGGTTAATGAGATTAACCGAGTAATCTCGTATCGTTGGAGCTTCTGATCTATAGGTCCATTAGGTCCACCTTCTAGCTCGTAAAGGGTTCTTAGATTGTTTGAATTTTAAATGTTCAAATTCATTAAGGAATAAATGTAATGTATACAGATACGATAATATAAAGTTTTGGAACTTTATATTATAAATTTAATGTGAATATGATTCATATTTGAAAGAGTTCAAATATTAATTTAAATGTGAATGTGATTCATATTTAAAACTATAGGTTATAATTTAATGTGCATTAGATGTGCATTAAAACTATAAGTTAGAGGGTTAATTGATTAAATGTGATTTAATCTAAATTAAATATATGATATTTAATTCATTTAATTAAATGAGATTTAATTGATTTATTAATAATTAATATGATTTATTATTAAATAAATAAATAAATAAATAAAGGGGAACGTGTCAGGAGGACACGTTCCCCATGTCTCCCAACTCCCTGATCGATAGGGAGTGGGGAGTTGCCCTCTGGAGTGATTCTTTTTCTCCAATTGGGAGAAAAGAAGGCATCAATCGATTGATCAATCTCTCTGAAAGAAAAATTCTCTTCAATTTCCCTCACTCTCCAATTTTTGGATCCCTTCTCACCTAGGGTGATCTAAGTAGATACTCAGAGGATAGGAAGTTTTCCTGTTGGTGTTGTCCTATTTGAAAGCAAGTACAGAGGATTTTCTTATTTGTTGTTGCTGTACAATTATGGCTAGGAGTTGCTGAATTGAAACTACAAATGTAAACATCTCTGTCCTTTTAGTTTAATTTCTAAATAACATGTTTGCATGTCTAATATTCATGTCCAATTAGATTAAAATGTATGTTTATCTCTGTTTTTACACCAATGTACTGGTATTTGTGTTCAACCAAAATAAATTTACAATTACGATTCCAAAACACGTTTTCGCTGCTCAAGGGGATCCGATCTCCATCAGGGTCAACATTCAAGGTGAATGGAGATAGTACTTATAGTGAGTAGGAGTGGGACATGTGAAAACGGGACCCACAGTCTCTTCTTTCGATTCACATCATGAGACACCCATGACCTGTCTGCTAGTTTGGTCTGGCCTAGACAATCCCTACGGAGGGCTTTGATCATGGGAGTCGGAACACCATGAACTCCCGAAAGGGATGCGATTTTCTTGTTGGTCAGCGTTCATAGTCCTCCCTACGACGGCTATTGTTTGGACGATACTTGGAAATTTAAAGATTGAGGGTGACACTCACGGGATTCATTAATAGTTAATGGATTCATACCAAATAATGGTAACAATATGCCTAATGGAATAAAAGTTATCCTGGAATTAGGGTCTGGTCGAGAAAGTCTCGTCATAGAGGAGGAGTGATTCTGTCTACCTTACGGTGGCGGTCATTCTAAACCTTTGGGGTATCATTGCAATTTTAAATGACCTGGGAATCATAGGATAAAAATTTGTTAAAACATGATTGGAATTTTTTGAAAAGTTTTTGCGAGAACTTATACAAAGTTTTTTTTCTTTCAGCAAAATGTCGAGTTCAATCATAGCCCTTTTAGTTTCAGATAAACTCGTTGGTGACAATTACCAATCGTGAAAAAATAATATAAACACAATCTTAGTAACAAACTGATGGGAATCTGATCACCGTGAGCAGCGAAAACATGATTTAAGATCGATTTGCTTGCTTGTTTTAGTTTATTCCAAATACCAGTACATTGGTTTTAAAAGCAGAGAATAAGCATTAAAGCTAATCTAATTAGGCATGGATTCTAGACATGCAAACACGCTATATAATCTTAAACTAATGAGGGAATTCGAAATTAACTTTGTAGTTTCATAGTTCAACAACTCCTTGCTCCAATTTGCACATCAACACAGCAAACCAAAAATTCCTCTGTTCTTTCAACAGGACAACCACCACTTGGAAAACCTCCTATGACTCTGAGTTCTATTTAGATCTACCCTTTATGGAAAGGGATCCAACAATGGGAAGTAAAGGAAATTTTTTAGATGAGAGAGTTCTTTTGGTTTTTGCCTATCAATCCAAAAAATATGATCGATCAACTGCCTTTTCTCACCAGGAGAAGATTAAAGCATAGAGGAGCACTTCCCCCATTCCCTATCGATAGGGAATCAGTGGGGAATGTATCTTGCTGACACATTCTCATTAATTAATAATTAAATAAATAAATTTAATTTAATTTAATTAATTATTAATTAAATATCATATATTTAATTATGATTAAATCATATTTAATCAATTTCTTCTCTAACCTATAGTTTTAATGCACATCTTATGTACATTAAATTTTGAAGGCAATGAGAATCCCCGCGCAGCGGAAGACGATCGAATTGTCGTGGTATCGTTGTGAAATTCATTTTCTTAAAATTAAACTATCATATAGAATTAGGCTAAACATGCTATTGAGAAAGGAAAACAGCAAGCAAGAACCACTTACTTGTTGAAGAACGTCTTCAAGTATTCCTTCTCCTGTTCACGAACCCTTCGTGATCACGATCTCAACGATCTCAAACTCCTCGAACAAAACCAACAAACCGGACACTTTCACTCGATTTCTCGGTTGTTCTACGTTAGGTAGAAGGAGAGAAGTGGGTCTCTTTTGGTGAGAAGGGAGGAGAGATTGAGAGAGGATTTTGAGAGAGAAATTTTATTTTTTTGGTGTGAAATCCAAAATATGAAACAATGCCTTATGAAATCCTTCTTGCAAAGGGTTTATATAATGGTGATAGGTGGAGTTGAAATCTCCACCTATTTACCATTTTACCACAACCATAGCTTATGCAAATCATATTTGCATAACCACATATAATAAGATATCTCATATCTCATCTTACAAATCACATTTGTATAATTGGGGATTTTTAAATTGAATCACATTCAATTTAATTTCTCTTAATCTGATTTCTCCAAGTTAACCCTAATTCAACAATTAGGCTAACTTATAGTTTATTATGAATCTCATTCACATTAAACTATATAATATGTCATTCATATCTCATATAAATGACATAATTACCCTTTAGTGAACTTGAACACTTCGAATTCACACAAAAAATATAACCCTTCTATTAATCCAGTTTGAGCCAACCGAGGGACCTTATGGACCTACAGTGACGAGCTCCAATGATACGAGATTAACCTGTCAAACTCATTGACCCGGGTAATCAACATTCATTAGCTACGGTAACACTCCGCTAAAGCCCGTAGTTGCACTCCCATCAGTTTAAAACAAGATGTGTCCACTGATATAATCAATGTCCATGAGTCGACCCTTCACAGGTTGTTCGTAGACACTGCTGGGTCTAATTACCATTTTACCCCTGTGTCTACTTCTTGCTCCTTAAATCTCCACTACTCCTCAATGAACAACAACGTTGAAATGGTCCAACCATACACAACACCCCTCTCGGGCCAGTGAGAGGGTGGGCGCCCGTTGTCCAAGCCCTGGAGACAGCACTTAAGGGAACAACCCTCTAGTTTCCCTAAAGGCGGGGACGCAGTGAATTCCATCTCGCGTAGTTAAGTTCCCGCTCTCCTACTTGGTCTTGTCCACGAGAAGATAGGCATATTGGGCGAGTAATCGTGACCACCCTCACCTGCATTAAATCAAAGGACGCACTCTCGCAGATGACGGGAGTCCGTAATACGCTCAGGATTCAGGTCGAGTCACTAATGGTCATCTACGAAGTTATTAGTCCCATACTGTTAACGATGTTACATTAGTAGGTCTAATAATTCACGGTCCGATCTTGTACAATCTCATTGCACAGGATGCCCCCACTCACATGGCAACCACATGAACGAGTCAGATCACCTCGTTTGTATCTAATACAAAACGGGTCGCATCCACAACGTATCCAGGATTAGGTCTCCAACCCTATCCATATACTGTAGACCGTTTTGGTCATTTACTCGAATGTGATCCTCCCTGTGTGTCCACTACACACCGTTCAAGTTCTAGTTCTCTCATAAATTCAATGACCCTGGAGCTTAGTTTATTGGACAAAGTTTGTAAAATTTGCGAGACACAAAATGATGAAATAAATAACTCTTATTAATTTTAAATGTTAAATTTACAAACTAAACGAGATTAGGACATACATCCCAACAAATTTTAACCTATAGTTTTAAATATGAATCTCATTCACATTTAAAATAATATTTGAACTCTTTCAAATATTTAATTCTCTCATATAATTTAATATGAATCATATTCACATTAAATTTATAATATAAAGTTCCAAAACTTTATATTATAATGTATCTATATACATTAACGCTTATTCCCTAATTAAATTTGAACATTTCGAATTCAAACGATCTAAGAACCCTTTACGAGCTAGAAGGTGGACCTAATGGACCTACAGATTAGAAGCTCTAACGATACGAAATTATTCGGTTAATCTCATTAACCTCCTAATCACCATTCGTTAACAGCGGGAACACTCCACTAAAGTCCTGCAGCTGCACTCTTCTCACTCCATATATATTTCTGTGTCCAAGGATATTGACCAATAACAGCAAGTCAATCCTTCACGAATGTTCGTAACGCCAGCTGGGTCAAATTACTATTTTACCTCTGGGTTACATCTTTTACCTTAAGTACCAGTGGTCCTCTAATGAACAATTTGTTTGTGGTCCTACCAACAAACAGAAGTTCCTCTCGGGCCAATGAGAGGGTCGGGTCTTTTGTTCAAGTCCCGAAGACACCACTTAAGGGAACATTCCTCTACTCACCCTAATAGGAGGGAAGGAGTGAATTTCATCTTGCTAAGTTAAGTCCCCAGCTGCTCACACGGTCTTGACCCCAAGAAGGTAGGCATATTGAGTCGGTGAATCTGACCACTCTCACCCATACTTGTCAAAGGACAATCCCTCGCAAACATGAGTTCCTAACCTGCTCAGGATTGAGATCAAGTTGCCTAGATCATCCTAGTGAAATAAAAGTCTAACTAGTCAACGGAGTTACACCTAGTGGTTACTATTTCGCATTCCGGTCTTATGCAATCTCATTACATAAGATATCCCCACTCACATGTCATCTACACAAATACGTTAGGATCACAGTGTTTGTATCATATACAAAGTGGGGCCACATCCATAGTGTTACTAGGGTAAGGTACCCAAATCTTATCCCCTTACTATAGATCCTTTAGGTTGTATCTCGAAGTGAGATCCTTTATATGTACACTACATTTAGTTCAAGAGACATTTTACAGCCTTGGATGTTAGTTTATTGGATTTAGGGTTAATACAAGGGCAATACTGACCAATAACACTTTATTGAAAATAATAATTCTTTATTACATTTATTTAGAACAAAATTTACAAACTACGAGTTTTAGGGCACAAACCCCAACACATACGACCTTAAGATCGCGCTCACTGAGGAGTGTCCTCAGGTCTCGAGCTCGACTGCATCACGAAGTGTTCGTGATGTGTACGATCGATGGATCCGGGCCAATGAAAAGGCCAAGGTCTACATTATAGCCAACTTATCTTAAGTTTTGGCTAAGAATCATGAGGTCATGGTCACCGCAAAGAAGATCATGGGATCGTTGCAAAATATGTTTGGACAACAGTCCTTCCAGGTTAGGCACGATTCACTCAAACATATATTCAACGCTAGGATGAAGGAGGGGACATCTGTTAGGGAACATGTTCTCGACATGATGATGAAGGGATCGAATCCTGCAGAGGAAGCGATTGAGAATCGCGTGTTCTTTAATTTTGTTACACAGATTTCAATCAAGAACAATATATGTGTAAGATTAAGCATGTAACATAAAATAGGACAACAAGATGATTACATTTGAAGAACTCTTTCTTCACGTGCTCATTCTCCCACGATCACGATCTCAGCAACTCGAACCCGAACGTATGAAGATACACCACTAGATCTTCTCCGTTGTTCTCTAGGTGAGGGAGGAAGGTGGGTTCCTTTAGGGTGAGATGTGGAGGGTTTGAGAGAAGTTGTATTTGGAACTTTTCCATCAACACAATGATATGGAACTCTAGGGTTACCAAAAGGTTGGTCACAAAGTTGCATCTCATGCAACTATTTATAGGGAAATAGGATGGAAATTACCATCTTATCCCTTCTTCATTCTCTCATTAGTATATAGTTAATATGTGAATCTAATTCACATTAAAACTATATATTATATCAATTATATCACATATAACTGATATAACACCTCATATATAAAATTGAACACTTCAATTTCATTTCTAACTTTATACCTTTAATATTACCATGTTGAGACAACGGAGGGACCTAATGGACCTAAAGTTCATGAGCTCTAATGATGTGAGATTAACTGATCAAACTCATTGATCCAGTTAATCAATATTCATTAACTACAAGTCACTCCACTATAGACTTATAGTTGCACTCTTCTCACTGTAGATTATATTGTGTCCATTAGAGATGTCCACGGGGCGTGCACAGGGTCGGGGAATGACTCCTCGTCCCCGTCCCTGCCCCCCATTTCATTCCTCGTCCCCGTGAAATTCTCCATTTAATTTCGCGGGGAACGGGGCAGGGATTCCCCGCGGGGAATTCGTGGGGATCGGGTTCCCCGCGGGGAATAATTCTCCGTTTATAATTTTATTTTTTAAAATTGTATTAACTAATTTCTTTTTTTTTTTGAAAAATTGTATTTAAATGTTTAATTATTCTTTAGACATTTCTAGTTAAGAGGCATTTTTTCAATTTTCTTAGAAAAATAAAATTATATTTAATAAAATTTTAGACTTATGGTTTATTAAATATATAAAAATATATATTTAAAATTAAATAAATTAATCGGGACGGGGACGGGGTCGGGGATGGGGAATGTATTCTTCGTCCTCGTCCCCGTTTAGCCAACGGAGAAAATTTTGTCCCCGCTCTCTCCCCCGTTTCCCGCCTAAACGGGGATTCCCCGCTCCGTTAGGGGCGGGGAAAATGGACATCTCTAGTGTCCATTGATATAATCATTACCCATGAGTCGACCCTTCACAGGTTGTTCGTAATCTCAGCTGAGTCAAATTACCGTTTTACCCCTGTGAGTACCTCTTGGTTCCTTAAGCACCACTGATCCTCTAATGAACAACAAGTCTATGGTCCTACCATAGACTCATACCCTCTTAAGTCAGTTTAGAGGGCGGGGCCCCGTTGTTCAAGACCTGGACTTAGTTCTTAAGGGAACAACTTATCTAATTCCTTAGTGTAGGAATGAGTGAATTTCATCTTGCATAGTTAAGTCCCCAGCTACCTCGAGGTTTTGTCCCTGAGAAGGTAGGGTTATTGAGCCGGCTACAGGCTACTCTCACCCATAATAGTCTAAGGACAACCCCCTATAAGCAGGAGTTCTTAGCTTGCTCAGGATTCAGGTCGAGTCACTAGTGACCATCTATAAATTATCAGTCTTATCCTGTTAACAGCGTTATACTGGTTAGACTAATAATTTGCAGTCTGGTCTTGTATGAACTCTTCATACAGGATGCCCCCACTCGTATGTCACCCACATGAATGAGTTGGATTACCTCATTTGTACTAATTACAAAGTGGGTCGCATCCATGGTGTTACAAGAATAAGGTTTTATACCATAGACCATTTAGGTTATACTCTTGAACACAATTCAAATAGTGTCCACTACCCTGATGTTCAAGATATATTATAACCTTGGAGCTTTGTTTATTGGATTTATAAAACAATTCACTACTACAAATTAGGCCTTTATTGACGCGTTCATTTTTCAAATTGTTGACGCTTGGGTAAAAAAACTGTCAACAAAAGACTCAAATTCACTTTAAAATTAATTATTAATTTTGAAATATATATATTGATGGTTATGAACTGTCATTAAAGGTATTTATGCCATTAACCGTCAATAAATATAACTTTATTGACGTTAATTACGAAAAATTACAATGAAATTATCAAATCCCGTGTTTTTGGTTTTCTTGACGGTTATTAACCATCATGTAATCTCGAATATATTGACGCGCGTAGTTTCTCTTTAGTTGACGTCGTTTTGAAAATTTATTATTAAAAAAATTATCAAAAATAACCCTCACAGCTCCCTCATTATCCCCGTCGTCTCCTTCTTGATTTCAGAATTCATCAAATTAAAAACCCTCGGTTCGATTTCAATTTCCCTCACTCGATTCACAGAGCTCACGATTTCGATTTCCATCACTCGATTTCACACCCTCAGCTCGACTAGATTTCACCGTTTTCGTCTCCATCTCCGGCAACGTTAGCGTTTCATCCTCAATCGATTTCATTACTGTCTCGCGATTTCGATTTCACCCTCATTCGGTTTCAAAGTCTCGAGTCGCCATCGCCTTTTCTTGCAAGTCGCCAACAAGTCAGTTTCAGCAAGCCCTTTCTTATCGTCGTCTTCCCGCCACCGTCTTCTTGCCGTCATTACCTCTCAGCAAGTCTCGGGTCTCCATCTGCATCGTCGATTTCATTAGGCATCCTTCATCTTCTCAGCAAGTCTCGGGTCTCCATCTGCATCCTCTCAGCAAAACCCTCAGATTAAGAAACGTCTCTCAGCTCGTTTCAATTTCTCCGTCGTCTTTGTCTTCATCTCCGATTTCGTCTCCGGCAACATTACCATTTGCATCGTCAGTTTTATTCGGCACCCTCTGTTTTCTATGCTTCTTCATTGATTTCATTGATTTAATCTGAAGCTTTGTTATCTCCCTTTGAGGCATCAAAAGAGTTCCATGAAGGAGTTATCAAGTGTTTTAAGGTACTTTTATGAATTTATGCCTCTGCTCAGATGATGCATGCTCATGTAAATAGATATCCGTTTCTCAAAGACTTGCGAGAAAATAGAGAATTTCAAAGTCAGCTTGATGTGCTTTCAAAAGAGTTAAAGCCAAATGAATGCTTGCTTGAATTTCTCCGGAGTGAAGTTGCTTCAACTGTTGTTGGACACTGGCTGTCACTTCTTCTCAAAGTATGAAAAAATATGTTTTCGATTATTTTTTCTTGTTTTGTAGCATTTATTTTGCACAAGTCTTTCTATGTGTTCATGAGTGTGTTCAAAGGCTACATATATTGAGGTTGCACGAAGACATCGTGGAAGTTCTAAACTTCGTATTGAAGCCTTTATACTCTTCACATACTTGTTGCAAAGGTAAATATTTGACTTTTAATCAACTGTGCACAAATGAGTTATCTGTCATCAGTTAGAGTTAATTCTTGACATGAGGGACATAGGATTTAGGTCATGCATAACATGATCTTTATCTATAGAGACTGGGTCTTCTTCCTGTGATAAAGATTTGAACAACTCTATCTGTTGATTGATTGCTTAATTAAAATTAGAAATGTGGTTAATTTCATCTTACCGAGCTTATATTGATCGAGGTATTTTACATTTGGAAAACCTTGTTCATGTTAAAGCAATATAGTTACAATTTTCCTGGTTGTAGACTCAGCCTCTTATAACAAATACTATGTGAATTATTCCAAGACAAATATATCAACCATGCATACATCAATAAGGAATTGCTAAGGTTATTCTGTGTGTGTGGAGCCTCATAGCTGATTTTTTTTCTTACAATCGTATAAACATGAAGTACACAGAAAGAAGACTTGATGTCTAGACTTAGGCCTGGTGGCTAAAGAGGTTACTAAAAGGATTCCCAGTTTCTCAAAATAAAAAAGTAAGCAACACTATGGAACTCTTTTATTAAAGAGGACAAAAGGGAAGCAAAAAGAAAAAAAATCTTGTGTTTTAAGAGTATTGTTTGTCTTAAAAAAAATTACACTTCCGCTCTCTGTTAGGGTCTTCTGAGAAATGGCAGCTTTAAGATCTGTTCTACCGACTTTGGACAGTAATATGTTATTTGAAACTTTTCCATATCTGACGACATCAATAGGATGTGACTTGTGAGATATTAGAATTCAGGCTTTTCTCATTTCAGTTTGTCTGGCCCCTAAACCTGGAACCATCTCATTTTACAACTTCCTTTTGAGTGCAGATGGCCCTAATCAATGCTATCTTTTAGGATTTAATGGGGAAAATATAATTCTTCTTTTCTTTATTTTTTTGTTAAAAAGGAAATCTATATGTCTAAAAATTATGCCTCGGAAACCTCCTTATTATGTGTTTAAACACACATATAAAATCTTGATGAAAATAAGATTATTTTCATGTGGTCTTGCAACTGCTTGAAATGCAACAGGCTTATGGAATGCGTTGGGTACTGTTTGAAAATTTTGTGTGCTAACCCATGCACTTTATTGATTCAGCTAGAAAATGTTATATTGAGTTAGTTAGCATCTTGACGTTATATGTTGCGAATTATTTTTAATCTTGTTGCTCAAAAAGTTTGCTCTATCACATGTTCGACAGTTATTTGTAGTGGGATATTATTATGGTCCTCAGCTCATTTTAGATCACCTTATCCACTCTCTAGTACGAGCTTCTCTCTGATATTTTTTTAACAGACATGGCTATTTTCATTTACTTTAATACATCATATTTAACCTATAGGCTATAACTCACAGAAGATGTAGATGAAGTATGACTTCCTACACTGTTGATTGGAAAATGATAGGATTATTTCTAGAAATTCTATGGCTTCAACAATAGTCATTTAGGTTTTGATCTTCAGTCATGGTCCTCAGGACCCAACACAATCAATACAATATTATTCCTCGTTATTTTCTTTAAAAGATGCAAAAAATTATAGGATTATTTCTAGAAATTCTATGGCTTCAACAATAGTTACAAAATATAAAGATACTTGGTGTATGGTTGGATGCATGTTTTGGATCAGAAGAATATTTTTTTCCTGTCTAATTTCACTTTGGGTTAATCATGAGCTATGTTTGAAAATAGGGAGAAAGTGAACTCATTTGAGTTATTCTTACCCCTCTTCCTTACATATTTTGCTATTGATTTTTAATTTTAGCACTGCATGATTTTATTTTTTTTTTGTTATTCCCCTTAGTTTTTTGTCCTTTTGCTTTTTGATCTCTTATTTACTAGTTTTAATCTCATTAATACCGTATTAATTTTTCATTGGTTGTTAAATGTTTAGGTAACTGTCATTTGCTTTCTAGATGCACTTGTTGTTTGTCTAAGTCAGAATTCAGTTTATGTCAGTTCTCTTGAAAAATTTCTTTCAGCCATGTCATCTTCTGGTAGGATATCTACACTCTCTTACTGAGTTAAAAGTTGGAACTAATTTCATCAGTGATTGCCTTTCCATCATGAATACTGCCTCCCCTGCAGTTCAAGAGATTACAATGGTTCAGGAGAAAGATATACAGCCAAATGATCAGGTGCTTCCCCGCATGCCCCCATGGTTTAATGGCATTGGTAGTCAGAAACTGTATGAAGCTCTTGGAGGAGTTCTCCGTCTTGTTGGTTTGTCTTTGGTGCCAGGTTTTCAAACTATTATATTTCTCTGTCTTTGGTGCCACAACCTTTCCTCTATTGGAATAGCTCCTGAGATTTCATTAATTTCATTGACTAGAAAAGATAAGTACACCCAAGATGAGTTGGACGAGATGCGAGAGTTGAGTTATGTGAATTTATATCTCGGTACTTATGAACATTTTTTGTTATCATGCTTCATTTATTTGATTTTCAGGAGTTAGTGTTAACTTTTTTAACAGTTTGAACAGTTTGCTTGGAACGATATGTAATTAACTTATTAGTTTGTCAATGGAACTTTGCTTAGTTCATTTTCAATTATGTTTTATTGTGATAAAATTTATACTTATATAGTTTGACAATCGTTGAGTCTCCAATTACATTTTACCTAGTCTTATGTGAATTACATGTTGATAATGACTACCTTAATGAGAAAAATGTGAATTGATAGAGTTGTTCATACAGATACAAGTGGTAGAGGATGAGTGAATAATATCCATTTTTTTATTTTTTATACATAATTATAGTTGACGGCTAAAAAACGACATTAAAACCAACAGTAATGGCGGTTCAAAACTATCAACATATATGTTATAGTCAACAATACAAAACGTCAAGTATAATTATAGATGACAGCTAAAATACGTCAAGATATATTTATATTGACAGACAACAAGTGTCAATAAAAGGGGTATTATTGACATTTGGCTAAAATATTGACGGCTAACAAATATCAACTATACCTGTTGTTGACGGCCCACAAATGTCAATAAAGTGGTTATTGTTGACGCTTTCACCTAAATATTGACGGATAAGAACCATCAACTATACCTAATGTTGACGGCACATAAGTGTCAATAAAGAGGTTTTTGTTGACGCTTTTACCTAAATATTGACAGCTAATAACCATCAACTATACCCTATGTTGACGGTATATAAGTGTCAATAAAGAGGTTTTTGTTGACGCATTTACATCATAGTTGATGGCTAATATGTGTCAACATTCATATTATTGACAGTTAAAATCCGTCAATAAAGACATAATCGTTGACGTTTAACGACCGTCAACTATCAACTTAAAGTTGACGCTTAGATTGATTGACACCGCTTTCAATGACGGTCAAAAAATGTCAACTGAAGTGAATGTTGACAGTTTTTAGCTGTCAATAAAGACCAATTTTAGGGCACAAATCTTAACAATCTCCCACTTAACCTAAAGCTTGTGGAGTACTAAAACATTATAATAATGTAAATACAATAAACAAGGGCATTTAAACCCTTTGTACAATATACTCCCACTTGCCCTAGTTGGGCAAGACTTGTAGACCTAGACCTTCTAGGTGACTCTCAAATACTTTAGTCGTGAGAGCCTTTGTAAAAAGATCAGCAATGTTTTGCTCTGAGGCTATCTTCATGACGATCACGTCTCCTCGATGCACGATCTCCTGGATGAGATGATATTTCTGCTCAATATGCTTTCCTCTCTTGTGACTTCGGGGTTCCATGAATTTGCCACGGCACCACTGTTATCACAATACAACGTGATGAGCAAACTCATATTTGGAACAACTTCTAAATCCAATATGAATTTCCTTAACCAAACGGCCTTTTTAGCTGCTACATATTCGGCTTCCATGGTGGAATCAGTGATGCATCCTTGCTTGACGCTTCGCCATACTACAGCTCCTCCATAAGAGTAAATACTGACCCTGATATAGATTTCCGAAAATCTTTATCAGTTTGAAAGTCAGAACCCGTGTATCCTGTAAGAATCAAATCCTTAGCCCCATACACAAGTATGTAGTTCCTTGTTCTCCGTAGATACTTAAGGATTGTTTTAACCGCTATCCAAAGTTCGTCCTGATTGGATTGATACCTCATCGACCATTCCAATCAAGCAAAAGCAGATGTCTGGCCTAGTACACAACATAGCGTACATAAGGCTCCCAACAGCTAACGCATAAGGAATCCGTCTCATATCCTCAACTCCTTGAGGTGTCTTAGGACTCTGTTCCTTAGACAAATGAACTCCATATCTAAAAGGCAATAAACCCTTTTTGGAGTCTTGCATCTTAAACCTCAACAATACTCTGTCGATGTAAGATGTCTGAGACAGGGCTAGTGTTTTATTCTTGCGGTTCCGGACAATTTGGATGCCAAGAACAAACTGCTCTTCTCCCAAATCTTTCATTTCGAATTACGTAGCTAACAAATTCTTAATGTCAGTAAGATAACCTACATCATTCCCAATTAGTAGGATATCATCCACATATAGAACTAGGAATGCGATAGAACTTGTGATGATTTTCTTGTGGACACAAGGTTCATCATCATTCTGATCAAAGCCAAAAGATTTGATTGCCTCATCAAATCTTATATTCCAGGACCTGGAGGCTTCTTTCAGTCTATAGATTGACCTTTTAAGCCTGCAAACCTTTTGCTCTTGTCCTGGTTCAATGAACCCTTTGGGTTGGTCCATGTAGATGTTCTCGTCAAGATTTTCATTCAAGAATGTTGTCTTGACATCCATTTGTCATACCTCATAGTCATAATATGCGGTTATGGCAAGTAGGATACGGATAGACTTTATCATAGCAACAGGCGAAAAGGTTTCCTCATAGTCAACCCCTTCAACCTGGGTATAACCCTTTGCTACTAGTCTAGCTTTAAAGGTTTGCACCTTTCCATCTACACCACGCTTTCTCTTGTAGATCCACTTACAACCTATAAGTTTTACCCCAACAGGTTTATCTACAAGATCCCAAACAGAATTGAAGTACATAGACTCCATTTCTTGGTCCATGGCTATGACCCATTTGTCTTTGTCTTTGTCAACCATCGCTTGATTATAAGTCGATGGATTCTCACAGTCGTCATCTGGTATAAGAACTTGGGTTTCAGATAAACCCATGTAACGGTCAGGTTGTGTTATAACCCTCCCACTACGCTGAGGCATACTCAACTCTTGAGATGGACTCTCTTTACTAGACAAGCTAGTATCAACAACTTTTGTTGACGTACTAGTTTTATTAGTAGCTTTTGCTATTGTTCCGTCTAACTCACTTAACACAACTTTACGTCTTGGTTTATGGTCCCTTATGTGGTCCTCCTCTAAGAAAGTGGCATTTGTCGACACAAAAACCTTATCTTCCTTAGGATCATAGAATAGTCCACCTCTTGTTTCTTTTGGGTAGCCTACAAATAGGCATAATTTTGAACGTGAATCCAACTTCTTTGGATTTGTCACAACCACATGTGCTGGACAACTCCGAATTCTGAAATGACATAAACTACCTTTACGTCCTTTCCAGAGTTCAAAAGGTGTTTCGGAAACACTCTTTGATGGCACATTGTTCAAAATGTAACCCGCAGTCTCTACTGCGTAACCCCAAAAAGAATTAGGGAGATGAGCATAACTCATCATTGATCGAACCATGTCCAACAAGGTTATATTTCGCCTTTCTGATACACCATTTTGTTGTGGTGTACCGGGAGCTGAGAGTTGGGATGTGATTGCATGTTCTATCATTTAGTTTTGGAATTTTAAATCCATGTACTCTCCACCTCGATCTGATCGAAGTGTTTTAATTGTTTTACCAAATTGATTTTCAACTTCAGTCTTGAAGTTCTTGAACTTTTCAAGTGCTTCAGACTTATGATGCATTAGGTAAATATGTCAGAATCTAGTATAATCATTTATAAAAGAGACGAAATATTCATAACCTCCT
This sequence comes from Trichosanthes cucumerina, assembly GCA_036507285.1. Taxonomy (NCBI): domain Eukaryota; kingdom Viridiplantae; phylum Streptophyta; class Magnoliopsida; order Cucurbitales; family Cucurbitaceae; genus Trichosanthes; species Trichosanthes cucumerina. The sequence continues at coordinate 57,986,190 of CM071844.1, forward strand.
CTGGCTTTAACATTCATCGGACCACAAAGGTCTAACGTATAAGCTCAATAGGTTCTTTGGCTCTATAACCTTTTCCACTAAAAGACCTTTTAGTCATTTTGCCTTCTAGGCAGGATTCACATACAGGTAAAGTATTTTCTTCTAACTCATTTAGAAGTTCATTCTTTACCAATCACTCAATCTTATTGAGGTTAATGTGACTCAATCTAAGATGCCAAAGATGAGCATTTTCTTTAGGAGAAATTTTACGTTTCTTAGTTTGTGTGTTTGCAGTTTTAAATAATTCAGTGTTCAAAACCATGTTGACTGAATTAGGCCTTAAAACATACAACCCATTTTCTAATGAATCTGAACATATTTCGACACCTTTCTTTAAAATAAACACTTTATTCAAAGAAAAACAAACAGAAATACATTGTTCTATAAGGCAAGAAATTGAAATAAGGTTTCTAGTAAACCCTGGTATCACTAATATATTGTCTAACAACATATATTTATTGCCAAAATTAAGCTTCATCGTGCCCATTGCTACAGTTGAGACGACTTCTCCATTTCCAACCCGGAGCGTTATCTCTCATTTCTGTAGATGCTGTCAGGAATCAATTCCCTGAAAAGAAGAGCAACCATGATTAGTGGCGCCCGAATCAAGTATCCAAGCAGTTTTATCATTATCCACTAAACAAGCCTCTAAGCAAAGTAAATCATATTTACCTTCCTTCTTCTTTTCTCAATGTGTACTTCTGGACGCCCGCTTTCCAATGCCCGTTTTCATTGCAGTGGAAACACTTTCCTTTGTCTGCAACTTCTTTGACCTTCTTGCCATTTTAGGCGGCAGTTTTGTCAGCTCGTTTCTATTTACCAACCTATTTCATGTTCTTCTTCTTCTCTTTCAGGTTAGAAGAAGATGAAGTCACTGTTTTTTATCCATAGGTCGAACCTCAATGATAACTCCTACTGACAACATTTTCCTCACCTTTCGATCCCTGAATTTTCATCAAAGATTGAAAGGTCTGGAATTCATTCAGAAGGGAGGTAAGATTAAAAGTAAGCTTGTTCATAAAAGCATTACTTCTAAATTGTGGGAAACTATCTGAAAGAGTTTCCAGAATGGAGCTGACCTGGCTCGATTCATCGATGGAAGCACCATTCGACTCCGCGATGTTAAAGTGTACCATCATATCCAGGACATGATCCTGAACAGATGAACCCTCTAGCATCCTCGAGTTGAATATATACTTGAGGGCATTGTGTCGGGCCTTTGTAGACTGTTGTCCAAACATACCTTGCACTGAATCCATGATTTCCTTAGCGGTCATCATGTCCTCGTGCTTCTTGGCTAATATGTCAGACATACTTGCCAGCATGTAGACCTTGACCTTATCATTGGCCTTGATCCATCGATCATATGCATCACGAACATTTCGTGTAGCATTCGAGCCTGGCACCTAAGGACACTCCTCAGTTAGCACAAACTTCAGATCATCCACTACCAATATAGTGTTAAGTTTTTTTTTTCAAGTCATCATGTTCTCTCCGGTTAATTTTTCTGCACCCAATAAGGAAATTATAGAGCTAGACATTTTGCTGAAAATTTACAAAAAAAACTTGTATAAATGTCTTGCTATAATTGTCTAATCCAATCATGGTTTAGCTAATTATTGAATGACTCCTAGGTCATTTATAATTGGCAATGATACTCCAAAGGTTTAGAATGCATGACACCGAGGGGTAATCAAAAACACCACTCCTCTGGATCAAGACATTCTTGACGAAAAACCTAATATCAAAATAACTCTTATTTTTATAGGCTTTAGTTACCATTATTCGGTCATGATACATACACTTCTTATGTACCTTGTGAGTGTAACCCTCTGTCTTTAGACCCTAGAGTCCCCATCCAACAAAATCCGCCAAATGGAGGACTAGGTTGAAAAACAAACTAAGGAAATCTTTATCCCTGTCAGGTGTCCACTGTGTTCGATCCCCTATGATCAAGCCCTCCGAAGGGATTGTCTGGTCCAGGCCAAACTAGGAGGCTGACCATAGTGATCTTAGGGTGTGAACCGACAGAAGAGACCATAGATTTTGTTTTCACTAAACCTACTCCCACTCACTATAAGTACCCTCTCCATTCACCTTGATATTGACTTATACAAACACATCTGAAGGGGGACGCTCCTGTTGGCACCACGAGGCCAAGTATGAGTCTCACTATGTGAACTTCCCGGAGAAAATGTAGGTGAAAAAATATGTATCGCATACATTTTTCCTCCCACTGGATACTTTAACTCTATAGGAAATTTACTTAGGCTAAACCCGACTAATGGTTTTACCTAAACTTATCGATATAACTTTTATATTGATAATCAATATAACTCTTATATTGATTTTATCCTAAGTTCGCTAATATAACTCTTTATATTTAGCCTAGGATTTCTAGTTTATTAACCCCTTAATAAACCGGTTGATGCTACTATAATTTATAAACCCTCTGATTAAATCACTCCCAGGTCAGTTCCAGGTAGGGGTGTTCCGTTTCCGTCAGCTTAAATACCCCAGCCTAGACAGAACCTTCCTTAGACAGAGTTCCTCTTTTAATCATTGTTTATTACTTGGTTCCTAATTCTAATCTAATTAGAACTAGATAGCCTAAGGTTTATTAATTCTAAGTTCTAAACATTTTAAAACTAATAATTAACCTTAGGTGACATGCATACTATGTTATAGTGCTTGATCATTCATTTCATGAATACTAAAACATACATAGCATAATCATCTCATAAATTATCATGCATGTCAATATTGTCTATAAATTAATATAACACCTTATATGAATTATACATGCAAATTATATAATATAACACTTTATATTATAAATGATGCATGGAAATGCTTAACCTAAGGTGGGATATCTAAAATAAAAGCATACAATATGCATGGCAATAATTATACAACAATTGCATAATTTAAATAGTAAAATTAGACCATTTTTGGCACCCCAAAATTAATTTTAATTAATATAATCTAATTATATTAATTAAAATAAAAATTAAATATAAAACGTTTTTATATTTAATATATATATAAAATAACATTTTTTACCCATTTGGAAAACTACTGAAACGCCTTCGGCGTTGCAACGCTGCATTTTGTTCGTTTCTGACCGTTGGAGCGTTACTCGTGCGGCGTAAGCGCTGTAACGCTCACTCTTCATGTCGCGCGCCTCGGCCAGATTTTGCGTTGTGACGCCTGCAGTAAGCGTTACCAACGCCAAGGCCTCATCATCCAACCGTTGTGACGTTGGGAGGCGCATTGCAACGTTGCACAAGTCTGCAGCCTGAAAACCGCCCGATTGGCGTTGAACCGCTGTTCTCTATACATAGTACAGCAAGCAGTCTCCACTGTTTTTGCTCGTTTTCGCTCCGTTCTTCTTGGCAACCACTTTGCCTCGATCGACACGGACTTACAGACTCAATTTACATAATAAAATGCCCAAAACAATAGGCCCTTACATTGAACAATTCAACGAAATTATGTAAATCTATGTGCCAAAAATGAAAACATCTAATTTTGCAAACTGTTCATTCATCACATGAAAATAGTAAATCCCACCTTTGTTCATGATAAATCCATAACAAAATCAAGAACACAATTGGTCTCTGATACCAATTGAAGGGATCGAATCTCGCAGCGGAATCGATTGTGAATCGCGTGTTTTTTAATTTTGTTACACAGATTTCAATCAAGAACAATATATATGTAAGATTAAGCATGTAACACAAAATAGGACAACAAGATGATTACCTTTTAAGAACTCTTTCTTCACGTGCTCCTTCTCCCATGATCACGATCTCAGCAACTCGAACCTGAACGTATGAAGATACACTACTAGATCTTCTCCGTTGTTCTCTAGGTGAGGGAGGAAGGTGGCTTCCTTTAGGGTGAGATGTGGAGGTTTTGAGAGAAGTTGTGTTTGGAACTTTCCCAACAACACAATGACATGGAACTCTAGGGTTACCAAAAGGTTGGTCACAAAGTTGCATCTCATGCAACTATTTATAGCGAAATAGGATGAAAATTACCATCCTATCCCTTCTTCATTCTCTCATTAGTATATAGTTAATATGTGAATCTAATTCACATTAAAACTATATATTATATCAATTATATCACATATAACTGATATAACACCTCATATATGAAATTGAACACTTCAATTTCATTCCTAACGTTATACCCTTAATATTACCATGTTGAGCCAACGGAGGGACTTAATGGACCTACAATTCATAAGCTCCAATGATGTGAGATTAACTTATCAAACTCTTTGATCCAGTTAATCAATATTCATTAACTAAAAGTCACTCCACTATAGACTTGTAGTTGCACTCTCCTCACTGTAGATTATATTGTGTCCATTGATATAATCATTACTCATGAGTAGACCCTTCACAGGTTGTTCGTAATCTCAGTTGGGTCAAATTATCGTTTTACCCCTATGATTACCTCTTTGTTCCTTAAGCACCATTGATCCTCTAATGAACAACAAGTCTATGGTCCTACCATAGACTCATACCCTCTTAAGTTAGTTTAGAGGGCGGGGCCCCGTTGTTCAAGACCTGGACTCAGTTCTTAAGGGAACAACCTATCTAATTCCTTAGTGTAGGAATGAGTGAATTTCATCTTGCATAGTTAAGTCCCCAGCTACCTACGAGGTTTTGTCCCTGAGAAGGTAGGCTTATTGAGTCGGCTACAGACCACTCTCACCCATACTAGTCTAAGGACAAACCCCTATAAGCAAGAGTTCTTAGCTTGCTAAGGATTAAGGTCGAGTCACTAATGACCATCTATAAATTATCAGTCTTATCCTGTTAACGGTGTTATATTGGTTAGACTAATAATTTGCAGTCCGGTCTTGTATGAACTCTGTTGGGATGTTTGTCATAATCTCGTTTCTGTTTGTAAATTACTATTTGAAATTAATAAAGAGTTATTCATTTCATCATTTTGTGTCTCGCATCTTAAACAAACTTTGACCAATAAACTAAGCTTTAGGGTCATTGAATATGTGAGAGAACTAGAACTTGAACGGTGTGTAGTGGACACACAGGGAGGATCACGTTCAAGTAAATGACCCAAACGGTCTACATTATATGGATGGGGTCAGAGACCTAATTCTGGATATGTTGTGTGTCACACCCCCTCCCGAACTACTCCTTTCTTAGCCCGGAAGACGGCGTGAAGCCAACAGACATTGTTTACCCCTTAACAATACCTGTCGACCCTGTTTACCTAATAAACATATTATGTTCGCATATGGAACACTTTAACTTAACACAGCGGAAACTTGATAACCACTAAACATACATAAGGAGAAACACTTTTTAAGTCTCTCTTGAAAACTAAAAGGACAAGAGCATGAGAACCACAAACAGGCCAAACCATTGTTTATACAACCTCTAATGCACAAACAACTATAACTACATAATCCTCTCAAATAAATCTACAACACATAAGGACTTGCTACACAACTCCAGCCACGTAAAAAATATCAAACTTATGAAGCTTTCAGCAGACTATGGCAGGATGTCAGGTACCAGGAGCTCGATCTCTACCTGAAAAGTTTGAAAACATTGAAAGAATGAGCTATGAAGCGCAGTGAGTGACTGAGTTTAAAATCTATAACTCATAAATCATATCACGTGGCAACCTATGAGCATAAGCATCTGTAGCAAAGTGTTAAAAGTAAACATGTAATCATGGTAGCTTTTCAGAAATCCAGCAAGCATGACATTAGAATCTCATAAGGCATATCAATATTACTAATCCTTATAATAACATATAACAATCCACACTATGTAGGGCACACCCAGAATAACCACGTTTACTCTACGATGTAGTGGGACCCGCCCAGCACTCCCATCGTCTTTGTCGTAGTGGGGGGCCCGTCCCAAAGACTCACGACAAAGATTGTTGTCACGAGTACACTCAACGTCGACAACGAGATATGACTTGTGTGCACACGGTACCATAAAGCCTCGGGCTCAATATCTCTGTCATTTACTCAATCGAGTCTAAGAAAACATCATAAAAATGTTTGAACATGTCTGCTTATCTTTTCTTTCATAAAACTCAAGCTTACTCAGCTTGTTCATAAAACTGAAAATCTTTAAATTATACTTGTTAGTACATACTTGCCCGAAATCATAACATTTCCATAAATTTCGGCAATCAATAGACATAAGCCCGTGTATAAATTTCATCAAGACATTTAGGGTCACAATGAATACTTGAAACCATATCTAGGAAAATATTAATACTCATAAACATGTGTTCAAAAGAAAACATAAAGCATTGACATCTTTCATTCTAGCAAAACTTGTATTTCTTAAAGCATATTTCAAGCATATAGTTCATTTTCGAAGTTCGTTTTGTCATTCACAGTGTTAGAACTAGAACCTTGGCCCGTACACTCGACCTATTTCCTCTTGGCCTGTCAAACAAACCAAATCCATGTATTAGAACCTCGAGCTCATGATTTTTAACCTTAAAATTACAAAAATCACACCATCCAATTTTTCAGCATTTTACAGATTTTATATCCTGTCTTCAAACAGTCTTAACTTATTCATTACTTATCCAAAAAGGATGTACTCTATACCAAACTCTTCCTTTTTGAACTCTCTTAAAATCATATGAAGAAATAAAATTGAGATTCCCAACGGATTGGTCCTAAAATACCTCAAAAGCTTCTTCCCTAAAAACAACTTGCTGCTGTTTCCAGATTCAATTTCCTGCTGCACAACAAACTTAACCTAAAATTTAAAACATTGTCCAGTCGTTTTCTACTCACGATTTCTTCATGAAGGTTGTAGGAAATGAAATAAGCTTTCCAACTATACCTATTAGAGCTTCTGATTCCAACTCTACAGATCAGAATAACCAAAACACCAGAGGTTTCTCGGATTTGATAGCAAATTCTGTCTTCTGCCTCCCTCTTCACAAAACAGTAACTTAAGGTCAGAATTGGCTCGAGCATCCTTCACCAACTTTGTTAAAAAATGAATTAGATTTCGAAAAAACCAAACCTCAACTCTTACCTCTTCTCGTTGAGTTCGAAATGATCAAAATATCAGAATAGGGTTAAGTTGATCACCTTGCTGCCATACTGATTTACTTTGAGTTCTATCCCTCTCTTCTGCAACATTCATTCACGAAAATCACCTTATTTATCTTCCTTTCTCCTTCTCCCACGAAATCCTCAGCTTCTCTTTGTTGAAATGAGAAGAAAATCGAAGGAAAATGGGTTATTTAAAAAAAAACATAGGTGGGGTCCCACCTTCCACTTTCCTTTTTCATTTTTCCATTTCCTTTCTTTTTTTTTCTTTTCTTTTCTTTTTAAAACAAAACCAACCATACTAAATTAACCTTTTCTTTCTTGTTTTCTTTTGTTTTTGTTTTTTTTTTCTTTCTTGAATTTCAAAGAAAGATCTCGGGTTTACAACTTATCTTCCCCTTAAGAAATTTCGTCCTCGAAATTTAATAGTCCTTAGGTGAAGATCGTCGGATACTTCTTCCACATTTGGTCCTCTAACTCCCAGGTTGCCTCCTCCACTCCGTGATGTCTCCAACGAACCTTCACGAGTGGGATCGTCTTGTTTCTCAAAACTTGTTCTTTTCGGTCGAGGATTTGAACTGCATCCTCTATGAGTTATCTTTCAGCTCAACTGGTTGTGCTTGCAACACATGTGTCGGATCTGGAATATACTTCCTCAACATGGACATATGAAAAACATCATGTACTCGACATAGTTCTGCTGGCAACTCCAAATCAGAGGTTATCGCCCAACTCGTCCCGTTACTTGATAAGGACCAATATATCTAGGACTTAGCTTACCTTTCTTGCCAAAACGAAGGACACCTCTCCACGGAGATAATTTCAAGAAAACTTGATCTCCGACTTGGAATTCTAAGTCCTTTCGTCGCTTATCTGCATAACTCTTCTGACGGTCTTGAGCTACCTTCAAATTCTCCCTGATTACCTTAATATTATCTGTCGTAACATGCACCAACTCAGGACCGATAAGCTTCCGCTCTCCTACTCCGTTCCAACATATGGGCGTTCTACATGGCCTTCCATATAGATCCTCAAATGGCGCCATGCCAATACTCGATTGATAATTGTTATTGTATGCGAATTCCATAAGTGATAGGTGTGTATCCCAACTTCCCTTAAATTGAAGGACACATGCTCTCAACATGTCCTCTAGGGTCTGAATGGTCCTCTCTAACTGACCATCTGTCTGAAGATGGAACACTGTACTAAAATTCAACTTTGTCCCCATAGCTTTTTGTAAGCTAGGCCAAAACTTAGAAGTAAATCTCGGATCTCTATCTGAAACTACGGACACTGGAACTCCGTATTGACTCACAATTTTGTCGACGTATAGCTTAGCAAGCTGATCAAGCGTAGATGTCGCTTTAATCGGTATAAACCGTGTTGTCTTAGTGAGTCTATCCACTATTACCCAAATACCATTATGTCCACTTGAAGTACGTGGTAATCCAAACAGAAAATCCATAGTGATATGCTCTCATTTCCATTCTGGCACTGGCAATGGATTAAGGAGTCCTCTTGGTCTCTGTCTAACTGGTTTAACCTGTTGGCATATCAAACGTCTGTCAACATAATCAGCTATATCTCGTTTCATCCCAGGCCACCAATACGTCCCTTTCAATGTTTTATACATCTTGGTGCTTCCTGGATGCATAGCGTAAGCTGAACTGTGAGCTTCCTCTAGAATAGCATCTTTAAGCTCACTAACACTCGCAACGCATAGTCTTCCTTGCCTCTCTATGGCTCCGTCTGATCTCATTTTAAATTCTGCTTCTGGGCCCTGTTTGGACTTTCCAAACATTTTCTGTAAGTTACTATCTTTTGGCTGTCTCCTCACAATCTCTGTTATGAGCGAAGACCTGACTTGGAATTGAGCTAAGAGGCCCCCTGAATTCTCTGTAGTCACAACTGCCTTAGAATCCCTTAGAGTACATAGAAATGTCGCTCGAATACCACACAAGGCGTCCCTAGGAAGTCTTGACTTTCTGCTTAATGCATCTGCTACCACATTCGCCTTACCTGGATGGTATTCTATGGTACAATCATAATCTTTAATCAGTTCTAACCATCTTCTTTGTCTCATATTCAACTCCTTCTTATCAAATATATATTTCAGACTCTTATGATCAGTAAAAATGTGACACCTCTCACCAAAAAAATAATGCCTCCAGATCTTCAATGCTAAAACAACTGTTGCTAGCTCAAGATCATGGGTATGGTAATTACATTCGTGCTTTTTCAATTGCCTTGACGAATAAGCTATTACTTTTTCCTCTTGCATAAGCACACACCCTAATACTTGCCTCGAAGCATCACAGTAAATCACATACTCTTTTCTCGTTACAGGAAGTCCTAAAATAGGTGTTGTAACTAATCTCTTTTTCAGCTCTTGAAAACTCTGTTCACACTTATCTGACCATTCAAACTTAGCATTCTTTCTTGTTAAAGCTGTTAAGGGTAATGCTAATTGTGAAAAATCCTCAACAAACCGTCTGTAGTATCCTGCCAAGCCTAGGAAACTACGTACCTTTGTCGCACTAGTTGGTCTCTCCCGGTTGACTCACTTTCACTTTTATTCGGATCCACACTAACTCCATTTGCTTTGAGACAACATGCCCTTAAACACTACTACGATTCAAACAAAACTCACATTTGGTGAATTTAGCGTACAACTGTTTATCACGTAGTGTTTGCAGAATAATCCTCAGATGTTCCTCATGGGCTTTCCTATCAACTGAATAAACTAATATGTCATCAATGAATACTATCACAAACTGATCCAAATACTGGTGGAATATCCTATTCATGAGGTCCATGAAAACTGCTGGTGCATTCGTTGAACCGAATGGCATTACTAAAAACTCATAATGCCCGTACCTTGTTCTGAATGTTGTCTTAGGAATATCTGATTCCCTTACCTTTAACTGATGGTATCTTGATCTTAAATCAATCTTAGAAAACACCGATGCTCCTCGTAACTTGTCAAACAAGTCATTTATACGGGGCAAAGGATACTTGTTACGTATTGTGACTTTGTTTAACTGTCTATAATCAATGCATAATCTAAGGGTACCATCTTTCTTTTTTACGAATAACACTGGAGCTCCCCAAGGCGATACACTAGGTCTGATATATCCCTTATCAACCAGTTCTTGTAACTGCATCTTCAGCTCTCTGAGCTCACTTGGAGCCATTCTATACGGCGCTTGCGAAATAGGTGATGTTCCTGGTAGCAATTCAATAGTGAACTCAACTTCCCTATCAGGCGACAACCCTGACAGATCTGCTGGAAAGACATCAAGAAATTCATTCACAACCATAACATTTTCTAGTTTTAGCTTTTCCTCATGCACCTCCACTATGTGTGCAAGAAACGTCGTGCAACCCTTCCTCAACAACTTTTGAGCTTTTAATGCTGAAGTCATACTCGTAGGGATAATCTTTCTTTCACTCTTGAAAACCACTTCAACTAATCCTGGTTTCCTGAAAACAACTTCCTTCCTATGGCAATCCATGGAAGCATAATGAGTAAATAAGAAATTCATCCCTAAGATTGCATCTAACACCTGCAACTCTAGTGGAAGAAGATCCACTAACATATTGAGACCTTCTACTAAGACCTCACAATCTCGCAACAATGCTTCGACTAGTAAAGCATCACCAACTGGCGTGTATATAACTAGCCTATCAAATAAAGGCTCTAGCTTCCTATTCAGCTTAGTTAGGAATATACTGGAAACAAAGGAATGCGTAGCACCTGGATCTATCAAAATATGTGCAGGTACATTACAAATAGAAACCATACCAGTAATCACATCTGGTGCATCCTCCGCTTCTTGCTGAGTCATAGCGTAGACCTTTCCCTATTGCCTAAGTCTCCCTACAACTCCCTTCTATCTGGAACCGTTGGTGCCCTCTCCTGCAGCTACTGGAACTCTCGGCTGCTCAACTGTTTGGGACCCAACTCCCTGGTCCCTCTGTGCGGCTGCTTTAAGCTGTGGACAATCCCTCTTGAAATGCCCTGGTTGTCCACACTGGTAACACACACTGACACCAACAAGACAGTGACCTCGATGATTCTTGCCACAATTTGCACATGGAGTTCTCCTTGCTGCACTCGCAACAGACTCCTGCATTGTTTGTGGTCTTGCTGTGGATCTAGCAGACTCACTAGGTGTTCTTTGTGTTGGGATTTTTGTCCTAATCTCTTGTTTGTAAATTACTGTTTGAAATTAATAAGAGTTATTCATTTCATCACTTTGTGTCTTGCAATATTTATAAACTTTTCCAATAAACTAAGCTCCGTGGTCATTGAATTTATGAGAGAACTAGAACTTGAGCGAGGTGTAGTGGACACACAGTGGAGGATCACGTTCGAGTTAATGACCCAAACGGTCTCTGATATATGGATAGGGTTGGAGACCTAATCTTGGATACATTGTGGATGCGCCCGCTTTGTATTAGATACAAACGAGGTGATCCGACTCGTTCATGTGATTGACATGCGAGTGGGGGCATCCTGCAATGCAATGAGAATGTACATGATCGAACCGTGAATTATTAGACCCTCACGATGTAATCGCTGACAATGAAGGACTAATAATTTCGTAGATGACCATTAGTGACTCGACCTGAATCCTGAGCGTGTTACGGACTCCTGTCTGCGGGAGTTTGTCCTTTGACTAGTACGGGTGAGGGTGGTCACAGTTACTCGCCCAATATGCCTATCTTCTCAGGGACAGGACCAAGTAGGGAGTTGGGAACTTAACTACGCGAGATGGAATTCACTCGTTCCCACCTTTAGGGAAACTAGAGGGTTGTTCCCTTAAGTCTTTGCCTCTCTGTGGCTTGGACAACGGGCGCCCACCTTCTCACTAGCCCGAGAAGGGTGTTGTGTATGGTTGGACCATCGCAATATTTTGTTCATTAGAGGAGCAGTGGAGACTTAAGGAACAAGAGGTAGACACAGGGGTAAAATGATAATTTGACCCAGTCGTGTCTACGAACAACCTGTGAAGGGTCGACTCATGGGCATTGGTTATATCAGTGGACACGTAATATTCGACACTGACGGGAGTGCAGCTACGGGCTATAGTGGAGTGTTACCGTAGCTAATGAATGTTGGTTAACCGGGTCAAAGAGTTTGGCAGGTTAATCTCGGATCATTGGAGCCCATCACTATAGGTCCATTAGGTCCCTTGGTTGGCTCAATCTGGGTTAAAAGAAGGGTTAATGTTTTTGTGTGAAATTGAAGTGTTCAATTTCACTTTAAGGGCATTTATGTCATTTATATGAGATATGGATGATATAATATATAGTTTAATGTGAATGAGATTCATAATAAACTATAGGTTAGCCTAATTGTTGAATTAGGGCTAATTGGAGAAATTAATTTAGAGAAATTAAATTGGATGTGATTCAATTTAATTAATCCATAATTATTGCAAATGAGATTTGCAATATGAGATATGAGATATCTCATATTATATGGTTATGCAAATGAGATTTGCATAACCTATGGTTGTGGTAAAGTGGTAATAATGTGGGATTTTAACTCCATGATTATTTCACTATATAATCTCTTCTTGTAAGAAGGAATGCACTTGAATCTCTCATTTTTTGGATTCTCACCCAAAAAAAAAGAGAATTCTCTCTACTCTCTCTCATTTTCTCCTCCCTCTCCAAAACCTCAAGTTCCCACAAACTTTCCTCTTTCCAAAGGAAGAACAACCGAGACTCCAAGTGGTAGTTTTCGGGTTCCATTCGTGGAGAGCATTTGTTGAGATCGAGAAGCACGAAGCGTTCGTGATCTGAGGAAGAAATCTTGAAGAGTGTCTTCAACAAGTAAGTACCTTAATCTTGCTGTAATTTCTTCTTTTCTAGCATGTTTAGCCTAGATCTTTTAGTTGATCATTTTAACAAAATCGAGTAGCGTAATGATACCATGACGATTTGATCGTCTTCCGTACGCGGAGATTCTCATTCCCTTCAATTTGACTCTTCCTCTAATAGGCACCACCCACATTTATCTGCCTCGATGTCTGGCCACAACTCGATTCTTAAAGTTCTGACGACTTGAAACATTCACTCCGGGTGTGAATCTTCGTTGTTCGCGACCCCAAAAACTGCTCGTTGTTGAAGGCCCACGAGTAGGCTCCACTCTTCGATCGCTAACGCCTCTGCAGTACTCTGCTCAACACGTAGAGCGGTCTCTACCACCGAAAAATCACCCACTTAGCAATGGTTGTGGTGGGTGCGTATCTCAGGACGTAACCCTCTTTCAAATCTTCGACACCTGTCACTCTCAGATGCCACAATTACTTCATCATACCGCGATAACTCAGTATACTTTCTCTCATATTCAGCCACAGAAAGTGATCCTTGCTTCAGTTCTAAAAATTCATCCCTTTTTGCCTCACGATACGTGCTAGGGTAATACTTGTCCTCGAATATGCTTCTGAAAGTTTGTCAATCTAACGTACGTTCATCACTGCGCCTAGCTAGTATTGACTTCAACCATCCCTCTGCCTCCTTCTCTAGCAAGAATGTGGCTAACTTGACTTTTCGTTCCTCAGGGCAACTCAACACATCAAAACATTTCTCAAGCTTATTCAACCAAACCTCGGCATCAGCTGGATCTATGGAACCCTCAAACACTGTGGCTCCTAATTTCTTTAGACGTTCTATTCCATACGTCTTCTCTAGACCACTTGGCCCTGCTCTCTCTGGTCTGCCTACCTCCTGTGAGGAACCAGCACGTTGCTCATCTCTGGCCTCAGTCTGGACTCTCGGGGCACTAGATCCCCTCTCAGATTGGCCTTGGGTAAGATCTTGCGTCCCACCCTGATCCTGCCTGCGTCGTCTGCAAGTACGTGGTGACATGACTTCTATAACATATCAACATATTAGACATACTTTGGATACTTAACTCAAATACACAATATACTAAGCTTTTATTCACATTTTAACCCTAATTGGACTTAATCTTGTCCTTACTTGGACCCTGCTCTGCTAGTTCGATCTGAACTAACTCAATAACTTGCAATGACTTTTTAGTTTCTTCTTAAAGCTAACTTGTTCTATCTCATTCCCATGGAGCTAACTGCTCTGACACCAAGTTGTCACACCCCCTCGAACTACTCTTTTCTTTGCCCGGAAGACGACGTGAAGTCAACAGACATTGTTTACCTCTTAACAATACCTGTTGACCCTGTTTACCTGATAAACATACTATGTTCGCATATGGAACACTTTAACTTAACACAGCGAAAACTTGATAACCACTAAACATACATAAGGAGAAACACTTTTTAAGTCTCTCTTGAAAACTAAAACGACAAGAGCATCAGAACCACAAACAGGCCAAACCATTATTTATACAACCTCTAATGTACAAACAACTATAGCTACATAATCCTCTCAAATAAATCTACAACACATAAGGACTTTCTATACAACTCCAGCCACGTACAAAATATCAAACTTATGGAGCTTTCAGCAGACTATGGCAGGATTTCAGGTACCAAGAGCTCGATCTCTACCTGAAAAGTTTGAAAACATTGAAAGAATGAGTTATGAAGCTCAGTGAGTGACTGAGTTTACAATCTATAACTCATAAATCATATCACCTGGCAACCTATGAGCATAAGCATCTGTAGCAAAGTGTTAAAAGTAAACATGTAATCATGGTAGCTTTTCAGAAATCCAGCAAGCATGAAATTAGAATCTCATAAGGCATATCAATATTAGTAATCCTTATAATAACATATAACAATCCCCACTATGTAGGGCACGCCCAGAATAACCACGTATACTCTATGATGTAGTGGGGCCCGCCTAGCACTCCCATCGTCTTTGTCGTAGTGGGGCCAGCCCAGCACTCATGACAGCATTGTTGTCATGGAGTACACTCAACGTCGACAACAGAATATGACTTGTGTGCACACGGTACCATAAAGCCTCGGGCTCAATATCTCTGTCATTTACTCAATCGAGTCTCATAAAACATCATAAAAATGTTTGAACATGCCTGCTTATCTTTTCTTTCATAAAACTCAAGCTTACTCAGCTTGTTCATAAAACTGAAAATCTTTAAATTATACTTGCTAGTACATACTTGCCCGAAATCATAACATTTCCATAAATTTCGACAATCAATAGACATAAGCCCGTGTATAAATTTCATCAAGACATTTAGGGTCACAATGAATACTTGAAACCATATGTAGGAAAATATTAATACTCATAAACATGTGTTCAAAAGAAAACATAAAGCATTGAAATCTTTCATTCTAGCAAAACTTGTATTTCTTAAAGCATATTTCAAGCATATAGTTCATTTTCGAAGTTCGCTTTGTCACTCACAGTGTTAGAACTAGAACCTTGGCCTGTACACTCGACCTATTTTCTTTTGGCCTGTCAAACAAACCAAATCCATTTATTAGAACCTCGAGCTCATGATTTTTAACCTTAAAATTACAAAAACCACACCATCCATTTTTTTAGCATTTTACAGATTTTATACCCTGTCTTCAAATAGTCATAACTTATTCATTACTTATCCAAAAAGGATGTACTATATACCAAACTCTTCTTTTTTTAACTCTCTTAAAATCATATGAAGAAATAAAATTGAGACTCCCAACGGATTGGTTCGAAAATACCTCGAAACCTTCTTCCCTAAAAACAACCTGCTGCTGTTTCCAGATTTAATTTCCTGTTGCACAACAAACTTAACCTAAAATTTAAAACATCTTCCAATCATTTTCGACTCACGATTTCATCATGAATGTTGTGGAAATTCAATAAGATTTCCAACCATACCGATTAGAGCTTCTGATTTCAACTCTACAGATCAGAACAATCAAAACACTAGAGGCTTCTCGGATTTGAAAGCAAATTATGTCTTCTGCCTTCCTCTTCACAAAATAGTAACTTAAGGTCAGAATTGGCTCGCGCAAACTTCACGAACTTTGTTCCAAAATGAATTAGCTTTCGAAATGATCAAAATATTATAATAGGGCTGAGTTGATCACCTTGCTGCCATACTGATTTACTTTGAGTTATATCCCTCTCTTCTGCAACATTCTGATAACTCGCCATAGGAGAGTTATTTTACTAGAATTTCAGTGCTTAATCAACTTGAATTGCATAAAATTCATTGAGCTTCATGTTATTTTATCCCTAAATTATGAATGTTAGTTGAAAATCTTGAATTTAAGCATTAGGTTCTAAAAGAATTAATTTTGATGATTTTGTGCTTTAATTTAAGAAATTTGGAGAAATTAGCTTACAAGTAATTAAAGACCGCAATTTGAGATTTTTCTTAACTTTTACATATTTAGTTTTATTTATGATTGATAATGATGTATGAGAATTTTTCTGTGTGCAGGAGATGTGTAAAAGAAAAAAATATTACAAAAACCCATAAGGGCATTTAGACATTTTACCCGAAGGGCAAAATGGTGTTTATACCCTAAATGGCATTTTCGTAATTATCAAACTAGGGCAACATCTCCTTGTGAGAAGATGAAAAGAAGAAAAGAAAAGGAAAAGAAAAGGGGTGATGTCGTGGGTCGTTTTTTGCTAAGGAGAGAAATTTGAAAAAAGGGGATTGCTGAAGCAATCTTGAGAGGAGACCAAGAGGACCTGTTGTTTGCTACAGCAAAGCCGAGAGAGAAGGAATTCTTGAAGGGCGTTGTTACAGCAAGGCCGAAGGAGAGAAATCGTGAAGGCATCGGGAGAGCCAACCTACCACCTTACTGAAGCAGTCAGAAGAAGGCGCTGAAAATTGTTGTAGCAATTGCGAGGCGACATCGGCAGAGTAGCCCATCGATTCTTTGAAAAGCAATCGTGAAGGAGGGACAGAGGAGCGTTGCTACGCGCGAAGGTGCGAGGAATCGCCCAACTTTTGCTGAAGCATTCGCGCGCATTGGTGAGTATTAGTCGAGTATTGCTGAAGCATTTGCGCGGCCTTTCCGTAGCTTTGAGGAGTCGCCCGACTATTGCTGAAGCAATTGCCGGGAGTCGCCCGACTGTTGCTGAAGCAATCACGTGGTAAGCTGTGAAGAGCATAACCCGATAAGCCATTTCTTTGAAGCAATTGGCGGATCGATGTTGAGGTCAATCGAGGCACTTTCTTTGAAGCAAAGTACCACGCCTTAGACCAAAGTTTAGGTGTTTTGCTAGGCAATTCTTTGAAGCAAAACAAACAAGCTACACCGCAGTGTAACTATTCCTTACTTTGAAGTGCTATTGCTTATCATTCTTGCAAATTTGACACTTCGCTTTTGTTGGGTTGTTTTACACCGATTAGAAGTCAAATTGCTCCTTTGTTTAGACAAATTGTGTGTTTGTTTTGTGTTTGCTATCTATATATAAATCTCTTGATTAGTAAAAGCATGCTCAACTTAAAGATGTGTAATTTGACTCCAATCATGAGCTAAATTCTCCTAGACAAGGGTTAGGTTGTTCTTCAATGTATAAATTGCAATGAATTAATGGTTGATGCCATAGTTGGATTTTTGAGATTTTAATGTTTGAAACGTTGCATGAGGGTTAAAATTTGGCCACTTTAACTTCTCTTAAAATTCACGAACTTGGAAAAGCTAGTGAATTAGGAAATTATAATTTCATTCTAGGATCTTGAGTTAATTAGGGATAATTAACCCACCTAGAACCTTAAAATCATGAGCGTAATTTAGGTCTCAATTGGAAAATTGTTGGTTTTAAAATTTAGTGATTTTGGAAAACTTCACTTAATCACATGTGTAGGTAAATTCAAGGCATCAACCACATATTTGTTATTCTAATTATACATGAAACTTCAACTTAACCCTAGCATATCTCTCAATCTAAAAGCCCCAGTTTTATCTCGTTTAGTTTATGTTTTTAACATTTTCACTTACTTTGATTTATTGCGTTAGTCTTAATTATATTTAACTCATCCAAATAACAAAAAAAAAAAATAAATCAAATTCCTTATTGCATTCACTTATTTTTAACACAAATTTGCATGCCCATGCATTGCACCAAAAAAAATAATAAGGAGAAAAATTTCTAGAACACTCATTGGTTTAGATTCTACCAGTCCTCGTGGGATCGATACTTTTCTTATCACTTGTTGCACTGACCGTGTATACTTGCACGTCAAAGAAGAGTCAGAGTCTCATCCTAAGTTACATTAGTTTAGGACACCTGATATTTTCTGCATCAAGTTTTTGGCGTCGTTGCCGGGTACTAGCTTTGCATCATATCTGTGAGTTCTGTGAAATTTTCTTTACTTTTGAGTTTTTTTTTAGGATTAGTTTCTTTTTCATAATATTGCTTGAGTTGGGGTTTTTCTACATTTCAGGTATTTGAGGATAGTTTATGAATGTGCGTTGTCAGTTAGAGTTTGATTTTGACCCCGAAATAGATAGGACATTTAGGAAGTGGTTGAGAGAGCAAAAATTAGCCATGGCTAACCAGAATAATCCTAGAGACCCTATAGATCCTCTAGCCCAACACCATAACCCTAGAGAACCCCAAGATGTTAGAGACAATCCACTCTTTAACCTTCCGGTAGGGGGTCCTACCAATGTGATAGAGCTAGCCAATGACCGAGAGCGAGCCATTAGGACCTATGCCAACCCCTTAGTGAATGAATTGAATCCAGGGATAATCAGACTCGTTATACAAGCTACTTCTTTTGAGCTAAAACCAGTTATGTTTCAAATGCTCCAAACGATTGGGCAGTTTCATGGCTTACCAGCCGAGGACCCACATCTCCATTTGAAATCATTCCTGGGAGTAAGCGATTCCTTCATCAAGCCAGGAGTCTCTAGTGACGCCATTAGATTGAGCTTATTCCCTTATTCCCTCAGGGATGCTGCAAAGAACTGGTTAAATTCACTTCCACTAGGTGCAGTAGATTCCTGGAACTCCTTGGCAGAGAAATTCCTAATAAAATATTTCCCACCCACTAGGAATGCAAGATATAGGAATGAAATTGTAGCTTTCCAACAGTTTGATGATGAAACCCTGAGCCAGGCCTGGGAGAGGTTTAAGGATCTTTTGCGTAAATGCCCCCACCATGGATTGCCTCACTGCATCCAAATGGAGACATTCTACCATGGTTTGAACACCTCCACTAAGCAAGTAGTGGATGCCTCTGCTAATGGAGCTTTGTTGGCCAAAACTTACAATGAGGCCTACGAGATATTAGAGAGGATCTCATCCAACAATTGCCAGTGGGCGGATGTGAGGATAACTTCGGTAGGAAAAGCGAAAGGAGTCCTCGAGTTGGACACGTTGAACTCGATAAATGCTCAAATCTCTTTCATGGCTTCCATGTTGAAGAATTTGACTATGGGTAACGTGAACCTAATCTCTTCCAATGCTCCAACCCCATCTTTTGCACCTCAAGAGAGTTTAGAATCCTGTGTCTACTGTGGTGAAGGACACACTTTTGAGTTACGCCTCTAGTAACCGTGAGTACATCGATGCATTTATGTAGGAAACTCAAACCAGGGTCAATCTAGGAATAACCCATATTCGAACACCTATAACCCAAGATGGAGGAATCACCCAAATCTATCTTGGGGAGGCCAAAGCAGCAATGCCCAAGCCCCTCAAACACAAAATAGAGTGAATCAACCACCTGGTTTTAGGAATCAAGGGTATCAGAATTATGGGAATCAGAACTCTGCCCTTCAACCACAAGAGAAGGCTACACCCTCCCAGCAAGTTTCAGGTGATTCTCTAGAAAGTTTATTCAAAGAATACATAGCTCGCAATGATGCTATTTTAGCTCGTAATGATGTTATTTTAACTCGCAATGATGCTATTACTCAGAGTCAACAAGCTTCTCTAAGAAATCTTGAAATGCAAGTTGGCCAATTAGCAAATGAGCTAAAGGCAAGGCCACTGGGCGCGCTCCCTGCAGACACAGAAATCCCAAAGAGAGATGGGAAGGAACATGTTCTAGCAGTAGAATTAAGGAGTGAGAGAATTTTAGGAGAGTGTAGCTGTGAGAAAACCCAGAGAGATGAGCGAACTGACTCTGTTGATGAGGAAGGGCAAGATGAGGAAATGGTAGATCCAAAACATCGGGGAACCGATGGAATTGAGAATAAACCAGAATCTCAACAAGCCTCAACTTCCAAGGAAACAACAGTAGCAGTGCCTGAGTTCAAACCACCCCCACCACCCTATCCTCAAAGACTTAAGAGGAAACAGAAGAAGGAAGCCCATTTTGAAAAATTCCTGGATATGCTAAATGAGGTCCATATCAACATACCACTGATTGATGCGTTGAAGCAAATGCCCAACTACTTGAAGTTTCTCAAGGACATCTATTCTGAAAAAGAGAAGCTCCAAGAGTTCAAAGTGGTATCGTTGAGTGAGGAGTGTAGTGTGGTGTTCAGAAATAGGATACCCCATAAGGAGAAGGATCCTGGATCTTTCACCATACCTGTGTCTATTGGTGGAAGACATTTAGGGAGGTCGCTATGTGATTTAGGAGCTAGCATCAACTTGATGCCTCTCTCTATTTATAAGAGATTGGGCATTAGGGAGGCGAGACCCACCACAGTGACCCTACAGCTAGCAGATAGATCCATAGCCTACCCTGCAGGAAAAATAAAGGACATCCTGGTCCAAGTGGATAAATTCATATTCCCAACGGATTTTATCATCCTGGATTATGAAGCTAACAAGGATGTTCCTATTATCCTAGGGCTTAACCTTTCCCAAAGCAGTAGAAGCGTGATAGATGTTCATGCAGGGACCATTAAGCTGAGAATGAATGATCAAGAGGTCCAGTTTAGCATCTATGATATAGTGAGGTATCCTGATGGGATAAAAAGTTGTTCTTTAATTCATGTCTTAGATGGAGTTATTTCTGAAACCGCCAGCGAAGAATTGAAATGAATCCATGAGATGAGATTTGGAGATCTGAGAGAAAGTGAGTTAGAGAAGTCAGGAATAGAGGAGTTGACCCAGGGTTTGGAAGAACTAGCAGAAATAGCGAAGTTTAGAAAAATCTTTGAGTCATTAGATCTGAAGGAAGGAGAGAGACCTTCTATGATACCCTCAGTTCAAGAACCCCCAACACTAGAACTGAAACTCTTACCCCAGCACTTAAAGTACGCATTCTTGGGTGATAAGGAAACTCTTCCCATTATCATATCAGCAAGTCTACCTCCTAAGGAAGAACAATTGTTGCTTAATGTCCTTAAGCAACACAAGAAAGCAATAGGATGGACTCTAGCTGACATTCAAGGGATTAGTCCTTCTTATTGCATGCACAAGATTACCTTAGAGGAAGGGACTTTTAAATCCATAGAGCCCCAGAGAAGACTTAACCGAGCCATGAAAGAAGTGGTAAAGAAAGAAGTGATTAAATGGTTGGATGCTGGAATTATCTACCCCATAGCGGATAGCGATTGGGTCATCCAGATCCAATGTGTTCCCAAAAAGGGAGGGATGACAATGAATTATTAATGAAGCCAATGAAATCATTCCTTCTAGGGTAGTGGAGCGGTGGAGAGTCCAGTATGGACTATAGGAGGCTAAACAAGGCCACTAGGAAAGACCATTTTCCTCTCCCGTTCATAGATCAAATGTTGGACAAACTAGCAGGTCAAGCCTTCTATTGTTTCCTTGATGGTTACAGTGGTTATAACCAAATAACCATTGCACCACAAGACCAAGAGAAAACAACATTTACATATCCATATGGTACCTTTGCTTTTCAAGGATGCCATTTGGGTCATGTAATGCTCTGCGACCTTTGAAAGGTGCATGATGGTGATTTTCTCTGACTATGTAGAAGACATCATGGAGGTTTTCATGGATAACTTCTCGGTCTTTGGAAACTCATTTGAGGTTTGCTTAGAGAATTTGGGGAAAGTACTTCAGCGTTATGAAGAGACACACCTGGTTCTAAATTGGGAAAAGTGTCACTTCATGGTTAGAGAGAGGATTGTGTTGGGGCATAAGATATCATGCAAGGGAATAGAAGTAGATAGGGCGAAGATTGAGATTATTGAGAAATTGGAACCGCCCACAAATGTCAAGGGAGTGAGAAGTTTCCTTGGACATGCAGGGTTCTATAGAAGATTCATCAAAGATTTCTCAAAATCTCAAAGCCATTGTGCTCTCTCTCCGAAGTCAACAAGCCCTTTATATTTAGTGAGGAGTGTCTCCATGCCTTTAATGTCCTCAAGTCAGCCCTAGTCACTGCACCTATTATATCTTCACCTGATTGGCAACCTCCATTCAAGTTGATGTGTGATGCAAGTGACTATGTTGTGGGAGTTATGCTAGGACAAAGGCAAGAGAAGGTAATACATCCAATTTATTATGCGAGTAAAACTTTGAATGAAGCTCAGATTAACTACACAACTACTGAAAAGGAGTTGTTAGCAGTAGTCTTTGCTTTTAAAAAGTTTAGGCCATATCTGGTTGGTACTAAGGTGGTGGTCTACACAGATCATGTTGCCATTAGGTATCTGTTGGCAAAGAAAGATTCCAAACCAAGATTGATTAGATGGGTATTACTTCTGCAGGAGTTTGAAGTGGAAATCAAAGATAAAAAGGGTTCAGAGAATGTGGTGGCAGACCATTTGTCTAGGATTGAGAATTCTGAGCCTTTACCCCCATACTCCCACATAAGGGATGACTTCCTTGATGAGCAACTCTTGTTAGTTGGTGAGGTCCAAAATACCAACCCCCCTTGGTTCGCGGACTATGCCAATTACTTGGCTTGCAATATCCTCCCCTCTGATTTATCAGCACAACAGAAAAAGAGATTTTTGCATGAATCCAAATTTTTTCTGTGGGACGATTCATGTTTATATAGACAGTGTGTAGATGGTATGATTAGGAGATGTGTGACCGAAAGCGAGATACCATCTATTCTCGAGCATTGTCATTCGTCCCTTATGGAGGCCATTTTGGTGGCCAAAGGATCACAACAAAGGTATTCCATCAGCTATTATTGGCCATCGAGTCTTTAAGGATGCCTATGTTTTTAGCAAGACTTGTGATACATGCCAGAGGAGAGGTAATATAGGAAAGAGAGAGGAAATGCCTTGACATACATCTTAGAGGTGGAGATCTTTGATGTTTGGGGGATTGACTTCATGGGCCATTTTCCTCCCTCTAAGGGGAATTTGTATATCTTAGTGGCAGTAGATTATGTCTCTAAGTGGGCATAAGCCATGGCGTGTCCGAATAATGACGCTTAAAGCAAAGGTCGATTCTTGCATAGGCACATATTCACGAGATTTGGGACCCCTAGAGTCTTAATCAGTGATGAGGGCTCTCATTTTGTCAATAAGGCAATGAATACCCTCCTGGCCAAGTATAATGTAAAGCACAGAATCTCCACCCCGTACCATCCACAAGCTAATGGGCAAGCTGAAGTGTCCAATAGGGAGATTAAATGAATCCTTGAGAAGGTTGTAAAACCTCAAAGAAAGGATTGGTTCTTCAGGCTGGATGAAGCCTTGTGGGCTTATAGGACCGCCTTTAAGACCCCCATTGGAATGTCCCCATATAAACTTGTGTTTGGAAAGGCTTGTCACCTACCCTTAGAATTAGATCATAAGGCATTCTGGGCCTTAAAGGAACTCAACCTAAATCTAATTGCTGCAGGAGATCTGAGGCTACCTCAATTGAATGATTTGGATGAGTTTAGGAGATTTTCTTATAAGAATGCAAAGCTTTACAAAGAAATAACTAAAGCTTGGCATGATAGGAGACTCATTACAAAGACTTTTGAAGTAGGCCAAAGAGTTTTATTATTCAATTCCCGCCTCAAACTTTTTCCTTGTAAGCTTAGGTCTAGATAGTCAGACCCCTTTACAGTGATCGAAACTCTCTCCTACGGGGCTATTAAGCTTCGATGTGAGCAGGATGGAAGAGAGTTTCTTGTTAATGGGCAACGTTTGAAACACTTGGGGTGAAGACTTCCAAAGGGACATGTCCACATGGAAGTTGAGTGATGATGAAGTGTAGTGAATCCTTCTATAAAAAAAAATAAAAAAATAGATAGGTTGTCTTTTCCCTTTTATTCGTTGTCTATGCATGATAGGAGATTTAGTTGTTCATATAATTCTTGATCCAGTTGTTTCATTATTTGCTCTTTGTTTTATCATATATATTTAATATTTGATTAAGTGTCGTTAGGATGTAGAATTGAAGCATACAAAAGGTTAGAGGTAAGAATTATTTCTCCCATTGCTCGATCACCAAGCGTGATTGTTCATTTCGTATGGCTGAATTAAGTGCAATTTTTTTCCCCTATTGAAAACTTTCCAACATACTAGTATAGGTTAACTTGTGTTTTTAGTAGAATAAAATCTAAAGCATGTGAATTTTCATTGTAGCATGTAATCTAGGATGAATGGAAGCATGTGAAAAGCTAGGATACAATTTTCTCTATTGTTTTAGGATAATAAAATTCCTAGTTTGATGCTTCCCATTAATCTTTAATTGCATGTCTTAAAAAGAATGAGTAAATGTTGACTTTATGCTTTATTTTTTTTTTTTTTTTTTTTTTTGCAGGTTGACCTCTTTAGGTTAGATGTTGTTGACCTTTAGGTTAGGTAGTTGGATAAAGGATAGGAGTTAGTTGGAAAAGGGAAAAAGATTAAAAACAAAAGGGGTTACTTTCGGGATTAGTTGTCTGTTAGGGTAAAAGGAATCCTAAACTTGAAAAAAAGTTGCAACCTCTTGCTGAGTTCTTCATTTTCCAAGTTGCTTTTGCAATTCTTTTGGTTAATTGTGGAATCATTGAGGATTCGAAAAAGACTTGAGTTAGGAGAAACCAATCTAGATCCAAATCTAGCTTAGGCAGAATCTTTCTTAGCTTAGGAAGCTTGTTGTCCATTCCTTAGAATTTTTCCAGTACCTTTCTCTCTTTTGCTTCAGATTTAATCATGTGGCTACGAAGAAGCAAAAGCAAGAAAGAGGCCGAAAAATCGAAGAGTGCAATGGTAGAAGTAAGCTCATCCAATCCTAGATCATCCTCTCATTCTTCCTCTTCCTCGCGGAGTAAAGGAAAGCAGGTGGTTAGTGAATAGCCCTTAGAGGATGCATATCCTTTGGAGGCCCCTGAACCACCGGCACCTAAGTCCAAAGAGAAGAAAGAAAAGAAGAAGAAAGGGTACACTAGGGAAGACAATCTTGAAGTGATGAAGGAGGTATTGTGTGAGGAAGATATCCCTGAGAGATTTATCAGTGAAAGAGCAAGAACAAAATATGAGAAGTTGAAGAAAATAGCTCTTTTGCTAGAGAGAGGTTTCAACCTATGCTCAAGAGAGATTCCTTTTTTCCTTTCCCAAAACATAGCAAATCTAGGTTGGGAAACGTTTTGTAAAGAACCAGAGGCCGCCATCTCCACCATAGTTAGGGAGTTCTATGCAAACATCTATCTAGGGGAGAGGGTATCCATAGTAAGGGGTAGATATGTTCATTGGGACACGGATACCGTTAACTCCATGCTCAAATTGTCTTGCCAACTTTATGGTAGGACAAATGAGTTGTTAGTGGCCCCATCCGACACTCAAATGAATGTCGCCCTAAGAACGGTAGGGATCAATGGGGCGAAATGGATGGTAAGCTCAACGGGAGCGAGGACTATGTTAGCTTCCTATTTAGCTCCTGAAGCACACATGTGGCTCCCTTTCATGAAGTTGAATCTCATGCCCACTTCGCATGATTCAACGATCTCGAGGATTCGAATCATGCTTCTTTATGCCATCCTCTCATAATTGCAAATTGATGTAGGAAACCTAGTAGCTAGGGAAATAGAAGGGTGTGCGAAGAAAAAGAGTGGGAAAATCTTCTTCCCTAGTTTAGTAACCTCTCTTTGCATTAGGGTCAGGGTTCCTTATTATATTTGGGAGGATAAAATCTTAGCTAGCGGGCCTTTAGACACCATTATGGACCATCACACCCAAGTTGGTTCAAATAAAGGGATGAGGTTAATGGTAGGAATGGACCAACTCATACACCAAAACAATGTGATGCATGATGCACCATATGCAAGATCAATCACATTGTTATTGGGAGTATGCCCAAGAAAGAGACTTAGCCCACTGAGCCGCTATGCAAGCCAATTTTCCAAATCCCTACCAAAATTTTTCCGAATTTCCCCACTCCATTTTGCAGCCTTGAATGCAGTCGGGTGATGATGAAGAAGGTGAGATGAACATTGAGGAAGAGGAGGGAGCCCAAGAAGAGGAAGACGAGGAGGATGACTACTAGAGTAAAAGAGGGAGGCCTTGTTCCCTTTTCTCTTTAGTATTATGAATTGTTTTGCTTGTTGTCTTTTGTTTTCTTTTTCTTTATAATTTGTTGCTGTCTTTTTTTTGCAATTTGTTGATTTATTTCCCTTTTATAAGCATGTGTAGGTTTTCTTGGTTGTAATGGTTTCTGCTGAGAATTCCTTGTTATTTACTTGGTTTAAGACTTCTAAATACTCTGTTTTGACTACTGAAATCCATATTTCGTGTTGATTTTCAAAGTCTTGGTTATGCATGATGTAGGTAGTTGATCCACTATGTTTAAGCAAGTAGAAATAAAAAAGATGGTTGTTGTGCCCTTTTATAAAAACTAAGTTTCTGCATGTTTTTAATGGTAAAAGGTATGTTGTCTTTTGTAGAAACTTGGTGAGAAACTCGTTAAAACTGAAAAGTTAAAAAAAAAATCTTAGGGGGAATAACAATAGGAGTTGTTGCTTGTGTTTGAGGCAAGGGTATGTTATCTTGTTTGGTGTTTCTAGAGGTCAAGTTTATCATAAGGGTTTTTTTTAGTGAACTTATGTTTAGTATGTCAATCAAACCAGTTAGGATCCAACTCCTAGGCCAAAAAAAAAATTGAAAACTAGAAGCCATGACAAGTTAGGTAACCTATACATCCTTTAACAGTGCCCCAAAATTAGTAAACTCTGATTTTGTGATCATTTCAAGTTTGGGGGAGTTACCCGACCTCCCTAACTCAATGAGGACATTGAGTACTCTAAGTTTGGGGGGAAAGGTAAATTCTTCGTGTTTTGTTTTTTTTTAAGGAAAAAATAAAAAAAATGAAAGAAAGAAAGAGTGTGTAAACCTTTCATTTCCCTAAACTCCATTGGGCTAAAAAAAAAAAAGAGATGTTATTTATTTTGTTATTTAGAGTCAGTTCAGGCAACTTGGTGCTCGATGTCAGGGGGTCTGGGCACTAACCATGCTGGCCTCTTGGAGCGAAGGTATCAAACAAGTAACCTGTACCCATTGCTTAGGTATGTTGCGCTAACCACGTGTGTCATTCTAAGAACTACGGGAGAACCCCATTGCTTAGGTGCGTTGCGCTAACCACGTGTGTCATTCTAAGAACTACGGGAGAGTTGAAAAAAAAATAGCCAAAAACAAAACAAAACTAGCCCTAAGTTGTGTTTAAGGAAATGGAGGGGGTAATGTACATATTTGTTTAAAATATATATATATATATATATATATATAATAAAATAAAAAGGAATTATCATGAATTTGAAGACATGCGAGTTTTGGATTGTGACTTATCTTTAACTACGTGTTGCCTAATTTGAATGATTAGGACTATAGTGATTGAGCTTGAGCGTAGGTGCTAGATCCTAGTTGGTTTGCTCTTGGGTGCTGAGACATAAGTGTTATGTAGGAAACTCTGAATGAACCACTTAGAAAGCATTGAATGAATGGTAACTTGCAACTTAGAGCATAAGTCTTTAACTCTTGTTCAGTTAGCCCAATTGATTTGAGTCTTGGAAGGTATTTAAAATTTTTAGGGAATAGAACTCATTGAGGACAATGAGTAGTTCAAGTTTGGGGGTTTGATAACTCGCCATAGGAGAGTTATTTTACTAGAATTTCAGTGCTTAATCAACTTGAATTGCATAAAATTCATTGAGCTTCATGTTATTTTATCCCTAAATTATGAATGTTAGTTGAAAATCTTGAATTTAAGAATTAGGTTCTAAAAGAATTAACTTTGATGATTTTGTGCTTTAATTTAAGAAATTTGGAGAAATTAGCTAACAAGTAATTAAAGACCGCAATTTGAGATTTTTCTTAACTTTTACATATTTAGTTTGATTTATGATTGATAATGATGTATGAGGATTTTTCTGTGTGCAGGAGATGTGTAAAAGAAAAAAATATTACAAAAACTCATAAGGGCATTTTAGACATTTTACCCGAAGGGCAAAATGGTCTTTATACCCTAAATGGCGTTTTCGTAATTATCAAACTAGGGAAACATCTCCTTGTGAGAAGAGGAAAAGAAGAAAAGAAAAGGAAAAGAAAAGGGGTGATGTCGTGGGTCGTTTTTTGCTAAGGAGAGAAATTTGAAAAAAGGGGATTGCTGAAGCAATCTTGAGAGGAGACCAAGAGGACCTGTTGTTTGCTACAGCAAAGCCGAGAGAGAAGGAATTCTTGAAGGGCGTTGTTACAGCAAGGCCGAAGGAGAGAAATCGTGAAGGCATCGGGAGAGCCAACCTACCACCTTGCTGAAGCAGTCGGAAGAAGGCGCTGAAAATTGTTGTAGCAATTGCGAGGGGCAGCATAGGCAGAGCAAGCCCATCGATTGTTGAAGCAATCGCGAAGGAGGGACAGAGGAGCGTTGTTGCGCGCGTAGGTGCGAGGAATCGCCAAACTTTTGCTGAAACATTCACGTGCATTGGTGACTATCAGCTGAGTATTGTTGAAGCATTTGTGCGGCCTTTCCGTAGCTGTGAGGAGTCACCCGACTATTGCCGAAGCAATTGCCTGGAGTCGCCCGACTGTTGCTGAAGCAATCACGTGGTAAGCTGTGAAGAGCATAACCCGATAAGCCATTTGCTGAAGCAATTGGCAGATCAGTGTTGAGGTCAACTGAGGCACTTTGCTGAAGCAAAGTACCCTACCTTATACCAAAGTTGAGGTGTTTTGCTAGGCAATTGCTGAAGCAAAAACAAACAAGCTACCTGTTGTGTAACTATTCCTTACTTTGAAGTGTTATTGCTTATCATTCTTGCAAATTTGACACTGTTTTGTTGGGTTGTTTTACACTGATTAGAGTCAAATTGCTCACTGTTTAGACAAATTGTGTGGTTGTTTTGTGTTGCTATCTATATATAAATCTCTTGATTAGTGAAAGCATGCTCAACTTAAAGATGTGTTATTTGACTCCAATCATGAGCTAAATTCTCCTAGGCAAGGGTTAGGTTGTTCTTCAATGTATAAATTACAACGAATTAATGGTTAATGCCATAGTT
Organism: Trichosanthes cucumerina; assembly: GCA_036507285.1. Taxonomy (NCBI): domain Eukaryota; kingdom Viridiplantae; phylum Streptophyta; class Magnoliopsida; order Cucurbitales; family Cucurbitaceae; genus Trichosanthes; species Trichosanthes cucumerina. Next base: position 58,015,568 of record CM071844.1, read on the forward strand.
GGATTTTTGATATTTTAATATTTGTAACGTTGCATGAGGGTTAAAATTTGGCCACTTTAACTTCTCTTAAAATTCACGAACTTGGAAAAGCTAGTGAATTAGGAAATTAAAATTTCATTCTAGGATCTTGAGTTAATTCGGGATAATTAACCCACCTAGAACCTTAAAATCATGAGCGTAATTTAGGTCTCAATTGGAAAATTGTTGGTTTTAAAATTTAGTGATTTTGGAAAACTTCACTTAATCACATGTGTAGGTAAATTCAAGGCATCAACCACATATTTGTTATTCTAATTATACATGAAACTTCAACTTAACCTAGCATATCTCTCAATCTAAAAGCCCCGATTTATCTCTCGTTTAGTTTATGTTTTTAACGTTTTCACTTACTTTGATTTATTGCGTTAGTCTTAATTATATTTAACTCATCCAAATAACAAAAAAAAAAATAAATCAAATTCCTTATTGCATTCACTTATTTTTAACACAAATTTGCATGCCCATGCATTGCACCAAAAAAAATAATAAGGAGAAAATTTTCTAGAACACTCATTGGTTTAGATTCTACCAGTCCTCGTGGGATCGATACTTTTCTTATCACTTGTTGCACTGACCGTGTATACTTGCACGTCAAAGAAGAGTCAGAGTCTCATCCTAAGTTACATTAGTTTAGGACACCTGATATTTTCTGCATCACATTCATTCACGAAAATCACCTTATTTCTCTTCCTTTCTCCTTCTCCCACGAAACTCTCAGTTTCTCTTTGTTGAAATTAGAAGAAAATCGAATGAAAATAGGTTATTTAAAAAAAAACATAGGTAGGGTCCCACCTTCCACTTTCCTTTTTCATTTTTCCTCTTCCTTTCTTTTCTTTTCTTTTCTTCCACTTTCCTTTTTCATTTTTCTTTTTCCTTTCTTTTTTTTTCTTTTCTTTTCTTTTTAAAACAAAACCAACCATAATATATTAACCTTTTCTTTCTTGTTTTCTTTTATTTTTATTTTTTTTCTTTCTTGAATTCCAAAGAAAGATCTCGGGTTTACACTGTGGATGCGACCCGCTTTGTATTAAGATACAAACGAGGTGATCTGACTCGTTCATGTGGTTGACATGCGAGTGGGGGCATCCTGTACAATGAGATTGTACAAGACCGGATCGTGAATTATTAGACCTACTGATGTAACATTGTTGACAATAAGGACTAATAAATTCGTAGATCACCATTAATGACTCGACCTGAATCTTGAGCGTGTTACGTACTCGCATCATGGGGTCCGCCCTTTGACTAGTACGGGTGAGGGTGGTCACAGTTACTTGCCCAATATGTCTATCTTCTCAGGGACAGGACCAAGTAGGGAGCTGGGAACTTAACTACGCGAGACGGAATTCTCCAAGGCTTGGACAACGGGCGCCCACTCTCTCACTGGCACGAGAGAGTTGTTGTGTATGGTTGGACCATTACAACGTTGTTGTTCATTAAAGGAGCAGTGGGGACTTAAGGAGCAAGAAGTAGACATAGGGGTAAAACGGTAATTTGACCCAGCAGTGTCTACGAAAAACCTGTGAAGGGTCGACTCATGGACATTGATTATATTAGTGGACACGTAATGTCTTGCACTGACGGGAGTGCAGCTACGGGCTTTAGTGGAGTGTTACCGTAGCTAATGAATGTTGATTAACCGGGTCAAAGAGTTTGATAGGTTAATCTCGTATCATTAGAGCTCGTCACTGTAGGTCCATAAGGTCCCTCGGTTGGCTCAAACTGGGTTAAAAGAAGGGTTTACTATTTTGGTGCGAATTGAAGTGTTCAAGTACACTAAAAGGCATTTATGTCATTTATATGAGATATGAATGATATAATATATAGTTTAATGTGAATGAGATTCATAATAAACTATAGGTTAGCCTAATTGTTGAATTAGGGCTAATTAGAGAAATTAGATTGTGAGATATTAAATTGAATGTGATTCAATTTAATAAATCCACAATATTGCAAATGTGATTTGTAATATGAGATATGAGATATCTTATAATATGTGGTTATGCAAATATGATTTTCATAACCTATAGTTGTGGTAAAATGATAAATAGGTGGAGATTTCAACTCCACCTATCTCCATTATATAAACCCTTTTGTAAGAATGGTTCATGAAGCATTCTCTCATTTTTGAAATTCTCACCAAAAGAAGAGAACACTCTCTCTCAAATTCTCTCTCAAGAATTCTCCTCCCTTCACCAAAACAAATAGAATCCCACCATTCTCCTTCTTCCTAAAGAAGAACAACCGAGAAGCCAAGTAGTGGTGTTCTTGTTCGTGAGAAGAGTTCGAGAAAGTACGAAGAGTTCGTGAATCTGGAAAGGATGCCCTGAAGAAGGTCTTTAACAAGTAAGTAAATAGAACTTGCTGCAATTTCTTTCCTTTTATGCATGTTTAACCTAGATCTAAATGTTAGATTAATTTTAACGAAATTCAATTGCACAACTTCACCGCGACGATTCGATCGTCTTCCGCTGCGTGGGAGTTTCATTCCATTTAAACTCTTCATACAGGATGCCCCCACTCGCATGTCAACCACATGAATGAGTTGGATTACCTCATTTGTACTAATTACAAAGTGGGTCGCATCCATGGTGTTACCAGAATAAGGTTTCCAACCTTATTCTTATACCATAAACCATTTAGGTTATACTCTTGAACACAATCCAAATAGTGTCTACTACACTGATGTTCAAGATACATTATAACCTTGGAGCTTAGTTTATTGGATTTATAAAGCAAGAATATAATTTTATCAAAACAAATAACTCTTTATTTATTTGATCAAAATTATATAAGTTTAGGGCACAAATCCTAACAAGTGACCCACTTTAACTTGGCGGAGATGAATGGAGCTTCGATCGATGAGTCGAGCCAAGGCAGCTTTATCATGGAGACTCTTCCGAAGAGTTTCCTTCAGTTTCGTAGCAACGCTATTATGAACAAGATAAGCTACACTCTGACCACCCTTCTTAATGAATTACAGACCTTTCAGCCCTTGATGAAAGTCAAGGGACAGGAAGTTGAGGCAAATGTTGCTTTCAAGTCCTATCAAAGGGATTCGACCTCTGGGACAAAGTTTGTAACCTCTTCTGGACCGAAAGGGAAGAAGAAGAAAAAGGTGGGTAAAGTTGATCGCGTTGTCGCCCTCAAAGGCAAAAAGGTCAAGGTTGTTGCGGAGAAAGGAAAGTGTTTCCACTGCAATGGAGACGGTCACTAGAAGAGGAATTGTCTTAAGTACCTTGTCGAGATGAAGAAGGAAGGTAAATATGATTTACTTATTGTTGAAACTTGTTTAGTGGAGAGTAGTGACTCAGTCTGGATACTTGATTCAAGCGCCACTAACCATGTTTGTTCTTCTTTTCAGGGAATTAGTTCCTGGCGGCGACTACAGGAGGGTGAGATAACGCTCAGGGTTGGAATCAGAGAAGTTGTCTCGGCTGCAGCTGTAGGCACAATGAAGCTTTACTTCAGCGGGAAGTACATTTTATTAGATAACATGTACATAGTACCAAGGTTTACTAGAAACCTTGTTTCAATTTCCTGTCTGTTAGAACAATCAATTTTTGTGTTCTTTTATGAGCAATAAAGCGTTTATTTTTCGAAATGGAAATGTGTTATGTTCAGCTTCACTTGAGAATAATTTGTATGTTTTAAAATCAAACTCAATCAAAAGTGTTCACTTGAGAATACTGAACTGTTTAAAACAGCTGAAACGCGAACTAAGAAATTAAAAGTTTCTCCAAAAGAAAACGTTCATCTTTGACATCTAAGGTTAGGCCACATAAATCAAAATAGGATTGAGAGACTTGTGAAGAGTGGACTTCTAAGCGAGTTAGAAGAAAACTCATTACCAGTCTGTGAGTCATGCCTTGAAGGCAAAATGACCAAAAGACATTTTTACTGGAAAAGGTTATAGAGCCAAGGAGCCTCTTGAGCTTATACTTTCTGACCTCTGTGGTCTGATGAATGTTAAAGCACGCGGAGGTTACGAGTACTTTGTATCTTTTATAGATGACTACTCGAGATATGTGTACATTTACCTAATGCATCGAAAGTCTGAAACTCTTGAAAAGTTCAAGGAGTACAAGACTGAGATTGAGAACCAATTAGGTAAAACTATTAAGACGCTTCGATCGGATCGAGGTGGAGAGTACATGGACACTGAATTCCAAGACTATCTGATAGAGCATGGAATTACGTCCCAACTCTCAGCACCTGGTATGCCACAGCAGAATGGTGTATCAGAAAGGAGAAACAGAACCTTGTTGGACATGGTTCGGTCGATGATGAGTTATACTCATCTCCCTAATTCGTTTTGGGGTTATGCAGTGGAGACTGTTGTATATATTTTGAACATTGTTCCATCGAAGAGTGTGTCTGAAACACCATTCGAACTTTGGTTTGGTCGTAAAACAAGTTTACGCCACTTCAGGATTTGGGGATCTTGGGCTATGTGTTGGTGTCAAATCCGAAAAAATTGGAACTCCGTTCAAAATTATGCCTATTCGTAGGTTACCCAAAAGAAACAAGAGGTGGTTTCTTTTACGATCCTAAGGAGAATAGGGTGCTTATATCGACAAACGTCACATTTCTTGAGGAGGACCACATTAGAGACCACAAACCAAGAAGTAAGATTGTGTTAAACGAAATGGACAACTCATCAGCAAAAGTTGTTGATGAAACTAGTACGTCAACAAGTGTTGTTGGTCCTAGCTTGTCTAATCAAGTCCATTCTCAAGAGTTGAGAATGTCTCGACGTAGTGGGAGGGCTATCAAACAGCTTGAACGTTACATGGGTTTAGTTGAAACCCAAGTTGTCATACCTGATGATGACTGCAAGGATCCATTGACCTATGATCAGGCAATGAATGATGTTGACAAAGACGAATGGATTAAAGCCATGGACCAGGAAATTGAGTTTATGTACTTCAATTCCGTCTGGGAGCTTGTGGACCAACCGGATGGGGTTAAACCTATTGGTTGCAAGTGGATCTACAAGCGTAAACGTGGTGTAGATGGGAAGGTATAGACCTTCAAAGCCAAACTAGTGGCAAAGGGTTTTACCTAGAGAGAAGGGGTTGACTATGAGGAAACATTTTCTCTTGTTGTCATGGTAAAGTCTATTAGAATCCTTCTGGCCATTACCGCCTATTATGACTATGAGGTATGACAGATGGATGTCAAAACGACATTTTTTAATGACAATCTTGACGAGACCATCTACATGGACCAGTCCAAGGGGTTCATTGCCCAAGGCCAAGAGCAAAACGTTTGTAGAATTCAAAGGTCTATTTATGGACTGAAACAAGCCTCAAGGTCTTGGAATATAAGATTTGATGAGGCAATTAAATCTTATGGCTATAATCAAAATGTTGATGAGCCTTGTGTCTACAAGAAAATCATCAACAACACTGTCCCATTTCTTATATTGTATGTGGATGATATCCTACTCATTGGGAATGATGTAGGATTTCTTACTGATATTAAGAAATGGCTAGCTTCGCAATTCCAAATGAAAGATTTGGGAGAAGCTCAATATGTTATAAGTATCCAGATGCCAAAGATGGGAGAAGCTTCGCAATTCCACTCTTCACTAGTTTCTCAATCCTATTGAGATTAATGTGGCCTAACTAGTAGATGCCAAAGATGGGCATTTTCTTTTGGAGAATTTTTGCTTTCTTAGTTCGTGTTTCATGAGCTTTTAAACAATTCAAGTATTCAAAACACTTTTAACCGAATTGGGTTTTAAAACATAGAGATTATTTTCAAGTGAAGCTGAACAAATAACATTCCTTTTGAAAGAAATAAACACTTTATTTAATTCAAAAGAAAGCTAAATCTGATGTTCAATTAAGCAGAAATAGAAACAAGGTTTCTAGTAAACCACTGAACTATGTACAAATTGTCTAACAATAAGTACTTCCCGCTAAAAATGCAACTTCACTGTGCCAATTGTTGCGGCGGAGAGACAAGCTCCCGGATCCAACCCGTAGAGTCACCTCACCCTCTCGCAGTGTTTGCCAGAATCAATCCTCGAAAAGAAGAACAAACGTGGTTAGTGGTGCACGAATCTAATATCCGGGAAGAGTCATTACTCTCCACTAAACATGTTTCTACCACAAGTAAATCACATTTACCTTAGTTCTTCCTCTCACCCGAGAATTTGGGACGATTTCTCTTCCAAAGGTCCGCTTCCATTGCGGTGAAACACTTTCCTTTCTCTCAACCTCCTTGACCTTCTTGCCCTTCTAGGCGGCAGCTCGGTCAGTTTTACCCTTCTTCATCCTCTTCTTCCCTTTCAGGCGTAAAGGAGCAACAGATTTAGTCCCGCAGGTCGAACCCCGTGATAAGACTCAGAGGCAACATTTGCCTCGATTCCTTGACCTGCTCGAGGACCGAAATTCTGTAGCTCATTGAGGAGGGTAGTCGATTGTAGCTAATTTTGTTCATAATAGCATTGCTCGAATCAAGGAAACTCTTGGAAGAGTCTCCATGATAAAGCCGACTGCTCGACTGCGTCGATCGAAGCCTCATTCATCTCAGCCAGATTAAAGCGGGTCATCATGTCTAGAACATGTTCACGGACAGACGACCCCTCTTTCATCCGAGCGTTGAAAATGTATTTGAGTGAGTCATGTCGGACCTGAAAGGACTGTTGTCCAAACATTTCCTGCAAGGACTCCATGATTTCCTGAGCGGAAACCATCATCTCATGCTTCTTTGCCAAGACATCAGACATGTTGGCAATTATGTAGACCTTGGCCTTTTCATTGGCCCTGATCCATCGATCGTACGTATCGCGAACAACTCGCGATGCGGTCGCGCCCGGCATCTGAGGACACTCCTCAGACAACACGAACTTTATGTCGTCAGTTACCAATATTGTATTGATGTTGTTTTTCCAGCTCTGATAATTATCTCCCACAAACTTATCGGAAGCAAGTAAAGCTATAATAGCGCTAAACATTTTTTAGCTGAAAATTTAAGAAAAACTTTGTATTAGTCTCGCAAAAACCTTTTGAAAATTAATCTAATTTTAGAAAAAAAATATTTCATGATCCCTAGGTCATTCAAAATTTTGCAATGATACCCTAAAGGTTTAAAATGACTGCCACCGAAGGGTGAACAGAACACTCTTCCTCTAGGACGAGACTTTCTCGATCAGACCCTAATCCCAGAATAACTCTTATTCCATTAGGCATCCAATTACCATTGTTCGGTCAAATTCATTAACACTTAACGAATTCTGTGAGTGTCACCCTCAATCTTTAAGTTTCCAAGTATCCGTCCTAACAATAGCCACCGAAGGGTGAACTAAGAAGGAAAACCAACCAGGAAACTGTATCCCTTTCGGGAATTCACTGTGTTCCGACTCTCATGATCATGCCCTTCGAAGGGTTTGTCTGGTCCAGGCCAAACTAGCAGGCAGATCATGGGTGTCTCACGGTGTGAATCGAAAGAAGAGACCGTGGGTCTTGTTTTCACAAGTCCTGCTCCCACTCACTATAAGTACTCTCTCCATCCACGATGATATTGACCTATACAAATGCCACCCGAAGGGGAACGCTCCCATTGCGTCACGAGGCCGAGTATAAATCTCACGGTGTGGACTTAAAAGAGATTTGTGGTTGGAAATTGAAATGTATCTCATACACTATATTTCCTCCCACTCAGTACTTTAATTTTAATAGGGATTGACCTAGATAATCGGCTAAAAAATACCTAAACCAATATAACTCTTATATGGTATTTTGCATAAGTCTATAATCACATTATTAACTTAGGTCTATGTGAGAAAATTAATTAACACTTAATTAACAGTGCTCACGTAAATATAACCTAAGAATCTCCGGACCGAATTCACTCCCGTGTCGGTTTCAGTGTAGGGTGTTCATGGCGTCAACTTAAATACCCCACCCTTAGACAAAACCTTCCTTGAATGCAGTTACTAATCAGTCTCCATTCAAAAATTATATTTGATTTCCTAAATTTCTAATCTAATTAGAAAATTAGAAAACCTAAGTCTAATTATTCAAGTTCTACACACTTTAAAACTAATAATTAACTTAGGTTGCATGCATTTCTATGTTATAGTGTTTGAACATTCATCACATGAATAACTATATACTATAACATGATAATTATTCATCACATGAATAAAAATGCATGAGCATACTTTAATCTAAAAATATAACACTTATATTAATAAATAAAATATGCATTTAATTACATTATAACTCTTATAATATAACCTATCATGCAAACTATATTATAACTCTTATAATATATATGATGCATGAATATGTTTAACCTAAGGTGGGATTTTAAATCTATATGACATACATTATGCACATAGAAATTAATTAAAATCATACATCTCATGCATAAAATAATTAAATAGCAAAATTGGACCGGTTTTTGGCATCTAGAGGCAATTATTTAATTAAATAGAATTAATATAACAATTATATTAATAATATTTAATAAAATAATTAAATAAATAAATTAAAAAACGTTTTAATTAAAAAAAAACTGAAAAATTAATATATCAACGGTTTAAAAAAGTCCCACGTCGCCTGCATTTAATCTGCAACGTCTACAGACAGCGTTGCAACGTTGTCGCCTACAACGTTGAGGCGCGTCCTCAACGCCGGCGGCGACGCGTTGCGCTTACGCCCGACGTTACACGCCATCTTCTTCTGCAGCCTTCTCATCGGGGCACGGCGTTGAGACGCCGTTGGGCGGCGTCTCAACGCCATCGGCGCACGAAAGAAGCTCCTTCTTTGGGTTTGTCTTGGTTTTTCGCCTGTTTCCGCTCCGATTTCTTCACAACGCAACTCTTGCCACGAACGACCGGACTTACGGACTCGATTTACAACAAAATTGCCCAAAACAACGGCCCTTACATTGATCTCATCAACATAATTGTAAATCTAATCTAGTGCCAAAAACCGAAAACATCCATTTCGCAAACCAAACATTCATCTCATGAAAACATGGTAAAATACCCACCTAAATCTTAATAAAACGATTGCATAGATGAATGACCATCGAAATGGCTCGATACCAATTGAAGGGAATGAGAATCCATTGCAATGAAAGACGATCGAATCGAATCGTGTGGTATCATCATGCAACATGCTTATTAAAATTGATCTAACTATTAGATCTAGGCTAAACATGCTTTGAAATTTTACAAAGAAGAAGAAAAACACTTACTTGTTGTAGACCAATTCAAAGAACTCTCCTTGTTAATCACGAACTCTTCGTGCTTCTCGATCTCTACGAACTCTTCCACGATCAGATCCCAAACACTACCAAATGATCTTCTTGGTTGTTCTCTTTTGGAGAAGGAAAGTTGGTGGGAACTTTTGTTTTTGGAAAGAGAGGAGAAATGAGAGAATGGAGAGAGTTCACTTTTGGATTCTTAAGTCAAAATCCATCTTACAAAGGGTTTATATAGTGGAATGATGAAGTTCACAACTTCACATTATTACCACTTTACCACAACCATATGTTATGTAAATCTTATTTACATAATTATATAATATAAGATATCTCATATCTTATGTTGCAAATCTCATTTACAATAATTGTGGATTTAATTAAATTGAATCACATTCAATTTATTTTCTCTCTATCAATTTCTCCAATTAGCCTTTAATTCAACAACTAGGCTAATATATAGTTTATTATGAATCTCATTCATATTAAACTATATATTATATCATCTATATGATATAAATACTCTTAAAGTGAAATTGAACACTTCAATTTCATGTCAAAATATTAACCCTTCTTTTATCCCAGTTTGAGCCAACCAAGGGACCTAATGGACCTACAATGGATTGGGCTCCAATGATTTCAGTTAACGGTCAAACTCTTTGACCCACCAACCAATGTTCATTAGCTACTGATAACACTCCACTAAAGCCTGTGTAGTTGTACTCCCATCGATTGTAGAATATTACGTGTCCACCGATATAACCAATGCCCATGAGTCGACCCTTCACGGGTTGTTCGTGAGACACGGTTGGGTCAAATTATCGTTTTACCCACGTGTCTACATCTTGTTCCTTAAGTCCCCACTTTGCTCCTCTAATGAACAACATATTGTGATGGTCCAACCATACACAACACCCTTCTCGGGCGGTGAGAAGGTGGGCGCCCGTGTCCAAGCCACGGAGACACCACTTAAGGGAACAACCCCTCTGCATTCCCTATAAAGGCGGGAACGAGTGAATTTCATCTCGCGTAATTAGGTTCTCGACTCTCTTTGGTTATGTCCACGAGAAGATAGGCATATTGGGCAAGTAATCGATACTACCCTCACCCGTACTAGTCAAAAGATGAGACCCGCAGATGACGAGTCCGTCATGTCGCTCGGGATTGGTCGAGTCACTAATGGTCATCTATGAATTTATTAGTCTTTCTTGTCAACGGTGTTATATCGATGAAGTCTAATAATTCACGGTCCGGCTTGTACAATCTCATTGTGCAGGGATGCCCCACTCGCATGTCAACCACATGAACGAGTCGAGATCACCTCGTTTGTATCTAATACAAAGCGGGTCGCATATACAAAGCGGACCGCATCCACAGTGTATCCAGGATTAAGTCTCCAACCTCATCCTTATATTGTAGACTGTTCGGGTCATTAACTCGAACGTGATCCTTGTTGCATAAAATTATATTGCAATACCGCAGTGTACGAGTCAAGTTTTAGTATAGTGATTTATGAGTCCAAGTATCGTCCTCGGGAATGGGTTTCTAGATTAATTAAGTACTAAGATACTAATTCTCAAATTTAGCTAAAGCAACAAAACATGGATAGGTGTTTGACGAACAAGACAACCAAACAAATAAACATGTGGAGACACGAATTGATAGAATTAAAGGAAGTGATTTTACAAGTTAATAACCTAACTACACATGCATTGACCTCATGAGATGAATTTATAAACAAGAAGTAAATTACTCAAGAAAACCTCTCGGTTCTTAGTGAGCCTCACACATGCAATAGAATTCATAGTCTCCATACGAACCTACAACATGTCTGGCATTAAGTAACTTCTTTAAGTGTTTCCCTAAGAATTCTAAGTCACTCTCGTGCCAGACTACTAAGGATTTTGACAATTTTGCTCTAATTCAAGCTTTATCTCTCAAGTCCACTTGAATCAACGAATTAAAGAGTGCAGAGCGAATGGCCAAAAATAAGAACAAAACATGCTTCAATATATGTAATAAAGTCCTAACAAATAAATCAAATCCTACTACAATGTTTAGCTACTCTAAATCACATGAAAAACAAACTAAACAAGTAGAAAGCGTCTTAGAACGCTATTACAAATTGAAAGAAAGAGAAATAAACTTAGGTGTCGATGTCGGTCCTTCGTCTCCGAGCTCCCGTCTTCGATCTCGAACCTCCACGAATGCTTTGGCTCCCAAAATCACTATTTTCTCTCTTCTTACAAGGTGTATTTCGAATTTAGGGCAAAACTCTACCAAATTGTGCTCTCCTTGCAATGAAATCATAAGGATATATTTATAGAAGGAATCGGTGCAGCGTTGCAACGCTAGGGACAGCGTTGCAACTAGCGTTGCAACGCTGCACCCTAGGCGGCTGGCAATTAAGGAAATAATTGATGGCGTTGCAACGCTAAGGCGGCAGGCGTTACCGCGCCGCTACCCTAACGCGCGCGCTCCTTGTCGAAATGGCGTTGCGGCGCAGCAAAAGCGGCGTTACAGCGCCCTAAGCGACGTTACCAACGCTATCGCCTGGAGTCTTCAAAGCCTTTAAACAACAAGCATGGCGTTGCAACACTATGCATGGCGTTGCAACGCTATGCATGGCGTTGCAACACTATGCATGGCGTTGCAACGCTATGCATGGCGTTGCAACGCCATCACCTCGGGTCATCATGCTTGGATTGGTTCTTTTTCTTCCAATTGATGTTATCTTTAGCTCCAAATAGCCCCGTTTTGATCCCGAGTGATCCAAATTGTCTCCAAGAGCTCCGTTTAAGCTTGTCACCTGAAATTGAGTGAATTAAACACGTAAAAGCCCTGAAATCATCATAAAACTAGCAATACTTAAGCCTAAGGATAGCACATTTTGTGTGCTATCAATCCTCCTTGTGTGTCAACTACACACCGTTCAAGTTCTAGTTCTCTCATATATTCAATGACCCTGGAGCTTAGTTTATTGGAAAGGTTTAAAATATTTGCAAGACACAAAGTAAAGAAATGAATAACTCTTATTAATTTCAAAACAATATTTTACAAAAACACGAGATTAGGACAGAAATCCCAACAGGAAGTTCATGTGTTGTTGTCTTGTTTGGAGCAAGGAGTTGCTGCAAGTTGAAACTACAAAGGTATTTTTCTTTCCTTTAGTTTAATTGTTAAACTTAACATATGTTTGCATGTATGCAATTAATCCATGTCTAATAGGATTAGAAATACCATGCTTGTTCTGTATTTTTGGTCAATGTACTGGTTTTTGTTTTAAGCAAAACAATCAAGTAATTAAGATCCCAAACACGTTTCCGCTGCTCAAGGAGATCAGATCTCCATCACTAGGCTCGCCATCTATTATGCAATTAGGATTGTCAGTAGATATCAATCCAATCCAGGATTAGATCGCTGGACAACCGTAAAGGCAATCCTCAAGTATCTTGGGAGAACGAGGGACTACATGCTGGTGTATGGAAGTAGGGATTTGATCCTTACGGGATACACATACTCTGACTTTCAGACCGATAAGGATTTCTAGGAAATCCACATCGGGGTCAGTGTTCACCCTCAACGGAGGAGTTGTAGTGTAGCGAAGCATCAAATAGGGATGCATCGCTGATTCCACGATGGAAATCGAGTATCAAGCAGCTTGTGAAGCTGCAAAAGAAGTTGTTTGGCTTAGGAAGTTCATGCTAAATTTGGAAGTTATTCCAAATATGAACTTGCTGAAGGGAATCGAATCCCGCAGCGGAAGCGATGGTGAATCGCGCGTTCTTAATTTCATTACATGGATTACATTCAAGAACAAACTTAACTAGATTAAGCAAATAACAATATGGACAGCGAGATATTACCTTTGAAGAACTTTTCTTCGATTGCTCATTTCTCCCACGATCACGATCTCAGCAATTGGAACCAGAACGGATGAAAACACTACCACTGGATCTTCTTCGTTGTTCTCTAGGTGAGGGAGGAATTTGGGTTCCCTTTAGGTGAGTGAGGTTTTTTGTGAAAGTCTAGTTGGAACACTTTCCAACACTTTTTGTGGGAGAATTCTCTTAAGGTTTCTCAAGAGATGGAATCACTTGCTTGACTTAGCTTAACCTAATTGCATCTCATGCAACTATATATATAGGAAAATAGGATGGAAATTACCATCTTATCTCTCTTATATTCTCTCACTATTATATGGTTTATATGTGAATCTAATTCACATTAAAACCATATATTATATCAATTATATCATATATAATTGATATAACACCTCATGCATGAAATTGAACACTTCAATTTCATTCCTAACTTTATACCCTCAATATTACCATGTTGAGCCAACGGAGGGACCTAATGGACCTACAATTCATGAGCTCCAATGATGTGAGATTAACTGATCAAACTCTTTGATCCAGTTAATCAATATTCATTAACTACAAGTCACTCCACTATAAACTTGTAGTTGCACTCTCCTCACTGTAGATTATATTGTGTCCACTGATATAATCATTACCCATGAGTCGACCCTTCACAGGTTGTTCGTAATCACGGCTGGGTCAAATTACCGTTTTACCCCTGTGATTACCTCTTTGTTCCTTAAGCACCACTGATCCTCTAATGAACAACAAGTCTAAGGTCCTACCATAGACTCATACCCTCATAGAGGGCGGGGGCCCGTTGTTCAAGACCTGGAGTCAGTTCTTAAGAGAACAACCTATCTAATTCCTTAGTGTAGGAATGAGTGAATTCCATTTTGCACAGTTAAGTCCCCAGCTACCTACGAGATTCTGTCCCTGAGAAGGTAGGTCTATTGAGTCGGCTACAAGCCACTCTCACCCATACTAGTCTAAGGACAAACCCTATAAGCAGGAGTTCTTGACTTGCTAAGGATTCAGGTCGAGTCACTAATGACCATCTATAAATTATCAGTCTTATCCTATTAATGGTGTTACACTTATTAGACTAATAATTTGCAGTCCGGTCTTGTATGAACTCTTCATATAGGATGCCCTCACTCGCATGTCAACTACATGAATGAGTTGGATTACCTCATTTGTACTAATTACAAAGTGGGTCGCATCCATGGTGTTACCAGAATAAGGTTTCCAACCTTATTCTTATACCATAGACCATTTAGGTTATATTCTTGAACACAATCCAAACAGTGTCCACTACACTGATGTTCAAGATATATTATAACCTTGGAGCTTAGTTTATTGGATTTATAAAGCAAGAATTATAATTTCATCAAAACAAATAATCCTTTATTTATTTGATCAAAATTACACAAGTTTAGGGCATAAATTCCAACACTTGCCAGTGACCCTGTTTTGTGATAACAGTGGAGCAGTTGCCAACTCGAGAGAACCTCGAAGTCATAAGAGGGGCAAACATATTGAACGCAAGTATCACCTGATACAAGAGATTGTGCACCGCGGAGACGTGACAGTCACGCAGATAGCTTCGGAGCACAACGTTGCTGATCCGTTTACAAAGGCCCTCACGACTAAGGTGTTTGAGGGTCACCTAGAGAGTCTAGGTCTTCGAGTTCTTCCAGACTAGGGTAAGTGGGAGTATTGTAAAGGGTATTCGTATGCCCTAGTTTATTGTATTACATTCATGTATTACTTTGCATTTGAGAAATGTATATGTACTCCACTAGCATAGTTCAAGTGGGAGTTTGTTGGGGTGTTTGCCCTAATCTCGTGTAGTTTGTAATACATTTGTTATAAATGAATAAAAGTTATTGATTTGTCAAACTTTGTATCTCGCATTTTATAAAACTTAATCTAATAAACTAAGCTCCAGAGTCATATTATAGTACTTAAACAGTGTGTAGTTGACACACGGGGAGGATCACGTTTGAGTTAGTGACCCGAACGGTATACAGTATATGGATAGGGTTGGAAACCTCATCCTGGTTACACTGTGGATACGACCCGCTTTATATTAGATACAAACGAGGTGATCCAGCTCGTTCATGTGGTTGACATGCGAGTGGGGGCATCCTGTGCAATGAGATTGCACAAGACCGGACCGTGAATTATTAGACCTACTGATGTAACACCGTTAACAATATGACTAATAACTTCGTAGATGACCATTAGTGACTCGTACTTAATCCTGAGTGTGTCACAGACTCCTATCTGCGGGGGTCTGTCCTTTGACTAGTACGGGTGAGGGTGGTATGGATACACCCAATATGCCTACCTTCTTGGGGGCAGGACCTCGTGGGGAGCTGGGAACTTGACTACGCAAGAAGGAATTCACTCGTTCCCGACCTAGGGAAACCAGAGAGGTTGTTCCCTTAAGTGTTGTCTCTAGGGCTTGAACAATGGGCGCCCGCCCTCTCACTGGCCCGAGAGGGACATTGTTTATGGTTGGACCATACAACAAAATTGTTCATTAGAGGAGCAGTGGGACTTAAAGAACAAGAAGTAGACACAGGGATAAAATGGTAATTTGACCCAGAAGTGGCTACAAACAACCTGTGAAAGGACGACTCGCGGGGATTGGTTATATCGATGGACACAACTTGTCCTACGGTGGTGGGAGTTCAGCTTCGGGTTTTAGTTGAGTGTTACCGTAGCTAATGAATAGTGATTAACTGGATCAAAGAGTTTGATCGGTTAATCTCATACATTGGAGCTCATCAGGTGTAGGTCCATTAGGTCCCTCGATTGACTCAATTGGACAAATTGAGGGTTTACAGTTTGGAGTGGATTTAAAGTGTTCAAAATCATTAATTGGGTAGTTATGTCAATTATATGTGATATAGTTGACATAATATATAGTTTGATGTGAATTAGATTCATAATAAACTATAAAATATCCTAATTGATTAATTAGTGCTAAATTGGAGAAATTGAATTGAGAGAAATTAAATTAAATGTGATTAAATTTATTATTACACAATTATGCAAATAAGATTTGTATAATAAGGTATGAGATACCTTATATTATGTGATATGCAATATGATTTGCATATCTAATGGTTGTGGTAAAATGGTAAATTGGTGGAGATTTTAACTCCACCACACACCATTATAAATAGGTGCTTTGTGAAGCACTTAGCAGGACATTTTTTGGAATTCCATTAAAGAGATAGATCAAATTCTCTTTAGCTTCTCTCAATTCTCAAAAATCATTTCTCCATCCCAAATTCCAAAGGGAGTTCCACAACTCTCCCTCAACCTCCCGAGAACAACCGAGAAAAGCTTCTGGAAGTGTCTTTGTTCGTGAGGTTCGTTGGATCGAGAGAGACCGAGAAGGAACTGCAAGAAGTTGTCTACAAGAGGTTAGTAAAATGTTTACTTTTTGTATTACTTCTCAAATCAGCATGCTTAACTTAGATTTTATGAGATAAATTCTGTTTTTTTTTAAGAAATTACACACACAACGAATCAACGACGTTTCACGACGTCTTCTGCTGCGGGAAATCGACTCCCTTCAAATAACACATCCCAGAGTTAACTTAATTGGAAAAAGACAAGAGCTTTTAATTTAATTGGGGTGATTAAATATATAAAACTAGATAAAAAAACAATATATCTTTATAGCTATAGTTTTTTAGATTGCAAAAAATAGCAAAAAAAGTTTAAATCTAGTTTTCGTTTCTTTATTATTCTAATTTTATCCTCATTGGCATATTGGTAAGATATCTGATATACTTAATCTTTGGTATATCCATAGTATATCAATAGTATATTTGATATATCAATAGTATATTACTCATATACTACTGATACACTTTTTTTTAGGTATATCAATTAAATGATATACTATACGTAGCATATCAGAGATATTTTGCATGTTGGGATATCATTGTTATGCTTCATTTTAGGTAAGTTCATTTCACTAATATACCTTACATTAAGTATAACAGTAGTATATTAATCATATACTTCATTTATGTATATCTTAAAGAACTAAAATAAAGTATATCAATATTATATTAGTGATATACTCTATATTGTGTATATCTCATATGTGAATTATTGATATACTCTTAATAAACTTCATATAATTATATTAGCAGTATATCGGTTATATACCTTATATTAGGTATATCATTATTATATACTGATAGACGACTGCCCAACTTCATATTGAAAAACATGTAGAAAATAAATATATCAATATGTTTCAATGATTTATTCTATATTATGTATATATCATATATGATATACTTATATACTCATGATAAACTTCATATAAGTATATCAATAGTTTATCAGTGATATACTTTATATTAGGTTTATCAGTAGTATATCATAGATAGACTATTGATATACTTGTTGTAAATATAAGGGTATTTTTGACTTTTTGCGTTGTTCGTTTGGGTTGGACCATTTTTTTGCTATTTTTGCAAATCGAATATATAGTAGACACGATTGTAATTTTAGTAAATTTTTTTGCTATTCATGCGAGTGCTCTTATTTAATAATAACAAAATTAAGATTAAATTACAAATTGAGAAAGTTAGAATTTAGCCCTATTGTTTTAAAAGTTAGAATGTATCTCAATAGTTCAATAAAACCGTCACAAATAGTCCCTAATGATATTTGTAATTTAAGAAAAAAATTAATTTATATTTAACTTAACTTATTATATACTAAAAAAAACTTAACTATATTAAGATAATTAAAATGACACATTTAAACAAATCTAAAATTTAACTTAAATATTTTACTGATCAAGGCTGAGCCAACAAGAGCAAGGCGAATTCCCCACCCCGATGTATTAAGAAGAAAAAAAACCTACACCGAGGATTCCAACGGGATTCCGTCAATTCTGTGGCTCGTTGTCTCAAGTCCGACCCTCCATTTTCAGCTCATCCAGAAGCAGAAGCACGATGTTGAAGCTTCCGCGATGGTTGTCGAGGTATCCACTCCTCTGGGCTTTTTAACTTCCATTTCTTTTCCATCATTTTACACCTCTCTGCTACTATCCGTTTGGTTTTCAAGAGCTTTCTCTACTTTCTCCTTTCAACTGTCTGCTAAATCACTCATAAATCAATGGTTGTAGCGGCACTGTGCCCTACGCGACTCAACGTTCTTTTGTTAGCTCTCATTTCCCTTTTCTGGCAGTGCTATTTGTTATCATCCATTCTTTTGTTTCCTCTCACTCGACAATGTTCTAGGAAACTGATGTTTTTGCTGGTGGGATTCTATATTCTACTTTTTTTTTGTTCGTTTGTCTTATGTTTTTCCTTCAATTGGAATTTTAGAGTTGCCTTCTTGGGAATTTTGCGAATTTGTTTGCCTTATTAGCACTTTGGGAAAGCTCGTTTTGAAAATGAAGTTGCATTTGATGATTCCTAAAAAGCTTGGAGTTATTGGAAGATTTCATGGTTTGATTTGTCAATGTAAACGCAGTTGAAAGTTACTGAGATGTCAATTTGAAGGGAAAACCAGTCTTTAAAGAATATGTTTTCTATATTTAACTTGGTTGATTACTTTGGAAGTGTGTTTATACTTCTTCCTGACTATCCAGTCTATGTGATGCATTTGATTTAGTTGTCATTGGTCAATTTTTTTCTAAAAAGTCTGCACCTGCCCTAATGCCTAAACTCTGGAGACATCAGGAATTTTTTCCTTTTTAAAGCTCACCTAAAGATTCAAACACTCGACCTAAAAGTAGGTTATTTACAAGAATACATTAAAAGAATACAAGACAAATAACTTCTAAAAATAGTTATTCAAACAATTTTTCACTAAAATTTTGCTGTAAGAATTAGAACTCTTTTGCAGAATGTTCCTAAACAAGTCTCGAGGATTTGTGGTCTCTTCTTTCTAGCTTCTGGGGCTCTAATTTTTCTCCATATGCTTGTGACAAGCTCCTTTGGCTCGTCAATCCTTTAAATGTCTTTTCCTATAAATCTTTTATCACCCATCTTGTTTCATCTTTCGATGGGAGGCTTCGTCCTTTTCTCAGCTTTGGTAGGTGAAAACCTCAAAGCAAGTAAGGTTTCTTTTATGACTGGTTGTTTATCTTTATTCAAAGATCCTACTTCTTTGTGCTCTGCTAGTGATGGGTTTTGTGCAAGCACAAATGTCAAGAAACCCACATCACATTCTTTGGCAGTAAACCTTTCTTGGCCTAAATCTGGTGTTGATTTTTTTGGTCTTTTTAGATATCCTGAGTTCCACATTGAGAGGGCGTCACCTGCTGTTTTTTGGGTTTTTCCCTTTAGTAAGAAAGAAAGGCTTCTCTGGCAGGTTGGTTTCTTTTCTATATTAGGAATATCTTGGTGGGGAGAGTAGAATAGTTTTTAGGTTAGTTGAGGGATCTTGAGATGGATGATATTGGATCATCTAGCTACCAGACTCCATTGTAAAGTGAAGATATGCCGATGCATTATTTAGTCATGCTTCTTGGTGGGAATTCCAAATTGGAAGATTTTTGGTTTTGAATCATGGAAAGGATGCTGATAAATCTGGATAGATGAAATCACTTTCTACTATCAAGAGGAGGAAGACTTACTTTGTGCTATTTTGTATTATCTAACTTCCGTACGTGTACTATATGTCTTTTGCTTCATGCCAAGAAACATCTGTTTGGAAATTGAAGGGAAAAGAAAGAGTGAAATTTCCTATGGGAGAGCAGCAGGGTTGGAAAACTAAAACATCTTGATCAATAGAATTTGGGTTTAGAAGGTGGTGGGGGGGGGGTCGGAATCAGTAGTTTGAAAATAAAAATTTCGGCCCTATTAGAAATGGCAGTCATAGAAGTCTTTGGGAGAGCATATCAAAACAGTGGAGGTTGGTGCAGTATCTTCTCTCTTCTAGATTGACAATGGTATTAGAGTTTTTGTTTTGGGAATATGTATGGCTTGCTGAGAATCATATGCTTAGATTTTTCACACCTTTTAGGGTGTCTTCAAAATCAAATTGTTCAGTTTTTTACTATTGGGATGGAATTTATTGATCTTGAAAACTCATCACAAGAAGAAATTTAAATGAAGAGGAAATGGGGAACTCTCTGTTATCATTTTTGGAAGACATTCAGACTCAAGAAAAAGATGATTCAAGATTCTTTTGGCTCATTCTCTCGGTTATGCTTTGACTAAGGAGATAAACAGGACTTCTTTTTATGTCCAAAACATTGTTCATAGCTATTTGAAAAACTAAAAGCCCAAAGATGATCAATATCCTCACTTGAATTTTTCTCAGGAAGGGTTTAATACTGCATATACATTGCAGAACAGACTGTCCAATTTGGCTTGGCTTTGTCACCTGAAGCCAAATGAAGATCAGAATCATACATTCTTCCTTTGTTCTTATGTGCAGCAATTATGGCAATTTTTGGGAAGGATTCCAGGAGTAATATCCCAGCTTATATGGGGCCCTAATCTTCTCTTCAAAGCCAAGATGATATGGATCAATGCAGTCACAGCCTTCCTCTCGAACATCTGGTTTGAAAGGAATGAAAGGATTGTTAACTAGGATGAAATGAGCATATAGATTTGGTTAAATTTAAATCATCTTAGTGGTGCTCGCTTTCTTCAATTTTTTTGTCTGGTTACTCGTTAAAATATATTTGTCAAAACTAGAGGGCATTTACACAATAAGAAATTTTGGAATTTTTATGTAATTTTATTTTGACACACTGGGAGTCTGAACACCATGTAACTTTTCACTTATTAATAAAAAGTTTGTTTCTTGTTAAACTTTTTACTGGTTACTAAAAAAATGTAAATGAATAAATAAAAACTGTTTGGTGTATAATCTATTCTCTATAATTCTTCATTTGTGACCTAATTTTCTCCATTTAGTGTTCTGAATTTGTAGATTAATAATGCTAGCCAGCCACAGATTTTGGACCAATTTTCCTTTTAGTTTCCCCCTCGTTTTATAGGTGCTTAACTTAAAATCTAATTAATAAATCGTATTATATTCCATGGAAACAGGAACCAGCTATTTGAACAAATTGTGTGTAAGAAAGCTGGTCATGTTGAACATCCTTTTGGGTCGCATCCTTTCTCATCTCGAGTTGGCATTCCAGATTCTAGACAAAATTTTACCCATACAGGTACATTCTTTGGCAATGACAGTTTTTATACATTTTTTAATTTAATCTGCTGGCTATATACTGTGGTATATCTTAATTTTCATACTTTGGTGTAAGTGCGGGCTTAGGATGTGGTGATATGAGATGAAGTAATTTCAATAAAAGATGAAATTTCATCAGGGGATTGGATAAGAAACCCAGCTCCATGAAAAAGATCCTACAAGAAAAAAATGTTCCTAAAGTAACTGCCACCCAGGAGTATCTCTAAAAGCTTTTATTGTTGAAGCTCAAAGAGAGAGGCATCATAATTTGTCTATCTGTATTGTCAAATTGACACCGATATCATGTTTCTCTTCCAAGTTTTCAAGACATCAGTCTCTTTGTTGCGTCAATGGCCAAACTTTTTGCTCTTGCAGTCCCAAAGAATGCAAGTGACCGAGTTTATGCTGCTTATAATGTATATAAGGGCAAAGCTGGACTCTCTATGATACCTTGTCTGCCAACTTTCACTAAATTAGAGGTATATAATGATATGCATATATTTATTTATTTATAATAAGTAAAATCAATTTTGTTTTCACTATTTGCATGGTATTATAGTCTGGAAGTCTTGTAATTGATCGACGTGGTTCAGTACTGCTGACATTCTTTCCTGCCATAGGCGAGCGCAAGTATGACTGGACAAAGAAACAGGTCAATTTTTCATTCTCCGTTCTTTGTATTTGTAGTTTAGATGTTTACTGGAAGTTTCCCTTGATTGTAATATCAGTAAGTTACATGACTTGACTACGCATGTAGGAGAATGTCCTCTATTGTAATTCAATTATATTACAATAGAGGATGTAACTATTCATTAACTTACATGACAGCCACTAACAAGGGATGGAAGTAGGTCAGAAAAAAGATGACTCTCCTTTTAGATTTGAATTCCCTTTGGGAAATTCTGTCAACCTCCTGAACCTGCCTATGCCCCTAAGCGTTCCCCAACCCAGTTAACCTAGTCCACTCGAGAGACGTATATACTCAGTTATACTGCACCTTTCCTAATTAATTCAATTAACATCTTGCAGTTGTTTGCATTGTCCCCAACAGAGGTTGGTACTTTAATAAATTTGGGTCCCAGAGACTCTTGCGAATTCTTCCATGACCCTGGAATGCTTTCAAGGTTGGTTCCATCGCACCAACGCTGCAGTCTATTAAAGCATTTGAAATTGAATGCAACATAGTCTAATCAAATATTGTTTCTACTTCTAATACAATATAATACCCATTTCTTATAAAAATAAATAAAACTCATATAAAAACAAATAAAATCTGGCTGCTTTATTAATGGCATGACATTAACAAAAACCAACTAAATATCTTATGTTCAGTAATTTTGGTTTATTTTGTTGAGTAATTTCTTGCAGTACTGCTGGTCAAGTAAGGAAGAGCTTAACAATTAAGGCCCATGCGGATGGGAATGGCTATTTCATCTCTTTGAGTAAGGATACAAAACATATTAGGATAATATAGTGCATTTGTTACTTTTAATGTGCTTTACCAGCTCTTTGCAAATATTTTCATTAGATGGTAAGTATTTTTACAAAAATTCAATTGTCTATTCGAGTTTCTTGAGAAAAATGTGCTCTCAAAGAGAAAATTTGAAAAGTTCACTGCTGAAGTCAGTTCATTATAAGATTAGATATTGAACCCGAGGGTTCTGAGCCCTGGGGTTTTTTGGCTGGAATCAGAAATCCTGAGGTTTCTGATTCCTGTATTTGGGGTGCAGGGTTGTTTTGGGTTGGTTTGCTGAAACCTGTGTTTGCAATGCAGGGTTGGGTTGGATTGTGTTTGTTTAAGCTATTTTTTATAACAGTCTTTTTAGGATGTTTTTTTTTCTAGATCCAATTTTTTTACTTGATAATCGTTTGTAGAAGTGCATATCAATATTTTAACCAATTATGTGGATCAACTATTTCAATAATAGTTAAATATGGATGTGTAGTTTGTACAAGTATATTAATATCTAATTCACTTCATTCATTATAATGTAAAATTAAATAATATTAGCAAGGACACATAATTTAAATAATTAATACTCTATTTTACAAAATATTCAGAAAACTATTTTAGAAAGTAAAAAATTTGAAGCCTATTTAATAAATTAGAGAATCTAAAATTCTATTTTATAAAGTATTCAAAACTTATTTTTGAAACTCTATTTTTGAGATTAAAAAAAAATAGAAGTATTCATAAACCTATTTTTGGAACTCTATTTTACAAATTAAAATATTAGAGGTTTATTTAAGAAATTATGGAATTTAAATAAAATTGTTCACTGTATTTTAAAATATATTTCAAGGATAAATGAGTTATAGAATTCGAATTCTCCTTTCCAACATGAATTGGACTAAGTAGGATCCGATAGGATGCAATTTTTAGAAATTAAAATATTAGAAACTATAATTTGCACAATATTTTGAAACCTATTTCAAACATATAATGGATTAAAAAAATTTGTTAGTAACCATTTTTGTTTAATTTTAACCTTTTAAAAAATTGACTAGGTGGTTGGGTTGGGGTGGTTGGTTGTCGAGGTGGTCGTCGATGGTGATTGCATAGGGGTTAGGTCGCCGTAGGTGGTTGTTGGGTGGGTGGGTCGTTGGAGTGGTCATCAGGGTGGTCATTTGGTGGTTATGACAGTAGTTGTCAAGTGCTCGAGTCGCTGGAGTCGTTGCTAGAGTGGTCAATATGATGGTCGGGTTGTTGGGTGGTCACTAAAGTGGTCGTCAACAATGGTTTTGGGTGGTTGGGTTGTCAGGTTGGGGTAATCGTCGAAGTAGTCATCGGGGTGATCAGATTGCTAGGGTGGTCGGGTCATTGAAGTGGTCACTACGTGGTCATCGACAGTGGTTGCTAGGTGGTCAAATTTTTAGGGTGGTTGTCAACTATGGTTGTCAGGTCGTCGGAGTGGTCGTCAACTATGGTTATGGGTTGTTTAGTAGTCGAAGTGGTTGTCAGATGGTCGTTGCCGATGGTTCGAACAAGTTGGGTTGCGGCATCAAAGTATCAAGTCGTTGGGGTGGTCGAGTCGCAGGGGCAATCGTTAAATTAATCTATAGAGTTTTCATCGTAGTTATCGATGGAGGTAATCGTTGCGGTGGTCGAGTCTTGGTAGTGATCAGGCAGTCGTCGGAGTTGTCATCAAAGTTAGTCGGGTTGCTGGTGACTGTGATCGGTCAGAATTGTCATCGACAGTGTTTTAAAAAATCCATTCGGGCGCACGCCTAGGCGCAAGGCCGACCTTAAGCGCCTTGCCTCGAAGAGGCGAGGTGCATGTAGGAAGGCGCGCGACATGAAGCCCAAGAGGCGCACCAGGCGCACGCCTCTAGGGCTTCTTCAATTTATTTTAATTTTTTTTCAGTTTTAAAAGTAAAACTTACCGTTTTACTTATTTTAAATATATTTAGTGAAAAAAGATTGATATTTACGGCTTTTGATCTCGTATTGTTTATTAGTGTTGTATTGTTTCATGTTTTTTAATGGAGTATTGACTCTATGTTCAAACACTAATACTTGAATCTTATTTCTTTTACCTTTTCTTTTCATGGATTTTTTCTTATTGTGTATGTATATATATATATTTTATATTTTTTTATATATAGTGCGCCTTAGAAAAAAAAGCCCGCGCCTTGTGCCTAGGCTCCAGAGGGCTATTGAATCTTAGTGTGCCTTGAGCCTTTAAAAACACTGGTCATCAAAGTTGGTCGGGTCGTCAGAATTGTCATTGGAGTTGGTCGGGTCGCCGGCGTGATTATCGAAGTTGTCATTGGAGTTGGTCGGGTCGCCGGTGTAATCGTCGGAGTTGTCCTTATTGGTGGTCCTTAGAGTTTTCATCGAAGTTGGTCGGGTCACTGGAGTAGTCGTCGGAGTTGTCGTTGTCGGTAGTCAGTGGGTTATCGTCTGAGTTGTCATCGGAGTTGTTGTTGAAGTGGTCGTCGAAAATGAAAAACGACAAATGGAAGTGGAAGACAAGGTACAAAACTCATAGGGTTGTATTGTAGTAACACATGGGGTTGTGTTTCTAAACCAAGAGTTTTGAACCCCTTGTACCAAACATGTCGAAACCACCCCAACCCAAAACCATGGACCAAACACCCTCAAAATGTCTTGCTTGCTCTAAGCTGAATACTGTGTGTGAGTGGGTGCCTTTTTTTTATTGCCCTTCGTTTGTTACTTCCTCTATTATATGTGGAATGAGGGTTGTTGGAATTTGCAATTTCATGCATCTTTGGCAGTTGGAAGGTTGGACAAAGCAAATCATGACTCTACTGATTAGACCTTATTAAGTAATCATTCAATTTTTTTTTAGATCTATTTTTCTTGATCAACTCATTTGCTGTCATTGTTCCTGTGAATAACTTACCATGAGCTGAATTTATGTTCTTCCCTTTTCTACAGATGTTGTTAATAACACGCAAAATACCAAGGAATTCTTGAGTGTTCCCTTCACATCCGGCGAATTTTCTGTGATGAAGACAGCGTGCAGTGTATGAATTGAATATCTCTAATTTTTCTTTTAGGTCATTAGAATATCGTTTATCTTCTTCCCTTTTTTTTGGTTCGTGAATATCTGATATGAGATATGTATTTAGGTGAAGAAGCATCATTTTTGAGCTAGTTAAGCAGAGTTGACACCTAATAGATGATCTTGTCATAAAACAAAAACAACAAAAAAGAAAAAAAGAGAACAGGGAATAGAAGCCTAGTGGATAGAACGAGCTATAAATTATATGCTTTTGGAAGGCATAGCTATAAACTATTAAATATCAAATGAATTGCCGGCCCAAATATTAGGGTTTAGCAGTTGTCCTGTAGGATTAGTTGGAGTGCTCGTAAGTTTGTTTGATTGCCATGGTTATAATACAGTTGGCAAGTAGGCACTTTTTAGGAGGTATGGCAACGTCACTCCTCTTGGCAGCATCCAATAATTCGGCTTCTTTTTTACTGTGGTACTCGGGAACAAAGTTCAATTCATAGCATTCCTTGGGCTCCTATGATGAAAATTATAAGCCTCAAGAACTTTAGCCCAATTCTTCTTTTTTGAAACAAAAAGGTAACAAGAGAATTTCATTGATATAATGAAAAGAGGCTAATGCTCAAAATCAGTGTTATTGAGGCGCACACAGGCGCTCGCCCGAGGCGCAAGGCGAGGCGACTTGAAGGGATGGCGCCTCGACTTGGCGGCGAAGGCGGGCCGCTCAACGAGCGCGCGCCTTGATGCGCTGGCGCTGCGCCTCGTCGTCGCATCTCGATGTTGCGGCGATCGCTGCGTATTGAAGGCGTTTCAACCTTTTTTTTTTTTTTTAACTTAACTTCATATACACGAAACCCTAAATGCCACCTCCCACACATAAGCCCATAAACTCCATGCACCATGCATTTGACGCCAGTAGGTTTTTTTTTTTGAATGAAACAAAGAAATAGCCACGACAACTTCTCTTCTCCTCTATCTATCGATCAACAAGTCTCCGACTCTCCATCTCCCATTAGTTTCTTCTTCTTCATCGACCAAGTCTGAATATCGATCAACTTCTTCTTCTTCATCTCCCATTTGTTGCTCTTCCAGTATTCCTCCTATCGATCAAGTCTCCAATAGGTGTTGGTGCTGCTGGACGTTGGCTCTTGCTCTTCAAGTTCAAACTTCTTCATCGATTGCTCTTCTTCTTTCATCTGTTCTTTTCTTCATCAATTGCTTCTGCTGGTTGCTTGCTGTTGCTTCTCCTCCTTCACTCCATTGTTTTGGCATTGGTTGGTATCTTGGTTCATTGGTTGCTCCTGATTTTTCTTCTTTCTTTTTCTGTACTTTTCTTTTCTTAATCGATTGCTTTTTTTTTTTCTTCTTTCTTCTTCTGTTCTTTTCTTTTCTTCATCGATTGATTTTGCTGGTGGCTCTTGCTCTTCAAACTTCTTCATCGATTGCATTGGTTGGTTGCTGCTGCTCCTGATTTTCCTTCTTTCTTCTTCATTGATCATTGATTGCTGGTTGCTGCTTGCTAGTTGCTAGCTACTGCTTGGTGCTTCATAGTTCATAGTTCATTGGTTGTTTCTTCTCCATAGGGTAAGCAGAACATGGTCACTTCCTCACTAAGTCATTCATTCTTCTTCTTCTATTCAACTTTAGCCTTGATTTGAACTAAATTCTTCTTCTTTAATTATCCTTCTTCTAAATTCTAATAGGAATCAATCAATATGGGAGATGTTGAGACAAAAGAAAGCATCCCACTTGGAAATATGTTGTTTTGGAGGATGAGAAAGACACAAATTCTTGCAAATGTACATTTTGTGGAAAAATCACAAAAGGTGGAATTTGTCGAGCAACTCATCATTTAGTTGGTGGGAATCGAAATGTCAAAGCATGTTTAAAGTGCCCAACTAGTGTAAGAGAGGAATTGAAAGATTACCAAACAAAAACAAAAGCAAAGCGAGAAGAAAGTAATGCACTAACAAATTTTGAGGATTATGATTTGAATGAAATTGATGAAGAGGAAGCCATGAGTTCAAGTCATGGAACATCTAGAAAGCGAGCTCTTGGTAGTGGAGAAGGATCGAGTGGAAGTCGATCACAATTGAACTTGAAGCCACCACGACAAAGGGAGCCATGGATAAATTTGTTTATCCCGATCCGACCAAAGTTGTTGATGATAGGAATAGAATGAAGAAGTTGAAGCAATCTAGCATTACGAGAAAAATATAACAAGGAGGAAGGGGATACTACGATTCAATTCATCATGCGTTGGATTTATCAAGCGGTATCCCGTTAAACACCATTCGCTTAAGAAGTTTTCATGTAATGTTAGAAGCGGTTGGTCAATTTGGTCCTTGGTTTGAAGCCTCCTTCTTATCATGAGGCTAGAGTTACATGTTTGAAAAAGGAAGTAGAATTTACAAAAACAATAGTTAGTAATCATGAGGTTGAATGGAAAAAAATGGATGTTCGTTGATGTCGGATGGGTGGGCCAGATAGAAGAGATAGAACTTTAATAAACTTTTTAGTTCATTCTGCATGGGCCGAACATTATTTTTGGAATCCATTGATGCATCTTCATGCATCAAAACGAGTGAAAAAGTATTTGAACTCTTGGATGGAATGGTAGAGAAGATTGGAGAAGAAAATGTCATCCAAGTTGTTCTTGATAATGCCTCAAATTATGTCCTAGTGGTAAATATTTAGAAGCTTAACGGCCACATTTATATTGGACACCATGTGTTTGCTCATTGTTTAGATTTGATGTTAGAAGATATTGGAAAGATGGATCAAATCAAAAGGTGTATTAAAAGGCCGTGGCACTTAGTGGTTTTATTTATAACCACTTGTATGTGCTAAACATGATGAGAGAATTCACCAATCAACATGAGTTGGTAAGACCACGCCGTCACTCGATTTGCAACATCATTCTTGACACTATCGAGTATTCATAAAAATAAAGCGAATTTGAGAAAGATGTTCATCTCTACGAGAAATGGACAACTTCTAAATGGGCAAAGGATCTAAAGGGTAAGAGAGCGGTGACACTATCTTGATGCCATCGTTTTGGAACTCGATTGTCTATAACGTTAAAGGCATCGGGGCCACTAGTTCGTGTTCTTAGATTGGTTGATGGTGACAAACCAGCTATGGGGTACATATATGAGGCTATGGATCGAGCCAAGGAGGCTATCAAGAGCGGGTTTAATGATAATGAAGCAAAATATAAACCTATTTGGGATATCATTGATGAAGATGGGATTGCCAACTTCATCGACCTTTACATGCAAATTGGTTATTATTTAAATCCATCTCTTTTTATGATCACAAAGATAGAATTATTCAAGATGTAGAAGTTATGAGTGGTCTACTTCAAGTTGTGCAACGACTAATACCATCAAAGAATGACCAAAACCGATGCATGGTGGAATTGGAGTTGTATTCAGAAGCTAAAGGCATGTTTGGCATCGATTTAGCTATCAACACGAGGAAAATTAAGACGCCAGGTAATATTATTCTTTAAATGTTTGGGTTTTAAACTAAAGTTATTCCAAGAGTTAATCCTAAACCATTTTAAACATGTGACAATGTGAACAGCATCATGGTGGGCTCTTTATGGGGGTAGTACTCCAATTCTACAAAGGTTGGCCATGAGAGTTCTAAATCTCACATGTAGTGCTTCTGGTTGTGAACGCAATTGGAGTGTTTTTGAACACGTGAGTGGTTAATTTGTCTTCTACCTTTTAATTTAATATTTAAACATTACTTTTTAACTCTATATTCATTATTAATTTTGTAGATTCATTCGAAGAAAAGAAACAGGTTAGAGCAAAAGCGTTTAAATGATTTGGTTTATATAAAATACAACCAAGCACTTAAAGAACGCTTCGATTTGAAGGATCAACTTGATCCAATTTCTCTTAATCATATTGATGATAGTAATGAATGGTTGGTTGGAATGCTTGAAGAAGAAGATAATGAACTTGAAGCTGATAATGAGTTGGTTTTTGATGATGACGACCTCACATGGGGTGATGTGGCAGATGCTAGTGGTGTTAGAGAACCTCTAAAGTACACTAGGTCTAAAGGGAAGTCAATCATTTGCACTTCATCTTCTAGAATTCGAACACCAACACCTACTATACAAAGTGTTAGTGATGAAGATGATGACAATGAAGAGGAATTGGATCTTGAAGAGGAGAATGATCAAGGAGTAGCAGGAGATGACGAGTTAGATTTAGATGGGGAGGAAAATTATGATTATGACATTTGATTGATATTTTAGACTTTTAAATTTAGAGTTTTATACTAGTTTTTCCTTTATTGTTGGTTCATTAATTCATTATTTCATAATTTTCATTCTTGATGACTTTAGACATTTGATTGATATATTAAGTTTTTAAGGTTTTTTCATTTTATATGATATTTACTATACAATTAATGGTGTATATATTATTTATTTATATATTTAATTATTGCGCCTCGCATCACTCGGGCCACGCCTTTTTGTCGCCTCTCACCTTCGGGCTATCACAGGGCTTGTCGCCCTGAGGTGCGCCTTGCGCTTTGAAAACACTGCTCAAAATACATGCTCCAATGGAGATAAGAAAAAGAAAACAAGACATAGAGAATCACAACAAATCAAAACTGCAACACACAACCAAACGACCAATGGAAATAAAAAAGTGCATACAAGACAGAGAATCACAACAACACAACACTGCGACACGCAAACGCACGAACAAACGACCGAGGAAGCACTAAAACCCCAAAACCCCACAACCCCTCCAAAAGAGGCCCCAACACCTCCACCAGAAAACCCAAACTTCAGAGCTCTTCGAAATTGCTCATCAGAAAACAATCATTAATCTTCAACAGGCGCCATTTACAATAACAATACCGTGACCAATACTTTAGCTTCCTCCCACGAATAACAAACCCTTGTTTTACCAAAAACTTCACCGAGAATCCAACTAAACCCCTCGATTTCCAAAATGGAAAAATACTTCTTCCAACTATCCTCATCACTTTGCAGCTTGAAAGAGGACAACCTCAGAAACAACTTTTTATAGGAACTTCTTTATACGAACCCTCTTTGAACCATTTCCTACGAAAGGAAAATTTTCAATTTGATAGTACAGGAGACCCCCTTGCAAGGATTTCCATAAAATGCAATCCGCTCGCCTTAATTAAAGCATCAAACTGAGACAAACTAACGGGGCAATTTGAAGATCCATCCTTGACATTGCTTCCAGAGGGAGAGACACAGACAGTAGAATCAAACAACTTAGAAAGATTAATAACTGGGGAAAGATTACCCGAAAAATTCTGGCCAACCCTCTTTATCGAGCTCAATTCCGGACTACTGAGACTCACCTCCGAAAGAGCAGCAGAGTCTTGCCCAAAAACTGGAGAGAACAAGCAACTCCCTTTATCCTGATCAGAAGTCTGGAAAGAGACCTTAACAAAAGAAATCTCCTTAGGTCCCAACTGCCACTTCTCAACTACGCCAGCCGTAACTCTTGGGGGACAACAAGGACTGACTTTCGACCCCGACTTTACCGGAGCTACTGGAATGCGAAACTCCAAACTCTCATCTGGTTGCTCGAAGAACTCCCTGACTGAAGACCCCTTCTCCACCTCCATTTCCTTGCTTGATCTTCTTACGTAAACCTTGTCCCAAAACCTGTCTCTTTCCACCTTTACAGGTTGCGGTAAAGGGGAAGAAAACGATGCCTTCTCGGCCTCCAACTGACCCTTCGAAACCGATTCGTCCCGCAACGTCCCAGAGACTGCATTCAAACCAGCCCCCGAATCAGGACAGACCCCTGCCCCATCACCCACTTTCCCACCTAAAGCCTCTCCCAAGCTATCATCCTCCTCCACCACACCCAGATTATCAGCCATAAGAAACTCCTTATAAGGCAAACCATCTGCCCCTTCATCCACAACCAACTCATGATCCACCCACCCTAAACGCTCATCTTTCATGACCTGCCTCACTCTTGCCACATCCAAAGGATTGAGCAAATCCTTAAAGACTAGTGGTTGTGACAATAAATGGAGGATCCAAGGCTTCCACATCACCAAAACTCACCTCACTTCCCCACCAATGGATCTTTAATAAGAATGAAAGTTTGGAAGAAACCCACATAAATTTTTAGCCACTTTCAACTTGGCCACTTGAATATCAATCAAGTTCAGAGTGTCCGACGCAATAATCTCCAACCCCCCCAAACAATTCTCAATTGCTTCAAACACTTGCCTCTTCCAAAGCCTAAGAGGAGGATTTCTAATGGCTATCCATCCACCATAGCTCCCAATAAATTCAGGCAAATTATGCATTTCATGATTCCATTTTTCGAGCTTCAAATGGACGCCCCCTACAATCTGCCATTTTCCACAAAGCGGTGCCAAACCCTCATCAAAATCATCCTCGAAGGCCAGAATAGCCTTATCTACCTGGAACGGATTCAACCTCACTTGTTTCTTGAAGAAAGCTTCCAAACTCCTTTTCACCACACCCCAGTCAAGATGTGCAAATAACTTGGAGACCACCCACAACTCTGATAAATTTAAATCCACCACATCCTCCCCCTTCCTAACCCAATAGCTAGCAACACCACCACAACACACTCTAGAATGCCGAACATCAATGACATTTCTGTCCAAACCAACCTCATCAGCCACTTCAATGCTGCCAGGAACTTCAGAAAACTCCAGCCCTACCTGACCGTCCACCAGCTTCAAAAAATCCTCTAACAAACCCTTGAACACCCTCCAACCCATCCCGAAGCTCCCCAACGGCACTCTGAAAGAGCTTATTCCCCCCGAAGGTGGCCAAAGACAACAATCAGCAAACCAACCATCGACCCTTCTTACCTTAAACAAACCCAGCGTAGCTTTTTCATCTTTAAACTTCTTTCGTTTAAAAGGAAGACTGAAATCCCGACCCAACGTACCAAAATGAACCGCAAACCATCGAACGTGGTCGATGGAGCAAAATGAAGTCTCCCTCCGAGCACAATCTTCAATTACCACCCTCGACCCATCCAAAAATACCCAAAAGACATTACCTTCCACACAACAACTGAGTTGCCTCATGCCGAACCTTCCACAACGGACAAAAACAAGGACGGGCTTGAAGCAATGAAGCTCTGGAAGTCGAAACTTCAAGCAAGAACCCTCTGGAAGTCGAAACTTCAGGCAAGAAGGAGGGGTTCAACGACAAAAAGGGACCGAAAGAGACCAACGACGAGGGTGGGATGAGCTTTAATGGGAGGGGAAAGAAGCGAAAACAAACCCAGTGAGAAGGAGGCAAAAGAAGACGTCGAAGGAGAAGGGCGAAAAAAGGAAGCAAGAGAAAATGCCGAACAGGAACGAAGAACGAAGTTCAGGGCGCCGGAGAGGGGGTCGGCCACCACTGAAAGTCGAAGGCGAGAAAGCGCACTCGAAAAACGAGCAAACTAACTGTAGGGAAAAAAACGGAGATACCGACGAGGAAGTGGAGGGGACAAACGGAGGTAAAATGGTGCCGGCGAGGGGGCTAAGGAGTGAACGCAAGCGACAGGATTGGGCGGTAGGGTTGGGAGAGGGGAGGAGAGAGAAGAGAGAATCGGGTCAATGGAATTTGTATTCTTCCCAGATTTCAATTTTTTTTTTTAGCCCGATTCTTCTATTGTTAAGACAACAGTTTTCTCGTGTTTCTGTTCTCCTCTACGAGGCCTATATCTCAAACCTTAAAAAGATAATTAATTCTATTACATTTATTGTGTTTTTAACCCTAATAGATTCAAAATTTTCTGCTTTTAATCTTTGAACTATTTTGCTTTTGTTAAATATTTTATTGCATTTAATACAAATCTTAGGTAGCATCACACATAGTTATGTTGAAAGATAATTATATGGGTTCTAACGCGAATCCAGAAATAGGCAATTTAAGATTTTATTGAATCCAATTGAACTCTAACGACAAATACTTCAAGAAAATCAAAGTTTAGGGACTAAAAATAGAACATTTGAATCTATTAAGGACCAAAATGAGGTATACATAGCATAATTAAACTCCTGTTATCCTTGCCTTGTTCATCGAAATGCTAGCAGATTTGAGTGTTACATGTCTCTTATATGTTAGATATTTGCTTCCTTCTGTTCTAATCCATCATTTTGGTGTATTCATTTGATAACTTATTTCTGTTTTATTCTTTTGTCGTCCTCTTAGTTTGCTCTGCCTCACATTCTTGGTTGGGATCGGCTGACAAAACCTAATCTTGGCATGGGAAAGATTCTTCAACCAAATAAGGTGGATCGTGAAGCATTGAGTTTAGAGTGGGAAAGGTGAGTGTTCATAGAAGATGTTGTAACCTCCATGAAGCTGATGGTTCAAAAGTGAGCTATTTACTTTTTTTTTTTTTGGTAATCTTTTGTCTGCTCCTACTATCATAGGTGATGGATGTGTTCTTAGAATCTCTCTTTTGAATCAGAAACACTAGTTGGTGTCGGATATACTATTAATTGTTGATCTAGGTATCTGAAAAGCAGTGGTTTATTTGGAGGGAACTTTCTATCTCCAAGAATGAAATTATAATGTACACAAAGGATTATTTATACTTCAATGTGTTTGAGATGATTTTTAGAAGGGTAAAAATTGTTTTAGCCTATTAAAAGTACATTTCAAAATGTTTTTGGCCTATTTTCTTCACACGAAAAAGTAGGACGTCACTAAGGTTTCATTTGATAACTATTTGGTTTTTGAAAATTATGTTTGTTTTCTCATAGTTTCATCTTTCTCATTTCTCTACAATGAGTTGGAATCGTTTTCATATTTCCAAAGGGGCTTTCAAATCTCCCTCTTTATTATCTATTCTCAATGCCTAACAAAATTGTTTTAATTTTGGAAAGAATTTATTGGAAATTCCTATGGTTAGGCAACAAAGATAAGGATAGCATCCATCTTCTCAAATGGGATATAGTGAAACATCCCATACGAGAAAGTGGTCTATCACTATAACAAAGAACAAAGCTCTTCTTGCAAAATGAATTTAAATTACGAAGAGGATGTCCTATGGAGGAAGGTCGTTGTGGCCAAGCATGGGATGACTTCGGCCTTAAACTATCTGTGCTACATGTAAGTCTATTGTAAGTTGAGTTTTCAATAGGAACTTCAAAGATGGACTTAGAAAAGATAAGGACTCGTTTGATAACCATTTGGTTTTTTATTTTTGAAAATTGTGTTTGTTCTCACAAGTTCTTTGCAATGTTTTCTTTTTTTTTTTATCTTCTCCACGATAATTTCATCTTTTTTAAGAAAATATTTGAGTTTCTAGCTAAATTTCAAAAATAAAAACAAGTTTTTGAAAATTAGGGTCTCATTTGATAACCATTTAGTTTTTGAAAATTAAGCCTAAAAATATTACTGCCACTCATGAATTTCTGTGTTTCTTATCTACTTTGTACCTATGTTTTTAAGAACCAAGCAAAAGTTTTGAAAATTAAAAAAAGTAGTTTTCAAAAACTTGTTTTTGTTTTTTAAATTTAAACTTAAATGGTACTTTAAGAAAGATGAAAACTATTGTAGAGAAAATGAAGAAAGATTGTGGAAAAACAAGCAAAATTTTCAAAAACCAAAAATAAAAAAAATAAATGGTTATCAAACGGGGTCGTAATTTTCAAAAACTTGTTTTTGTTTTTGAAATTTGGCTAGAAACTTAAATGGTACCTTAAGAAAGATGAAAACAATTGTAGAGAAGATGGAGAAAGATTGTGGAAAAACAAGAAAAATTTTCAAAAATAAAAATAAAAAACTAAATGGTTATCAAACGAGGTCATAATTTTCAAAAACTTGTTTTTGTTTTTGAAATTTGGGTAGAAACTTAAATGGTACCTTAAGAAAAATGAAAATCATTGTAGAAAAGATGAAGAGAAATTGTGAAAAAAACAAGCATAATTTTCAAAAACTAAAAATTAAAACTTAAGGTCCCGTTTAATAACCATTTGATTTTTGGTTTTTAGTTTTTGAAAATTGTTCTTTTTCCCCTACCATGCTTCCATCTTCTCTATAGTTGGTTCCATCTTTCGTAAGAAAACACTTGAATTCTTAACCAAATTCTAAAAATAAAAACTACTTTTTGAAAACTACTTTTTTAGTTTTCAAGACTTTGCTTGGTTTGTGAAAACACATGTTAAAAGTAGATAAGGAAACATGAAACACCATAGGTGGGAGTAGTATCTATAGGCTAAATTTTCAAAAACCAAAAATTAAAAGTCAAATGGTTATCAAACGGGGCCTAAATGGTTGGGACCTAGATTTTTTAGTTTTCAAAACTTGGCTTAGTTTTTGAAAACATATGCCAAAAGTAGATAAGAAAACATGAAAGCTCATAGATAAAAGTAGTATTTATAGGCTTAATTTTTAAAAAATAAAAATAAAAAAAAAAAAACAAAAAATTATCAAATGGAGCCTAAGAAACTTTCACCCATATCTAGCTTTCCTTTCGAGCTCACAAAGAAGACCCACTTGATGCATTTAGTATTTATCTCAACTTTATGGAATGAGAGGGGAGGATCCAATGACTTATGATTATTATTATTATTATTATTTGACTATATCTTGGTGTAAAAATAAGGTTTTTTTTATTAGTATTGCAAATTTCAAACTTATTATAAAAATATTGTATTTTTCAAACTATTTATAATAATATTGTAGTTGTAATGTGTTGGCAATGATCGTCTCTTGAGACGACCATCTAATGCATCATGCATGGAATATGGTTGTAAGAGACGACTATGTTGCTATTTGTTACAATTTTTTTTTTAAAAAAATCAAAGGTGGGAGTCTCTTCAAGAGACGACCATCTCCAAATTTTAAATAATACCACTTCTTGGTACATTGGTTACCAGATTTCTTAAGATGTCAAAGTTTATGGGTTCAAGTATCACAAAATGTTCATTTTTTTAACTTTTTCTTATTTTTTCCTACACCTTTTCTCTTTCTTTTTTCATTTTTTCATTATTCTTTTTTTCTCTATTTCTTTTTCCCTTTTTCTTTCTTTTCTTTCTTTTATTTAAATATTTTTAAAATTTGTAAATAAATTAAATATTGTATTGTATTTTGTTCTTTCTTTACTATGTTTTAACATTTTAAGTAAGAATATTATATTACAATTTTTCTTTTTTTAAAAAAATAAATTGATAATTTTTCTTATTGCTTCAATAAGATTCGGAGAGAAAAAGATTTTCATTTAGTCATTCTGAGTTAATTTTAAATAAAATTATCACGATATTTTAAATTATCATGTAATATAATATTCAATTTACTTAAAATGTTAAAAAATGAAAACAAATATCACGTTAGTTTAAATTATCATGTAATATAATATTCAATTTACTTAAAATGTTAAAAAATGATTAAAAAAAAATTATAATATAATATTCAATTTATTAACTGATATTGTTAGAAGTATTTATACTGATTAACTTGTATCAGTTATTTTGTTCTTTATTGGGTTATTATAAATACCCATGTTGTATCACAGAAATATAATGAGAAAGACTATTCTTTCACAAAGTTTAAGTGAAAGATTTCACAATTTACTTACAGATATTAATGAAATTGAAAATATCTTATTTGATTTAAATAAAATAAAGAAAAAATAAAGAAAAAATAATAGAAAAATGAAAAAGCCGAAGGAAAATAAGAAAGAAAAAGGCGAAGAGAAAAAAAGGAAGAAAAAGTAGAAAAAAAATTATGTTTTGTAGTGCTTGAACCTATGCACTTTAATTTCTTATAATATCTGGTGACCAATATGCCAAAAACTAGTATTGTTTAAAAGTTGGAGATCGGAGATGACCATCTACGATTTTTGAAAAATTTTGTAACAGATGGCAACATGGTCGACGATCTTCCACGCATTAGATTGTCGTCTCATGAAGACACGACCATTGCTTGTTGTCTCGGACGATGATCAGAATGTTGTTATGTCGTGGAAATCCACTGCCTTGAAAGCAATTTCGGCACGACCATGGTGCTAAATCGCTACAGCCGGTTGCTCCCCAAGGTTAACACAACACCCTATCGTGGCGTGCACTCGCCAATCAAGGGTTGGAATCAAGACGAAGAAGAACAAAGCAAAGCTTGGGAATATCGGAAATCGTTGTCTCTCCTTCAGATCTGGAGGAGACTAAAAGGAGAGGAAGAAGCTTTTCAGATCTGGATCTGGATCTGGATCTAGAATAAAAACGTTTTTAACACAAAACGTTTTTTTCTTTCATTTTTTCCTTAATTAAGGCAATTGATACAATTAAAGTAAAATAAAAATGGAAGAAATTAAAAAAAACATTTTCTTTTTGTTGCGCAAGCGCATTTGAACCCGAACCCACCCGCCCGCCCGCCCGTCCGACCGAACGAACGGCGGCGACGGCACGCGTGTGGGGAGATGTTTTGTTACCACTACATCCACTTTTTACCAACTTCCATGTGAGCCAATGTATAAAACCCATTCTCACTTCCACAATCTTTCCAATGTGGGACAAACACTCCCCACTCCCATTCTTCATGTGAGTTTTGGGCCTTGGGCCCAAGTCATTCTCCACAATCCCCCACGAATGACTTGCAAAAGAAAAGAGAAGAAAAACATTTGATAGGTAAAGAAAAGAAATTCCCAAGCTAAGAAAGGAGAGTAAACTTAAGCATCAATATCTTTCGATTTGAATTGATACATAGTGAAGTCGGACAACAACTTAATAAAATAGAGTGAGTAACCTCTTGAACTCTCAATTATTATGGTTGAGACCCCCACAACACGTTTAGTCCTTGTGTTTTGTCTTGATTCCGCGATGATTTAACATTTCATGTGCTCTTTTATGGCTAAGCACATAGAACCTTGGGTCATCGTGAAAGCTCTAGAAAGAGACCATTAAACTCTTTCATAGAAGGCAACCACACATTCACAATCACGTTAATTGCTTCATCAAGTCACAAAGACAAACCACTCCATTTGAGCTATGAAAGACTTTATAGTTGTCCATCAAGTCCATGTTTGGACCACCCAAATAACTGGGCTATGGAAACCTTACATTTCTCCATCAAGTCCTTATATGGACCACCCAAATAACTGGGCTATGGAAATTTTACATTTTTCCATCAGTCCTTATATGGACCACCCAAATAATCACTATGGAATCAGTTCAACATTTTCAAACCCATACATGTTGAAGACTCTAGAATTACTCTTCTTGTCAGTCCTTTGGTGAGAGGATCTGCTAAATTTCTCTAAGATCTTACGAATTCCAAGGAGATAATTCCATTTTTTAACATTTCTTTCACAACTCCATGCCTTAGGCGTATATGCCTTCTTTTGTCATTATACACACTATTTTTTGCAATTCCTATGGCAGCTTGTGAATCACAATGTAAAGATACAGGTACAGACGCCCCCCACAATGGTACGTCTCCAAGTAGGCTTCTTAACCATTCTGCCTCTTGTCCTGCTAGCTCCAGTGCTATAAATTCTGATTCCATGGTGGATCGTGCTATACACGTTTGCTTCGATGATTTCCATGAAATTGCTCCTCCTCCTAGAAGAAAAACATAACCGCTAGTGGAGCTCACCTCGTCATTATCTGTTACCCAGTTAGCATCACAGTATCCTTCTAATACTGCAGGAAACTTACTGAAGTTCAAACAAAGGTCTATTGTACCTTTGAGATATCTTAACAACCGAAGAAGAAGAGCAAAATGATGATCGTTATTAGGATTATGGGTATATCTACTCAATCTACTAACAACATATGCAATATCGGGCCTAGTATAATTCATCAAGAACATTACACTACCTATAATTTTTGCATATTGATTTGAAACACTATCACCTTTATTTTTCTTAAGATTAGTACTAGCATCATAAGGCGTCCCTTCTTTGGAACATCATCAAGCATTCAAATTTCCTTAACAATTT
The DNA here is from genome assembly GCA_036507285.1 of Trichosanthes cucumerina. Classification (NCBI taxonomy): domain Eukaryota; kingdom Viridiplantae; phylum Streptophyta; class Magnoliopsida; order Cucurbitales; family Cucurbitaceae; genus Trichosanthes; species Trichosanthes cucumerina. Next base: position 58,055,315 of record CM071844.1, read on the forward strand.
TTCAATATAATGTGATTGACATAATGAAAATCCATTTTCGGTTTTTCTTATTTTAACACCAAGTATCACATCTGCTTCACCTAGGTCTTTCATCTCGAATTGAGAAGATAAGAAAGACTTGGTATTTTTAATCACATCTAGGTTTGTACCAAAAATTAACATGTCATCAACATATAGACATATAATCACACAATCAACACCAAACATTTTCGAATAAACACATGTGTCAGAAGAATTTACTTTGAAACCCTCATTTACTAAAGTTTTATTAAACTTCTCATACCATTGTTTGGGTGCTTGTTTAAGACCATAAAGGGATTTTCTAAGCTTGCATACCTTGTTCTCTTGACCAGTAACTACAAATCCCTCAGGTTGTGTCATATATATTTCTTCATCTAAGTCACCATTCAAGAAAGCCGTTTTTACATCCATTTGATGTATTAACAAGTCACGAATTGCTGCAAATGCAATCATTGCCCTGATGGTAGCTATTTTAGTTACAAGAGAATAAGTATCAAAGTAATCTATACCTTGTTTTTGTGTATATCCTACAACCACTAATCTAGCCTTGAATTTTTCAATTGATCCATCAGGTCTAATTTTCTTTTTGAAAATCCATTTGCATTTAATAGGCTTATTACCTTTAGGCAAATCTACCAAGTCTCATGTTTGATTCATAAGCAAGGAATCTAATTCACTTTTAATTGCTTCTTTCCAAAACTTGGAGTCTATTGAGCATAAGGCCTCTTGGTATGATTTAGGTTCTTCATCTATTAAGAACATGCAAGCAAATTGATTGTCTATCTTATCTGAATTTTCTACTAAGAAAATAGTTAAAAATCGAGATCCAAAATTTTTATCAATTTTTTGTCTTTTACTTCTTCTAGGCTCATGCAAACTTTCAGAGTAGATGGTAATTGCATAGTTATCCGGTCATTGGTGTGATGTTGACATTCTTAGTATTAGTAGGTTCACTAGCTACTCTAATCATAGGAAAAATATTTTCAAAGAATTCAAAGATCTCTATATTCACAAATTGATTTATCATTTAAGCACATAAACCTATATGCAACACTATTATGAGCATAACCAATGAAAACACAAATCAAAGTTTTAGATCCAACCATAGGTTTCTTGAATGATGGATCGCCACTTTAGCTAAGCATCCCCACACTCTCAAGTAGCTTAGATTAGGCGAATAACCTTTCCACATTCGTATGGTGTCTTATCCAACCTTTTGTGAGGAACCCTGTTAAGAATGAAACATGCGAAAAGCACACTTCCCCCACAAATTGTCGGATAACCTGAACTTAATAACATAGCATTCATCATTTCTTTCAATGTTCTATTCTTACGTTCCGCTATGCCATTTTGTTGAGGAGAGTATGGTGCAGATGAGTTTAAAGTGTATAATTCCATTCAATTCACAAAATTCTTTAAGATATTTATCACCATATTCACCACCTCTATCGGATCTTAACCTTTTTATCTTTTTATCCAACCGATTTTCTACTTGAGCTTTAAATTTTAAAAACATACTACTTGCCTCATCTTTAGATTTTAAGAGATAAATTTTTGTATATCTAGAAAAATCATTAACGAACGATATATAATAGTTTTTACCACCTCTCTGCTTGTAGTATTTTTGAAATCACCAAATCGAGAATGAATTAGTTCAAGTAACTCATGTACTTCTAGTTGTAGACAGTTTAAAAGGTTTCTTTGTGAATTTGGCTTCTACACATACAGAGAATTTTCCAATTTCATGTGATTCTGATGCATTAATAAGGTTTAGATTCTTTAACCTTTTAACTGATGCAACATTTACATGTCCTAGTCTACCATGCCACATGTCAATAGATTCAACGATATAAGCAAAACGAGAGGTACTTTCATTCATCAATGCAACACTAACAACTGTGTTCAGAACAAATAAACCATCAGCTAGATATCCCTTACCAACAAAGTCACCATTTTTGGTGATGATAACCTTGTCAGCCTCAAACACAATTCTAAACCCAGCCTTGTTCAACAGACTTCCAGACACCAAGTTCCTACGTAGTGAAGGAACATACAAAACATCACTTAATGATAGAGTTTTTCCAGAGGTAAGTTTTAAGAGAACCTTCTCTTTTCCAAGTACTCCAGCAGTTGCAGAGTTCCCCATGAACACACATTCGCCATCAGCACAATCTTGGTAGTCATGGAACAACTCTCGATTTGAGCAAAAATGCCTTGAAGCTCTAGTGTCCAGAATCCAGTCAGACTTATTCTCAACTAAGTTGGCTTCTACGACCACAGCTGCAATAATTTCTTCTTGCTCAGCGAGGTTGGCCTGTGGAACAGGTTTTTGATCTGGCTTTCCTTTCCTCTGGTTGCACTGGTATGATTTGTGTCCAGGTTTTCCGCACACATAACAGATCAGCTTCGACTTCTCAATTTTTCCATTGGAAGCCCTAAACTCATGCCTCTTTTGTATTCTGTCTTTGGAAGTTTGTTTTCCTTTGTTCTTGAACCTGTCTTTTAAGGCAACAGAAGACTCAACAAGGTTAGCATTAACAGAGTTTAGAGATTGAGAATTCATCTTATCCTTCTGCCTATTGGCCTCTTCAGTGCGCATGTGACAGATCAGTTCTTGCAAGGTCATGTCCTTCTTTTTGTGTTTCAGGTGGTTGCGATAGTCACTCCAGGATGGAGAGAATTTTTCGAGCAGTACGTTCGCTTGAAGAATTTCACACATCTTCATGCCTTCAGTCAGTACATTAGCTACCAGATTTTCATATTCATGAACTTGCTCCATGGCTGGTTTATCATCTGTCATCTGAAACTGAAACCATTTTCCAACCACGTATTTTATTCTACCTGCATCATCTTTACCATATCTAGATTCCAGAATATCCCATATTACCTTTGCGGATTTCTGAACGACAAAGAGATCGAACAGAGAGTCAGTCATGTGATTTAGGAGATGGCCTCGGACTGTCTTGTTGTCTTTCTCGAACTTGTCATCTCCATCAGTATCTTTTTTCGATTGGGCAGAATCGATACGGACTGTTGGATCAGCCTCAGCAGCAATGATGGAACTTCCCGGATCTGCGTTCTTTGTAAATATGAAACATCCGTGATTTGTCGGACAGTAGAACATAATCGACCTCCAACTGTTCGAAGAAGATCAAGAGTTTCTTAGACCAACGCCGGTAGTTTGATCCATCAAGTGGTTCTAATTTAGACAGATCTAGCAACACCTTTCCCGATCTGATCATCGACATAGTGAAGGAAATTGCTTTCAAATTGTTGTCTCGGACGATGATCAGAATGTTGTTATGTCGTGGAAATCCACTGCCTTGAAAGCAATTTCGGCACAACCACGGTGCTAAATCGCTACAGCCGGTTGCTCCCCAAGGTTAACACAACACCCTATCGTGGCGTGCACTCGCCAATCAAGGGTTGGAATCAAGACGAAGAAGAACAAAGCAAAGCTTGGGAATATCGAAAATCGTTGTCTCTCATTTTTAACACAAAACGTTTTTTTGATTTGATTTTAATCACAATTAAAGTAAAATAAAAATGGAAGGAATTAAAGTGCATTTGAACCCGCCCGTCTGACCGGACAAACGGCGACGGCGCGCGTGTGGAGAGATGTTTTGTTACCACTACATCCACTTTTTACCAACCTCCATGTGAGCCAATGTATAAAAACCATTCTCACTTCCACAATCTTTCCAATGTGGGACAAACACTCCCCACTCCCATTCTTCATGTGAGTTTTGGGCCTTGGGCCCAAGTCATTCTCCACATTGCCAACACATTAAGACTACAATATTATTATAAATAGTTTGAAAAATACAATATTTTTATAATAAGTTTGAAATTTTGCAATATTAATAAAAAAAAAGCGGGTAAAAATATCCCCTTTTAGCAACTATTGTATGAGATTTGGTTGTTCAATCGGGAGAATCCTTTGTACTGTCTTTTAGATGCGATTTTTTTCTTCTTTTCTTTTTCTTTTTTAGTTTCATACTATGAATAAAATTATTTCTTGTAAAAAAAAATTCAAAATTTTTTATTAGATAATTAAAAGTAATTTTTAAATTATAAAGAACCTAGAAATACTTGGTGCTTCTAAGGAGAAAGCTAAATTAGTGTTTTTCCAAAAGTGCTCAAAGAAGTACTTTCACTTAAAGCATTTCTTTTAAAAATCTTTTGCAGTGCATTTGAAAAGAATAATTGTTATAGTCTCATTACATAATTTTTTTTTCTTTTTATAATAATCAAAGTCTCTCTATATATCTATCAAGATTTTTTTTTTCCAAAATATTTAATGAGGTTAAGTCAACCAGCAGGAGTTCAACCATAGCTCAACTTAATGTCTTTTGCCTATAAAATAAGTCTCTGTTCGTACTGAAAAAAAACTGTCTCTATTCATAATGCACTGTACAAAAATTAGGTTCAAATGTTATTCCTCTCATTTTTCTATCATACTCGTAAAAAATAAAATTCTTTTGTCTATAAATTTTTTATTTACCAACATAAGCATGATTCAATTACATAAATGATGTACGCTCAACCAAAAAGTTGAGCTTGTTTGGTAGACATTTTGTTTTATGTTTTTCAGATTTACTAAATTTAGTGAATACATGTTTGGTTTTCGAAAACTTTTTTCGGACTTTGTGATCCAAATAATATAAATTCTTAAAATAACATTTTTATGTTTTCATTGTATCCAGATTATGAATTTGAAGTTTTAACATGCTGAATTATAGTAAAAAAAGATAAAATCTTAATAAATATAGTATTTTAAGTTATAAACTCAACATACTTTTGTTAAATTAAAATATGTCTGATATAATATATTATAAATGATATAATATTATTTTATAAAATAAATAATTATACAAAATTTATAAAAAAAAACATGTTCATTAATAAATTAACAATGACTTACCTTCAACCTAATATTTAGTTTTGCAACCAACTAATTTGATGATTTATAAATATATTATACAACACAATTTAAATAACAATTTAAAATGGAATCAAATTTCTAAATCTGTCACCAAACACATATCTAAAAATATGGAATACAATTTCATTGAATCCGTTATTTTCAAATTTATGTTTTCATATTGTCTACCAAACATACCAAAAAAGAGAGATTATTTTCATTTGGATGTTGCACATTTAGTGGAAAAAGAAAATGATTGCAGCCATCCAACCACCATTAACAAATGGGAAAAGAGAGAAGGTAAGAGAAAAAAAAAAACAAATGGATAAAAAATAATAATTGTGATAATCGCTGCTCAATTAAGGATTGAAATATCATTATGAACAGAAATTTTGAGATTTATAATGGAAATATTCTTGAAAATTATGAAAATAAAAAAATGATAAAATTATTTCGATTTAATTAAAAAAAAAGCATTTTGTACTTCTTAAATGAGTTATAAATCTCATTATTAACATTTATATTCATATCGGTTGGTTTTTTTTAAAAAAAATATTCTTATATGTTTAGTACAATATATAAAAAATATCAATGACCATTATCAATGTTGAATCATCTGATTTATGAATATATCCATAGGTCAACTAAATTTTTAATGGCTCTAAAGATATTCTAAATTTGCACATAGTACTCTATATATACATATATAAATGGAGAGAGAGAGTCCTTCACCTAATACAAATATAAATAATCGTTTGTGCTAATTTAAACCTCAAATCAAGTTGTACAACAAATGTGGGATATGAAGATTTAAACAAGAGGAATAAAGTTAATTACTGTCGAACTATACTCACTTTGTCAAAAAAATCCTTCGTCCTGATACAAATAACAGTCTGTATGTTAATTTGAACCTCAAGTCAAATGGATAACTTTATCATAATCTGAACTTCCAAGTCAAATAGATAATTGTAGAACAAGAATTTTTCTTTGGATATTCTCCATCAGTTAATGGCTGAGCAGTATGGCTTAGACTCAACCCACTATTTTGTTGATTTTTTTAAAAGATATTAGCCACACCTACAAGTAAACTTCTTTATCCAATTACCAAATATGGCTCCAAAAATAATAATAACTTAAAAGAGATTGTTTCTTCTATAGTATGACCTGCAATGTACAATCTGTACTGAAAAAGACAGCTCCAAAAAACACCAAAACAAATAGTCAAATACAAGCTTATCACAAATCAATTTGGATTTTATATATAAAATATATTATGAATTCATAGATTACATGTCTGGCCTTGTTAGGGTCTATTATGCCAGGTTGGTCCCAATGTGCTCAAAAACACAGAATTGGTACCATATCATTTAACAAAAAGTGGTTAAGCTAAGCATGTTTCTAAATGGTGTTAGCAAGAACAAGAAGTGCTTCCTGGTCTGTTTGGAGATGGAACAAAGTACTTTGAAATTGTCATGATCCTCATACATCAGTCTTGAAATGTTTACAGCATTTGGTGAAACAATTACAACTTGGGTCGATGACGATGATAATTTGCAATGGAACAGGCATTTACGACCCGATTCACCCTCGGCTCGTGTTCTCTCGATGAATTATCCGAAGCTGCATCCCTTTTTTTTACTGCAGCAATGAATGATTCTTCACCCTTGGAAGCTCCAGTTATGATCTTACACTGGAGGTGTTGCAAGTTGATGAGCTTGATTACTTTCTCGAGGAGTTGTTCCATCGCGTTGTTGTTCATTCGACGATTCGAGCCCCATCTCAATCTGAACATGTGGTCGTGGTGGTTGGGACGGAGAAAGGACGGTGAGACGGCAGAGCGGGCAAGTGGTGTGGTTGCATAGCCAATGATCAATGCAGTCCAGGTGAAATACATGCCCACATGATGGTATCTTCTGAAGTTTATCTTCTGTTTTGTATTCTCCTAAACAGACTGAACATCTACAACAACAAACAAACACACAAGGATATCTCTCTCAAGATGAGGCAGAAAAGAGAACAAAACATTGGCTGGCTTTGATGATCTCAACTGTCAACTATGAACACTCTTTTCATTTTTCCAAATTCATACAGCACTTTTCATAATCTTGTAATCTTCAAAGTTTCCTTTGAAGTAGACCAATATTTCTAGTAGACCTTTATGATGTGGATAAGCCTATTTTCATCCTACTTGAGCCAACCAACACAAATATTCCTTTTTCTCAATCAACCATCGAGTTAATCCGTAATTACTCGAGTTGATTTAAAGTTCCATCCATCGTTTGTTTTGAACCCGCCCCAACCACATGTACCATAGTAAGAAATGGAAACTAAACGATTCGAGGACGGATTTAGTAGTTTATTAGACTTAGAAAGTACCAATAATAAAGCGATAATAGCTATTTAAAGAGAAACTATTAATATCTCAAGACCCTGCAAATAGTACAGTACATGATCTCTAGATTTGATGCTCATTCAAGAGTTCTTCACATACAATACTTAACAGAAGAATAAGGCAAACAAACAACCAGAACACATTTACCAGAGAACTATGATGTAATATGCCTTCCAAAATATAAATTTTTGCCAAAATAAAGAAATCAGACACAAGGAAAAATCCACTCACAGTGTGTCAGTGACAAAGAATGTCTCATTGTACACAATAATGGGAAGCATCTCCCTGAATTCCTTCTTCAACCCCACTTCAGACTGCTCAACCACAACAAAATAAGGGAAAAGTTCAAAATCATTAATAATTATAAACAAAGCAAAGCAAAGCACACACACATATCATTTTATAGACTGTTAAAAAGGACACAAAAAAGATCATACTGTAGAGATGCCATTGTTGTTGACTGCTGCAGATGTTCGCATTCGGATGGAAGTCCAATCAGCCCTTCGGCGACGAAGATAAAGGAGATAGAAAAGGAAGAGAAGAATGAAAGTGAAAAAAATTGGAATACAGAAAACAAAAAACTGATAGAGTTTCAGTTCAGGTGCAGGCCTTGAAACTGGACCTGGTCCTGAAGCAACTGAATAGCCTTTAGATGGATCCAAATGGTCATAAGCCATGTTCACAAAAAAGAGAGGGAAAAAAAAAGCCCCAATGTGCTAGATCTCACAAACCCAGAAATAATTTGCAGATTTGGAAAAAAACCCAGAAGCCAGAAAAGAAAATTTCAGCTAAATTAATGCTAATCAGCAATACCCAGATCCAGAAAAAACAAAGAGGAAACAAATACAATGTGCTCAACAGCCAGAACAGCAAAATCAAGATATCAAATTAAAGACACTTGAAAATAATGCTAGTATAGAAAAATCCCAAATGAGAACAAGCGCAAATCTGGACGAATTTAAGAATTTCAACGAGGGAGATTACAAATTAGATGAAATCAACCGAACCCAAATAAGAACAAAATCAGTAGAACAAGTAGAAATGATAGTGAGAAAAATAAAGAAACAAAAAATTAGAATGTGGCGAAGGGGTAGTGTGTTTCAACGACCGGAAAGATCTAAAGGGCCAACCAAATAGGGAAGGAAGTTAGGTGGAAAGAGCAAAAAGAATTGCAATGCAAAAACGAGAAGTAACGAAGGCTTTAAGTATACGATTTTCCTCGTCTCCATATAATATTATAATGAAAATGAAGGCATTGAAGATAAACATCATTTTTTTCTCATTTGAATACTAAATCAAATATTATGTGATATTTTTTTTCTTTTTTGAAGAATATCTTTTTCAGGGTCTTCCTAAATGAAACATGGAAATGATTTTAAAATATTTCAATGAACTCCAATGGAAGAATTTGTTCCTTTCTTTAAGCAAATGACAGCAAAAATGAAATATCTAATCCAAACATGAACTTTCTTGGTTGGCATTCTTCAAATGTTTTTTTTTTTTTTTTGGTTTCTTTATTATATTTTCTAATGCTAACTAACAATCCATTGAATTTCTATAATGAAGTTGATATAAATCTTATATTGCTCAATATAATATCAAATTCGATACGTAAACCCCATGCGATATTATATGAAATTTCAATTTACAATATGAAAAAACTACCATAAATTTCTATTAATGAGTTAACGCATTTCATCCCACACTTATTGAGCTAAAAAAGGAACTACAATAGATTTTTATATAAGGTTCGAAAACTGCTATTTAAAAATATAATTTCCAAATAAAGATAAATCTAAAAGCTTAGAGATGAAAATATAATTTTTTTAGAACAAAAAGAGAGGCAAGCAACAAAACATGCATTTTACCTAATGTCCATTTATATTAATTTCCTAAGTTGAATGGCATGGTTTGTGCATAAATAGCCTTTTAAGTTTGGCATTTGAAAAGAAAAAAATAAATAAAAATAAAAAAGAAAGGTAAGAAAAAAGACAATGAGATCTTTGGGTATATGCTTTCAATAGTCAATCCTTTTTTTTTTTCCCTCTTTGGTTGAACAATGCAGTGTGGCATGTTCATTTGCAGAAAAGATAAATGATATGTATTCTTGGACATTTTTTAATTACTTTTTTATTATTATTATTATTTTTCTGAATTATAAAACTTCAAAAGAAAAAAAAAAGAAAAGAAAAAGAAAAAGCCTTCTTTGGAATGTAATAATTTGTTTTTTTTTTAATTCAATATGTTATTGATTCATGATATCTATGATATCTAATTTAACTAGTAGTATGTTTAGGGTGGTTTCTCAAAATATATTTCAAAGATTATGAGATCATTTTGATTCTACCTCTCGATTATTTTTATTTTTTTAAATTGAAAATAATGGAATGTTTTAAATGTAAGGTTATATTTTTTTTTTTTTTTTGAGTATATCAGGGGATGAGGGGATTTGAACTCATGATCTCTTGATCATAGGTATTACTTGATGACAGTTGAGCTACGCTCTTATTGACTGTAAGGTTATAATTTAAATCATAGAAAAAGGAAGTCATTTCCCTAACAGCTATTCTAAACAAACACTACTTCAGGCTTAAAAGTTCTAAAATTCTTTGGAAAAAGAAAAGAGAGTTCTAAACCTATGTCCAATGACCAATTTTGATTATTTGTTGTATTAATATCTCAATTCAAATAAACAAAAAAAAAATAATTATTATTATCAAAACCAGCTGAATCTAAGCAATAACATAACTTTCCTTTTAGTTCTTACATATAGTTTTTTTATCTATTAAAAAATTAACCTTACTACAAGGTTATTGTTTGAAACAAACTTTAAACTTCAACCATAAAAATAAAACTTTTCAAAATTTTGAACAAAATTGAAACCTATTCTAAAATTTAATACTCTAAAGTTTAAAGAGTATTTTATATAATTTAATCTATATTTTTCTTTAAAAAAAAAAAAAAGAAACTGCTACATTCTATTTTAATTAAAATATCATTTTGGTTTATGTATTTTGAGCTTTATTCTATTTGGATCTCTCTACTTTCAAATGTTCAATTTTAGTCTTTATAGTTTCAATAAAGCTTGAATTGGTTTCTATAATAAGTTTTAATTTTTTTTATTAAATAATAATAGTAATTCTGTTATAAGGAAAGACCATGGTATTAAATTTCCATTGACATGTCGACATTTCCATCGGTATTTCCACATGTCCATGGATTCGACATCGGGGTGAATCGACATTTCCATTATATCGTACAAAATTAATAAAATATTAAAGAAAATAACAACAAAATGTAACATAATGTGAGTATAATATTATAAATAAGTATTTTAACTCATTTAAAAAGTGTAGAAGGTTTATTTTCTAATTTTAATATATTTTTAAAATTTTTTGTTTTTAAAATTTTTTCATAAATATCAATCGACATTTTATCGATATTTCCATCGACATTTCCATGAAATTTAGACGTCGATATTTCCATCGACATCGACATTTTAAATCTTGGGAAAGACACAATGAGAATATCCTTATAAAGAGAAAATTAATAGGAAGAATCAATTTTAAGATTTATTGAAAGTAGAAGCACTAAAATTAGGTCTTTCAAAGTAAAAATCAAATACAACAAAACTCAAGTGGATAACCTCGGTCCCCCGTTTGATAACCATTTGGTTTTTAGTTTTTAGTTTTTGAAAATTGTGCTTATTTTTCACTATAACTCTATAATGGTTCAATCTTAAGAAAACACTTAAATTTTTAACCAAATTCTAAAAACAAAAACAAACTTAGTTTTCAAAACTTGGCTTAATCTTTGAAAACACATCTTAAAAGTAAATAAGAAAACATAGAAAATCATTTGAGGAGGTAGTTTTTATAGGATTAATTTTAAAAATTGGACTTTGTTTTTCTAATTTTAAATCTAAACCCTATTTCACTTTCAGCCACGGCGTCTGAGTGGCTGCCGGCGCATCGCGGCACTCTGTGTTTGAAGTTATAATCGAAGTACGCAGAGGCAGAGTGATTTTCGCTGGGCTCGGAAGTACGTTAAATTTCTGAACTAGTTAGCTTTCTTAGCATAGATTTTTCTCCGTTTCAGTGATTTTATCAACGTATCAGTTGCATTGCAGTTCATATGATTTTGATTTTTTTTTTTTTTTTTTTGCAGGAAATCTAGGCTTCTTATTTGTTCCAGAAAAGAATGAGGTTAGAGAAGTGTTGGTTCTGTTCCTCCACCATTTATCCTGGACATGGTATTCAGTTTGTTCGCAATGATGCCAAGGTAAGGGCGTAAAGCTTTTTTTTTCTTCTTATCAATTTTCGTGTTTTGTGTGGCTTGTTCTACTTGTTGCTTGTATTTATTTGCTTGCGGTAATGTCTCTTTTAGCTGTCAATCTCGTCTAATGATTTTGGATTGACAGTACAACACCGTCTTGTTCTATCTCGGCTTGTTTGTTTGTGATTTGTTGTTTGCGATGCATATTAGGCAAGGCTTTGCAAATAGATAAAATTGTTCTTGTTGGGCTTTGAATTTTTCTGCAGATTTTTAGATTCTGTCGGTCAAAATGCCACAAGAACTTTAAGATGAAGAGAAATCCCCGTAAAGTAAAATGGACTAAGGCATACAGGAGGTTGCATAAAAAGGATATGACACAGGTAAACTTTCTTGATTTCTTTTTGGAACAAATGGCTGTTGTCTCCTCAATTGTTATTTCATTTGTGTTACTCTCATCCAGGACTCAACTTTTGAGTTTGAGAGAAAGCGCAATAGGCCGGAGAGATACGACAGGAATCTCACCGAAGAGACATTGAAGGCTATTAAGATGATCGATAAAGTCAGAGCGGATAGGGAGTCGAAGCACATTGCGCGCAGGTTTTAAATTTAATCCATTGCCATTTGTTGTATGATTATGCATATATTCTGTGAATACTGTTTCAGGCATAACTCGGGATCGTTTTGCATTTGCAGAATGCAAGGAAAGAAAGCAAAGGAGCTCAAAGAGGCACGGAAGGAATTGGAGCAGAGCATCAGTTTGGTCAAACCACCTGCTGTTCTCAAGGAGGATCCTTCCCTCACCCTTCCAAAGATCAAAGTCAAGGTGGCACAATCACAAGCAGACCAAAATCAGCTTATGGAAGAATGAGTTTGTTACTCTCTTATGTCACTATATCAAATATTTACATGGTAATTATTTTCACATATCTTGAACTGCCACAACTATTCTTGTGCAGCGGTCTCGTCTTTGTCTGTCCTTACGCAGACATGGTTGTTCTATAGAAGTTCACTTTGAGAATGTTTTTTTTAATACATACTAAAAAAATTTCTTCAGTCATTTCTTGCTGCAATTTTTGTTTGTATTTTTGCTCAGTTCTTGCTGCTTGAATTTTGTTGAAAATGGCATTTAGAGATTATTAAATCATAATGGAGATCATTCATTAGATTGATCATAGGTGGTCGAGGACGAACGAGAGTTGCTTTGTACTTGTCATGTGGAAGCTCAACCTCACCCTGCAAATTGTCAGTTGTACTTGTATTTAGTTTGAAGTTCTGGTTGTTAGTTTTGCATTAAACTAATTGTTGTCATTAGTAAGTTCGTTATTCTGTTAATTTCACTAGGTTCCTCTAGAGCGTAGTTAGTCTTGTATTCTTCACTGAGAACATTCAATAATACTACACTGCAAGAGTATTATTTCATGGTATTAGAGCTTTTTGATTCACGTCTTACACATGGCCTCTTCTTCCTCATCTTCTACTATTGCAGCAGTTCTTCAGTTCTCAGTCAGCCTTCTCTCCCAATTCTCCTAATGTCTAATGTCGGTATCAGCCGTTCGTCGACGAAGATAAAAGAATTGGAGAGAAGAATGAAACTAAGGGAAAAGAATTGGAATACAGAAACCAAAAAAAAACACTGATAGAGCTTCAGTTCAGGTGCAGGTCTTGAAACTGGACCTGGTTCTGGAGCAACTGAATAGCATTTAGATAGATCCAAATGGTCATAAGCCATGTTGACCAAAAAGACCCCAATGTGCTAGATCTTACAAACCCAGAAGTAATTTGCAGATTTGGGATAAACCCAGAAGCCATTACAGAATATTTCAGCTAAATTAATGCCAATCAGCAATACCCAGATCCAGAAAAACAAAACGGGTACAATGTGCTCAACATCCACAACAGCAAAATCAAGATATCAAAGCAAGAAAAATGAAGACATAAGCAGCAGTTCAATTCTTTAAAGTAAAATAAAGACAACTTGAAAATAATGTATAGAGAAATCCCAAATGAGAACAAGTGCAAATCTGGACGAATCCCAGGATTTCAACGAATCAAACTCAAATAAGGACGAAATCAGTACAATATATAAGAAAAAAAAGGGGTTAATTTACAAGTTTAGTTCTTAAACTTTTAGATTCGCCTCATGGTTCATGAACTTTAAAAAGTGTGTTATAAGTCTAACAAGTCTGGGATCTATTCAAACATTAAAGATTTACGGATCTATTAGATATTTTTTATGTTTAGAACTTTAATAGACACAAATTGAAAATTCATAGATCTATTAGGTATTTTTTAAGTTTAGAGACTTGTTGCACAAATTGAAAGTTTAGGTCCCGCTTGATAACTATTTGGTTTTTGAAAATTATATTTGTTTTTTCACAATTTCTCTTCATCTTCTCTATATTGATCTTCATCTTTCTTGAGGTATCATCTAAGTTTCTAGCAAAATTTTAAAAACAAAAATTACTTTTTGAAAACTACTGTTTTTTAGTTCTCAAAACTTAGTTTGGTTTTTGAAAACATAGGTACAAAATAGATAAGAAAACATAGAAACTTATAGGTAGAAGTAGTATAATTAGGCTTAATTTTAAAAAATAAAAAATAAAAAAACTAAATGGTGATCAAACGAGACGTTAGAAATTTATTAGATACGGTTTAAAGTTCAAGGACTAAATAAATATAAATTTAAAAGTTTAAAAACTAAACTGGTTATTTAACAAAAAAGAAAAAGGAAATTAGGAGAAAGTAGAAATGAAAGAGAGAAATAAAGAAAGAAGAAATTAGTATGCGGCGAAGGGGCACTGTTTTGTTTAAACGACCGCAAAGATCTAAAGGGCCAAATATAAGAAAAGGAAGTCATTTGAAGATAAACATCATTTCTTTCTCCTTTGAATACTAAATTAATATTATGTGATATTGTTGAATATTTTTTTTAGGGTCTTGCTAAATCAAATGTGGAAATGGTTTAAATATTTTTAATGAAGTTCAATGGACGAATTTGCCCCTTTCTTTAAGCAAATGATAACAAAAATGAAATATCTAATCTAAACATGAACTTGCTTGGTTGGCTTTCTTCAAATGTTTTGGTTTCTTTATTATATTTTCCAATGCTAACTAACAATCCATTGATTTTCTATTTTGAAGTTCATAAAAATCTTATGTAGATGAATAGCAAATTCGATACACGCGGTTACACAAACCCCGTATGATATTATATAAAATTTCAATTCAATGCAACGCGAAAATTTTAATGAAAAAATGACGATAGCTTTTTATATAATGTTCGAAAATATAATATTTAAAAAATATGACTAAGTTGAGATAGATATAAAAGTTAAGAGACGAAGACTGAATTTAAACTATATGTGTGTTTAATTATATCTTTTAAGTTAAATACAAGTTTAGTCTCTCATAAAATTTCAATTTTGTGTCTAATAGGTCATTGAATTTATTTATTTATTTTTTGAAAAAAAGTCTTTAAATTTTGCCAATTTGAGCATAGCTCAACTAGTTAAGGCATATATCATCCACCCAGAATTTAGAGGTTCAATTTCCCGCCCTCACACATTCAACTAAAAAAATGAGAAAAAAATCCTTAAATTTTAAAAATGTTTAATAGATTTCTAAGCTTTCAATTTTGTGTGTGATATATCTTTAAAATATTCGAGAATTTTTAAGATTAATAGATCTATTAGATATAAAATTTAATTTTTTTTTGTTTAAAAGAACCTTAAACTTTTAATTTTGACTCTAATAAATTTGTAAAATTTTAAAAATGTTGAATAGGTCAATAACTTATTAGATAGAAAAAAAAATTAATGGTTGAAAAACGTATTAGAAACTGTTTAAAGTTTTAGAAGTTTATTTTGTCTCTACAATCTCATCTAATTTAATATAAACTTGTAATATAATCAACCTATTTTTTAGTAGAAAAAAAGAGATGCAAGCAACAAAACATTCATACCTACTGTCCAATTTATATTCATTTCCTAAGTTGAATGGCATGTTTTGTGCATAAAAGAGCCTTTTTTAATTTGGCATTTAAGGAGAGAAGATAATGAGATATTTGGGTATATGCTTTCAATAGTCAATTTTTTTTTTTTGTTTTTTTTGTTTTTCCTTTTTTCTGTCTTGGGTTGAACATTGGCAGTGTGGCATGTCCATATGTAGAAAGATAATGAAATGTATTCTTGGACATTTTTTTAAATTATTTTTCTTTCTCATTGTGAATTATAAAACTTCAACAACTGCAGGTCCTTGTTATATTTGAGACCTATTTCTCCTACCTTATCTTTTCATATCTTTGTCCTAGTATTTTTTTTAATGATATTACAATATAATTTTGACTTTATAATCTCACCTAATTTTGTCCTGAAAACAACATAACATTTCCAATATTTAAAAGCTATTTTTTTAGTACTAAAAGATGCTTATTAAAACCATAGAAAAAGAAAGGCATTTTCCAGCAGCTATGTTGTATTAATTGAAATACAGATGCTCTTCAATCCATTTTCAGGGGTATTTTTCTTTTGAAGGATTTTGAGCATGATCACTTGATTCTTCAAATCACAGATTAATCCTTCAACAGTCATGTCTGTTGAAGAGAAACAAATCCTAAATTTCAAATTCATGAGTCCAAAATAAATCAGTTAAAATACTATTCTAGTCCTACACTTTAAGATTCATTCCATTTTGGTCCACATACACTTTCAAATGTTATAGTTTAATTCTTGTACTTCCAATAAATCTTAGTCCTTATAGTTAATTTTTATCTAATTTAGTAAAATAAAAATAATAATTTTCATTGAAGAAAAACACCATGTGAATATATTTTTAAAATTTATATAGAGATGGCAAATAGAGGATTATCAAAGATTTTCAGAGAGAGCGATATTATGCATCAACAAGGAACTTGTTAGAAACAAATCAATATCTACCACAGAAGATAAGAGGAACATAGTGGAAGCTAATAAAAGGGACAATGAAAAGAATGAAAATAGCTTGCGTAGGAGTAGGAAAGTTGAATTACTTTTCATAAAATCATGATGAAAGTGAAAAACCATTCTCAAGGCATGTAGTTCTGGTATCTTGCATTACATTTCCAAGTAATGTCGGGTTGCTCGTAACGACAGCATCTACTCCCTCGGCTAACATTCTCTTCATCGAATCGATATCATCAACTGTCCAGGCATACACCTTTTTATCCCTCCTGTTAAACAAGACGTGTCAGCTCGATTCTACAATGCAAAGCCGATTGGCTACCTTTTGGACATTAACGCACCAAATGGAAGTCATACCTGTGCAGTATTCGCATAAGCTTTTCATCAATCAATGGATGATAGGCACCAACCACTTTGGCTCCTTTCATTCTCAGCAAGTTGGTTCTTTCACCTGTAGATGGGTCCTTCATTACAATGTACCCCACCTACAAATAAAACACATGCGTTCTATAAAATGTGCAAACATTTCAAATCTCGATAGTTCAAACCAAATTCTCTACTTATAAATGAGCCGGCAATGAAGGTGAATCTCTATTTGACATATGTGGAAAAAAAAACATGCACAATTAACAGATTCAAGGATATTGAAATCCAGCTGCTTAATGCACTAGATAAATAAAGCGCGCTGCCGAGCTCTAGAAACTTTACTAAAACAGTTCAGTAGCAAGGAGCGAGTCATTAAAACAAAAATCCCATTACATTTTTTTTTCCTCAAGAAACAATTTCATTGATATATGAAATAGTGGAGAAAACTCCAATCACCAAATGTGAGTTACAAGAAGGCTTTCCAACTAGAGAATAAAAAAGATAAACTATAAAGTCAGAAGGGATATTCAGATTTACACCATAGGAAAGCATTAATAAGAACCAATTCCAAAAATTGGTCAAAGGTAGAAGAAACTTCCCTGAAAATCCGACCATTTCGTTCAATCCATAATGTCCAAAAGAAAGCACGAGTGAAGGCAAGCCACAAATTTTTCTTAAGGCCATGAAAGGGATGCCCCACGAGAACTGAAGATAAAAATTCAAAAGCTTTGTTTGGAAAAGGTTGACACCAACCAAAAGCTTCAAGTGTATAAGACCAAAACCCAAAACTGCGAGGCAAAGGGGCAATCATTAAGAGATGACCAACACTTTCCAAATTAGAGCAACACAAAACACACCATGATGGTGATAGAGACATATAAGACATTCTTCGTTGAAGTCTGTCCGAAGTATTGATTGCTCCCAAACTCAACTCCCACAAGAAAATTTTAACCTTCTTTGGATAACGATCCTTCCAAATGACCGTGTACATCTTTTAGTAAGGGATTAGATTCACCCACCAGATAAACCATAAGCGAATTGACCGTAAAGGAACCAGAAGGATCAAGGGGCCAAGACCAAGTATCTGGGATATTTCGTACTCTAACTGGAGACAAGAGTTGTGATAGAGTAGCTCATTCCTCTATTTCCAATTCATTTAAATTACGAAGAAGTTGCAAATCCCAGGCATCATTAGCAACATTCCAAAGGTTAACCACCAGACTGTCTGGATTTGTTGTGAGACGAAATAAACGAGGGAAAGCTAATGCACAAGGTCCACACTCCACAATTGAGCCAAGAATCTTTCCAAAATAAAATATGACAACTATTACCTAGAATACAAGCTGAACTACTTGAGACCAAATTTGACAAGTGTGAAATATATCGCCAAGGTGATTTATGAGCACGCAATCTAATAACTTGTGGCCAGCCTTCCCCATGTAATGCCCCATAGTATTTAGCCACGATAAGTTTCCGCCATAGAGCATCTTGTTCATGAACAAACTGTCATACCCATTTGGCTAGAAGAGCAAAATTTCGATGCTTGAAGTTACCAATACCAAGGCCCCCCATTAGCTTTGGAAGTTGTATTGACTTCCAATTCACATTGTGAATACCACCATCTCCTCGAGAACCTTCCCAGAAAAAGTCACAAATAATCTTATTCATGATTTTTGTAATTGAAGAGGGAAGTTTGAAAAGGGATAAGTAATAGGTCGGCATATTAGCAAGAGTAGCCTGAATAAGCATATGTCTACCTCCTTTTGAAATAAAGGCATACTTTCAGTTATGTAGTTTCTGTTGCATCATCTCAACTACAGGATTCCAGAAAGAGCACAACTTGGAATTCCCTCCTAGAGGAAGTCCCAGATAAGTAGAAGGCCAACATCCCTTTTTACAACCAAATTTTGACAAAATCCACTCCATTTCAGCTTCATCAACATGTATCCCTAGCAACTCACTCTTAGACAAGTTGATCTTTAAGCCAGAGGTTGATTCAAAGATCTTAACCACTTCGAAAAGACGAGTCAAGGAAGATCTATCGGAAGTAGAGAATAAAAGAGTATCATTAACAAATTGCAAGTGATTCAAACAGAATGAAGAGTTACCAATCAGATGAGTAGAGATAACCCCCTTAATAGCACTATGAGCCATGAGACGACTCAGGCGGTCCGAAACCAAAATGAAGAGAAAAGGTGATAATGGATCACCCGGTCGAATGCCACGAGATGGAATGATCTTACCATGAGGCCTACCATTAATGATAATTGAGTAGTTTGCACTAGAGATACAACTCCTAATCCATGATCTCCACTTCACACCAAAGCCTTTGGCATGCAGAATGGCATCCAGAAAGTCCCAGTCTACTGTGTCAAAAGCTTTCTCTAAATCCAGCTTTAACACCACTCCATTTCGTTGAGAAACAATCCAATCATCTATCAATTCGTTAGCCATTAGAGTGACATCAATAATTTGTCGGTCAACCACATATGCAAGTTGATTTTCAAAAATAGTATAGGGCAAAACAACCTTCAACCTATTAGATAAGACCCGAGCAATAATCTTGTAAGCACAAGAGATAAGACTAATAAGGCGATCCTCAGAAACCGATTTGGGGGTGAGCTTTTTTGGGATTAAACATAAGTATGTTTCATTCACAGAAGCATTGATAATCTCAGAGGAGAAAAAGTCATGTAACATAACAATAACATCAAATTTAATAGTATCCCAGAAAAATTTGAAAAATTCTACTGTGAAGCCATCTGGTCCAGGAGACTTACTAGAACCCAAAGAAGACAACTCCGAAAACTTCATCCTCAGTAAAGACTCCTTCAAGACTTGAGGCTTGGTCAATGTTAATAGGGCTCCAATTAACATTTGGTGGGAATGAATCTCTGATTGCCATCCTTTGTGAAAAAAGATGTATAAAAACCAATAAATTCCGACTCAATATTAGATGTTGTCAACAAACTATGTCCATCCCTGGAAAGAATCTCTGTGATCGAATTTTTGCGCCTACGAGCAGCCAGAATTCGATGAAAAAATTTTGTATTTTCATCCACCTCACCGATCCACTTCAACTTACACCTTTGTCTCCAAGAAATATATTCTTGGACAGTCAATTCCTCGATCTGTTCATAGAGCAAACGACGAGAATCTATCTGATAATTTGTAAGAGGGCCATTGTCTGCTAAGCTATCTAACATATGTAACTAAGCCATAAGAGAGGAAATTTGAGAAGCATGTGAGCGATTGGATTGCATCCCATTACATCAAGTCAATGTCTTTAGTTGAGCTAGCATTAGATGGAAACATATTACCAATCACATCCATCTTTGTGAAGGGTGAGGGCGAAGCAACCTAGCATCACTTTAGATAGGAGCAGAATGGATGACTTACAACTGAAAGTAAGTTCTTTGGATTTTGAAAATCATCAAGCCGTGTTTCAGTAAGTTGGACTAAGTTTGGCTGCTGTAGGTTGAGCTAGGTTTGGCTGGTAAAGGAACCTATAAAGTGGGGTGATCCTAATTGAATGTGGAACAAGTTTACCCAAACAAATCTATGCAACATTAGCAGTCGAAAAAGTAAACCACCCACTACGTTAAATAATGAAAAGTCCGTTTCGCTGTAATCGTATAGCCTTAAAATTAAGTCTTTAGCCTTTTTTTTCTAAAAAAAAAAATATAAAAAATAACTCCTGAACTCATTGCAGAAAGCGATCTTGAACATTAAAACCAGTTTTCGTTCACCTTAACATCGGAAGATAATCTGATTATGTCCCTTGCTAAGCTATCACTCTTCGCCCATACGAGACAATTCTTACATTCTGTCTTCTCAACCTGAAAATTTGCAATAAACAACCATTAGGCTACAAGATATGAAGAAACTACTTACGCCTAAATCAAACAAAAGAGAAGGAAAGCAAGGTAGTTTGCCTTGAAATAATAACATTGCACACTTGATCAATTCTTTTTCTTTTCTTTTGTTGTTGCTTTTTTTTATGGATGGAAAATACAAGGATAGGAAAAGACAAATGGCCCCACCAATAAAAGAGGCTACCCAGGAAAAAGAAAATTAAACGAAAGAGTTCAATTGTTGTTAATTGGAAATAAAGAGAAATCACATAAAAAGGTATTACATATATGCATCAAGAGAGGCTACCAAAAAAATTTAGAGAAAGAGCATCAATTGTTATTGGTGAACAAATGAAGAAAGGAAATCGCAGGGTAGAAAATAGATGCATAGAGCTGAAGAGGGGTATTAAGATAGCCAAAGCCTATACATGCTTCCAAGACCGCTCTACATCCTATAATACCACCTACTTCCCTTCAACCCAAACCAACTTGAAATAGCAAATCTTCCTCTGTTGCAAAACCACCAATGCATAATGACTTCATCATAGCACGACACTAAAGCTTCAAGACAACAGACCCCAACAATCTGCTGTGCCTATATGGCTAGTAACATCCCACCTGTTTTTGGCCTCACTTCTCAAAATCAGAACATGTATCTAGCTTTCTCTTCAACGAAGCGTGATCCAATTTTGAGGCCCAAAGTTATGTTCTCCTCGCTAACCAGAGTTTCACTTACAACCTTTGGACGTCGAAGAACTACCCTTTTTTTTGTTTCAATGTTTATTTGTTGTCTTCTTTGTAAAAAAACATCCCACCGATCCACTTCACTTACAACCTTTGCTCGAATGTTTTATTCTGCCGGCTTGCCTTTCCATCTAGCGAGGAATCCTCATTTTATAGGGGCCTTTACTTATGCTGCAAACCATATGTTGTCGGGATATGTTCCTCCTGGATATAATTTATTGAGGACAAGTCTTCTCCAACAAGAAAAGGCAAATATCGAGAGACTATTGACACCTATTAAAAGTGAATGGCGTACAAAGGGGGTGAGCATTGTGAGTGATGGATGGAGTGACTCACCAAGGAGACCTTTGATTAATTTTATGGCAATGTCTGATGGCACACCAATGTTTCTAAAAGCAGTGGATTGCTCTGGTGAGATCAAAGATAAGTATTTCATTGCAAATTTGATGAAAGAAGTGATAAATGAAGTCGGCCCTGAAAATGTGATTCAAGTGATAACAGATAATGCTCCTAATTGCAAAGGTGCAGGGCAAATCATCGAAGCACAATTTCCGACAATTATTTGGACACCATGTGTAGTGCATACCACGAATCTTGCTTTGAAAAACATATGTCTTTGCCAAAAATGTTGAAAACAATCAACTTGTATATGGGGAATGCAGTTGGATATCTGATATTGCTGGTGAAATCATGGTAGTGAAAAATTTTATCATGAATCATTCCATGAGGCTCGCCATGTTTAATGAATTTGTGTCTCTTAAATTGCTTTCTATAGCTGAAACACGCTTTTGCATCGAGAATCATCATGCTTAAGAGGTTCAAACTTATTAAAGGTGGTTTACAAAATATGGTTATTAGTGAGCAATGGGCAAGTTATAGAGAAGATGATGTGGGAAAGGCAAGGCATGTAAAGGAGTTGGTCCTTGATGACGTATGGTGGGACAAGATTGATTATATTATTTCCTTCACTTCACCTATATATGATATGATCAGAGCTTGTGATACTGACAAACCTTGTTTACATTTGGTTTATGATATGTGGGATACAATGATTGAAAAGGTGAAGACAACAATATATAGACATGAAGGATTGCAACCAAGTGAACACTCCTCTTTCTATGATGTGGTGCATAACATTCTCATCGATCGTTGGAACAAGAATAATACTCCACTTCACTGTTTAGCACATTCTTTAAATCCAAGGTACTTAATTACTCTTTTTATATCCTTATGGTGGTTATGACCTATTGGTCCTATTCTAATATTGAAGTTTATATTTAAAATTTAACCTTTTTTTTCAAAACGTATCTTTAGGTACTATAGTGAAGAATGGCTTAGACAAGACCCTAATCGAGTGGCTCCGCATCAAGATATGGAACTAACTCGAGAGAGAATGAAGTGCTTTAAGAGATATTTTACTAATTCTGAAGATCGTGCAAAAGTGAATGTAGAATTTGCTAGATTTTCTACCAAAACAGGAGATTTTGCTGAATATGATTCAATATCTCAAAGGTATACTATAGATCCAGTAAGTTGGTGGGCAACTCATGGTGTATATGCACCAACACTTCAGGCAATTGCTTTTAAAGTCCTTGGACAACCTTCCTCCTCTTCATGTTGTGAGAGGAATTGGAGCACATATTCCTTTATTAACTCTATCAAGAGAAACAAAATGACGCCACAACGTGCAGAAGATTTGGTATTTATCCATAGTAATCTTCGTCTTTTGTCAAGAAGAACTCAGTATTTAAAAGGAGATACTAAGTTATGGGATATTCTTTGGAGATGCTTTTGATTCTTTTGAAGATGTCGGCATGCTTGAAATAGCTAATTTGTCTTTGGATGAACTAGATTTGGAGGCTGGGATTATTGATGATGAAGATGATGAGGGTGTTGTTGGTGATAAAGATGAAGATGTGGAGATTTGAGACTCTTCTTTTTATTGCTTGGGAACTTTGTTTTGTATGGAATGGAAAACTATTTTTCATTTGAATCATTTCCTTTCTTGTATTTTTTTACTCTAGATCAATAGTTTGTAACTTTTATTGGGGTTTGGTTGGTCATTGTCATTGGATATCTTGTTTTGCAACTTTGTTGGATATGGATAATCATATGAAAATCTCAATTGATTTAACATTTTATGTTTTGGAGTACATTTAGATTTAGTAGTTTATGTTATATATATATATATATATATATTATATATAGAAGAAAATAATAATATAATAACGTATCCTCAACGTGTCCGTGTCCTAGTTTTCTAGAAACTGGCGTATCGCCGTATCGTGTCGTGTCCGTGTCCGTGTCCCGTGTCCGTGTCTGTGCTTCCTAGGACTCCCATATCACAAGAATCTGGTGCCGTAAAACTTAAGGCTATAGAAAAAATGCTGCAACCACTAGGAAACAAGAGCAGTATCCTAACCTAAATATTCCTGGCCCCCTCCCCACACAATCTCGACACCAACTTCCAGCTGACTCAATGAGAACCACCCTCTCGGAGTTGGGAATCAACAGCAGCAACCATAGAGGAGTCATGAGGCAGAATGTAGGTGGTTGGCACCCATAGACTACCTCAAAGGTTGTTAATTGTATGGTTGTATGATATGAAGTATTATAATTAAATTCTGCCCAAGGAAGCCAATTTGCCCTTTGTGTTGGAGTGGTCATTGCAAAACAACGTAAATAGCTCTCTAATCCCCGGTTGACGACCTCGGTTTGTCCATCCGTTTGTGGATGATACATTATAGTACGCTTCAATTGCGTACCCATTTGTCGAAATAATTCTTCCCAAAACAAACTTGTAAACACCTTATCGTAATCCGAGATAATACTACATGGAAGCCCATGAAGTCCCAATGCTTTTTTTACAAACACAGAAGCTACCATAGGGGCTGCATATGGATATTTTAACAATAAAAAGTGTGCATATTTAGACAAACGATCTACTACTACAAGTACTACCTCATCATCGACTTGGGAATGGATCTTCTACTTTCTTCTGGACAAATTTTTGGTTGAGCTGTGGTCCAAATTGCTTCTGCCTTTCCTCGTCTTTACCGGCTTTCTTCGAATTAGTCTTGTATGGTGTCAGAAGTTTGGAATTATTCTAATTTATCTTGGGATTCACACCTTTGACGTAATTTGAATGATCAGGAAATCTTCGAATGGGCTCACCTTTCTAATATTTTGACTCTGGTCATACTTCATAATTCATCAAATTCTTGGTATTGGCCTCTTGAGCCATTTGGGTTTTTTCTATTAGATCTCTCACAGAGAGCTTGGTGAGTATTATGTTAGGGTATTAATATGGATTTAGGGATAGTAGTAGTATGATATTAGTAAGGACATAAGGGTAATTAGTTAGGAAGTTAGTTAGTACTTTTGATTATAAATAGAGGGAGTGGGATTGAGGGAAAGGCAAGCAATTGTTGAGTGGTTTTAGGGTTTGGGTTAGCATACTCAAGAGGGAGGTTCCAAGTGCCTTATACTTGGTTTATCTTGTAGTTTTTATCCTTTTCATTGCAATATATCTCAGTTCTTTGTTCTTAGTATTTGGGTTCCTAACATTTGGTATCAGAGCCCGTTCATCTTGGGCATCGTTCTTAGCAATGGAACAAGATCGTATGTTGTCGAAGATACAGAGAATCCTCGAGCAAATGCAACAAACATTGAAAAGAATGCAAAAACAGTTTGAAGACAATGATCGCCAAAAGATGATGAGAGAACACAAACGAATGATGGAGAGAGAACAGAGTGAAAGAGAGAATGAAGACAATAGCCGAGTGGGAGTAGTCGAAGAAGCAGTGAAGAAGAAGAAGAGCAAGAAAAATCAGAGAAGATTAAGGTTGGGCAGCAAAATCAATAGAAAATTATCGGTTCGTAGTCAAAGAGTGGCAGGACAACGTCGATCTTATTCGAGGGCACCTTTGAAAGCTCGAATTCTAGACGTAATGTCGTGCAAGGAAACCGACATAAGCGATCGAAGAGGAATCAAAGGAACTCACCTTTCAATGGAGAAAGAAAGTGAAGCGATCGAAGGAGGCCATCATAAGCGGCATATACGAGTGTGGTCGGAGAATAATTCATGGTGGAGACGTCGACTCAAGGGTTGTGAAGAAGCAGGAGAGGAATCAAAGGTGGAAGATCAAGAAGAAACCATCGATGAAGCCACGAGAAGAATACAAGTGCGGATGGACATGAAGCATGGGGGAAGGCGCCGCTGCAAGTTCGTTGAAATTTTAATGAACGATTGGGTATTGGGCTGGTGGGTCACGAGAAGAGAGGAGAGTGACTAGAAAAACCCTAACCCTAAGGAGAAGTCAGTAACTTCGGGAGGGGAAGGGTCTTTTGGGCAGGATCTTGATAAGTTGGGTTTTAATAGGCTGATTTAAAAAAAAAAAGTTGGGAGCAGACCCATTTTATTCTAAAGGAGGTAAGGCAGGATCTTGATAAGCTGGGTTTTAATGGGCTGATTTTAAAAAGTTGGGAGCAGGCCGCCGATTACCGATTCCATCCACCGCCCGCTGCACGTGGCCGGAAAAGCTCTTCTCGTTTCTTTTTAAGGTTCCGAGTTGTTAAAAAAAAAAAAGTTGATCATTACCTAATTTTGGTTTGAGTCTTGTAAGCACACCTTGGGGACAAGGTGTTTTGAAGGGCCCGGTAATGTTAGGGTACTAATAGGGATTTAGGGATAGTAGTAGTATGGTATTAGTAAGGGCATAAGGGTAATTAGTTAGGAAGTTAGTTAGTACTTTTGATTATAAATAGAGAGAGTGGAATTGAGGGAAAGGCAAGCAATTGTTGAGTGGTTTTAGGGCTTGGGTTAGCATACTCAAGAGGGAGGTTCCAAGTGCCTTATACTTGGTTTATCTTGTAGTTTTTATCCTTTTCATTGCAATATATCTCAGTTATATGTTTTTAGTATTTGGGTTCCTAACATATTACTTATCCTTGCTTGAAAGACCTTTATTCTGTGATTTTGAAGGATAGCTATACAAAGAAAATTAAAATCTTTCTTTGGAAGCTTAGTTTAAGAGCAGTCAATACAAATGATCGTTTACAATGACGAAGGTATGATATGGCTCTTTCTCTACATTGTTGTTTTATGTGTAGAAGGAAGGCAGAAACTACTGGACATCTATTTGTTCACAACACTTATGCTTATCGTTTATGGAGTCACTTATTGAAAGCTTTCAGGTGGTCTTCGCCTTTTACAAACTTTAGCAAAAACTTGTTCAAATCTTCTCTTCTGTCCCGAGCTAGACCTTCGTCCACTAGATACCTGAGAAGTCTTGGGTGTACGACTGTCAATGTCAGTCAATGTAGCGACTTGAATGGTCGTTGCATAATCTGATGGGGAAAAAGCTACTATGAAGCCTCGAATCTCTTCCTTCAGGCCCATCGAATCGCTTTGTCTTCTTGGCTTTGGTGTCTACCATGTCTAGAGCGAAGTGAGGTAACCTAGTGAATTCTTGTTGTCGCCTTGCTTGAGACTCAAGAACCATGTTTGTTTCCTGAATATGGTGATTGTTGGATATTATTTCTTGAGGGCCTCTTTGAACTGCAACCATGTAACCGGCCCATCACTAACGTCGATGGACCTTTCTGCAGACTCCCACCAGAGAAGAGCATCGTCCCTCAACATGAAGATTGCACTTGAATATTTTGGGGAGATTTTCTAGTACTACGAGAGTACCATACTCCCTTTGTTCACACTATCACTTTAGGTTTATAAATAGTTTTTTAATACTGGTGGACCCCATATGATTTTCAAAAAGATGTTGACGTCGCAAGCAATAAGTGGGAGTAGAATGGAAAATTTTCCATACTATGGAAGTACTAGAATTTTTCCTCATATTTTGCCCCTCTCGACACCTCATGCAATGGAATATCGTCTCTATTGAAGACAACCACGCTTCTTCCATTGTTGGATCTGCAGACTGCCTATCGAACGAATGTGGATCATACTTTTTGAAGTCTCGAAGGTATTTAGCTTCCTCTGTGATGCCTCCTCGATCTTGGTTATTTCAATTGACTCGCGACTACAGTTTGAATAAGTGTCGGAAGAGTCTCCAATGTTCCACAATTAAGGTCTCTGTGGGTGCTTGCAAATATGAGAGGGATCCTAGATGTACGACATTCGTATTATGGTATGGTTTTGGGCCTCGTACTAAACCACTATATCATATTCATGACAAATGTAAGAGCATATATCGGGTGGAGAGGAAACTAAGAAAGACCATTAGCCCTAATTAACTGCACAACCTAGTTTTCTAGGTCAACTACCAGAATGAACTAGCTACTTGGGAATGAATTGAGATCACTTTCGAATGAAAGGGAGGTCAGTCTACAGAAATGAAAAAAAAGAAATGAGCCAGCTACTCGGGTGCCACATGAATGAGCCGAGATCACATTCGAATGAGAATATGAAAGTATGGTACAATAAGCTTAAAAAGAAATGATAGTTACTACCTATACCAACAAGGTACACCTTCCTTTTTGATGTCTCAAGTGTATGAACTACAAAGTTAAACGTGCTTGGCTTGGAGCAATCCTATGTTAGGTGACCTCCTGGAATTTTCCTAGGAAGCATGTGAGTGAGGACAAACCATGCTAAAAGGACTCATGTTAGTCTGTGGGGCAGTCTTCAATCTCGCAAGCAGCTCAAGACTAGTATAGTGACGTGGCTAAGTCACAAGAGAATGTCGGAGTCATCAAGTGTTGAATTGAAATTTCAAGTCCTGGGCCCGAGACATTACAAATGGTGTCAGGGAGAAACTTCTCCCAGTAAGATGTTGTTCGAGGACGAACCAAGGCGAAAGCTAGTGGCCATATAATGCCTGAGTTCAGGAGGGGTACATGAATGAACCGTGAACACATCCGAATGAGAGGGATCTTGAGGATATGCAAGTTTGGTTACGAAAGGCTTAAAAGAATTGATAGGTACTATATATACCAACAAGGTGCACTTTCCTTTTCGGTGGTAGAATCATAGGAACTCTAAAGTTAAGAATGTTTGGCTTGTAGCAATCTTATGTTGGGTGACCTCTTAGGAATTTTCCTAGGAAGCATGTGAGTGAGGATGCATTGTTGAAAAGACCCATGTTGGTCTGTGGAGACAATCTTCACTCTCAAAAGCAAATCAAGACAAGTATGTAGGGGAATGTCGGGGAAGGTGTCGAGTCTAGATTTTGAATCCTTGTCCAAATCTTGGGTCTGGGGTGTTAAAGGTAATCTTTCGATAAATTCAAATTTGAATTAAAAAATCCAAAGGGAAATTAAATTGCCAAAATTATGGAATTGCGACTTTCCTTAAAAGAATTCTATCATCCAAAATCTAAAAAATTCAATTAATTCAATTGACTGACTAAATTTCAATTCTCCAAATTGACTTCAATCAATTAGGCCAGACAACAACATCCAAAACAAAGTCCAAAAGATGAAATTAATCCTACTTAGAAACGTGGGGAGTCACACGTGCCTGACACGCTATTTTACGTGTCTCTTTTCTAATAATAAAACAAATTGGACACACCTGGACACTTTTCGGATACGTCATGGTCACGGGAAAATTTTTAAACAAAAGAAATGGTCCAGCTTGTTTACTTTGAGGTTGAACCCTTTTCTGGCCTAAATAATTTAAATTTTAAGAGCCCAAAGAAATTAATTTTATACTAAAAACAAAAACACAAAAAGATAATAGAATACTAAATCGTTAAAATTAAACTCTAACACCCACACGCCAACTCGCTGACCACACCCATGCCGACACGCTCTGTTCGTCGTTGGCTGCCAGCCTTATTGACTATTGTCCATCCTCTTTGCCGCTAGCTTGTCCACAATTTAAAAGTCTTTTTTTCCTTAAATTTACACATCCTAAAAAACGTATCCACAATGTGTCCGCGCCCTAATTTTTTAGAAATTGACATATCGTCGTGTCCTGTCATGTGCGTGTCTATGCTTCTTACACAGTGACTAACAACACTTCTGACATATCAAAAACATAATCCAATACACTCTCCATTTCAATCTCTTTCCTTATGCCCTCAATAGCACACTCTCCTTAGTGACTACTCGTGTGCACAAATGCAGACCAGCACACGAGGGATGTAAGGTAATTTTTTAGCAGCACCTTCGGTTATTAGAACCAGGAGAAAAAAATCCAACTCCATTTTGAAAGCTACCACCCCTCACCATTTCTTCTTGCAAGAATGAACGGGTTGATCTTCTAATTTGAAATGGCTCCACAAAAATTGAGTAAAACACCTCTCCTGTTTGGCAAAACATGAATGCGTAGTAACACACACTAGTCTCCTCTTCTGGAGAAAGTTCAGTGCCTCTGCACTATCAGCCCATCTCTCAACCAAGCTCCCAGTTCCTACATGAACTGAGAGCTTCGCCCTCTCGAATACACCCACAATTCCTTCACACTAATGCATAATAGTATATCAGCAAAAACTATGCTTTCTTCAGTTCAGGAGGGAGAGATAGAAAGTATCACAGATTTAGAGGTAAATGATACCTTACTCTCTTTTGTAAAAATCAATTGAATGTTTATTTCCTCTCAAAAAGAAAGAGGTAAGATGATACCAAAGATTAAGGCTAAATATTGCAACTGTTAGGTAAACCGTTAATTCTAAAATTGCTTGTACTTTTCTAGTACACAGCCACAACAAGAACCTAACATTTTATAAATACTCCACAAAAACAAGAACTTAGATTAACAAATTTGAATATTGTCTTTTTAATAGAAAACTGTGCAGACAGAGGAGGAAGAAGAGAAAAACTCACAACAGAAATGATATCTTTTGCAAGCCCATTTTCATATGACGGTGGTCCAACTTTTGCATCTAGAATCACCTGCTGAACTGATTTTGATATTAACTGTGCAAATAAAGTTAATTTCATAAATCAATGAAATCGTTTCTTATCAAATTATTTGTTTAAAAAAAATTAACTGTGAAACTACAAGAGAAATGATAGTCAAATGGAAATGGGAGCCTTCCAAAGAATAAACTAAGAAATATCAGACTGGAGTTAGGAGGCAGGATCAGATAGGTATTTAATGGCACTTAATGCATTCAAGAAATACTAGTGCTTATAGTCTCCCTACTTTAATTTCCAATTGGAGGCCCTTTTTGTAATTCTCTTGTATTTTGGAATGTCATCCCATTATTTTATTTATCAATGAAATCAGTTTCTTAGACAAATAATATATATATACATATATATGCATTTAAGAAATACTAAGAGAGCACATATCCTAAAGCGTACCACCAAAGCTTCTTCAATGGTAGGAATGTTGAAATCCAGCAATTTATGAGTGCGTTGATAAAAAGCACCAAGATCTATTATCTACAACCGCAAAACTACAGAATAATGTTACCAAAGAACAATAAAAGAAAATCTTCATGCATAAAATTTTACAATAAAAAATTCCCTGAAAGAATGAAATATAAAGGAGTCCATAACAAACAAGTGAAAGGAGTCAACCCTCTCTAGTTGGAGCATATTCAAGAAAGACTATAATCACAAAAATCATGATGGAGAGAGCTCCGAGAGGAAGAATTGAAAAAATTAGCTCCTGCATATCCCCCTTTAGTAACGTCTAGGGAAATTCTCTTTTCTAGACAAATCTCCCACAAAATTCAACAAGGTATTATTAGCATAGCACAAAACCAGGCTTATTAAAGAGGCCCAAAACTCTCCTTTACCCTCTTCCAATATTTGATTCACTTTTCTCGACTCTCCCTTGATAATTTATACAAGTAAAGTAACCATTACAAGTTTACAACTAAGTGCAACCAATATAACAGTGACTAGCACCTACGACAAAGTGCAACACTATGATCGTCTATGGAGAGCACCTTTACTCAGGGAATTCAGTTGACTTTTAGTTGCTTCTTGTCACCTTTTGTGCATTTTGTGTAAGGCAAATTGTTTGCATTCCTTTCGTACTTTTAACCCCAAAAAAACCATTTTCTCATTTTTATTTCTCCAAATTAAAAATGGGTAATGAAGAGAAAGATAATTTATCAAATACAAGCTCATTAATGTAATATTACATGTATGATTTTATGCCATCATGTATTACTATTTTTCTATTTAAACATATAATTATAATTTTCCTACTTTAAAATTATGCACCTCACTTTGCTTTTTACACGTATGTCTGCCAGGTAAGAAGCTTGTTGCCCAAAAATAAACATTGAAATTAACAATAGATGCCAAATATTATATGATAAAACTGTATACTCATCTAATATTAAATTTATCTTATTAAAACCCTCTTAGATTATATATCAACATTTTTTCAATAAGAAATAGAGAATTTCTTTAGAAAGGAAACAAAACAAGAACAGCCTAAAGGCCTGGAGTCCCCTGGCTTAGCTTAACAGAAGGGATTATATATTTTGTTTTTTTCAAGGAAACAAAGATTTCATTGAAATAATGAAAAGAGACTAATGCTCAAAATACAAACTTCATAGAGGAGAGAACCAAAAAGAAGACAAATGATTACAAAGCGTAAATAAAAACACGCCAATTGAAACTAATATCGTAACAAGAATAGCCTTCGAGAGATAAGGAAAGATCGAACCAAGAAGAGGCTTTGAGATGAATCGAATAGCCAGAGAACCCAATAAGAAACTGCACCACAAAATCTCTGAAATTGTTGGCGAAATACCAGCTGACAAATCAATGGACCAAGAACTAGAAACCAACTTCGAATTAGCAAAAACTCCCAAAAAAAAATTATGGAGCTCCATCAAACTCATCATCCTTCATCAATCTTCTAAAGGTAAAACTCCAAGAAATGGAATTTGAAACCCAAAACTCCAAATTCTAGCCAGCTTGAAAGGAAGAAAATGATAACAGTGAAGATCAAGATTTTAGGGAAACATCCTCACACCATCCCCACACCAAATAACAACCCAAAAAGAGATTCCTTGAACATTTCCAAGTTAAAAGAAGCTAAAAGGCGAACTTGTGACTAACGTTTTGATATGTTCATCCAAGGGCTTCGCAAACTAAAAATCTGAGCCTTGGATGTATGCCAGAATCCCTAAAATATACCATGAATGCTAGCTACTACCCTTTTCCAAAGCAGAGAGGAATCTTCAACAGCAAAGCTCCAAACCCACTTGGCTAGAACTTGATTTCGCAATTTTAACCCACCAAATCCCAAACCACCAAAATTTAATGGTCTGGAAACTGCTTCCAGGTTACAAGAAGTGAAAAATTCACCCTTTCTTACCTTCCGGAAAAAAATGTTAGGTATCTGAAGTTTCCCCTGCAAGTAAACAAGAAAATACACCCAACCACAGGAAGAATCCCTGGGAAAACACTGTTCTATTGGCTGCTCTGCAATAGACAGTGACCATTTCATTCATCAAAGCTGTAAATACATAAGAAGTATTTCCAGAAAACTAGACACCTCCAGCAATTTCAAGAAGGCTGGTTCTCTCCCTACTACAACAGACTCACAGCAAAACATACCCTAGCCTGCACTCCCCTTCGCTAATAAAAACCCCACTAACAAACCAGGGCCCACAGCCAAACGAACAACCTGTCACTAATTTCCTTTTTTACCCTTTCTAGAATATGTTATTAATATTGGGGGCTCCACAAAAAAATCTCTGAAAAGGTTTCCAAATGGGTCATATTTACTGCAAGAAATTCTTCAAACTGACTTCCTTCGAACCATCACCGAGTCCCCTAGTGATCCATGAAAAGATCTTCATTGAGTCGAGTCAGGCAAAGAGGAGGGGACAATTTCCCAAAACTGCAAACCGCTGGCTTTAATAAGAGAAGCAAACTTTTGCAAATCCGGATGAGCCTGTTCAAACAAACTATCCACTTTCAAAGTATTCAAATCATCAACATGGACATTAGGAGAAAGTACTTCTTGAGAAAAAAAATCCAAATTAACCACAAGAGAGTTCACCACTACTTTCTCATTTACTTGAGAAATAATTAGCCGGAGTCCACTTTCAGGACTACTAAAACTGACTGTCAATCAATATCAGAATCTTAAATTCCAATAGGAATAGGAGTCACCTCCTGTGATTCAAAAAGATGTCCCAGAAAAGTAGCTTTGTAAAAACTGGATCCTGTCGGGCCTACAACACACTTATCTAGACTCTGTAAAGAATTATCAAACTTCGAATCACCATTGATGTCGTCCTTTAAAGCTTCACCCATTGGAATGGAGACAGACTCCTTGCCCTTGGGTACTTCGGCTGGAAGAAGAATTTTTAATAAAGATTTATCTAAATTATCAGCACTGAACATAGAAAAAGAGTGGTTCTTCGCAATTACTGCATCATTCTCGTTCTTCCTTAAATAATATTTAGAATAAGCAGCACAAAAATGATCTTTAACCTCCTTTACCGAAGCTGGAATTGGAGATGACAAAGCTGGAGATGGGGAAGAAATTAAATCCTCAAAACTCTTAATAGTTGAATCACAAGCCTTAATAAATTCTAGAACATTTTTTATCTTCTCCAAGGGAGATAAGCATTCTTGACTTTCAGGGACAATAGAGGTTGGATGCACCACCAATCCTGAAGGGTTAGAATTTCGACATTCAAATGACTCATTACAAGAAGAAGTAGAAACAAAATCCCTCTTGGACTTATCAACTTGTTCGGAAAGTGAATCAATTTTTCCCAATGGGACCGGAATCAGAGGACTTTCAAAGAAGTTATTAGGAAAGATCAACTCTTGATGCACTAAAAGTAGACCCACTACCTTCTGGAGGACAAGATTCAATGAATGAAGGAAGGATCCTGATCGACTGTCTTCTTTAATTAGAACAGGTGAATCAACAATGATCCCTTTGTCCTCTTAACTTGATGAATACGATTAATATCAACCCTATTCGAGAAGTCTTTCAAAAATAAGGGTTTAGGGATTAGTTTGGATTTTGACATTAAAGAATGATTCCAAAGCATCCTTGATGATACTCCACAGAATATGCGCAAAGAGACGAGAAATAACCATCAAGTTTTCGAAGTCTAATCCAACCACCTCAAATGATTTGCAAAACCAGAAGAATTGCCTAGCCAACTTAGTTTCTGAATGAGGAAAAGTCTTATCCAATCGCAATTCGATCCCCTCAAAGGATTTATGGAACTCAACATCTAAATTACCAGAATAATTTTCGTTAACATCACCACGCACACCTAATGACCTAGTCCCAGATTCATACTTGTCCTTCAGATCCCTCACAAAATCAGCAATCATACTATGAAAAACCATCCAGCCTTTTTTGTTTTTGAGGACCCAAGGAAACCTTGATCAATTTTCGACCTCCGGATGACGGGCAAACAACACATTCTGGAATCCCGATCACTTCTTAAATAGCCCAACAGTCGCAATATCATCCTTGAATTTCATATGTTGGAAGAACTTCTCTGATTTCTTAACTAAGACCGAAAATGATTCTTCGAGCCATTCCAAATGATTCAAGGAAAGAGGGATCAACAAGCCTTTGGGAAGAGTCTTCAATGAAACAGGAATCGCCTACACCCTTGATGACAAAGTATATTGTTGACACAACACCTAGACTCAAAAGCGGACTTGGTAGTTCTCTCCTATCTTGAGGAATCGGCCAGGGCTTCGGCAAAGAGTGAATTAGCAAGTCTATATGTGATTGAGGAGAGAAATTTAATTCAAATACGGGCTTCTTTCACCGATTCTTGGAAGCTAAGAAAAGGAAGCGTTTAGTGGTTGAATTATAGAGGGACGTATTTTAAGATCTTCATGGGATATTGAAAAGGAGATTATTGGTTTTTTCTCTAGTCTCTATGCTAGGGTTGATACCAGGAGATTTATCCCTATTTCTGATAGTTGGATGTCGGTGTTGAGGGAGCAAAATGATAGATTGGTTGTTCCTTTTTCACAAGAAGAGATTTTGAGGACTTTAAAAGGTTTGGGAAGGAATAAATTGCCTGGACCTGACGGGTTCACTGTTGAGTTCTATCTCAAGTTCTAGCATCTTTTGAAATCAGATCTATCAAAAAACATTTATGAGTTTTTTTTTTTTTTTTTGAAAAGGTAACAAGAGAATTTCATTAATATAATGAAAAGAGACTAATGCTCAAAATACAAACTCCAATGGAGATAAGAAAATGAATACAAGACATAGAGAACCACAACAAATCAAAACTGCAACGCACCAACACACAAATAAACGACCAAGAAAGCACTAAAACCCCAAAACCCCACAACCCCTCCAAAAGAGACCCCAACACCACCACTGGAAAAACCAATCTTCAAAGCTCTTCCAACTTGCTCATCAGAAAACAAACATTATCCTTCAACTGGCGCCCTTCTCTTTAACAAAACTGAGACCAATACTTTAGCTTCCTCCCACGGAAATAACAAACCCCCTGATTTACCAAAAACTTCACCATGAACCCAACCCAAATCATCGATTTCCAAAAAGGTATAAACGCCTTCCAACGAACCTCAACACCTTAAAGCTTGAATGAGGACAACCTCTGAAAAAGGATTTTGTAGGAACGTCTTTATACTAACCCACTTTGAACCATCTCCCTATCTTGCTCACCTAAGCGGCAACAACCACAGAATGGAGACTTGAACCAACAAAGCATCCGGACAAAATACCCACAAATCATCCAAAAACCAAGCCTAACAGACAGCAACTAAGAACAAAACCTCCAACAAAGAGCAACAAAGTCACCACCCTTACACTTTGCTTGAGGAACCCTAAAGGAGCCACACGAGCAATCCCACCAAAAAAATCCAAACTCACACCACACGAAACCACCAAGAATCAAAGAATCAAGCAAAGGAGACCAACTAAAAAACCAACCCCACCATCATGACCAAACCACAAACTGCGATACCCAAACCACAGAAAAAACACCAAGCTCACACTCAGGCTCCGACTTCCAAACCTCACAAACTCGAAAAGAAAATTCTCATTGACAAAGAGAGGAATGAGCGACAGGGTCAATTCCTCTAAATTGCAACCCGCTAGCCTTGATTAAATCTTTAAAAGCATCAAGTTCCTTTGGAACCTGAGGAAAGGAACCCTCTCCTTCCAGCACACTAAGGTCCGAAAGCTCCTTACAACTCCCACTTCTGACAATCGGAGAATTAAACAAGAGCGAAAGATCTGCCACAGGAAAATCCTCGGCCAAGGTAGAATCAACACGCGCATTCCACTTCTGCCTATAGCTTTTCGGGCTGCTTAGGCTTACATCCGAACCCACCTCCTCCTCAAACACACCGACCCCCAAAGGCTCCTCAAGTTGACCAAGCAAAGCCTCATTCTGTAGAGCAACTTTAAAAAAATGGGAATGTCGACTTCTGCCACCTTCTTGGGGGAATGCCCAAATTTCCTTGTCATCCCCTGATCTTCGGGTAACAATAGCTTAGAAGGAGTATCATCTTGAATGGAAAAAATTAAACAAGTAGAAGAGCAGCCTTGCCTTGACCCCAACGCCTTCCCCTTTCTTCGAGTAATGGTCAGATTAATGTTGCACAAAGGGAGAACTTTATTTGTCTTATTCAGAAAAAAGAACTAGCCAACTTGATAAAGGATTTTAGACCTATAAGTTTAATTTCCTCTTCTTATAAGATCTTGGTGAAAGTATTAGCAGAGCGCCAGAAATCAGTTATGCCCACAATCATTTCAGAGGTTTATAGTGCTTTTATTCCGGGGCGACAGATTTTGGATCCAATCTTGATTGCAAATGAAATCGTGGAATTGTATAGAGTAAAGAAAAGATGGGTTGGGTGCTGAAAATTGATATTGAGAAAGCCTTTGACAATGTGGATTGGGTTTTTTTTAAAGGAAGCAGAAGGGGTTTTGCTCCAAGTGGATTAAGTGGATCATGGGGTGTGTTAAAGATCCCAAATTTTCTGAACATAGATGGTCGCTCGCGGAGAAGGATTGGGGTTTCAAGAGAGTTAAGGCAAGGGGATCTGCTTTCTCCTTTCCTTTTCTGCTTAGTGTCGAAAGTGATATCCGCAATGATCAGCAGAATGCATGCTGAGGGGTTTGTTGTGGGAAAAGACCACGTTCATGTATCTATTTTGCAATTTGCAAATAATACCTTGTTATTTTGCAACCACAAACCTTTGTGGTTTTTGGCCGGCGAACATCCCTGTTGAAGATCCCTCTTGTGGAAGGTTTCTTCTAAGCTTTGAACCTCTAGAAGAATTGGCCCCTCCTAGTTGTTTGGAAAGAGCCCTTGTGTTGAAAGATGTTATTAATCCGATTGATTTCGCCAGGATTCTACAGGTATGGGAAGATGAATCTGGGAGCATCTCCTCCCATGCCCTTAAACAGACTTCGGTTTATGTTGATGGTGCTGGATTTGAAGAGGAGTATTCGGCAAGAGTTGTTGTAGGAAGTGAGCAGAGGATTGGTCATGTCCTTTCAAATGACTTTCTTCCGTTGGGAAGCATCGAATCTAGCAATAACGGTAATGAGGACCTTTCATTGGCCACGGTAGAGGAAACAAAGGAGTTATTTACGGGGCAACATGTGGATAGGAGGGGTTGCGGTTTGGATAGGGGTGTCAAGATTGGGTGGATTGAGATTGACAACTTTGGACTGAGTAAAGGAGGCCAGTTAATTCAATCTGATATGGTTATGGATCTGGACAAGGGAAAGAAAACAGAGGGGCAGGGGAGTGAGATCTTTAATGATGGTGGTAAGGGGGTACCAAAGGTTTGTGACGCGCTGGAAAATTTAGAGGCCCCCTCTGATCGTAAGGGGGGTGCCTCTAAGGAGACATTTTCGGGTAATTTGGAAGGGGAGAAGTCTCGATCATTAATTAATGATAGAATTGATTTGAGTTATGTTGAGGAGCCTCTTTTTCCCATGGTGTTCCTTCTAGTGTTAAAGAAGTAAAGGACACTTTTTGTGGGAAGTATTACACAAGGAAGAGTCGAGGCGCAATACGTAAGAGCTCAATGGCTCGGTTAGAGGAGGTCTATCCTGATTTTCTGGAACAAGCAATTTGCTTTGATCAACATTGTCCTATGGATTTCTTTTCTGAGGAAGGGGCTCATAATGCTTCGAACATCTCGGGGGTTGTAATTGAGAAATGCCAACTTGGTTCAAAAGGGGTTTCATTCTTTAAAACCTCATTTCAAATTTCTCTTGACTGACTCTGTATTAACGTAGCACCATCTTCCCCAAAGGGTAATCGAAGTTTGGCAATTGATTCTGATTCTGAAATTAGTCTAAGCAGTCCGGATATCGGTTCGGTGAGAAGTGTTGGGGTTAAAACTTCGAAGGTTTTTTCCCCGGTAATTAACCTGGCAGGGTTTTTTGAATCTACAGCCCATCAATCTCCCTTGGGGGAAAAAAGGAAAATCTTGAGAAGATCGGGGTAGAGTGCCCGGTGGAGTTGTCTAGCTTTAGTGATCTAATCAAGGCAAGTGGGCTACAATTCAAAGCAATTGTAGCAGGAGGTAATCCGATAAATTTGCAATAAATGTGTTACCGTGGAACACGAGAGGGTTGGGGGATGGTTCAAAGAGATTTACTCTTAAGAGGTATCTTCTGAAGCTTTGTTCGGAAGTGGTTATGTTTAAAGAAACAAAACTGGGGATAATGGTTGATAATGTGGTTAAATCCTTATGGAGTTGATCTAGTTGGTTTTGTTTCAACACAAAATCTTGAAGGAAGAGTCCTAGCTCAGTTGGGTGAGATCTCCACGGCTTTTTGTTGTCTATTTTGTGGTGTTGGTATTTGAAGTAGTTGCAAGGTTGGGGGCTTTTTGAAGGTTTCCCCCAATGTTTGTCTTAGTTATGGGAATTTTGGATGTTGGAAGCTTTGTTCGGGTTTATGATCGATTCCAAGATTAGCTAATGGTTTTTGGAGGTTAGGGTGGTGCGTTTAGGGGCGGTCGCTTTGAGGGCTTCGATCTGGAGGGTTCTCCCTTGCTGGCATTATTGGCTTCTTTTCTTCAGCCTCTTTAGTCTTTTGGTCTTTGTTTATTAGTTGGTTCTCGTATCTTTATGGTTATTCTCCTCTCTCTTTTGGTTTGTTCTTCGAAGAGGTGTGGTTTTCTCTCTTGTTTAAGTTTTGTCTCATGTTGTTTTGGATATTGTCGGTTCTTTTCTTTTTATTGTATTTTGAGCATTAGTCTCATTTCATTTTATCAATGAAATTTCGTTTGTTGCCTTGTCAAAAAAAAAAAATACTTTGTTATGTTGCAAGGATAATGATAGTATGATGGAGGTTTCGATCAAATTTTAGCCTTGTTTGAAACTCGTTCGGGTTTGAGAATTAATTGGCAAAAGTCTGCTATTGTTGGAATTAATTTGTTCGAGTCAAAGCTGAATGGGTTGGCGAATATTCTAGGATGCAAAATGGATTCTTTTCCTTTCTCTTGTTTGGGGTTGCCTTTGAGGGGCCATCCTAAATCTCTTTTGTTTTGGCAGTCGGTGGTGGATGCTTTTAGTAAGGTGGATCGTTGGAGAAGATTTAATGTTTCTCATGGGGTCGAATGACTCTATGTTCTTCGGTTCTATCTAGTATTCCACTGTACTACTTGTCAATTTTTGAAATGCCTATTGTCGTGTCTCTTCAGCTAGAAAAAATTGTTCGTAATTTCTTTTGGGAAGGAAGTAGTGGGGGAAAGATTAATCACTTGGTTCGATGGAATTTAATTACCCAAGGTCAGTCTTTGGGTGGTTTGGGTTTCAGGAATTTTATATGGAAAAATCAAGCTCTTCTGGCTAAATGGGGTTGGAGATTCGGTGTCGAGTCTTCTGCTTTGTGGAGAAGAGTTGTTGTAAGCATTCACAAATCCTCTTCTAATGGTTGGAACCCCTCTAGAGACCTTCATCGAAGTCTAAGAAACCCTTGGTTGAATATAGTGAAATATTGAGGCCAAGTGAGCTCTTTGGTGCAGTTGAAGTTGGGAAACGGTCAACGGATTTGTTTCTGGGAAGATATTTGGATGGGAGATTCGGCTTTAAAAAATGTCTTTCCTTTGCAATTTTTAATTTCTCGGAAGGAGGGGAAATTGTTGAGTTTTGGGATTCCATGACAAGGTCCTGTAATTTACCGTTTCGACAAAATTTAAAGGATGAAGAGTTGAACGAGTTGTTGTCTTTGTTGTCTTTATTGAATGGTCTAAGTCCCTCGGCTAGGGATGACTCTAGAGTCTGGTCTATTGACTCTTCAGGACTATTTTCGGTTAATTCGTTGTCGGGCTTTATGGAAGTCGCATAGTCCAAGACGTGTAAATATTTTGGTATGGATTTTAATTTTTGGGTGGTTGAATGTTGCCGAGACCTTGCAAAAAAAAATGGCCTTTAATGCTTCTACAACCATCGATCTGCCTCCATTGCCATAAGTCGACAGAATCAAGCTTTCATATTTTCTTTCAGTGTGACTTTGCAAAGCAGTGTTGGGCGAAGCTCTTTTTCACTTTGAATGTCAGTTGGGTTTTCTCTGATGACATTGCAGACAATGTTATTCAGCTTGTTACGGGGCCATTGATGCGCCCTAAGGCGGTCTTGTTGTGGCAAAATGGGGTTAAAGCAATCTTTTCGGAGATTTGGTAGGAGCGAAATCAAAGAACGTTTGAAAACAAATTTGTGGATTGGGCAGCACAGTTTGAGTCTATTTACTTGAAAGCTTTTTCTTGGTGTGCTCTTTCCAAAGTCTTTAGTGGCTATTCTATCTCTGACATTAGTTTAAACTGGCACTCTTTTATTTTTTGTTCTTGAAAGCATGCTTGTTCATTTGCCTTACTCCTTTTTATTTGTATTTGCTTTTTAGTTTTCTGGTTTAGGGTGGTCTAGTATCTCTTTTGTTCTCTGTGTGGAATTTGTATTTTGATTTTTTAGCATTAGACTCATTTCATTATTTCAATGAAAGTTTGTTGTTTCCTTGTTAAAAAAAAAAAATTGTTGACATAACAACTTCGAATCCTCATAACCTTCGAAGGGAGGAAGAAACGTTAGAAGGGGAATCGGGAAGATGAGAAGCCCAAAAGCTCAATCAACAAAACTTCATGGAGACAACCAGTGTCGAAAACTCGAGAAGAGAAACCCACGGAATCAGATGATGGAAGGATTCGGACGGTCGCTAGGAGTGTGAACGGAGAGTTAGTCAACCGATGGGAAGAAATTAGACAGGTCGGGACGAAGACGATGAGAAACGAAAAAATGAAAAAGACAAAAACTCTAATCTACAAATCTTCACGAAGACAACTAGCGCATATCGAAAAGAGAAACCAACTAGATTAGATGAAAAAAGAATCCAGACGACCACGGGGGTGAGTGAATGGAGGGTTAATCAAAGAAAGGGAAGAGATCGGAAGGTCGAATCGAAATGGGGGGTTATCGGATGGATAGCTAAGAGGAGAAAGAAGAGAAAAAAATCGGGGAATATATGAAAATGTGGAAGGGATTATATTAAAACTCTCCACCTACGTTGATCAAAGAAGTCGAATGTCAAAAAGGTATGATTATTTAGCATTGATACAACTGAATAGAAATGATTTTTAAGCATACATGTATAAAGAAGCACTGTGGGATAAGAACAAATAAACCTCATCTGAAGGAAATCATTTCAGTAACCAATGGCCCATGGATTTAGGCCAGATAACCATACCACTAAATGGAAAATGATACCCCTCGAAAACATTAACACATGGTTCTATAAGTTCTTAAATTGAAAATCTAAGCACACATTAGAAAGCAACTGGGCATATTGAGTTCAAACTGTACAACATGATAGGAAAAGAAAAGGAGGTTAATCTAGATGAATCTAAATTATCATGTTTAGTCTAACCGGAGCTACGTATACTTTTCTTCACATCTCCTAGTGAGAGCACTAGACTTAAGCTATGAACTCAGCCAACACTGTAAGATTCCTCCGTGATGGAATGTATTAACAAGCAATAAATTACAGCATGATGAAAGAAAACTTTTAATCAAAATCCAGTTCTCTCTGTGATGAAACATGACAAGCTCTTATAACATAATAAAAGAACTTAATGAATCAACCCTATTCCCTTCTCATCCAATCCTCCCTACCAGCTACTGGATATCTGCCAACCCAAGAAGCAGTTCAGTGGAGAGAAGGCACAGAATCTTATTTTCAACAGTGTATATTGGGTGTTGGAATATATATTAATATACACACACGGACTGGAAACTTCATAATAAAAACAAACTTCCCATGCACCTCACTTGAAGAGTTGCTTAATATAGATAACAGGACAGAATGCGCACTAACCTCTTTCATGCTAAAATTTCCAACTTTAGAAGTATTCGATCCAGTTATCCTCTGTAAGTCCCTGCCTGTCAGGTGATAATCAAATCTCCAAATATCTTCAAAAGTTTCTCGATACGAGAATATAAAAATTGTAAATTATGATTAAAAAAACTGCGTGAATGTTATTTAGCTTTTAATATCTAAAGACCACTGGCTCTACAACATCTCTTAGTCAATATCAACCATTGTGGCATATCAGCTCAATCCACTTCATATTTCAACACTACATACACCTTGACCACAACCCAATGCTAGAACTATCTTAATGATTTAATCTCAATTACAGTGCAGGTGAAGAAGAAAATTGACAAACATACATGTGTCGTACACACGTTTGATAAATACCTGTCATGAAGTGCAAATAAGACTCCATCTGAAGAGCGAGAAACATCAACTTCAATGCAGTTGGCTTGAGAACGAAGAGCTATGCTATATGCATCCATCTGTTGGAAGTAGAGGAAAAGATCATAACCAATAATGAGCCGCAAAGAGCGACCAGAGATGATTCAATATTTCAATTTATTGAGAAAACTTTATATGAATAAAGCGAATAGAGGACCCATACAGTGTTCGGAAATGCCTTAGATGAGTCGCCTCCATGAGCGCACACAAGAGGAGGATCATTCAGCCATTTGCAGTTCCTTTGCTGCATCTGTACAGAGAAGAAACGCAATCATGTGATGTGGGAATTGAAATAGAGGGTAGAGAGCATAGAAAGAGAAGGGGTACCTGCTGAAAGCGCCTGAGCTTGAAATGAAAGAAAATGGGAGGAAGGATTGCGATCAAAGCGAGGCATAGCATGGTGAGACGAAAAAGTCTACGGGAAGAAAATCTGAAGGGGAATCGATTCCGCCATGTCCTTTGCCCAACCCAACGCCTTCTTCCAAGTCTAGTGTTGGAGATCGCCATTCGGATGGGAACTTTCTTAATCAAAACCTTCCGAGTAGAGACTGTCAGTACCAACACCGAGATTAAGTTTCTTTTGAAATTGAGAGGAACACCGGTGGCCAAAATTTTACCCAAACATATTATAATAATAATAATAATAATAATAATAATAATAATAATAATATAGAAGGAATATGAATAATATATATATATATATATATAAAATAAAAGAAAAATGATAATAGTGATACATATAAAAAACAAATAGGCGTTGTTTGGCTGTTTAATCAAACCTCTAGAATCAAAATTCAGGAGGTTTGTTACGAGGATTTTGAGCTCTTAATCGAAACTTTGTGTTTGGGGTGCAGTGTTCTGAATCCTCATTTTTCTTTAGCTGTTTTGTTCTCTTATTTTTTCTTATTTTTTAGTGGATTTTTGTCAATGGTAGAAATACTTGTATAACATAAATAGGTTACAAAATTGAAACTCTATTTTAGAAATTAAGAAATTGGAAGTCTATGTAAAAAATTAGAGAATTTAAAACTCTACAAAGTATTTAGAAAAGTATTTTTGCAACTTTATTTTAGAAATTAAAAAATTGAAAGTCCATTTAAGAAATTATGGATGTAAAGCTCTATTTCAAAAAATATTTAAAAAAGTATTTTTGGAACTCTATTTTATAAATTAAAAAAATAGAAGTTTATTTAAGAAATTAGTGAATTAAAAACTCTATTTCACGTCACATAGTAT
Organism: Trichosanthes cucumerina; assembly: GCA_036507285.1. Lineage (NCBI taxonomy): Eukaryota > Viridiplantae > Streptophyta > Magnoliopsida > Cucurbitales > Cucurbitaceae > Trichosanthes > Trichosanthes cucumerina. The sequence goes on from CM071844.1 coordinate 58,099,749, forward strand.
TTTGAAACATACAAATTTGACTTAAGTGGAGCATAACAAATGAAGTTACCATTTCTGGAAATAAACGTTTTATTGCCATTGAAAGAAACGGATATACAATGTTCTAAAAGACAGGAAATAGAAACGAGGTTTCTAGTAAACCCTAGAACTATATACAAATTGTGTAATTCCTACCGAAGTAGAGCTTCACTTTGTCAATTGCTGCAGCAGAGACAATCTCTCATGATCCAACCCGTAGAGTTACCTCACCCTCTCGCAGCTGCTGCCAGAAATCAATTCCCTGAAAAGAAGAACAAACGTGGTTAATGGTGCCTAAATCAGATATCCAGGCAGAGCCACTACTCTCCACTAAATATGTTTCAGTTACTAGTAAATCACATTTACCTTGATTCTTCCTCTCGGTAAGGAACTTGGGATAGTTACGCTTCCAGTGGTCGTCTCCATTGCAGTAGAAACAATTTCCTTTCTCTACAACTTCCTTGACCTTCTTATCCTTTTGGGTGGTAGCTCGATCAGCTTTACCCTTCTTCATCTTCTTCTTCCCTTTCGAGCGAGAAGGAGCAACAAATTTAGTCCTAGAGGTCGAACCCCTGTGATATGATCTGTAGGCAACATTTGTCTCAGCTTCCGGTGTCTTGATCCTCATCAAGGACTGGAAGTTCTGTAGCTCATTTAGAAGGGTGGTCAGAGTGTAGCTTATCTTGTTAATAACAGCGTTGCTACAAAACTGAAGGAAACTCTTCGGAAAAGTCTCCAAGATAAAGCTGACCTGGCTCGACTCATCGATCGAAGCCCCGTTCATCTCAACCAAATTAAAGTGGGTCATCATGTCTAGAACTTGTTCACGGACAGACGTCTCATCTTTCATTCGGGCGTTGAAGACGTGTTTGAGCGAGTCGTGCCTGACCTGAAAGGACTGTTGTCCAAACATGTCCTACAACGACTCCATGATCTCCTTAGCGGTGATCATCAACTCGTGCTTCTTTTCCAATACTTCAGATAAGCTGGCAATGATATAGACCTTGGCCTTTTCATTGGCCCATATCCATCGATCGTATGCATCACGAACACTTCGTGATGTAGTCGAGGTCGGCAACGGAGGACACTCCTCAGTAAGCACGAACTTTAGGTCGTCGGTTGCAAGAATCGTGTTAATATTGTTCTTCAACGTTTGGAAGTTATCTCCCACTAACTAATCTTAAGCGAGTAAAGCTATAATCGAGCTAGACATTTTGCTGAAAAAAATAAATTAGAATTTTGTGTCAGTCTTGCAAAAAACTTTTTGAAATCCAATCAAGTTTTAGCAAAAATTAATTCTATGATCCCTAGGTCATTTAAAATTTGCAATGGTATCCTAAAGGTTTAGAATGACCGCCACCGAAGGGTGAACAGAAACACTCCTCCTCTAGGACGAGACTTTCTCGACCAGGCCCTAATCCCAGAATAACTCTTATTCCATTAGGCATCCAGTTACCATTATTTGGTCAAATTCATTAACACTTAACGAATCACGTGAGTGTCACCCTCAATCTTTAAGTTTCTAAGTATCCGTCCAAACAATAGTCACCGAAGGGTGAACCACGAAGGAAAACCAACAAGGAAACTGTATCCCTTTCGGGAATTCACGATGTTCCGATTCTCATGATCAAGGCCCTCCGAAGGGATTGTCTGGTCCAGGCCAAACTAGCAGGCGGATCATAGGGGTCTCACGGTGTGAATCGAAAGAAGAGACCGTGGGTCTCGTTTTCACAGGTCTCGCTCCCACTCACTATAAGTACTCTCTCCATCCACTATGATATTGATCCATACAAATACCATCTGAAGGGGGATGCTCCCATTTGCGCCACAAGGCCGAGTATGAATCTCACGGTGCGGACTTAACGGAGATTTGTGGTCGGAAAATTAAATGTATCTGATACACTTTATTTCCTCCCACTCAGCACTTTATATTTTTCGAGATTGACCTAGATAAACTGGCTAAAATTTACCTAAGTCTACCAATATAACTCTTATATTGTATTAGGCCTTTATAATCACATTATTACTTAGTGAGTAAATTAATCAACTTTTAACTAACGGCACTCACGAAAAATATAACCTAAGAATCTCTAGACCGAATTCACTCCCAGGCTGGTTTTCAGGTAGGGGTGTTCTGCAAGCGTCAACTTAAATACCTCAGCCTTAGACAAAACCTTCCTTAGACAGAGTTACTAATCAGTCACCATTCAAAGATTATATTTTGATTTCCTAATTCTAATCTTATTAGAACTAGAAAACCTAAGTCTAATTATTCAAGTTCTAAACACTTTAAAACTAATAATTAACTTAGGTTACATGCATTTCTATGTTATAGTGCTTGATCATTCATCACATGAATAACTATACTATAACATTATATTCATCACATGAAAATAAATGCATGAGCATACTTTAATCTAAAAAATATAACACTTATATTTAATTAAATTAAAACATGCATTTAATTATATTATAACACTTATAATATAACCTATCATGCAAACTATATATTATAACACTTATAATATAAAATGATGCATGTAATGTTTAACCTAAGGTGGGATTTTGAATCTATATGACATACACTATGCACATAGAATTTAATTAAATCATACATCTCATGCATAAAATAATTAAATAGCAAAAATAGACCAGTTTTGACACCTAGGGGCATTTATTTAATTAATTAACATTAATATAACATTGATATTAATATTAATTAATAAAATAAAATAAATAAATAATATAATTACATTTTACATAATAAAAATTAAATAAAATACAAGATAAAAAACGTCCCACGAAGCCTCTTTGAGAATCGCGCTTGCGCTTTGCGCGCGCACTACTCATCGCAATCGTCACTACGCTTGCGGCCTTGCAACGCCGCGGTAACGCTGTAACGCCGCAGCGGCGTCAAATACACGCCCGCGTGCTCCACGCATCGGCGTTGCAACGCTACGCCTAGCGTTGCAACGCTGCTCTGCAGCCAAGCCTCCGCTCGCAATTGTAGCGTTGAGACGCTGGCGAATGCAGCCTCAACGCTGCATCAACAAGATAAACAAGCTTCTCTTGTTGTTCTTTGTCGTTTCTCGTCCATTTTCGCTCCGATTTTTTCACAAAATCTCATGCCACGAAGGACACGGACTTATAGACTCGATTTACATTAAAAATACCCAAAACACGGGCCCTTACATTGATCGAATCAACTTTAATGTAAACCTAAAAACAATGCCAAAACCGAAAACATCCATTTCGCAAACCAAAATTCATCTCATGAATCAAAGCATAAACCCACCTAATTTTAACAAAATTAAATGCTTCTACAAGCCAACGATTTGGCTCTGATACCATTTGTAGGGAATGATGGAGATCTGATCTCCTTGAGCAGCGGAAACATGTTTGGGATCGTTAATGTGCTTGATTGTTTTGCTTAAAACAAAAACCAGTACATTGATAAATAAAACAGAACAAGCATATAATCAACTCTAATCTAATTAGGCATGGATTAAATATATACAAACATACATGGAGTTTAACTATTAAACTAAAGAATGGAAAGGAAATTACTTTTGTAGATACACAACAACTCCTTACTCCAAGCAAATTCCAGTAGTTCAAGAACTTCCAAAAGTTCTCTGTTTTTCTTTCAACAAGAACACTACCAACAGGAGAACCCTCTATGTCTCTGAGCTTTAGATCTTCCTTGGTGGGAAGGATTCCAACTTTTGGAAAAAAATTGGGAATGAAGAGTTAGAGAGAATTTTGACAACAATACCACACTTACCTCTAATGATCGATCAATCATTGCCTTCTTCTACCAGAGAAGAAGGATTCAGTGGGTAACTCCTCACTTCCCTATCGAAAGGGAGATGGGGAGTGGTGGGAACGTGTCCTCTTGACACGTTCCTATTTAATATTATATTAATATTTAATTAATAATTAAATACATTAAATTAAATCATATTTAATTCATATATAATATTAAATAAATGATTAAATCACATTTAATCATTTTACCCTTTATCCTATAGTTTAATGTACATCTTATGCACATTAAATTATAACCTATAGTTTTCAAATATGAATCACATTCACATTTGAATTTGATATTTGAACTCTTTCAAATATTCAATTCTCTCAAGTAATTTAATATGAATCATATTCACATTAAATTTATAATATATAGTTCCAAAACTATATATTATATCGTATCCATATATATTAAATATATTCCCTAATGAATTTGAACATTTCAAATTCAAATGATCTAAGAACCCTTTACGAGCTAGAAGGTGGACCTAATGGACCTATAGATCAGAAGCTCTAACGATACGGGATTGCTCGGTTAATCTCATTAACCTCCCACACTAAAGTCCCACAGTTGCACTCTTCTCATTGCATATATATTTCTGTGTCCATGGATATTGACCAATAACAACAAAGTCAATCCTTCACGAATGTTCGTAACACCACCGGGTCAAATTACCGCTTTACCCACGGGTTACATCTTGTGCCTTAAGTACCAAAGTGCTCCTCTAATGAACAATTTGTTTGTGGTCCTACCAACAAACAGATTCCCTCTCGCCAATGAATGAGGGGTCGGGCCCTTTGTTCAAGTCCCTGAGACACCACTTAAGGGAACATTCCTCTACTTACCCTAGTAGAGGGGAAGGAGTGAATTCCGTCTTGTTAAGTTAAGTTCTCACCGCCACTCGGTCTTGTCCCCAAGAAGGTAGGCATATTGAGTCTCAGCGAATCCGCCACTCTCACCCATACTAATCAAAGGACAATCCTCGCAAACCGGAGTTCGTAACCTACTCGGATTGAGATCAAGTTGCTAGGTCATCCTAGTGAAATAGAAACCTAACTAGTCAACTGAGTTACAAATGCAGGTTACTATTTCGTGGTCCTGGCCTTATGTAATCTCATTACATAGGATATCCCCACTCACATGTCATCTACACGAACACGTTAGGAGCACAAAGTGTTTGTATCAAATACAAAGTGGGCCACATCCATAGTTTAACCGGGTAAGGTACCCAAACCTTATCCCCAACTATAGACCCTTTAGGTCAGATATCTTGAACCGAGATCCTTTTTATGTACATTACATTCAGTTAAAGATTCATTTAACAGCCTTGGATATTTAGTTTATTGGATTTAGGGTTTAAATGAAGGCAAACTCGTAGATAACGAACAATAACACTTTATTGAAATAATAACACTTTATTACATTAATTAGAACATAATTACAAACTACGAGTTTTAGGGCACAAATCCCAACAGGAAATGAGAATCCCCGCGCAGCAGAAGACAATCGAACGTGAACGCTTGTTTATTGGAATCGAACCCCATCCATATACTGTAGACCGTTCGGGTCATTAACTCGAACGTGATCCTCCCTGTGTGTCCACTACACACCATTCATGTTCTAGTTCTCTCATATATTCAATGACCTTGTAGCTTAGTTTATTGGACAAAGTTTTTAAGAATTGCGAGACACAAAATGATGAAATAAATAACTCTTATTAATTTCAAATGTTAATTTACAAACAGAACGAGATTAGGACAAACATCCCAACAAACTCCCACTTGGACTAAGCTAGTGGAGCAAATACATTTCTGAAATGTACATAAATTACAATGAAGTAATACAATAAACTAGGGCATTGAATACCCGTTTACATTTAAATTATTGGATTTCAGGTTATGAGCAATAATGCACCGAATGGAGAGATCATGAAGAATTAGAGCTTAAATAGGGGCCAATGGAGCACAAAAGATGAAGAGATTGTAAGAACAGAAGCAAAACAAGCCTTTGGACCCGAGGGCATGGCGTTGAGACGCCATTGAGGGCGTTGCAATGCCATACCGTGAGAAGAAACAACTTGAAAAATCGGGGTGTGGTGTTGAGACGTTATTTTGCAGCGTCGCAACGCCAAAACGCATGTTGAGTGCGCTTTCTATGTTAGTAGCGTTGAGACGTTGTGACGGCGTCTCAAAACTGCGTTGCTTTCCATATTTAATCGTGCGCCTAGGGCACGACATTGCAACGTCGTGCTGATAACACTATAAATATGATATGTTGACTCAATTGAAAGGGGAACTGAATTTGAGTGATTCTTAGACTTGTTTTTGAAACATATACTCTGGAAGGAGCATAAGAGGATACTTTGAAGGCCAAGCACAAGAGTGGAGACTCGAGATCGTGACGAGAGCTCGGAGACGAGGACCGACATCGACACTGAAGCGTTTTTCTTCTCTTCTCTTAGTTTGTAGTTTTTTTTATAGACTCTTTTATGGATTTAGCATATTTTGTAGTGATTATAGTAGCTAATTTCCATAGTTAGGGGATTGATGTAGCTAGTTATGAACTTACTTTAGCAATTGTGTTGAACATTTGGTTGTGTTGAATTATTTTTGGTAGTTTATTCTTAATGCGTGTTTTTCTCTGGCCAATATTAGCATGATTTTATTGGTTTAAGTTGAATTCAAGAGAAAGACTTTGGATGCTATTGAAATCCTTACACAAGAGTAAAGGGTTCTTTGGAAAACGTTTTAATAAGTTGCTTAACGCCTTGCATGCTATTAAAATCTAAATGGAGACTTTAGGTTTATCGTTATGCATGAGGTCACTAGAGCTCGAGAGAGTCTTTTGATTACTTTTACTTCTTATTTATAATCTCCCAACCATAGTCAATTTCATGTGCTAAAATAATGAAGTAACTACTGAAATTAATTCCCTAAAGTTTCTCTCATCTTCGTGTCTCAACTTGTATATTTAGTTTTTATTTTTATTTCACCTTTGACAAATTTCTGTTTCTTTAGATAAAATTAAGGATTGGTATCTTGGTAGTTAATCAATCTAGAAAACCATTCCTGAGGACGATACTTGGAACTCAAATCACTATATTCAAACTTGACTCGTACACTTGTTGGGATGTATGTCCTCATCTCGTGTAGTTTGTAATATTCCAAGTTGTAATTAATAAGAGATATTTATTCGAACTTTGTGTCTCGCATTTTTTTCATAAACTTAATCCAATAAACTAAGCTCCAAGGTCATTGTGTTATGAGAGAACTAAGAACTTAAACGGTGTGTAGTGGACACACAGGGAGGATCACGTTCAAGTTAATGACCGAACGGTCTACAGTATATGGATAAGGTTGCAGACCTAATCCTAGATACACTGTGGATGCAACCCACTTTGTATTAGATACAAACGAGGTGACCCAGCTCGTTCACGTGGTTGACATGCGAGTGGGGGCATCTTGTGTAATGAGATTGTACAAGATCGGACCGTGAATTATTAGACCTACTGATGTAACACCGTTGACAGTATAAGACTAATAAATTCGTAGATGATCGTTAGTGACTCGACCTTAATCCTGAGTGTGTTACGGACTCCTATCTGCAGGGGTCTGTCCTTTGACTAGTACGGGTGAGGGTGGCCACTGTTGCTCGCCCAATATGCCTATCTTCTCAGGGACAGGACCACGTGGGGAGCTGGGAACTTGACTACGCAAGAAGGAATTCACTTGTTCCCGAGTTAGGGAAACTAGAGGGGTTGTTCCCTTAAGTGTTGTCTTCAGGGCTTGAGAAGCGGGGCCCCACCCTCTCACTGGCCCAAGAGGGTTGTTGTTTATAGTTGGACCATACAACTTAGTTGTTCATTAGAAGAGCAGTGGGACTTAAGGAGCAAGAGGTATATACAGGGGTAAAATAGTAATTTTACCCAGTAGTGTCTACGAACAACCTGTAAAGGGTCGACTCACGGGTATTGGTTATATCGATGGACACAACTTGTCCTGCAGTGATGAGAATGCAACTACGGGCTTTAGTGGAGTGTTACCGTAGCTAATGAATGTTGAATAACCGGGTCAAAGAGTTTGACAGTTAATCTCGATCATTGGAGCTCGTCATCCAGAGGGTCCATTAGGTCCTCGGTTGGCTCAAATTGGACAAATTGAGGGTTTACAGTTTGGTGTGAATTTGAAGTGTTCAAATTCATTATTTGGGTATTTATGTCATTTATATAAGATTTAGATGACATAATATATATTTTAATGTGAATGAGATTCATAATAAACTATAGTATAGCCTAATTGATTAATTAGTGCTAATTGGAGAAATTAAATTGAGAGAAAATAAATTGAATGTGATTCAATTTAAAATTCCACATTTATGCAAATGAGATTTGTATAATAAGGTATGAGATACCTTATATTATTTGATATGCAAATATGATTTGTATATCATATAGTTGTGGTAAAATGATGAATTGGTGGAGATTTTAACCCCACCACACACCATTATAAAAAGGTGCAACCAAAGGCATTTGGTTAAGTTTTTGTCATTTTTTGGATTTTGATCCAAGGAGAGAAAAAGGATTCTCTCTCAACTCTCTCTCAATTCTCTCAAACTCTCCTCACCCAAAATCCAAAGGGAGTCCCACCTACTCTCCCTCAACCTCCCGAGAACAACCGAGAAGACCATTTGGAGGTGTCTTGTTGTTCCGTTCGAGGATAGAGTTCGAGGAGTTCGTTGGTTCGAGAGAGATCGTGATTGGAGGAGGAAAGCATTTGAAGAAGAGTTCTTCAACAAGTAAGTACGAGTTTCTTACTGTTTTTCTTCTCATTTATGTATGTTTAGCCTAGGATTAATGAGATTAATTCAATTTTAAGATATGACTTACACAACGAATCAACGACATTTCACAGCGTCTTCCGCTGCGAGAATTTCCAACCCCTTCAATTGGTATCAGAGCCAGGTTGTTGCTCTTCGTTGTGTATTCTGTTATATCTTAAAATTAGGTGGGTAACATTAATTTTCATGAGATGATTGTTAATGGTTTGCAATTTTGGATGTTTTCGGTTTTATGCACTAGTTTAGATTTGCATTAAAGTTGATGAGATCAATGTAAATGCTCGGTGTTTTGGGCATTTTTTAATGTAAATCGAGTCTGTAAGTCCGTTTCGTTCGTGGCATGAGATGCTGTGAAGAAATCGGAGTGGAAACGGGCAAAAAATGACGAAAAATAGGTGTTTGTTGTTTTATCGACGACGTTGAGACGTTGTTCATTGGCGTCTCAACGTTGTTCGTACAGATCCGGGCGCGTTGCAAGCACAGCGTTGCGACGCCAGGCGCGACGTTGAGAATGCAGGTTCAACGCCGAACGTTGCAACTTTGCAACGCTGCCGCGTAGTGGGTGGTTCCAGCAGCAGTTGCGCGAGACGTGCGTGTAGATGCATTAGGGACTTCGTGCGGCGATTCGAGCCCCAGTAGCAGCACGTGTTTTATTTTTAATTTATTTTCTTTGTAAAATGACCTTTTAAATGTATTTTTATTAATTATTTTAATTAATATTAATATAAATGTTATATTAATGTTAATTAATTTAATTTTATGTCCCTATGGTGCCAAAAATCGGTTCAATTTTTGCTATTTATTTATTTTATGCATGAGATGTATGAAATATTTATTCTATGTGCATGTAGTATGTCATATGAATTTAAAATCTCACCTTAGGTTAAACATTTCATGCATCATATTTATATTATAAGAGTTATAATATATAGAAATGCATGGTATGATTATATTATAAGTGTTATAATATAATGTATGCATGTTTTAATTTATTTAAATATAAGTGTTATATTTTTAGATTAAAAGCATGCTCATGCATTTAATTCATGTGATGAATGTATGTTATAGTATAGTATTATTCATGTGATGAATGATCAAGCACTATAACATAGAAATGCATGTAACCTAAGTTAATTATTAGTTTTAAAATGTTTAGAACTTGAATAATTAGACTTAGGTTTTCTAGTTTTAATAAGATTAGAATTAGGAAATCAATATGACTTATGAATGGTGACTAATTAGTAACTCTGTCTAAGGAAGGTTCTATCTAAGGCTGGGGTATTTAAGCTGACGATTTGCGGAACACCCCTACCTGGGAACCGACCTGGGAGTGAATTTTATCTGGAGATTCATAGGTTAAATTCTCGTGAATGCCATTAATTAAGAGTTAATTAATTTACTCACATAGACCTAAGTTAATAATGTGATTATAGACCTAGGTTAATCCAATATAAGAGTTATATGGGGTATTCGTACGGATAACCCATTTTCCAATGTATTAATGGCATTTGACCTGACATTTCAAAATAATGAAATATGACCTATTCTGACGTGGCAATGCGCGCAAAATGACTCATAAGGGTAATATGGAGCGATCTTTCTTGTTCACGCTCCCGCACGTTGTTCACGCTCTCGCTCCCGTTGTCTCGCTCTCGTTGTCTCGCTCTCGCTCTAGCTCAAATGAATGGAAAAAAATATAAAGAAAAAATGACAAAAAAAGACAGAGAAGAGCTGGAGTAGCAAAGAGAGAGCGAGTCAGCGAGAGCGTGAGCGAGTCAACTATAGTGCAATTTTTATTTTTTTTTATTTTCTCCAGAATTTTGACAACTTAATTACTATCATAAGTGAGAGCGAGAGCGAGAACGAGACTTGAACGAGAGCGAGAATGTGACTTGAGCGAGAGCGAGAGAGCTAGAGTCAGTATGATGCCCTTACGGTAATTTGGACGGAATGCACAGTACAAAAAAGGTCAAATGTCATTAATTTCAGAACATGGGTCAAATCACATTAATGCATGTGAAAAGGAGTTTTCCATGCAAATTTCTCGAGTTATATTGGTAGACTTAGGTAAATTTTAGTCGATTTATCTAGGTCAATCCCGTTTTATTTAAAGTGTTAAGTGGGAGGAAATAAAGTGTATGAGATACATTTAATTTTTCATCCACAAATCTCCGTTAAGTTCACACCGTGAGATCCATACTCGGCCTTGTGACGCAAATGGGAGCATCCCCCTATGGGTGGCATTTGTATGGGTCAATATTCAACGTGAATGGAGAGAGTACTTATAGTGAGTGGGAGCGGGACCTGTGAAAACGGGACCCACGGTCTCTTCTTTCGATTCACACCGTGAGACGCCTATGATCCACCTGCTAGTTTGGCCTAAACCAGACAATCCCTACGGAGGGCCTTGATCATGGGAGTTGAAACACCGTGAATTCTCGAAAGGGATATGATTCCCTTGTTCGTTTTCCTTCGTAGTCCTCCCTACGACGGCTATTGTTTGCATAGATACTTGGAAATTTAAAGACTGAGGGTGACACTCACAGGATTCATTAAGAGTTAATGGATTCAGATCGAAAAATGGTAACTAGATGCCTAATGGAATAAGAGTTATTCTGGTATTAGGGTATGCTCGAGAAAGTCTCGTCCTAGAGGAGGAGTGACTTTGTCTACCCTACGGTGGCGGTCATTCTAAACCTTTAAGGTATCATTGCAATTTTTAAATGACCTAGGGATCATAGGATAAAAATTTGCTAAAACCTGATTGGATTTTTAAAAGTTTTTTGCGAGACTAATACAAATTTTTTTCTTTTTTCAGCAACAAAATGTTAAATGCTTTTAATGCTCCTATAGCTTCCGATAAGTTAGTTGGCGATAATTTTTTGTGGAAAAACAATATTGACACGATTTTGGTAAATGACGACCAAGAGTTCGCGCTCACTAAGGAGGGTCCTCAGGTGCCCGGTTCAACAGTCTTATTCAACAATCTACAAACCTTCTAGTCTTTGGTGCAAATCAAGGGACAGGAAGCCGAGGCAAGTGTTGCCTCTAGACCTTTTCACAGGGGTTCGACCTCTGGGATAAAGTTTGTAGACTCTTCAGGCCCGAAAGGGAAGAAAGAGAAGTTGAAGGAGGTTAAGGTTGACCGTGTTGCCGCCATAAAGGGCAAAGAGATCAAGGAAGTTGCAAGAAAGTGTTTCTACTGCAACGGGGACGGACACCTGAAATGGAGTTGTCCCAAGTTCCTTGACAAAAAAAAGAAGACAGGTAAATGTGATTTACTTGTCACAGAAACTTGTTTAGTGGAGAGTAGTGACTCTATCTGGATATTGGATTCAGGCGCCACTAACCATGTTTTCTCTTCTTTTCAAGGATTAAGTTCCTGGCAGTAGCTGCAAGAGGGTGAGATAACACTCAGGGTTGGATCCGGAGAAGTTGTCTCAGCTGCAGCAATTGACACGGTGAAGTTGTTCTTTGGCGGGAAGTACTTATTATTGGATAATATGTACATAGTTCCAGGGTTTACTAGAAACCTAGTTTCTATTTCCTGCCTATTAGAACAAGATATTTCTGTTTCATTCAAGAGTAATAAAGCGTTTATTTCTCGAAATGGAAATTTGTTATGTTCTGCTTCACTTGAGGGTAACTTGTATGTTTTAAACCCCTAATTCGGTCAAAAGTGTTTTCAATACCGAATTGTTTAAAACGGTTGAAACGCGAACTAAGAGAGTAAAAGTTTCTCCAAAAGAAGTGCCCATCTTTGACATCTAAGGTTAGGCCACATAAATCTCAATAGGATTGAGAGACTAGTGAAGAGCGGACTTCTAAGCGACTTGGAAGAAAACTCTTTACTGGTTTGTGAGTCATGCCTTGAAGGCAAAATAACCAAACGTCCTTTTAGTGGAAAAGGATATAGAGCCAAAGAGCCCCTTGAGCTTATACATTCTGACCTCTGTGGTCTGATGAATGTTAAAGCACGAGGAGGTTACGAATACTTTGTATCTTTCATAGATGACTATTCGAGATATTGGTACATTTACCTAATGCGTAGGAAGTCTAAAACTCTTGAAAAGTTCAAGGAGTTCAAGACTGAGGTTGAGAACCTGTTAGGTAAAACGATTAAAACACTTCGATCGGATCGAGGTGGAGAGTATATGGACACTGAGTTCTAAGACTATATGATAGAACGTGGAATTACGTCTGAACTCTCAGCACCTGGTATGCCACATCAGAATGGTGTATCCGAGAGGAGAAACATAACCCTGTTGGACATGGTTCGGTCGATGATGAGTTATGCTCGTCTCCCTGATTCTTTTTGGGTTACGCAGTGGAGACTGTGGTATACATTTTGAATACAGTTCCGTCGAAAAGTGTTTGTGAAACATCTTTCGAACTCTGGCATGGTCGTAAAACCAGTTTACGTAATTTCAGAATTTGGGGATGCCCGACCTGATGGAGATCGGATCCCCTTGAGCAGTGGAAACGTGTTTTGGAATCGTAATTGCTTGTTTATTTTGGTTAAACAAAAACCAGTACATTGGGTAAAAAACAGAGAATAAGCAATACAAATTCCTAATCTAATTAGGCATGGATATAAACATGCAAACATGTTGTAGATTTAACTAAACTAAAAGGGAAATTGAAATATTACCTTTGTAGTTTCACAGCAACTCTTTGCTTCAAGTGCACAGCAACACAGGAATAGGAAAGTGTCTTCTCTGTTTTCTCCAATAGGATAGCACCACTCAGTAAACCTCCTATCCTCTGAGTTCTACTTAGATCTATTCCTTTGGTGGGAAGGAATCCAATTTTTGGAAGTGAGAGAGAGAGAATTTTCTTTTGCACGGTGAATCACAATTCATCGATCAACCAACACTTCTCTCAATTGAAAGGTTAAACCGAGAAAGAAGCTCTTCCCCCACTCCTTATCGATAGGGAGTTGGTGGGGAAGATGGGAACGTGTCCGGACACATTCCCATTAATTAATTAATTATAATTAATTAAATCAAATTTAATTAATTAATTATCATATATTTAACTAATCTTTAAATATCATATATTTAATTAATCTTTAAATATCATATATTTAATTCAGATCAAATAATATTTAATCTATTTCTTCTCTAACCTATAGTTTTAATGCACATCTTATGCACATTAAAGTTTAACCTATAGTTTTTAAATATGAATCTTATTCACATTTAAATTAATATTTGAACTCTTCCAAATATTTAATTCTTTCATATAATTTAATATGAACCATATTCACATTTAATTTATAATATATAGTTCCAAAACTATATATTATATCGTATTTATATACATTAAATTTATTCCCTAATGAATTTGAACATTTCAAATTCAAAACGGTCTAAGAACCCTTTACGAGCTAGAAGGTAGACCTAATGGACATAAAGATCAGAAGCTCCAACTATACGAGATTACTCGGTTAATCTCATTAACCTCCTAATGAACATTCGTTAACTGCAGGAACAGTCCACTAAAGTCTCGCAGCAGCACTCTTCTCACTGCAGATATATTTATGTGTCTAGGGATATTAACCAATAACAGCAAGTCAATCCTTCACGAATGTTCGTAACACCAACTGGGTCAAATTACCGTTTTACCCATAGGTTGCATCTTGTACCTTAAGTACCAGTGCTCCTCTAATGAAAAAATTGTTTGTGGTCCTACCAACAAACAGAAGTCCCTCTCGGGCCAATGAGAGGGTCGAGCCCTTTGTTCAAGTCCCGAAGAAACCACTTAAGGGAGCATTCATCTACTTACCCTAGTAGGTGGGAAGGAGTGAATTCCATCTTGCTAGGCTAAGTCCTCAGTTGCTCACTCGGTCTTGTCCCCAAGAAGGTAGGCATATTGAGTCGGCGAATCGACCACTCTCACCCATAATAGTCAAAGGACAATCTCTTGCGAACAGGAGTTCGTAACGTGCTCAAGATTGAGATCAAGTTGCCTAGGTCATCCTAGTAAAATAGAAACCTAGCTAGTCAACGGAGTTACATCTAGTGGTTACTATTTCGCGGTCCGATCTTATGTAATCTCATTACATAGGATATCCCACTCACATGTCATCTACACGAACACGTTAGGATCACAGTGTTTGTATCATATACAAAGTGGGTCACATCCATAGTTTTGCCAGGGTAAAGTACCCAAACCTTATCCCCTTACTATAGACCCTTTAGGTTGTATCTCGAATCGAGATCCTTTATATGTACACTACATTCAGTTCAAGATACATTTTACAGCCTTGGATGTTTAGTTTATTGAATTTAGGGTTAAAACCATGGCAATATCGTAAATAACGAATAATAACACTTTATTCAAGTAATAACAGTTTTTTACAATAATTAGAACATAATTACAAACTACGAGTTTTAGGGCACAAAACCCTAACAAACTCCCACTTGAACTAAAACTCTAGTGGGGTACATTACAATCTAAAACAGTGGTTACGGAGATACAAATACAATAAACTAGGGCATCCATATACCCATTACATATCTCTAACTTGCCCTAGATTAGCCTATGTTCATATCTCGTAGACCTAGACTTTCCAGATGACCCTCAAACACTTTAGTCCTGAGGGTCTTTGTAAACGGATCAGCAATGTTGTGCTCCGAATCGATCTTCGTGACTTTCACATCTCTTCGTTGCACTATTTCTCGTATCAGGTGATACTTCCTCTCGATGTGCTTGTCTCGCTTATGGTTGCCAGGTTCCTTCGAATTGGCTACCGCACCACTGTTGTCACAGTATAAGGTGATGGAAAATTCCATATTTTGGACAACTTCTAAATCAGTAAGAAATTTTCTTAGCCAAACAAAATTCTTTAGTCGCTTTCACAAGCAAAGAAACATACTCAGCCTCCATCGTGGAGTCATCGATGCATCCCTGCTTGATGCTTCGCCATACTATAGCTCCCCTGTTAAGGGTGAAAACTGATCCCAATGTGGATTTCCTAGAATCCTTATCAGTCTGAAAATCAGAATCAGTATATCCAGTAGGGATAATATCCTTTAGCCCCATACACAAGCGTATAGTCCCTCGTTCTCCTAAGATACTTGAGGATATTTTTAACTGCGGTCCAGTGGTCTAACCCTGGATTGGATTGGTACCTACTGACTATTCCCACTGCATAACAAATGGTTGGCCTCGTGCACAACATAGTATACATTAAGCTACCTACTGCAGAGGCATAGGGAATACGTCTCATATCCTCAACTTCTTGAGGTGTCTTAGGACACTGTTCCTTAGACAGATGAACTCCATGCCTGAAGGGTAATAAGCCCCTCTTGGAAGTCTGCATCGAATTTCGGGCTAACATTTTGTCGATATAAGATGCTTGAGACAGAGCTAGTGTTGCGTATAATTATGGATATGCAATACCGCAGTGTATGGGTCAAGTTTTAGTATAGTGATTTATGAGTCCAAGTATCGTCCTCGGGAATGGATTTCTAGATTAATTAATTACTAAGGTACTAATTCTCAATTTTAGCTAAAGAAATATAACATGGATAGTTGGTTGAAAGTAAAGACAAGCAAACAAATAAACATGTGGAGACACGAAGTGATAGAATTGAGGGAAGTAATTATACAAGTTAATGACTCAATTAATACATGCAATGAACCCAAGAGATGAAATTATAAACAAGAACTAAAATACTCAAGAAAACCTCTCGATTCTTAGTGAGCCTCACACATGCAATAATCTCCATAGTCTCCATATAAACCTACTACATGCATGGCATTAAGTAACTTCTTTGTGCGTTTCCCTAAGATTTCTAGGTCATTCTCATGCTAGATTTCTAAGGGTTTTGACAATTTTGCTCTAATTCAAGCTTTATCTCTCGAGTCCACTTAAACCAACAAATTAGAAGTTAAGAGTGAATTTCCAAAAATAAGAACAAAACATGCTTCAATACATTGTAATAAAGTCTTAACAAGTAAATCAATTCCTAAGCTACTCTAAATCACATGAAAATCAGACTAAACATGTAGAAAACGTCTTAGAACGCTATTAAAATTTGAAAGAAAAGGAAATTAAACTTATGTGTCAATGCCAGTCCTTCGTCTCCGAGCTCCCGCCTTCGATCTCGAACCTCCACGGATGCTTTGGCTCCCAAAAACGCTCCTTTCTCTCTTCTTACAAAGTGTATTTCAGGATTAGGGTGGAAAATCTACCAAATTCGGCTCCCTTTGCAAGAAGAATTAAGATTCTATTTATAGGTTTAATCGGTGCAGCGTTGCAACGCTAGGGACAGCGTTGCAACGTTGTACCCTAGGCGGCTGGTAAATAAGGAAACAGTCGGCAGCGTTGCAACGCCGCTACCCTAACGCGTGCGCTCCTTATCGAAATGGCGTTGCGACGCTGCAAGGCAGCGTTGCAACGCCCGTTGTGTAGTCCTTCATGCACATCTTCTTATTGAGATAGCGTTGCGACGCTACAAAGCAGCGTTGCAACGCTATCGCCTGGGGTCTTCAACACATCTTGGCTGCACGTTCGGCGTTGCAACGCTCTACATGGCGTTGCAACGCCATCACCTCGGGTCTTCAAGCTTGCTTTGGTCCTTTCACTTTCAATTGATGTTATTTTGAGCTCCAAATAGCCTCGTTTCGATCCCGAGTGATCCAAAATGTTTCCAAATGTTCTGTTTATGCTCTTAACTTGAAATTGAGTAATTTAAACACGTAAAATCTCTGAAATCATTATAAAACTAGCAATAATTAAGCCTAAGGATAACACATTTTGTGTGCTATCAGCTAGAGTTCTGTTCTTGCGATTCCTGAAAATCTAAATCCCAAGAACATACTACGTCTCTCCCAAATCTTTCATTTGGAATTGGGTCGCCAGCCAATTCTTTATGCCAGTAAGGTATCCTACATCATTCCCAATGAGTAGGATATCATCCACATAAAGCACCAAGAAAGCTACTTTGTTGTTGATGATCCTCTTGTAAACACAAGGCTCATCAACGTTTTGGTCAAAGCCATAAGACTTGATCGAAGTATCAAATCTTATGTTCCAAGATCTGGATGCTTGTTTCAACCCATAAATGGATCGATTGAGCTTGCAAACTTTTTGCTCCCGACCTTGGGTTATGAACCCTTCGGGCTGAGACATATAGATACTCTCGTCAAGATTACCATTCCACTCACTTTTTCGGGTTTGACACCAACACATGGGCCGGGCATCCCTAAAATCTGAAGTGATGTAAACTGCCTTTACGTCCACTCCAGAGCTCAAAGGGTGTTTCACAAACACTCTTTGATGGAACATTGTTCAAAATGTAAACCGCAGCTCTCTCTGCACTCCCCGAAAGAATCGGGGAGACGAGCATAGCTCATCATCGGCCGAACCATGTCCAACAAGGTTCTGCTTTCTCCTCTCCGATACACCATTCTCACATTATGCATACCGTGTCTTGAGAGTTGGGACGTAATTCCGTGTTCTATCATATAGTCCCGGAATTCGGTGTCCATGTACTCTCTACCTCGATCCGATCGAAGTGTTTTAAGCGATTTACCTAAGAGGTTCTCAACCTCAGTCTTATACTCCTTGAACTTTTCAAGAGTTTCAAACTTCTTATACATTAGGTAAATATACCCATATCTGGAGTAATCGTCTATGAAAGACACGAAGTACTCATAACCGCCCCGAGCTTTAACATTCATCGGACCACAAAGATCAGAATGTACTAACTCAAGAGGCTCTTTGGCTCTATATCCTTTTCCACTAAAAGGACGTTTAGTCATTTTGCCTTCAAGGCATGACTCACATACTGACAAAGAGTTTTCTTCCAACTCGTTTAGAAGTCCACTCTTCACTACTTTCTCAATCCTATTGAGATTAATGTGGTCTAACCGTAGATGCCAAAGATGGGCATTTTCTTTTGGAGAAATTTTTGCTTTCTTAGTTCGTGTTTCCGCAGTTTTAAACAATTCAATATTCAAAACACTTTTAACCGAATTGGATTTTAAAACATACAGATTATTTTCAAGTGAAGCTGAACAAATAACATTCCCTTTGAAAGAAATAAACGCTTTATTTAATTCAAAAGAAATCAAAATACGATGTTCAATTAAGCGGAAATAGAAACAAGGTTTCTAGTAAACCCGGAACTATGTACAAATTGTCTAACAATAAGTACTTCCCGCCAAAATGCGAACTTCACTGCGTGAGATTGTTGTAGCGAGACAAGCTCCCCGATCCAACCCGTGAGTCACCTCACCCTCTCGCAATGTTTGCGTGAATCAATCCCGAAAAGAAGAACAAACGTGGTTAGTGGCGCTGAATCTAATATCCGGGAAAGAGTCATTACTCTCCACTAAACATGTTTCTACCACAAGTAAATCACATTTACCTTGGTTCTTCCTCTCTCCGAGAAATTTGGGACGCTTTCTCTTCCGGTGTCCGCTTCCATTGCGTAGTGGAAACACTTTCTTTTCTCTCTGCAACCTCCTTGACCTTTTTGCCCTACCGGCGCAAACTCGGCCGATTTTACCTCTTCATCTTCTTCTTCCTTTTCGGCGTAAAGGAGCAACAGTGTTTTGTCCTGCAGGTCGAACCCCTATGATAAGACACAGAGGCAACATTTGCCTCGATTCCTTGACCTGCTCGTGGACCGAAATTTCGTAGCTCATTGAGGAGGGTAGTCGATTGTAGCTAATTTTGTTCATAACAACATTGCTACTGGCCGAAGAAAACTCTTGAGAAAGAGTCTCCATGATAAAATCGACTGCTCGACTCGTCGATTGAAGCCCCCATTCATCTCGGCCAGATTAAAGCGGGTCATCATGTCTAGAACATGTTCACGGACGCATTTAACCCTCTTTCATCCGAAGCGTTAAAAATGTATTTGAGCGAGTCATGTCGGACTGAAAGGATCATTGTCCAAACATTTCCTGCAGACTCCATGATTTCCTTAGCGAAACCATCGGCTCATGCTTCTTTGCCAAGACATCGGACATGCCGACAATTATGTAGACCTTGGCCTTTTCATTGGCCCCGATCCATCGATCGTGCGTATCGCGAACAACTCGCAATGCGGTCGCGCCCTAATCGAGGACACTCCTCGGACAACACGAACTTTATGTCGTCGATTACCAATATTGTATTGATGTTGTTTTTCCACTTTCGTAATTATCTCCCACTAACTTATCTAAGCAAGTAAAGCTATAATAGCGCTAGACATTTTTAGTGAAAATTTAAGAAAAACTTTGTATTAGTCTCTTAAAAACCTTTTGAAAACCAATCTAATTTTAGCAAAAATATTTCATGATCCCTTGGTCATTCAAAATTTTGCAATGATACCCTAAAGGTTTAGAATGATCACACCGGCGGGTGAACAAAACACTCCTCCTCTAAGACGCAGAGACTTTCTCGATCGGACCCTAATCCCGAATAACTCTTATTCCATTAGGCATCCAATTACCATTGTTCGGTCAAATTCATTAACACTTAACGAATTCGTGAGTGTCACCCTCAATCTTTAAGTTTCCAAGTATCCGTCCCTAACAATAGCCACCGGAAGGGTGAACCAAGAAGGAAAACCAACCAGAAATCAGATCCCTTTCGAAATTCATCGTGTTCACTCTCATGATCATGCCCTCCGAAGGGATTGTCTCAGTCCAGGCCAAACTAGCGTATGAGGATCATGGGTGTCTCACGGTGTGAATCGAAAGAAGAGACCGTGGTCTCGTTTTCCACAAGTCTCGCCTCCCACTCACTATAAGTACTCTCTCCATCCACGATGATGTTGACTTATACAAATGCCACTCGAGGGGACGCCCCCCATTTGCGCCACGAGGCCGAGTATATATCTCATGGTGCGGACTTAAAGGAGATTTGTGGTTGGAAATGTAAATGTATCTTATACACTATATTTCCTCCCACTCAAGATATTTTTAATTTTAATAGGGAGTGACCTAGATAATCGGCTAAAAATTACCTAAGTCTACCAATATAACTCTTATATGGTATTTAGCCTAAGTCTATAATCACATTATTAACTTAGGTCTATATGAGAAAATTAATTAACACTTAATTAACAACGCTCACGTAAATATAATCTAAGAATCTCCTGACCGAATTCACTCCCGTGCGGTTTCTGTGTAGGGGTGTTCATGCGTCAACTTAAATACTGACCTTAGACAAAATATTCCTTAGACGAGTTACTAATCACCACCATTCAAAGATAATATTTGATTTCCTAAAATTCTAATCTTATTAGAAAATTAGAAAACCTAAGTCTAATTATTCAAGTTCTAAACACTTTAAAACTAATAATTAACTTAGGTTGCATGCATTTCTATGTTATAGTGCTTGATCATTCATTACATGAATAACTATATACTATAACATGATAATTATTCATCACATGAATAAAAATGCATGAGCATACTTTAATCTAAAAATATAACACTTATATTAATAAATTAAATATGCATTTAATTACATTATAACTCTTATAATATAACCTATCATGCAAACTATATTATAACTCTTATAATATATATGATGTATGTATATGTTTAACCTAAGGTGGGATTTTAAATCTATATGACATACATTATGCACATAGAAATTAATTAAAATCATACATCTCATGCATAAAATAATTAAATAGCAAAATTAGACCGGTTTTTGGCACCTAGGGACAATTATTTAATTAAATAAAATTAATATAATAATTATATTAATAATATTTAATAAAATAATTAAGTAAATAAATTAAAAAACGTTTTAATTAAAAAAAACTGAAAAATTAATAAATCAACGGTTTAAAAAAAAAAATGTCCCACGTCGCCTGCATTCAATATGCAACGTCTACAGCATTGCAACGTTGTGGGCAGCGTTGCAACGCTGTCGCCTACAGCATTGAGGCGCGTTCTCAACGCCATCTTGCTGCAGAGCCTTGTACCGCGGGCACGGCGTTGAGACGCCGTTGGGCAGCGTCTCAACGCCATCGGCGAACGACAAAGAAGCTCCTTCTTTGGTTTTGCCCCGATTTTTCGCCTGTTTTCGCTCTGATTTCTTCACAGCAACTCTTGCCACGAACGACCCGGACTTACAGATTCGGTTTACAACTAAATTGCCCAAAACAACGAGCCCTTACATTGATCTCATCAACATAATTGTAAATCTAATCTAGTGCCAAAAACCGAAAACATCCATTTCGCAAACCAACACATTCATCTCATGAAAACATGGCAAAATACCCACCTAAATCTTAATAAAACAGTGCATAGATGAATGACCATCGAAATGGCTCTGCTACCATTTGAAGGGAATGAGAATCCCCGCGCAGCGGAAGACGATCGAATCGTCGTGGTATCATCATGCAACATGCTTATTAAAATTCATCTAACTATTAGATCTAGGCTAAACATGCTGAAATTTTACAAACAAGAAAAAAACACTTACTTGTTGTAGACCAATTCAAAGAAACTCTCTCCTTGTTAATCACGAACTCTTCGTGCTTCTCGATCTCTACGAACTCTTCCACGATCAGATCCCAAACACTACCAAATGATCTTCTTGGTTGTTCTCTTTTGGAGAAGGGAAGTTGGTGGGAACTTTTGTTTTTGGAAAGAGAGGAGAAATGAGAGAATGAAGAGAGTTCACTTTTGGATTCTTAGGTCAAAATCCAAAAAATGAGAACTTAGCTTACCAAACCCATCTTACAAAGGGTTTATATAGTGGAATGATGAAGTTCACAACTTCACATTATTACCACTTTACCACAACCATATGTTATGTAAATCCCATTTACATAATTATATAATATAAGATATCTCATATCTTATGTTGCAAATCTCATTTGCAATAATTGTGGATTTAATTAAATTGAATTATATTCAATTTATTTTCTCTCTATCAATTTCTCCAATTAGCCTTTAATTCAACAATTAGGCTAATATATAGTTTATTATGAATCTCATTCATATTAAACTATATATTATATCATCTATATGATATAAATACTCTTAAAGTGAAATTGAACACTTCAATTTCATGCAAAAACATTAACCCTTCTTTTATCCCAGATTGAGCCAACCAAGGGACCTAATGGACCTACAAAGTGACGGGCTCCAATGATTTGAGGTTAACCACCAAACTCTTTGACCAGTCAACCAGTGTTCATTAACTACGATAACACTCCACTAAAGCCCAGTAGTTACTCCCATCGAGTGTAGAATATTACGTGTCCACCGATATAACCAATGCTCATGAGTCGACCCTTCACAGGTTGTTCGTTAGACACGACTGGGTCAAATTACCATTTTACCCCTATGTCTACATCTTGTTCCTTAAGTCCCCACTGCTCCTCTAATGAACAACATATTGTGATGGTCCAACCATACACAACTTCCTTCGGCCAAGAGAAGGTGGGCGCCGTTGCCCAAGCCCCGAGACAAAGACTTAAGGGAACAACCTCTCTAGATTCCCTATAAAGCGGGAGCAGTGAATTCCATCTCGCGTAATTAGGTTCCCGACTCTCTACTTGGTTTTGTCCCCGAGAAGATAGACATATTGGGCGAGTAACCAAGACCACCCTCACCCGTACTAGTCAAAGGACGGGCCCCATGAGAGCATGGAGTCCGTGTCGCTCGAGGATTCGTGTCGAGTCACTAATGGTCATCTACGAATTTATTAGTCTTTACTGTCAACGGTGTTATATCAGTAAGTCTAATGATTCACGGTCCGGTCTTGTACAATCTCATTGTACAGGATGCCCCCACTCGCATGTCAACCATATGAACGAGTCGATCACCTCGATTGTATCTAATACAAAGCGGCCGCATCCACGGTGTATCCGTGGATTAGGTCTCCAACCCCATCCTTATATCAGACCGTTTCGGGTCATTAACTCGAACGTGATCCTCCTTGTGTGTCAACTACACACCGTTCAAGTTCTAGTTCTCTCATATATTCAATGACCCTGGAGCTTAGTTTATTGGAAAGGTTTAAAATATTTGCGAGACACAAAGTGAAGAAAAGAATAACTCTTATTAATTTCAAAACAATATTTTACAAACACGAGATTAGGACAGAATCCCAACGAGTATGAAATTGAACACTTCAATTTCACTCCTAACTTTATACCCTCAATATTACCATGTTGAGCCAACGGAGGATCTAATGGACCTACGGATCATGAGCTCCATGATGTGAGATTAACCGATCAAACTCTTTGATCCAGCTTAATCAATATTCATTAACTACAAGTCACTCCACTATAGACTTGTAGTTGCACTCTCCTCACTTTGTAGATATTATTGTGTCCACCGATATAGTCATTACCCACGAGTCGACCCTTCACAGGTTGTTCGTAATCACGCTTGGGTCAAATTATCGCTTTACCCTC
Organism: Trichosanthes cucumerina; assembly: GCA_036507285.1. Taxonomy (NCBI): domain Eukaryota; kingdom Viridiplantae; phylum Streptophyta; class Magnoliopsida; order Cucurbitales; family Cucurbitaceae; genus Trichosanthes; species Trichosanthes cucumerina. Next base: position 58,123,803 of record CM071844.1, read on the forward strand.
AGTGATTACCTCTTTGCTCCTTAAGCACCACCGATCCTCTAATGAACAACAAGTCTAAGATCCTACCTTGGACTCATACCCTCATAGAGAGCGGGGCTCCGTTGTTCAAGACACAGGAGTCGAGTTCTTAAGGAACAACCTATCTAATTCCTCATGAGAGGAATGAGTGAATTCTATCTTGCACAGCTTAAATTCCCACCCACTACCACGAGTTTCGTCACACTGAGAAGGTAGGCTTATTGAGTAGGCTACATGCCACTCTCACCCATACTAGTCTAAGGAAAAACCCCTATAAGCAGGAGTTCTTAACTTGCTCAGGATTCAAGTCGAGTCACTAATGACCATCTATAAATTACTAGTCTTATCCTCACATTATCTGATTATTATCTTTGGTTAGACTAATAATTTCACGATCCAGCCTTGTATGAACTCTTCATACAGATGCCCCCACTCGCATGTCAACTACATGAATGAGTTGGATTACCTCATTTGTACTAATTACAAAGTGGGTCACATCCATGGTGTTACCAGAATGAGGTTTCCAACCTTATTCTTATAACATAGACTATTTAGGTTATAATCTTGAACTCAACCCAAATAGTGTCCACTACACTGATTTCAAGATAAATGTTATAACCTTGGAGCTTAGTTTATTGGATTTATAAAAGCAAGACTGTAATCTTATCAAAACAAATAACACTTTATTTAATTGATCAAAATTACACAAAGGATTTTGAATTCCCGCAGCGAAAGACGTTGTGAAACGTCGTTGATCCGTTGTGTAATTCCTATCTTAAAATTGAATCTATCTCATAGATCCTAGGCTAAACATGCAAATAGGAGAAGAAAACAGTAAGGAAAAATGGTACTTACTTGTTGAAGAACACTTCTTCGATCCTCTTCTCCTCCGGTCACGATCTCTCTCGATCCAACGTTCTCCTCGAACACGAACCTCGATCAGTGTTGCAAGACACTTCCAAAAAGTCTTCTCGGTTGTTCTCGGGAGGTTGAGGGAAAGTGAGTGGGTCTCCCTTTGGTTTTGGGTGAGGAGAAAATTTTGGAGAATTGAGAGAGGATTTGAGAGAGAATCCCTTGCTCTCTTTGGATGGAAATCCAAAAAATGGCAAGATGAAATACCAAAGGCTTCTTGCAAAGCCTTTAAATACTATTGTGTGATGGAGTTAAAACCTCCACCCAATCACAATTTTACCACAACTATATAATATACAAATCACATTTGCATATTATATAATATAAGGTATCTCATACCTTATTATACAAATCTCATTTGCATAAATGTGGAATTATAAATTGAATCACATTCAATTTAATTTCTCTCAATTCAATTTCTCCAAATAGCACTAATTAATCAATTAGGCTATACTATAGTTTATTATGAATCTCATTCACATCAAACCATATATTATGTCATCTATATCTCATATAAATGACATAAATACCCAAAAAATGAATTTGAACACTTCAAATTCACACCAAATTGTAAACCCTCAATTTGTCCAATTTGAGCCAACCGAGGGACCTAATGGACCTACACGTGACGAGCTCCAATGATCCGAGACTAACTCACAAAACTCTTTGACCTTGTTATTCTTTATTCATTAGCTACGGTAACACTCCACTAAAGCCCGTGTTTTGCACTCTCATCACTTTAGGGGACAAGTTGTGTCCATTGATATAACCAATACCCATGAGTCGACCCTTCACAGGTTGTTCGTAGTCACAGCTAGGTCAAATTACCATTTTACCCCTGTGTCTACCTCTTGCTCCTTAAGTCCCACTGCTCCTCTAATGAACAACTACGTTGCATGGTCCAACCATAAACAACAACCCTCTCAGACCAATGAGAGAGTGGGGCCCCGTTGTTCAAGCCACGGAGACAAAGACTTAAGGGAACAACCCCTCTAGTTTTCCTAAGTCGGGAACGAGTGAATTCCTTCTTGCGTGAGTCAAGTTCCCGACTCTCTCACGTGGTCCTGCCCCTGAGAAGATAGACATATTAGGCGAGCAACAGTGGCCACCCTCACCCATACTAGTCAAAGGACAGACCCCCGCAGACAGGAGTCCGTGACACGCTCAGGATTAAGATCGAGTCACTAATGGTCATCTACGAATTTATTAGCTCTATCACATGCTAACGGTGTTACATCGCAAAGTCTAATAATTCGTGGTCCTGTCTTGTACAATCTCATTGCACAGATGCCCCCACTCGCATGTCAACCACATGAACGAGTCGATCACCTCGTTTGTATCTAATACAAAGCGGGTCGCATCCACGATGTATCCGAGATTAGGTCTCCAACCCTATCCATATATCAGAGACCGCTCGGGTCATTAACTCGAACACGATCCTCCCGTGTGTCCACTACACACCGCTCAAGTTCTTACTTCTCTCACAATGCAAAGACCACGGAGCTTAGTTTATTGGATTAAGTTTATGAAAAATGCGAGACACAAAGTTTAAATAAATAACTCTTATTTATTACACAATGTTGAAATAAATAACTCTTATTCATTTACAACTTGGAATATTACAAACTACACGAGATGAAGACATACATCCCAACAGTAGTTCCTTGTTCTCCGAAGATACTTAAGGATTGTTTTAACCATTGTCCAGTGTTCAAGTCCTGGATTGGATTGATACCTACTGACCATCCCAACCGCAAAAAATGATGTCAGGCCTAGTACACAACATGGCGTACATCAGGCTCCCAACAGCTGATGCGTAAGGAATCCGTCTCATATCCTCAACTCCTTGAGGTGTCTTAGGACACTGTTCCTTAGACAAATGGATTCCATGCCTAAAAGGCAACAAGACCTTTTTGGAATCTTGCATCTTAAACCTTGACAACACTTTGTCTATGTAAGATGCTTGAGACAAGGCTAGTGTTTTATTCTTGCGGTTCCGGACAATCTTGATCCCAAGAACAAACTGCGCATCACCCAAATCTTTCATTTGGAACTGCGTAGCTAGGAACCTACATCATTCCCAATGAGTAGGATATCATCCATATAGAGAATTAGGAATGCGACAGAACTATTGATGATTTTCTTGTAGACACAAGGTTCATCATCATTCTAGTCAAAACCATAAGATCTGATAGCCTCATCAACTCTTATATTCCAGGACCTAGATGCTTGTTTCACTCCATAAATCGACCTTTTAAGCTGCCAAAACCTTTTGCTCTTGTCCTGTTTAATGAACCCTTTGGGTTGGTCCATGTAGATGGTTTCTTCAAGATTGCCATTCAAAAGGTCATGTCTTGACATCCATTTGCCATACCTCATAGTCATAATATGCAAATGGCAAGAAGGATACTGGATAGACTTTACCATAGCAGCAGTGAAAAGGTCTCCTCATAGTCAACCCCTTCAACTGGTATAACCCTTTGCTACTAGTCTAGCTTTAAAGGTTTGCACCTTCCCATCTACACCACGTTTTCTCTTGTAGATCCACTTACAACCTATAGGTTTTACCCCATCAGACTTATCTACAAGATCCCAAACAGAATTGAAGTGCATAGACTCCATTTCTTGGTCCATGGCTATGACCCATTTGTCTTTGTCAATGTCAACCATTGCTTGATTATAAGTCAATGGATCCTCGCAGTTGTCATCTGGTATAAGAACTTGGGTTTCAGCTAAACCCATGTAACGGTCAGGCTGTATCACAACCCTCCCACTACGTCGAGGCATACTCAACTCTTGAGATGGACCCTCTTGACTAGACAAACTAGTATCAACAACTCTTGTTGACGTACTAGTGTTCTTATTAGCAACCTTTGCTATTGTTCTATCTAACTCACTCAACACTACCTTACTTTTTGGTTTGTGGTCCCTTATATGGTCCTCCTCCAAGAAAGTGGCATTTGTCGACACAAAGACCTTATCTTCCTTAGGATCAAAGAATAAACCACCTCTTGTTTCTTTTGGGTATCCTACGAATAGGCCCAACTTTGAACGTGAATCCAACTTCTTTGGATTTGTCACAAGCACATGTGCTGGACAACCCCATATTATGAAGTGACATAAACTACCTTTACGTTCTTTCCAGAGTTCAAAAGGTGTTTCAGAAACACTTTTGGAGGGCACACTATTCAAAATGTATATTGCAGTCTCCACTGCGTAACCCCAAAAGGAACTAGGGAGATGAGCATAGCTTATCATTGATCGAACCATGTCCAACAAGGTTCTATTTCTCCTTTTCGATACATCGTTTTGTTGTGGTGTGCCGGGAGCTGAGAGTTGGGATGTAATTCCATGTTCTATCATATAGTTCTGGAATTTTAAATCCATGTACTCTCCACCTCGATCCGATCGAAGTGTTTTAACTCTTTTACCTAATTGATTTTCAACCTCAGTCTTGAATTCCTTGAACTTTTCAAATGCTTCAGACTTGTGGTGCATTAGGTAAATATGCCTATATCTGAAATAATCATCTATAAAAGAGATGAAATATTCATATCCTCCCCTGGCTCTAACATTCATCGGACCACAAAGGTCTGAATGTAAGCTCTCGAGGATCTTTGGCTCTATAACCTTTTCCACTAAAAGGTCTTTTAGTCATTTTGCCTTCTAGGCAGGATTCACATACTAGCAAGGAATTTTCTTCTATCTCGTTTAGAAGTCCGATCTTTACTAATCTCTCAATCCTATTGAGATTAATGTGACCCAATCTTAGATGCCAAAGATGAGCATTTTCTTTAGGAGAAATTTTACGTTTCTTAGTTTGTGGGTTTGCAGTTTTAAATAATTCAGTGTTCAAAATCATTTTGACTGAATTAGGCCTTAAAACATACAATCCATTTTCTAATGAAGCTGAACATATTTCTAAACCTTTCTTCAAAATAAACACTTTATTCATAGAAAAAGAAACATAAATACATTGTTCAATAAGGCAAGAAATGGAAATGAGGTTTCTAGTAAACCCTGGTATCACTAATATATTGTCCAACAATACATATTTCTTGCCAAAATAAAGCTTCATTGTGCCCATCTTTACTACAAATGTGACGCGACTTCTCCATTTCCAACCCGAGCGCTATCTCTCCTTGTTGTAGCCGCCGCCACGCGAATCAATTCCACTGAAAAGAAGAGCAAACATGATTAGTGGCGCTTTGAATCAAGTATCCAAGCTGTTTTATCATTATCCACTAAACAAGCTTCTAGGCAAAGTAAATCATATTTACCTTCCTTCTTCTTTTCTCGCAATGTACTTCTGGACGGTTCCATTTCCAATGCCCGCTCTTCGTTGCGGTGGAAACACTTTCTTTCTTTATCGCCGCGTCTTTGACTTTCTTGCCCTTCAGGCGCAGCTTTGTCAACCTGTTTTCCTTTTACCAACCTTCTTCATGTTCTTCTTCTTTTTCTCTCGAGTTAGAAGAAGATGAAGCCATCATTTTTGTCCCGCAGGTCGAACCTCCGTGATAACTCCTACCGCAACATTTGTCTCACCTTTCGATCCCCGAATTTTCATCAAAGACTAAAAGGTCCGGAGTTCATTCGAGAAGGAGAGGTAAGATTAAAAGTAAGCTTGTTCATAACAACATTACTTCTAAATGCAGGAAACTATCTGGAAGGGTTTCGAAATGAAGTCGACTGGCTCGACTCATCGATTGGAAGCACCATTCGACTCGCGATGTTAAAGTGTACCATCATATCTAGGACATGATCCCGAACGATGTACCTCTCCGGCATCCTCGAGTTGAATATGTACTTTAGGGCATTATGTCGGGCTTGTGTGGATCGCCAAACATACCTCCACGAGAATCCATGATTTCCTTAGCGGTAATCATGCCTCATGCTTCTTGGCTAATATGTCAGACATACTTGCCAGCATGTAGACCTTGACCTTATCATTGGCCTTGATCCATCGATCATATGCATCACGAACATTTCGTGGCGCATTCGAGTCTGGCACCTGAGGACACTCCTCAATTAGCACAAACTTCAGATCATCCACTACCAAAATAGTGTTGAGTTTGTTTTTCCATGTCATCATGTTCTCTCTGGTGAACTTTTTCGCACCCAATAAGGAAATTATAGAGCTAGACATTTTTGCTGAAATATTTACAAACAAACTTGTATGAGTTTCTTGTTATAACTCTAATCCAATCATGTTTTAACTAATTATCAAATGATTCCTAGGCCATTTATAATTTGCAATGATACTCCAAAGGTTTAGAATGTATGACACCGAAGGGTAATAAAAAACACTCCTCCTCTGAATCAAGACACTATTGACCAAAACCTAATACCAGAATAACTCTTATTCCTATAGATTTTAGTTACCATTTTTCGGTCTGGATACATACACAACTTATGTACCCCGTGAGCGTAACCCTTTGTCTTTAGATCCTAGAGTCTCGATCCAATAAAATCCGCCGAAGGGAGGACTAGATTGAAAAATAGTCTAAGGAAATCGTTATCCCTTTCGGGTGTCTACTGTGTTAGATCCTCTATGATCAAGCCCTCCAAAGGGATTGTCTGGTCCAGGCCAAACTAGCAGGCTGACCATAGTGGTCTAACGGTGTAAACCGACAAAAGAGACCGTAGGTTTTGTTTTCACTAAACCTGCTCCCACTCACTATAAGTACCCTCTCCATTCTTGATATTGACTCATACAAACACCATCCGAAGGGGGACGCTCCCGTTTGCGCCACGAGGCCAAGTATGAGTCTCACGGTGTGAACTTCCCGGAGATAGCGTAGGTGGAAAAATATGTATCTCATACACTTTTCCTCCCACTGAATACTTTAAGTCTATAGGAATCTTTCTTAGGCTAAAACCCGGCTAATGGTTTTACCTAACTCTATCAACATAACTTTTATATTGATAATCAATATAACTCTTATATTGATTTTATCCTAAGTTTGTTAATATAACTCCTTATATTAAACCTAGGATTTCTAGTTTATTAACCCCTTAATAAACCCGTTGACGCCATCTTGTAATTTATAAGACTCTCTCGATTAATTTCACTCCCGTGTCGGTTCCCTGGTAGGGGTGTTCTCTGAAGGACAAACCCATAAGGCGGGAGTTCTTAACTTGCTCAGATTCGTGTCGAGTCACTAATGACCATCTATAAATTACTAGTCTTATCCTGTTAATGGTGTTATACTGGTTAGACTCATAATTTGCGATCCAGTCTTGTATGAACTCTCCATACAGGATGCCCCCACTCGCATGTCAACTACATGAATGAGTTGGATTACCTCATTTGTACTAATTACAAAGTGGGTCGCATCCATGGTGTTACCAGAATGAGGTTTCCAACCTTATTCTTATACCATAGACTATTTAGGTTATAATCTTGAACTCAACCCAAATAGTGTCCACTACACTGATTTCAAGATAAATGTAATAACCTTGGAGCTTAGTTTATTGGATTTATAAAAGCAAGACTGTAATCTTATCAAAACAAATAACACTTTATTTAATTGATCAAAATTACACAAGTTTAGGGCATAAATCCCAACATAAAGGTATGTACCTTTCCGTTTGCAACTCTCTTTCTCTTTTAGATCCATTTGTACCCTATGGGTCTTACCCCTTCAGGTTGGTCTACAAGTTCCCATACTGAATTGAAGTACATTGACTCCATTTCAAGGTCCATGGCTTTGATCCACTGGTCCTTGTCTACGTCATTCATTAATTGTCTATAAGACAATGGATCTTCTACGTCGTCATCAGGTATGACGACTGGAGTTTCAGCTAAACCGAAGTAGCGGTCAGGTTGGGTAACAACCCTCCCACTGCGTCGAGGCATTCCCAATGATTGAGAAGGACGAGACTGACTTGATGTGTTGGCTTCTTCATCAACTCTTGATGAAGGTCCAGCTTGATCAACAACTCTTGTTGGTTCAGTTGTAGCTTCATTTAGTACTAGTTTACTACGTGGTTTATGGTTCCTCATGTGATCTTCCTCCAAGAAAGTGGTGTTTGTCGATACAATCACCTTGTTTTCTTGTGGGTCGTAGAAAAGACCACCTCTCGTTTCTTTAGGATAGTCAACAAATTCGCATAATCTTGAACGAGGTTCCAGTTTCTTTGGGTTTGTCCCCAGCACGTGCGCCGGAAAATCCCAAATCTTGAAGTGTTGTAAACTAGGTTTATGCCCCTTCCACAATTCAAAAGGTGTTTCTGAAACACTCTTTGATGGAACAGTGTTCAAGATTTGAACTGCAGTCTCTACTGCGTATCCCTAAAACGAGGCAGGCAATTGAGCATAGCTCATCATAGATCGAACCATGTCCAACAAGGTTCTATTTCTCCTTTCTGACACACCATTTTGTTGTGGTGTATTAGGTGCTGAGAGTTGAGATTTAATTCCATGTTCTATCAAATAGTCCTGGAATCTCAAATCCATATACTCTCCACCTCGATCGGATCAAAGTGTCTTAATGGTTTTTCCTAACGCATTCTCTACTTCAGCTTTATACTCTTTGAACTTTTCAAGAGCCTCAGACTTATGATGCATTAGGTATAAATAACCATACCTCGAATAATCATCTATGAAAGAGATGAAATATTCGTACCCTCCTCGAGCTTTAACATTCACCGGACCACAAAGATCCGAATGTATAAGTTCTAAGGGCTCTATGGCTCTGTAACCTTTTCCAATAAAGGTCGTTTAGTCATTTTACCTTCCAAGCAGGATTCACAAGGAGGTAAAGAATCATCTTCTAACTTGTTTAGAAGTCCATTCTTAGATAGTCTCTCAATCCGGTTGAGATTTATATGACCAAGTCTAAGATGCCAAAGATAGCTATTATTGTTTGGAGACATTCTTTGCCTTTTACTTTGAGTATTAGCAGTTTTAAACATCTCATGATTTAAAATCGCCTTTGTTTGATTCGGTTTAAGTACATACAAGTCGTTTTCTAACTTAGCAGAACAAATATTGACACCTTTCTTTAAAATGAACGCTTAATGAAAAAGTAATACAATAGCCAAGTTCAATTAACAAGAGATAGAAATTAATTTCCTCTTAATCTTGGGAACTATATACAGATTTTCTAAACAAATTAATCTATCTCTAAAAAATAGCTTGGCATCTCCCAATGCACGAGCTGAGACGACGTCTCCCGTCCCGACCCTGAGCGTCATCTCACCCTCTTCGAGCTCCTTGAAGGAACTAGTTTCCTGTAAAGAAGAGCAAACGTGATTAGTGGCTCCTGAATCAAGTATCCAGGTAAAATCATTATTTTGCACTAAACAAGTTTCAAGAATAAGTAAATCGAATTTATCTTTCTTCTCTTTGAGCTCAGCAAGGTACTTTGGACAGTTTCACTTCTAGTGCCCGTCCATGTTGCAGTGGAAACACTTTTCTTTGTCTGCAACCTTGGCTTTTCCCTTGCCCTTATCAGCAGAAGGTGTCTTCCCTTTCCCTCCTATCTTCTTATTTTGGGTCTTCTTAAGCCCAGAAGATGAACTACATGACTTAGTCCCAGAGGATGAACCCTTCTGGAACCTTCTGGAATGGGCAAACAGATTTGCCTCTCCATCAGCCTGTCCTGAAGGGATCGAATCCCGCAGCGGAAGCGATTGTGAATCGCGTGTTCTTATTTTGTCTCACATATTTCAATCAAGAACAAAAACATCTAAGATTAAGCATCCTATATAATAAGGACGACAAGATGATTACCTTTGAAGAACTCTTTCTTCACGTGCTACTTCTCCCACGATCATGATCACAGCAACTCGAGCCCAAACGTATGAAGATACCACCACTAGATCTTCTCCGTTATTCTCTAGGTGAGGGAGGAAGGTGGGATCCTTGTAGGGTGAGATGTGGAGGTTATGAGAGAAGATGTGTTTGTGGAACTTTTCCAACAACACAAATATTTGACAATCTAGGGTTTCCAAAGATTAGTTGCCAAGTTGCATCTCATGCAACTATTTATAAGGAAATAGGATGAAAATTACCATCTTATCCCTCCTTTCATTCTCTCATTAGTATATAGTTAATATGTGGATCTAACTCAAATTAAAACTATATATTATATCAATTATATCACATATAACTGATATAACACCTCATATATGAAATTGAACACTTCAATTTCATTCCTAATTTTATACCCTCAATATTACCATGTTGAGCCAACGGAGGGACCTTATGGACCTACAGTTCATGAGCTCCAATGATGTGAGATTAACTGATCAAACTCTTTGATCCAGTTAATCAATATTCATTAACTACAAGTCACTCCACTATAGACTTGTAGATGCACTCTCCTCACTGTATATTATATTGTGTCCATTGATATAATCATTACCCATGAGTCGACCCTTCACAGGTTGTTCGTAATCACGGCTGGGTCAAATTATCGTTTTACCCCTGTGATTACCTCTTTGTTCCTTAAGCACCACTGATCCTCTAATGAACAACAAGTCTACGGTCCTACCATAGACTCATACCCTTTTAAGTCAGTTTAGAGGGTGGGGCCCCGTTGTTCAAGACCTGGACTCAGTTCTTAAGGGAACAACCTATCTAATTCCTTAGTGTAGGAATGAGTGAATTCCATCTTGCATAGTTAAGTCCCCAGCTACCTACGAGGTTCTGTCCCTGAGAAGGTAGGCTTATTGAGTCGGCTACAAGCCATTCTCACCCATACTAGTCTAAGGACAAACCTCTATAAGTAGGAGTTCTTAACTTGCTCAGGATTCAGGTCGAGTCCCTAATGACCATCTATAAATTATCAGTCTTATCCTGTTAAAGGCGTTATATTGGTTAGACTAATAATTTGCAGTCCAGTCTTGTATGAACTCTTCATACAGGATGCCCCCACTCGCATATCAACCACATGAATGAGTTGGAATACCTCATTTGTACTAATTACAAAGTGGGTCGCATCCATGGTGTTACCAGAATAAGATTTCCAACCTTATTCTTATACCATGGACCCTTTAGGCTATACTCTGGAACACAATCCAAATAGTGTCTACTACATTGATGTTCAAGATACATTATAACCTTGGAGCTTAGTTTATTGCATAGAGCAAGAATATAATTTTATCAAAATAAATAACTCTTTATTTATTTGATCAAAATTACAACATAAGTTTAGGGCACAAATCCCCAACATGTCCCTTATTTTTCATAAGAGACTGGAAAGTTTGTAGTTCATTAAGGAGAGTAGTCAGGTTATAATCTATCTTGTTCATCACCGCATTGCTGCGGAATTGTAGGAAACTCTTCGAAAGAGATTCCATTATGAACGAAACCTCACTTTGCTCGTCTATAACCGCGTCGTTCATTTCAGCCACGTTGAAGTGGACTATCAGATCGAGAACGTGTTCTCTCACCGACGACCCCTCCTTCATACGGGAGTTATAAACGTACTTGAGGGATTCGTGCCGAAGTTGTCCAGACGGTTGTCCAAACATGTTCTGCAACAAACTCAGGATCTCACGAGCTGAGACCAAGCCCTCGTGCTTTTTGGCCAGAACTTCAGAAACACTAGCCAAAATGTAGACCTTGGCCTTATCATTAGCCTTGATCCAACAGTCGTACGCATCCTTAACAGATTGAGGAGCATTTCGAGTAGGGACCTGAGGACATTCCTCAGTCAGTACAAACCGAAGGTCGTCAGCAACAAGAATCGTAATCAGGTTGGACTTCCACGTAGTATAGTTTTCACCAGTTAAACGTTTGCTTTTCAATAAGGCTATAATTGAGGACGACATGCTGAAATTCAAAAAGTAGTTCTAATTAGTTATGCCTTTAACCCATTATAACCAATCAAATTTAGCAAAATTATTAAAGAACCCTAGTGTTTAAATTAAACTTTTAATTTTGCAACGATGCTTCAAGGGTTTAGAACAAAAGCCACCATCGGGTGGTCAGTCACTCCTCCCCTGAATTGAGACTATCTCAGCCAATTCTCACTACCAGAACATCTCATGTCTCAATGATCCTTAGCTACCGTTTGTTTGGTCAAGGACTTGTTAACTAGCTTAACTTATCCCGTAAATGTGACCCTACCATTTTCAGATCCAATAGGTCCGAGCCAACAGGTTACTATTAAGAAAGACAACTGCTGGCAAATTACTTAAGAGACCCTATCCATTTCTGGAGTTCGCGGTATTTCGATTCCTATAGTCAGGCCCTCCGTAGGGATTGGTTGTTCCAGGACAACCTAGTAGGCGAACTATATAAATCTCACGGTGCGACCTAATGGAGGAGACCGTAGGATACGTTGACACGCGTCCTTCTCCATTTACTATGGATACTTCTCTCATTCACCTTGGTATTGAACCATGCAAACACTTACCGTAGGGGGACGCCCTATTGACGCTACGTAGCCGAGCATGGAACTCACGATGTGAACTCTTGAGTACTTGAGAGTAAACTTGATACGAACATCTCGTTTTCTCCCACTGAAGCTCCTAAGGTTAGGGTGTAGGTTTAACTTAGTCGGATTCTGGCTAAAAGAATCTATCTAAGTCTATGCCTATTATAACTATTATAACTAGGTCTTTTAACCTTATGTCTAGGTGAATAAACATTTTAGTTACCTAGATATAAAACAGAACTATGGTTAATTAAACTCAGGCTCCGGGTCAGTTCCCAGGTAGGAGGTGTTAGATTACTGCAACTTAAGTACCCCCAACCTTAGACAGAACTTCACCAGTAGAGTTCCCTTATAACCATAGTTCTATTGTCCTACTATATTTTAAACTATATAAAATACTAGGTAAGACAAACTTCTAATCCTATTAGAAATTAAAACTTAGGTTTAAATTAATTTTAAACAATTTAAAACTAATTTAACTTAACCCAAGTTCCTATGTTTGCATGCAATTCTTTATTATAGGTTATGGTTTCTAAAACCCCTTTAATTTATAACTCTTATAAATTTTAATAATTAACCTATGACAAGGAACTATGTTATAAAACCAAATTGGAATTATAAAATTATTCAACTAATTCAATAATTAAATTACTTAAAAAAAATAACATTTATTTTAAACTAAGTAATTTCATGCTCCATATTATCTAATTATAACAATTATAAATAAATACTTATGAAAAATAAATTAGATCATGCATTTCTACCATATTTATATAACAATTATACAAATAAAATGCATGAACATGCTATCCTAAGGTGGGAAAAATTCTAAATGACATTCATAAAGAAAAATAGTTGTAAAACCGAAATAATTTGGCCCATAAAGTGCAAAAATAATAAAATTACACTAATTTTATTACAAAAACCAGTCCAAAACACTTAGAACCGGGCTCATACCGCTCGAACCGGACCAACCACGACCTGAATCACTCGAACTGCTCTGCTTGAACCACCAGCTGCCACGACGTTTCAACGTTGAGGAGAGCGTTGCAACGCCAGCTCCTCTCGTGCTCGCGTCAGGTATCGGGCCAGCGTTGCAACGCTGAGGGGCAGCGATGCAACGCTGCTGACCCCTCGAAATTCCTCGTCGATAGGGGCTTCGGCGTTGCAAAGCCGTTCCTCAGCGTTGCAACGCCGATGAACGGCGTTGCAACGTTGTTGGTAGTGTTGCAACGTTGTTGCTTCGACAACAGCAGAATCCTTCGAACATAGCAACTTCAAACACCCATTGCTCATTCAATATTCATCCGAATTGCACGAAACTGGTCTCGAACAACTCTTAACTCGAATACAGACTCGATTATGCACTTAAATGCCCAAAACACAGGGGACTTTACATATAATTTTATCAAATCAAAAGAAACTAAGGGCAAAAAATTTCTAAACAGTTTTACAGTAAATCAAAATGCAATTCCCACCTATCCGATGCAAATTTCTTTCAACCAAAACAAAATGAGCATTACTCTGATACTAATTGATGGAGATCGGATCCCCTTGAGCAGCGAAAACGTGTTTTGAAATCGTAATTGCTTGTTTATTTTGGTTTAACAAAAATCAGTACATTGGGTAAAAAATAGAGAATAAGCAATACAAATTCCTAATCTAATTAGGTATGGATATAAACATGCAAACATGTTGTAGATTTAACTAAACTAAAAGGGAAATCGAAATATTACCTTTGTAGTTTCACAACAACTCTTTGCTTCAAGTGCACAGCAACACAGAAACAGGAAAGTGTCTTCTCTATTTTCTCCAACAGGACAACACCACTCAGTAAACCTCCTATCCTCTGAGTTCTACTTAGATCTATTCCTTTGGTGGGAAGGAATCCAACTTTTGGAAGTGAGAGAGAGGGAATTGAGAGAGAGAGAATTTTCTTTTGCACGGTGAATCACAATTCATCGATCAACCAACACTTCTCTCAATTGAGAAGTTAAACCGAGAAAAGAGCTCTTCCCCCACTCCCTATCGATAGGGAGTTGGTGGGGAAGATGGGAACGTGTCCTCCTGACACATTCTCATTAATTAATTAATTATAATTAATTAATATTAAATTAATTAAATCAAATTTAATTAATTAATTAATTAAATATCATATATTTAATTAATCTTTAAATATCATATATTTAATTAAGATCAAATCATATTTAATCTATTTCTCCTCTAACCTATAGTTTTAATGCACATCTTATGCACATTAAATTTTAACCTATAGTTTTTAAATATGAATCTTATTCACATTTAAATTAATATTTGAACTCTTCCAAATACTTAATTCTCACATATAATTTAATATGAATCATATTCACATTAAATTATAATATATAGTTCCAAAACTATATATTATATCGTATCTATATACATTAAATTTATTCCCTAATGCATTTCATGTTGGGTTTAATGTCCTAAAACTCGTGGTTTCTTAAACTAAATGTATGTTCTATTTTGCAATAAAGTTATTATTGAGATTTATTCAGTAAATGTGTTATTGAATAAAGTGAATTGTGTATTGTGTAACCTTAATCCAATAAAGAACCCTTGACTATAGGATGAATACTTGAACTTTATGTGTGACATAAGAGTGGATCAAGTTCAAGTTATAGCCAGAACAGCCTATAGTATAAGGATAGGAATGGGTACCTTATCCTGGGGACACTATGGGCGCGACCTACTTTGTAGAGTACAAACGATGTGATCCTAAATCGTTCATGTGGAGACATGCGAGTGGGGGTGTCCTATGCAATGAGTTTGCATAAGACTGGAACACGAAATAGTCACTTAGACTTTATAACTTCGTTTACTGTCTTAACTGACCATATTCATACGATGACCTAGGTAACTCGATCTTAATCCTGAGCGTTCTATGAACTCCTGTTTATTCAAATTATCCTTAGGTTTGCATGGGTGAGAGTGGCCTGAGACTGCCGACTCAATAAGCCTCCCATTTCAGGGATATGTCTGGATAGATAGCTGGGAACATAGTTCTGAAAGATGGAATTCACTCCTATCCACTTTATGGGTTAGTAGAGAGGTTGTTCCCTTAATTGCTGACTCCGGATCTTGAACAAAGGTCCCACCCCTCTCATTGGCCCGAGAGGGATTCGGTTTGCTAGTTGGACCACAAACCAATTGTTCATTAGAGGATCAGTGGGACTTAAGGAACAAGAGGTAATTACAGGGGTAAAACAGTAATTTTCACCCACCTGTAATCACGAACGACCTGTGAAGGATCGACTTACTAATCATGGTTATATCGAGTGGACAAAAATACATCTACAGTGAGGAGAGTGCAACCACTGGCTTTAGTGGAGTGTCCCGGTGGTTAACGAATGTTGATTAGCTAGGCTAAAGAGTTTAGCCGGTTAATCTCGTATCGTTGGAGCTCATGATCTGTAGGTCCATTAGGTCCCCCTTACTAGCTCAGACTTAGTCTTGTAACATTTTGAGAGAAAAGAATTTGAATTGTTCAAATTCGAGTTTGGAAGAAAGCGTTAATTACATGTGATATATTTAACGAATCATAGCTTAATTATGAATTAAACTATGATTAATAGGAGGTGGATATATTTAAATATGATTTAAATATTGGATCAATTTATAGCATGAATAATGATTCATGTTTGGAAAATCGATCGAGATCGGGCAATTTATTTAATTTAATATTTGATATTAAATTAAATTAAAAATTAATTAATTAAATTAATTTTGAATTATTTAATTAATTATATTAATTAAAAATTAAAAATTAATTTAATATTGATTTTAGAATTAAAATTAATTGTAAAATTATTGGATTTTCATGGATTTTCATAAAATCCAAATTGCAACTTGCCCAATCCCTCTCATCTTCAAATTCACCAAAATTGGCCACCTCCATCTAAAACCATCCTCATCACACTTGAGTTGTCACTCAAATGAAGCTTGATGAAGCTTTATTTAATGGTGGTTTGAGGTATTTTGAGAGAATTTTGCAGAAAATTCTAAATTTCTGAATTAGTGACCTTTGAGGTCTTTTCTTCCAAATTCTCTCAACCTAGGATCCCACAATCCGTTGTAAGGCCTGAGAATAGTAGGGAAGACTCTAATGGTTGTCCATGAAGTGTTCGTGTTGAAAATCATCCACCGAGTGAAGAGAATTTGATCTTCAAAGTTGAGTTTTCTATCCCTCTATTTTTCCAGCTTTGAGCATGCATTTTATTTTACAAAATTGATCAACTTAGAGTGTTCAAGATCCAAAATTGCTTCCGTTTTCTTAATCTAGACTCTTTCATTTGAACATTTCAAATTTAAAATGATCTAAGAACCCTTTACGAGCTACAAGGTGGACCTAATGGACCTACAGATCAGAAACTTCAATGATACGAGATTACTCGGTTAATCTCATTAACTTCCTAATGAACATTCGTTAACTGCGGGAACACTCCACTAAAGTCCCGCAACTGCATTCTTCTCACTGCAGATATATTTCTGTGTCCACGGATATTAACCAATAACAGCAAGTGAATCCTTCACAAATGTTCGTAACACCAGCTGGGTCAAATTACTGTTTTACCCCTGGGTTACATCTTGTACCTTAAGTATCAGTGCTTCTCTAATGAACAATTTGTTTGTGGCTCTACCAACAAACAGAAGTCCCTCTCGGGCCAATGAGAGGCGGGCCATTTGTTCAAGTCCCAGAGACACCACTTAAGGGAACATTCATCTACTTACCCTAGTAGGCGGGAAGGAGTGAATTCCATCTTGCTAGGCTAAGTCCCCAGCTGCTCACTCGGTCTTGTCTCCAAGAAGGTAAGCATATTGAGTCGACGAATCTGGCCACGCTCACCCATACTAGTCAAAGGACAATCCCTCGCAAACATGAGTTCGTAACTCGCTCAGGATTGAGATCAAGTTGCCTAGGTCATCCTAGTGAAATAGAAACCTAGCTAGTCAACGGAGTTACATCTAGTGGTTACTATTTTGCGGTTCGATCTTATGTAATCTCATCTACACGAACACGTTAGGATCACAATATTTGTATCATATACAAAATGGGCCACATCCATAGTTTTACCAGGGTAAGGTACCCAAACCTTATCCCCATACTATAGACCCTTTAGGTTGTATCTCGAATCGAGATCCTTTATATGTACACTACATTCAGTTCAAGATACATTTTATAGCCTTGGATGTTTAGTTTATTAGATTTAGGGTTAAAACCATGACAATATCGTAAATAACGAACAATAACACTTTATTGAAGTAATAACAGTTTATTACAATAATTAGAACATGATTACAAACTACAAGTTTTAGGGCACAAAACCCCAACACGACCCATGTGTTGGTGTCAAACCCAAAGAAGTTGGAGCCCCGTTCAAAGTTGTGCCTCTTTGTAGGTTACTCAAAAGAGACTACGGGTGGCAAAATGACCAAACATCCTTTTAGTGGAAAAGGATATAGAGCCAAAGAGCCTCTTGAGTTAGTACATTCTGATCTCTGTGGTCCGATGAATGTTAAAGCTCGGGGTGGTTATGAGTATTTCGTGTCTTTCATAGACGATTACTCCAGATATGGGTATATTTACCTAATGCATAGGAAGTCTGAAACACTTGAAAAGTTCAAGGAGTTCAAGACTGAGGTTGAGAACCTGTTAGGTAAATCGCTTAAAACACTTCGATCGGATCGAGGTGGAGAGTATATGGACACTGAATTCCAGGACTATTTGATAGAACATGGAATTACGTCCCAACTCTCAGCACCTGGTATGCCACAACAGAATGGTGTATCGGAGAGGAGAAACAGAACCTTGTTGGACATAGTTCGGTCGATGATGAGCTATGCTCGTCTCCTTGATTCTTTTTGGGGTTACGCAGTGGAGACTGCGGTTTACATTTTGAACACAGTTCCATCGAAGAGTGTTTGTGAAACACCTTTCGAACTCTGGCATGGTCGTAAAACCAGTTTACGTCATTTCAGAATTTGGGGATGCCCGACCCATGTGTTGGTGTCAAACCCGAAGAAGTTAGAACTCCGTTCAAAGTTATGCCTCTTTGTAGGTTACCCAAAAGAGACTAGAGGTGGTTACTTTTACGATCCTAAGGATAATAGGGTGCTTGTGTCGACAAACGCCACTTTCCTTGAGGAAGACCACATCAGGGATCACTTACCAATGAGTAAATTGTGTTGAATGAAATGGGCCAGTTCATCACAAGAGTTGCTTGATGGTGCTAGTACGTCAACAAGTGTTGTTGATCCTAACTCGTCTAGTCAAGTCCGTTCCCAAGAGTTGGGAATGCCTCGACGTAGTTGGAGGGCTGTGAGATAGCCTGAACGTTACATGGGTTTAGATGAAACCCAGGTCGTCACTCCTGATGATGACTGTGAGGATCCATTGACCTATGATCAGGCAATGGCAGACGTTGACAAAGACGAATGGATTAAAGCCATGGACCAAGAAATGGAGTCGATGTACTTCAATTCCGTGCAGGGAGCTTGTGGACCAACCGGATGGGGTTAAACCTATTGGTTGCAAGTGGATCTACAAGCGTAAGCGTGGCGTAGATGGGAAGGTGCGCAGACCTTCAAAGCTCGACTAGTGGCAAAGGGTTTTACCCGTGGAAGGGTTGACTATGAGGAAACCTTTTCACCTGTTGCCATGGTAAAGTCGATTAGAATCCTTCTGGCCATTACCGCATATTATGACTATGAGGTATGGCAGATGGATGTCAATACCGCCTTTCTGAATGGCAACCTTGACGAGATCATCTACATGGACCAGCCCAAGGGGTTCATTGCCCAAGACCAAGTGCAAAGAGTTTGCCGGCTTAAAAGGTCTATTTATGGACCGAAACAAGCCTCGAGGTCTTGGAATATAAGGTTTGATGAGGCGATCAAATCTTATGGCTTTGATCAAAATGTTGACGAGCCTTGTGTCTACAAGAAAATCGTCGACAAAATTGTCGCATTTCTTATATTGTATGTGGATGATATCCTTCTCATTGGGAATGAGGTAGGATTTCTTACTGACATTAAGGAATGGTTGGCTTCGCAATTCCAAATGAAAGATTTGGGAGAGGCACAGTATGTTCTAGGTATCCAGATTGTCCAGAACCGGAAGAACAAAACGCTAGCCATGTCTCAAGTGTCTTATATTGACAAGATGTTGTCTAGATATAAGATGCAGAACTCCAAGAAGGGCTTGCTGGCTTTTAGGCATGGGGTTCACCTGTCTAAGGATCCATGTCCTAAGACGCCTCAAGAGGTTGAGGATATGAGACGAATTCCCTATGCTTCAGCTGTAGGGAGCCTGATGTATGCCATGTTGTGTACTAGGCCCGACATCTGTTATGCAGTTGGGATTGTCAGTAGGTATCAATCCAATCCAGGATTAGATCACTGGACACCCGTAAAGGCAATCCTCAAGTATCTTAGGAGAACGAGGAACTACAGCCTTGTGTATGGGAGTGGGGATTTGATCCTTACGGGATACACAGATTTTGACTTTCGGGTGATAAGGATTCTAGGAAATCCACTTCGGGTCAACCTTCATTCTCGAATGGAGGAGTCAGTAGTGTGGCGAAGCATCAGCGAGGATGCATAGGCGATTCCACGATGGAAGCCGAGTATGTATGCGCGCTTGTGAAGGCGCAAAGAAAGCTGTTTGGCTCAGGAAGTTCATGACGGATTTGGGAGTTGTTCCAAATATGAACTTGTCGATCACGTTGTTTTGTGACAACAGTGGTGCAGTAGCCAACTCGAGAGAACCTCAAAGTCATAAAAGGGGCAAGCATATAGAGCGTAAGTATCACCTGATACGGGAGATTGTGCACCGCGAGACGCGTGATCCACGCGAGATAGCTTCGAGCACAACGTTGTTTGATCCATTTACAAAGGCCCTCACGGCTAAGGTGTTTGAGGGTCACCTAGAGAGTCTAGGTCTTCGAGTGCTTCCTGACTAGGGCAAGTGGGAGTATTGTAAAGGGGTATTCAATGCCCTAGTTTATTGTATTACTTTATTGTATTACTTTACTGTACATTTGAGAAATGTATCATGTACACCACTAGCTTAGTCCAAGTGGGAGTTTGTTGGGATGTATGTCCTCATCTCGTGTAGTTTGTAATATTCCAAGTTGTGTAAATGAATAAGAGTTATTTATTTAAACTTTGTGTCTCGCATTTTTCATAAACTTAATCCAATAAACTAAGCTCCAGGGTCATTGTATTATGAGAGAACTAAGAACTTGAACGGCGTGTAGTGGACACATAGGGAAGATCGCGTTCGAGTTAATGACCCAATCGATCTACAGTATATGGATAGGTTGGAGACCTAATCCTAGATACAATGTGGATGCGACCCGCTTTGTATTAGATACAAACGAGGTGATCTGACTCGTTCATGTGGTTGACATGCGAGTGGGGGCATCCTGTGCAATGAGATTGTACAAGACCGACCGTGAATTATTAGACTTCACCGATGTAACACCGTTAACAATATAGAGCTAATAAATTCGTAGATGACCATTAGTGACTCGACGTTAATCCTGAGCGTGTTACGGACTCCTGTCTCATGGGTCCGTCCTTTGATTAGTACTGGTAAGGGTGGCCACCCGTTGTTGCTCGCCCAATATGCCTACCTTCTCGGGCGAGGACCACGTGGGAGGCGGGAACTTGACTACGCAAGAAGGAATTCACTCGTTCGACTTAGGGAAACTAGAGGGGTTGTTCCCTTAAGTCTTTGTCTCGTGGCTTGAACAACGGGGCCCCACTCTCTCATTGGGGGTGAGAGGGTTGTTGTTTATGGTTGGACCATGCAACGTAGTTGTTCATTAGAGAGAGCAATGGGACTTAAGGAGCAAGAGGTAGACACACGAGGGTAAAACGGTAATTTGACCCACCGTGACTGACTACGAACAACCTGTGAAGGGTCGACTCATGGGTATTGGTTATATCGATGGACACAACTTGTCCTACAAATGATGAGAGTGCGACTTCTACGGGCTTTAGTGGAGTGTTCACCGTAACTAATGAATGTTGAATAACCTAGGTCAAAGAGTTTGACAAGTTATTCTCGGATCATTGGAGCTCGTCACGTGTAGGTCCATTAGGTCCTTCTGGTTGGCTCAAATTGGACAAATTGAGAGTTTATGATTTGGTGTGAATTTGAAGTGTTCAAATTCATTATTTGGGTATTTATGTCATTTATATGAGATATAGATGACATAATATATAGTTTGATGTGAATGAGATTCATAATAAACTATTGTATAGCCTAATTGATTAATTAGTGCTATTTGGAGAAATAGAATTGAGAGGAATAAAATTGAATGTGATTCAATTTATAATTCCACATTTATGCAAATGAGATTTGTATAATAAGGTATGAGATACCTTATATTATATAATATGCAAATATGATTTGTATATTATATAGTTGTGGTAAAATGGTGAATTGGTGGAGATTTTAACTCCACCACACACCATTATAAAAGGATGCACTCAAAGGCATCTCAAAACACTTCTTGCCATTTTTGGATTTCCATCCAAAGAGAGCAAGACAATTCTCTCTAGAATTCTCTCAATTCTCTCAAAAACTTCTCCTCACCCAAAACCAAAGGGAGTCCCACCTACTCTCCCTCAACCTCCCGAGAACAACCGAGAAGACCCTTTGGAGGCGTCTCCCTGTTCGGATAGTGGTTCGTGTTCGAGGAGGACGTTGGATCTAGAGAGATCGTGACCGGAGAAGGAGAAAACGTTGAAGAAGAGTTCTTCAAGAGGTTAATACTTTTTACTTACTGTTTTCTTTTTCTTCTTTGCATATTTAGCCTAGGATCTATGAGATAGATTCAATTTTAAGATAGAATTACACAACGGATCAACGACGTTTCACAACGTCTTCCGCTGCGGGAATTCAAAATCCCTTCAGACAGTTCATCAGCAAGGGTTGTTGATGGGGCTAGTACGTCAACAAGTGTTGTTGATCATAGCTCGTCTAGTCAAGTCCGTTCCCAAGAGTTGGGAATGCCTCGACATAGTGGGAGGGTTGTGAGACAGTCTGAACGTTACATGGGTTTAGCTTAAACCCAAGTCGTCACCCCTGATGATGACTGCGAGGATCCATTGACCTATGATCAGGCGATGACAGACGCTGACAAAGACGAATGGATTAAAGCTATGGACCAAGAAATGGAGTCGATGTACTTCAATTTCGTCTGGGAGCTTATGGACCAACTGAATGGGGTAGGTTGCAAGTGGATCTACAAGCGTAAACGTGGTGCAGATGGGAAGATGCAGACCTTCAAAGCTAGACTAGTGGCAAAGGATTTTACCCAGGTTGAAGGGGTTGACTATGAGGAAACCTTTTCACCTGTTGCCATGGTAAAGTCCATCAGAATCCTTCTGGCCATTGCCGCATATTATGACTATGAGGTATGGCAGATGGATGTCAAGACCGCCTTTCTGAATGGCAACCTTGACGAGACCATCTACATGGACCAACCCAAGGGGTTCATTGCCCAAGGCCAAGAGCAAAGAGTTTGTGGGCTTCAAAGGTCTATTTATGGACTTAAACAAGCCTCGAGGTCTTGGAATATAAGGTTTGATGAGGCGATCAAATCTTATGGCTTTAATCAAAATGTTGACGAGCCTTGTGTCTACAAGAAAATCGTTAACAGTACTGTCGCATTTCTAATATTGTATGTGGATGATATCCTATTCATTGGAAATGAGGTAGGATTTCTTACTGACATTAAGGAATGGTTGGCTTCGCAATTCCAAATGAAAGATTTAGGAGAGGCACAATATGTTCTAGGTATCCAGATAGTCCGAAACCAAAAGAACAAAACGCTAGCCATGTCTCAGGCATCTTATATTGACAAGATGTTGTCAAAATATAAGATGTAGAACTCCAAGAAGGGTTTGCTGCCTCTCAGGTATGGCGTTCACCTGTCTAAGGATCAATGTCCTAAGACGCCTCAAGAGGTTGAGGATATGAGACGAATCCCTTATGCTTTAGCTGTATAGAGCCTGATGTACGTCATGTTATGTACTAGGCCCGACATCTGTCATGCAGTTGGGATTGTCAGTAGGTATCAATCAAATCCATGATTAGATCACTGGAGAGTCGTAAAGGCAATCCTCAAGTATCTTAGGAGAACGAGGAACTACAACCTTGTGTTTGGGACTGGGGATTTGATCCTTATGAGATACACAGATTCTGACTTTTAAACTGATAAGCATTCTAGGAAATCCACTTTGGGGTCAACCTTCATTTTGAATGGAGGAGTTGTAGTGTGGTGAAGCATCAAGCAGGGATGCATCGTTGATTCCACGATGGAAGTCGAGTATGTTGCGGCTTGTGAAGCTGCAAAGGAAGCTGTTTGGCTTAAGAAGTTCATGCTGGATTTGGAAGTTGTTCCAAATATGAACTTTTCGATTACCCTGTTTTGTGACAACAGTGGTGCAGTAGCCAACTTGAGAGAACCTCGGATTCATAAAACGGGCAAGCACATTGAGCATAAGTATCATCTGATACGGGAGATTGTGCACCGTGGAGACGTGACAGTCATGCTGATAACTTCGGAGCACAGCGTTGCTGATCCATTTACAAAGGCCCTCACGGCTAAGGTGTTTGAGGGTCACCTAGAGAGTCTAGGTCTTCGAGTGCTTCCTGACTGGGGCAAGTGGGAGTATTGTAAAGGGGTATTCAATGTCCTAGTTTATTGTATTACACTTTTATTGTATTACTATACTGTATATTTGACAAATGTATTATGTATTCCACTAGCTTAGTCCAAGTGGGAGTTTGTTGGGATGTATGTCCTCATCTCATGTAGTTTGTAATATTCCAAGTTGTAATAAATAAGAGATATTTATTTGAACTTTGTGTCTCGCATTTTTTTCATAAACTTAATCCAATAAACTAAGCTATAGGGTCATTGTATTATGAGAGAACTAAGAACTTGAACGGTGTGTAGTGGACACACGGGGAGGATCACGTTCGAGTTAATGACCCGGTCTACAGTATATGGATAGGGTTGGAGACCTAATCCTGGATACACTATGGATGCGACCCACTTTGCATTAGATACAAACGAGGTGATCCAGCTCGTTCATGTGGTTGACATGCGAGTGGGGGCATCCTGTGCAATGAGATTGTACAAAATCAAACCGTGAATTATTAGACTTACTCATATAACACCGTTGACAGTATATAACTAATAAATTCATAGATAACCATTAGTGACTCGACCTTAATCCTAAGCGTGTTACGGACTCTTGTCTGCGGGGGTCTGTCCTTTGACTAGTACGGGTGAGGGTGGCCATTGTTGCTCACCCAATATGCCTATCTTCTCAAGGACAGGACCACGTGGAGAGTTGGGAACTTGACTACGCAAGAAGGAATCCACTCGTTCTCGAGTTAGGAAAACTAGAGGGGTTGTTCCCTTAAGTGTTGTCTCCAGGGCTTGAACAACGGGACACCTCTCACTAGCCTGAGAGGGTTGTTGTTTATGGTTGAACCATACAACGAAGAGCAGTGGGACTTGAGGAGCAAGAGGCAGACACAGGGGTAAAACAGTAATTTGACCTAGCAGTGTCTAGGAACAACCTGTGAAGGGTCGACTCACGGGTATTGGTTATATCAATGGACACAACTTGTCCTACAGTGATGAGAATGCAGCTACGGGCTTTAGTGGAGTGTTACCGTAGCTAATGAATGTTGAATAACCGAGTCAAAGAGTTTGACAGGTTAATCTCGGATCATTGGAACTCGTCATTTGTAGGTCCATTAGGTCCCTCGGTTGGCTCAAATTGGACAAATTGAGGGTTTACAGTTTGGTGTGAATTTGAAGTGCTCAAATTCATTATTTGGGTATTTATATCACTTATATGAGATATATATGACATAATATATAGTTTAATGTGAATGGAATTCATAATAAACTATAGTATAGCCTTATTGATTAATTAGTGTTAATTTGAGAAATTGAATTGAGAGAAAATAAATTGAATGTGATTCAATTTAAAATTCCACATTTATGCAAATGAGATTTGTATAATAAGGTATGAAATACCTATATTATGTGATATGCAAATATGATTTGTATATCATATAGTTGTGGTAAAATGGTGAATTGGTGGAGATTTTAACTCCACCACACACCATTATAAAAAGGTGCAACCAAAGGCATTTGGTGAAGTTTTTGCCATTTTTTGGATTTTGATCCAAAGAGAGAAAAAGGATTCTCTCTCAACTCTCTCTCAATTCTCTCAAACTCTCCTCACCCAAAATCCAAAGGGAGTCCCACCTACTCTCCCTCAACCTCCCGAGAACAACCGAGAAGACCCTTTGGAGGTGTCTTGTTGTTCCGTTCGAGGATCGAGTTCGAGGAGTTTGTTTGTTCGAGGGAGATCGTGATTGGAGGAGGAAAGCATTTGAAGAAGAGTTCTTCAATAAGTAAGTACGAGTTTCTTACTGTTTTTCT
This sequence comes from Trichosanthes cucumerina, assembly GCA_036507285.1. Lineage (NCBI taxonomy): Eukaryota > Viridiplantae > Streptophyta > Magnoliopsida > Cucurbitales > Cucurbitaceae > Trichosanthes > Trichosanthes cucumerina. The sequence continues at coordinate 58,149,646 of CM071844.1, forward strand.
TCTCATTTATGTATGTTTAGCCTAGGATTAATGAGATTAATTTAGTTCTAAGATATGATTTACACAACGAATCAACGACGTTTCACAATGTCTTTCGCTGCGGGAATTTCCAATCCCTTCAACACTTGCGGTATTGTAAATTTTACGCAACAGTGGGCATGTAACGCCCGAGGAAGAAGGGTACATGAATGAACCGAGTCTACATTTGAATGAGAGGGATCCTAAGGATATGAAAGTGTGATTGAGAAAGATGAAAGTATGGTTGAGAAAAGCTTAAAAGAATTGATAGCTACTACCTATACTAACAAGTTGCACCTTCCTTTTCGGTAGCTCAATCATAGGAACTCCAAAGTTAAGCGTGCTTAACTTGGAGCAATCCTATGTTGGGTGACCTCCTAGGAATTTTCCTAGGGAGCATGTGAGTGAGGACAAAGCATGCTTAAAGGACGTGTGTTGGTTTGTGAGCATAATCTTCACTCTCGCAAGTGGCGCGAGGATGGTATGAGTGGTATGGTGACATAACCAGGTCACAGGGGATGCGGGGGAATGTCCGGGCCAATAAGGGCCAAATCTGGATTTCAAACCCTGATCTGAATCCTGCGCACTGCATTGAAGAATATGGAGGTTCATATTGGGCAGTTTATGAACTTGAGAGAGCAATGCAAAGCTATAACATTGAGGAGCGAGATTCAGTTACATAGGATGTTAAGAAAAAGGGTGAAGTTGAGGAAGAGATGGAGAGTCAAGGGGTTGTGGCAGAAAAAACCACACAAGGTAATCTTTCTGAACCATCTCTTTAGTTTAAGTTTGATAAACATGTTTGTGGAGAGATGAAATGAAAAATGAAGTTGAGAAGAGAAGAATGAAGAAATTTGAGAGGAACAATGAAGCAGAAAATAAGAAGATAAAGAAAACCTTTCTGGATTCTTTCTGAACCATCTCTTTAGTTTAAGTTTGATAAACATGTTTGTGGAGAGATGAAATGAAAAATGAAGTTGAGAAGAGAAGAATGAAGAAATTTGAGAGGAACAATGAAGCAAAAAATAAGAAGATAAAGAAAACTTTTCTAGACTTGGTGGAAAAAAAGTTTAGGAGCAAAAGATTTTGAGATATCGAAGCTCCGACATGTGGATAGAGGTGCTCACATCATTCTTTAGAGACGTAGAAAGTGTGATACTTTTAACTACATGGAGTTACCATTCCCTGAGCACTATAAGGATTCAAAGTTAGATGAACAATTTTCTAAATTTTTAAATATTTTTAGAAAATTGCATATTAGTATACCTTTTGCAGAGCACTTTCCCATATGCCTAACTATAGGAGGTTTATGAAAAAGATTCTTTCGAAGAAGAAAAGATTTGAGATGAATGCAGTGCTCGGTCTATATTTGAGACGAGCACACTAGCATTTTGAAAAAGAATATGCCCCAAAAATAGAAAGATCCAGAGAGTATTACTATTTCTTGTGAAATTGATAGTTTAACTTTTGATAGGGCATTGTGTGACTTGGGTACCAATATTAACCTTTTTCCTTATTCTTTATTCAAGAAAGTTGGATTATAGGAGATGCAAGCTACAAATATTACTCTCCGACTTGCAGATGGATCGGTTGTGAAATCGAAAGGTATTGTAGAGGATGTTTTTATAAATGTTAACAGGTTTATTTTTCCTATAAACTTCGTAGTTCTAGAGATGGAAGAGGATGAGGAGATCCAATCATCTTGGGAATGTCATTCTTAGCCACAAGTAGAAAAGAGATTAGCATGTCTAGAGGTAAGCTTACTCTACAGGTAGACGATGAAAAGGTAATTGATGAAGGGCTTGTCGAAGGCCCCATCAAATAAGAATTTATAATACCTACACCTCTTAAATTTGCAGTATATATGGCCAAGGTCGATCTCAGGGATTGATTTTCTTAGATTTAATTAAGTACTATAACTACTCATTCTAAATTTTATCTAGAGAAATCAAATCAAAGAAAAAAGTAATTAAATCAAAATCCTAAGCTATTATTTGAGAGGGTGGAGTCATTTAGAGAAAAACCAATGAACCTTGAGTTTTATCAAACAAATAACCAATTCGTTTATATTCGAGATTTACCCACAATTCTAAATTAATCAAACATGCTAAGACATACAAATCTATCAATGAACTCTCGCAAGCTTAACCAATAGCTATATCTAATTGACAAATTAACCTCGTAGTCTAATTCATAATTAAACATATTTTTGAGTAAAGTCTTAACTAGTTCCTTTATCCATTCATTCATTCTCATGCTCAAAACAACTAAAGACATGCACAATAATCTCAATTCAAGAATTATACTGTCAAGTTAAAACTTAAACCATACACAATCAATAATTAGCTAGAAAATCGATTGAATAATAATCATGCAACTAATCGACCTAAAATAGTAAGATAAACTTGAATAAAATAAATAACTAAAATACTCAATGTTTACACCATGGAAGTCTAACAAATCATAGAAAAATCAAAGTTTTAAACTCCTATGAAATCTTATAAGTGAAGTTACAATATAAAGGGGGAAAGAAGAAAAACTCTTTAGTGAACACCTCGATCTCGAGTTTTGAATCTCTTCCTCACCTCTCCAAAGCACTCGTCCAGCCTCTTGAATAGTGTAGAAATCGAAAATAGGGATTGGTCTCTCCAAATGGGCTCCCATAGCTCAAAACAAAAAGGTTATATTTACAACTTGGTCATAATGTTACAATGTTGGTTCTATGGCGTTGCAACACCGTGACCTAACTCATAAATTTTATTTTGAAATTTTGAGTACGTTGAAATGCCATAAGTAGCATTGCAATGCTACGGATGGAATAAAGCATGTTTTTGGTGGCATTTGAATGCCACTAGTGTGACCTTTCTTTTTCATTTGCTAGAAAGCTTGACGTTGTGACTCCATTTGTGGCGTCCCAATGCCACATTATTTCTCCATTTTTTCCTGCTTGCTTTTTTACTTTATTTTATGCCTTATAACGTGCACTTTTCACCACATTCTTGACCTTATGCTTTATTCCGCCATGATTGCTCGATTATGCATAATATATGAAATAAATACATGAATGCACACAATTAAAGCTTAAACTAGCAAGAATTAAAGTCCCAAGACAACACTTTTTTGCACACTATCAGTAATCTTCCATATTTTTTACCCCATCCATGCATTCAACAATGGGGATAAAAAGTTTAGAGTTGATTCAATGGAAGTTAAACCTTCCAAGCATGTTGATAGAAATAGGCCTACATAATTGTAATATTGGATGTGTTTGGCTTTTCTTTTGTATCATCTCTTGATTCTTTTGATTTTGTTATTAAGAAAATGAATGTTGCTTATTCTGATGTTATGGTGGATCTCTATTTGAGAAGTAAAGTTAAGCAAAGTTGCTAGAATCTCATGGTGGGGCTTATCTCCTTTTTAGGGTATCCAATTCAATGAAACCCCTCCAAGGAGTTTAACTACTCATTGAAAAGAGAAATGAAATGCAGAAAACAAAAAGAAAACAAGAATGAGAAAAGATTAACTTCATTGAATTAAAGAACTTAGCTACAACTCAAGGGTTAAAATCGAAATAACAAAGCTTGAAACAAAAACTTGAACTTTATAACTTAAAGAAATTAAATTTGAATGTAAAACATAAACTTACAACTCAAATAAAGAAGGAAAAACAACAACTAACTCTAAGGAGAAACAGAAAATACAAAACTTCAATGAAAACAATAAAGAATCCGAAGTTGTTCCTTCTTTCTAACTTTATTCAAAATTTTTCAAGGAGAACAATCATTTACACTCCTTTCTTTCAAAGTTCGTGTCTAAACGAAGTATGAACAATACTTGTGGGAGACTTGTATGACGATTGAAAGAAAAGAGAAACATGCAGAACTTTGGTGATGAAAGTAGACATCCGAGCACCCTTGAAAATGAAGCTTGAGTCACATTTTCTACACCTCAAGGCCTAGGGTTTTCTATCGAGATCAGTGTAGAGAGTTTGATTGATCACATTCCTTGATTCTTAGAGATTTAATTGAAAATATTTGATATAATTTGATATAATTTGAAAATCCTACGAATCTTGGAAGAATCTATCGAAAAGGTCCAGATGTGACCACATTTGTAGGTGCAATTGTGTTGTTGTTGAAATGAACTAAATAGGGAGACCACATCCATGTTTGAATTCACTTCCTATCTCCCACAACAATATTTTGGTTTTTTTTAATTTCTTTAAGTTTTATTTTAAAGATAAAGAAGGAAAAGATAAACTTATCCAATTCCAGTAGGGAGACTGCATCTATGTTTTTTTTTTTTTTCACCGAGGTCTCGATGTTGGCAAGATGTCATCCAAAGTTGAGGTGCTTTGATAACAACAGGTTTTGATGACTTAAGAGATTTGTATGTATTTTTGGAAGTAGAAATTATGGTTGCAACTTTTGTTACATACTGCAAACAGTCATCCTTAATGCCCTCCTTTATGCATTCTTCTTCATTTAGTGTTTCCTGCAAGCTGCAATAAGCAGAAGTAGGGTTCTAGTGTCAGGAGTGATGGAGATCTGATCCCCGTGAGCAGCGGAAACATGTTTTAAGATCGAAATTACTTGTTTATTTTGGTTTACTAGAAATACCAGTACATTGGTAAAATACAGAGACACGCATTTAATTGCTAATCTAATTAGACATGGAACTAAACCATGCAACACGTGTTGTTCAAAACATTAAACTAAAGGGAATTCTAAATTACCTTTGTAGATCAAATCAACAACAACTCCTTGCTCCTTTTGCACAGCAACACAACAACCAAGAAAAATCCTCTGTTCTTTCAAGCAGGACACTACCAAAATGGAAAACCTTCTATCCTCTGAGTTTCTGCTTAGATCCAATCCTTGGTGGGAAGGATTACAACTGATTTGGAAGAAGAAGGGAATTTGAGAAAGAGAGAATCTTTAGTAATTCACCAATTGCACAAATCATCAATCAACCAGAATGATCTCTCTTCTCCCTGTACAACTAACGATAGGGAGAAGAAGAGGGGTAGTGGGAAAGTGTTTGGATGACACGTTCTCTCAATTAAACCAATTAATAAATAACTAATTATTTATTAATTTAATTAATAATAATTTAATCACATTTAATTATATATTAATTTCAATTAAATCATATTTAACCAAAATTAAATTAAATATCTTATATTTAATTATGATTAAATCTCATTTAATCAATTTCCCCTCTAAGTTATAATTTTAATGCACATCTTATGCACATTAAATTTTAACCTATAGTTTTCAAATATGAATCTCATTCACATTTAAATTAATATTTGAAGTCTTTCAAATATTTAATTCTCTCATATAATTTAATATGAATCATATTTACATTAAATTTATAATATAAAGTTCCAAAACTTTATATTATAATGTATCTGTATACATTAAATTTATTCCCTAATTGAATTTCAACATTTCAAATTCAAACAATCTAAGAACCCTTTACGAGCTACAAGGTGGACCTAATGAACCTACAGATTAGAAGCTCCAACGATACGAAATTATTCAGTTAATCTCATTAACCTCCTAATCACTATTCGTTAATTGCGGGAACACTCCACTAAAGTCCCACAGTTGCACTCTTCTCACTGCAGATATATTTTTGTGTCCACGAATATTGACCAATAACAACTAGTCAATCATTCACGAATGTTCGTAACACCAGCTGGGTCAAATTACCGTTTTACCCTTGGGTTACATCTTGTACCTTAAGTATCAGTGCTCCTCTAATGAACAATTTGTTTGTGGTTCTACCAACAAACAAAAGTCCCTCTCGGGGCAATGAGAGGGTCGGGCTCTTTGTTCAAGTCCCGGAGACACCACTTAAGAGAACATTCATCTACTTACCCTAGTAGGCGGGAAGGAGTGAATTTCATCTTGCTAAGTTAAGTCTTCAGCCGCTCACTCGGTATTGTCCACAAGAAGGTAGGCATATTGAGTCGGCGAATCTGGCCACCCTCACCCATACTAGTCAAAGGACAATCCCTCGCAAACAGGAGTTCGTAACTTGCTCAGGATTGAGATCAAGTTGCCTAGGTCATCCTAATGAAATAGAAACTTAACTAGTCAACGGAGTTACATCTAGCGGTTACTATTTCGCGGTTCGATCTTATGTAATTTTATTACATAGGATATCCCCATTCACATGTCATCTACACGAACACGATAGGATCACAGTGTTTGTATCATATACAAAGTGGGTCACATCCATAGTGTTACCAGGGTAAGGTACCCAAACCTTATCCCCCTTACTATAAACCCTTTAAGTTATATCTCGAACCGAGATCCTTTATACGTACACTACATCAAGTTCAAGAGACATTTTACAACCTTGTATGTTAGTTTATTGGATTTAAGGTTAAAACAAGGGCAATATCATAAATAACGAACAATAACTCTTTATTGAATCTTTTCCACCGCCGATTATTGTCGATCTTTGTGAAACCGTCCATCGGAGCTTTGTTCCCCTAAATTTGGTCGCCTCTGCTCTTTCGTCGACTTCACCCTCAACCAATTTTCCGCCGATCGAACGCTTCTGTTGCCGATCTCTTCGTTCCAAGCTGAACGACCTCCTCTCGTGATCCCTCGTCCTCTGATGTTCGTCCCTCGACCCCTCGAGTCTTGAGAAACCAGACTTTCAAACATCACCAAGCCCGAACTTGAAACTGGATGCCTCATCCCAGATCCAAATTGACCTTTCAATTGATCTGAAGGGAATGATAATCCCCGCGCAGCGGAAGACGATCGAATCGTCGTGGTATCATCATGCAACATGCTTATTAAAATTGATCTAACTATTAGATCTAGGCTAAACATGCTGAAATTTTACAGCAAGAAGAAAAACACTTACTTGTTGTAGACCAATTCAACAAACTCTTCTTGTTCATCACGAACTCTTCGTGCTTCTCGATCTCTACGAACTCTTCCACGATCAGATCCCAAACACTACCAAATGATCTTCTTGGTTGTTCTCTTTTGGAGAAGGGAAGTTGGTGGGAACTTTTATTTTTGGAAAGAGAGGAGAAATGAGAGAATGGAGAGAGTTCACTTTTGGATTCTTAGGTCAAAATCCAAAAATGAGAACTTAGCTTTTCTTAGCTTGCCAAACCCATCTTACAAAGGGTTTATATAGTGGAATGATGAAGTTCACAACTTCACATTATTACCACTTTACCACAACCATATGTTATGTAAATCTTATTTACATAATTATATAATATAAGATATCTCATATCTTATGTTGCAAATCTCACTTGCAATAATTGTGGATTTAATTAAATTGAATCACATTCAATTTATTTTCTCTCTATCAATTTCTCCAATTAGCCTTTAATTCAACAATTAGGCTAATATATAGTTCATTATGAATCTCATTCATATTAAACTATATATTATATCATCTATATGATATAAATATTTTAAAGTGAAATTGAACACTTCAATTTCATGCAAAAACATTAACCCTTCTTTTATCCCAGTTGAGCCAATCAAGGGACCTAATGGACCTACAAAGATGATTTGCTCCAATGATTTAAGGTTAACCACAAACTCTTTGACCTTGGCCAACCAAAGGTTCATTAACTACAAGAACACTCCACTAAAGCCCGTGAGTGTGCACTCCCATCATGTAGAATATTACGTGTCCACCGATATAACCAATGCTCATGAGTCGACCCTTCACAAAGTGTTCGTTAGACACGATCGGGTCAAATTACCGCTTTACCCCCGTGTCTACATCTTGTTCCTTAAGTTCCCACTGCTCCTCTAATGAACAACATATTGTGATGGTCCAACCATACACAACACCCTTCTCGGGCCGGTGAGAAGGTGGGCGCCGTTGCCTAAGCCACGGAGACAACACTTAAGGGAACAACCTCTAGATTCCCTATACGCGGAACGCAGTGAATTCCATCTCGCGTAAGTAGGTTCCCGCTCTCTACTTGGTTCTCATCCCCGAGAAGATAGGCATATTGGGCAAGTAATCGATACTACCCTCACCCGCACTAGTCAAAGGACGGACACTTCGCAGACAGAGTCCGTAATACGCTCGTGATTCGTGTCGAGTCACAAATGGTCATCTACGAATTTATTAGTCTTTCTCACAACAGCGGTTATATCACTAAGTCTAATAATTCACGGTCCGGTCTTGTACAATCTCATTGTACAGATGCCCCACTCTCGCATGTCAACCACATGAACGAGTCGATCACCTCGTTTGTATCTAATACAAAGCGGCCGCATCCACAATGTATCCGAGATTAGGTCTCCAACCTCATCCTTATAATCAGAGACCGTTCGGGTTATTAACTCGAACGTGATCCTCCTTGTGTGTCAACTACACACCGCTCAAGTTCTAGTTCTCTCATATATTCAATGACCTGGAGCTTAGTTTATTGGAAAGGTTTAAAATATTTCTGAGACACAAAGTGAAGAAATGAATAACTCTTATTAATTTTAAAACAATATTTTACAACCACGAGATTAGGACAGAAATCCCAACAAACTCCCACTTGGACTAAGCTAGTGGAGAAGGTACATTTCAAAAATGTATTTGAGTTACGATAAAAAATTACAATAAACTAGGGCATTGAATACCCGTTTACACATCTCCCACTTGCCCTAGTCAGGAAGCTCTCGAATACCTAGACTCTCTAGGTGACCCTCAAACAGTTTAGCCGTGAGGGGTTTTGTAAATGGATCAGCTACATTGTGCTCCGATGCTATCTGCGTGACTGTCACGTCTTCGCGGTGCACAATTTTCCGTATCAAATGATACTTGCGCTCAATGTGTTTACCTCTTTTATGACTTCGAGGCTCACGTGAGTTGGCTCTCGCACCATCATATCACGAGCAGCGTGATTGGCAAGTTCATATTTGGAATAACTTCCAAATCTGTCATGAACTTCCTAAGCCAAACAGCTTCCTTTGCAGCTTCACAAGCCGCAACATACTCTGCTTCCATAGTGGAATTAGCAATGCATCCTTGCTTGATGCTTCGCCATACTACAGCTCCTCCATTCAAGACGAAGGCTGACCCCGAAGTAGATTTCCTAGAATCCTTATCGGTCCGAAAATCGACTTCGTGTATCCTGTGAGGATCAAATCCCCACGCCATACACTAAGTCGTAGTTCCTCGTTCTCCTAAGATACTTGAGGATTGTCTTTACTACCGTCCGGTGATCTAATCTCGGATTGGATCGATATCTCATCGACAATTCCTCTTGCATAATGTATGTTGGGCCTAGTACACAACATTGCATACATCGAACTCCTACAAACCAAGCATATGGAATGCGTCTCATATCCTCAACATCTTGAGGAGTCTTAGGACACCGATCCTTAGACAAGTGAACCCCATGCCTAAAAGGCGCAAGCCCTTCTTGAGTTTTGCATCTTATATCTAGACAACATCTTGTCAATATAAGACGCTCGAGACAAGGCTAGCATTCTGCTCTTTTCGATTCCTGACTATCTCGGATACCGAGAACATACTCGAGCTTCTCCCAAATCTTTCATTTGGAATTGTGAAGCTAGCCACTTCTTAACGCCGAAGAAATTCCACCTCATTCCCAATGAGAAGAATATCGCCCACACATACAACACCAAAAATGCGACGCTTTTGTCAACGATTTTCTTGTAGACACAAGGCTCGCTCGTCGGCATTTTGATCAAAGCCATAAGACTTGATTGCCTCATCAAATCTTATGTTCCAAGACCTTGAAGCTTGTTTCACTCCATAAATGGACCTATGAAGCCGACAAACCTTTTGCTCTTGGCCTTGGGCAATGAACCCTTTGGGTGGTCCATGTAGATGGTCTCATCAAGTTTGCCATTCGTAAAGGTTGTCTTGACATCCATCCGCCATACCTCGTAGTCATAATACGCGGCGATGGCCAGAAGGATCCTGATTGACTTTACCATGGCAACAGGTGAAAAGGTTTCCTCATAGTCAACCCCTTCAACCTAGGTAAAACCCTTTGCCACTAGTCGGGCTTTGAAGGTTTGCACCTTCCCATCTACGCCACGTTTACGCTTGTAGATCCATTTACAACCAATAGGTTTAATCCCATCCGGTTGATCCACAAGCTCCCGGACAGAATTGAAGTACATACACTCCATTTCTTGGTCTATAGCTTTAATCCACTCGTCTTTATCAACATCAGCCATTGCCCGATCATAGGTCAATGGATCCTCACGATCATCGTCGGGAGCGACAAATCGAGGTTTCACTAAACCCATATAGCGATCGGGTCGTCTCACGCCCTCCCACTACGCCGAGGCATTCCCAACTCTTGGGAAGGGATTTGACTAGACGTGCTAGGGTCAACAACGCTTTGGCGACGTACAAGCCTTATCAAGAACTCTTGGCGATGTAATCGCCCCATTTCATTCAATACAATTTTACTCCGTGGTAAATGATCCTTGATGTGGTCTTCCTCTAAGAAAATGGCGTTTGTCGACACAAGCACCCTATTTTCCTTGGGATCGTAAAATAGACCACCCCTAGTCTGGGTAACCTACGAATAGGCACAATTTCGAACAGGGTTCCAACTTTTTTGGGTTTGACACCAACACATGGGCCGGACATCCCCAAATTCTGAAGTGATGTAAACTGCCTTTACGACCACTCCAGAGCTCAAACGGTGTTTCACAAACACTCTTTGATGGAACATTGTTCAAAATGTAAACCGCAATCTCTACTGCGTAGCTCCAGAAAGAATCAGGGAGACGAGCATAGCTCATCATCGACCGAACCATGTCCAACAAGGTTCTGTTTCTCCTCTCCAATACACCATTCTGCTGTGGCATACCAGGTGCTGAGAGTTGGGATGTAATTTCGCGTTCTATCATATAGTCCTGGAATTTAGTGTCCATGTACTCTCCACCTCGATCCGATCGAAGTGTTTTAAGCGATTTACCTAAGAGGTTCTCAACCTCGCTTTATATACTCCTTGAACTTTTCAAGAGTTTCGGACTTCTTATGCATTAGGTAAATGTACCCATATCCGAGTAATCGTCATGAAAGACACGAAGTACTCATAACGCGCCCGAGCTTTAACATTCATTGGACCACGCAAGTCGAATGTACTAACTCAAGAGGTTCTTTGGCTCTATATCCTTTTCCACTAAAAGGACGTTTGGTCATTTTGCCTTCAAGGCATGACACACATACTGGCAAAGAGTTTTCTTCCAACTCGTTTAGAAGTCCACTCTTCACTAGTTTCTCAATCCTATTGAGATTAATGTGGCCTAAACTAGTAGATGCCAAAGATGGGCATTTTCTTTTGGAGAAATTTTTGCTTTCTTAGTTTGTGTTTCATGATTTTAAACAATTCAAAGATTCAAAATACTTTTAACCGAATTGGGTTTTAAAACATACAGATTATTTTCAAGTGAAGCTAAACAAATAACATTCCCTTTGAAAGAAATAAACGCTTTATTTAATTCAAAAGAAACTGAAATACAGTGTTCAATTAAGCGGAAATAGAAACAAGATTTCTAGTAAACCCGGAACTATGTACAAATTGTCTAACAATAAGTACGCCCCCCCAAAATGCGACTTCACTGCGTGCGATTGTCGCTGCAATGAGAGACAAGCTCCCGGATCTAACCCGTAGAGTCACCTCACCACCTCTCAGCAATGCAATGCCAGAATCAATCCTCGAAAAAGAACAAAACGTGGTTAGTGGCGCTCAATCTAATATCCGTGAATAGTCATTACTCTCCACTAAACATGTTTCTACCACAAGTAAATCACATTTACCTTGGTTCTTCCTCTCGGCCAAAAATTTCGACAGCTTTCTTTTCCAATGTCCGCTTCCATTGCAGTGGGAAACACTTTCCTTTCTCTCTGCAACCTCCTTGACCTTCTTGCCCTTCTCGGCGGCATTTCGGTCGCTTTTACTCTCTTCATCTTCTTCTTCCCTTTCGGGCGTGAAGGAGCAACAGATTTTGTCCTGCAGGTCGAACCCCGTGATAAGACACAGAGGCAACATTTGCCTCGATTCCTTGACCACTGTTCGTGGACCGGAAATTCTGTAGCTCATTGAGGAAGGTAGTCGATTGTAGCTAATTTTGTTCATAACAAAGATTGCTCTGGCTCAAGGAAACTCTTCTTGGAAGAGTCTCCATGATAAAATCGACTGCTCGACTCGTCGATCGAAGCCCCATTCATCTCGGCCAGATTAAAGCGGGTCATCATGTCTAGAACATGTTCACGGACGCATTTACCCCCTCTTTCATCCGAGCGTTAAAATGTATTTGAGCGAGTCATGCCGGGACTGAAAGGATCGTTGTCCAAACATTTCTGCGAGGACTCCATGATTTCCTTAGCGAAACCATCACTCATGCTTCTTTGCAAGACATCAGACATGCTGGCAATTATGTAGACCTTGGCCTTTTCATTGGCCCTGATCCATCGATCGTACGTATCGCGAACAACTCGCGATGCGGTCGCGCCCGGAATCTGAGGACACTCCTCAGACAACACGAACTTTATGTCGCGGCTACCAATATTGTATTGATGTTGTTTTTCCACTCTGTAATTATCTTCCACTAACTTATCGGAAGCAAGTAAAGCTATAATAGCGCTAGACATTTTTAGCTGAAAATTTAAGAAAAACTTTGTATTAGTCTCGCAAAAACCTTTTGAAAACCAATCTAATTTTAGCAAAAATATTTCATGATCCCTAGGTCATTCAAAATTTTGCAATGATACCCTAAAGGTTTAGAATGACTGCCACCGAAGGGTGAACAAAACACTCCTCCTCTAAGACGAGACTTTCTCGATCAGACCCTAATCCCAGAATAACTCTTATTCCATTAGGCATCCAATTACCATTGTTCGGTCAAATTCATTAACACTTAACGAATTCTGTGAGTGTCACCTCAATCTTTAAGTTTCCAAGTATCCGTCCTAACAATAGCCACCGAAGGGTGAACCAAGAAGGAAAACCAACCAGAAATCAGATCCCTTTCGAAATTCATCGTGTTCGACTCTCATGATCATGCCTCTCGAAGGGATTGTCCGGTCCAGGCCAAACTAGTAGACAGATCATGGGTGTCTCACGGTGTGAATCGAAAGAAGAGACCGTGGGTCTCGTTTTCACAAGTCCCGCTCCCACTCACTATAAGTACTCTCTCCATCCACGATGATATTGACCTATACAAATGTCATCCGAAGGGGATGCTCCCATTTGCGCCACGAGGCCGAGTATAGATCTCACGGTGTGGACTTAAAAGAGATTTGTGGTTGGAAATTGAAATGTATCTCATACACTATATTTCCTCCCACTCAAGATTTTAATTTTAATAGGGATTGACCTAGATAAACCTAGGCTAAAATTTACCTAAGTCTACCAATATAACTCTTATATGGTATTTTGCCTAAGTCTATAATCACATTATTAACTTAGGTCTATGTGAGAAAATTAATTAACACTTAATTAACTACGCTCACGTAAATATAATCTAAGAATGTCCTGACCGAATTCACTCCCGTGTCGGTTTCTGTGTAGTGTTCTGCAGCGTAAACTTAAATACTGAAATTTAGAGACAAACCTTCCTTAGACAGAGTTACTAATCAGTCTCCATTCAAAGATTATATTTGATTTCCTAAATTTCTAATCTAATTAGAAAATTAGAAAACCTAAGTCTAATTATGCAAGTTCTAAACACTATAAAACTAATAATTAACTTAGGTTGCATGCATTTCTATGTTATAGTGTTTGAACATTCATCACATGAATAACTATATACTATAACATAATATCATTCATCACATGAATATAAATGCATGAGTATACTTTAATCTAAAAAAAATATAACACTTATATTAATTAAATTAAAAATGTATTTAATTACATTATAACTCTTATAACATAACCTATCATGCAAACTATATTATAACTCTTATAATATATATATGATGCATGAATTTGTTTAACCTAAGGTGGGATTTTAAATCTATATGTCATACATTATGAACATAGAAATTAATTAAAATCATACATCTCATGCATAAAATAATTGAATAGCAAAATTGGACCGGTTTTTGGCACCTAGGGGCAAAAATTTTATTAAATAAAATTAATATAACATTTATATTAATAATATTTAATAAAATAAATAAATAAATTAAAATTAAAACGTTTTTTTACTAAATAAAACTGAAAAATAATTAAAACCAACGAATGACGTAAAACGCCCACGCCGCGCGCATTAACTCCTTAACGCATACAATACAGCGTTGCAACGCTCAGGCCCATGGCCAGCCGTCGGCGCGCCCTCAACGCCGATGGCGTTGCAACACTACGCCAGCGTTGCAACGCCATCGTCGCCGCAGAACCCTCCGATCAGTAAGCACGGCGTTGAGACGCCGCTGGCGCGTCTCAACGCCATCGGCGCATGCGGCATGCTTCTTGCTGCTTTTTCTCTCGATTTTTACTGCTTCCGCTCCGATTTCTTCACAAAGAACTCTTGCCACGAACGACCTGACTTACAGACTCGATTTACAACAAAATTGCCCAAAACAACGGGCCCGTACATTGATCTCATCAGCATGTAGTTCCTTGTTCTCCGAAGATACTTAAGGATTGTTTTAATCGTTGTCCAGTGTTCAAGTCCTAGATTGATTGATACCTCATCGACCATCCCAACTGCAAAAATGTATGTCGGGCCTAGTACACAACATGGCGTACATCAGGCTCCCAACAGCTGATGCGTAAGGAATCCGTCTCATATCCTCAACTCCTTAAGGTGTCTTAGGACACTGTTCCTTAGACAAATGGATTCCATGCCTAAAAGGCAACAAACCCTTTTTGGAATCTTGCATCTTAAACCTTGATAACACTTTGTCTATGTAAGATGCTTGAGACAAGGCTAGTGTTTTATTCTTGCGGTTCCGACAACTGATCCCAAGAACAAATCACGCATCACCCAAATCTTTCATTTGGAATCGCATAGCTAGCCATTCCTTGATGTCAGTAAGATAACCTACATCATTCCCAATGAGTAGGATATCATCCACATAGAGAATTAGGAATGTGATAGAACTATTGATGATTTTCTTGTAGACACAAGGTTCATCATCATTCTGGTAAAAACCATAAGATCTGATAGCCTCATCAAATCTTATATTCTAGGACCTAGATGCTTGTTTCAGTCCATAAATCGACCTTTTAAGCCTGCAAACCTTTTGCTCTTGTCCTGGTTTAATGAACCCTTTGGGTTGGTCCATGTAGATGGTTTCTTCAAGATTTCCATTCAAAAAGGTTGTCTTGACATCCATTTGCCATACCTCATAGTCATAATATGCGGCAATGGCAAGAAGGATACGGATAGACTTTACCATAGCAACAGGTGAAAAGGTCTCCTCATAGTCAACCCCTTTAACCTGGGTATAACCCTTTGCTACTAGTCTACCTTTAAAGGTTTGCACCTTCCCATCTACACCACGTTTTCTCTTGTAGATCCACTTACAACCTATAGGTTTTACCCCATCAGGCTTATCTACAAGATCCCAAACAGAATTGAAGTGCATAGACTCCATTTCTTGGTCCATGGCTATGACCCATTTGTCTTTGTCAATGTCAACCATTGCTTGATTATAAGTCAATGGATCCTCGCAGTTGTCATCTGGTATAAAAACTTGGGTTTCAGCTAAACTCATGTAATGGTCAGGCTGTATCACAAACCTCCCACTACGTCGAGGCATACTCAACTCTTGAGATGGACCCTCTTGACTAGACAAACTAGTATCAACAACTCTTGTTGACGTACTAGTGTTCTTATTAGCGACTTTTGCTATTGTTCCGTCTAACTAACTCAACACTACCTTACTTTTTGGTTTGTGGTCCTCCTCCAAGAAAGTGGCATTTGTCGACACAAAGACCTTATCTTCCTTAGGATCATAGAATAAACCACCTCTCGTTTCTTTTGGGTATCCTACGAATAGGAACAACTTTGAACGTGAATCCAACTTCTTTGGATTTGTCACAAGCACATGTGTCTTTGGGCTGATTATATTCTCAAGTGACATAAACTACCTTTACGTCCTTTCCAGAGTTCAAAAGGTGTTTCAGAAACACTTTTGGAGGGCACACTATTCAAAATGTATACTGCAGTCTCCACTGCATAACCCCAAAAGGAACTAGGGAGATGAGCATAACTCATCATTGATCGAACCATGTCCAACAATGTTCTATTTCTCCTTTATGATACACCGTTTTGTTGTGGTGTGCCGGGAGCTAAGAGTTGGGATGTAATTCCATGTTCAATCATATAGTTTTGGAATTTTAAATCCATGTACTCTCCACCTCGATCCGATCAAAGTATTTTAACTCTTTTACCTGATTTTCAACCTCAGTCTTGAATTCCTTGAACTTTTCAAGTGCTTCAGACTTGTGGTGCATTAGGTAAATATGCCCATATCTGAAATAATCATCTATAAAAGAGATGAAATATTCATATCCTCCCCTGGCTTTAACATTCATCGGACCACAAAGGTCTGAATGTATAAGCTTTAGAGGATCTTTGGCTCGATAACCTTTTCCACTAAAAGATTTTTTTAGTCATTTTGCCTTCTAGGCAGGATTCACATACTGGCAAGGAATTTTCTTCTAACTCGTTTAGAAGTTCGTTCTTTACCAATCTCTCAATCCTATTGAGATTAATGTGACCCAATCTTAGATGCCAAAGATGATCATTTTCTTTAGGAGAAATTTTACGTTTCTTAGTTTGTGCGTTTGCAGTTTTAAATAATTCAGTTTTCAAAACCATTTTGACTGAATTAGGCCTTAAAACATACAATCCATTTTCTAATGAAGCTGAACATATTTCTAAACCTTTCTTCAAAATAAACACTGTATTCATAGAAAAGGAAACAGAAATACATTGTTCAATAAGGCAAGAAATAGAAATAAGGTTTCTAATAAACCCTGATATCACTAATATATTGTCCAACAATACATATTTCTTGTCAAAATAAAGTTTCATTGTGCCTACTGCTACAGCTGAGACGACTTCTCCATTTCCAACCCGGAGCGTTATCTCTCCTTGTTGTAGCTGCTGCCAGGAATCAATTCCCTGAAAAGAAGAGCAAACATGATTAGTGGCGCCTGAATCAAGTATCCAAGTTGTTTTATCATTATCCACTAAACAAGCTTCTAGGCAAAGTAAATCATATTTACCTTCCTTCTTCTTTTCTCGCAATGTACTTGGACGCCTCGCTTCCAATGCCCGTCTTCGTTGCGGTGGAAACACTTTCCTTTATCAAAGAACGTCTTTGACTTTCTTGCCCTTCTGGGCGGCAACTTTGTCAGCCTGTTTCCCTTTACCAACCTTCTTCATGTTCTTCTTCTTACCTCTCAGGTTAGAAGAAGATGAAGCCACTGTTTTTGTCCCAGAGGTCGAACCTCTGTGATAACTCCTACTGGCAACATTTGCCTCACCTTTCGATCCTCGAATTTTCATCAAAGACTAAAAGGTCCGGAGTTCATTCGTAGGAGGTAAGATTAAAAGTAAGCTTGTTCATAACAACATTACTTCTAAACTACAGGAAACTATCTGGAAGGATTTTCAGAATGAAGCTGACCTGGCTCAACTCATCAATGGAAGCATCATTCGACTCCGTGATGTTAAAGTGTACCATCATATCCAGGACATGATCCCGAACAGATGTACCCTCTGGCATCCTCGAGTTGAATATGTACTTTAGGGCATTATGTCGGGCTTGTGTGGATCGTTGTCCAAACATACCGCGCATGAATCCATGATTTCCTTAGCGCGTAATCATGCCTCATGCTTCTTGGCTAATATGTCGGGACATACTTGCCAAAGCATGTAGACCTTGGCCTTATCATTGGCCTTGATCCATCGATCATATGCATCACGAACATTTCGTGATGCATTCGAGCCTGGCACCTGAGGACACTCCTCAGTTAGCGCAAACTTCAGATCATCCACTACCAAAATAGTGTTGAGTTTGTTTTTCTATGTCATCATGTTCTCTCCGGTTAACTTTTTCGCACCCAATAAGGAAATCATAGAGCTAAACATTTTTGCTGAAATATTTACAAACAAACTTGTATGAGTTTCTTGCTATAACTCTAATCCAATCATGTTTTAGCTAATTATCAAATGATTCCTAGGCCATTTATAATTTGCAATGATACTCCAAAGGTTTAGAATGTATGACACCGAAGGGTAATCAAAAACACTCTTCCTCTGGATCAAGACACTCTTGACCAAAACCTAATACCAGAATAACTCTTATTCCTATAGGTTTTAGTTACCATTTTCGGTCTGGATACATACACAACTTATGTACCCCGTGAGTGTAACACTTTGTCTTTAGATCCCAGAGTCTCGATCCAATAAAATCCATCGAAGGGAGGACTAGATTGAAAAATAGTCTAAGGAAATCTTTATCCCTTTCGGGTGTCTATTGTATTAGATCCCCTATGATCAAGCCCTCCGAAGGAATTGTCTGGTCCAGGCCAAACTAGCGGTGACCATATAGTGGTCTAACTGGTGTAAACCGACAAAAGAGACCGTAGGTTTTGTTTTCACTAAACCTGCTCCCACTCACTATAAGTACCCTCTCCATTCACCTTGATATTGACTCATACAAACACCATCCGAAGGGGGACGTTACCATTTGCGCCACGAGGCCAAGTATGAGTCTCACTATGTGAACTTCCCGAAGATAGCGTAGGTGGAAAAATATGTATCTCATACACTTTTCCTCCCACTGAATACTTTAAGTCTATAGGAATCTTTCTTAGGCTAAAACCCGGCTAATGGTTTTACCTAACTCTATCAACATAACTCTTATATTGATAATCAATATAACTCTTATATTGATTTTATCCTAAGTTTGTTAATATAACTCCTTATATTAAACCTAAGATTTCTAGTTTATTAACCCCTTAATAAACCCGCAGATGCTACTATAATTTATAAGACTCTCTGATTAAATTTCACTCCCAGGTCAGTTCCCAGGTAGGGGTGTTCCATTTCCGTCAGTTTAAATACCCCAGCCTAGACAGAACTTTTCTTAGACAGAGTTCCTCTTTTAATCATAGTTTATAAATTACTTGGTTCCTAATTCTAATCTAATTAGAACTAGATAACCTAAGGTCTATTATTTCCAAGTTCTAAACATTTTAAAACTAATAATTAACCTTAGGTGACATGCATACTATGTTATAGTGCTTGATCATTCATCACATGAATAATAAGAGTCAGACATTTATAGCATATTCATCTCATGAAAAATAATGTATGTCAATGTTGTCCAAAAATTAATACAACAACCTTATATTAATTAATCATGCAAACTATATAATATAACTCCTTATATTATAAATGATGCATGAAAATGCTTAACCTAAGGTGGGATTTCTAAAATCAAAGCATACACTATGCATGGCAATAATTACACAACAATTGCATAATTAAAATAGCAAAAATTAGACCAATTTTGGCACCCTAGAAATAATTTTAATTAATATAATCTAATTATATTAATTAAAATTAAATATATTAAATACATTAAATATAAAACGTTTTTATAATTAATATTTAATAAAAATTTTGTTTTCTGCCCGTTGCTGAAATTCGCGAAACACCTCTGGCGTTGCAACATTGCTTTTGTCGTCTTCTCACGAAGCGCTGCAACGCTTAGAGGTCGCGCAACAACATCGCCTCCCGTCCGTGCCTTCTCTCTCAAGCGCAGCGCTGCAACGCTGATGAAGAGCGCTGCAACGCCGCATACGCATGCAATGTGATTTCTCCAAATCTTGCTCGTTTTAGCTCCGATCTTCTCAAAGAACCGCTTTTGCCTCGATCGACACGGACTTACAGACTCGATTTACAATTAAATTTGCCCAAAACACTTGGCCCTTACATTGAACATTTCAATGGAAATTGTAAATCTAAGTGTCAAAATTGAAAACATCTAATTTTGCAAAACCGTTCATACATCTCATGCAAAAACAAGAAATCCCACATTGTTCTTGAAAATCCGAACATAAATCAAGAACGCAATTGGGCTCATACCAATTGAAGGGAATCGAAGTCCTCGCAAATGAGAGCGATTGCGAATCGCGCTTCTTTGATTTAGTTACAACGATTTATTCGAGAACATAAAACACTAGATTAAGCATATATAATAGAATGGACAGCAAGAATTTACCTTTGAAGAACCTTTCTTCAAGTGCTCCTTCTCCCACGATCACGATCTCAGCAACAGGAACTCAAACGTATGAAGACACGACCACCGGATCTTCTCCGTTGTTCTCTAGGTGAGGGAGGAAGGTGGGTTCCCTTTAGGATTGGTGAGGTATTTTGGGAGAGAGATGTGTGTTTTGGAACTCTTCCAACAACACAACAAGAGAGGACTTGTAATTCTATGAACAACACACCTAGTTGCATCTCATGCAACCATATATATATAGGGGAATGGGATGAAAATGACCATCCTACCCCTCCTTTAATCTCTCTTTAGTATATAGTTTATATATGAATCTAATTCACATTAAAACTATATATTATATCAATTATATCATATATAATTGATATAACTCCTCATGTATGAAATTGAACACTTCAATTTCACTCCTAACTTTATACCCTCAATATTACCATGTTTAGCCAACGGAGGGATCTAATGGACCTACAGATCATGAGCTCCAATGATGTGAGATCAACTGATCAAACTCTTTGATTCAGTTAATCAATATTCATTAACCACAAGTAACTCCACTATAGACTTGTAGATGCACTCTCCTCACTCAGAGATATTATTGTGTCCACTGATATAGTCATTACCCATGAGTCAACCCTTCATAGGTTGTTTGTAATCACAGCTGGGTCAAATTACCATTTTACCCATGTGATTACCTTTTTGCTCCTTAAGCACCACTGATCCTCTAATGAACAACAAGTCTAAGGTCCTACCTTAGACTCATTCCCTCATATAGAGGGTGGGGCCCCGTTGTTCAA
Source organism: Trichosanthes cucumerina (assembly GCA_036507285.1). Lineage (NCBI taxonomy): Eukaryota > Viridiplantae > Streptophyta > Magnoliopsida > Cucurbitales > Cucurbitaceae > Trichosanthes > Trichosanthes cucumerina. The sequence goes on from CM071844.1 coordinate 58,170,708, forward strand.
GACACGAGTCGGTTCTTAAGGAACAACCTATCTAATTCCTCAAGAGAGGAATGACTGAATTCTATCTTGCACGCTTAAGTTCCCACTACCTCACGAGGTTCTCGTCCCCAGAAGGTAGGCTTATTGAGCCTGGCCATAGGCCACTCTCACCCATACTAGTCTAAGGACAAACCCCTATAAGCGGGGAGTTCTTAACTTGCTCGGGATTCGTGTCGAGTCACTAATGACCATCTATAAATTACTAGTCTTATCCTCATTAACTGTTATAATCTTGGTTAGACTCATAATTTGCGATCCAGTCTTGTATGAACTCTTCATACAGGATGCCCCCACTCGCATATCAACTACATGAATGAGTTGGATTACCTCATTTGTACTAATTACAAAGTGGGTCGCATCCATGGTGTTATCAGAATGAGGTTTCCAACCTTATTCTTATACCATAGACTATTTAGGTTATAATCTTGAACTCAACCCAAATAATGTCCACTACACTGATTTCAAGATAAACGTTATAACCTTGGAGTTTAGTTTATTGGATTTATAAAAGCAAGACTGTAATCTTATCAAAACAAATAACACTTTATTTAATTGATCAAAATTACACAAGTTTAGGGCATAAATCCCAACAGAAGGGACAGTCCCGATCCATGTGTCCTATGCGTCCACAGTAGTAACAAAAATCTGGTAGCTTTTCGTATGTGATTGGGCACCATAACTCCTCGCTCTATTCTCTGAATTTTACCTTGATTCCACGCTTCAAAGGCTTCGAAATATCCAGTTTTGTCCTAATCCTCAAAGAGTCGCCCCAACACAGATCGTTCTCATTGTATCAACCCTCTAGAATGCACCCATTCGATCACCCAACTCTTGTGTTAATTTCTTTGTCTGCCCAGCTAGAGGAAGATTATGAACATGAACCCAAAAAGTAGCAAACCTGAAATTCAGGTCAATGAATCTACACTGTCCTCTTGGCTCGTCCAACAAAAAAATGGCCCGGTCAAAAAATCAAAGTTGATTTTCCATGACTTTCTCCTTCTCATGTTGGTTGCTGAAAATGCACAGAAAAATATTCATTCCCACCCTTTGCACCTTCAATGTTGTTGAAATGCTCCAAAACTCCATCCTCTTTCTCCAACTCAATGGATATATAATAAATCAGTAGAAATGTATGTATTTTAAGAATAAACTAAAAAATTAATCCTCGTCCACATGCACAATTAAATAAGGTAAATAGGTGTAATTATTCACTTAATGCTACAATACACCATTTAAAAACTTGTTGAGTTTTCTCCAACTTAGTGTATATACTCGAACATACAACTCTATTCTTTTAATGTAATAAATAAGTAGATAGTACGCGGCAATACCTACCCCACGTGTAAGAAAAAATAGAAAAAAATTAATCCTCACCCACACATGCACCATTAGAAAAGGTAAATAGTTAAAGTTATCCACTTCACCTAAAACTCCCTCACATTTCTCCAACTTAGTATATATGTTATTTTTTGCCTAACAAATGAGTATAAATATGCATAAATACCTACCTAATGGTATACTTATGGTTTATATCTTATATGAAAATACAAAAATCCATGTGACGGTATATCATCATAATGATCCTAATGCAAAAGATGCTGAGGTGACCAAGTAAAGAAAAATGAAATAATATTGGGCTTCAGAAGCCATTAATTAGTAGTAAACACCCCAACAACCCAATTTGGTAGATACTGGTACCTAAATTCGTTGTAACATTTTAAAAGGATGTATATAAAAATATATACCTGAATTTTCACAATTAAATTGGTTGCAAATCCACAAAGAAGAGCCTAAGACTTTTTCAGTGACCCTCGAATATAATGAGTTTGACTTGTAAACCTTGTAACCATCATCCTTATCTCACTCAACATAAAATGACATAAAAGAATCTTGAAAACTCATTTTCGAACTAATACAACTCTACAAACTTGTAAACCGTACCAACAAAGAGTCTGGAACGTATACTTTGAGACCAGATGCAGGAAGAGATTTCATCGGAAACGTGTATTATGAAACCAGTTATAGGAGACCCTGATAGCTGCATGGAAGACGATCTCCATTATGCCTCCATATTCGTCAAATGAAGATTTTACTAAAAAATAGGTTGAGTTAATTTCATTTAGAAATATTTGAAACTTTTCCAAAACAGAATCTAACGTTGTTGGAAGGTTGTAAATACGATAATGAAATAACGAAGATATACTATGGGCATCTTAGGAAATTAATATTATTATCAACTACTCCTAAAAATATGATAGTCATATTGGCAATATTAAAGTTATTTAACTATTTTTTATTGCGATTAATTTTTTTAAGACTAACTCACAATTCCCCTAAAGGTAAGACTATCTTTTTTAAAACCAAAATATCACAATTTTTTTCCTCGATCACTAATTTGAGTTTTTAACAAAATGAAAATATTTAAAACCCACTATAATATTATAAAGATAATGTTACCCTTTTTTAAAAACCAAAATATCACTTTTTTTTCCTTTGAGTACTGCATTGAGTTTTTAACAAAATGCAAATATTCAAAACCCACTATAATATTATAAGCAATAAGACAGCTGGGGAACAAAACACTTTGGTTCTCAACAATATGGGTCCATGTGATTACCTTTTAATTTAAGTGGTTTTCAAAAATGTATTTTTTAAGCATTTTTCTTAATAAAGAACGTTTAGAATCAAAACACTTGGAAGACATCTTAAACGGTGTATTGAATTTGGATAATTTTGAAACTCAAACCCAAAAACGTTTAGAATCAAAACACTTGGAAGACATCTTGAACGGTGTATTGAATTTGGATAATTTTGAAACTCAAACCCAAAACAGTGTTGGGCTCACTGTGTTCAAATCCAATGGGTTTCTTCTCTCTCGTCTCTCACTCTCACATTTTCATTCAAAACATTAATCGTGATCGACTCTTCTGTCCTCTCCATCTCTCTCAATTTCTCTTCGTCTGCTTTCCTCATCGCCAACAAACTGCCTCTCTTCCATCTCTCTTGATTTCTCATCCACGTCTACTTCCCTCCAACCAAACTCCTCCAACTCTCTCGATTTCTCTCCTCTAGATCTCATTTTCTCTCCCTCTTCTCTTCTTTCAATTTCTCCTCCATTTTTGACAACGACGATAATTTACATCACATACCTGACACTTTAAACATGACACTTTAAACATTTATTCATTCTAAGTATCATTTATGATGTGAATTATAAAAAAAAATGAATATATTTAGACTTATGCTAAATAATTTATATATAAAAGGTACAAAAAAATTATAATATATAATGCAACTCAAACAGGGTCATAACATATATGGCCCACTATAACATTATCAACTAAAAACTTTTTCCTCAAACTCTAATTTTGTTTCATCAATGTGGACCTTAGAAAATGGTGAGGTGATCACGTCATTTCAAAATGTAACGATCTAACTTCTAAAATATAACTTAATTGGGTTACTATTACATGCATGCTAAGAACTTCAAAAGAACCCTTTAAAGTTTAGAAATGTATCAAAATGAATTCCATTTAAAATAAGAACCTTTATTTCAAGATCCCTAGAAAATCTTGAAAAGCATGAAGGTTCGCTTCAATATGTCTAAAAAGCATAAAGGTCCCCATCATATCTTCCTTATTCCCATATCATACATTTCATAATGCTAATTAACTACCAAGAACTTATAAACCAGAGTATAATTCAATTGATGAAGGCATATATCTGCAACCTAAAGATCAAATGTTCGAATCTCCCCCACGGTGTTGAGCTAAAAAAAAAAAAAGAGAACTACCAAAAACTTTTGGGGCATCTTGGGGACTTTCCTCCTACCAAAAACTTGGGGCATCTTGGGGACTTTCCTATTTCTTTCTGTGTAGTGACCTACAAAAAATTTAACTCATTTCAACCTTTGTCTATATTTAGAATTTAAGGATGTTGACATCCTTCCTATCAACCCCCACCATTACTTTTTTTCTTTTTCCTTCACCCTACCTAGCCCTCTATACTTTGCTCCATATTCCCCTTTCTCCTTACCCTTTCTCCCCAACTCCACCCTGTCCTGAACTATTTACAAGTTCTTCCTCATCCACACGTCAAAAGCCATATAAGGAAATAAAAGTCCCAGCATCATAATACAAATCATCCACAAATGAATATTACAATCATAAGAATTTAAACTTCATCATGTTGAAAAGTAGTCAGTAGAGTTCACAGAACCAAAAAATAAAAGCCTTCAAAATGTCAACAGTTCTAAATATGCCTTCAGAATGTCTATAATTCTAACTATACCTTCAAAAGTAATCAATAGTTCACAAAAGCATTCAATTCTAGATACCAAAACAAAGCCTTCAAAATGTACACTTCTAACCATGTCTTTAGAATGTCCTATTACATATCCTTACCTACAAAATATTAGCCTTAACAGGTCGAAAGTCCCATAATTCTAGTTAACTACCAAAAAAAGCCTGAAGGCATTTCGTCACCGCTCCAATTTCCTTTCTTTGTACAAACCTACAAAAATGAAAGCAAAAACATATGAAAGAGAAAAAAATCCATGATAAGTACAACTTCAGACTACAAAACTTTAACATTTCCCAGATAACCAACCTCCCCATCATTTCTTAACTCTTTCTTTCACCCTTGCTTCCATATCTCTCCATCATCTCTTTTAAGAATAAGAAAGCCTAAATTAATACAATTACAATAGGAAATTTACATGAAATTAGTAGATATTTACTTGGAGATCTCTTGGAAGAGGCACATGAATCAGTTAACCTCTTATCTAGGATAGAGTTATAAAGGCTTATGGCGACCAGATTCCACCTTCCTGAGATTACAAATAAAGATGAACTGATATTGAAAAACAAAATAAAGATGGAAAAGTATAAATAACAGCTTACATACTCATTCATCATCAGTGTTGTTAGAAGCCAATGAATCAAATAAGCCTGAATCATAACCAGAGAGTGAATCATCTTCTTCTAGTTCATCCTCACTTAACTCTTTATTGATTGTTGAATCATCAGATATATTCAATTTCATTCCCATGACATCTCCATCAACCACAACAGGCTCAACATCATCTCTATTCAAGTTACCGAACTCCATACTTCCAGCATCTACAGACACAGTACGTGTTATAACAAGATCCCTCGGTTCACTTGATTGATCTTCATGATCCTCTTCGTCATTCTCAATCTCGGGAATGTCCCATAAATGTCTAGGTTGCACAAACTGTACCACTTTCCAATCCTTTCCCAATTTGTGATCATCAATATAAAAAACTTGTTCTGCTTCATTGACAAGAATGAAAGGCCGGTCTTGGTACCATCTACCGGAAATATTGATGGAGACAAAACCTTTCTCATTATGAGTATTGCCTTTTCTAAAATTCGTGTCAAACCATACACATTTGAAAAGCAGCACACGTTTGTTATTATACTGTAATTCTAACACCTCACGTAATTCAGCATAGAAGTTCACTTTATCGTTTCCATGGAAGCCCGATACCGTGATTCCACTATTTTGAATGGTTTGACCATTATCATGATCTTTGGTATGAAAACGCAATCCATTAACTATGCACCCACTATAAGAATTTGCACAACGACCAGGACCAAGTGCAAGTGTATACAACTCTTCAGATATGTTGCCTTCCTTATGTAACGTTTGAGCCTATAGATAATTGGTAAAAGCAATTACAGGTATTTGAATTTATGCAATAAACTAGTGAGAGGAATTAGTTTGCTTACCTGATTTTTGAACCAATTTGGGAACCGAAATTCCTGCATCTTTTGAATATCATCTGTGCCTTTCGGTTTAAGTGTTCCTGCATGTTGCCTATAGAAAAAAGAATGTTACAAGGTTGTAGATGTACTAATGTAAAATACTTATACAATTAATGAGTAGTTTTAGGATAGGGTCATACTTCAAATATGGTTTTGATTCATCACAGTGACTCAAAATGTACCAATGAGCTAACTCCATCTCTAATAGAGATAATTGTCGTGATTTTGGTTCTCCAATAAGGCGTGCATTTTGCCTAAACACTGATTGTTCACCACTATTCTTGTTTCCACCACATGAGTCATTACTATATTCATTCGTATTCGATCCTGATTCAACTCCTTGAAGATACATGGAACAAAATTTTAACGATTCAGCCACAGTATAGGCATCTGCAATTGAACTTTCAGGACATGTTTTATCCTTCACATATTGTTTGAAATTGTTCAAGCTTTGCCCAAAAGGATACATACAGTTGTAACTTACCGGCCCAACAATTTTTGCTTCATAAGGCAAATGAACTGCCAAATGTATCATTACATCAAAAAAGGCTGGAGGAAATAATTTTTCAAACTTACACAATATCTTTACAATTTCATCTTGTAACTTGTCCAAATCTTGAGATTGTACTGTTTTTGCACATAACTTCCGGAAGAAGTTACACATCTCTGTAATTGTTGTGCATATAACTCCTTGTAAATATGGGCGAATACCAATTGGGAGAAGACGGTGGATCAATATATGAAAATCATAACTTTTTAATCCCCCAACTTTTCCTTCTCTAACATCCACACACCGCGATATAGTTGAAGGAAATCCTAATGGAAATTTAACCGATTTCAAGAACTTGCAAAAATTCACTCTCTCATTAGCAGTTAACGTATATGAAGCCTGTGGTTTTAAATATTTGTCCTCACTTTTCTGAATATGTAGCTCTTTCCGTATTCTTAAGTCCTCAAGATCAATACGTGCCATTAGAGTATCTGTTGTCTTCCCATCTATGTCTAACAAAGTGTTTAACAAGTTATCACATATACTTCTTTCAACAGAGATAACATCTAATTTATGACGTAGCATGAGTTTAGACCAATATGGGAGTTCAAAGAAAATACTTCTCTTTGTCCAATTAAAGCCATCAACATCACGCTTTCGTTTTTTCGCTTGTTTGGTAGGATTTTTACCAAATCTTGAGAACCTTATACCATTTACTTGTTGTAATATCTCCTCTCCACTTCTAATCTTTGGTTGTAACCTATGTTCTTCATTGCCATTATGTTGCTTACTTCTACGCCATGTATGATCAGCAGGTAGATAACAACGATGCCCCGTAAAGCAAAATTTCCCTCTCAACCTCGTTGAAATTGTATCTTCATTACATATAGGACATGCTTTGTATCCTTTAGTCTTCCAACCTGATAAGTCACCATAAATTGGAAGGTCGCTAATAGTCCATAACAAAGCTGCATGTAATTGAAAGTCTTCACCTTTGCTACTATCAAAAGTGTGAACACCAACTGTCCATAATTGTTTCAACTCTGCAATCAATGGTTGTAAGTATATATCAATTTCTTTTCCGGGAGATTGGGGACCGGGAATAAGCAATGACATGAAGGAAAATGTTTCTTTCATGCATTTTCGAGGAGGCAAGTTGTAAGGAGCTAGTATGACTGGCCACAAATTATATGGAGGACTTGTATTTCCAAATGGGTTAAAACCATCTAAAGCTAGTGATAATCGAATATTTCGAGGTTCTGCAGCAAACCAAGGAAATTGTTTATCAAAATGTTTCCATCCTTTAGCATCAGCGGGATGTTTTAAGACTCCATTTGATTCAACACGCTTATCTTTATGCCACCTCATTTCATGAGCTATATGTTTGGATGAAAACAATCGTTGCAACCTTGGAATTAAAGGAAAGTGATATAACACCTTATGTGGAAGCTTTTTACCTTTACCATCATTGACTTTGTATCGTGACTCTCCACACATTGGACAATATTCACATTTTTCATACTCTTTCCAAAACAAAACACAATCATACTTACAAGCATGTATTGAATGATATCCTAGCCCCATCTCACACAACCTCTTCTTAGCATCATGATATGAACATGGTAAACTTGCACCATCTGGAAATGCTCCTCCCAAAAGTTGTAGTAACATATCAAACGATCTATTATTCCAATTATTTACAACCTTCATATGCATCAATTTGACTAAAAAACTAAACATTGAAAATTGTGCACATCCCGGATATAATTGTTTTCGTGCTTCATTTAAAAGCTCATCAAATGCACTTCTTGTAACTCGCTCATTACTACCGGTAGAAAGCCCATTCACATTATCACTATCCAATACTAGACCTCGCAAATCATTAATATCACATGTTTCTTTGTTTACAAAAGGTGTTTGTTTAGAGTGAGGTGACACAACTCTTTCTTTCTTGAGAGAAGATGTTTGCTCAGACTGAGGTAACACAACTGTTTCTTTGATAACAGAAGAAGATTCTTGTTGAACAAAACGTGACAAATCAGGTTTCTCTCCATGAAAAACCCATCGGTCATATGAAGGGGATATTCCATATAAATACAAGTGTGCTTCAATTCCTTTAATATCACCCAAATAAGAATTTTGACAGCTCTTACATGGACACCTTGTCTTTCCTTTCTCGTTGAGAGTATTTTTAGCCACCTCTATAAAGGAGTTAACACCTTCACAATATGCATCGCACAACGTATCTCGAAGTTTAATCCAATCTCTATTCATTTTCTCTCTTAATTTCAAATCAAGGCAAAGTTGCTTGTGAATATCTAGAAGTTCCGATCTTGAAGCTAACAAGTATTAAGAAGAAAAAAAAAACATTAGTGAGAACGTCTGTGGTTGTAAATGAGAAATTAGAAAAATTGCGAACAATAACCTTCAAACAACAACATTTTACAAATTGAGTTACATTCATAAAAAAAAAAAATGCACTAAGTTCTTGTTACAAAGTCAAAGCATTTGATATTCTTCCTTGCATTCCTTCAAAAACCTGGATTATAGTTTAAATATACGTTGTTGTTCAAATAAAACCCACAAATTCCCAACCACTGATTCAGTTAAAACAAATAAAGAAACCAACCCTCTCAAAACCCCATCTCAATAATCAAACCCAGCTTTTTTGGGGCTTTGCAGAATGAAAAGGAGGATTGCAAGAAATTAATCCCACGACTAACAATAATCAAGATAATAAGAATCAAAAGCACAATCCAAAAATTCCCAGCCATTTGAAAGAATCAAAAACTAACCATTTCAAATGAACCTCAGATTTCTGGCAGTGACTCGGAGTTATTTGAGTGAGAGGAGGCGGCAAGTGCAAAGAGAAAATCGAAAACAGTTCGAGCATAATGAAAAAGAAGAAAAGAAAAGTAGGGTTTTGTGAAGGTAAAGAATTCATTTGGCGACGAGCAAGGTTTCGTCGCTAGAAACTCTTAAATTAGAAATGAGGACTTTTTTTTTTGGGAAAATTAATGTGAATAAAAAGGATTGTGACTGCAAGAACGCATTCCAGTGGCACTGCACTATCTTCAAGATTAGCCCCGTGTTCCGCTAAGCAAAACTTCGAGAATCTGAATTTGAAAATTAATCTGATTTTTTTTAAAAGGGAAAAAAAGGCCCTCATTTATGAAGGAAGGGTTCCTTAATTGGAGAAACGGAGGTGCTCAAAATTCAAAAAAGAAATCGTGAGCCAACCAGACGCTTCATGTCACGCACTTCTCCAATGTGTGGTACCATGAATTTTCTCTCAACCATGGCCAACTTTAAGAGGAATTTTCGCCCCATCTCATCTTCGTCGGACCTTAGGCGATGTTTTTTCATTCTCAACCAAGCATAAAGTAAATATGCAGTAGAATATAACTAAATTATACACGGACTTCCAAGGTCGAGTACATGTACCCGGCGAGCAACGTGTACGACCGAGTTATATTCCGCTACATATTTACTTGATGTTTGGTTGAGGATGAAAGAACCTCGCCTAAGGTCCGGCGAAGCTACAAACCGTTGCAATCATAGAGATAGAATTGGAATTCCCTTAAGGGTGACCATGTTCGACGGATGATTCATGGCGTCGCACGGTACGAGAGGTGTAACCGTGACACTTGAGACGCATACGGACGTGCCAGACTGTGATCTCGCCCAACTCCGTTGCCAAAATTTCAACGTTGTTTGAATGAAAGGAAATGAGAATATGAAAAAATAATGATTTTAGATTTTTTGTCCTTTTTTTCCATAATTGATGGATTTTCTATACTAGAATGATGGTCTTCTTTAGACTCATCCATCTTTCTCTTTCACTCTCTTCATCTCTCTCCTTTAATAATATTTAAGTATAATATATATATTCATTTTCAATAATTGTAATTAATTATTTAATTAAAAATATTTATAATTTATTTATTTATTTTTATTCGTTAAAATTAATTTTGATTAGTTGATAAAGTAATGTATCAAATTAAAAATATTATAATTTATTTATTTATTTTTGTTCGTTAAAATTAATTTGGAGTAGTTCATAAAATAATGTTTTATTATAAATGCATTAAAGAAAATAGATGTCCATTTATTATCTACCCATGTGCCATGCCTCCTTTGGTCATGTGTCTTCCATGTGTCATAAGTTTACTTATGTTTTGTGTCCAAAATAACTCACTTGTTTCATGTCAAATATCCTATAAATAGTGACTTTTGGTGGATAATGAAAAATATCATTGGATGGAAGCTCTCCAATCATTTTCCTCTCCTTTTACTTTCTCTTTAATTTTCCTTTTTTATTTAATTTTGTCATATAATTCATCTATCTTTTCTTATATATCTATATTCTTCTCATTATTATTATTATTATTATTATTATTATTATTATTATTATTATTATTATAAGTTTTTGGTAAAATTATGGTGTCCAGTTTCGCCTCTAATTTTTACAACACGTTATCAGCACAAGTCTCTATCATTTTCCCTGTTGAAGGTAGGTTTTGAAGGTAATTTTTTTTTTTTGTATAATGTTATTTTTGTATATTCAATTTATATTAAATTTCTAATATAAATATAATGTCTTTTGATAGTGTTACTATGGTCAATCTTACAAAACTAGAATTTACGGGATTTGACATTGATGGTAATAATTATTTATTGCACGATTTGTTGATTGTCATTTTAATGAGACAAATTTTTCAACATTAGGGGGAGGAATTAAGAAGTTGGAAAAAGAAATTACATGGGATGCATCATTATTGTCTCATTTAGATCCTCGTACAGATTAATGTGAACTTGAAGTTCAAAAGATAATTCATTTGCAAAATATAGCAAATCAATTACTAGTTGCAAATGCCTCATCGAAAATTGATATCCCAATACAACAAATTGTCACTAATGAGTATGGGACACGCCAGAACCGTGGTAGACCTATGGGTTCCAAAGATAAAAAAATCCTCGTAAAAGAAAAGTAGTCAATGATCAAAATGATCCAATAAAGGATATTGATGTTCCAAATGAAATCCAAAATACAACTACTGATAAAACTATTGATGAAAGTCAAATACTTGAGGATAATAATGAGATTTCTATAAACAATGTTATATCAGGAAAAATATGGAATCAAAATGATATAGTTTGAAAACATTTTTGCTTACAATGTTGCTCATGAGATTATTCATAAAGATGATGATCCGGATCCAAAATCTATTGAAGAATGTCGACATAGAAATGATTGACTTAAATGGAAAGAAGTCATCCAGGTAGAATTAAACTCACTTTCAAAAAGTGAGGTTTTGGACCAATAGTCCTAACACCAGAAGGTGTCAAACTTGTGGGATATAAATGGGTATTTGTGAGAACAAGAAATGAAAAGAATGAGGTCACAAGATATAAAGCGAGACTTGTTGCCCAAGGATTCTCGCAAATGTCTGGTATTGATTATGAAGAGACATATTCTCCTGTGGTGGATGCAATAACATTAAGATATCTAATTGGTCTAACTGTATATGAAAACTTGACATGCATCTAATGGATGTAGTCACGACATATTTATATGGATCTCTTGATAATTACATTTATATGAGAATCCCAGAAGGATTTAAAATGCTCAGAACATATAAATCAAGTTCTCGAGAACTATATTCTATAAAGTTATAAAGATCACTATATAAATTAAAACAATCAGGACGAATGTGGTATAATCGTCTAAGTATATATTTGTTGAAAGAAAGATATCAAAATAATCCAATATGTTCGTGTGCTTTTATAAAGAAATCATAGTCAGGATTTGCTACTATAGTTGTATATGTTTAATGACTTAAATATAATTGGAACTCTTGAAGAGTTATCAAAGGCGATAGAATATCTCAAGAAAGAATTTGAGATGAAAGATCTTGGAAAAAAAAAATTTGTCTTGGCTTACAAATTGAGTATTTAGCAGATGGAATATTTGTTCATCAATCAACTTATACAGACAAAAAAATCTTGAAAATGATCTATATGGACAAAGCACATCCATTGAACATTCCAATGGAAGTTTGTTCACAAACGTAAAGAAAGATATATTTCGACCTCGAGATGATAATGAAGAACTACTTGGTCCTGAAGTACCATATCTTAGTGCAATTTGTGGACTTATGTATCTTGCTAATAATACAATACCAGATATTGCATTTTTCAGTAAATTTATTAGCGAGATATAGTTCTTGTCCAACAAAAAGACATTGGAATGGAATTAAACATATACTTTGTTATCTCCGAGGAACGATTGATATAGGGTTATTTTATTCTAACAAATCCAATTTTGATATAGTTGGATATGCAGATTCTGGATATTTATCTGATCCACACAAAGCTAGATCTCAAACATGTTATCTATTCACATGTGGAGGTACTGCTATATCATGGCGATCAGTGAAACAACTCATCACAACCACTTCTTCAAATCATGCTGAAATCCTCGCAATTCACAAAGCAAGTCGAGAATGTGTATGGCTAAGATCAATGACTCAACACATTCGTGAAACATGTGACATGTCTTCTAGTAAGCATATTTCGACAATATTATACGAAGACAACACAACATGTATAGCCCAAATCAAAGGAGAATATATCAAAGGAGATAGGACAAAACATATCTCACCAAAACTTTTCTACACTCATGATCTTAAAGAAAGTGGTGACATCAGTGTACAACAAATTTGTTCAAAAGATAACCTGGCAGACTTATTTACAAAAGCATTACCAATTGCAACCTTTGAAAAAATGGTGCACAACATTGGAATGCAGCGACTTAGAGATCTCAAGTGATGTTTCTGAAGGGAATGGATTTCCCGCAGCGGAAGCGTTGCAAAACGTTGTTGTTTCATTGTTGTTCTAGTTTTCTTAAAATTGAAAGTATCACATACATTTCTAGATTAAGCATACAATTTATGAGAAAAGAGTAAAGGTTTTCGTCACTAACCTCTTGAAGAACCTTTTTTCGTGTTTCCTCCTCCAATCATGATCTCTCTCGATCCAACAACTCTCGTACTCGATCCACGAACCGAATCACGAACAGAACAAGTTGAACACTTCCACTTGGTTTTCTAGGTTGTTCTCGGGAGGTAGAGGGAAAATTGTGGGGCTCACTTTGGAATTGGGTTATGGAGAAATGGAGAGAATTGAGAGAGAGAGATTGAGAGAATTTCACTTGCACTATTGGATGAAATTCCAAAAAATGGCAAGATTGCTTGCCTAAAGCTTCTTGCAACACCTATTTATAATAGTGTGTGGTGGAGTTAAAATTTCCACCAATCACCATTTTACCACAACCATATGATATGCAAATCATATTTGCATATCACATAATATAAGTTATCTCATACCTTATTATATAAATCATATTTGCATAATTGTGAAATTTTAAATTGAATCATATTCAATTTAATTTCTTTCAATTCAATTTCTTCAAATTAGCCCTAATTAATAAATTAGGCTATAATATAGTTTATTATGAATCTCATTCACATTAAACTATATATTATGTCCATTATATCATATATAAATGACATAAATACCCTTTTAATGAATTTGAACATTTCAAATCCACTCCAAACGTAACCCTCATTTTGTCCAATTTGAGCCAACCGAGGGACCTAATGGACCTACAATTGACAAGCTCCAATGATACGAGATTAAACCGATCAAACTCTTTGACCTGGTTTAATCAACATTCATTAACTACGGTAACACTCTACTAAAACCCGTAGTTGCACTCTCCTCACTGTAGGACAAGTTGTGTCCATCGATATAACCAATGCCCGTGAGCCGTCCCTTCACAGGTTGTTCGTAGTCACAGTTGGGTCAAATTGTCGTTTTACCCATGTGTCTACTTCTTGTTCCTTAAATCCCACTACTCCCTCTAATGAACAACTTTGTTGTATGGTCTAACCATAAACAACATCTCTCTCGGGCTAGTGAGAGGGTGGGCGCCCGTTGTTCAAGCCCTGAGACAACACTTAAGGGAACAACCCCTCTGGTTTCCCTAACTCAGGAACGAGTGAATTCCTTCTTGCATAGTTAAGTCTCCAGCTCCCCACAAGGTCTTGTCCCCAAGAAGATAGGCATATTGGGCGTACTCAGGCCACCCTCACCCGTACTAGTCAAAGGACAGACCCCCGCAGACGGAGTCTGTAACACGCTCAGGATTAAGGACGAGTACTAATGGTCATCTACGAAGTTATTGATCCTATATTGTTAACGGTGTTACATCAGTAGGTCTAATAATTCACGGTTCTATTTTGTACAATCTCATTGTTGGATTGTATGCCCTAAAATTTGTGTAATTTTGATCAAAGAAATAAAGAGTTATTTGTTTTGATAAAATTACAGTATTGCTTTATAAATCCAATAAACTAAGCTCCAAGTTATAATATATATCTTGAACATCAGTGTAGTGGACATTATTTGGATTGTGTTCAAGAATATAACCTAAATGGTCTATGGTATAAGAATAAGGTTGGAAGCCTCATTCTGGTAACACCATGGATGCGACCCACTTTGTAATTAGTACAAATGAGGTAATCCAACTCATTCATGTAGTTGACATGCGAGTGGGGGCATCTTGTATAAAGAGTTCATACAAGATCGGACCGCAAATTATTAGTCTAACCAGTGTAACATCGTTAACAGGATAAGACTAGTAATTTATAGATTGTCATTAGTGACTCGACCTGAATCCTGAGCGAGTTAAGAACTCACGCTTATAGAGGTTTGTCCTTAGACTAGTATGGGTAAGAGTGGCCTGTAGCCGACTCAATAAGTCTACCTTATCAGGGACAGAACCTCGTAGGTAGCTGGGAACTTAACTGTGCAAGATGGAATTCACTCATTCCTACACTAAGGAATAGATAGGTTGTTCCCTTAAGAACTTACTCCAGGGTCTTGAACAATGGGGCCCCACCCTCTATGAGGGTATGAGTCTATGGTAGGACCTTAGACTTGTTGTTCATTAGAGGATCAGTGGTGCTTAAGGAACAAAGAAGTAATCACAGGGGTAAAACGGTAATTTGACCCAACTGTAACCACGAACAACCTGTGAAGGGTCGACTCATGGGTAATGACTATATTAGTGGACACAATATAATCTACAGTGAGGAGAGTGCAACTACAAGTCTATAGTGGAATGACTTGTAGTTAATGAATATTGATTAACTGGATCATGAGAGTTTGATAAGTTAATTTTACATCATTGGAGCTCATGAACTGTAGGTCCATTAGGTCCCTCCGTTGGCTCAACATGGTAATATTGAGGGTATAAAGTTAGGAATGAAATTGAAGTGTTCAATTTCATACATGAGGTGTTATATCAATTATATATGATATAATTGATATAATATATAGTTTTAATGTGAATTAGATTCACATATAAACCATATACTAATGAGAGAATAAAGGAAGGGTAGGATGGTCATTTCCATCCTATTTCCCTATATATATGGTTGCATGAGATGCAACTAGGTTTTGTTTGCTAGGTCATTTCCATCCTATTTAGTTACAACGATAAATTCAAGAACAAATAAAACTAGATTAAGCATACAAATGTAATGGACAACAAGATAATTACCTTTGAAGAACCTTTCTTCGAGTGTTCCACTCTCCCACGATCATGATCTCAGCAACAGGAACTCCAACGTATGAAGACACGACCACCAGATCTCCTCAGTTGTTCTCTAGGTGAGGGAGGAAAGTGAGTTCCTTTTAGGAGAGGTGAGGTATTTTGAGACAGATGTGTGTTTTGGAACTCTTCCAACAACACAACAAGAGAGCTTGTAAAATTGCTTAACCTAGTTGCATCTCATGCAACCATATATATAGAGAAATAGGATGGAAATGACCATCCTACCCCTCCTTTAATCTCTCTTTAGTATATAATTTATATATGAATCTAATTCACATTAAAACTATATATTATATCAATTATATCATATATAATTGATATAACACCTCATGTATGAAATTGAACACTTCAATTTAACTCCTAACTTTATACCCTCAATATTACCATGTTGAGCCAACAGAGGGATCTAATGGACCTACAATTCATGAGCTCCATCGATGTGAGATTAATCGATCAAACTCTTTTTGATCCAGCTTAATCAATATTCATTAACTACAAGTCACTCCACTATAGACTTGTAGCTGCACTCTCCTCACTGTAGATATTATTGTGTCCACTGATATAGTCATTACCCATGAGTCGACCCTTCACATGTTGTTCGTAATCACAACTCGATCAAATTACCGTTTTACCCTTGTGATTACCTCTTTGCTCCTTAAGCACCACTGATCATCTAATGAACAACAAGTCTAAGGTCCTACCTTAGACTCATACCCTCATAGAGGGCGGGGCCCGTTGTTCAAGACTCGGAGTCGGTTCTAAGAGAACAACCTATCTAATTCCTTAGTGTAGGAATGAGTGAATTCCATCTTGCACAGTTAAGTTCCCAGCTACCTACGAGGTTCTGTCCCTGAGAAGATAGGCTTATTGAGTCGGTTACAGGTCACTCTCACCCATACTAGTCTAAGGACAAACCCCTATAAGCAGGAGTTCTTAACTTGCTCAGGATTCAGGTCGAGTCACTAATGACCATCTATAAATTACTAGTCTTATCCTCGTTAACGGTGTTACAATCGGTTGACTAATAATTTCATGCGATCCATCTTGTATGAACTCTTCATACAGATGCCCCATTCGCATGTCAACTACATGAATGAGTTGGATTACCTCATTTGTACTAATTACAAAGTGGGCCACATCCATGGTGTTACCAGAATGAGGTTTCCAACCTTATTCTTATACCATAGACCACTTAGGTTATATTCTTGAACTCAACCCAAATAGTGTCCACTACACTGATGTTCAAGATAAATGTTATAACCTTGGAGTTTAGTTTATTGGATTTATTAAAGCAAGACTGTAATTCTATCAAAACAAATAACACTTTATTTAATTGATCAAAATTACACAAGTTTAGGGCATAAATTCCAACAATCTTCCACTTGACCTAAAGCTTGTGGAGTACTAAACATTGCAGTAATGTAAATACAATAAACTAGGGCATTTAAACCCCTTTGTATAAAATACTCTCACTTGCTCTAGTTGGGGAAGACTTGTAAACCTAGACCTTCTAGGTGACTGTCAAATACTTTAACCGTAATATCCTTTGTAAAAGGATCAGTAATGTTGTGCTCTGAGGTTATCTTCGTGACAATCAAGTCTCCTCTATGCACGATCTCCTGGATGAGATGATACTTCCGCTCTATGTGCTTTCCCTCTTGTGACGTTCTGGGGTTCCTCGAATTTGCCAACGCACCACCAAGTATCGCAATACAAATGTGATGGGCAAAGTCATATTTGGAACAACTTCCAAATTTAACATGAATTTCCTTAACCAAACGACTCTCCTGCATTTGCTTCACAAGTCGCTACATATTCGCCTCCATGGTGGAATCGATGCATCCTTGCTTGACGCTTCGCCATACTACAACTCCTCCGTTAAGAGTGAATACCGACTTCCCGATGTAGATTTTCGAGAATCTTTATCACCGAAAGTCGAACTCAGTGTATCTGTAAGGGATTAAATCCTTAGCCCCATACACAAGCATGTAGTTTCTTGTTCTCCGAAGATACTTAAGGATTGTTTTAACCGTTGTCCAGTGTTCAAGTCCTGGATTGGATTGATACCTACTGACCATCCCAACTGCAAAACAGATGTCGGGCCTAGTACACAACATGACATACATCAGGCTCCCAACAACCGAAGCATAAGGATTATATCCTCAACTCCTTGAGGTGTCTTAGGACACTGTTCCTTAGACAAATGGATTCCTTGTCTAAAAGGCAACAAACCCTTTTTGGAATCTTGCATCTTAAACCTTGACAACACTTTGTCTATGTAAGATGTTTGAGACAAGGCTAGTGTTTTATTCTTGCGGTTCGAGACAATCTGGATCCCAAGAGCAAACTGTGCATCACTCAAATCTTTCATTTGGAACTGCGTAGCTAGCCATTCCTTGATGTCAGTAAGATAACTTACATCATTCCCAATGAGTAGGATATCATCCACATAGAGAATCAGGAATGCGACAGAACTATTGATGATTTTCTTGTAGACACAAGGTTCATCATCATTTTGGTCAAAACCATAAGATCTGATTGCCTCATCAAATCTTGTATTCCAGGACCTAGAGGCTTGTTTCAGTCCATAAATTGACCTTTTAAGCCTGCAAACCTTTTGCTCTTGTCCTGGTTCAATGAACCCTTTGGGTTGGTCCATGTAGATGTTTTCCTCAAGATTGCCATTCAAAAAGGCTGTCTTGACATCCATTTGCCATACCTCATAGTCATAATATGCGGCAATGGCAAGAAGGATACGGATAGACTTTACCATAACAACAGGTGAAAAGGTTTCCTCATAGTCAACCCTTTCTACACAGGTATAACCCTTTGCTACTGGTCTAGCTTTAAAGGTTTGCATCTTCCCATCTACACCACGTTTTCTCTTGTAGATCCACTTACAACCTATAGGTTTTACCCCATCAGGCTTATCTACAAGATTCTAAACAGAATTGAAGTACATCGACTCCATTTCTTGGTCCATGGCTATAACCTATTTGTCTTTGTCTGTGTTAACCATTGCTTGATTATAAGTCAATGGATCCTCGCAGTTGTCATCTGGTATAACAACTTGGGTTTCAAAAAACCCATGTAACGTCAGGCCAGATCAGACATAACCCCTCCCACTACGTCGAGTTATACTCAACTCTTGAGATGGACTATCTTGACTAGACAAACTAGTATCAACAACTCTTGTTGATATACTAGTGTTCTTATTAGCAACATTTGCTATTGTTCCGTCTAACTCACTCAACACTACTTTGCTTTTTGGTTTGTAGTCCCTTATGTGGTCCTCCTCCAAGAAAGTGACATTTGTCGACACAAAAACCTTATCTTCCTTAGGATCATAGAATAAACCACCTCTTGTTTCTTTTGGGTATCCTACGAATAGGCATAACTTTGAACGTGAATCCAACTTCTTTGGATTTGTCACAAGCACATGTCTTTGGACATCCCATATTCTCAGAGTGACATAAACTACCTTTACGTCCTTTCCAGAGTTCAAAAGGTGTTTCAGAAACACTTTTGGAGGGCACATTATTCAAAATGTATACTGTAGTCTCCACTGTGTAACCCCAAAAGGAACTAGGGAGATGGGCATAACTCATCATTGATCGAACCATGTCCAACAAGGTTCTATTTCTCCTTCTCGATACACCGCTTTTGTTGTGGTGTCTTGGAAGTCGAGAGTTGGGATGTAATTCCATGTTCTATCATATAGTTCGGAATTTTAAATCCATGTACTCTCCACCTCATCCGATCGAAATGTTTTAATCGTTTTACCTAATTGATTTTCAACCTCAGTCTTGAATTTCTTGAACTTTTCAAGTGCTTCAGACTTGTGGTGTATTAGGTAATATGCCCAAATCTAGAATAATCATCTATAAAAGAGATGAAATATTCATATCCTCCCCTGACTTTAACATTCATCGGACCACAAAGGTCTGAATGTATAAGCTCTAGAGGGTCTTTGACTCTATAACCTTTTCCACTAAAAGGTCTTTTAGTCATTTTTCCTTCTAGGTAGGATTTACATACTGGCAAAGAATTTTCTTCTAACTCGTTTAGAAGTCCTTTCTTTACCAATCTCTCAATCCTATTGAGATTAATGTGACCTAATCTTAGATGCCAAAGATGAGCATTTTCTTTAGGAGAAATTAGTTCGTGTACTTGCAATTTTGTAGAATTCATTGTTAAAACTATTTTAACTGAATTAAACCATTTGTAAATAATTCTCAAGAAGAGCAACACATAGTACAACACTTTTCAAATGAAATAAACACTTTATTCAATTGAAAAAAAGAAGTACAATGTTTCCTAAGGCAAAAATTGAAATAAGGTTTCTAATAAACCCTTAAGCTACATGCTATCAAATAACAGCTTTTCTTTGCCAGACGATTGCTCTTTATCTGCTCCTTTTCCTCTTCTTCTGTATCTTCTTAAGTTCAGAAGTATGGCTGCAGTTCTTAGTCCCAGAGGATGAATCCTCCTGATAACTTTTGGAATGGGCAAACAAATTTGCCTCTCCATTTTGTTGTCTCTTATCATCCATAAGAAACTGATAATTCTGCAGCTCATATAGCAGAGAAGTCAGATCATACTCTATGTTGTTCATCGCTGCATTGCTACGGAATTGCAGAAAACTCTTCGGAAGAGATATTCTAGGATGAACAATATCTGCATTGCTATGGATTTAATTTATCTTCGGAATTGTATTTTTATATAAAATATGTACTTTTTTTCCTTCACTAGGATTTTTTTCCCATTGAGTTTTTTCCTAGTAAGGTTTTAACGAGGCATATATCATATAAAATGGACATCTAAGTGAAAGTATTATAAATGCATGAAAGAAAATAGATGTCCATTTACCATCTACCCATGTGTTATGCCCCCATTTGGCCATGTGCCTTCCATGTGTCATAAGTTTACTCATGCTTGGTTTCCAAAATAACCATTTGCTTCATGCCAAATAGCCTATAAATAGTGACTTTTGGTGGATAATAAAAATACCAATAGATTGAAGCTCTCCAATCCTTTTCCTCACCTTCCACTTTCTCTTTAATTCTCTTTTTTTTTTATTTAATTTGCCATATAATTTCACTATCTTTTCTTAATATATATATATTCTATTTTCTTATATATCCATATCCTCCCTATTATTATTATTATTATTATTATTATATATTTTGGTAAAGTTTTGGTGCCCGATTTTGCCTCTAATTTTCACAACAGTTTTTATGATTAATTTCATAAAAGAAGCATAAATATTCATTACAAAATTTATTATGAAAATATTAAATTAATAATTAATATTATATTTAATCAATTCATTACAAATATTATTAATTTATGGTAAAGATAATAATTATAATTAATTATTTCTGAGTTATTTGTGATCAATTAATAATTAATTATTACTTTCTTAAATTCATTTTTATTGTATATTAATAATAGATAACAATTATATAATATTTATAAGATCAATCTCATAAAATAATTTTGCACATTTTTTATAGATCGTGATTGTATATTACATAAGATTTATATATTAATTTCATCAAACAAATATAAATATCATTTGTTTGTATAAAAATCTGATAACATTCTATGTAGAACAAAAAAAATTATCTTATCCAATAAAACCTTAAACCAAACGACCCTTAATGGTTTCCAAGACTTTTTTTTTACTTTAAAATTTATCTCGATAAGGTTTTCATTCTTCTTAGGAGGTTTATAACTTTAGTAGATTACTTGTTTGGAACTGTACTTGAGGTAAAATAATTGGGACAATTAGAAGAATGACTAAAATCTAATAGTGTTGAAAAATAGCTACAAATATATTTTTTCTAAAAAATATCTAAACTTAATTTTTAATTATTTTGTTCATTAGTGTTGGACGTAAATGCCCTACCTACTTTTTCTCAACCAAATGAAATCCTAAAAAACAAAACTACATTTTCTCTCTTAAAACAAAAGAATGAAATTTAAACCAATAAATCTATATTTTATCTTTTATAAGAAAGAAATAAAATCCTAAAAAATAGACAAAATAGGAGGAAGAGAGATGATGATTTTTGTTAGACGCAATTAACAACTTTGAACACTAAAATACGCCATAAAACTATTAAAAACAAGGAAAACACACAAATTAGAGATGACCGAAAATGAAAATAATGGTATTAATTATGTAAGTAAATATAGATGATTATAAACGTATCTATCTTATTTGTATCTACCTTATGTCTCTATCTCAAACGGATTCCAAAAACATGTTTATATCTCCAAAACCCTCCCACTTTCGTTACATTGAGGTATATACAGATACTTGTTGGACTCGATTAAGTTCAATTAGGTATTTTCACTTATTTATTGATTCCTCTTGACCGCATATGAATTCTTTTGATGATATTTCTCGTGATTACTAGTTCATTTAGACTTACCTCGTTCCGATGTATATTAGTATATACAATACAATATCAATAAAGCAGTAATCCTTGTACACCCCTTTTGATACCCCGACCTATAATATACAAGGACTTTTTTTTATGGTATTTTCATGTGCTTAGTAGTTCCTTTAGACTTACCTCGTTCTTGTATATATTAATAACTTCAACACAATATCAACGACAAAACAACAATCCTTGTATATCCCTTTCGATACCCTCGACAAGCATTCGACCAAGGTCTCTATCCCTATGTATTTTCACTCATCTACTAAAAGTGGGTAAGAAAACAAGATTTAAAATTCATAAATCACAACCATTGCCTACCAAATGTCGATTAGGGAAAAATAAGAATAATTATCCTAACCCATTAATAATGTATTTGAAAACATCGTCTATTCCAATGAAACCTATTTTTGTTTATACATTCGAGTCTTAAAAAATGTCATGCATTTAAACCCTTATCTCCATACCTTTACCCTCTCGGAGGTCCCCCAACTGATTTCTTCAAGTACTCGTCTTCTCCAGTTAGTCGTTTTCTTCCTTGATTGCTCAATTTTTTTGTGCTCAGATGCCTTCAACCAAATCTATTTTATGATATATTATATAATTAGTTAAAATTTATTTTTTTTTCAAAATCGTTATTTTCTTTCAAAATAAAATCTAGAATCTAAAAGTTAGTTAAAGGTGATAGATATGATGATGACATGAGTGTATATATGAATGTCCATCAAGGGTATTTTGGGAAATCAACATTATATTAACCTCTCCCTGAAAATACCCATGAAGATTATATATGAAGGTATTTAACGTGGAAATTACAGAAGCCTAATTTTAGGGAAGTAGTTTTTGAGGTATTTACGCACACGTCCTTTGGAAATTTCAATTCCATTTCTTCATATAAGTTTTAGAGGGTTCAAAAAGAAAGAGTTTGGTATAAAGTACATCATTTTTTGCTAAGTAATGAAGAAGTTATGAGTATGTGAAGTTAGGGTATGCAATTTGTAGAATGCTGGAAAATGGATAGAATGATATTTGTAATCTTAATTTTGAAATTCATCAGATTGAAGTTCCAATACTTGGTTTTGGCTTATTTGACAGGCCAAGAGGAAATAAGTCAAAGTATACGGGTCGGGGATCTAGTTTTAACGTTGTAAGTGACAAAACGAGTTTCGAAAACGATTTTTATGCTTATGGAAATACAAGACTTCCTAGAAATGAATTAGCTTAAATGTTTTATGTTTTTTTAACACATACTTATGAGCATACATGGTTTCCTAGAAATGATTTCAAGTGCTCGTTGTGAGCTTAGATTTTCCCAATGAAATTTACGTGTGAGCATATGTTTATTGATTTTCTGAAATTTAGTGGAAATGTTATAATTTCAACCAAGTATGTACTAGCAAGTATTGTTTAAAGTTTTCCAGTTTTCATGAACAAGCTGAGTAAGCTTAAGTTGTACGAAAAAAAAGAGATAAACAAGCATGTTTAAGTATTTTCATGTGTTTTTCTGAGACTCGAATGAGTAAATGACTGAGATATTGAGCCCGAGGTTGTATAGTATCGTGTGCACACAGGTCATTTTCTATTGTCGACGTTGAGTGTACTCCGTGACAACAATACTGTCGTGAAATTGTTGACTACTATAAGGGCAAAGATGCCTAAACTTTATCCCTTTTTTCCTTCAGGTAAGTAGCAAAGACTCGAAACTCACTCTCCCTCCCTGAATCTGCTTGTAGTGTCTTAATTTTTCTCTCAAACTTGTTTTCCATAAGACTATAATATGGAGTGAAAGCATATATTGTTTCAGACTTAGTTTTGAGAGGAAAAATGGATGTGAGGCATGTATAATTGTCACAAAACTAGCATAATATTTGTATCCAAAAGTTGAAGGAGTTAGAGAGGGTCCCCATAAATTACAGTGTATGAGTTCAAGTGGTGCTTTGGTCTTAGAAACATATTTACTAAAAGGAAGAGAATGAGAGTTAACATATTGACAAGCATCACAAAAACCAAAATCATCATTGGATGAATTTTTAATGTTTCAAAACTTTGAAACAAGACTCAATACTCTTTTAAATAGATGACTCAATCTCTGGTGCCAAAGTGTACTGTTAGACTATATTGATATAATTAAATTTACCCCAAACTCTCAGTTTAAGCTTTTAGTTTGATTGGTGATTTAAGATGGTATCAGAGTAGGTGGGTTCAGGAGGTCCTGTGTTTAAACCCCTGCAAAGTCAGTTTACTCCCCATTTTTTCAAATTTCCAAAACTGTCAGCTTAAGTTTTTAGTTTGATTGGTGATTTCAGATGTACTTAGATATTTACAACTATTGACTTAAGAATTAGACAAAGAATGAAAAACTTGATTGGAAATTTGACTTGGAGAGTGTACAACATGAAAAATAGAATGTTGGAATCTTTTATTTATAATGGAGGATGTTAATTTCTTAGGTGAAGGTAGGACCAATTGGTACAAGCCACGATCAAGCTTCCCTTCAAGCAGTGTTCTCCCTGATGCCTTGCCCTTAACATAACAACCGTGTGAGTCAAATCCAATAATAGCTTGATTATTAGTAGTTAACTGTGATATATTCAATAAATTGCGTTTAATTTGAGGCACGTGGAGTATATTATTAAAAAAAATAGGTAGATCATCATGCTTTTTTTACTTGATAATTGTGGAACCAACATGAGCAATGGTCAAGTTTGATCCATTACCTACTATGAGTGTCTTATTCCTTTGATATTTTGCTTGTTGACCAAGGTTGGCAACATTATTGGTGGTGTGGCTTGTAGCTCCGCTGCCCATAAGCCAATTTGGATAAGTGACAATCTCAGGCCCAACAATATGAGCATTTGGACCTTGATGTCCTTGTGCATCACTTTTCCCATATATGTATGACACAACAACAGAGTGACCAATTTTACCACATGCCTGATATGTTTGTATTGATCCATCCCTCGTAGACCTAAATTCTGCCCTCCTCGATTTCGTCATGCATTGCCATTGCCTCTTGATTGTCGGCTTTGGCCTCTTCCTTGTCCTTGTTGTTGTGGATTCCAGTATTGATGTCCAATCTTATTGTAGACATAGTTGGCTGAAGGCCTAAGAGATTATGTAATGCTACCAACACTATTAAGATGCATTAATGTATTTTCGAAGGTTTATAAGTGTTTGATGAGCCTCTTGCCAAAAGACATTTTCCATAGCATTGATTTGACAGAAAATTGGAAGATACTTGACAACAAGACCAGTTAGGACATCAAGTGTTTGTTGGGGTATGTGCCATAAAATTTGTAGTTTGTAATTTTGTTCTAATTATTGTAATAAAGTGTTATTATTTCAATAAATAGTTATTGTTCATTATTTACGATATTGCCATAGTTTTAACCCTAAATCCAATAAACTAAACATCCAAGGCTGTAAAATGTATCTTGAACTGAATGTAGTGTACATATAAAGGATCTCGGTTCGAGATACAACCTAAAGGGTCTATAGTAAGGGGATAAGATTTGGGTACCTTACCCTGGTAACACTATGGATGTGACCTATTTTGTATATGATACAAACACTGTGATCCTAACGTGTTCGTGTAGATGACATGTGAGTGGAGATACCCTATGTAATGAGATTACATAAGACCGGACCGCGAAATAGTAATCACTAGATGTAACTTCATTGACTAGTTAGGTTTCTATTTCACTAGGATGACCTAGGCAACTTGATCTCAATCCTAAGCGGGTTACGAACTCCTGTTTGCGAGCGATTGTCCTTTGACTAGTATGGGTGAGAGTGGCCAGATTCGCCGACTCAATATGCCTACCTTCTTGGTGACAAGACCGAGTGAGCAGCTGGGGACTTAGCCTAGCAAGATGGAATTCACTCCTTCCCACCTATTAGGGTAAGTAGATGAATGTTCTCTTAAGTGGTGTCTCCGAGACTTGAACAAAGGGCCTGACCCTCTCATTGGCCCGAGAGTGACTTCTGTTTGATGGTAGACCACAAACAAATTGTTCATTAGAGGAGCACTGATACTTAAGGTACAAGATGTAACCCAGGGGTAAAACAGTAATTTGACCCAACTGGTGTTACGAACATTCGTGAAGGATTGACTTGCTGTTATTGGTCAATATCCGTGGACACACAAATATATTTGCTGTGAGAAGAGTGCAGCTGCGGGACTTTAGTGGAGTGTTCCCGCAGTTAACGAATGGTGATTAGGAGGTTAATGAGATTAACCGAGTAATCTCGTATCGTTGGAGCTTTTCTGATCTGTAAGTCCATTAGGTCCTCCTTCTAGCTCGTAAAAGGGTTCTTAGATCGTTTGAATTTGAATTGTTCAAATTCATTAGGGAATAAATTGAATGTATATAGATACAATATAATATATAGTTTTGGAACTATATATTATAAATTTAATGTGAATATATTAAATTATATGAGAGAATTAAATATTTGAAAGAGTTCAAATGTTAATTTTAAATGTGAATGTGATTCGTATTTGAAAACTATAGGTTGTAATTTAATGTGCATAAGATGTATATTAAAACTATAGGTTAGAGGGAAAATATGATTAAATATGATTTAATCTTAATTAAATATAAGATATTTAATTTGATTAATTAAATATGATTTAATTAATATATATAATAATTAATTAAATTAATTATTATTGTTATTTAATATTATTATTAAATTAATGGGAACGTGTCAGGAGGACACGTTCCCCACTTCCCTCCATCTCCCTATCGATAAGGAGTGGGGGAAGTTATCCATCGATAGATGGCTTCTGCTCTTCTGTGAGAATGTGCAGATGAATCGATCGATCAATTGCTGTGATTTGCAAATTGCTCTCTCTCTCAAAATACTCTCTGAATTCCCTTCTTCTACTTTCCAACTGTTGGAGACCTTCCCACCGAGGTAAGATCTAAGTAGAATCCAGAGAATAGGAGGTTCTCACTTTTGGTAGTGTCCTGCTTGGAGAAGAATAGAGGAGTTTCTCTGTGTTGTTGAGTTACTATAGAATCCAACGGGAGCAAGGGGTTGCTGCTGGACATTCGTAATCTACAAAGGTAATCTCGATTTTCCTTTAATTAATTACAACATGTTTGCATGATTAGTTCCGTGCCTAATTAGATTAGGAAATATATGCTTTACGCCAATGTATTGGTATTTGTGTTCAACCAAAATAAACTTGTAATTTCGATTCCAAAACATGTTTCCACTGCTCGAGGGGATCCAATCTCCCTCAAAAACATATTTTTTTTTCAAAAGTTGTTTCAAACACACGGTACAACTTTTAGTTTAACTTTATCCAAATTAAGTACACAACAAACTTCCAAATTAAAGAAAAACCATATACATTGATATTCTCTATAAAGAAAAAAAAAAAGAAAAGCCATATATTTTAAACAAGTACTTCAGCTTTTAGATCTTCACTCCATGATTTAAACAGCCATATGTTTCTGCATGAAATCAGTAACATCTTTAATTAGCAACGAAGAATCCTTCAGCTCAGGAACTGCATAAAATCCATGGATGGCATTTGGATATTCAACCAAATCCACTTCTTTTCCAGCCTCTTTCAGCCACTCCCAGTACCTTCTTCCCCAATCTCGTAACTGGTCTCGTCCTCCGACGATCAGAAGCGTCGCCGGAAACTTCACGGCGGTGATATCTCCGGCGCCGGCTCCGAACACGTGCGCCGCCGGGTGGTTTCTATTCGACCCATTTGGCAAAAACGCTTTCCAAAACCAATCCGCCTGTTCCAAGTTCAACATTGGAGATTCGTTGAATTGAATCTCTGATTCGGTTCTCTCTTCTCCCCCGAAAAATGGTTGTATTGCGATTAAGCCTTTGATCTTCACCTGTTTTCTCATCATTAAACCCAGACCTTAAATATTAGTACCAGGCCAAAAATTGGAAATTACACAATTATGAAAGTTTGAATAAAAAATAATATTTTTGTTGTCTTCCACCCTGTTAAATTATTATGATTAAATTATAAGTTTAATCCCTAAAGTTACAAGTTTATATAAAATAAGTCTCTAAAATTTGAAAAGTTTCTAATAAGCGTATGTCTTAACTTTCGATTTTGTATCTAATAAGTCTCTGAATTTTAAAAATGGTCTAATAAGTCCATAAACTTTCGATTTTGTATCTTTTAAGTCTTTCAATATCTAATAGATCCTTGACTTATTTAATATTTTAAAAAAGTCATGAACTTGATGGACACGCAATTGAAAGTTTAATAAACTTTAATTTTAGATACAAAATTCAATTTTATGTCTAATAGATTTATTAATTTTACAAAATTTAAATGTGTGAAGAACTTATTAGATACAAAATTGAAAGTTTAAGGAACTATTAGATACTTTTTAAAATTCATGAATTTATTAGACACAAAATTGAAGGTTTGGGGACCTATTAGATACTTTTTAAAGTTCAAGAACCTATTAGACACAAACATGAAAGTTTAGGGACTAAGCTTGTAATTTAATCAATTATTATTAAACTTAAAACTTTAAGCTAACAAGTTTTGGTAAATTTTAATCATTCTTAAATTGCAATTTTGATCATTTTACCGACTTGAGCACAAATTCAATTGGTTAAGACAATATATCATCAACCAAAAAATTATAAGTTTGAATAGGAATGACAAATATAATGAGCTGAAACTATAAAACAAAATTATTTTCTTGGACATTTTATATTATTTTTTATCCTAATCCCTTACGGGGCTATTTTTTTTGTAATTGTCATGTCATTAGATTATTAAAACGAGTTAGTGGAGTAACTTGTACTTTTGGAGAGTGCGAGGAAGAAAAGAAAACCGGAAGGGTGGAAGAAAGGTTGGGTCACTGTCGAGAAGGGTTTTTTTTCCTTCTTGGTATAATCTGGAAAGTGGAGAAGGGAAAAGAAAAATAAAACAACAACATCTTTTAGAGATAACCTACTTCCACGGGTTTTAATAATTGATGGCATGCCTTCAAAACATAATAAAATGTGGTAATGCGCGCAAAATTACTCATAAGGGTAATATAAAGTAGTTTTTCTTGTTCATGCTCTCGTACGCAGAAATATTCTCGCTCTCGTTATCTCACTCTCACTCTCGCTCAAATGAGTGACTGAAAATATAAAGAAAAAAGGACAAGGAAAAAGGTCAAAGAAGAGGTAGAGTAGTAGAGGTAGAGCGAGGCGAAATGGAACTATAAATCACGATTTTTGTTGTTTTTTCTTTTCTCCAAAATTTCAACTTCATTACTATCATGAAATGTAGAATCCAGAGAATGAATACGACGCTTTCTTTCAGAATTTGACTGAATGCACTGCATCTGAAAAGGTCATATATGTCATTAATTTCAGAACATAGGTCAAATCACATCAATGCGCGTTTAAAGAAGTTTTCCATACAATTTTCTCATGATTATGTGTGTTATTCTTTTTTCTTATCTTTGGGTATTTGCCTTTGTTGTTAATTGCTATGTTCTAGAGAAAATTTCATAACAACAAAAATTCTTGCGGGCCCTTGTCCCAAACACAATGGGAATCTCTAGTTTGACCAGATATGGGTCAAATGGGATTCTTTTTGCAAACAAAGATGATATCCCAGCCTGATTCTCTTCTCCAAACTCACTTGAATAAACCATATATATTGAATTATTTATAAAAATATTAGTATTTATATATGATATTATATTATTAATAACATATTATATTATATTATATATATATTGAAATCCTACTATACTGTTTATTTAAGTACATTATTTTTAATTTCATAATGTAATAAGTTTTTTATATTAAATATTTTTAAAAATTTTAATAAAATAAATAAATAAAAAAGAATAATAATACTTAACTTTCATATGATTTTAATATAATTTTTTATTTGTAATAAAAAGTAATTTAAAAAAAAAAAAAGAAAAATGATAAAATGGGAAATTGGATAGAGATGAAAAATACATCTCTAGCGCTCTCCGGCCCTGTTGTCATTTTGAGCTCCCAACTTAGTTTGGAATTTGATTTTTATGATTTAGTAACACATCGTTTAAATTTAGTTTGTCAACTAGAATTTAGCTATATCCTCAATTAAAAGTCAAAAATTTGAATTTCTCTCCCCGCTAAGGATCATCATAATTTTAAAATTTTTAATTTGATCTTTCTAATAAACTACCTAAATTAATGTTCTCTAAACTAAAATTTTGAAAAGCAAGAAACATAGTTATTCATATTAGAAAAAAAAATATATTGGAAAATTTAAAACCATACGATTACTTTGAAATTAAATCGAAACCGATTAAGAACCACGAAAACAAAAGTCAAACTCGGTGGAATCGAGCCAAAAGTTAATAATGCTTTCATCACCTACCTTTTTGAAGTCCTGGTCGTCGGCTCTGACAGCGACGTGGTGGGCCAGGTTGCCGCCGGCACTATCACCGGCGAGAAAACACCGCCCAAGATCAGCTTCCACCGGAAAACCCCCAGAATTAGAACCCATATCATCGAGAAATTTCAAAGCATCAAATCCATCTTCATAAGGCAATGGGTATCGATACTCAGGTGAGAGGCGATAATTGACAGACACAACCACCGCACGGAGGTCACGTGCGAGTCTCCGGCAGAGGTCATCGTAAGGCATCGAATTGGCAGAGAAAAACACGAAGCCGCCGCCGTGATAGTAAATGATGACGGGCAGGGTGACATTATCAGAGCTGACGAAAGAAGGGACAAAGAGGCGAAACCAGAGATTGCGAGTGGGGTCCAAAACGACGTCGCGAGTGGAAACGCCGCCGTGGGGTTTAGAAGAAGGTGAGATTTTGAGGTCGAAGAGATTAGTTAAGCAACGGTTGACGGTGATGTTGGAGCGGCGACCGACGGAGGTCACAAAGGAGTGGAGGCGGAGAAGGAATCGAAACTTCAATGGAAGCTTTGGAGCTTTTTCCATTGCCAAACTGTTTGACAAATGACTCTCTCTCCCTATATTTATTTGTCATTATGAGAATTAATTTTGAATTGCCTTAGCTAATAACCCACTCCACGATAGACTAATATTGACTTAAACACGTCCCACAACCAAAATGTTAGAGATTTGAATCTCCATCTTACATATCCACGTTTCGATGTTGATATGAATTCTCACCATACCAATGTTTCGTCCACTAAAGGTGAGGTTTGAATTCTCATTATATGTGTTAGGTTTTTGACAATATATTAGAAATGAAATTTTCCAACATCAAAAAGATGCAACGAAGTGATAGGCTCTTAGCACTATAAAATGTGAGTTTATGACTTTATCTCTAGTTAAATTCTCTCTTCATATACTCTTGTTTGAGAGTGGAAAAAGGGTGTGAGCGGTATAAACTTTGGGAAATTGTTTTTGTAATTGGGGCCAGAGAGAAAATTCTGTGTGATTGTGACAATTTTTCATATAGTGAATTTTCTTTCTGTTCGTGGTTTTTTCTTCGAGTTTGGAAATTTTCCACGTAAATTTTTGTATTCCTTATTTTGTTGATTTCTTTTAATTTCTCAATGATTTTTTTTTTCTACGGCAGTAGTAGGAGGTTTTTTTTTTCCAATAATATGATGTGAACTAAGAAAATTTTTAGTATTTTGTTTTCGATTTTCGATTTTCTTTTCCTCACAAATTTTTGGTAACCTTTTCACTTTCTTAAAAATACATTTGAATTCTAGACCAAATTTCAAAAACAAAATCAGGTTCTTAAAAACTACTATTTTATTTTTAAATTTAGTTTAGTTTTTGAAAATGTTTAAAAAAAATGTGTGATAAAGACAAAAAAAAAAATATATATAAAAATAGTATTTATATGGTTAATTTTCAGAAAAATTCACGGTTTATTTTAAACATATTTGAACGTATAAATATGTGAAAATTCAAGTCAGTAAAATTTGGCTTGGTCACAGTAACAAAATCTATTTCTTTCGAGACATCTAAATACATCAGTAAAATAATAATTTAAAGATATAGTGCCGACTTTCTATTAACAAATGAAAAAAGTAAACATTTTAAAAAAATAAAGATAAGTTTAATAATTATCAACGTATTATATTTTTAGGTTTGGAAGAATTGGCTTTACAAAAAGAAACGGCCAACAGTGAAAGCGATGGCAATATAACATGGTGTTGGTTTCTTCGGAGGTTGGGTGGTTACCAATGCAACTTCAAATTACAACGTGTCTGTGTCGGTTTCGAAAAATAAAATTTCTAGTACGAAGTAACATACTCTCTATTTTCATATTATATGTTTAATATTAGTGGATTTGACAAAATTTATGATTGATCCTACACATTTTCAAAGGGATGTTGATCACGAGTCAAGTAATAAATGGAAAAAGTATGAAAAATTTTCTATACTACTCAGTAGATTTAGAAATTTTCTCAGATTAAAAATAAAGATAAACAT
Source organism: Trichosanthes cucumerina (assembly GCA_036507285.1). NCBI lineage: Eukaryota > Viridiplantae > Streptophyta > Magnoliopsida > Cucurbitales > Cucurbitaceae > Trichosanthes > Trichosanthes cucumerina. The sequence goes on from CM071844.1 coordinate 58,203,580, forward strand.
GAGAGTATGATCTTGATAAGATTTGAAATTTTCCCGTGAAGGCATAATGGTCGTTTTCTTATTTCCATTCAACAATACCTAATGTTGAAGAATTGAATAAGATTTAATTTATCATAATTCATTTCAACAATACCTAATGGTTGTTTTCAGGGTTCCGTTTCAGCTTATAAACCCATTTGCAGCCAATAATGTTCTTATGCGAAGAAGGAGGAGGGGTAAGAGACCAAGTACCCTGCTTAAGAAGAGCAGAAAACTCATCTTCTATGGCTAACTGCCAATTAGGATTTTTAGAAGCTTGAGAAAATGATAGGTTCGTCAGTGAAAGGAGTATACGTAGTGGCCACAAACACCTTCTTTTTAAAGATACCAGATTTAGACCTCGTTTGCATTGGATGGAGATTATGCACAATAGTTTTGTAATTGGGGTCGGGGAGAGAATTCTATGTGATTGTAACAATTTTTCACATAGTGTAATTTCTTTCTGTTCGTAGTTTTTTTCTCCGGATTTAGAGTTTTTCCACGTAAATTCTTGTGTCTCTTATTTTGGTGTTTTCTTTTAATTTCTCAGTTATTTCTGCTTATTCTTAGTGGTGGGAGGTTTTTCCCAACAAGTGGTATCGTAGCTTTCGGTTTGTAGTTTCTTGAGTTTCGAGTATGCTCTCATGGTTGCGAGATTGTCCGAGCTTCCACATCGTAAAGGATTTCTTGAAACAAGCTATAGTTGTTCACTATTTGCATTCACTAGGAGGAAGCGGATATGTCAAGCTTTATGAGTCCAAAGAAAGATTGATGTGGAGAAATTTGATGAAAAGATGAACTTTGGCTTGTGGCAAGTGCAAGTCAAAGATGTCTTGATCTGATACAACTGGTTACACAAGGATTTGAAGGGAAACCGAGCTATGGTGTTCCCGAAAAGGTTAAGCGGTGATGGTGGTCCAACGAAAGTCCAGTGGTGGTTCCAAAGAAAGGTTCTAAGAAGTCCAACATGACAGATGCAGAATTGGAAGAAGAAGAAGAAAGACTTCGTGCAAAAGAAAGGTTGCTGTGAAGGCGGGCGGTCTGGACACATGAAAAACAATTTTCCTAACAGAGCAAGTTCGTCAAAAGGCTCTGGGTCGGATGCTAACATGGTCTCTCTCGTAAGGGGAGATGGTGACATCTTCTGAAGAAAGACAGAATTCATCCTTATGGTATGTCCGCTTGCCATGGTAGAGGATGTGATGTTAGCGGTTCCACAAGTTTGCACACTGGCATTGACTTGGCGGTAATGCAAGGTGTGTTGTGGAAGTTATGTCGATGGCTGAAGAACTTTCGGGTGAGCCAAGTAGGTGGAAGTTGCACCATAAATTTCAGCTGGATTTATCGACATGTGACGAAAAAAGAAAAGTCTTGGGAGGTGGCATTCCAAGTGGTCTACTTTTATGGTGGAGTAGGTTATAGTTCTCTGTGTTGAGGATTATGATTGTCGATAAAGACAATGATGCAACAAAGAGATGTGGATTCTTCAAATATCTTGCCAAAGTAGAAATTGTTGGGTTTTGGCAATATATTAGAAGTGAAATTGTCCCACATCTGAAAAATGCAAGGAAGTGATGGGCTCCTGGCACTATAAAAGGAGTGTATGGCTTTGGTTTCAAAGCATCCCAATTAGAAATACTTTAAGCTTGGTGTACTAGCTCTAGTTAAATTCTCTCTTTATATTCTCTGGTCTGAGAGTGGGAAGAAGGGTGTGAGTGGTATAAAGTTTTGGGAGAGTGTTTTTGTAATTGGGGTCGGGGAGAGAATTCTATGTGATTGTAATAATTTTTCACATAGTGGAAATTTCTTTCTGTTCGTGGTTTTTTCTCCAGATTTGGAGTTTTTCCACGTAAATTCTTGTGTCTCTTATTTTGTTGTTTTCTTTTAATTTCTCAGTTATTTCGGCTTATTCCTAGTGGTGGGAGGTTTTTCCCAACAAGTAGGATGATCAGTCACTAATGGTTGGGAGGAATGTGTAGTAGGAAAGGGCTCAATAGGCTCAAAGAGGGCAGAAGGATCGGGCAACACTAGAGTGGACAAGGTTGAAAGAGACTCATGAATAGGAACAGACTCACGAAGAGGATTAGACACAAAAATATCAAGGTCAGGAAAGATGGAGGTAGTGAAAATGGAACTGGACAGAGAAGAGGAGGGAGGAACAGGACTAGGAGAAGTAATATTAGCGAAAGGAAAGACTTGTTTATCAAAAAGAACATGCCTCGAAACATAAAATTTGTCACAACTAAGATCATAACACAAGTAACCCTTATAGCCAAGTGGATAGCCTAGAAAAACACACTGCACAGTGCGAGGTTGAAGTTTATGAGAGTTATAAGGGCGAACAAGAGGATAGCAAGCGCATCCGAAGACACGAAGATTGGAATAATCGAGAGTGGTTGTGAAGAGGAGTTCAAAGGATGACTTATGGGATAAAGACGGAGAAGGCAACCGATTAATCAAATAGATTGATGTGGCAAAAGCAAAATTCCAGAATTTTAAGGGAACAGAAGACTTGGACAGTAAGGCTAAGGCCATTTCGACAATATTACGATGTTTGCGTTCAACAACACCATTTTGCTCGGGCATATAAGGACAAGACTTTTGATATAGGACGCCACGTTGTTTAAGGAAATTGTGAAAGTTATGGTTAACATACTCTCCACCCCCATCACTACGGAAGGTTTTTAACTTGGTGTTAAGCATGTTTTCAGCAAAGGGCAAGAAACTAGTAAAAACAGAAAAGACTTTAGACTTATAGCATAGAGGAAACAACCAAGTAAAGCGGAAAAAATCATCTATAAAAGAAACATAATATTGATGACCTTTTATAGATTTCTCAGAGGCAGGGCCCCATACATCACTATTCACTATGTAAAATCTCAAGGGGTAAAGAAGAAGTCGAAGCAGATACATGGAAAGGTTGTTTAGACATTTTTCCATCAAGACAGTGTTTACAGATATTATGAAGAGATTTCATGCTTTCAAGAGAGGAACACGAATTTAAGGCATGACGAAGAACAAGAGAGTTAGGATGACCTAACCTATCATGCCATACAGAGTGTGAGACTTTGGTACCAACTTGAGCAGTGAGAGTTACTTGTGCAGATGACTTAGGCAAGGTGGGCAGTGGGTATAGACCATTGACACTAGGTCCGTGGAATAAAATTTTGCCAGTTACTTTGTCCTGAACAAGGAAGGAGGAAGAATCAAAGGTAAAACAACAATTATGGTCAGAACAAAATTGGTGAACTGAAAGTAGATTAGATGCAATATGAGGGACACGAAAAAGATTGGAAAGAGTGAAAGAACCATGAGATGTGTTTAGATGACCAGAACCATGATGAGTTATGGGGAGAGACTGACCATTACCTACTGTGAAACTCTCGTCCCCATGATAAGGAGAGGCCATACTCAGATTCGCCAGATCATTCGTGAGATGAGCATTGCAGCCGGTGTCTGATAACCAAACTGGAGAGTCCTGAGAAAAAGAACCAACATTGTTAGTAGCGGAATTAGTGGCAGATGCTGCCATAGCAGCAAGTTTGGCTGGTGGATGACGACCTTGGAACGAATAGTTCATTCTGTTATAGCAATCCAGACATTATGCCCAAATTTCTGGCAAATTTGGCAATGGACTTTGTTCGACAACTGGCCTTGGACAGAGGAATATTGATTGTTCCCTGAAGAAACAGGCGGTTGAGAAGAAGTATTGTTGTTGCGGCCGCGACCACCACTGCGACCTCCATCAGAACGGCCTCTGCCACGACCATTACTCTGAGACAAATGCTGACCATTGTTACGCCAACTCCTTCTTCCTTGTGACTCATAACTAGCAGCCATAGCGAGATGAGAGAATGAATTTACTTCTTCGATTTTGGTCTGCATGTCGATAGCGATTTCCTTTGTCTTCATCAGCGTATAAAGTTCATCAAAGGTTAAGGTTTGAGATCGAGTTCGAAGAGACGTTTTGAAGATATTGTAAGTAGACGGAAGTCCATTCACAGTGTAGATGACTAAATCTTCAACATCGATCACAACGGAAACGACAGCTAATCGATTAACAATATCTTTAATGCGCTGAACATACGAGTCAATAGACTCACCTGATTTCTTCAAGACACTTTGTAATTTCGTTTTGAGCGCAACTATATTGGAGCGTGTGGAAGAGGAAAAATGCTTCTCTAGTTTGTCCCATACCTCTTTGGCAGTTTGACAACCAACCACATAGGAAAGAGTCGTCTGTGTCAAGGTCACGTTGATCAAAGTGATGAGAGCCTGATCTCTCTCATACCACTGCTCATACTCTGGATTCACCTGAGAAAGACAACCATCGATACGAAGAATTGGTCCAGGCGGAGCAACGGTGCCATCGATGAACTTGAAAAGCTTATGTGATTTGAGGAGCGGTGAAATCTGGTACCGCCAGAGAACATAATTGTTCGTATCAAGCCGTATGGAAACCAAATTGCAGATATTTGTGAGGAGCGAGACTGAGGAGCTTGACGACGAGTTTAGGGTTTGAGAAGCGGCGTGCTCCATTCGTCACTGAGAGAGAGAGCAACCACAAAGAGGAGAGGAAAAAAAAATTAACACCCAAGATGAGATAGTGATATACACAACAAGATGAAGGTTGCGTGAATCGACTGACGCGAGTCAAAACAAAAGACGCGTGTCACAGAGAGGAAAGCGACGTGAGTCATGCATGCTCTGATACCATAAAGAATAACAAGCAATGGATATAATTCTCTCTCATAATTTCATTAAGAATGAATAAGGGGTATTTATACACAGAGAATTAATCCTAAGCAGTTAACTCATACTAATTGATTCACAACAATATAACCATATTATAACAACTGTAACAGATTAACTTATATACTCTATTATAACTTAGGCCCGTTTGATAACCATTTTGTTTTTGGTTTTTAGTTTTTGAAAATTAAGCTTATTTTCACCTAATTTCTCTACAATAGAGATCATCTTCTTTAAGTAAACATTTGAACTCTTAGCCAAATTCTAAAAATAAAGTAAGTTTTTGAAAACTACTTTTTTTAGTTTTTAAAAGTTAGCTTGATTTTTGAAAACATGGGTACTAAGTAGATAACAAGACATATTAACTCATTGCTAGAAATAGTATTTTTAGGTTTAAATTTCAAAAACTAAAAATAAAAAACAAAATGGTTATCAAACGGGACCTTAAATATTTAGGTTGATGGGTCATTTAACATGGTATCAGAAAAAGATGACTTGAGTTCAAACTTTTGTAATGTTATTTTCTCTCTAATTAATATGAATTTCTACTTGTTGTCCCTTTTACAAATAGGAGAGTGAGTATTGATATAATTAAATTTACTATAACTCCGGATAATGTTATTTCCTCCCTAATATATTGTAATTGGAAATGAACTCGGATAAATGTGAATGATTTCTTTTTGAAAAAAAAAAAACTATTTATATCCCATGCATACTTCTAAACTTTGAAAGTTAGATCACTTTAAACCCCAAATTACTAACTAAATCAATTTCAACACCAAACCTTGTAAATTTGATGCTTTAATTTTGAATTTTTCACAAATATAACTCAAATTATAAATTAACGGTAGGGATTAATTTTAAAATTTAAGTTATATTTCCTTATTTTAAAATTTAAGTTATATTTCCTTATATTATATATATGTTATTTTTTAACCTATTTTATATTAGGTTTTAAGTTATGTTTCCTTATATATGTTATTTTTTAAAGGTTAAACTTCTTGCTATATCTGAAAAAACATATTTATATTATGTTATTTTTATAAATAGCTCTACTTTAATTTGGAGACATTGCTTTTTTTTTTTTTTTTTTTTTTTTTTTTGAAAGTATGATACACGAGTTTATAAATATGATTGCAAATTACAAAGCCAACTGTGTGGCTTTATAACATTTATGTTCAATCTAGATTACCAATCGGAGTCTATGAGTGTTGAGGAAGGTGCCGGCTTAAATGCGCAATTAATTCAACGGACACACCTGTAAAAATGACCATAATAAATGGGACATTTTTATATGACTAAAACTGTTAGCAATTATAGTCACACATATGGAGAGGAAGAGCATGAAGGCAAGTTTAAGCTACTAAAGACTGAATTCAGAACAGAAACACCTGGATGTCCTAGTCGGTTGTGTCAAAGGAATGTGGATATCTTCATTCCAACATGAGCAACTGGAGACGGTCGGGAAGCAGGTTGAAGAGGATATAAACCATTGACGCTAGGTCCTTGGTATAGAATCGTGCCCGAAGATGTGTCTTGAATAGTAAAATGGTTAGAATCAAACATAATGGTGCAATTGTTATCAACACACAAGCGGTGAACAGAGAGAAGGTTGGCTGATATATGGGGAACATGAAGTAGATTTTGAAGAGAGAAAAAAGTTTATGGAGTGGGAAAGATACCACAACCTGTATGAGTAATTGGTAAGGACTGACCACTTCCAACACCAATTTGATCATCGCCATTGTAATCAACAATGCTTGTAAACTGATTTATATCGGCAGTGACATGTGCATTGCAACCTGAATCAGCAAGCCAGGTAGAGTTAGAAGCTGCAACATTGACGTTGTTTTGATTGGCAACCATTGCAGCTAACTGAGCAGGTGGATGGCGCCCTGATAGCTATAATTGCCAGTCTAATGCGTTGTGACCTGACTTTTGACAAATCTGGCAAGTTATACCTCGAGAAACAGAGGAATCCAGAGTTGACCTTCCATTAGAGGGGCCCAGAGGCATTGAATTAGGAGGAAAGCCACACCCACGACCAGAATTCATCTATCGACCCCCACGGTTGTTTCTTCCTCTCCCAGATGAGCCACGACTGTGACTAATGTTCGGATTGGCATTCTGATTGCACAATGTTTGATTTGCGACTAGGGCAGTGGGCATGACAAAAGTTTCATCGCGTTTGACTTGTTTCTCAATGGTTGCAACATCAGAGTTCAAGAGAACATGAAGTTCAGAAAAGGAGATGGGAGAGCCCGAGTACGAACAAATGTTCGAAGTGTATTGAATTCAACTGGCAGTCCATTTAACGCATAAATGACTAGGTCTTCGTCGTCGATAATCACCGAGACATGTGAAAGCTTGTCTTTCAATTATTTGATCCGCCAGATGTACTGATCAATGGTTTCTGAAGAATTCTTGCAAATCGACTGTAGTTCAGACTTAAGATTCATGATTTGTACTCTGGAATTTGACGAATAATGGCTGACCAAGACATTCTACATTTCTTTTGTTGTTGTACAACCCATAACATATGCAAGAGCAGTCGACGACAAGGTCGCATTGATCAGGGTCATTAGGGCATGATCTTTCGCAGTCCAGTCGTTAAAATCAGGCGATGATTCCTCAAGTTGAGCAATAGATCCATCAACAAGACCGAATAGTTTGTGTGCAACCAGTATCTTGTGTAATTGAAAACGCTAAAGCACGAAGTTGGTAGAATCAAGTCTGATCGACACCAGATTACAGATGTTAGAGAGCAGGAAGATCGGAGAGTGAAGGTCTTTAGTAGCTTCAGCCATGAAAGAACGCTTGCCAAAGCCAAGAAAGTCAAGAAGACGCGTATGATGACGGGAATCTGATACGTGGAAAAGAATAATTTCACGTGAAGGTCTTTGGAAGGATCGTTCGTTTGACGTTAGTCACCTTAATCTGATACCATGTAATAATTCTCTCCAAAATGAGGGTGATATTTCTTATTAATGAAAATTCTGTACAAAGCTAACTTTTATAATAGAGAGAATACAATCAAATGTAGTTTTACTTAACTAACTGATAATAATTAACAGATAGCTTATCACATTTGACAAATCCCACTAATAAAATTATGGTATCCCATATTTTCTCGTTGGGATCAGAAAAACAAACTTAAATCCTGATAGAATTCTAATACTCAATTAGTTATAAATTCGAAAGTGGATTATCTTAATAAAAAAAAAAAGAGAATCTAGATAGATAAACCAAATGAAAAAGAAAAGGAGAGGGGAAAATAGCAATTCCAAAAATCATTTACAATATAAATTTTAAGAAATAGCAATTGGTTTTTGTATGGATTTTTTTTTTAATTTTCTTTTTAAGTGGAAAAATCTTACCAGATATCTCCTACAATACAAATCATACCCACATAATTTTAGTTAAAATTTCTTTTCATAAATAAAAAATGATATAAAAACCTTATGTTTTGTTTCTAAGTTCAACCATATTTAGAGCGGGGATGTCAACTTCTAACTCCTTAATTGGGCATACATGTCAATTATCTTTAACTTATAGTTGAAGTTTAATAATTTTTGAAAGTTTATGCCCTGTTTGATAACCATTTAGTTTTTTTTTGTTTTTGTTTTTGAAAATTAAGTTACCTCCACCCATAATTTCCAGGTTTTCTTATGTATTATCTTTAGATGTATTTTTAAAAACCAATCCAAGTTTTGAAAACAAAAAAAAAAAGTAGTTTCCAAAAACTTGTTTTTGTTTTTGGAATTTAGCTAAGAATTCAAGTATTTTATTTAAAAAGATGAGAATCATTGTAGAAAAGATAAAAACAATTGTAGAGAAATGATGAGAAAACGAGTATAATTTTTAAAAACTAAAAACCAACCACTGACTATCAAACAGGGGAGTTGAGGCTCAAATGAGCCAAAATGAGTTTATCCACACATTTTAAAATTTGTTTTCTAGAATTAGAAAAGAAAAAAAAAAGGAATTTTTAGGAGAAAAAAGGAAAAAAAAGGGAAAAAAATGGTGTTGTTTAAGAAAAAAAAAATCTAAATTAGTCCTCTTCTTGCGGTGCATGAAGCCCCCACACATGTGGTTGTTTTTAAAGAATAGAAGGGAAAATAGAGAGGACACAAAGCCGACTAGGATTTACATTATGTATAATTGACTTAATAAGATACAAACCACCTATTTATAGGAGTGATACAAGATAAAATAAAATAAAACCAAATCAAATCAAATCTAATTCAATAAATATAATCTAATATCCCCTCTCAAACTCACAATACTTTGTGAGTTTTCTAAACGAATGCCAGACAAAGGCAGGGTGCCGAAGCACAACAAAATGTCGAAGCATCGCAGGTGCCGAAGCACAAGTTGCAAGCAAAGCAGATTCGAATTGATGAACTAAGGGATGAAGAGAGGGCTCTGATACCATGTTGTTTTTAGAGAATGGAAGGGAAAACAGAGAGAACACAAAGGCGACTAGGGTTTACATTATGTATAATTGACTTAATAAGATACAAACCACCTATTTATAGGAGTGATACAAGATAAAATAAAACCAAATCAAATCAAATCAAATTTAATTCAATAAATATAATCTAACATCCACCACTATCTTCCTCGTCTCTCTCTCACTCTCTCATGTACGAGTGAGTCCTTAACCATCGTCTCCTCTTCGTCGCCATCTGTACGCTCTTCGCCGCACTCGCCACAATCAATGTTGTCGCGACACCCATTTCCAATTGATGCCCCCACCACCTACACTAGGAGTGAGTAAACTAAGTCGAAAAATCGAGCCAACCCATCGAACCAATCCAATTGGCTTCAATCGGTCAGTTTTATGTCATTTTCGGTTGGAAGTTGGTTTTGTACATAGCAAAATTGACATCAACAAGCCAAAAAAGGTTCAAACCATCTAAACCGACCGACTATTTAGAAAACCAACTAATTTGAAAACTGTGTGATGTATCCAATGTTCGAAATTTCTGTTATTTTTAGAGAATGGAGAGAAAAGGGGAGAGAACACAAAAGCGGCTAGGGTTTACATTGTGTATTGATGTAATAACAAGATACAAACCTAAAGATCCTATTTATAGGAGTGATACAAAATCAAATCAAATAAAATAAAATCTACCGCAATAAAGTATAATATAATAAAATCCAATATAATCTAACATCCTCTCTCAATTTGTTAAACAATGTGAGGCAGAGACAGACATGGTGCCGAAGCATAAGTAGAGACAGGTGTCGAAGCATAAGTAGAGACAGGTGTCGAAGCATAAGCAGGATGATGCAGATTCAGAAGCCATGAAGAAAATTACTGAATTAAACAAATATGTGAACCGAAATTGGAGTGAACCAAGTCGGATCTGAGGGGCTGAGGGATTGACGGAAATAGAATCTTACGCAGTCGTTGGATTTGAGGGATTGAGGGATCTAAACGGGTGTTGATTTGGAGGGATCTAATCGGACGTCAACGGTAATGGCGAAGGTCGTGAAACCGCGTGGGTCTGAGGCGAACTACATGGATATGAGGTTGTGGATGCAGGACGACGAATCTGGAAAGTGGATCTGAGAGGTGGAGTCGACGTGGGGCGAGGCAGACGTCGTGGATCTGAACGGATGACGACAAACAACGAGCGAAGATCTGAACGGAGCACGAAAAACTGAGGCTAACAGGAACAAGACCAAGCGAGGAGTCTGAATCTGAACGAGGATTTGAACAGAGATTCTAGTCTGAGCGAAAACCAAGTGCAACCGAGACTCATGACGGCAACTCGAGATGTGAGGTAGTGGCGACAACTAAACCCTAAATCGAACCTTGCACTGATACCATGTTGTTTTTGGAGAATGGAGGGAAAAAGGGAGAGAACACAAAAGCGGTTAGGGTTTACATTGTATATTGATGTAATAACAAGATACAAACCTAAACGTCTTATTTATTGGAGTGATACAAAATCAAATCAAATAAAATAAAATCTACCGCAATAAAGTCTAATATAATAAAATTCAATATAATCTAACAATATTATCGATGTCGATGGAAATATCGAGATCTAGATTTTACGAAAATATCAATAAAAATGAAAATTTTGAGAAAAATTATGGAAATCATAGAAATTGATGGGAATTAATTTAAATTAGTCAATGAAACTTTAATTGTGGCTTAATTAGATTATAACTATATAATTATGAGTCGAGAAAAGCATAAGGAACTTTTTTGAAGGAAAATCCTCTCAAATAATCTCGCCATCAACATCCTTACTTGGAGAAATGTTTGAGACCCTAGTTGAATACATTTTGCATTATAATGTATTCTTTCATTTTCTTGAACTCTTCAACCAAGTATTTAACATTTGTCAACTAAGCTTTCGCCTCATACAATTGAGAGCGAATTGACTCAAGCTCAATCGTTGTGGATTCCAGTTTAGCTTCTGAATTCATATAAGAGACGATTAACTTGATTCAGAATTGCTTGAGTTTGGGCTAACTCTACTGGTCTTTTGGGGAGGGTTCACTACTACAAAATTGAGTTTTCATGACACCAAGAACAAAGCAAACAAATAGAAGAGATGAAAAAAAAAGCCATAAATGTGTTGGTCGTGCATATTGGCGGGAAAAATCGGAGTTGTATATTTTTTTCATAAATTAATGACAATTTTTAAATGTCATAAATGTGATTATAAACAATAAGTGGAATGTAGATGCCCAAATTTTCCTTCACCATATGTCATCCTAGCAAAATCCATATATTGGTGTCCAAATGTATGCTCTTCAAATTTCCTATAAATAATGGTTGAATGGAAAATCAAAGATATAACATGTTAGTGGATTTTTCCACTTTCTCTCTTCACTCTCTTCATCTCAATTTTTTCCATTTATTTTATTTTCTTTATTTAATTAATTCATATTATATATATTATCTAAGATTGCATTTTCTTTATTATTATTATATTATTATTATATAATTATTATTTAGTAAAATTTTTTGTGCCTAGTTTTTCCTCTCAATTTTACAACACGTTATCAACACAAAGCTCTATCATTTTTCCCACCGAAAGTAGGTCCTATAGGTATGCCATTTTTTTATAAAATAAATTAGATGTTATTTTTCATGTTTGGTATATATTAAATTTCTAATATCAATACAATGTTTGGTTTGTGAAATATTACTATAACAAACCTTACAAAATTAGAATTCACATCTCTTGACAATAAATGGAAAAGATTATTGGTTATGTGTCGAATATGCTCCTGCAATAGCAATATCAAAAGAGGTGGTTTAAAAATATTCTAAACTCATAAATCTTGGCAAACTGGAGCAACACCATTCCCTGAAGTGAATGCTATGAATTTTAACAATCGTGGTGGTCATTATAATCATTGGAATGTCAAGAAAACCACACAAAATGATAATTATAAAGGAAAGCCCCATAAAATAAGAGTTCAAGAGATGATGAGAACATAAATGATTCCAAAGTGAAATGACTAAGCATTAGTCACGTACCTGTTGTACGCCCAAACACTCTGTTAATCTCTATTAAACTTTCCTGAAGGAACAAGGAAAAATGTAGAAGCAAATCTTGTTTATCAAGATAATGATATATTCAACCCATTCAATATGAAAATTGGGATGTGGTAGATTCATTTGTATCTCATGAAGAGAAGATCACCATAATTGATGGAATAACAAATGCTTGTTTTGATTTTGAGAATATATAATTAATGTTTTTTTTTATTTTTCTGTTCTTTTAACTTTGATGTTTTATATTATGAGTTATGTTTCTCTTATTATAATTATTTTTGTTTAATGAATAGATATGAACAGTTTTCGTATGTTGAATGACCAAAAAATAAGCAATGAAAATCTATGTCTGGCAGGCTGCGCAACTACACACACAATACTTATAAACAGAAAATATTTTTCTAAATTGACAATGCTGGAAGCAAAAGTCAATACTATATCAGGTTCTGCAGACTTGATTGAAGATTTTGGAAAAACAAGTTCTACCTTGCCTAGAGGAACAAAATTTTCAATTAATAATGCTTTGTTCTCTAGCAAATCAAAAAGAAATTTATTGAGTTTTAAAGATATACATAACAACGGTTATCATGTTGAAACTGATCGTAAAAATAATATAGAGTGTCTCTATATCACATCTATTGTTTCACATGAAAAACGTATATTAGAAACACTAACTGCTTTTTCTTATGGATTATATTATACTCATATACGAGTAATCGAAAGTTATACAACAATGAACCAGAAGTTCATGAATCCAGAAATATTCAGTGTTTGACATGGTCGATTAGGTCATTCGGGATCAATAATGATGAGAAAAATTATTGAGAATTCACATGAACATCTATTAAAAAACCAGAAGATTCTTCAATCCAATAAGTTGGAATGTGATGCTTGCTCTCAAGGGAAATTAATTATTAGACCATCACCAGTTAAAGTGGAGATTGAATCAGCTGCATTTTTAGAGCGAATTCAAGGTGATATTTGTGGACCTATTAACCCACCAAGTGGTCCATTTAGATATTTTATGGTATTAATTGACGCATCCATCATATGGTCACATGTATGCCTATTATCAAGTCGAAATCTTGCATTTGCAAGATTACTTGCTCAAATAATTAAGTTAAGAGCACAATTTATTGATTATACAATTAAAACCATTTGACTTGATAATGTTGGTGAATTTACATCCCAAACTTTTAATAATTATTGTATGTTAATTGGGATAAGTGTTGAACATCCTGTACGTTTATACACAAAATGGTCTAGCAGAATCATTTATAAAACGTCTGCAACTAATTGTAAGACTATTGTTTATAGAGCTAAACTTCTTACATCGGTTTGGGGTCATGTTATTTTGCACGCTGCATCATTATTACATATTAGGCCAGTAGCCTATAATAAATATTCTCCTATGCAATTATCTTATGGCCAACAACCAAATATATCCCATCTGAGAATTTTTGGATGTGCAGTATATGTTCCAATTGCTCCACCACAACGTACTAAGATGGGTCCTCAAAGGAAGTTAGTAATATATGTTGGATATGATTCCCCATCAACTATTAAATATCTTGAACCCCTGACGAGTGATGTATTTACTGCACGATTTGTTGATTGTCATTTTATTGAGACAAATTTTTCTACATTATGGGGATGAATTAAGAAGTTGGAAAAAGAAATTACATGGAATGCATCGTTATTATCTCATTTAGATCCTCGTAAAGATAAATGTGAACTTGAAGTTCAAAAGATAATTCATTTGTAAAATATAACAAATCAATTACCAGATGCATTTATAGATGCTAAAACAGTGACTAAATCATATATACCAGCTGCAAATACTCCATCAAAAATTGATATCCCAACGCTACAAGTTGTCAATAATAAGTCTAGAGCACGCCAGAAGCGTGGTAGACCAATGAGTTCCAAAGATAAAAATCCTCGAAAAAGAAAAATAGTTGAGAATCAAAATGATTCAATAAAAGGTATGGATGCTCCAGAAGAAATCCAGAATACAACTACTCAAAAGAGTATTGATGAAAATCAAACGCTTAAGGATAATAATGAAATATCTATAAACTATGTTACAATAGGAAAGAGATGGAATCGAAATGATATCATTGTTGACAACATTTTTGCTTATAATGTTGCTCACGATATTATTTATGAAAGTGACGATTTTGATCCAAAATCTATCGAAGAATTTCAACGTAGAAAGGATTGGTCAAAGTGGAAAGAAGCAATCCAAGCAGAGTTGAACTCACTTTCAAAACGTGAGGTTTTTGGACCAATAGTCCTAACACCAGAAGTTGTCAAACCTGTGGGATACAAATGGGTATTTGTAAGGAAAAGAAATGAAAAGAATGAAGTCACAAGATATAAAGCGAGACTTGTTGCACAAGGATTCTCGCAAAAACCTGATATTGATTATGAGGAGATATATTCTACTGTGGTGGATGTAATAACGCTAAGATATTTGATTGGTCTGACTATATATAAAAAACTTGATATGCATCTAATGGATATAGTCACGACATATTTATATGGATCTCTAGATAATGACATTTATATGAGAATCTTGGAAGGATTTAAAATATCAGAAACATATGAATCAAATTCTCGAGAATTGTATTCAATAAAGTTACAAAGATCATTATATGGATTAAAACAATAAGGACAAATGTGGTATAATTGCCTGAGTGAATATATGTTGAAAGAAGGATATCAAAATAATCCAATATGTCCGTACGTTTTTATAAATAAATCTCAGTCAGAATTTGCTACTATAACTGTATATGTTGATGACTTAAATATAATTGGAACTCCTGAAGAGTTATCCAAGGCCATAGAATATCTTAAGAAAGAATTCGAGATGAAAGATCTTGGAAAAACAAAATTTTGCCTTGGTTTGCAAATTGAACATTTAACAGATGAGATATTTGTTCATCAATCAACTTATATTGAGAAAATCTTAAAAAGATTCAATATAGATAAAACACATCCATTGAACATTCCAATAAAAGTTCGTTCACTAGATGTAAAGAAAGACATATTTCGACCTCGAGATGACAATGAAAAACTATTTGGTCCTGAAGTACCATATCTTAGTGCAATTGGTGCACTTATGTATCTGACTAATAACACAAGACTAGATATTGCATTTTTAGTAAATTTATTAGCTAGATATAGTTCATGTTCTACAAAAAGACATTGGAACGAAGTTAAGCATGTACTCCAATATCTTCGAGGGACGATTGATATGAGTTTATTTTATTATAACAAATCAAATTATGATCTAGTTGGTTATGCAGTTTTTGGCTATCTATCTGATCCACACAAATCTAGATCTCAGACAGGTTATCTATTCACATGTGGAGGAACTTGTATATCGTGGCGATCAGTGAAACAGACTGTAATGGCCACTTCTTCAAATCATGCTGAAATCTTCGCTATTCATGAAACGAGTCGAGAATGTGTATGGCTAAGATTGATATCTCAACACATTCGTGAAACATGTGGTTTGTCTTCTAGTAAACATCCTCCAACAATATTATACGAAGACAACACAACATGTATAACCAAAATCAAAGGAAGATATATTAAAAGATATAGAATGAAACATATCTTACCAAAGCTTTTCTACACTCATAATCTTGAAGAAAATGGTGATACCACCGTACAACAAATTTGTTCAAAGGATAACCTGACCGACTTATTTACAAAAGCATTACCAACTGGAACCTTTGAGAAATTAGTATATAACATCGGGATGCAACGTCTCAAAGATCTTAAGTGATGTCTTCATGAGAGAGAGTGAATGTATTATAGTAAACTATGTAAAATATGTACTCTTTTTCCTTCATTAGGATTTTTCTTCCCATTGGAGTTTTCCCTAATAAGGTTTTAACGAGACATATTTTATATAAATAGGCATATAAGGGGATATTATAAACAATAAGTGGAATGTAGATGCCCAAATTTCCCTTCACCATGTGTCATCCCCTCCATGACCCATGTATCTCCCATATGTTTAGCAAAACCCATAGATTGGTGTCCAAATAGACCACATCATGCTCTCCAAATTTCTTATAAATAATGGTTGAATGAAAAATCAAAGATATAACATTTTAGTGGATTTTTTCACTTTCTCTCTTCTCTCTCTTCATCTCCATTTTATTTTTTTCTTTATTTAATTAATTCAAATTATATATATTATCTAAGATTGCATTTTCCTTATTATTATTATTATTTGGTAAATTTTTTGGTGCTCGGCTGCCATCCATTTTTACTTACTCTGTGTATCGACAAATTATTCAATGAGGTCGCCATAATGTAGTTGCCTCATAATGACCGTTGGATATAGGTTCAATAATTTTCATGCCCCTTTGGATATTAATTCGGAGCATTTCTCTCTCTATCTAACGGTGAAAAACTACTGAGGGGAACTCATCGAATAATTTCTTGTGTATCGATTTCCCTCTCTCATCTCTCATCGTGTTTTCTTCTCTTTTTCCGGTGAAGCCCCAACACTATCGATGGAATAACAACGACAATCCCACCAACGATTTTGAGAGTGGTAGTGTAGCAGAGTCCAGTCGCTCTTTCTCTACCTGTCTAAGAGATTTTTTTTTCTCTTTTGAGGCTTCTAAAAATGGTCAGTCGGTCAAACTCATCTTCTTTTCTTCTCTGTTTTATGTGTTTTATATGCTTTAATTACTGACCCATTTGTGATTAACTGCTGCAAACTTCATTGGCTCGGTTGCACTGAACCTATTTCATAAAATGCCTCTATGAATTTTTTGTGTGTGTGTTTGTTGATGGTGAAGTAGTTTAATTATCTTATCAGGGGTTATTTGTGTAACATTTTGGGGCATCTTAGAGCCTTATGGGACTGATTGAATTGGATTGTGTTGCTGCCCTGAATGTGTTCGATGGAATTCCTGAATGAAGCCTTCTTTGCCATCTTTTATGAAAATATTGACAGAAACTAGCTCCTACTTGCGCAAAAGTGTAAAATAATCAATTGGAATGGTAAACTGCTTGAAGTGCTTAGATACGCTAGGGCATATCCTTTGGGTGAGCATAAATATTGAAGCCTTATGGTTTAGGAGGGGAACATATTGGACTTATGTTACAGAATGATTACTTTGAGTTGTCACTATTCATTCAAGTTTTGATTAAGTTGAAAGAAAAAATAATTGTGACAAAAGCTTATAACCGTTTCAATTTTTTTGTAAGACTTTTTCAGTAATCTTCACATGCTTCTGGCCTCAAATGATTATGATTAGATTTAAATAAAAAGGATGACCCTGCTAATTGTCTTGATTTAGGCAAGAGTGATCACCTTACCTCACATTTTGACCCAAATTCACCCCTCTCTCTAACTGAAAAAAGCACTCTGCTTTTGGTTATTTACTTTATCTATTCAAACTTTGACAGAGGCATACATTCATTTTTACTGGTATTTGATATTTTGTGTTTTTGTAAATGGTCAAATTCTTTGGTTTTACAGAAAAATTGTTAATTAATCTAACATATGTTATTGATTTGACCAAAAGTAGAACTAATGGAAGTTATAATTGTTCCAAAGCCTTGAGATTTCTATCACCCACTATGACAAAATTATTTATCCTAATATAGAAATGTGTGGAGAAACAAATCACAAGGTTAATAATTGTTCACTCAACGAAATAATCAAAATTAATAAAATAACTAATAGAAATGTTACAGGAGAAAAGAAATACTAGAAAGTAGGAGACAAATACTTAAGTAAAAAAGAAATTGATCAAAGAACATTGGTCTATCAATTTTACTCTGTGCATTCACAAAGTTAGTTTTAAGATATTTTATTTGACCAAAGAATTACTAGATGTGTCTCCTTCTCAGAAGATCTTAATCTGCAATCAAGTAATAACTTAGTAAATGTATTGTTATTTGATAATCCCATGAAATAGGATTATTTTGGCATATTCTCTTGCTAGTTTTCACACAATTTTGAGTTGTGTGCGTGTTTTAGGTCGTGTCTTTAGTGAGTTTTGTGTCGAGCTTGTCGGAAGTCGAGTTTGGTGTTAGTTGGTTGTGTTCTTGTTGTTTTGTTCTTTTTTTTTTCTAGCTTATTTGTGCGTTGTTGTGCCCTTTGCTTTGCAGCTCTTGAGGAGAAGAGCGTTTGCTGTGATGCTAATATTGCAACATTGTGCAACATTGACTCCAAACGAAAAGAAAAGAAAGCTTGTTGAGACGCTGATGCTACAACATTTCTAATCATTGACGCGAATGCTACAACATTGATCAGCATTGATTTCGGGGCAGAAAATTCAATTTAGGACCCACCAATCGTGATGACGCAACAGATTGTAATTTTTATGTTTGCTACCTTCCTTTTAGGTCTTTTGTGGAAAAAAAAGGAGTGGGGGGCTTTGTGGATAAAAAAAGAAAAGAAAAAAAAGTTTTGCCCTAATTGGAATGAGAGAAGAAAGTCGATTGACAAAGAGGAAGAGTGAGAGATCAAGAAAGGGACTTGCTGGAGCTATCTATCATTTTTATCCTCTGTTTTCTTTTCTTCTTCTTCTTTTATCCTCTTGTAGCCCTAACTTTTTATTTTTCTAGCTTGGGTTTAGGAGAAAGTTGTTTTAAATTGATTCCTTGTGACTTTTGTGTTTCTTTTTTAGATGTCTTTAAGCTTTAGACTCTTTTTGGTTGCTTTTTCTAAAAGAATTATGGGCTAGCTGCTGTAGGTTGGAGTTTATGGAGTAGTAACTATAATTTGTGAAACTCTTTTGCTATGGAATGCTATAAAAGTGTAGTTTACTTATGGGTATTTTATTTCTTATTGTTCTTCTTAAGAGTGATCAACTTAGGATTTAATATAAGTTCGTTTTAATTTTGAAAAGGTTTAAATGAATGGAAACAACATAAACAACGCAAGTAGGTTCTTATCTTGATTTAGAGAGGAATTCAAGTTGAGCTATTCATGTGTTTAAAAGTTGGGTTTTCATAGACATGTGTTAAACTCTGTTTTTGGCTGAAATTCAAGGATTAGAATTGATTTTCGAAAATTGTTTCATAATTCCCGTTACTACACAATGCGGTAATGCTTCACAATGCTATAACATTGAAGAACATTAGATAGCAGAAATTAGTAGTGAACCTTTATAAACTCCAACTTTTTCATCATTTGATCATTGACTCTTTTGCCATCAATTTTTAATTGTTTATCGCTCTTAGATTACTAGAATCTACTTCTCTCGGGTCGAGCTCATTTTAGTTATTTTTTAAATTGCTTAAGCGCTTTAAAGCGAGTTTAGTGGTACTCAAGTTTACAAAATTTGCATATTTAGTCCTCGTGGGATCGACCTTGTTCACCAATTGCTACCTACGATTGCATATGCTTGCGTAGTGAGTTCTTGCACAACAAGTTTTTGACACCGTTGTCGGGGACTAATTGTTTGTGAATTTTTTGAAATTGAGTACTTTTTTTTTTTTTTAGTTGTTACTTAACATATAAAAAATTTTGATTGGTTACTTGTGTATTGTGCTAGGTGTTGGTTTTCTTATATGAACGAGAAGCACAATCTTGAATTGCTACCTCTTGATCCTAAGATCGAACGTACATTTCATTGGAGAAGAAGGGAACAGAGAGGACTAACAATAGTTGAAGGTATGGTTGATCCACCATTGAGAGTTTGATAATAATGAGGGAGCTAGAGTAGTTGAAGATGAGAGAGATCGGGTTATTCAAGAATATGCAGTGCCAATTTTGATTCCGGAGATTCTACCACCAGAAATAGAGGCATCACACTTTGAACTGAAACCGGTCATGTTTCAGATGTTCCAACACACAGGCTAATTTGGTGGTACGCCAATGGAGGATCCTCACTGATAGCATGCAAATATGTTATCTTATTTCTTATATATTAGCTAGTTTTTATAATTAAAACATAGGCTTTCATGGCATTTTATGGTTAATTTCAGGAAACTGAGCTTGAGAAGCAAGAATAGAGCGTTTTGAGACTATTTTGGTGCAATTTGGAACATGTGTATGCTTAATTGAAGACCCAAGAAAAATATAGAAGTATTTTTAGTATAAGAAATGTACTGAGAGATTCTACATCGAATCACGATTCCAACGCATCAAACCGGAGGTCATTCAGACACCCGAGCGAAAAGATATGATAAAAATGGTCGCAGTGGGCTGACTGGTAGCAAGCACGGCGTTGCAACGCCATGCCGAAAATCTCTATAAATATAACATGTTGTTTTCAATGCAAAGGGAGCCGAATTTGGTAGTTTTTAGCCCTAATTTCGAAATACACACTCTAAGGGTAGAAAGAAAAGCATTCCTTGGGAGGCAAAACTTTTGTGGAGGCTCGAGATCGTGACGGTAGCTCGGGAACGAGGGACCGACTTCGACACATAAGTTTATTTCTCTTTCTTTTAGTTTGTAATTGAGTTTAAAGACTTTTCCTATGACTTTAGCTTGTTTTTATGGTGATTTTGAGTAACTAAACGTTGTAGTTGAAGATTAACATGTTTTAGATTTATTTGATTATGTATTGAATTTTGTTTTGTTATTTATTTTTGGCAATTCGTTCTTAATTTCATAAATCTTGTTGGTTTAAGTGGACTCGAGAGAAAGAAACTTAGATTAGAGCAAGTTGTCAAAATCCTTATAAATCTAGCATGAGAATGACTTAGAGTTTTTTGGGAAACACATAAACAAGTTGCTTAATGTCGTGTATGCTTTTAAAACTCATAAGGAAACTTTAGAATTTATCGTGTGTGCGAGGCTCACTACGGATCGAGAGATTCTCTTGAATATTTTCACTTTTTGTTTATAAATTCATAATACTAGTTCATTGTATGTGTTAAATACGGAATTAACTTGTAAAATCATATTTTTTCAATTCTATCATATTCGTGTCTCCAATTGTACATTTATTTTCTATCTTTGTTTTCACTATCCATCAAGTTTTGTTGCTTTAAATAAAATTGAGAGTAAGTATCTTGGTAATTAATTAATCTAGAAACACATTCCTGAGGATGATACTTGGAACTCTAAATCACTATACTAAAACTTGACCCGTACACTTGCGATATTGCAAAATTATTTTATGCAACACTCATCTACATCTCCAGTTGTTTATGGGTGTATGTAAGTCTTTTGTAATCCAAGAAGTAAGTGAGGATACTCTTAGGTTGACGTTCTTTCCTTATTCATTGAGAGCAAAGACGCTAGAATGGTTGAATGCTATACCACCTGGAGCAATCACGAGTTGGAATGAGTTGGTGGAGCAATTTTTGACAAAGTACGTTCCACCCACGAAGCCTACCAAGCTTAGGAGTGAGATCACATCATTTCAGCAGGAGGATGAATCTTTGTATGAAACTTGGGAGAGATTCAAAGAGTTATTGCGCAAATGTCCGAACCATGGTATTCCCTACGATATTCAGATGCAGACGTTTTATAATGGGTTGAATACCCACACGAGTATGGTAGTGGATGCCTCAGCTGAGGGAGCGCTGATGTCAAAGACGTATAATGATGCCTATGATATTTTAGAGAAGATTGCAAAGAAGAACTATCAGTGGCCAACCTCACGCCTTAACCTGACTCGCCAGGTAGCAGGGGTGCAAGATGTAAGTGCAACGAATCTAGCAGTGCAAATTGCTACTCTTACCAATACATTGAAATTGATGAATATGGGTTCAGGGAATCAGTTTGGGCCACCAGTGCCAGTGTCTTGTGTTTATTGTGGGGAGGTCCACACCTTTGATGTTTGTCCATCTAATCTGACATTTGTGAACTATGTGGGGTACAATAAGAATTTCAATCCCTATTCGAATACATACAACCCGGGTTGGAGACATCATCCAAACTTTGCATGGAACAATCAAGGAGTGAGTTGGACTGAGTTGGTGGAGCAATTTTTGACAAAATACTTTCCACCCACGAAGACTGCCAAGCTTAGGAGTGAGATCACATCATTTCAACAGCATAAGGATGAATCTTTGTATGAAACATGGGAGAGATTCAATGAGTTGTTGCGCAAATGTCCAAACCATGGTATTCCCTACGACATTCAGATGTAGATTTTTTATAATGGGTTGAATACCCACATGAGAATGGTAGTGAATGCCTCAGCTGAGGGAGCACTGATGTCAAAGGCGTATAATGAAGCCTATGATATTTTAGAGAAGATTGCAAAGAATAACTATCAGTGGCCAATCTCATGCCTTAACCCGACTCGCCAGATAGTAGGGGTGCAAGATGCAAGTGCAACGAATCTAGCAGCGCAAATTGCTACTCTTACCAATACATTGAAATCGATGAATATGGGTTCAGTGAATCAGTTTAGGCCACTAATGTCAATGTCTTGTGTTTATTGTGGGGAGGGCCACACCTTTGATGTCTGTCCATCTAATCCGACATCTGTGAACTGTGGGGTACAACAAGAATTCAATCCCTATTCGAATACATACAACCCGGGTTGGAGACATCATCCAAACTTTGCATGGAACAATCAAGGAGTTGGACCTTATAATCAACAAATGAGACCTCCTGGACATCCAGGATTTCAGCAACAAGGGTATCCTCAGTAGATTTTGCAGCTTCTTAAGGTACAAACTCAAGACTTTACCTTCTCACTAGAGACTTTGTTGAAAGAGCATATGGCCAAGACTAATGCCATAGTATAGAGTCGGGCTGCAACGCTTAAAAATTTAGAGAACCAAGTGGGCCATTAGCTGTAACCTTGAATAATAGAGCTCAAGGCACCTTGCCAAGTGATACTGAAGATCCAAGAAGCAAAAGCAAGGAGACATGTAACGCAATCCAACTTAGAAGTGGAAAAGAATTGGAAGAGCCTAAGATCAAGACTTTTAAGGTAAAAGAGCCCACTTCAATCCAAGATAATGTTGAGGACATGGGAAATCAAATGGAGTGTGAGCAGAAACAATAATGTTGTAGCATCACCAATACATCTGAAGGCAAAACATAAAAATGATGTTGCAGTCCCTCAACAAAAGCAAGCCAATCAGGTGAATACGAGACCACCACCACCTTTTCCTCAACGATTTAGAAAGAAAGGAGCAGGACAAACACTTTGATAAATTTCATGATATTTTGAAGGGTTTGCACATTAATATTCCGCTTGTTGAAGCCTTAAAGAAAATGCCCAACTATGTCAAGTTCATGAAAGATATTTTGACAAAAAACAAAAACAAGAGGAATTTGAAATAGAGGCGCTTACAAAAGATTGCAGCTCAATCCTTAAAAGTAAGTTTCCTCCTAAATTAAAGGATCCTGATACTTTCACTATCCCTTTCTCTATTGGTAAGACCTATAATGGAAGGGATTTATGTGATTTGGAAGCAATCATCAACCTGATGCCTATGTTTGTATTTAAAAAGCTTGGAATTGGAGAAGCAACACCCACTACAATCACTCTTCAATTAGCGGATCGTTATACTCATCCTGGAGTAAAAATTGAAGATGTTCTTGTTTAAGTGGATAAATTCATCTTTCTTGCAGATTTCATCATATTGGACTACGAAGCTGACATAGAGGTTCCAATTATCTTGGGTAGGCCATTTTAGCTACTAGTAGAACGTTGGTCAATGTAGAAAAAAGGAGAGCCTACCATGAGAATGAATGATCAACAAGTAACCTTTAATGTGTTTAATACTATGCAATATTTTGATGATGTAGAAGAATGCTATGCTATTGGGGTTTTGAATTCATTTGGAAATGTTGAAATGAACATAAGTTTCAATGAGAGCTTAGAGAATGAAAACTCTTTTGAACATGTTGTTGAAGAAAGTGAAGTTGAGAATGGACACATCTCATGGTTGGAGAATAAACAATCATTCATAGAAGGAAAGTAGTTTGAAATACCAAGTTCATAAAAAAGGATGTGTTATCCAAATGAGAGAGAGAAGAATATGTGGGTGTTGTACGTTGAATCAAGTGATTTCAAGAAAATGCAAAAACGAACAACAAAAGTTCAAAAAAAGAAAAGGAAGAGAAAGAGGAAAAAAGAAAGGAAAAAGACTTCAAGTCCTCTCAAAGTCTCATGAAATATGTTTTTAACTTGGGTTGTGGACTTAAATTAATTGCTCAATGAAGCAACCCAATCAAGCTAAGTATTTCCATTCCTTTCGTTGTTATTTATTCTTCATTATTCTTTTATTTTGCGCTTATGTTGTGTGGTAGTTTGGTACGTTTACAAAGTTGTTGTTTTTGGGCCTCTTGAGTATTTTAGGTGAAAAGTGAGGAAACTCATGAAAGAAAGAAGAAATTAATGTTCAAGAGCTGCACTTGATGTTTTTGTGAATTTATTTGTTTGCAGGAGAAGAAAAAGAAAGAGGGAACCCATACTTTAAAGCTGGAATTTCATAAAAAGACATATTTGATTTTGGCCCAGATGTGGTGACAATGCTATAGCATTGCAACAACATTAAAACATTAGCTCTCATTTCTTTAGTTTATCTTTTTAGTGTGTTTATTTTTCTTGGCTACTATTATTTTGTAGGTCTATCTGTGTTGTTTTGTAGATTTGGCTGTTGTTAGATGTTGCTTGGTTGTTGTTTGACTTTGTCTCTAGTTTCTTTTCTTGTGGTGGTTGTTGCGAGGACATAACGTGTCTTAATGTTTGGGGGTGGATGCTTGTTTTTGGTTGTGTTTGCTGAGGCGAAGGGCTATTTGTGTTTTAGTTTGTTTGTCCTTTTGGTGGTGTTGTTGTTGTCTGGTTGAGTGGAGTCCTTTATTGTTTGTTTGTTTCTTTCCCTATGTTAGGTGTGATTAAATGCCTTCAGTGGTTTAGTTGTTACTAATGATGATATTTTTAGACTTTTACCTTTTATTTACATATAACACATTAGGTATGGCAAACGAGTAATCGAGTTAAAACAACCCTTCACACTTAAGTCTTAGCTACCGAGCTTGTGGATTCTAAGAAGTTTTTTAGTTTTAAGGAGAGCTTAGGGGCTAGAGTGAGTAGGCGTGGTCTCTTGAATTGAGTCTAAAAGTATCATGAGTGAGTTGTTAATATCACTTGTTTGTAAAGTCAAAGTTTGGGGGAGGTCAAATCTGTGGAAAAAAAAGAGAAAAAGAGAAAAAGAAAAAAAAAAGATACTCCTTTATCTCTCGTGGTTTAGTAAACTAGGGCTAGACATGACACCCGTGTTTATCTTTGAGTCGAATAGTGGCGGTAGATATGAGTATGCAAAAGCAACCTATCTTAGTGATAATGCTCGTTGTTAGGCATCTTCATCACCAATATTGGCATTTAGATCAAAGGTACAAATGACTAGAAAGGTTCCTTGGAAGGAAAAAAAAAAGATGAAAGCAAAGAATAAAAAAAAAAGAAAGATTGACCTCTCGTGTTCTTCTTGTTGCATATTTTTTGTGAAGGAATTGTATTCCCTTGATGAAAAGTAAAAAGGAGAGTTAATTTGGTTTTACATTATGAGCTTGTTGTAAACTTTAGTCTCTTGGATTAACTCCGTGCTAAGTCATTTGACGTCCATTAAGCCAAGTTCTATGATAAGCTTTAGAGCGACTTAGATGATGCAGGTAAGAGAGCAAAGACTATGCGCATACACACCTAAGGGGTTGCTTTGACTTGTGAACGATTTTGTCGTGCATTGTTTGTGTTTTTGTAAGCAAATTGTGGGAGTCTACCTGAACACTTGATTATCTAAACTTTTGTTGCACCTCTAGTAATTGTGTAGTTATTTTCAGTGCATCACTCGAAGACGAGTAATGAACCAAGTTTGGGGGTGTGATAATCCCATGAAATGGGATTGTTTTAGCATATTCTCTTGCTAGTTTTCACTCAATTTTGAGTTGTATGCGTGTTTTAGGTTGTATCTTTAGTGAGTTTTGTATCGAGCTTGTCGAAAGTCGAGTTTGGTGTTAGTTGGTTGTGTTCTTGTTGTTTTGTTTTTTTTTCTAGCTTATTTGTGCGTTGTTGTGTCCTTTGCTTTGTAGCTTTTGAGGAGAAGAGTGCTTTGCTGTGATGCTAATGCTGCAACATTATGCAACATTGACTCCAAACCAGAAGAGAAGAAAGCCTGTTGAGACGCTGATGCTACAACATTACTCATCATTGACACGAATGCTACAACATTGATCAACATTGACTTTGGGACAAAAAAGTCAATTTGGGACCCACCAATCGTGATGACACATATTGTAATTTTTTTGTTTGCTACCTTCCTTTTGGGCCTTTTATGGAAAAAAAAAGGAGTTGGGGGGCTTTGTGGATAAAAAAAGAAAAGAAAAAGAGTTTTACCCTAATTGGAAGGAGAGAAGAAAGTCGATTGAAGGAGGGACCTATCTCTCTTCGAGATAGCCAATCGACAAAAAGGAAGAAAGAGAGCTGAAGAAGGGGACTTGCTGGAGCTATCTACCATTTTTATCCTCTGTTTTCTCTTCTTCTTCTTCTTTTATCCTCTTGTAGCTCTAACTCTTTATTTTTCTAACTTGGGTTTAGGAGAAAGTTGATTTACATTGTTTCCTTGTGATTTTTGTGTTTCTTTTTTAGATGTCTTTAAGCTTTAGACTCTTTTTGGTTGCTTTTTCTAAAAAGAATTATGGGTTAACTGCTATAGGTTGGAGTTTATGGAGTAGTAACTCTAATTTGTGAAACTCTTTTGCTATGAAATGCTATAAAAGTGTACTTTGCTTATGGGTATTTTATTTCTCATTGTTCTTCTGAAGAGTGATCAACTTAGGATTGAATATAAGTTCATTTTAATTCTGAAAATGTTAAAATGAGTGGAAATAACATAAGCAATGCAAGTAGGTTCTTACCTTGATTTAGAGAGGAATTCAAGGGCATAAACATATGCTTTTGGCTTGTAA
Organism: Trichosanthes cucumerina; assembly: GCA_036507285.1. Taxonomy (NCBI): domain Eukaryota; kingdom Viridiplantae; phylum Streptophyta; class Magnoliopsida; order Cucurbitales; family Cucurbitaceae; genus Trichosanthes; species Trichosanthes cucumerina. The sequence goes on from CM071844.1 coordinate 58,230,744, forward strand.
ACTTAGAGGAATTGAGCTATTCAATTCATGTGTTTGAAAGTTGGGTTTTCATAGACATATGTTAAACTCTGTTTTTGGGTTGAAATTTGAGGATTAGAATTGATTTTCGAAAATTGTTTCATAATTCGCGTTACTACACAATGCGGTAATGCTGCACAAGGCTATAGCATTGCAGAGCACAGTGCAGTAATGCTGCACAATGCTATAGCATTGCAGAGCATTAGACAATAGAAATTAGGAGTGAACCTCTATAAACTCCAACTCTTTCATCATTTGATCCTTGACTCTTTTGCCATCAATTTTTAATTGTTTATCGCTCTTAAGATTACTAAAATCTACTTCTCTCGTGTCGAGCCCATCTTAGTTTTTTTTTAATTGCTTAAGTGCTTTAAAGCGAGTTTAGTGTTACTCAAGTTTACAAAATTTGCATATTTAGTCATCATGGGATCGAGCTTGTTCACCAATTGCTACCTACAATTACATATGCTTGCGTGGTGAGTTTTTGCACAAAATTATTCCACTCCTCAATAGTGTCATATGAGACTCAAAAGTTAAGACGTTAGTCTAGACAAGTCCTATTTCTTTTAGGTTAGAAATTAAGAGGCCAAGAGCAATAGAAGAAGAATTAATTGCTCAATTTTGAAGGAAATGATGGACATGAGAGCAAAAAATGTGAGCAATAACATTCTTAACACTAAAGTATATTTGGTTACATAAGAACAAATAAACTGGATTAATCAATCTCCAAACAAATAAAGACAACAACTAGAACAAAAGAAGAAAGAACAAGATAACAAACTATATCAACTTTGGGAAAAAACTTAGGAATAGAGCCTTTAAGCAAAATATATACCAGAGAAAAATGTTGTTAGAAGGATAGTTCTTGCAAATATACATGGAAGTATCAAGTACAACATCAATCCATGCATGTAAAGCCAACATGTAGCATTCTCTTGAGAAGGTAAGCAAGTTGTAACTCCACTCATCATATAAGGGTACATACAAAATTACCTTAAATCTAAATAATCTTGAGATAAAGGTATTATCCTTAATTCGAAAGAACTTATCTTCTTCTTTTATTCAACTCGAACAGTTTGGGACTATCTATTTATGTGAAGAAATTTCTTTTATTCAACTCGAACGGTTTGGGACTATTTATTTATGTGAAGAAATTTCTTGGATCACATTGTTCACTAGTTCTTTAAGAGTTTTTAAGAATTACAATGGTATAGATTAACTTTTACTTCTGATCATGAAAATTAACAAGTTCAAGGCATTGCTATATGTGTGTGTATATTATGTATTTTTTTTTTTTAAATTTATAGTAAACTTAAGAACTTTTGATTTTATGTTTGGAAGAATGCCTTTTTTATAACTCTAAATTATAACATTTGGTAATTAAATAGATGGTAGGAGGATTGTGTGAGATTAGTTTGAGCTAATTTTCTCCTCTACTAATATGTTTAATAGCTTTGTTTTTTAAGGTTTAAATTTGATAACTTCGTAACATGAGAGCAAATATGTTGACAATTTTTTTTTGTTTATGTATTCATTATGCACAACTTCACAATTTTGGAAGCCTAGGTATTGATCATATCAAGAATGTAAAATGATAGGACAAAGTTAGAGTTGTTCAACCTTTAAAGATTATCTGCACAAGAAGAATATGTATTCATCTTTCAAGATATGATCAATACCTAGGCTTCCAAAATTGTACAATGGACAAATCATGGATGAAGGAAAATAAGTTGTCAAAAGAGTATGAGTTGGATGTTGAAACATTCATTGAATTTGGATTGTGTCATGCCAATGGTTCAAGCTTCATTCGATGCCCATGTTTGAAATGTGGTAATTGAAAACTCTCAAATATAAGAGTTATTTAACCCATGATTTATGTTTAACCAAATAAACAACTGCTAGGAGAATAGGGAAATATGCAAAAAGACTTTAGAATTAAAGGAAGCATCATAAGTCTCACTTTCTTTAGTCATGACAGGAATGCAAGAGCGACGCAATTGTCTGGCAGAAGAAAGAAGCTACGCACCGAGATTTTTGGAAATCCAAAATTAAGGAAGTCGAGTCCTGTAATCACGGAAATCAGAATTAAAACAACCGTCTTTGTCTGGGAACCCTAGGAGGGAACGCCTCAATAAATAGAGAGGAAAGCGGCTGGAGCACCATGAGGGGATTTCTGCATTCTTTTTCACTACTCTGTCCAGATTTATTGAGTCCTATGGTTTACGATCATTCTTATTTTTATTCCAGTCTGCTTATCTTAGTGAGAATAGGATAGGTTGTTCTTTCTGTTATTTTCGTTTCCAGTTGTATTGAACTTGGCGCAAGTCTATGCGCACCGTCGGAGTACGTTAACTTTAGTTTTCTGATTGTTCTTTTCAGTTTGATTTAATCAAAAGTAAGATTCAGTTAATAACAGAGTACTTTGTTTCTCTTTTACGCAAGTTATTTTCATTTAAGTGTCTGTTTACAATCAGTACAACTACAGAACCAAAGTAAGTGCACATTACAGTTCCGATTCTTGCTTAGTAGTGGCAGATCGAGAGGTTGCGAGGTTTAGTTGTGGGGTTTAGTAGAGCCTCATTTTCTTTTATCTAGTTTCTTAGATGTTTATTATTTTATCTATGTTCATTGTTTTATCCATGAGCAGCTATTCCTTAGGGGTTCGAGATGTGAATGACCTAAGGAAAGACAATACACTCCAAAGCAAGAGCAGTTCGATTAACGTTGAATGAGATTTACGTTTGGTGAGCTTAATGAGGGTAGCTTTAGTTGGCCATCTAAAGTTATTCATCTAGCGTTAACTTGATATCGAAGGGGTTGAGTTAGAAGCAGATGCCCTAAACGTAATAGAGGAAAACGACTTAGACATAAGTCCGAAACTTCAACCCTTGGCATAGGGGAAGACTCCAAACCCATAGAGTTGCATGCATAATTACCTGAGATAGATTAACCATAGAAATATAGGTTTAATCACTCAGTCTTCTGAAGACACTTCATAGAAGGTCGAATAGGAGTGGAACTCGGGTTATCTCAATTCAAAGTTAATTGGATTACAATGAAGTTTCAGCTGCACCACCACTGACGCATCACGCAATTGCGTCGCAAGTGACATCGGTACGAAATTGCATTGCAGGTGGCAACGTTACACAACTATGTTGCCAGTGGATTGCATTACGCAATTGCGTTGCAAGGGTAGCGCCGCGATACGCGATGTCGTTATCACTGCAGCGCTGAGTGCCGATAGTTACTGCGAGCACACGCAATTGCGTTGCCAAGACAGTTTTATGTAAGCGCAAAGCGTCACTGCACCACTAAGTGGAGGTATGGTACAAGATGCTCACGATCAATTTTCTCATGCGCCAAAAATTTTTGAAACTATGTTTGATAACGCTAAGAAACCATTATACCCTGGATGTAAGAAATTCACAAAGTTGTCAGCTCTTGTGAGATTATACAACTTAAAAGTAAGATTTGGGTGGAGTAATTCAAGCTTCGATGAACTACTGTCTGTAATAAGTGATATGCTACCTGAAGAGAATGAAATGTCGAATTCTATGTACGAGGCAAAAAAAAAAACATTATGTGCATTGGGATTGAATTACGAGAAAATTGATGCATGTCCAAATGATTGTTGTTTATATAGAAAAGAGTATGCGAACATCACTAGATGTCCCAACTGTAATTTATCAAGAAGGAAGATATGTAAAGACTCAACGAAAGAGAAAAACAAGAGTGTCTGTTAAGCAGATGTGGTACTTTCTGATTATTCGAAGGTTTATAAGGTTATTTAGCAGATAATGCAAAGATGTTGTGTTGGCATGCTACTGATAGAAAGATAGATGGAATTATGCGAGATCCAACTGACTCTCCATCTTGGAGGTTAATCGATCACTTGTGTTCGGAGCTTTGGTTAGAATCAAGAAATCTTCGTTTGGATCTATCCATTGATGGGATAAATCCGTAAGGAGATTTGAGTAGTAAATGCAGTTGTTGACCAGTGATAATTTCAATATATAACCTTTCACCATGGTTGTGCATGAGAAGAAAGATTTTGATGTTGTCAATGTTGATATCAGGACCAGAACAACCGAGCTATGATATAAATATATATCTAGCTCCTCTAAATTGAAGACTTGAAACTTTTGTAGGAAGATGAAGTTGAATGTTATGATAGATATAGAGAAGAAACCTTTATACCTCGAAGGTTGTCTTATTATGGACTTTCAATGATTTTCCTGCATATGGTAATTTGTGTGAATGCACTATGAAGGGCTATAACGCTTGCCCAATATTGTGGAGAGGAAACTTCTTCAATAAGATTAGCACGTGGGAAAAAATGTATATATGGGACATAGAAAACATTTACCAGGACATTATCCATCCAGGAAACGAGAAAAAACTTTTAATCGTAAGCAAGAACATGACAATGCTCCACATCCATTGTCAGGGGAGATTATTTTTAGAAAACTAAATGAAATGAACTTTTCAAGGGAAAAAATTGAGAGACCAAAATGTGAATCAATATTGGAAGAGAAAATCTGCATTATTTGAACTCCCATATTGGAAAAAGTTGCATGTTAGACATTTTCTAGATGTAATGCACATTGAAAAGAATGTGTGTATGAATATCATAGGAACATTACTCAATATTCCAAGAAAGAGTAAAGATGAAATCAATGCTAGACTTGACTTATTTGAAATGAACGTTGGAACCGAACTTGCACCTGTGGAGAGAGGAAAAAGAACGTACATACCCCCAACATGTTACACATTATCAAAAGAGACGAAACTTCGTTTCTGTAAGACGTTTTCTAAAATTAAAGTTCTCGACGGATATTCTCCCAATTCTAAAAGTCTTGTATCATTAGAAGAATTGAAAGTTAATGGGCTTAACTCTCATGATTGTCATGTTATAATCATGCAACAATTGCTCCCAATTGCATTGTGTTCCATTCTACCTAAGCATGTGAGATATGCTATTACTAGATTATGTTTCTTCTCCAATGCAGTATGTTCTAAAACTTTGAAGATACAAGAGTTGGATAAGTTACAAAATGATATTGTTGTTATATTGTGTTTATTGGAGCAAACTTTCCACCTTCTTTCTTCACAATAATGATGCATCTTACTGTTCACCTTGTGAGGGAAGTAAAACTTTGTGGCCCCATCTATCTACAGTGGATGTATCCATTTGAGAGATATATGAAAGTATTGAAAGGATATGTGCGTAATAGAAATCGACCAGAGGTGACTGACGTAGTAAGATGATATCTAACCCAATTAAGGTTAGAATTCAGTTATATTGTTTTAGGTGTTGCATGAATATTTTCTGACACTTATCCCAAAATGATTTCAAAATAGGATGGAACCTCTTGTCGATTGGCATTTGGGTCCATTGATAACATGGTTGCATCTAAGACAATATTTGAATCAAGTATGAAAGGTGATAATGTAAAGGTATCAATCGATGTAGTGGTAGATGGTGATTGTTCTCTTCCCATGCTATCAAAGGAAGTAGAAAACTTACTTTTGCAAGAGTTAGGTTCACATCTGTTATGGCCACGAAATCTCATTATCATTGATAAAGAAAAGGTAACATATTTGAAATTCTCTTTAATATTATAAGTTACTGCATACTTTATTATTAATAACCTTATTTTATTTGATGATCAGGGATACTTTCAAGTCCAAGAAAGTACAAACTTTTTGCTCGTGGACACTAGCTCCTTCAAAATTCTCCGGTAGCTCTACGATGTTTGATTCGTGAGGATGAGCATATTGGTTCAACTATACAGATCAATGTCCCATTGATGTATTTGGTACCCAAACCCAAATGTTAGATAATGCTTGATGACTTAACAATTTTTTGTTATATGCGTGAAATATCAAATCATTGCATAGATGCATACATGGTGTAAGTGAGTTGGTTTATATAGAATGTTTTGTGGTAGTAAACATGTTATTTTGATTAATGCTAAACTTCTATTCAATTTTGTAGGTACCTGTACCAAATTATTATCAAGTCAAATGTATTAAGCTTTTACAAGCTTTTGGATGCTGGATTAATCTCAGTACCATGTTGTTCTAAAGAACCATGAGCTCAACTATTGAGTGCACGTTTGTTGGGAATGAAACGAAATCAATTACTTATTTTTCCATATAATTCTGGCTAAGTATTTTTTTTTAATACAAATGTTGCATTTTATGTGAAATGTTTAACTTGTTTTGAAATTCTAATGTATAGATGTCATTGGGCGTTGATCATTATTGATCCTTCTAAGAGCATAATATTCTCTCTGGATTCCTTAAAAATCGTCTACATGACGATATCGTTGAAATAGTTAACATGTATGTGAAGTTCAAAACTTATTTTTAAATTAAATGACTAACTAGTTTATGTAAATGTTGATCATCTGATGTAGTTGGAGTTCTTTAGGGCTTTTAAAATGTACAAGAAGAAACATTTGCACTACTTGTATGTTGAACGTATAGTGCCCCAAACAATCAAGTATTGTAGAAGGTATATATTATGTCATGCGATTTACGCGTGAGATGATCTATCGTAAGAGCACCTCAATTGAAGATATCGTACGTGATGGTTTCAGAAAACCAATTGCAGTGAAAGCCAATTGGATTTATCGCATTGATACCGATTTCTAAAATACCAGTACATTGGCAAATAAATGATAAACATTATCTATAATTTACACAAAACAAATCCAGATATAAATTCTAAATTAAAAAGGTTTTAAAAAAATTACCTTTTGGCCTTTGAAAATTCTAGAACTTTTCTGCAATTCACACCAATTGCCAATTCCAAAACCTTTTGGAATTTTGAAGAACACAACCATAAGGGAAAACTCCCTATTCTCTAAGTTTCTAAGATCCAGGTTTGGTGGGAAACCTTTCTAAAAAATTTTGGGAATTTTTGGCAGGGAGAATCGATCAACTACCCAACACCCCTTCTCTGTATCTTTTTATCGATGGAGAAGGGAGAGGGAGAGAAAGAGAGAAGTGGGGAGAGAGAGGGGAACTGGGAACATGCGTAACACACGCTCCCTATATTTAATTTTAATAAATGAAATAAAATGAATGAATTAATTAATTTAATTAACTATTAATCAAATTAATTATCATTTAAATGCACATCTCTCATAACCTATAGTTTTAATTACTTTAATTAAATCAAATTTAATTAACTTAATTAAACTCACACCAATTAATTAATTTATGAATTAAACATCATATATTTAATTTAGGTTATTATGATTAAATCATATTTAATAATTCTCCCATGACCTATAGTTTTAATGTACATCTTATGTGCATTAAATTTTAACCTATAGTTTTTAATATGAATCATATTCACATTAAACGAATATTTGAACTCTTTCAAATATTTAATTCTCTCATAAGTGAATTTTGAATCATATCCAAAATTAAATTTATATTATAAAGTTTTAATCAACAAAAAAAACTTTATATTATAATGTAACTCCATACATTGAATTCATTCCTAAATTGAATTTGAACATTTCAAATTCTAATTAAGATCTAGAAATCTTAGAACTCCTTACGAGCTAGGAAGTGAACCTAATGGACCTACAGATCAGAAGCTCCAACGACACAAGATTAATTGGCTAATCTCATTAACTGCTTAATCAACATTCGTTAACTGAGGGTACACTCCACTAAAGATCTGCAACTGCACTCTTCTCACTGTAGATATTTTTCTGTGTCCATGGATAAAAGACCAATAACAGAAAGTCAATCCTTCACGAGTGTTCGTAATACCAGTTGGGTCAAATTATCGTTTTACCCCTGGGTTACATCTATGGCCTTAAGTACTAGTGCTCCTCTAATGAACAACCTCTTTATGATCCAACTAATAAACAAAAATCTCTCTTGGGCAAATGAGAGGGTAGATCCCTTTGTTCAAGTCTCGGACGCACTACTTAAGGGAATCCTCATCTACTTACGCTAAGTTTGGGAAGAAGTGAATTCCATCTTGCTAGGTTAAGTCCCCAGCTGCCCACACGGTTTTGTCCCCAAGAAGGTAGCCTTATTGAGTTGACGTCTAAGGCCACTCTCACCCATACTAGTCAAAAGACAATCCCTTGCAAATAGGAGTTTGTAACCTGCTCAGGATTGAGATCAAGTTGCCTAGGTCATCCTATTAAAATAGAAACCTAACTAGTCAACGAAGTTACATCTATTGGTTACTATTTCACGGTTCGGTCTTATGTGATCTCATCACATAGGATATTCCCACTCACATGTCGTCTACACGAACACGTTGGATCATTATGTTTGTATCATATACAAAGTGTGCCATATCCATTGTGTCACCAGGATAAGATATACCTAACCTCATCCCTATACTATAGACCCTTTAGGCTGTTTCTCGAACCATGATCCTCATATGTTCTCTACATACAGTTCAAGAGACATATAACAACCTATGATATTCATTTATTGGATTTAGGGTTAATATAAGGCAATGTATATAAATAATAAAACCAATAATACTTTATTGAATTAAATTGAACAAAATTAAAAACTATGAGTTTTAGGGCATAAAATCCAACAGTACGTTCATCATTGAAGCACATTCAAATAAGAATAAATTTTTAAAAAGTTCAAATTTTGATTTTTTTTGTTCATATATGCAGATGAAAAATATACCGTCTACTTGCACACAAGATAAGATTGATGTTATAAGAGTTGAGTGGGCTGAGTTTGTAGGATCACACATATATTTTGCATAATATATGTGTTGTGTTTTGGGTATATCTTCAACAAATTTAGCTTTGTTATAATAGTTTGCTCACGTGATTTTGAACTTGCAACAAAACTAGCTTATTGAAAGAAAATTATAACTACTTTTGATGTTCGTTTTGTTGAAATGAGAGACGAATAATCTAATAGTTTGATGTCATTTTGAGTTCATCGGTAAGATATTAACTATTATTTTTTTTATTGATCTATAAGTACTTTTGAGTAATTATAAATAATGTTCTAATCTTATTATTTATATTTCAAGCAAGGGTATTTGCTCTAGAGTACCTTGTGAGACTATTGATATTGTAGTTTTGAGCAAGAAGTATATCAACGGAATATCTTCGAACGTGTGAAGAAAGTTATGTAATGATGTTTGAACCAAACTTTTATAAAATTGAGTGTTGACTGTGATATTTTATTTATTTTGTTTCAAGAAATATAAATCAGGGAATAAAATGGTTAAGCTATGATTATGATTTTTTAAATGTTCATTTGAATTTACAATATTCATAAATAATGAAATGATGCGAATGTTAAACCTTTCAGGAAGGATTTGTTTAAAAAAGAAAAGTACTCCAGGAGTAATTTAGATGAATAAATCTTGGATTGAGTTTCTTTTTAACATCTAACAGGTACATAAGTACTAAACTTACACAATCATAAATACTGCAATTGATTATGACATAAAAGTACTAAAAGTATACCCAAACCGTCTAAAATGCTAAGTGAGAGTGAAAAGGTATATATGATATGTCAATGAAGTTCACACCGTGAGATTGATGCTTGACCTTGTAATGTCAATAGGGCATCTCCATTCGGATGGTGTTTGCACAAATCAAGAGTAAGGTGAATGAAGAACATATTTATAGTAAGTGGGAGAAAAAAGTGTGTCATCACATCCTACGGTCTCCTCCATTAGGTTGGACTGTGAGATTCCCATGTTTCGCCTGGAGGTTGTCCATAGTAGCACCATCCATTCAGAGGGTCTTAACATGGGAGTCGGAACAACTCAAACTCTAGAAATGGATAGGGTCTCCTAGGTTCATTCCCAACATTGACTTTTCCATTCGCTAGCATTGTTGGGGTCGACCTCTAAGGTCTGAAAAAGGGCGAGTCATACTTACAGGAATCACTAAGGTATTAGTAAATTCTTGACCGAAGTAGTGATAACTAAGTGCTATAGGAATAAGAGTTATTCCGACATTAGTATTTAGTCCAGAATGTCTTGGTTCAATGAATGAGTGATTAACTGTCCCTCGGTAGCAGTTGCTCTGACTCATTGAAATATCGTTGCAAATACAATAATGAGTTTATTGGTACATTAGTACTTGCTAAACTTAATTGAATGCATGAAATGAGATAAAAAAAAGCAAATTAACTAATAGAATTTATTCTTTTTTAGCATATCGAGCTCTTTTATTCAATTACTAGCCTCCGATAAGTTAAACGGTGATAACTACACGACCTGGAAATAAAACTTCTTGAATATGATTCTTGTGATTGATGATCTAAGGTTCATCTTAACGGAGGAATGTCCTCTCCCTCCTAGGTCGTTTACAATCCGAACAGTTTGGGAAGCGTTTGACAGATAGACTAGGTCTAATGATAAGGCCCTAGTCTACATCTTGGCCAACATATATGATGCGCTAGCTAAGAAAGATGAGAAGATGATCACCGCCAAGCACATCATGGAATCATTACAGGCGATGTTTAGACAACCATCCTCATCGATCTGTTATGATGCCCTCAAATACGTTTACAACTCTCGTATGAAGGAGGGATTACCTGTTAGGGAGTATGTCCTTAACATGATGGTTGATAGCACACAAAATGTGTTATCCTAAATCTTAGTTTTTGCTTGTTTTTGTGTTAATTTCAAGGCTTTCATGTGCTTAAATCATTTGATTTCAGGCTAAGAGCATTAACAGAGCAGATGAGGAGATATTGATGTAAAAGGAGTCAAATTGAGGTTAATGGAGCATTAAAATTGAAATAAATGGAAGGAGAGAGGCTAAACAAGCATTAGGACCCAAGACCACAACGTTGCAACCCTGGTTTGGGCATTGCAACGCCGAACCCACAGGATTTATACATTGAAGACCCGTGGAGATGGCGTGCAATTCTGCAACGCCGGTTAGAAAACGCACGCGCTACATATCGTTGCGGCGTTGAAACATTGCACACCAACGTTGCATTGCCGCATGCTTTCCTTTTATACTTTACGTGTCTAGGGCACGACGTTGCAACACCATGCCCAACGTTGCAACGTCGTGCCGATAGTATAAAAAGGATGTTTTGGCTTCAATTTAGGGGACTTTTTGGAGAGAGCCATGACCATTGTCGAAAATTAAGTGTGAGGAATTGTAAGAAGGCAACTTTAAGAGTTCGAGGAAGAGATTTCTGGAGCTCGGGGTTCGTGATAGGTGCTAGGATCGAAGTCGTTCACACCACGATAGTTATTTCTTCATCCTTTCTACTTTGTTTTGTTGAACCATGGTTTTGTACCTAAGTTTAGTTGTTTTTATAGTGGACATGAGTAGCTAAACGTGTTATCTTAGGGATAGATGTAGCCTTTCAATCATGTTATTTTATTGAATTGGTTGCTTTGGATTATTGTATTACTTTTATTCGTGCAATTACATCCTTAATGCTTATAGACTCTTGATCACGGTTTATTTGTTCTTAAATCTAAATTTATGCTTGAGAAAGATAGTTTAGATTTGATCTCAATTGCATGACTGATAGTTACTTTGATATGAGAATGATTAGGGTGCTATTAGAAATCATAAAAGAATTGAACTTAATGCCACGCTTGATATTTAAAAGCTAGACAGAAATGTTGGTTTTATTTTCATGCATGAGATTCAATTGCCTTGAGAGAGTCATTTGTTATGTTAGATTACTTGTTTATAAAAGCAATGTAATTATCCATTAGCACGATCTCAATGAAATAGTTGATTGATTGGTGAAATCTAGTCCCTAAGATACTTTTCTCTCCTGATTATTTTCCAAAATTTTTCACTGTTTTCTATTTTGTTTTTGTACACCTAAAAGTTTGATTTTTCTAGATAAAATTGAGTGGTGATATTTATGGGAATTAATTGAATTAAATAACTCAATCCTGTGAACGATACTCGTACTCAATCTCACTATATTAAAACTTAACCCGTACACTTGCAGTATTGCAAAATTTACACAACAATGGTCCACTTCAACGTGGTAGATGTAAAACAGTGTTGTCATTGATGAGAAAAGTCAAGTTAGTTTTATAATGGAATCTCTTTCGAAGAGTTTCTTGCAGTTCCGCACCAATGCAGTGATGAACAAGATAGAGTATAGCTTTACTATTCTCCACAACGAGCTCTAGATTTACGAGTCCCTGATGAAATCAATGAGAAAAGAGAAAGAGAAAAATGTTGTTACTTCGATGAAGTTCCTAAGAGGATCATCCTCAAGAACTAAGTCTGAACTTTTTTCTTCTAAGAAAAGGTATTCACAAGAAAAGGAAGGGTAAAAGGAAGGGAAAAACTCCTGTCACCATCAAGCGCAAGGTAAAAGTTGCAGATAAAGGAAAATGTTTCTACTGTGGCGAAGATGGGCACTGGAAATGGAACTGCATGAAGTACCTTGCTGAGAAAAAAGCTGAGAAAGAGAAACAAGATAAATATGATTTACTTGTTGTTGAAACATGTTTAGTGGAACATGATGATTTTTCCTGGATACTGCATTTAGGAGCCACTAACCATGTGCATTTTTCTTTTCAGGAAACTAGTTCCTGACAACGGTTTGTGGATGGTGAGATAACTCTTGAGGTTTGAACATGAGAGGTTGTCTCAGCCGAAGCAGTGAGAGCGTTGAAGTTGTTGTTTATAGATAGATTCATTTTGCTAGAAAATGTACTTTTGGTTCCTGATATAAAAATAACCTTATATCTATCTCTTGTTTGCTTGAACATATTTATAAAGTATCTTTTGATCGAAATGAAGTGTTCATTAGCAAAAGAAGTGTACGAATATGTTCTGCTAAACTTAAAAACAACTTATATGTGTTAAGACCAACCGAGACGAAAGCTATTTTGAACACCGAGATATTTAAAATGTTGAGTTTTATGCCCTAAAACTCGTAATTTATAATTTTTTAATTTGTTCCAATTATTTAATAAAATTTTATTATCACTGTTTAATCAAATGTTGTTATATTTCATGTAGTTTGTCTTAAATTAACCCTAAATCCAATAACATCCTAGATTGTATTATGTGTCTTGAACCGTGTGTGGAGACATACAGAGATCAATGTTCCAGAAATATTCTAAGGGGTTTATAGTATAGAGATGAGTTTGGGTACCTTATCCTAGTGACACTATGGATATGATACAAAGATCCAATGCGTTTGTATAGGTGGCATGCGATGCGAGTAGCGGTATCCTATGTGATGAGTTCACATACGACCGAACCGTGAAATAATAACCGATAGATGTAACTCCGCTAACTACTTAGGTTTCTATTTCAATAGGATGACCTTGGCAATTGATCTTAATCCTAAGGAGCTTACGAACTCCTGTCTACGAGGGATTGTCCTTTGACTAGTATGGATGAGAGTGACCCAAGACGCCGACTCAATAAACCTACCTTCTTGGGGACAAAACTTTGTGGGCAGTTGGGGACTTAACCTACCAAAATGAAATTCACTCTTTCCCGACATAAAGTAAGTAGATGAGTGTTCCCTTAAGTGGTGCCTCCGAGACTTGAACAAAGGGCCTTATCCTCTCACTGGTTCGAGAGGGATTTCTGTTTATTGTTCAGACCATAAAAAAGTTGTATATTAGAGAAGCACTGATACTTAAGGCCATATATGTGACTTAGGGGTAAAACGATAATTTCACCCAGCTGGTGCCACGAATATTCGTGAAGGATTGACTTGCTGTTATTGGTCTTTATCCATGGACACGGAAAAAGATATGCAATGAGAAGAGTGCAGTTGCGGGTCTTTACCGCAGTTAACGGACGTTAATTAAGTGCTTAATGAGATTATTCAATTAATCTTGTATCATGGGAGCTTTTGATCTGTAGGTCCATTAGGTCTACTTTGTAGCACGTAAAAGGTTCTGAGATTGCTAGATCTTAAATAGAATTTGAAATGTTCAAATTCACTTTGGGAATTAATTTAATGTATGAAAATACATTATAATATAAAGTTTTTATGTTGAGTAGAACTTTATTATATAAATTTAATTTTGGATATGATTCAAAATTAAAGTCTGAGAGAATTAAATATTTGAAAGAGTTTAAATAATATTTTAATATGAATAGGATTCACATTAAAACTAAAGATTAAATTTTAATGCACATAAGATGTACATTAAAACTATAGGTTAAGGGAGAATGATTAAATGTGACTTAATCATAATAACCTAAATTAAATATATGATATTTGATTTATAAATTGATTAATTATAGAATTAATTAATTTATACGTTTAATTAACTTAATTAATTTTGGTTTAATTAAATTAATTAAAATTATAGGTTATGAGACATATGCATCTAAATATGATTTAGATGTGAACCAATTTAATTAATGGTTAATTAAATTAATTAATTATTTTAATTTATTTAATTAAATGATGGGAACGTGCATTACACACGTTCCCACTCTCTCTCTATCCCTTGTTTCTCTCCCTTTCCTCTATCGATAAAACAAAGGGGACTTGGGAGAGAATGGTGGAACAAGTGTGGTGTTGAACAAGTTGTTGTTCTTCCTTGAAAAGAAAATTCTCTCTGAAAACTCCCAAATGGATTTTAAGATAGGTTTCCAACAAACCTCAATCAAAAGTATTCAGAGGATAGAAAGTTCTTCGAAGTGGTGGTGTTATGTGGTTTTTACTAAACAGAAGGAGTTATTTGCTTTGGATTACACTTGGCTGAAGTTTAGGTTTATTGACTTCCAGAAGCCAAAAAGGTAAAAACTACTTCCCCTTTTAGTTCTGAATGAATTCTAGAATAGTTCTGAATTTTCTTATCGATAGATTGTTCCCAATGTACTGGTATTTCCTTTTACCAAATATAAAACAAGCTAATAGATCCAATTGGCTTCCGCTGTGCATAAGGTTTTTCGAAACCATCATAAAACATCAGAGACTCAAAGTAAAAGGCACAAGCTTTTTCCAAGTACTTATCTTTGGCACTTAAGACTAGACCACATTAATCTCAATAAGATTGCAAAATTGGTTAAAAGTAGTCTCCTAAGTTAGTTAGAAGACAACTCCTTGCAACCATCCGAGTCTTGTTTGAGAGAAAAATGACCAAACGGTCTTTCATTTTTTAAAAAGGTTATAGGGCCAAAGAACTCTTGGAACTCGTGCAATCTCTGTGGTCCTATGAATGCTAAAACACAAGGAGGATATGAATACTTCATCAGTTTCATTGATGATTATTATAGGTATGACTATCTTTACACAATGCATCATAAGTTCGAATCTTTAAAAGTTCAAGGAGTATAAGGCAGAGGTTTAGAACACCTTAGGTAAAATGATTAAAACATTTGAGATTCCAAGAGTATAAGGCAGAGGTTTAGAACACCTTAGGTAAAATGATCATATCGAGGTGGAGAGTATATGGATTTGAGATTCCAAGAGTATTTGATAGAACATAGAATTGTATCGCAACTCTCAGCGCCCGGTACACCTCAGCAGAACGGTGTATCTGAAAGGAGAAACATAACCCTATTAGACATGGTTCGACATATGATGAATTATGCTCAGCTGCCTAGTTCATTTTGGGGATATGTAGTAGAGGTTGCTGTTGGGATTTATGCCCTAAACTCGTGTATTTATAATTTTCAAAGGAAAAATATAAAAGTGTTATTTTTTTCATAAACTTTGTATTCTCGAAATTACAAACTTAAATCTAATAAACTAAGCTTCAGGGCCACATTTTGGAGACCTTGAACCGTGTGTAGTTGACACATAGCTAGGATCGAGTTCAAGTAGATGACACGAATGGTCTATAGTACATGGATAGGGTTGGGAACCTCATCCTGGTAAAACTAGGGATGCGACTCACTTTGCATTTGATACAAACGAAGCGATCCAACTCGTTCACGTAGTTGACATGCGAGTGGGGGCATCCTGTGCGATGAGATTATATAAGACTAGACCAAGATTTGTTAGACCACTCTAGTAACACCGTTGATAGATTAAGGCTAATAATTCAATGATGACCATTAGTGACTAAACATGAATCCTGAGCGAGTTACGAACTCCTGTCTGCGGGGATTTATCCTTAGACTAATACGGGTGAGAGTGGCCACAACTGCTGACTCAATATGTCTACCTTCTCAGGGATAAAACCTCGTAGGTAGCTGGGAACTTAACTTCGCAAGAAGGAATTCACTCGTTCACGAACTAGGGTAACTAGATAGATTATTCCCTTAAGAACTGAATCCAGGTCTTGAATAACGGGGGCCCTCCCTCTCGCTGGCCCGAGAGGGATATTGTTTATTGTCGGACCATAAACTTGTTGTTCATTAGAGGATCAGTGGTTTTTAAGGAGCAAGAAGTAGTCACAGGGGTAAAACGGTAATTTGACCCAACTGTGACTACGAACGACCTGTGAAGGGTTGACTCACGGGCATTGGTTAAATTAATGGACACAACTTGTCCTACAGTGAGGAGAGTGCAACTACGAGTCTTTAGTGGAATGACTCATAGTTAACGAATGTCGATTAACGGGATCAAAGAATTTGATTAGTTAATCTTGTATCGTTGGAGCTCATAATCTGTAGGTCCATTAGGTCCCTCGGTTGGTTCAACATGGAAATTATGAGGGTATAAAGTTTTGGAATGAATTTGAAGTGTTAAAATTCAATTTAGGGAATTATATCAATTATATACGATATAATGGATATATAAAATAGTTTAATGTGAATATGATTCATATTAACTATATTATTGCCTAATTATGGAATTAAGGCAGAATTAGAGAAATTAATATGAGAGATATGTAAATTGAATATGATTCAATTTAATTTCCCGTTTATGTAAATATGATTTACATAATAAGATATTTGATACCTTATATTATGTATTTATGCAAATTGATTTTGCATAATGCATAATTAGTGAAAAGTAGCATAATGGGTGGATAATTTGTCTCCACTCCCATTCCCTATATAAGCATCCATTTGGATGCTATTGAGGAGGCTTAAGTAATTTGCAAAGTTTTGCATTCTAAGAAAAAGTCTATCCCTCTCAAAATCTCTCTACAAATCCCTCTTCCAAAAAGGAGTCTCACTTCTCTCCCTCTCCTAGAGAACAACCGAGAAGACTCATTGGAGGTGTTCGATCGTTAAGAACATGGAGATCGTAGACAGTGAGAGGATTATAAGAAGAACAGTGTCTTCAAAGGTAATCTCTTATTCTATTGTGCTTTCATAGTTAGTCTTAGCCTTAGTTTTCCGTTTTTGTGAATTCTATGTGAACACAATCAAGAACAAAGGCGACCAATCGCTTCCGCATCAGGATTTCATCCCTTCAATTGGTATCAGAGCCATTGTTGCTCTTGATTATGTTAGAAATTTCTAAAAAACGAGGTGGGTATAACATTCAATTTGGTGAAATTGTTGTGGTTTGCAAAAATGGATATTTCACAATTTGGCATTTAGATTTAAAATTTCGGTGAATCGTTCAATGTAAGGGCCTATTGTTTGCTGTGAAGAAACCGAGCAGAAACAGACAAAGAAATGAAGGATGTTATGCTGGTTCAGAGCACGGCGTTGCAACGTCGCACTATCAAAATTTGGCACATTGCAGGTGTGGCATTGCAACGCCGCACACGTTGAGCACACTGCACAACGTTGCAATACCCCCCACAACGTTGCTGTAACGCCCCAGAATTTTTAAAGTACCTTTTAGGTTGTGCTTGGATTAATTTAATGGAAATTAAATTGTTTGGGCTTTGAGATTTGTTAAAACAAGGTGGGTTTGTATTATTTGAGATATTTGCTTGATTAAAGGTATTTTTTTAAAGCAACTAAATGAGCCTATGGGCAATTTTGTACTTAGGAGTTAAAGGGAGGGCATTTTCGTAATTTTAATTTAAAAAAAGAGGACTAGGGTTTACTATTGGATTCACGCATACCGATGCCATCTTCTCTCTTCCTTTCTCGTGTTACAACTTCATGGCAGCCTCCCTTGGAGACTCCTCATCAGTCGACCACACCACCATCAGCAATGTCGCCGACCCAACGTTCATACTGTCGCCTGAGTACTCGCAAGGAGTCAGCGAACCTCGAACGCCGACTTCAGAGGCAACCGACAACGACCCTACTCCAGTGGTGCGCGCGAAGCCGTCTGCATCTCAACCTTTCCGTTTATCTGTTCGTCCAAGCCAATTGATGCTGCACATCGAAGGTCGCGTCGTAGTGAGACTCGTGCTGCCCTCGTTGGAAGTCGTTTCTACGCCATTGAACGCCGCCGTGTAGAGTCGCCTGCACGCCAGATCCGCCGGCGAGTCGAGGTCGTTTGCCTTCTGCACCAGTCGCCGTGTTATCGCCGCTCGAGTGGTAACGCCGCCGGAAGCTGGTTTTGCAAGATCTTGAAGCTATCAGTTTAGTTTTGGTTTGAGCTTTTGAGGTATATTTTGATCGGTTTTAAAAGTTCTATGATTGGTTCCAAATAGATCAGGCCACGAGCTTTCACACGGCATACTCCACGCTCCGAGACGCACCGCCTCCACGCGCCGTCGTCGCTCACACTTTGTTCAATTCCATCAGTTTTGCCTCCCTGAGTCCGTTTCAAGCCTCCGTTAGTGGTAATTCGGCTTAGTTATTGTCGAGTTTCAAATGTAAGCTTATCTATGTATGAATTAATTACGAATCTTGGTTATGACTTAGAAGAGTTGAATTTGGAACATGTTGAGTTGAACGTGAAAGTAAGGACAAGATGTTAGGAGCTTTCAGAGATCTTGGAACGCAACCTAAGGTAAAGGAATTTCTACAAATGATTTTGAAAAGTGGAGTAAATATGGTTTATGAAAGATTTATTTTTAAAAGACTGAATTTAAGGATCTATTTCAAAGGATGAATTTTCAGGATCTATGCTTAAGGCTTGAATTTAGAAAAGGAATATTTCAAAGGGGTTGAGAGGACTCTGAAAAAATGATTTTTCAAAAGATTTAGAAAGGAACTTGATGATTTAAGGGTTTGAGAGGACTCGTATGGAAATTATTTCAAAGCATTTGAACATGGTTTTGACATAGTTATGTATATTTACGTATATTGAGATTTTTCAGTTATGCCATTGTGTTAAATATGTATCCCAAATTATAAACGTATTTATTATGTATGATTGATTGACTCAATTTTAAAGTTATGAAAGTTATGCTATGTATATGTGACTGACGTATGGGACCTCATGCATATTGTATGTATATAAACATCTTATGTAGGCTGTGACAATTGGTTTGCTGAGAATTTATGCATGGTAAAACATGCATCAGAGACCCTATGGGTCAAACTTGTAGGAGTCTGTGAGGGACTCAAAACTTATAGGGGTTTGTGAGGGACTCAAAACTTATAGGGGTCTGTGAGGGACTCAAACCTATAGGGGTCTGTGAGGGATTCAATATGAAAAGACTCAGGTAGACTCAATTGACCACGTATAGCCAAAGAGAAAAATCATGATTTTATGAAAGAAAGTTTTAGGTCCCACTACAGAAAGTTTTATGATTTTAAAAGTCACGAATAACAGTCATGTTTGAAAGTTATGTTTAAAAGAAAGTCATGTGGCATGTGTCTGCATTTCCCGACCTCCATTTACTGGGTATTTTATAATACTCACCCCTTTACCTTTGTTTTCTCCGTTTTTAAAATGTTTTCAGGTAAAGGCGAGGGCATACCAGGCGAGTGACAGGGATGCGCTTCAGAAGCCATGGGAACCAAGTCATAGTTTTCCGCACACATGTTTTAGATAGCATTTTTAAAAGATTATCGTTTTCCGCTTATGTATTATAGAAGTTTGAAACGTGAGGCCGAACTTATTTATGTTTCGAAATGTTTTGCATTATTACGGGATCCCAAATTAAAGTGTTTTAAACTACCAAGTTTTATCTATTTAAAGTCATTTAGGGCCTCGAATGCATGTATGATAGTAATGACCTTTAGAAATATAGTCTAGAAAAGTAGGGTCGTTATAGTTGGTATCAGAGCCCTAGGTTAGGGTTCTGTAGACTCGCTTACATCGTAAGCACTAGTAATCCCATGGCTAAGTAGCAACTCCCAGTCATCGCCAGGTATGCCTTTGAAATAAAGTTTGTTGTCGTTTATGAAAAGCAAATTATGTATTCCTATATGTACAATTAGATATATATGAAATTTGAGCATAATGTATTTCTGAGCTCAAAGGAATGAGAATATGTTTTCTACTGATTGGTTAAAGATGAAAAGTGTCTGTATGTGAAACTTTATGCAGATATGGTATGAAGTCGACGTGTTTTTACGCTGAAAGGAAAAAGAATGCATGTGATCCCTACTATTGCTGTTAGAAAAGAAAATGTTTTAGTTAAGAATGTGAATAATTAAATGAAGTTTTATGGACATAAAGCACATGTTTGTTCATTATAGAAGGAATCAATTTAGACAAAGGAGGGAAAAGTAGGTTTTAAAAGACTGAAGTAGTTTAAAGGCCACCAAGCAACTAAGTTCCTTAAGTGAAATTTCGAAAGATAGATCTTTTGACTACCCTTGAGAAGTTCGAGGTTTCAATGAGTTAGGTAAAATGTTTTAATTCTACTTATTCGTGCCAAACGAAATGGATGGAAAAGTCATGAGATGTAATATATGCCACTATGGAGTGCCTAACTTCTTTAGTCTTAAAGAAAATTTCTTCACCGCCAATTGGATACTTGGACATGAAATCTAAAAAGTTGAAAGGTGAAGAGAAAATGATCTTCAAAGAATTAAGGTTTGTCTTCTAAGAGTCGCAAAATATTGAAGTCCATGTCTTTTAAATGGAACTTTTAAAAGAGAAGATGTGTATGACAATTATGTCATGCCAAAGGAATAGAAAAACTTAAAGATAAAGTATAGGTTGTTTTATGAAGAACTCTCTTTAAACGATCCATCCTAGTGGATGCAAAACACAAAAAAAAAAATGCAAAGTAGTTTTAAAAAAGGACTTAAGATTCAAATGGAAGATGAGTTGTTAGTTAGGAAGTGGAAGTTAATTTCTCAAGGTACTTCGAAACACTTGGATCTTATCCATACCCAGTAATATGGATAGAGACAACTAATATGTGACTAAAGGTAGGTTTGTTATGGAACTTTAAAAGTAGCACCATAAGCTTAATGAACTTAACAAAAAAAATAAGCATGAAATGGATAGATAGAGCCCAAGTGTTGGGTCGAGACAATGAGAGTTAACCATTTAGGTTTCAATTACTTAAGGAGTTTAATTTTTTACATGATCAATTTCGTACATTAACCATTGGAATGAAACTCTAAGAGGTTTATTTAGTAGATGAATAGACCGATGATCATTCAGTAAGGCTTTGGAGATTTCGACGTTAGAATCAAACTAGTACAAGGAACTAGGAAGTTCTTAACTCAACTAAAAGTAGAAAACCAAGTTCGAGGAAAGTAAGTCGAAGAAAATGTGTTGGTGTTAAATTAAGTAACTTTAACCTCTTGAGATTACCCTTAGCATAAGAGCTAGACTTGAGCATGAAGTTAAAGTAAAAGAACATTGGTTCTTTCTTATACACCTTATAGAATGTTTCGACAGAGTTAAAGAACTTAAGTTACAATTACAAGATCATTTTTTTTAATAAAAGTTTTATACGTCCCAGAGTGTTTCTAGCAAGGTTAAAAGAGCACGAGCTATAGACACATGACCTTTTATATAAGGAGTCAATACTAGCATATCGCCCCAAGGAGTACCAATGTTGTTTTAAAAAAAGGGAAAGACGTATCTATGTGCCTGTGCATAGATTATAGAAAGTCGAATAAAGTCGCTGCTAAGAACGAATATCTCCCTCTTCAAAAAGACGATCTACTCCATTAGTTACAAGAAGAACAATACTCTCTATGATGAATATGAGGACGAGTTATCACCAATCAGGAATCAGAGTTAAAATATCCTAAGATAGATTTCAAGCCACGTTATAGACATTATGAGTCTACAGTGATGTCTCCATAGAAGTGTTAAGTTGTGTGTTAATGCAATAGTAAAAGTTCATTATTACGCCTTATGTAAAATAGATGAGGCATAGATTAAGTTAGGTTAAGTCCCTTCATTCATGACCTAGAACTTGCAATGAAAATTTTGACACTTAATGTGATAATCTATAATTGATTAGGCTCTAAAGCAAGGTAATTCAAGAGGATTTTGTTACACTCTCTTAAAGTTTGTTTTAAAGTTGAGGTCGCAACCTGATTATTAGATTATCTTGTCTTTGAAGAATCATTGTTTACATTTAAAGAAATTGAGTTTCACTTATATTTGGTTGTTCAATATTCCTGTGTAATCTGTGATTCTGAACCCTGAGTAATCTTGAAGTGAAGTTTGGAGGCATGATTAGTTGGTTGTCTGGTTTTAGAAGTGCAATTTCTATTAAACAGATGTTAGAGAAAATTTTGGCATTGTTGTAGTTATGCCGTTATGCTGCCAAAATTTTTGGAGCATTTTTGTAATAAAATTGGTAAAGTTTTATGGAATATTCCATGTGTCGCGACAACCAAAAGAGACCTAAGTTTGAGTTACTCCTACCATGACTTAAAACTTTCAACGAGATGTTAATATCAATAGAAAACCCCAAAGTTAATTAAGTATGTGAGTGAGATTGTCACTGCAACGTTACTAAAAGGTCGTTGAGAGTAGCGAGAGGTTAACCAATAATGGAAAGTGTCTTGAACAACCGAACAAAGGGTGATAAGGTAATGGGATCAATGATCATACAGAATTATCGAGTCATGCCTTGAAGTAAATGCTAGTAGCCGTTACAATAGACCTTAAAAAGAAAGTTTTAGGTTCAACCCAAAGGGAATCAGTGCAGTAAAACATCCCATTCTAGAATCGCAGGGCAGAAGAGACCGAGTAGGGGGCGGGAGAAGAAAGCTGTAACGCCCCTACTTTTCTATGACCAACTCCTAGGGACATTACTACACATGCATGCATTTATAGGCCAAGAGATAAAAGATCTTAAAAGAAAACTTCCAAATAAATATAAATAGTCTTTAGGGATCCCAAATCAAAACATTTAAAACAGATAAAAGGGTCAATTTATCATGGCCTATTAAAACTGTAAGTAAATTTAACTCCAAATAAAACATAGAGACAACATCGATTTTAAAACAAGAATATGCGGAAAACATGCTCGGTTCCATGGTTTTAGTAACGCTCCTCCGTCACTCGCCTGCACGTCCTTTCCTTTACACCAAAAATATTTTTAAAAAGAAAGGGTGAGTATTGCAAAACAATACCAGTAAAGTAACCTCGCTCACAGAGGTTTGGGATATGCATACACATACAATCATGACCTTTAAACTTATTCGTAATATACATATGCGGGACCTAAAACTTTCTCATGTTGTCGTCTCTTTAATCCATGACTTCCTTTTTAATTGTCGTCTTTAATCCATGACTTCCTTTTTAATTGTGTGGCCGATCGGTCATCCTCAGAGTCATTTCGTTTTGAGTCCCTCACGGACCCTCGTAATAATTTGAGTCCTCACGCACCCCTGTAATAATTTGAGTCCTCTCACGGACCCACTGTAATTTGACCCATAGGGTCTCTATTGCATGTTTAACCATGCACATAATGATCTCGTGGATACCAATGTCCACACTTTTCATTAATTCATTTCGTGGCATACAAAACATGCATGAGGTCCCATCATTCACATAATAATAGTGCACATGTCACAAACATCATCGTCGATATGCAAAAATCATACTTTTCTCATAGATAGGTTTGAAGATCATACTTTTGTAGGAAAACATGAAATATTCTCATACAAATTCTTGTCATATTCTCACATGAAATCTTTGGAATACTTTTACATAGAATACGAGAATATTCTCACATAAAATAATAGTTTATTTCCACATGAAGCATTGAAATATTTGCACATAATATATTGAGTATTCTCACGATAATATCTCAGATATTTTCATATGAAAAATATAAACTAATTTCGCATGAAATCATGAAAATCATTTTCTTCAATCCCATTAAAACGTTCGCACAAGGTCCCTTACCTCGAGCTTTGATCTCACTATTTCCTTCTAACTCTTAATTTAACGGTCTCCTCCAAATAACTCAAAACCAAGAATTCTTTTATTTCGTTACCTACTACGCAACTCATCCAATACAACAAGTCTCAAACTAAAAGCGTCTAAATTCTCATTTTGTTCTAATTACCTCAACTCAAAGAACAAGTTTGAATGTTGGTTTATTTGCTCCAAACTACTTGGGAATCTTGATCCTGAAATTCAGTTCGTTCCTACAATAATTCCATAAGCATATTTTCATACGAATCCGATCCAACTAACCCTATAATCCAAAATCGAAGAGGGTTTCGCGTGGCTCACCTAATCCACAAATTTGACCTCGAATACCTCCGGATTTGCAGCGTAACGATGAACAACAGCCGTTGGCCGGACTCCGGCGTGGCTGCACTCGGCGCGATCTCTGGACGTGTTCGAACCCGTAACCTAAATTCCCAATCTAACGCTTAATTTTAATCGATAGGTCGCAATATTTCTAGTTAAGTATGAAACTTAAATTAATCGCTCACCGGTTGAACTCGAAGCTATTGTAGTTCTTTGCTGATCTCGGCCGGATGGGCGTGTCGGTTGATTCACGACGGCCGGCCGGGCGGCGTGCACCACAACCACCTGCAGCGGCTGAAATCGTGAGGGAACCGGCGAGGGTTTACTGCTGTGCTCGTGAATGGGCGAGTGGGTCGGGGCGAGCGAGTTCCGTTCGGTGGTCGGCCCTCAGGTGTGAACGAAAGGTTCTCCCGACCGGTCTTCAGGCGTGTCGACGGGCGAAGACAGCCGCGGCAGGGGATTGCGATCGGCTGGACAGCTGGAGCCTCGGTGATCGGCGTGTTCTGGCGTCGTCGGCGCTCAGGGGATGAAGGCTCGCGGATTTGGCTGGCGCGCACGAGCTACTGATGTGCCTTCGGTAGTGGGCTTCGCCGGCGTGAGCGTACCGCGAGGAGGACCGGTGGGCGGGGAACCGCACTCACGAGGCGGTGATGCGGCGGAAACTTGACCTGGACAGGCCGCGTGTGAGTTTGAAGCGCCGCGCGTTCTTCGTTCGTGAGCTGCAGCGAGGTGGTTTGAGGACTTCGAATCTGCCGGGCCGGACGCCAGCATAAGCTCTTCTTCGTGATGGCCGCGGAAGGGTAGTATTCACGGGGAGGAGGTGGCCGGCTAGGTTAATTCGTGGAGGAAGATAAAATGCTCTTAGGGTTAGGGTTTTGTTACATGGAGGAGCAGATGTGATGGCTAGGGTTTTTCTATTGGCCTTTCAATGATCATGAGCTTATATACTATCAATCTAGGTCAAGCCAAGTGCTATTGATCACCCTAATTTAGACATTAATCACCAAAACGCCCTTGCAATTTCCTTTTCCTTTAATTATTAACAAAGCAAATCCAATCTCAAGGGGAATAATCATTAATGATAGGGCGTCAAATACAATCAATAATTAGTACCGTGGTGGTGGTCGTCACAATCTTCCTCTCCTTAAGAACTTTCGTCCTCGAAAGTTCCTATTCTTGGAATAGTTCGGATAATTAGCTCGCACTTCCTCTTCTCGCCCCCGTAGCCTCTTCCGTGCGGTGGTTCCGCCACATACTTTAACTAAGTTGATCTCACGCGGTTCACGGAGGGTCTTTCGATCTCTTGCAATAATTTGTGCCGGCTGCTTCGCCATAACTCGGATCTTACGCTGGCTGCAATGGTTCAAGTCTACGACATGAGTCGGTCCGGAACATACTTTCTCAACATGGAGACGTGAAACACGCGTTGTGAACCAACATGAAGGGAAGGCGGCGGTGCTAATCTGTAGGCCACTGCACCAATCCTCTCTAAAATCTCAAATGGTCCGATGAAACGCGGACTCAACTTCCCTTTTCGGCCGAACCTTAGAATTCCCTTCATTGGGGCCACCTTAAGAAATACGTGGTCCCCAACATCGAATTCTAGGTCCCTTCGTCTCGTGTCGGCATAATTCTTTTTTGTCCGACTTGGGGCGCGTCCGCATTCGTGCCCTAATCTTTTGCATTGCCTCATTAGTGACTGTACTAGTGGACCCAACAACTGGCGTTCACCAACCTCCTCCCAGAAAACGGGAGTTCTGCAACGTTTTCCATAGAGAGCTTCAAATGGAGCCATTCCGATGGTCGACTGATAACTGTTATTATAAGCAAACTCCATCAAATGCAAATGAGTGTCCCAACTGCCTGGGAAGTCTAAAGTGCAAGCTCGCAACATATCTTCTAATATCTGGTTTAATCGTTCTGTCTGCCCATCCGTCTGTGGATGAAAAGCTGTACTGAAGTTCAACTGCGAACCCAACGCTCTCTGTAAACTCCTCCAGAAGTTGGAGGTGAAACGTGGATCCCTGTCTGAAATAATCTTGACTGGAATTCCGTGCAGACGGACTATCTCTTCCAAGTAAAGCTGCGCCCACTTATCCGTAGAATAGGTGGGTTTCCCTGGTATAAAATGTGCTGACTTGGTTAATCTGTCCACTATGACCCAAATCACCGAGTAACCTCGCAAGGTTCTAGGCAGTCCGACTATAAAATCCATAGAGATCTCCTCCCATTTCCACTGAGGTACATGCAACGGTTGCAGTAATCCTGCGGGTCTCTGTCTAGGTGCCTTCACCTGTTGACAAGTCAAACACTTGCTGACAAACTCTGCTATGTCGCGCTTCATGTTACACCACCAAAATGATCATTTTGCATCTCTGGTACATCTTGAATACTTTGCCAGATGCATAGAAAATGGTGAGTTATGGGCTTCGCTCAAGATTTGATTTTCGGTTTGTCGTCACGCTTGGCACACATAATCGACCACAAATAGTAATCCTCCATCCGTGGATAGTGAAAACTCTCACAACTCACTGTAGTTACCGCAATGCGCTTTTCTACTAATCGAGGGTCCACTGCCGAGCCTCAACGATACGTTGTCTCAAGGTCGGTTGTCTTGTTAATCGGGCTAAGCGAGCCGTGGTCTTTCCTACTAGTCATCGCAATTTCACTCGAGCAAACTCTGCTCAGAACTCTCTGCATTTATCAGTAACTTCGCGCAGGTATATGCACCAACTTCTCTTTGAGGGCATCGGCCACTACGTTAGCCTTACCGGGATGGTATTGTATGTCAATGTCATAATCCTTCACTAATTCCAACCATCTGCGTTGCCTCATGTTCAATTCCTTCTGGGTGAACAGATACTTCAGGCTTTTATGATCTGTAAAAATCTGAATTTTCTCGCCATATAGGTAGTGTCTCCAGATCTTTAATGCAAAGACCACTTCGCTTTGCTAGTTCCGTGTCATGAGTTGGATAGTTCCTCTCGTGCGTCTTCAATTGTCGGGATGCATAAGCTATTACTTTACCGTGCTGTATTAGTACACAACCCAACCCTTTCTTAGAAGCATCACTGTAAACCACAAAGCTCCCTGTTCCCTCGGGAACTGTAAGAATTGGGGCTGACACTAATCTGTACTTGAGTTCCTGGAAACTCGCCTCACAAGCATCATCCCAAACAAATGAGTTTCCCTTGCGCGTCAGCTGAGTCATGGGCATGGCTATCTTGGCAAAGTCCTGCACGAATCGTCTATAATATCCTGCAAGACCCAGAAAACTACGTACCTCTGTAACGGTGGTCGGACGAGGCCACTGTGTGACGGCCTCCACTTTCGCTGGATCAACAGAGACTCCAGCTTCGGACACCACATGCCCTAAGAAGGATACTTGTCTGAGCCAGAATTCACACTTGGAAAATTTTGCATACAACTTATTCTCTCTCAGCGTGAGTAAAACTTTTCTCAGGTGCATTTCATGCTCTTCATCACACCTGGAGTATATCAGTATATCGTCGATGAATACAATCACGAACGTATCAAGAAACTCTTTGAATAAACGGTTCATCAAATCCATAAACGCGGCAGGAGCGTTGGTCAAACCAAACGGCATTCACATGAACTCGTAATGCCCATAACGTGATCTCAATCTTTGCTTTTAGGGATATCCTCTTCACCGATTCTCAATCGATGGTAGCTTTGATCTCGGATCAATCTTGGAGAACATCTTGTTGCTCCTTGCAAATCGATCGAACAAATCATCTATTCGGGGAGAGGGTATTTATTCTTGATCGTAACTTTATTCAACTCCTCGTAATCTATACACAAAGCGCATGGATCCGTCTTTCTTTTCACGAACAATACAGTGCTCCCAGTATGCAAACGCAGGCGTATAAACCCCTTGTCTAGCAAGTCTTGTAACTGTACTTTTAGTTCTTTCAACTCTGCCGGTGCCATTCTGTACGGGGCCTTGGATATCGGGGTCGTCCCCAATTCCAAACCGATGTTAAAATCTACCTCTCTGACCGGAGGTATTCCGGGGAGGTCCTCGGGAAGACGTGCCTCAAATTCATTCACCACCGTACCGATGTCACCGAGATCTCCGTACACCTTGCATCTAGTATGCAAGCTAAGACGCCTTGAGCTCCCGGATGTAATAGCTTTCGCGCCTTAAGGCGTGAATTACCTTAGGCCTACTTCCTCGCTATCGTGCCTCTCTGAACTCAGAGCTTGAGTTGGTCGGGAGGAGTGAACACTACCTCCTTCCCCGAACAATCAATGCAAGCATGGTTCTGCGCTAATCGATCCATGCCCAATATTACATCAAAGTCAAACATGTCTAAGACTACTAGATTCACTGCTAACTCATGGTCTGCGATGGTCACACTACCATCCTTGACTTTCATATTGGCTAACAAATTTATCCCCGCAGGAGTGGAGACAGACAGGGCATCATCATGAATCGATCTAGTTCTAACTCACGGCTTGACTTACAAAGGATGCGAGAAATAAAAGAGTGTGTAGAACCGAAATCAAATAATACAAAGGCAAGGTGCCCAAGTAATGGAAGTGTACAGTAACCACCGAGTTGAGTCCGAGCCATAGATGTCTCTCTGGTGCTTGCATAAGCTCTCCCCGATGTATAACGAGGCTTCACAAAGCGAGCCCACTATTGATAACTTTGAGGTTGGCTAGTCGGCTTGACTCGGGCAACTATTAGCTCAGTGCCCTTCTTTCCCACACTGAAACACACTCCGGGCCGGGCCAAACACTTACCCAGTCTTTGCTACCACGCCTTTGCACCGTGGCTTTTCTCCATTGTTATTTCCCGATCTGTTGACTGTGGTTTTACGACTGAACTCGCACGAAAATGTCTGGCCTATGGGTACGCTTGGGACGCTGCTGTGAGCTAAATTTGGCCGGTCCCACTTCCTCTTATGATTTGCCATGGGTGCCCCGGGTAACCACTACTGCATGTGCGATCGCGTGCACCCATATCATTATCAGTCGCCACTCTCACGCGCGGAGGCATAATCGGGAGGTGCTAGTGCTTGAATAAAGCCTCGAACGTTCTCATCCAAATCCATAATAAAGCGCTCTGTTTTCTTTGCCTCTGTATCTACCAACTCGGGAGCAAAGCGGGACAAGCGGGTAAATTCCTCTCATACACCTCCACGCCCTCTCTGCTACGGCAAAGTCAGTAAGAACTCTGCGCCGCTTCTCGTAACGAGCTGCAGCAGGGATAAAATTTCCGCCGAGCGCTTCCTTGAACAGTTCTAGGTAATCGTTTCTCATTGGCGACAATGGTTCCCCAGGCGGACTACCACCATAAATCACGCGTCATCCTCAAAGCATAAAGGTAGCCACAGGGACACCCTCGGTCTCGTGGCGGTTCATCAATCAAGATGGTCTCAATGGAGGACGACCACAACTTCACCACAGTGGGTCACTGGAAGACCCATTGAAAGATCTAGGATCATACTTCCCGAAGTCCTTCGTGCTCGAGACTCGAGTTGCATCGTTTAGCCCTGATTTGCTTGGGCGGTGAGTGGCTCTCGTGTAGCTCGCACCGCACTCTGCATAGCCTCCACCATCATAGTCATAACATTGGCGTTCCTTGATCCGCCATGGGGCAACTGCAGTACATTCTCTGGCGGTCGCCGGTCTGGGGAGGTCTCGAACAGGTGGAGCAACCTCTTCCTGCTCCAATGGTAATTCCGGTTGGCGTCCAACGTTTTCCTGCCCTCTCCGCCCCTACCACGTCCCCTACCTCCCTCGACCTCTAGGTGGCATTTTGTCGATACTACAATACTGAGAGTTTCTAACTCGGTTTTCTTTATTTTCTAACCATAAGATAGGATCACCCTTGGGGTTTTAAGTTCACGTATATGCATAAAAGCAAAGTATCATATCATAATCATATACTTAATTAATAAAATATCGAGCGTGCACTGGCGGTGGTGGAACGCGTTGTTCAACCATGGGAACTACTCTGTGCTTACTCTGTAAGCAAGTCTACTGAAACCCTTAAACCTAGGGGCCACGATACCAACCGTAACGCCCTACTTTTCTATGACCAACTCCTAGGGACATTACTACACATGCATGCATTTATAGGCCAAGAGATAAAAGATCTTAAAAGAAAACTTCCAAATAAATATAAATAGTCTTTAGGGATCCCAAATCAAAACATTTAAAGCAGATATAAAAGGGTCAATTTATCATGGCCTATTAAAACGTAAGTAAATTTAACTCCAAATAAAACATAGAGACAACATCGCTTTAAAACAAGAATATGCGGAAAACATGCTCGGTTCCCATGGTTTTAGTAACGCTCCTCCGTCACTACGCCACGCACGCCCTTTCCTTTACCAAAAAACATTTTTAAAAGAAAGGGTGAGTATTGCAAAACAATACCCAGTAAGTAACCTCGCTACCGAGGTTTGGGATATGCATACACATACAATCATGACCTTTAAACTTATTCGTAATATACATATGCGGGACCTAAAACTTTCTCATGTTGTCAGGTCTTTAATCCATGACTTCCTTTTTAATTGTCAGGTCTTTAATCCATGACTTCCTTTTTAATTGTGTGGCCGACTGGTCATCCTGAGTCATTTCGTTTTGAGTCCCTCACAGACCCCTGTAATAATTTGAGTCCCTCACAGACCCCTGTAATTTGACCCATAGGGTCTCTATTGCATGTTTAACCATGCACATAATGATCTCAGGATACCAATGTCCACACTTTTCATTAATTCATTTCGTGGCATACAAAACATGCATGAGGTCCCATCATTCACATAATAATAGTGCACATGTCACAAACATCATCGTCGATATGCAAATCATACTTTTCTCATAGACAGTTTGAAGATCATACTTTTGTAGGAAAACATGAAATATTCTCATACAAATTCTCACATATTCTCTCATGAAATCTTGAATACTTTTACATAGAATACGAGAATATTCTCACATAAAATAATAGTTTATTTCCACATGAAGCATTGAAATATTTGCACATAATATATTGAGTATTCTCACGATAATATCTGTATATTTTCATATGAAAAATATAAACTAATTTCGCATGAAATCATGAAAATCATTTTCTTCAATCCCATTAAAACGTTCGGCACAAGGTCCCTTACCTCGAGCTTTGATCTCACTATTTCCTTCTAACTCTTAATTTAACGGTCTCCTCCAAATAACTCAAAACCAAGAATTCTTTTATTTTTCGTTACCCTACTACGCAACTCATCCAATACAACAAGTCTCAGCACCAAAAGCGTCTAAATTCTCATTTTGTTCTAATTACCTCAACTCCGAAGAACAAGCTGAATGTTGGTTTATTTGCTCCGAAACTACTTGGGAATCTTGATCCTGAAATTCAGTTCGTTCCTACAATAATTCCATAAGCATATTTTCATACGAATCCGATCCAACTAACCCTATAATCCAAAATCGAAGAGGGTTTCGCGTGGCTCACCTAATCCACAAATTTGACCTCGAATACCTCCGGATTTGCAGCGTAACGATGAACAACAGCCGTTGGCCGGACTCCGGCGTGGCTGCACTCGGTGCGATCTCTGGACGTGTTCGAACCCGTAACCTAAATTCCCAATCAAACGCTTAATTTTAATCGATAGGTCGCAATATTTCTAGTTAAGTATGAAACTTAAATTAATCGCTCACCGGTTGAACTCGAAGCTATTGTAGTTGCTGCTGATCGGAAGCGGACTGGACGTATCGGTTGATTCACGGCTGACCGGCGGCGGCGTGCACCACAACCACCTGCAGCGGCTGAAATCGTGAGGGAACCGGCGAGGGTTTACTGCTGTGCTCGTGAATGGGCGAGTGGGCCGGGGCGAGCGAGTTCTGTTCGGTGGTCGGCCCTCATGTGTGAACGAAAGGTTCTCCCGACCGGTCTTCAGGCGTGTCGACGGGCGAAGACAGCCGCGGCAGGGGATTGCGATCGGCTGGACAGCTGGAGCCTCGGTGATCGGCGTGTTCTGGCGTCGTCGGCGCTCAGGGGATGAAGGCTCGCGGATTTGGCTGGCGCGCACGAGCTACTGATGTGCCTTCGGTAGTGGGCTTCGCCGGCGTGAGCGTACCGCGAGGAGGACCGGCTGGACGGGAACTGCACTCACGAGCGGTGATGCGGCCGGAAACTTGGACCTGACGGCTGCGTGTGAGTTTGAAGCGCCGGCGTTTTCTTCGTTCGTGAGCTGCAGGCGAGGTGGCTGGAGGACTTCGAACTGCTGGCTGGACGCGCAAGCTCTTCTTCGTGATGGCCGGCGGAAGGGTAGTATTCACGGGGAGGAGGTGGCCGGCTAGGTTAATTCGTGGAGGAAGATAAAATGCTCTTAGGGTTAGGGTTTTGTTACATGGAGGAGCAGATGTGATGGCTAGGGTTTTTCTATTGGCCTTTCAATGATCATGAGCTTATATACTATCAATCTAGGTCAAGCCAAGTGCTATTGATCACCCTAATTTAGACATTAATCACCAAAACGCCCTTGCAATTTCCTTTTCCTTTAATTATTAACAAAGCAAATCCAATCTCAAGGGGAAATAATCATTAATGATAGGACGCCAAATACAATCAATAATTAGTACCTGTGGTGGTGGTCGTCACAATCTTCCCTCCTTAAGAACTTTCGTCCTCGAAAGTTCCTATTCTTGGAATAGTTCTGGATAATTAGCTCGCACTTCCTTTTCTCGCTCCCAGGTAGCCTCTTCCGTGCGGTGGTTCTGCCACAATACTTTAACTAAGTTGATCTCACGGTTAAAGCACGAGTTAAATATCCCAGGCTATACAAGGAATTGGATTTGGAACTTTCAAGATTTGGCATCCGAGTCAAGAATATCAGTTATGTAGGCCTTAATAGAAAGACCCCATGGAGGAAAAGGAGCTCAAGTTAAAGTTATGAGACCGTTGGGTAATAGGTTTACGCCAAGGTGTGGCACTTAAGAAGCTGCTAGTGCTAACTCTCGCATACGGACCAAAGAACTCTTCGTAACCGAGTGACGAAGGTGCGAGCGAGCTATCCTGAATTATTTCAATATTAGAAACTTTCGAGGACGAAAGTTCTTAAGGAGGGAAGGTTGTAACGCCCTAGAATTTTTAAAGTACCTTTTAGGTTGTGCTTGGATTAATTTAATGAAAATTAAATTGTTTGGGCTTTGAGGTTTGTTAAATCAAGGTGGGTTTGTATTATTTGAGATATTTGCTTGATTAAAGGTCTATTTTAAAAGCAATTAAATGAGCCTATGGGCAATTTTGTAGCTAGGAGTTAAAGGGAGGGCATTTTCATAATTTTAGTTTAAAAAAAGAGGACTAGGGTTTACTATTGGATTCACGCATACCGAGGCCATCTTCTCTCATCCTTTCTCGTGTTGCACCTTCACGGCAGCCTCACTTGGAGACTCTTCATCGGCCGACCACACTACCATCAGCAATGTCGCCGACCCAACGTTCATACTGTCGCCAGAGTACTCACAGAGAGTCAGCGAACCTCAGACGCCGGCTTCAGAGGCAACCGACAACAACCCTACTTCAGTGGTGTGCGCGAAGCCGTCTGCGTCTCAGCCTCTCCGTTTATCTGTTCGTCCAAGCCAATCGATGCTGCACATCGAAGGTCGCGCCGTAGTGAGACTCGTGCTGCCCTCGTTGGAAGTCGTTTCTACACCATTGAACGTCGCCATGTAGAGTCACCTGCACGCCAGATCCGCCGGCGAGTCGAGGTCGTCTGCCTTCTGCACCAGTCGCCGTGTTATCGCCGCTCGAGTGGTAACGCCGTCGGAAGCTGGTTTTGCAAGATCTTGAAGCTATCGGTTTAGTTTTGGTTCGGGCTTTTGCGGTATATTTTGATCGGTTTTCAAAGTTCTGTAATCGGTTCCAAATAGATCGGGCCACAAGCTTTCCAACGGCATACTCCACGCTCCGAGACGCGCAACCTCCACGCGCCGCCACACGTGCCGACGCTGCTCACCAGACTTTGTTCAATTCCATCATTTCGCCTCTCCGAGTCCGTTTTAAGCCTCCGTTAGTTGTAATTCGGCTTAGTTATTGTCGAGTTTCAAATGTAAGTTTATCTATGTATGAATTAATTACGAATCTTGGTTATGACTAAGGAGAGTTGAAATTGGAACGTGTTGAGTTGAACATGAAAGTAACGACAAGATGTTAGGAGATTTCGGAGATCTTGGAACGCATCCTAAGGTAAGGGAATTTCTACAAATGATTTTGAAAAAGGGAGTAAATATGGTTTCTGAAAGATTTATTTTTAAAACACTGATGGTTTCTGAAAGATTTATTTTTAAAAGACTGAATTTAAGGATCTATTTCAAAGGATGAATTTTCAGGATCTATGCTTAAGGCTTGAATTTAGAAAAGGAATATTTCAAAGGGTTTGAGAGGACTCTGAGAAAATGATTTTTCAAAAGATTTAGAAGGGAACTTGATGATTTAAGGGTTTGAGAGAATCTGAATGGAAATGATTTCAAAGTATTTGAACATGAGTTTTGACACAGTTATGTATATTTACGTATATTGAGATTTTCAGTTATGCCATAGTGTTAAATATGTATCTCAAATTATAAACGTACTTATTATGTATGATTGATTGACTCAAGTTTAAAGTTATGAAAGTTATGCCATGATTATGTGATTGTTGCATCATTATGACTGCATATGTATATGTGACTGACGTATGGGACCTCATGCATATTGTATGTATATGAACATGTTATGTAGGCTGTGGCAATTGGTCTCTCCTGAGAATTTATGCATGGTAAAACATGCATCAGAGACCATATGGGTCAAACTTGTAGGAGTCTGTGAGAGACTCAAAACTTATAGGTGTCTGTGAGGGACTCAAACCTATAGAGGTCTGTGAG
Source organism: Trichosanthes cucumerina (assembly GCA_036507285.1). Taxonomy (NCBI): domain Eukaryota; kingdom Viridiplantae; phylum Streptophyta; class Magnoliopsida; order Cucurbitales; family Cucurbitaceae; genus Trichosanthes; species Trichosanthes cucumerina. Next base: position 58,266,051 of record CM071844.1, read on the forward strand.
AGACTCAATATGAAAAGACTCAGGTAGACTCAATTGACCACGTATAGCCAAAGAGAAAAGTCATGATTTTATGAAAGAAAGTTTTAGGTCCCACTACAGAAAGTTTTATGATTTTAAAAGGTCACGAATAACAGTCATGTTTGAAAGTTATGTTTAAAAGAAAGTTAGGTTGCACGTGTCTGCATTTCTCGACCTCCATTTACTGGGTATTTTATAATACTCACCCCTTTACCTTTGTTTTCTCCGTTTTAAAAATGTTTTTCAGGTAAAAGCGAGGGCATACCAGGTGAGTGGCGGGGATGCGCTTCAGAAGCCATGGGAACCAAGTGATAGTTTTCCGCACACATGTTTTAGATAGCATTTTTAAAAGATTATCGTTTTCTGCTTATGTATTATAGAAGTTTGAAACCTGAGGCCGAACTTATTTATGTTTCGAAATGTTTTGCATTATTACGGGATCCAAAATTAAAGTGTTTTAAATTACCAAGTTTTATCTATTTAAAGTCATTTAGGGCCTCGAATGCACGTATGATAGTAATGACCTTTAGAAATAGAGTCTATAACAGTAGGGTCGTTACAGTTGCAACGTCGTACACTAGTGGGCAGGCAATTGACGTGCGAGAATGGAGCTTAATGGCAGTTTTGGGGCGAATTTTATCATTTTTTTATTTAATTTCATTATTTTATTTACTTTATTAATTATAATTAATACAATAAGATTATATTAATTATAATTAATGTTTAGGAATTGTTGTTGTATATTTTAATTAAAAAATGATGCACGAATATGCTTAACCTAAGGTGGTCCAATTTTTCTATTTTAATCATGCAATTGTTGTATGTTTATTATGTGCATAATGTATGCCATATAGATTAAAATCCCACCTTAGATTAAGCATATTCATGCATCATTTTTATAATATAAAGTGTTATATTATATAGTATGCATGTTTAATTAGTGTAATGATTATGTTAATTATTATGAAATCAATGACATGCATTTTTTTTCATGTGATGAATATGTTGTATGTGTTATTTAATTCATGTGATGAATGATCAAACACTATAACATAGAAATGCATGAAACCTAAGTTTAATTAACTAGTTTTAAAAATGTTATAGAGCTTATTATTAATTAGACTTAACTTATCTAGTTCTAATAAGATTAGAATTAGACATTCAAATATGACTTATGAATGGTGACCGATTAGTAACTCCGTCTAAGGAAGGTTCTGGCTAGGTTGGGGTATTTAAGCTGACGGAAACGGAACATCCCTATTTGGGAACTGACCTGGGAGTGAATTTGGTCCGGAGATTCATAGGTTATATTTTTCGTGAATGACATTTATTAAAATGTTAATAAAATTAGACCTAAGTTTGTATGAATGGTTTATAGACTTAGGTAAATTATAGTCAGATTTATCTAGGTCATCCCGATAATTCCAAAGTACTTAGTGGGAGGAAATATGTGTACATGATACATGAATTTTCACCTACGTATCTCCGTTAAGTTCACACCGTGAGATCCATACTCGGCCTCGTGGCGCAAATGGGAGTGTCTCCCTTTGGATGGTATTTGTATGGGTCAAAATCAAGGTGAATGGAGAAAGTGCTTATAGTGAGTGGGAGCGGGACTTGTGCAAACGGGTCCCACGGTCTCTTCTATTGGTTTGTGCCGTGAGATTCTTATGATTCGCTTGTTAGTTTGGTCTGGACCAGACAATTCCTTCGGAGGGCCTGATCATAGGAGTCGGAACAAAGTAAACTCCCGAAAGGGATAGGGTTACCTTAGTTTGTTTTTCAACTTAGTCCTCCATTCGACAGATTTTGTTGGATCGGACTCTGGGATCCAAAGTTAGAAGGTAACACTCACGAGATACAATAAAAGTTAATGAATCCATACCGAAAATGGTAGCTAGAACCTATAGGGAATAAGAGTTTTTCCGGTAATAGGGTATGGTTAAGATTGTCTCGTCCTAGAGGAGGAGTGATTCGACTACCCTTCTGTGACGGTAATTCTAAACCTATGGGTTATCATTGCAAATTAATTGACCTATGGATCATAGATTAATTTTGCTAAAACATGATTGGATTAAATATAGGTTTATGCGAGAAAGTAATACAAGTTTTTCTTATTTTTCAGCAAAAATGTCAAGTTCGATTATTTTACTTTTGGCTGTAGAAAAACTCATAGGAAACAATTACCAAACATGGAAAAACAACATTGTCACGATATTAGTTGTAGACGATCTGAAGTTTGTTCTCACTGAGGATTGTCTTCAGTTGCCAGGCCCGACTGCGACACGAAGTGTTCGTGACGCGTTCGATAGATGGACCAAGGCCAATGACAAGGTCAAGATTTACGTCTTAGCTAGTATATCTGATATATTGGTTAAGAAGCATGAAAACATGGTCACTGCTAAGGAGATCATGGCATCGTTGTAGGACATGTTTGGGGAACAGTCCTTTCAGATAAGGCACGATGCTCTCAAGCACATTTTCAATGACAGAATGAAGGACGGGGCGTCTATCAGGAAACATGTTCTCGACATGATGGTCCACTTTAATATGGCGGAGATGAATGGTGCATCTATCGATGAGTCGAGCCAAGTCAGCTTCATACTGAAAACTCTACCAGATTGTTTCCTACAATTTCGTAGCAACGCTGTTATGAGCAAGTTAAGCTACACCGTAACCACCCTACTCAACGAGCTACAAACCTTTCCGTCTCTGATGAAAGTCAAGCGACATGAGGGTGAGGCAAATGTTTCCCAACGGTCTTTTCACAAGGGTTCGTCCTTGGGGACCAAATCTGTAGCCTTGTCTTTTTCAGGCCCGAAAGGGAAGAAGAAGAATATGAAAAAGATGGCCAAAGGGAAACAAGCTGACCGCGCTGCCGCCCAGAAGGGCAAGAAGGTCAAGGACGCTTTAGAAAAAGGAAAATGTTTCAACTGCAACGTAGATGGACACTGGAAGAGTAACTACTCTAAGTACCTGGCCGACAAGAAGAAAGAAGGTAAATATGATTTTCTTTGTGTTGAAACCCGTTTAGTAGAGAGTGATAACTCTACCTGGATATTGGATTCATGGGCCACTAACCACGTTTGTTCTTCTTTTCAAGGAATTAGTTCTGCGCAAAGATGGTAGAAAGGGGAGATAACACTCAGAGTTGGTACTGGGGATGTTGTCTCAGCTATAGTAGTAGGCACGGTAGAGCTTCTGTTTGGCAAGAAAATACTGTTATTAGATAACGTGTATGTAGTTCTAGGGTTTACTAGAAACCTTATTTCTATTTCTTGCCTTATCAAACAATGTATTTCAATTTCTTTTCAATTCAATAAAGGGTTTATTTTTTTGAAAAGTATTGAATTATGTTTTGTTCTACTTGAGAATAATTTGTATGTTTTAAGGCCTAATTCAAATAAAATGGTTTTAGACACTGAATTATTTAAAACAACAAATACGCGAACTAATAAAAAGTAGAAAGTTTCTCCTAAACAAAATGCCCATCTTTGGCATCTAAAGTTAGGTCATATAAATCTCAATAGGATTGAGATTAGTGAAGTACGAACTTCTAAACGATTTAGAAGAAAGTTCTCTACCTGCATGTGAATCATGCCTTGAAGGCAAAATGACCAAACGACCTTTTGGTGGTAAAGGTAATAGAGCCAAAGAACCATTGAAGCTTATACACTCAGACCTTTGTGGTCTAATGAGTGTTAAACCCCGAGGTGGGTATGAACATTTCATCTTTTTCATAGATGATTATTCAAGATATGGATACATTTACCTAATGCATCATAAATAAGAAGCACTTGAAAAGTTTAAGTAATTTAAAACTGAGGTTGAGAACCTTTTAGGTAAATCCATCAAAACGCTTCGATCTGATCGAGGTAGAGAGTATATGGACCTTGAATTCCAAGACTATATATGATAGAACATGGAATAACGTCCCAACTCTCAACCCCTGGTATGCCATAGAAGAATGATGTATCAGAAATGAGAAACAGGATCCTGTTAGACATGGTTCGGTCGATGATGAGTTATGCTCATCTCCCTGACTCGTTCTGGGGATATGCAGTAGAGACTGGAGTATACATTTTGAACAACGTTCTTTCGAAAAGTGTTTATGAAGCACCTTATGAACTCTGAAAAGGACGTAAAGGTAGTTATGTCATTCATAAATTGGGGGTGTCCAATCCATGTGCTAGTGACAAACCGGAAGAAATTGGAACCTCGTTCAAAATTATGTCTATTTGTGGGCTACCCTAAAGAAATGAGAGGTGGTCTATTTTACGATCCTAAGGAAAATAGGGTGCTTGTATCGACAAACACCACTTTTCTTGAGGAGGATCACAAACCCAAAAGTAAGATTGTGTTAAATGAGTTAAACAGTATGTCAGTAAAAGTTACTGATGCAACTAGGAAGCCAACAAAAGTTGTTGACCCTAGCTCGTCTAGTCAAAATTATGCATCTCAAGAGTTGAGAGTGCCTCGACGTAGTAGAAGGGTTGTTATACAACCTGACCATTACATGGGTTTGGCTGAAACTCAAGTTGTCATACCTAGTGATGACTGTGAGGATCCTTTGACTTATGATCAAGCAATGAATGACATTGACAAAGACAAATGAATTAAAGCCATGGACCAGGAAATGAAGTCTATGTACTTCAATTCCGTTTGGGAACTTGTGGATGATAACATGCAAATATGCTATCTTATTTCTTATATTTTAGCTAGTTTTTATACTTACAAATATGGGCTTTCATGACATTTTATGGTTAATTTCAGGAAATTGAGCTTGGGAAGCAAAAATAGAGTGTTCGAGACTATTTTGGTGCAATTTAGAGCATGTGTATGTTTAATTGAAGACCCAAGAAAATTATAGATATATTTTGAGTATAAGAAATATACTGAAAGATTCTACATCGAATCACGATTCCAACGCATCAAACCGGAGGTCATTCGGACACTCGAGCGAAAAGATATGACAAAAATGGTTGCAGTGGGCTGGCTGGCAGCAAGCACAACGTTGCAACGTCGACCCTAGCGTTGCAACGCTGTGCCAACTTTCTATAAATACATCATTATGAGCCCATTCGAAAGGGAGCCAAATTGTATGGAATTTTAGACCTATTTTCGACTCTTACACTAACAAAGGAGCAGAATACTATTCTTTGGGGGACAAACACGTGTGAGGAGGCTCGGGATTGTGATGGGAGCTCGGGAATGAAGGACCAACATCATCACCGACGAGTTTTCTTTCTTCTTCCTTTTAGTTTGTAGTTTTGTTATAGATTCTAATATGACATTAGCATGTTTTTCATAGTGATTACGAGTAACTAATTGTCGTAGTTAGAGGATTGATTAACATGTTTTGAACTTATTTAAGTATGTATTTAACTTTGTTTGTGTTATTTTATTCTTGGTAATCCGTTCATAAATTACTTGATCTTGTTGGTTTAAGTGGACTCGAGAGAAAGAAACTTATATTAGAGCAAAGTTGCCAAGACCCTTAGTAAATCTGGACACGGGAGTGACTTAGGTTATCTGGGAAACATTTAAGAAGTTGTTTCAAGCCGTGCATGCTTTTAAAGGTCATAAGGAAACTTTAGGATTTATCGCTATGCATGAGAATTACTATGGATCGAGAGGTTCTTTTGAGTACCTTTACTTATTGTTTATAAATTCACAACCATGGTTCATTACATGTGCTAAATAAGGAATTAATTTGTGAAATTAGTCCCCCTAACAATTCTATCATACTTGTGTCTCCACTTGTATATTTACTTTTCTACCTTTATTTTCACTAGAATAAGTATCTTGGTAATTAATCAATCTAGAAACTCATTCATGAGGACGATACTATGTACTCAAATCACTATATTCAAACTTGACCCGTACACTTGTGGTATTGCAATATTATTTTACGCAACAAGTCCTTGGCGTTGTTGTCGGGGAATGACGATTTTTTAGATTGATTAATATTAGGAGAAAATTCGAGATTTTAGACTAAAGTTTTTTTTTTCCTTTTTGTGTTTTTTTCTTTTGTTTTTTTCCTTATTTATTTTTTTTCTCTTTTTTTATTTTTTTTCTTATTTGTAGTTATTTGTGTTTTTTTATTCCCTTTCTTGTTTTAGTTTTTTTTTTCTAATTTGTATTTTTCTATTTTCCTTTTGTGTCTCAAGGTGTATGCCCAAAGATAGAGTTGCGGACCTTCAACCTTTTGATCCTCAAATTAAAAGGACCTGCAAAAGACTGTTAAGGAAAAATAAAACTACAATTAATATAATGGCATATCAGGAGATTGTCAACAATCGTAAACCCATCAGAGAGTATTTCCAACCTATGTTTAATTCTGAACAGGCTGGAATAGTTCATGCCCCTATTAATGCTAACAATTTTGAACTGAAAACAGGGTTGATTAAGATGGTTAGGGAAAATGCCTTCAGAGGGCTAGCCACAGAGGACCCTAATTCTCACCTACAAATATTTTTATAAATTTGTGGTACAGTTAAATTAAATAGATTTTTTGCTGATAATATTCGATTACACCTCTTTCCTTTTTCTTTGCAAGGTAGAGCTAAAGAATGGTTGGGGTCCCTTCCATAGGAAGTATCACTTCTTGGGAGAAGTTGGCCCAAACCTTCACGAATAAATTCTTTCCACCTGTGAAAGCTACAAAGCTAAGGACTGAGATTGGAACATTCAGGCAACAAGAGGGAGAACAGTTGTTCGAGGTTTGGGATTGTTACAAGGATATGTTGAGAAGGTGCTCACAGCATGGGTATCCAGATTGGCTCTAGGTTCCATTATTTTATAATGTGCTTGCAGGTCAAACTAAAACCATTCTTGATGCCACTGTTGAAGGGACTTTTATGACAAATACTATGCCAGAAACGCGAACCCTCCTGGAAGAAGTATCAGCTGCCAGCTACCAGTGGCCAGAGACAATGAATGATCTAAACCAGTGGTTGGGCTTTATCAACTGGATGAGGTAACTGCTCTAAAGTCTCAAATGTCATCCCTCACTCACGCCTTGAATAAACTTGCAGGAACTCCCCAATCAGTGGTACCCTCTCAATGCTCCCAGCTTGATGGAGAATCTACCATGGAGCAAGCACACTACCTGAATAATTGCAATACTTATGGAGGAAATCAGAATCAGAATACCATTCCAACACATTACAATCCAGGTTTGAGGTATCATGAAAAATTTTCTTATGCTAACAATAAAAATTGTTGAATCCTCCTTCAGGTTATCCTTCTACATCTGAGAGGAAGCCATCTCTTGAAGAAACAGTGCACTCCTTTATCACTGAATCCAGAAATAGGTCTAACCAGCTGGAAAATACAGTCATCAGTCTAACTGGTATAGTGACCAGTCAAGGAGTTGCCATAAAGAATATTGAAACTCAGATCAGCCAGATGAGTGTGTTAATTCGTACAGTGCAAAAAGGTAAATTCCCCAGTGATAAAGAGGTGAATCCAAGGGAAACCTGTAATGCAGTCACAATGAGAAGTGGAAGGGAGCTTATAAGGGACGAAGCTGAAAAGGAAGAGACTCATGAGGTGGTAGCTGGGAAGTCACAACCTTCTAGTGACATCAAGTAGGAGAAATAGACTAAGCTTTCTATCCCTTCTAATTTTAATTCTATTCCTTATCCATAAAGATTTGCAAAGAAAAATAATGATCTGCAGTTTTAGAAATTTCTTGATGTGTTGAGGAAGCTTAATATTAGTATCCCTTTTTCTGATGCTTTGGAACAGGTACCTAACTATGCAAAATTCATGAAGCAGTTCGTGTCCAAGAAGCAGGAATTGAAGATATACGAAACCATCAATTTTTCTGAAGAGTGCAGTGCCATCCTGCAGCAAAAGTTGCCACAGAAACTGAAAGATCTAGGTAGTTTTACTGTTCCCTTCTCCATAGGCAATTTCAATTTTACAACTTTATCTGATTTAGGTGCTAGCATAAATTTGATGTCTTACTATGTGTTTAAAAGATTAAGTTTGGGGGAGGTAAAACCCACCACAGTGTCTTTACAGCTGGCGGATAGGTCTATCACTTACCCACGTGGAATTGTGGAGGATATCTTGGTCAAGGTAGATAAGTTCGTGTTCCCCGTTGACTTCCTTGTCCTAGACATGGAAGAGGATAGAGGACATGGAAGAGGATGCAAAGATTCTAATCATCTTGGGAAGACCATTCTTAACTACTAGTAAGGTTGATATAAGCATGCATGAGGGCACACTGAAGTTGCATGTAGAGCAGGTGGATGTCAAATTTCAAATTTTTACCCCTCAAAAGGATGAGTTTGGAATCAACTCATGTTTGAAAATTGAATTAACTAATGATCTGCCTTTTAATTTAGGAAATGATATTTTGTTGAGTGATTCTTTAGACAGGGTAGCAAAAAGAACAGTGAAAGATCTAAAGAAAGAGGAACTGCAAGAAAGGAAGAAAGCACCTTGAAGGAGTTACAGTCTAGCTAAAGACGTTAAACAAAGCGCTTATTGGGAGGCAACCCAAACTTTTAGTTTTATTTTTTTTTTATGTTAGGTTATTTTTTTGTTTAGTTCTCAGTTTTCGTTGTTTTGTTTTGTTAGGTTGTTGATGTATGCCCTCGTGAAACCCATAAAATAATGATTTAGGTTGTTTAGAACATTCATTATGCAATGATTTAGAGTTAGGTAGTTTAGAACATTCATTATGCAATGATTTAGACTTTATATAAAATAATCCAAGAAAAACTAAGAATTCTAGGAATAATCATATTCATGTTTGTTAGGAACATATTGTGTATTATTTATGTATATAGTATATTGTGTCTATGATATTAAGTATAAGTTCATGTATATATATTAATGTAACATATAATGTTAATTATAATTGAAGGGTATATATCATATTATTGTGAATGATAAGTAATTTGAATGTGTATATATTATAACATTCTAAAAAAATAAAAAGTATATACCGAAATATTTCTGTTATATAATTATGAGTACAATATACTGCATACATACAATGATCATCGTGTTTTTCGAGAATGGTCCATATAAATAAAAGAATGATGTTTATAAACAATATATTGCACACTATATATTTATTATTCGGTAGTTTAACACATATATCTTGTATAATTTACATAGTTTATAACATATATTTATATAGGACCATATATAATAAAACTACTCATTTCAAAAAAAAAAAAAGTTAGATTACACCATAAAAATCAAAATAAAAAACAAACAAAATATATATCATGTAAGATACATACCAAAATAATGGTATATCAATCAACAATGTAAAGCAATATAATAATCAATCAAGTAAAAAAATTAATTTACACACAAGAAAAATAAACCTAGGAAAATTAATTGGAAAAAAGTATGTAGTTAAATAACTAAAAAAAATCAATTTTCTCAAAAAAAAAAAAAAAGTAGTATAATTGAAAAAAAAAATAAACAAAAAAAAGAAAAAGAAAGGAGCATTACTTATTCATATTAAAACTTGGATATTGGGATTGACGACAATTTGTACATGAGAATTTTTGTTGCCGCAAGACAATATCATAGAATTTAATTTATTAACCTTAAATGTTATTAATGATAAAAATAAGTAACACCTGATATGAATAATAAAATATTGAAGAATAAAATATTTAGCATTATAAAAATGTCTTAATATAATTAATGGTAAAATTATTTACCTAAATTAAATGATTTAATTATAGAAACCCTAAACACAATAATAAAATTATTATAAAAAATGGTCACTTGCATAGATACCATTTTAAATTAGGGAAATTGCAGACATGTCATTGATGAATCAAATTTGTAAAAATAGCAAATTCTAACCCAACTACATGCTAGGGGTGTTCATCGGTTGGTTGGCGTCGGTTTTGGGCAGAAATCGACGTCGAAAACTAACGATCTTTGATGGGTGTCTATTGTCGGTCGACCGACTGATCAGTTCGGTCGGTCGGTTTGGTCGACTTCAAATTCTTTTGGGTAAGATGTTGTAGGATCACGACAACGCTTTCAATGGCTGAACGGCGACAATAAAGATACAAATAAAACTCGAGACGAATCAAAACTAAGAAAATATAAGACTTTGAGAGAGATGGTCGGAGGAGAGAAAGATTGAAGATGAAAAACAAAAAAAGGAAAGAAAACTTTGAGAGAGAGAGAGTAGAACTCAAATGTTGAAAGAAGGGAAGAGACAGAGAGATAGAGGGGGATGAGAGAACCCGGTGAGAGGGGAAGTGAACGTGAAGAAGCCGAAAGGAGAAGAAAAAGGAAGAGAGAAAAGGTGATGCGACTACTCATTATAATGGTTTATTATTTTCTTTTTTTTTTTTAAAATCCCAAACGAGAGTTATCATTTTTCCGACATTAATGGATGAGATGTTTTCTTTTTAAATCCTGAATTGTTTTCTTGAAATAGTAGTGGGTTTTCTTAAATCGAGGGATGATTTACTTAAAGAATATGGATGTTTTTAATGAAGGACAAATCAATTTTTTTATAAATAAAGTCGGTCGGTCGATTGAAAATTGCTTTTCCAGATCCACCGACTGACCGACGTCAACCAAAGCTAAGTCAAAATCGACCGACCAACACCAGTTCGGTCGGTTTCGGTCGGTTGTTTCGGTTTATGAAAATTTTGTGAACACCCTTACTACATGTAGTAGAAAGTCAAAAATGCTCTTTTGCGTATTGATATACCAACGATAGATCTGATATACCAACGATATACCTAATTAAAAGTAACTACGTGATATACTATTGATATTTTTATTTGAAGTTAATCAAGAGTATATCCATAGGTGCAATATCGATATACTTGATTAATCATGAGTATTGTTCAATAAAAACTTTTCAATAGTCTATCAATAGTATAATGTTGACAAATCAACTATTTACCTTTTTTTTTACAGCGAATTATATATCTAATGTAGAGTATGTTATTGATACACTACTGATATACTTATTTGAATTTGTTCAAAAGTAAATTAGTAGGTTGAAAATATAAGTGTGATATCTATTTATTTCACTAATATAAAGTATATATTAGTGTAATATACTACCGGTATACTTTAGTTACGTATATAAAAAAATAAAAAATACTTACTATATCAAAAGTACAATAGTGATTCATAATTGGTATATCAGAATATCTAAAGTAAGTATATGAGTGATACACTACTGATATGCTTTATTTAGATATATAAATGAAATGTAAATGTTAATATTCAGTATATCAACGGTATGTTACAAATAGTGATTTATGCTTGGTAGTGATTTATATTGTCATATCAGGTATGTTTGATATATGAAGAATATAATAGTGATATACTCAATGTTAAATAACTCGCATATGATAGTGTTCGTTTCACTAATATGCTACTGATATACTCAATTGTTAGGTATATTAGTGAAATAACCATATCTAAAATGAAGTATATCAATAATATATGAAAATGCAACATATCTCTGGTATGCTACGAATATATATAGAGTATCCATAGTTTATCAATATATGTACTATTAATGTACTTTGTTTTAGGTATATACTAGTTGACTAATATATAAACACAAAATATATCAGATATACTATCGATATATTAAATGTAAAGTATATCAGATAAACTATTGATAAACCAAATATAAAATATATCAGATATACTACTGATACACCAATGAGGTAAAAGTGGAATAATAAAAAACAAAAAAAAAATCTGATTCTTAGAAATTTTGCTATATTTACAAATCTGAAAAATCATGGCAAAATTTGTAAATATAATAATATTTTTTCCACCCATTATAATGCCCCTATAAAGAATTGTAGGATTTTAAAGGATAGAAATAGAATAAAATAGTTGCAGACATGTAAGTCGTGCTATAGCTGATATTTTTTCTAAATGAGTCATTTATGAAATATAAGTTGAAAACGTGCCCTTTGGCATAATTTTTCTTAAAAGAATTGGATTGAACTCAAATAAGCCCAAGTCTAAAAGTTGGGTCAAAGTCAACCAAACTCATACAATGTCCACCAAAGTCTATAAATAGAGGATGTTGCCCTTCATACTCCAGCATTTAAAGGAGTTAGAATCCAAAGCATTCAACCAGAGAGTTTTTGGTCTTTAAAAACTAGAATTCATAAGTTTCAAGTTTAGTTAGAGAATCCAAAAAATTTAGAAGACCCAAGATTCAGAATTCCGAAAATTCAATGACTAGAAGACTTCGAGGAGATCAACAAACAACAAGTTGACTTTATCAATATACTAACAAGTTGGTCCATGAACAAGAAGGCAACAAGTTGATCCAAGATCAATATACCACCTGACCGATCTAAGAAGATCAAAAACTGACAGTTTGATCCAAGATAAAAAAATGACAAATTGATTCAAGATCATCAAATTGATAGATCGATCTAAGATCAATAAGATAATAGACCCATCCAAGATCAACAAGCTAGTAAATCAATTCAAGAGGATCAACAAGCCAACATGTCGATTTAAGAAAATCACCAGTTAGAGCCCAAAGCTTACGTATTTAAGAGAAAGAATCATAAGATAAATATTGGAGATTGTAACACTTCACAAAAATCAATAAATTCGAGTTCATTCCAAGAATTAAATTTCTTTATTAAAATCTCATGCAAATAGGTGTACAAAAGCTTTTGCAACAATCCGTAGAAAAGCTTTTGCAACAATTTGTTAACTTTAGCATTGTTATTATTTCGTCACTAATTGTTGTATTTCTTGTCGTGATAAGCTATAATTAGGTGACCGAACATATTCGGTCACTTTCTACATTTTTCTACTAGTAAATCTATATGCTTCATTATCTTCTTCAAACTACATCTTCTAGGAGAGAGAGAAAAAAGAAGACGGAAAGAAAGATTTTTTGGTTGAAAACACTTATCAAAAGGTACAAGACTTATGTAAAAAAAGTTGGGACCAAATTCATCGACTCTCAAAAGGGTTGTTTGGCCCAAGGAGTTGCAGGAAGTAAGAATTAGGGAGTCTGGGGAGTTAAGAAGTTTGAGGAGTTCTAAAATTTGTGTTTGGGGTGCAAAGTTGTTTAGTCTGGAGTTCTAACATCTGTGTTTGGGGCAAAGAGTTGCAAGAAGTAGAAGTTCTGAAGTCTGTGTTTGAGGGAAGGAGTTGTAGGGAGTAAGAGTTCTAGTGTCTGAGTTGGTTTTAGCTATTTTTTGTATTTGTTTTTACAATTTTTAAATTTCTATTATTATGAAATTGTTCCCAAGAATCTTATTTTTTTTATTTCTATTAATTTATTTATTTTTTTAAATTTTACTCATAGAAAAACAAAATTTTGAAGAAAAAAAAGTCCCACGTTCTTATTTTAATATCACATTAATTATTGATTTGTTTTGAATTAATTTTAAAATAAAATAAAAAGTTACAATACTTTTTAAAATATTACATGTGGTTAGGAATGATATCAATCCATTATTTAACACGAGTTTAATATAATAGATTTACTTTTTTTTTAACCAGGATTCAATGTAATATATTTACTATTCAAGTTTAATAAAATATTTACATCAATTTAAGAATTTTAATTTAAGATTTGTTTTTTATCCTTAGTAAAATATATTTTCTTTTTACAAAATTTAATATTTTATATTTCTAATCAATCAATGTAATTGATTATCTAACCTTGAATAATTAATCAATCTAATTTACCTTAAGATTTCAATTCAAGAAAAGTAGTAAATGCACAAGAAAAGCCAATTTCATTGTTCCAATACAAAAATAATACATGTTGACTTCAAATGGTGTTTTTGTAAAAAAAAATGTTATCTTTCATAAGAGATCTCAAACTCTTAATACTTTATATAATTTCAAGATTTTCTCACATAAAACTTTTACTTTTCTTTTTTCTCATCACAAAACATTCTCATGCAAACCTACCTATTATGCTTATCTTACGTAAGTCATAGTCATTGAGTATAGGGTGACTTTTTTTGTTCACCAAGTTAAGTTCATTCACATTTTTCTTTCTCCCCCAAACTTATACAAAAAGCTATTGCTAGGCCTTATTTTCTTTTTCTTTTGATTTTTTTTACAAGACTCTTACTCTCACTTGTACCTTCATTCCAACTTACTAACACTTTGTGGTAAAAGTAGTTGATTACAAGCACAAGTCACTACTAAGACCATTTTCACATTCTAACTTCCTAAGTTAACCTTTCATGCAAAGAAAATCATGGGTGTCATGACTAGCCCTGGTTACTCAGTTAACTCTAGAAGGAATAATATCTTTTTTTTTTTATTATACTTTTTTTCCCTTGCAGCTATTACAACAACATAATCTACAACAACATATTATCACAACTCATACTATTACAACATCATATTCTTATAATAATGTTACAATGACATATTATCACAACAATAGTGTTACAACTGTTGGTTTCAAAAACCTCTACACAATGGAATCCAATTGAGAATCGATTCGTATTATAATTTGGTTTCCAAAATACGAGTACATTGGAAAATTAGATAAACACAGCAGAACAAAATTCTACAATTAAGAAATTCAACGTATAAGTTTAGGTGTTGAATACTTACTTTTGTAGAACCAAGTCTCACTTTCTGCAAAATAAAGTTACCAACTTCCAGCAAGTTCTGTCAATATGCCAATTGGGACCAAGAACAGGACAATGCCAATAGAACTTCCTTCCTATATCAATAAGATTTCTGAGATCGCATCTCATTTGGGAAGGGAAGGGAATGTGTAGAGAAAATAAATTTCTAGGAGTAAGGTATGAGGAAGCAGAAGCCAAAAAAAAATATCGATCAACCTTCTCTACCTTCCTTAATGTCATTTTATCGATAAAGGCTGTGAGAGAAAGGGGTGTCATAGGATCATCCACGTATCAATAACTTCCAACAACTGCGAGAAGTTATTACATTTAATTAAAATTAATTTAATTAATCATAATTAACTAAATTAATAATTAATTAATAAAATCTAATATAATTAATTCTTCATTTAAACCATATTCAAATGAATATCTCTCACATCACTTATAATTTTAATTCAGTTAATTTAACTAAATAAATTTAGTTAACTTTAACTAAATTAATTAATTCATACATTCATCAATTAATTAATTGCTAAATTAAATATCATATATTTAATTTAAACCTTACAATTGAATCATATTCAATTATAATTCTCTCATAACTTATAGTTTTAATGTATATGTAATGTGCATTAAATTTATTTTACAGTTTTAATATAAAAACAATTCACATTAAAATAATATTTGAACTCTTCAAAATTTTAATTCTCTCATAAAATAATTTTGAATCTCATCCAAAATTAATTTGTATTATAAAGTTTTAATCAAAATACAAACTTTATATTATAATGTATCATTATAATGAAAGAGTCTAGATTAAGAAAGCGAAAGCAATTTTGGATGTTGAATACTCTAAGTTGATCAATTTTGTAAAATAAAATGCATGCTCAAAGCTGGAAAAACTGGGAGTTAAGAAACTCACATTTTAAGATCAAATTCTCTTCACCCGGTGGATGATTTTCAACTAGAACACTTCGTGGACAACCGTTAGTGTCTTTCCTACTATCCTCAGTCCTTGGAACGGATTGTGGGATCCTGGGTTGAGGGAGTTTGGAAGAAAAAACCTTAAAGGTCACTAACTCGGGCAAGAAAATATTTTCTACAAAATTCTCTCAAAACACCTCAAAATACCATTAAATAAAGCTTCATCAAGCTTCATTTGAGTGACAACTCAAAGGTGATGAGGATGCTTTGAGATGGAGGTGACCAAATTTGGTGAATTTGAAGATGAGAGGGATTGGGAAGTTGCAATTTGGATTTCATGGAAAATCCATTAAAATCCACTATTTTTCATTTAATTTTAATTCAAAAATCAATATTAAATTGATTTTAAATTAAATTAAATTAATTAAATTAATTAATTAACTAATTAATTTAATTAATTAATTTTTAATTTAATTTAATATCAAATATTAAATTAAATAAATTGCCCGATCCCGATCGATTTTCCAAACATTAATCCTTATTCATGCTATAAACCGATCCAATATTTAAATCATATTTAAATATATCCACCTCCTTTTAATCATAGCTTAATTCATAATTAAGCTATGATTCGTTAAATATATCACATATAATTAACGCTTTCTTCCAAACTTGAATTTGAACAATTTAAAATTCTTTTCTCTCAAAATGTTACAAGGCTTAGTCCGAGCTAGTAAGGAGGACCTAATGGACCTACAGATCATGAGCTCCAACGATACGAGATTAACCAGCCAAACTCTTTAGCCTAACTAATTAACATTCATTAACCACCAAGACACTCCACTAAAGCCCAGTGGTTTCACTCTCCTTACTGTAGATATATTTCTGTCCACTCGATATAACCATGATTAGTAAGTCGATCCTTCACAGGTCATTCTTAATTACAGCTGGGTCAATACCGTTTTTCCCCCTGTAATTACCTCTTGTTCCTTAAGTCCCACTGATCCTCTAATGAACAATTGGTTTGTGGTCCAACCAGCAAACCGAATCCCTCTCAGGCCAATGAGAGGGGTGGGCTCTTTGTTCAAGACCCGGAGTCAACACTTAAGGGAACAACCTCTCTACTAATCCTTAAAGCGGGTAGGAGTGAATTTCATCTCGCAGAACTATGTTCCCAGCTATCTACCCAGACTTATCCCTGAAATGGGAGGCTTATTGAGTCGGTAGTCTCGGGCCACTCTCACCCATGCAAATCTAAGGATAATCTGAATAAACAGAAGTTCATTGAACACTCAGGATTAAGATCGAGTTTACCTAGGTCATCGTATGAATATAGTTAGTTAAGCCAGTAAACGGAGTTATAAAGTCTAAGTGACTATTTCGCGGTCCCGTCTTATGAAAACTCATTGCATAGGACGCCCCCACTCGCATGTCTCCACATGAACGATTTAGGATTACATCGTTTGTACTCTACAAAGTGGGTCGCGTCCATAGTGTCCCCAGGATAAGGTATCCAACCCTATCCTTATACTATAGATCGTTCTGGCTATAACTTGAACTTAATCCACTTTTATGTCACACATAAAGTTCAAGTATTCATCCTATTGCCAAGGGTTCTTTATTGGATTAAGGTTACACAATACACAATTCACTTTATTCAAAAACATCTTTACTGAATAAATCTCAATAACATTTTTATTGCAAAATAGAATATACATTTAGTTTACAAAACCACGAGTTTTAGGACATAAAACCCAACAAACTCCCACTTGGACTAAAACGTCAGTGGGGTAAAACAAGTTGAGCAAAGAAAAAACTGCCCTACTGTACAACCCGTAGTCCTAGACTCTCTAAGTATCCCTCAATCACTTTAGCCGTGAGGGGCTTTGTAAACGGATCAACAATGTTGTGCTCCGAAGCGATCTGCGTGATGATCACGTCTCCTCGTTGCACAATCTCCCTGATGAAATGGTATTTGTGCTCTATGTGCTTTCCACGCTTATGGCTTCTAGGTTCTTTAGAATTTGCCACTGCACCACTATTATCACAATAAAGGGTGATAGGCAAATTCATATTTAGAACAACTTCCAAATCAGTCAAAAACTTCCTAAGCCATACAGCCTCCTTCGCTACTTCGCAAGTTGCGACGTACTCAACCTCCATGGTGGAGTCAGTAATACAACCTTGCTTTATACTCCTCCATACTATAGCTCCTCCGTTAAGAGTGAACACTGATCCTAATGTGGATTTCCTCAAATCTACATCAGTCTGAAAATCAAAGTCAGTGTATCCTGCAAGGATCAAATCCTTTGCGCCATACAAAAGCATATAGTCCCACGTTCTCCTAAGATACTTGAGGATGTTCTTAACGGCAACAAAGTGATCATATCCTGAATTAGACTGATACCTGCTGACTATTCCCACTACATAACATATGTCGGGTCGAGTACATAGCATGACATACATCAGACTACCGACAACTGATGCATAGGGAATGCGTCTCATATCCTCAACTTCTTGAGGTGTCTTAGGACACTGTTCCTTAGACAAATGAATTCCATGCCTGAAAGGTAACGAACCCTTCTTGGAATTCTGCATCTTATATCTAACCAACATCTTGTCAATATAAGATGCCTGAGATAGTGCTAGCGTTTTGTTCTTGCGATTCCGAACAATTCGGATTCCAAGAACAAACTGAGCCTCTCCCAAATCTTTCATTTGGAATTGGGTCGCTAGCCATTGCTTAACGCCAGTCAGGAACCCTGCATCATTCCCAATGAGCAAGATATCGTATTTGTATAGAACTAAGAAAGCTACAGTGGTATTGACTATTTTCTTGTAAACAAAAGCCTCGTCAATATTCTGTTCAAAGCCAAAAGATTTGATCGATGTATCAAATCTTGTATTCCAGGATCTAGAAGCTTGTTTCAATCCATAGATGGATCGTTTAAGCTTGCAAACCTTTTGCTCTTGACCCTAAACTATGAACCCCTCTGGTTGATCCATATAGATACTCTCATCAAGATTGCCATTAAGAAAGACTATCTTGACATCCATTTGCCAAATTTCATAGTCATAAAACGTGGCAATGGACAAGAGTATTCTAATGGACTTAAGCATGGCAACAGGGGAGAAGGTTTCTTCATAGTCCACTCCTTCCCTTTGAGTATAACCCTTTGCCACAAGTCGAGGCTTAAAGGTTTGCACCTTACTGGCTTGATCTCATTTCCTCTTGTAGATCCACTTACAACCGATAGGTCTTTCACCATCTGGTTGATCTACTAGTTCCCAGACGGAATTGAAGTACATTGACTTCATTTCGAGGTCCATGGCTTTAATCCACTGGTCCCTATCTATATCATTAATTGCCTATTTATAGGTCAATAGATCCTCAATGCCATCATCAGGTATGACGACTTGGGTTTCAACCAAACCCATGAAACTGTCGGGTTGTTTAACATCCCCCCACTACGTCGAGGCATTCTCAACTCTTGTGAAGGATCAGCTTGATCAACAACGTTTCTTGATTTATCTGTAACTTCCCTAGAAATTTCACTCAAGACAATCCTGCTACGAGGTTGATGATCTCTCATGTGGTCTTCCTCTAAGAATGTGGCGTTTGTCAACACAAGCATCTTGTCCTCTTGAGGATCATAAAACAGACCACCTTTTGTTTCTTTGGAGTATCCTACAAATAGACATAATTTTGAACGATGTTCCAATTTCTTTGGATTTGACACCAACACATGTGTCGGACATCCCCAAATCCTGAAGTGACGTAAACTACCTTTACGCCCTTTTCATAACTCATAGGGTTTTTCTAAAACACTCTTAGAGGGAACCATGTTCAAAATATATACAACAGCTTCTACTACATATCCCCAAAACGAATTAGGCAGCTGAGCATATCTCATCATGGATGGAACCATGTCTAACAAGGTTCTTGTTGGGGTTTGTGCCCTAAAACTCGTAGTTTGTAATTATGTTCTAATTATTGTAATAAACTGTTATTACTTCAATAAAGTGTTATTGTTCGTTATTTACGATATTGCTATTGTTTTAACCCTAAATCCAATGAACTAAACATCCAAGGCTGTAAAATGTATCTTTAACTGAATGTAGTGTACATAAAAAGGATCTCGGTTCAAAATACAACCTAAAAGGTCTATAGTAAGGGGATAGGATTTGGGTTCCTTACCTTGGTAAAACTATGGATGTGACCCATTTTGTATATGATTACAAACACTGTGATCCTAACGTGTTCGTGTAGATGACATGTGAGTGGGGATATCCTATGTAATGAGATTACATAAGACCGGACCACGAAATAGTAACCACTAGATGTAACTCCATTGACTAGTTAGGTTTCTATTTCACTAGGATGACCTAGGCAACTTGATCTTAATCCTGAGCGGGTTACGAACTCCTGTTTGCGAGGGATTGTTCTTTGACTAGTATGTGTGAGAGTGGTCAGATTCACCGACTCAATATGCCTACCTTCTTGGGGACAAGACCGAGTGAGCAGCTCGGGACTTAGCCTAGCAAGATGGAATTCACTCATTCCCGCCTATTAGGGTAAGTAGCTGAATTTTCCCTTAAGTGGTGTTCCGGGACTTGAACAAAGGGCCCGACCCTCTCATTTGCTCGAGAGGGGCTTCTGTTTGCTGGTAGGACCACAAACAAATTGTTCATTAGAGGAGCACTGGTATTTAAGGTACAAGATGTAACCCAAGGGTAAAACGGTAATTTGACCCAACTGGTGTTACGAACATTCGTGAAGGATTGACTTGCTTTTATTGGTCAATATCCGTGGACACAAAAATATATCTGCAGTGAGAAGAGTGCAGCTGCGAGACTTTAGTGGAGTGTTCCCGCAGTTAACGAATGGTTATTAGGAGGTTAATGAGATTAACCGAGTAATCTCGTATCGTTGGAGATTTTGATCTATAGGTCCATTAGGTCCACTTTCTAGCTCGTAAAGAGTTCTTAGATCGTTTGAATTTGAAATGTTCAAATTCATTAGGGGATAAATTTAATGTATATAGATACAATATAATATATAGTTTTGGAACTATATATTATAAATTTAATGTGAATATGATTCATATTAAATTATATGAGAGAATTAAATATTTGAAAGAGTTCAAATGTTAATTTAAATGTGAATGTGATTCATATTTGAAAACTATAGGTTAAAATTTAATGTGCATGCGATGTACATTAAACTATAGGATAAAGGGTAAAATGATTAAATGTGATTTAATCATTTAATTAATTAATATGATATTTGAATTAAATATGATTTAATTTAATTTAATTAATTAATAGTTAATTAATTAATTGGAAACATGTCAAGATGACACGTTCCCACCACTCTCCAATTCCCTCTCGATAGGGAGTGGGGAGTTACCCAGAGAACTACTCTTCTCCTGGCGAGAAGAGGGATGAATCGATCGATCAATTCTGGTGATTTTTTCAAATTGCTCTCTCTTTCAAAATACTCTTTGAATTCCCTTCTTCTACTTTTCAACTATTGGAGACCTTCCCACCGAGATAAAATCTAAGTAGAATCCAGAGAATAGGAGGTTCTCACTTTTGGTAGTGTCCTGCTTGGAGAAGAACAGAGGAGTTTCTCTGTGTTACTGTAGAATCTAACTGGAGCAAGGGGTTGCTGCTGGACATTCATAATCTACAAAGGTAATCTCGAATTTCCTTTAATTAATTACAACATGTTTGCATGATTAGTTCCATGCCTAATTAGATTAGGAAATGTATGCTTATCTCTGTTTTTTCTCCAATGTACTGGTATTTTTGTTTCAACAAAATAAACTTGCAATTACGATTCCAAAACACGTTTTTGCTGCTCAAGGAGATCAGATCTCCATCAGTTCTATTTCTCCTATCAGATACACCATTCTGCTGAGGTGTACCGAGCGCTGAGAGTTGGGATACGATTTCATGTTCTATCATATAGTCTTGAAATCTCAAATCCATATACTCTCCACCTCGATCTGATCGAAGTGTTTTAATCGTTTTACCTAATGTGTTCTCAACTTCTGCCTTATACTCCTTGAACTTTTCAAGGGTTTCAGACTTATGATGCATTAGGTAAAGATAACCATACCAAGAATAATCATCAAGAAAATTGATGAAGTATTCATACCCTCCTCGTGCCTTGGCATTCATGGCACCACAAAGATCCGAATGCACGAGTTTCAAGGGCTCTTTGGCTCTATAACCTTTTTCAGAAAAAGGTCTTTTAGTCATTTTTTCCTCAAGACAGGACTCACATGGTGGTAAAAAGTTGTCCTCTAACTGACTTAGGAGTCCACTCTTGACCAATCTCTTAATCCTATTGAGATTAATGTGGCCTAGTCTCAAGTGTCAAAGATAGGTACTCGGAGAAAGCTTTTGCATTTTATTTTGAGTATCAGTTGTTTTAAACATCTCAGTGTTCAAAATAGCTTTTAATTTGGTTGGTCTTAACACGTATAAGTTGTTTTCCAGTTTAGCAGAACATATTCGTACACCTCTTTTGCAAATGAACGCTTCATTATGATAAAAAAGATACTTTATACATATGTTCAAGCAAACAAGAGATAGATACAAGATTTCTTTTGATTCCAGGAACCAAAAGTACATTTTCTAATAAAATGAACCTATCTCTAAACAACAACTTCACTACTCCCACTGCTTTGGCTGAGTCAACCTCTCCCGTTCCAACCTTGAGAGTTATCTCCCCATCAGCAAGCTGCTACCAGGAACTAGTTTCCTGAAAAGAAGAACAAATATGGTTAGTAGCTCCTGAATCTAATATCCAGGCAGAATCATCATGTTCCACTAAACATGTTTCAACAACAAGTAAATCATATGTACCTTGTTTTTCCTTCTCAGCTTTCTTTTCTACAAGGTACTTCGGGTAGTTCCTCTTCCAGTATCCGTCTCCACCACAATGGAAACATTTTCTTGTGGCTTTAGCCTTACGTGTGGGAGCTTGTCCCATCTCTTTTTCCTTCTTCTTCTTCTGAATACCCTTATTCTTAGTAAAAGAAAAACCAAACTTGGTCCCTGAGGACGATCCTTTTATGAACTTCTTCGACGTGACAATATTTGCCTCATTCTCTTTTCCCTTTGATTTCATCAGGGACTCAAAAGTCTAAAGCTCATTGAGGAGAGTAGTCAGGTTATATTCTATTTTATTCATCCCCGCATTAGTGCGGAATTGCAGGAAACTCTTTGGAAGAGATTCCATAATGAAGCTAATCTGACTTTTCTCATCTATGATAACGCCATTTACTTCTGCCACATTGAAGTGGGTCATCATGTTAAGGACATATTCCCTAACAGAAGCTCCCTCCTTCATAAAGGAGTTCTAAACGATCTTGAAAGCATCATGGCGGACCGATGAGGACGGTTGTCCAAACATCGCCTGCAATGATCCCATGATCTCCTTCGCAGTAACCATACTCTCATGTTTCTTAGACAACACATCAGATATGATGGCTAAGATGTCGACTCGGGCCTTCTCATTAGCCCTAATCCATCTGTCATATGCATCCTGAACAATTCGGTTTGCAGTTTAGCTGGGAGGGGGAGAACATTCCTCCGTTAAGACGAACCTTAGATCATCAACAACAAGAATCATATTCAAGTTTGATTTCCAAGTTCCGTAGTTATCGTCGTTAAGTTTGTCGAAGGCGAGTAACTGGATAAAAGAGCTTGACATGCTGAAAAAGAATGAACTATCCAATTTAAGAATTTAGCAAAAGTAATAATGTACCCATAAACTCATTATTGTTTTGCAACAATACTTCAGTGAGTCAGAGCAACCGCTACCGAGGGGCAACCAATCACTCCTTCACTGAACCAAGACATTTTTGACTAAATGCTAACACCGGAATAACTCTTATTCCTATAACATTCTAGTTATCGCTACTTTGGTCAAGAATTTATAAACACTTAGCAATTATTGTAAGTGTGACCCGCCATTTTCATACCTCAGAGGTCGGCCCCAACAATGCTACCGAATTAGAGAGATAAAGTTGGGAATGGACCTAAGAGACCCTATCCATTTCTGGAGTTTGAGTTGTTCTGAATCCCATGTTACATCCCTCGAATGGATGGTGCTACTTCGGGCAACCTACAGGCGCAACATGGGAATCTCACGGTCCAACCTAATGGAGGAGACCGTAGGGTGTGTTGACACACTTCATTTTCCCACTTACTATAAATACTTTCTCCATTCACCTTGCTCTTGATTTATGCAAACACCATCCGAATGGGGATGCCCTATTTACATCACGAGGCCGAGCATAAATCTCACTGTGTGAACTTCTCGGAGAGCGTAAGAGGAAATTGATATATCATATATACCTTTTCACTCCCACTAAGTATTTTAAATAGCTTGGATATAATTTTACTTAGGCATATTCCAGCTAAAACAATATGACCTAAGTCTACCAATATAACAATTATATTAGAATTACCTAAGTTTATTAACCATTTAATAAACCTAGGTCTATGAATTCAATTTATTAACTTTTAATAAATGCCACTCACGGAAGATAATTTATAAACCTCTAGATTAAATTCACTCCCAGGTCAGTTTCCAGGTAGGGGTGTTCCGTTTCCGTCAGCTTAAGTACCTCAGCCTAGCCAGAACAACCTTCCTTAGTCAGAGTCTCTCTTTAATCAAAGTTTATAAATTATTGGTTCCCTAATTCTAATCTTATTAGAACTAGATAACCTTAGGTCTAATTAATTCTAGTTCTAATACCATTTTAAAACTAATTAATTAACCTTAGGTTACATGCATTTCTATATTATAAATTGCTTGATCATTCATCACATGAATAAATATACATTTATAACAAATCCATCACATGAATAAATGCATAAAAATTATATGTTTAATTTTTAATTAATATAACCCTTATATTAATTATAATTAAAACATATAATATTTGTTTCATAAATTAATATAACTCTTATATTAATTCTTATGAAACCCAATAAACGTGCATACAATATATTATAACACTTATGCACATACAATCATGGATTTTAATTAAAACATACATTCACAATGCATAATTAATTAAACATACTAGAGTGGGCATGTTTTGGCATCTAATGCAAGCAAACAACTAAATTATTACAATAATAATCTAGAATTAAAATCGAACTCTTCGAATTTGGGTCGAGCCAGCTTGCAAATGTGTCAACCGGACCTTCAAAAGGTTGAACCGGGCTGTAAAAGGCTGAACCGGGCCTCCAAATGGTGAAATGGACCTCCAAAATGAAAAGTCATCCTCGAAATAGTCAGAACCAGTCTAAAACAACTCGAACCGGATAAAAATCGAGTCGAACCGGTCCAAAAATAATTGAACCGATCTAAGTTAATGAACCGGTCAATGGTCAAAGTCAAAATTCAACTCAATCTTCTTCATTTTGAAATTTCACGGGCTGGACAAAAAAAACCACTGTAGCAGAATGAAAAATCCAGCATGCTCTTTTTCAAGTTTTCAGGACCATTCGAGCTTCTCTCTTCAAATTGAAAGTCTTTCCGAACTCCAATCGGCCCAAAACTTTTACAGATTATTCTTCACACATGTATGCTCAAACACACTTGAGCAATTTGAAAATAAAGCACAAATTGATGCTCAAATTAAATGCCAAAACCAGAATTTTACTTTAGACGCCCAGAAAAAATAGATTTCAAAAAACACACACCACAGAACAAAATAGATCAAATGGAGTGCTCAAAATTGCTCTGATACCAATTGAAATAGTCTATATTAAGAAATTGGAAGCAATTTTTGATCTTGAACACTCTAAATTGATCAATTTTGTAAAATAAAATGTATGCTCAAAGTTGGAAAAACTGGGAGTTAAGAAACTCACCTTTGAAGATCAAATTCTCTTCACCCAGTGGATGATTTTCAACACGAACACTTCGTGGACAATTGTTAGTGTCTTCCCTACTATCCTCAGTCCTTGGAGCGGATTGTGGGATCCTAGGTTAAGAGAATTTGGAAGAAAAAGCCTCAAAGGTCACAAACTCGGGCCATAAATATTTTCTGCAAAATTCTCTCAAAACACCTCAAAACACCATTAAATAAGCTTCATCAAGCTTCATTTGAGTGACAACTCAAGGGTGATGAGGATGCTTTGAGATGGAGGTGGCCAAATTTGGTGAATTTGAAGATGAGAGGGATTGGGTAAGTTGCAATTTGGATTTCATGGAAAATCCATGAAAATCCACTATTTTTCATTTAATTTTAATT
The DNA here is from genome assembly GCA_036507285.1 of Trichosanthes cucumerina. Classification (NCBI taxonomy): domain Eukaryota; kingdom Viridiplantae; phylum Streptophyta; class Magnoliopsida; order Cucurbitales; family Cucurbitaceae; genus Trichosanthes; species Trichosanthes cucumerina. The sequence goes on from CM071844.1 coordinate 58,291,885, forward strand.
CAAAAATCAATATTAAATTGATTTTAAATTAAAATTAATTTAATTAATTAAATAATTAAATAATTAATTTTTAATTTAATTTAATATCAAATATAAAATTAAATAAATTGCCCGATCCCAATCGATTTTCCGAATATGAATCCTTATTCATGCTATAAACCGATCCAATATTTAAATCATATTTAAATCTATCCACCTCCTTTTAATCATAGTTTAATTCATAATTAAGCTATGATTCGTTAAATATATCACATATAATTAACGCGTTCTTCCAAACTCGAATTTGAACAATTTAAAATCTTTTCTCTCAAAATGTTACAAGGCTTAGTCCGAGCTAGTAAGGAGGACCTAATGGACCTACAAATCATGAGCTCCAACGATACGAGATTAACCAACCAAACTCTATAGCCTAGCTAATCAACATTCGTTAACCACCGAGACACTCCACTAAAGCCTAGTGGTTGCACTCTCCTCACTGTAGATATATTTCTGTTCACTCGATATAACCATGATTAGTAAGTCGATCCTTCACAGGTCGTTCGTAATTACTGTTGGGCAAAAATTACCGTTTTACCCCTGTAATTACCTCTTGTTCCTTAAGTCCCACTGATCCTCTAATGAACAATTGGTTTGTGGTCCAACAAGCAAACCGAATCCCTCTCAGGCCAATGAGAGGGGTGGGCCCTTTGTTCAAGACTCGGAGTCAGCACTTAAGCGAACAAACAGACTAATCCCTAAAGCGGGTAGGAGTGAATTCCATCTCACAAAACTATGTTCCCAGCTATCTACCCAGACTTATCCCTGAAATGGGAGGCTTATTGAGTCGGCAGTCTCGAGCCACTCTCACCCATGCAAATCTAAGGATAATCCGAATAAAGAGGAGTTCATAGAACACTCCGGATTAAGATCGAGTTACCTAGGTCATCGTATAAATATAGTCAGTTAAGACAGTAAACGGAGTTATAAAGTCTAAGTGACTATTTCGCGGTCCAGTCTTATGCAAACTCATTGCATAGGACGCCCCTACTCGTATGTCTCCACATGAACGATTTAGGATCACATCGTTTGTACTCTACAAAGTGGGTCACGTCCATAGTGTCCCCAGGATAAGGTACCCAACCCTATCCTTATACTATAGACCGTTCTGGCTATAACTTGAACTTGATCCACTTTTATGTAACACATAAAGTTCAAGTATTCATCCTATGGCCAAGGGTTCTTTATTGGATTAAGGTTACACAATACACAATTCACTTTATTCAAAAATATCTTTACTGAATAAATCTTAATAACATCTTTATTGCAAAATAGAATATACATTTAGTTTACAAAACCACGAGTTTTAGGACATAAAAACCCAACAAATACATCATAATGATTCCTAAGTGAATTTGAACATTTCGAATTCCGATCAAGATCAAATAACATCAACACCTTTTACGAGGTAGGAAGGGGACCTAATGGACCTATAGATCAGAAGCTCCAACGATGCAAGTTTAAATAGCTAATCTCATTAAGCACGTTAATTAACATTTGTTAACTGCGGGTACATTCCACTAAAGACCCACAATTACACTCTTCTCACTGTAGATATATTTGTGTCCACAAATATAGACAAATAACAACAAGTTGATCCTTCATGAGTGTTCATAACACCAACTGTGTCAAATTACCATTTTACCCTTGGGTTACATCTATGATCTTAAGTACGAGTGCTCTTATAGGTCCAACCATTAAACAGAAATCTCTCTCGAGCAATTGAGAGGGTAGGGCCCTTTGTTAAAGTCCCAGAGACACCACTTAAGGGAACACTCATCTACTTACCCTAAGTCGAAAAGGAGTGAATTGCATTTTGTGTGACTATGTTCCAGCTCCCCACTCGGTCTCTGATGAGTATGAATTAATTATATTTATTATATCTAATTTCCTTACATTTTAAGTGAATAATATGTTTAATTGTTGAAATTGTGTCCAATTTAGTTTAGGTGACAAATTATCGATTTTTTAGTGGAACTAGTCTAAAAAGCATATTTTAGTTCAAATTCGTAAATTGAAATAAAAATTGAAAAATTAGAAAGAAAAAGAATGAGAGAATTGAAAATAAAAAAAATATTAAAGAAATTGACAAAAATGACATAAACGAAATGAAAAGGAAAAACAGGAAAGCTTATTATCTAATTTTTTTCTTTTGTTTTTTCTTTGTGTAGGTGGCATACATGCATGAAGTCTTCCTTGAGAAATGCAAGGGAGAAATTGTCTTGTGGCTTGGCACACATTGTGGAGCAAGAAATGACACATATAAGGGACCTATTTGTTTGGTAATTTTAAAGTTTAAAAGGAGGGCAATGCATTGAGCAAAGGGGAGTGAAGAGTTTTAGTGTGAAGGGATCGAATCCCGCAGCGGAAGCGATTGAGAATCGCGTGTTCTTATTTAGTCTCATGGATTTCAATAAAGATCAAAATTAACAAGATTAAGCATGCTATATATGACATAAGACAACAAGATATTACCTTTGAAGAACTCTTTCTTCAAGTGCTCCTTCTCCCACGATCATGATCGCAGCAACTCGAACTCGAACGAATGAAGACACCACCACCAGATCTTCTCCGTTGTTCTCTAGGTGAGGGAGGAAGGTGGGGTCCTTTAGGATGAGGTGAGGTGATCTTATGATATTGTGCTTCGAACTCTTTCCAACACACTTTAAGAGAATGCTAGGGTTTTGTCAAAAAGCCTTAACTTTGCTTAGCCACAAAGTTGCATCTCATGCAACCATTTATAGGAAAATAGGATAGAAATTACCATCCTATCCTTCCTTCATTCTCTCATTAGTATATAGTTTATATGTGAATCTAATTCACATTAAAACCATATATTATATCAATTGTATCACCTATAAATGATATAACACCTCATATAAGAAATTGAACACTTCAATTTCATTCCTAACTTTATACCCTCAATATTACCATGTTGAGCCAACGGAGGGACCTAATGGACCTATAGTTCATAAGCTCCAATGATGTGAGATTAACTGATCAAACTCTTTGATCTAATTAATCAATATTCATTAACTACAAGTCACTCCTCTATAGACTTGTAGCTGCACTCTCCTCACTGTAGATTATATTGTGTCCATTGATATAATCATTACCCATGATTCGACCCTTCACAGGTTGTTCGTAATCACAGCTGCGTCAAATTACCGTTTTACCTCTGTGATTACCTCTTTGTTCCTTAAGCACAACTGATTCTCTAATGAACAACAAGTCTAAGGTTCTACCATAGACTCATACCCTCTTAAGTGAGTTTAGAGGGCGGGGCCCCGTTGTTCAAGACCTGGACTTAGTTCTTAAGGGAACAACCTATCTAATTCCTTAGTGTAGGAATCAGTGAATTCCATCTTGTATATTTAAGTCCCCAGCTACCTACGAGGTTCTGTCCCTGAGAAGGTAGGCTTATTGAGTCGGCTACAGGCCAGTCTCACCCATACTAGTTTAAGGACAAACCCCTATAAGTAGGAGTTCTTAACTTACTAAGGATTCAGGTCGAGTCATTAATGACCATCTATAAATTATCGGGTCTTATCCTCATTAACGATTGTTATCTTTGTTAGACTAATAATTTGCATTCTGGTCTTGTATGAACTCTTCATACATGATGCCCCCACTCGCATGTCAACCACATGAATGAGTTGAATTACCTCATTTGTACTAATTACAAAGTGGGCCACATCCATGGTGTTATCAAAATAAGGTTTCCAACCTTATTCTTTTACCATAGATCATTTAGGTTATACTCTTGAACACAATCCAAATAGTGTCTTCTACACTGATGTTCAAGATACATTATAACCTTGAAGCTTAGTTTATTGAATTTATAAAGCAAGAATATAATTTTATCAAAACAAATCTCTTTATTTATTTGATCAAAATTACATAAGTTTAGGGCACAAATCCCAACAATCTCCCACTTGACCTAAAGCTTTTGGAGTACTAAAACATTACAATAATGAAAATACAATAAACTAGGGCATTTAAACCCTTTGTACAATATACTCCCACTTGCTCTAGTTGGGGAAGACTTGTAAACCTTGACCTTCTAGGTGACTCTCAAATACATTAGCCGTGAGAGCTTTTGTAAAAGGATCAACAACATTGTGCTCTGAGGCTATCTTTGTGACGATCACGTCTCTTCGATGCACGATCTCCCGGATGAGATGATATTTTCGTTCAATATGCTTTCCCCTCTTATGACTTCGGGGTTCCCTTGAATTTGCCACGACACCACTGTTATCACAATACAACGTGATAGAAAAACTCATATTTGGAACAACTTCTAAATTTAACATGAATTTCCTTAACCAAACGACCTTTTTAGCTGCATCACAAGCTGCTACATATTCGACCTCCATGGTGGAATCAACGATGCATCCCTGCTTGACGCTTCGCCATACTATAGCTCCTCCATTAAGTGTAAATCCTGACCCTGATGTAGATTTATGAGAATCTTTATCAGTCTGAAAGTCAGAATCCGTGTATCCTGTAAGGATCAAATCCTTAGCCCCATACACAAGCATGTAGTTCCTTGTTCTCCGTAGATACTTAAGGATTGTTTTAACCGTTGTCTAGTATTCATGTCCTGGATTGGATTGAAACCTACTGACCATTCCAACTGCAAAACAGATGTCTGGCCTAGTACACAACTTGACGTACATCATGCTCCCAACAGCTGATGCATAAGGAATCTGTCTCACATCCTCAACTCCTTGAGGTGTCTTAGGACACTGTTCCTTAGACAAATGAACTCCATATCTAAAAGGCAATAAATCCTTTTTGGAGTCCTGCATCTTAAACCTCAACATCACTTTGTCGATGTAAGATGTCTGAGACAGGACTAGTATTTCATTCTTGCGGTTTCGGACAATCTGGATCCCAAGAACAAACTACGCTTCGCCCAAATCTTTCATTTGGAATTGCGTAGCTAGCCAATTCTTAATGTCAGTAAGATATCCTACATCATTCCCAATGAGTAGGATATCATCCACATATAGAACTAGGAATGCGACAAAACTATTGATGATTTTCTTGTAGACACAAGGCTCATCATCATTTTGATCAAAGCCATAGGATTTTATTGCCTCATCAAATCTTATATTCCAAGACCTAGAAGCTTGTTTCAGTCCAGAGATTGACCTTTTAAGCCTGCAAACCTTTTGCTCTTGTCATGGTCCAATGAACCCTTTGGGTTGGTCCATGTAGATGTTCTCGTCAAGATTGCCATTCAAAAAGGTTGTCTTGACATCGATTTGCCATACCTCATAGTCATAATATGCGGCAATGGCAAGTAGGATACAAATAGACTTTACCATAGCAACAGGTGAAAAGGTTTCCTCATAGTCAACGCCTTCAACCTAGGTATAACCCTTTGCTACTAGTCTAGCTTTAAAGGTTTGCACCTTTCCATCTACACCACGCTTTCTCTTGTAGATCCACTTACAACCTATAGGTTTTACCCCATCAGGCTTATCTACAAGATCCCAAACAGAATTGAAGTACATAGACTCCATTTCATGGTGCATGGCTATGACCCATTTGTCTTTGTGTTTGTCAACCATCGCTTGATTATAAGACGATGGATCCTCACAGTCGTCATCTGGTATAACAACTTGGGTTTCAGATAAACCCATGTAACGGTCAGGTTATGTTATAACTCTCCCACTACGTCGAGGCATACTCATCTATTGAGATGGACTCTCTTGACTAGACAAGCTAGTATCAACAACTTTTGTTGACGTACTAGTTTTATTAGCAACTTTTGCTATTGTTCTGTCTAACTCACCTAACACAACTTTACTTCTTGGTTTGTGGTCCCTTATGTGGTCCTCCTCTAAGAAAGTGGCATTTGTCGACACAAAAACCTTATCTTCCTTAGGATCATAGAATAAACCAGCTCTTGTTTCTTTTGGGTAGCCTACGAATAGGCACAATTTTGAACGTGAATCCAACTTATTTGGATTTGTCACAAGCACATGTGCTGGACAACCCCAAATTCTGAAATGACATAAACTACCTTTACGTCCTTTCCAGAGTTCAAAAGGTGTTTTAGAAACACTTTTTGATGGCATATTGTTCAAAATGTATCCCGCTGTCTCTACTGCGTAACACCAAAAAGAATTAAGGAGATGAGCATAACTCAGCATTGATCGAACCATGTTCAACAGGGTTTTATTTCTCCTTTCCGATACACCGCTTTCTTTGTGTGGTGTGCAGGAGCTGAGAGTTGGGATGTAATTCCATGTTCTATCATATAGTTCTGGAATTTTAAATCCATGTACTCTCCACCTCGATTCTATCGAAGTGTTTTAATTGTTTTACCTAATTGATTTTTAACTTCAGTCTTGAATTCCTTGAACTTTTCAAGTGCTTCGATGCATTAGGTAAATATGCCCAAATCGAGAATAATCATCTATAAAAGAGATGAAATATTCATAACCTCCTCTGGCTTTAACATTCATCGGACCACAAAGGTCTGAATGTATAAGCTCAAGAGGTTCTTTGACTCTATAACCTTTTCCACTAAAAGGTCTTTTAGTCATTTTGCCTTCTAGGCAGGATTCACATACAGGTAAAACATTTTCTTCTAACTCATTTAGAAGTCCATTCTTTACCAATCTCTCAATCCTATTGAGGTTAATGTGACCCAATCTAAGATGCCAAAGATGAGCATTTTCTTTAGGAGAAATATTTCGTTTCTTAGTTTGTGCGTTTGCAGTTTTAAATAATTAAGTGTTCAAAACCATTTTGACTGAATTAGGCCTTAAAACATACAACCCATTTTCTAATGAAGCCAAACATATTTTCACACATTTCTTTAAAATAAATACTTTATTCAAAGAGAAAGAAATAGAAATACATTGTTCTATAAGGCAAGAAATTGAAATAAGGTTCCTAGTAAACCCTGGTATCACTAATATATTGTCTAACAACATATATTTCTTGCCAAAATTAAGCTTCATCGTGTCTATTGCTATAGCTGAGACGACTTCTCCATTTCCAATCTGGAGCGTTATCTCTCCTTTTTGTAGCTGTTGTCAGGAATCAATTCTCTGAAAATAAGAACAAACATGATTAGTGGCGCTTGAATCAAGTATCCAAGTAGTTTTATCATTATCCACTAAGCAAGTTTCTAAGCAAAGTAAATCATATTTACCTTCCTTCTTCTTTTCTGCAATGTACTTCGGACAGTTCCGTTCCAATGTCCGTCTTCATTGCAGTGGAAACACTTTCTTTTGTCTGCAATTTCTTTGACTTTCTTGCCCTTCTGGGCGGTAGCTTTGTCAGCTCGTTTCCCTTTACCAACCTTCTTCATGTTATTCTTCTTCCCTTTCAGGTTAGAAGAAGATGAAGCCACTGTTTTTGATCCATAGGTCAAACCTCTATGATAACTTCTATTGGCAACATTTGCCTCACCTTTCGATCCCTGAATTTTCATTAAAGATTGAAAGGTCTGGAGTTCATTTAGAAGGGAGGTAAGATTAAAAGTAAGCTTGTTCATAACAACATTACTTCTAAACTGCAGGAAACTATCTGGAAGAGTTACCAAAATGAAGCTGACCTGGCTCGATTCATCGATGAAAGCACCATTCGACTCCGCGATGTTAAAGTGTACCATCATATCCAGGACATGATCATGAATAGATGAACCCTCTAACATCCTCGAGTTGAATATATACTTGAAGGCATTGTGTCGGGCATGTGTAGACTGTTGTCCAAACATACCCTGTACAGAATCCATGATTTCCTTGGCGGTCATCATGCCCTCGTGCTTCTTGGCTAATATGTCAGACATACTTGCCAACATGTAGACCTTAGCCTTATCATTGGCTTTGATCCATCGATCATATGCATCACGAATATTTCGTGTAGCATTCGAGCCTGGCACCTAAGGACACTCCTCAGTTAGGACAAACTTCAGATCATCCACTACCAATATAGTATTGAGTTTATTTTTCTACGTCATCATATTCTCTCCGGTTAATTTTTCCGCACCCAGTAAGGAAATTATAGAGCTAGACATTTTGCTGAAAATTTACCAAAAAAACTTGTATAAGCTTCTTGCTATAATTTTCTAGTCCAATCATGTTTTAGCCAATTATCAAATGATTCCTAGGTCATTTATAATTTGCAATGATACTCCAAAGGTTTAGAATGTATGACACCGAAGGGCAATAAAAAACATTCCTCTTTTGGATCAAGACACTCTTGACCAAAACCTAATGCAAGAATAACTCTTATTCCTATAGGCTTTAGTTACTATTTTCCACTATGTTCCGTTTCCGTCAGCTTAAACACCCACAGGCTAGACATAACCTTCCTTAGTTAGAGTTCCTCTTTTAATCATTGTTTATAAATTACTTGGTTCCTAATTCTAATCTAATTAGAACTAGATAACCTAAGGTATACTAATTCCAAGTTCTAAACATTTTAAAACTAATAATTAACTTTAGGTGACATGCATACTATGTCATAGTGCTTGATCATTCATCTCATGAATAATAAAACATACATAGCATAATCATCTCATGAATTATAATGCATGTCAATGTTGTCCATAAATTAATATAACTCTTTATATTAATTATACATGCAAACTATATAATATAACTCTTTATATTATAAATGATGCATGGAAATACTTAACCTAAGGTGGGATATCTAAAATAAAAGCATACATTATGGATGACAATAATTATACAACAATTGCATAATTTAAATAGCAAAATTAGACCAATTTTTGCACCATAAAATTAATTTTAATTAATATAATCTAATTATATTAATTAAAATTAAATAATATAAATATAAAACATTTTTATATTTAATATATAAATAAAAAACATTTTCTTTCGCCCGTTTGGAACTACTGAAACGCCTTTGGCGTTGCAACGCTAACACAGCATTGCAACCCTGCAATTTGTCCGTTTCTGGCCGTTGGAGCGCATTGCGAAACGCCTTCTGCGTTGCAACCATTTTGCCTCGATCGACACGAACTTACAGACTCAATTTACAATTAAAATTGCCTAAAACACCGGGCCCTTACATTGAACGATTCAATGAAAAATTGCAAATCTAAGTGCCAAAATTGAAAACATCTAATTTGTAAACCATTCATTCATCACATGAAAAACAGTATATCTCACCTTTGATCTTGATAAATCCAGAACTAAATCAAGAACACAATTGGGTTCTGATACCAATTGAAGGGATCGAATCCCATCGCGGAAGCATTGAGAATCGCATGTTCTTATTTAGTCTCATGGATTTCAATCAAGATCAAAATTAACAAGATTAAGAATGCTATATATGACATAGGACAACAAGATATTACCTTTGAATAACTCTTTCTTCAAGTGCTCCTTCTACCACGATCACGATCTCAGCAACTCGAACCCGAACGAATGAAGACACCACCACCAGATCTTCTCCGTTGTTCTCTAGGTGAGGGAGGAAGGTTGGTTCCTTTAGGATGAGGTGAGGTGATCTTATGAGATTGTGCTTGGAACTTCTTCCAACACACTTTGAGAGAATGCTAGGGTTTTGTCTAAAAGCCTTAACTTTGCTTAGTCACAAAGTTGCATCTCATACAACCATTTATCGGGAAATAGGATAGAAATTACCATCCTATCCTTTCTTCATTCTCTCATTAGTATATAGTTTATATGTGAATCTAATTCACATTAAAACCATATATTATATCAATTGTATCACATATAACTGATATAACACCTCATATATAAAATTGAACACTTCAATTTCATTCCTAACTTTATACCTTCAATATTACCATGTTGAGCCAACGGAGGGACCTAATGGACCTACAATTCATGAGCTCCAATGATGTGAGATTAACTAATCAAACTCTTTGATCCAGTTAATCAATATTCATTAACTACAAGTCACTCCACTATAGACTTATAGTTGTACTCTTCTCACTGTAGATTATATTGTGTCCATTGATATAATCATTACCCATGATTCGACCCTTCACAGGTTGTTCGTAATCACGGTTGGGTCAAATTACCGTTTTACCCCTGTGATTACCTCTTTGTTGCTTAAGCACCACTGATCCTCTAATGAACAACAAGTCTAAGGTCCTACCATAGACTCATACCCTCTTAAGTCAGTTTAGAGGGCGGGGCCCCGTTGTTCAAGACCTGGACTCAGTTCTTAAGGGAACAACCTATCTAATTCCTTAGTGTAGGAATGAGTGAATTCCATCTTGTATAGTTAAGTCCCCAGCTACCTACGAAGTTTTGTCCCTGAGAAGGTAGGCTTATTGAGTCGGCTACAGGCCACTCTCACCCATACTAGTTTAAGGACAAACCCCTATAAGCAGGAGTTCTTAACTTACTCATGATTCAGGTCGAGTCATTAATGACGATCTATAAATTATCAGTCTTATCCTGTTAACGGTGTTATACTTGTTAGACTAATAATTTGCAGTCCGGTCTTGTATGAACTCTTCATACAGGATGCCCCCACTCGCATGTCTACCACATGAATGAGTTGGATTACCTCATTTGTACTAATTACAAAGTGGGTCGCATCCATGGTGTTACCAGAATAAGGTTTCCAACCTTATTCTTATACCTTAGACCATTTAGGTTATACTCTTGAACACAATCCAAATAGTGTCTACTACATTGATGTTCAAGATACATTATAACCTTGGAGCTTATTTTATTGGATTTATAAAGCAAGAATATAATTTTATCAAAATAAATAACTCTTTATTTATTTGATCAAAATTACATAAGTTTAGGGCACAAACCCCAACATAGTGTTCTCTACAAAAACAAAAGTTTAGAGAGTGTAATACTTCTCTGTGTTTTTATTTTATGTTTTCTCCCCTTTATAGTTGTTCTTTCTTTTCCACCATGTGTGGCTAAATTTTAATTTCTCATTCAAGGGTCATTTAATGTAACGCCCCGAAAAGTGAACACAACTATTCGAGGCATTACTTCCAAGTTGTGCCGTTCGTGCCGAAAATCCGGCAGCATAACGGCGCAACCTGGACAAACCAAAAATTTTACAGAAAACCTGAACCTAAACGAGAACACTTCAAAAGACTCACGAAGGTACCCAACCTCCACCAAACTACACAAAAATAATAGGCTGGGCTCCAGTCCTTCGGAGTTAACAGACACTAGAAGAAAATAAGGCTACAATGACTGACGAAAAAAATCAAGGGGCGAGATACAATGACGGACGGGAAGAAGCGCTACTGGATTTTTTCGCCGGACATACAATGACGGGCATTGCCCGTCATTGTAAATTTTTAATGACGGGCTTTGCCGTCATTATATGTTATTTTTTAATTAAAAAAATTTCGGACACCTCACACCCGACAACTCTCTCTCTCTTCACGTTCCCCTCGATCTCATCTCCCTCCCAGCTCACCCTCGATCTCATCTCTCCTTCTCTGTTCGGACTCCATCTCTCCTTTCACGAAACCGCCGTCTCCAGCCGGCCGTCTCCATCTCCGTCTCTCCTCCCAGCTCCCAGCTCACTTTCCCTCGATCTCACCTCACACCCGACCCATCTCCAGCCGGCCGTTCGTTAGGGGAGTCGAAACCACCGTCCATCTCGTCGCCACCCGCCGTCTGTTTGGTCTTCGCCTAATCGTCTCGTCGCTGCCGACCACAGCAGCCTTCATCTCTCTCCACGATCTCACTCTCTTCTTCACAAACCGCCGTCCACCGTCGACCGTCGATCATTTGAGAGTCACCGCGCCCACCACGACCACCAAACCGCCGCCGACCGCTTCGCCGCCGTCCATTTGGGAGTTCTCACCGTCTTTCTTCTCCGGCCGGCCAGATCTGAAGCTAGAGGCTCAGATCTACACCCTTCTTTGTCGATCTGCTTCATTGAGGTCCAAATCTGTCCCTTTAGCTTGTTTTTATGTCAGTTTAGCTTGTTTTTTTGTTAGTTATCTTGAAATGATGAAGCTCTTGAAATGTTGAAGGGCACAAAGTTGAAATGGAAGTCACATTTGATGGATTATGCAATTTTGAGGTTGAGGTTGAGGTTGAGGTTGAGGTTGGATAGAACCATATATCAATTTTAAGGTTGAGGTTGGATTATGCAATTTTTAGGTTGAGGTTGATGGATTATGCAATTTTTAGCTTGTTTTTATATCAATTTTAGAAAAGATTTTTGAACCATATAATTAGCCTCCTTCACATTTGATGGATTATACTCTAAACATAGTTCATTCCACTTTTAGATTACTTTCACTTTTTCCTTAAAAACTTAAAAATATATATAATATAGGTTGAGGTTGTAAGAAAATGCGTTCAAAGCTACTTGTTATGCATTATTTTTCTTTCAAGTGAAAATGTGTTCAATTTCTACCTAATTTAAGCCTAGTTTAATTAATGGCTTTAGAAACATTTTTATGGATCGAAGGTAATTGGCATTAGAAACATTATTAAAAATGTGATGCAAGTGTTCTTGATATTAATTGGCATTAGAAAATTGGGTGGCCCCATCTTTAGGTAGTTGAAAAAGTCTCAAAAGCCTCGATGATTGTGGAAGCTACCCAAGAAACATATGAAGGAACTTCTCTCATGACTTTAAAAGTTCATTCTTGATTACTACTATCAAGTTCAAATTTTCATTTTTCTACCCAATTTAAAATTTGAATCTCAAACTTAACTCATTTTAATTAGTTAAAACTTATGGCATTGATTTTTGGTTTTCATAATCTGATGTCTCATTTTAATTTATTTGCTTTGATTATGCTATAATTTTTATGAAAAATAGATAAATTTACTTTTATATTGGGGATGGATGGAAGGAGGTTAATAACCTTGTATTACATTGTTGAGGAAAAAGTGAGAATTTCCTAAATTTTTCTTAATTATAATTCTTTGTTTGTGTTAAGCTTTATGAGTTTATATTTCATATGTTTAATTTTATTAATATTAATAGTGATTGAGGAATGATTGAGATCTTTTGTTTAGCGTGTTTGGTTAGAATAATCATATGTTTAATTTTCTTAATAATAGTAGTGGGGTTGTGGATTAGAGGAAATGGTATTAGTCTAAAATATCATGATGTTGGTTTTTGAATCAACATCGTGAAATTGAGTAAGCAGTGAACTCCTTGATAGTTTTTTTTTTTGTTCTTCGCTGATTTCGTATATAATTCTAGTATTCCTATAATGAACCTCGTAAGTACTCTTATTTTATCTGGTTTGTGATTCAAAACATAATTTAGTCTAATGTTATTATATTATTTTTCTTTATAGTTCAACACAAAAACTGCATACAAACAAGAAGAAATCGACGAGGTTCGAGTAGAATGGGCGGATTTTGTTGGCAGTTTTGTGTAAGCCATTTGTGAATACCTGAATTTTGTGAAATTTTTACTACATTTCGTTAGGGTGTACAATATACTTGTTTATAATGTATATAGTACAAGTGTATTAGTAGTTTGTGTTTTTAGATGTATATACTTGTTTGTTGGTTGTGGAGAGGCGGGTGGCCTCATTCTTCTGAATCTGGGATTGGAGTTTGTTGGATGTTTTGTATGAATGAATGTGTTTTTAGATGTATATACTTGTTTGTTGGATGTGGAGAGGCGGGTGGCCTCATTCTTCTGAATCTGGGATTGGAGTTTGTTGGATGTTTTGTATGAATGAATGTGTTTTTAGATGTATATACTTGTTTGTTGGATATGAAGATGCGGGTGACCTCATTTTTCTGAATCTGGATATATAGAAGTGTTCTGCAATGTTTCAGGTTATGGTTAGTTGATGCTCTGTAGAGGTCATGCCAAAATTTTTACTTATTAGCTTGATATTTCGTGTTAGTTTTAAAGTTTACTGTTTTTGTAATATAGGTGTTAAGGACATGTAGAGATCGTCTCATGTGTATTATTTATAATGAAGTTATGTTCTTCTTGTAAAATGAATGATTGTTGGATGTTTATGGATGAATTTCATGTTTTGTTGGATATAGAAGTGTTCTGCAATGTTTCAGGTTATGGTTAGTTGATGTTCTGTAGAGGTCATGCCGAAATTTTTACTTATTGGCTTGATATGTCGTGTTAGTTTTAGATTTTAGAGTTATGGTTAAGGTTTATGATATACTAGTTTATGGTTAATTAAGGTTTGTGATGGTTTTAGAGTTATGGTTAAGGTTTGTGATATATGAGTTTATGGTTTTAGAGTTATGGTTAAGGTTTAATTTTGATATATGAGTTATGGTTAAGGTTTGTGATATAGGAGTTTATGGTTTGTAATATAGTAGTTTATGGTTTTGGATATAAAAGTTTTCTATGTGCATTGTTTTGGTTGAAAAAGAATTTTGTTGGATGTTGTTATGGGTGATTTGATGTATGTTTTGGATATAAAAGTGTTTTTGTTTCATGTTTGTAAATTTGTATAGTGATTTCATGTGTGGTTTCAATATAGAAGTTAATATATTTGCAATATTTCAGGTAATTAGTTATTAAATATTGTTGGTGCCATCGGGCTATTAACGACCTTTTTTTTTTTTTATTAAAATTATGCTAAAAACGATGACGGGCATTGCTGTCATAATAAAAATTATGAACTAAAAATAATGACAGATATAATGATTTTACAATAGGTTTTTTTAAAAAAAAAAATTCCAAGAGTTTTAATGACGGGCAATGCCCGTCATTGAAAATCACTTTTTATGACGGGCAATGCCCGTCATTAAAAGCTGGTTTCCAACCCATGCTACAATGACGGGCCGACTTTTAATGACGGACATTGCCCGTCATTAAAAATCGCCCGTCATTGTATGTTACAATGACACTCGCATAGATGACGGGCGCGCGCCCGTCATCAAAACCTTTTTTTCTACTAGTGAGAGATCTCAAACAACAGAAGCATGCTTTGAATACGAAAGAAAACATTAGGACATGCTTTGATCCAAACGAAACAGGAACGATACAAACTAAGTTTAAAACATAAACGAAAGAAACATAACGCAACAGAAGAAAAGAAAAAGAAAAGGGCAACTCCTAACGCAACCCCTAAGTCCTACAAGTCTTCCATAGCCTCGCAGGGGTCTCGCCGTCGGTGGTCATCTCACTGGTTTGTCTTACCTGCAACAAAAGAAATAAAGAAGGAATGAGTATAAAAAAATATACTCAGTAAGCAGCCCACTTCGTCGAAGAATAAAGAACATAAAGAACGACCTTAGACTTAGCTAAACACGACACCTAGCCCGCCAAACAACCTCAACAAGCATCCTAGCCCTACTCTTACTCAGATTTCTCAATTCCGTCCTACCCTTAGCTCCTAGACTGGGTTGGCAGCACGTGGCCACGAGACTCATCCCCGGGCCTGCACTAGGGCTAAGGACTCTATCCAACCCCTCTGACTCTAAGGATCACACCCCGAGTCGCACAACTGGATGGGGGCGGACCACCACATCCCATAAGCATCAAAACGGTACTACCGCGCACAATCGACCACGGGCTCATTTTCGGGCCTGCACTAGGGCGAAGGACTCTATCCAACCCCTCTGACTCCAGGGATCATACCCCGAAGTCGCATGGCGGATGGATGGAGGGCGGACCATCACATCCCATAACATCATCGTCATCTCGCCAACCTCGAGTCTCAGTCTGCTAAGGGTTACACAGATACTTAGGACTGAAGGGAATGAGAATCCCCGCGCAGCAGAAGACGATCGAATCGTCATGGTATCATCATGCAACGTGTTTACTAAAATTGATCTACCTATTAGATCTAGGCTAAACATGCTGAAAAGATTACAACGGTTAGAATAACTTACTTGTTGTAGATCGATTCAGCAACCTCTCCTTGCATATCACGAACTCTTCGCGCTCCTCGATCTTCACGAATTCTTCCCACGAACGGATCTCGAACACTACCAATTGATCTTCTTGGTTGTTCTCTTTTGGAGAAGGGAAGTTTGTGGGAACTTTGTGTTTTGGAAAGAGATGAGAAAATTGAGAGAGAAGGGAGAATTTCCCTTAGCTTTCAAAGCTTAGTTTAGGTTCAATTAGGTTACCAAAACCCTTTTGCAAAGGAGTTTAAATAGTGGAATGATGAAGTTCACAACTTCACTTTATTACCACTTTACCACAACCATATGTTATGTAAATCTCATTTGCATAATTATATAATATAAGATATCTCATATCTTGTGATGCAAATCTCATTTGCAATAATTGTGGATTTAATTAAATTGAATCACATTCAATTTATTTTCTCTCTATCAATTTCTCCAATTAGCCTTTAATTGAACAATTAGGCTAATATATAGTTTATTCTAAATCTCATTCATATTAAACTATATATTATATCATCTATATAATATAAATACTCTTTAAGGTGAAATTGAACACTTCAATTTCATACCAAAACTTTAACCCTTCTTTTATCCCGTTTGAGCCAACCAGGGGACCTAATGGACCCACAATGGATTTGCTCCAATGATTTGAGGTTAACCACCAAACTCTTTGACCCTGGCCAACCAATGTTCATTAGCTACAGATGAACACTCCACTAAAGCCTATAGTTTGTCCCTCCCATCGAGTGTAGAATATTACGTGTCCACCGATATAACCAATGCTCATGAGTCGACCCTTCACAGTTGTTCATAGACACTACTGGTCAAATTACCGCTTTACCCTCATGTCTATATCTTGTTCCTTAAGTCCCCACTGCCCTTTAATGAACAACATATTATGATGGTCCAACCATACACAACACCCTTCTCGGGCCGGTGAGAAGGTGGGCGGCCGTTGTCCAAGCCACGGAGACAAAGACTTTAAAGGGGAACAACCCTCTAGTTTCCCCATATAGCGGGAGCGAGTGAATTCCATCTCGCGTAATTAGGTTCCCGA
The DNA here is from genome assembly GCA_036507285.1 of Trichosanthes cucumerina. Classification (NCBI taxonomy): domain Eukaryota; kingdom Viridiplantae; phylum Streptophyta; class Magnoliopsida; order Cucurbitales; family Cucurbitaceae; genus Trichosanthes; species Trichosanthes cucumerina. The sequence goes on from CM071844.1 coordinate 58,308,799, forward strand.
CTATCTACTTGGTTCTGTCCCCGAGAAGATAGGCATATTGGGCGAGTGGGATCGGACCACCTCACCCGTATTAATCAAAGGATGCACTCACCAGCAGAGCGGAGTCCGTAATACGCTCGTGATTCGTGTCGAGCCACTAATGGTCATCTACGAATTTATTAGTCTTTTCTTTATTACCGGTGTTATACCGGTAAGTCTAATAATTCACGGTCGATCTTGTACAATCTCATTATACAGATGTCCCCACTCGCATGTCAACCACATGAACGAGTCGATCACCTCGCTTGTATCTAATACAAAGCGGGCCGCATCCACAGTGTATCCGTGATTTAGGTTTCCAACCCCATCCTTATATCAGTAGACCGCTTCGGGTCATTAACTCGAACGTGATCCTCCTTGTGTGTCAACTACACACCGCTCAAGTTCTAGTTTTCTCATATATTCAATGACCCCGGAGCTTAATTTATTGGAAAGGTTTAAAATATTTATAGAGACACAAAGTGAAGAAAATAATAACTCTTATTAATTTCAAAACAATATTTTACAAACACGAGATTAGGACAAAAATCCCAACAAACTCCCACTTGGACTAAGCTAGTGGAGAAGGTACATTTCAAAATGTATTTGAATTACAATAAAAATTACAATAAACTAGGGCATTGAATACCCGCTTACACATCTCCCACTTGCCCTAGTCGGGAAGCTCTCGAATACCTAGACTCTCTGGTGACCTCAAACACTTTAGCCGTGAGGGGCTTTGTAAATGGATCGGCTACATTGTGCTCCGATGCTATCTCTGCGTGGATCACGCCTCATCGCGGTGCACAATTTCCGTGACGATGATACTTACGCTCAATGTGTTTACCTCTCTTATGGCTTCGAGGTTCACGTGAATTGGCTCTCGCACCATTTATCACGAGCGGCGTGATTGTCAAGTTCATATTTGGAACAACTTCCAAGTCCATCATGAACTTCCTTAGCCAAACAACTTCGCTGCGACTTCACAAGCCGCAACATATTCTCGCTTCCATAGTGGAATCATCAATGCATCCTTGCTTGATGCTTCGCTGACTCAAACTCCTCCATTCAAAATGAAGGTTGACCACAAAGTGGATTTCCTAGAATCCTTATCGACCGAAAATCGAAATCTGTATCCCGTAAGATCAAATCCCCACGCCAATACACTAAGTCGTAGTTCCTCGCTCTCCTAAGATACTTGAGGATTGTCTTTACGGTACATCCAAAGATCAAATCTCGGATTGGGTGATATCTCACCGACAATTCCGATCGCATAATGATGTCGGCCTTGTACACAACATGGCATACATCGGGCTCCCTACGGTTGAAGCATATGGAATACGCCTCATATCCTCAACATCTTGTGGAGTCTTAGGACACCGATCCTTGACAAGTGAACCCCATGCCTAAAAGGCGTCAAAGCCCTTCTTGAGTTCTCGCATCTTATATCTAGACAACATCTTGTCAATATAAGATGCCTGAGACAAGGCTAGTATTCTGTTCTTCCGGTTCCGGACTATCTGGATACCTAGAACATACTGAGCTTCTCCCAAATCTTTCATTTGGAATTGTGAAGCTAGCCACTTTTTAACGTCAGTAAGAAATTCTACCTCATTCCCAATGAGAAGAATATCGTCCACGTACAATACCAAAAATGCGACAGTTTTGTCAACGATTTTCTTGTAGACACAAGGTTCGTCGACATTTTGCTCAAAGCCATAAGATTTGATTACCTCATCAAACCTTATATTCCAAGACCTCGAAACTTGTTTCAATCCATAAATGGACTTATGAAGCTTGCAAACTTTTTGCACTTGACCTTGGGCAATGAACCCTTAAGGCTGTTCCATGTAGATGGTCTCGTCAAGTTTGCCATTCAGAAAGGCTGTCTCGACATCCATCTGCCATACCTCGTAGTCATAATACGCGGCGATGGCCAGAAGGATCCCGATCGACTTTACCATGGCAACAGGTGAAAAGGTCTCCTCATAGTCAACCCCTTCAACCTGGGTAAAACCCTTTGCCACTAGTCGGGCTTTGTAGGTTTGCACCTTCCCATCTACGCCACCTTTACGCTTGTAGACCCATTTGCAACCAATAGGTTTTACCCCATCCGGTTGATCCACAAGCTCCCGCATGAAATTGAAGTACATAGACTCCATTTCTTGGTCCATAGCTTTAATCCACTCGTCTTTATCAACGTCAACCATTGCCTGATTATAGGTCAATGGATCCTCACAGTCATCGTTAGCAGCGACAACTGAGCTTTAAGCTAAACCCATATAGCGATCGGGCTGTCTCACAGTCCTCCCACTACGTCGAGGCATTCTCAACTCTTGGGAACGGATTTGACTAGACGCGCTAAGGTCGATGAACGCCATCGACGTACTAGTTCCATCAAGAACTCTTGCCGATATCATCATCCATTTCATTCAATACAATTTTGCTTCTAGGTAAATGATCCCTGATGTGGTCTTACTCTAGGAAAACGGCGTTTGTCGACACAAGCACCTTGTTTTCCTTGGGATCATAAAAATGTACCACCCCTAGTCTCTTTAGGGTAACCTACGAATAGGCATAATCTTGAACAGGTTCCAACTTCTTCTGTTTGACACACCAACACATGGGTCGGGCATCCCCAAATTCAAGTGATGTAAACCGCCTTTACGTCCACTTCTAGAGCTCAAAGGGTGTTTCACAAACACTCTTTGAGGGAACATTGTTCAAAATATAAACCGCAGTCTCCACTGCGTATCCCCAAAAGGAATCAGGGAGACGAGCATAGCTCATCATCGACCGAACCATGTCCAACAAGGTTCTATTTCTCCTCTTCGATACACCATTCTCACTGTGGCATACCAGTTTGAGAGTTGGGACGTAATTTAGTGTTCTATCATATAGTCCTCGAATTCAGTGTCCATGTACTCTCCACCTCGATCCGATCGAAGTGTTTTAAGCGATTTACCTAAGAGGTTTTCAACCTCGATCTTATACTCCTTGAACTTTTCAAGAGTTTCAGACTTCTTATGCATTAGGTAAATATACCCATATCTGGAGTAATCGTCTATGAAAGACACGAAGTACTCATAACCGCCCCAAGCTTTAACATTCATCGGACCACATAGGTCAGAATGTATTAATTCAAGAGACTCTTTGGCTCTATATCCTTTTCCACTAAAAGGACGTTTGGTCATTTTGCCTTCAAGGCATGACTCACATCTTGGCAAAGTTTTCTTCCAACTCGTTTAGAAGTCCACTCTTCACTAGTTTCTCAATCCTATTGAGATTAATGTGGCCTAACCGTAGATGCCAAAGATGGGCATTTTCTTTTGGAGAAATTTTTGCTTTCTTAGTTCGTGTTTCCGCAGTTTTAAACAATTCAGTATTTAAAACAGTTTTAACCGAATTGGGTTTTAAAACATACAGGTTATTTTCAAGTGAGGCTGAACAAATAACATTCCCTTTGAAAAAAAAATAAACGCTTTATTTAATTCAAATGAAACGGAAATACAATGTTCAATTAGGCAGGAAATAGAAACAAGGTTTCTAGTAAACCTTGGAACTATATACAAATTGTCTAACAATAAGTACTTTCCGCCAAAAATTCAAACTTCACTGCGTGCCGATTCTTTGCAGTGAGAGACAAGCTCCTCGGATCCAACCCGTAGTCACCTCACCATCTCATAACTACCGCCAGAATCAATCCTCACGAAAAGAAGAACAAACGTGGTTAGTGGCGCTGAATCCAATATCCGGAAGAGTCATTACTCTCCACTAAACATGTTTCTACCACAAGTAAATCGATTTACCTTGGTTCTTCCTCTCGGCCAGAATTTGGGACAATTTCTCTTCCAATGTCCGCTTCCATTGCAGGTGGAAACACTTTCCTTTCTCTCGCAACCTCCTTGACCTTCTTGCCCTTCCTCAGGCGGCGGCTCGATCGGGCTTTACCCCTCTTCATCCTTTTCTTCCCTTTCGGGCGTGAAGGAGCAACGAGTTTTGTCCTGCAGGTCGAACCTCTCGTGATAAGACACAGTGAGCAACATTTGCCTCAGATTCCCGACCTGCTCAGTGGACCGAAATCTCAGAGCTCATTGAGGAGGGTAGTCGAGTGTAGCTAATTTTGTTCATAACAAAGATTGCTACTCTGGCCCAAGGAAACTCTTCGGAAGAGTCTCCATGATAAAACTTACCTGGCTCGACTCGTCAATCAAAGCCCCATTCATCTCAGCCAGATTAAAGCGGGTCATCATGTCTAGAACATGTTCACGGATAGACGACCCCTCTTTCATCCGAGCGTTGAAAATGTATTTGAGCGAGTCATGTCGGACTGAAAGGATCATTGTCCAAACATTTCCTGCAAGGACTCCATGATTTCCTTAGCGGAAATCATCAGCTCATGCTTCTTTGCCAAGGCATCCAATTACCATTTTTCGGTCGAATTCATTAACACTTAACGAATTCTGTGAGTGTCACCCTCAATCTTTAAGTTTCCAAGTATCCGTCCAAACAATAGTCACCGAAGGGTGAACTAAGAAGGAAAACCAACCAGAAATCAGATCCCTTTCGAAATTCATCGTGTTCCAACTCCCATGATCAAGCTCTCTCGGAAGGGATTGTCCGGTCCAGCCAAACTAGCGAGCGGATCATAGGTGTCTCACGGTGTGAATCGAAAGAAGAGACCGTGGTCTCGAATTCACAAGTCCCGCCTCCCACTCACTATAAGTACTCTCTCCATCCACGATGATATTGATCTATACAAATGCCATCCGAAGAAGGGACGCTCCCATTTGCGCCACGAGGCCGAGTATAGATCTCACGGTGCAGACTTATCGGAGATTTGTGGTTGAAAATTTAAATGTATCTTATACACTATATTTCCTCTCACTCAGTACTTTAATTTTTAATAAGGATTGACCTAGATAATCGGCTAAAAATTACCTAAGTCTACCAATATAACTCTTATATGGTATTTAGCCTAAGTATATAATCACATTATTAACTTAGATCTATGTGAGAAAATTAATTAACACTTAATTAACGGCGCTTACGTAAATATAATCTAAGAATCTCCGGATCGAATTCACTCCCAGGTCGGTTTCCAGGTAGGGGTGTTCCGCAAGCGTCAACTTAAATACCCCACCTTTTAGACAAAACCTTCCTTAGACAGAGTTACTAATCACCACCATTCAAAGATCATGTTTGATTTCCTAAAATTCTAATCTTATTAGAAAATTAGAAAACCTAAGTCTAATTATTCAAGTTCTAAACACTTTAAAACTAATAATTAACTTAGGTTGCATGCATTTCTATGTTATAGTGCTTGATCATTCATCACATGAATAACTATATACTATAACATGGTAATCATTCATCACATGAATAACTATATACTATAACATGGTAATCATTCATCACATGAATATAAATGCATGAGCATACTTTAATCTAAAAATATAACACTTATATTAATTAAATTAAATATGCATTTAATTACATTATAACTCTTATAATATAACCTATCATGCAAACTATATTATAACTCTTATAATATGCATGATGCATGATTATGTTTAACCTAAGGTGGGATTTTAAATCTATATGACATACATTATGCATATAGAATTTAATTAAAATCATACATCTCATGCATAAAATAATTAAATAGCAAAATTGAACCGATTTTTTGCACCGGGTAATTATTAAATTAAATAAAATTAATATAACATTTATATTAATAATATTTAATAAAATAATTAAATAAATAAATTAAAAAACGTTTTTTTTAAAAAAAACTGAAAAAGAATTAATTTATCAACGGATAAAAAAGGCCCCACGTCGCCCACAATTAATCTGCAACGTACACAGCGTTACTGTAACGCTCGCCGCCGCTACGAAATGTTGAGACGCGTCCTCAACGCCGCGCGCGTTAACGCCATCGTGCTGCAGCGTCCCGACCGCAAGGATGGCGTTGAGACGCCGTTGGGCAGCGTCTCAACGCCATCGACGGAACAACATGGTACTTGCTGTTTTTCGCCCGGTTTTTTGCCTGTTTCCGCTCCGATTTCTTCACGACAACTCTTGCCACGAACGACCCGGACTTACAGACTCGATTTACATGAGAATTGCCTAAAACAACGGGCCCTTACATTGATCTCATCTACATAATTGTAAATCTAATCTAGTGCCAAAAACCGAAAACATCCAATTTGCAAACCATACATTCATCTCATGAAAACATGGTAAATTACCCACCTAATTTTTAATAAAACAGTGCATCATTGAGATGGCTCTGATACCAATTGAAGGGAATGAGAATCCCCACGCAGCGGAAGACGATCGAATCGTCATGGTATCATCATGCAACGTGTTTACTAAAATTGATCTACCTATTAGATCTAGGCTAAACATGCTGAAAAGATTACAATGGTTAGAATAACTTACTTGTTGTAGATCGATTCAGCAACCTCTCCTTGCATATCACGAACTCTTCGCGCTCCTCGATCTTCACGAATTCTTCCCACGAACGGATCTCGAACACTACCAATTGATCTTCTTGGTTGTTCTCTTTTGGAGAAGGGAAGTTGGTGGGAACTTTGTGTTTTGGAAAGAGATGAGAAAATTGAGAGAGAAGAGAGAATTTCCCTTAGCTTCCAAAGCTTAGTTTAGGTTCAATTAGGTTACCAAAACCCTTTTGCAAAGGAGTTTAAATAGTGGAATGATGAAGTTCACAACTTCACTTTATTACCACTTTACCACAACCATATGTTATGTAAATCTCATTTACATAATTATATAATATAAGATATCCCATATCTTGTGTTGCAAATCTCATTTGCAATAATTGTGGATTTAATTAAATTGAATCACATTCAATTTATTTTCTCTCTATCAATTTCTCCAATTAGCCTTTAATTGAACAATTAGGCTAATATATAGTTTATTATAAATCTCATTCATATTAAACTATATATTATATCATCTATATAATATAAATACTCTTTAAGGTGAAATTGAACACTTCAATTTCATACCAAAACTTTAACCCTTCTTTTATCCCGGTTTGAGCCAACCAAGGGACCTAATGGACCTACAAAGGATGGCTGCTCCAATGATTTGAGGTTAACCACCAAACTCTTTGACCGGTCAACCAATGTTCATTAGCTACAGATAACACTCCACTAAAGCCCAGTAGTGTACTCCCATCGATGTAGAATATTACGTGTCCACCGATATAACCAATGCTCATGAGTCGACCCTTCACAGGTTGTTCATAGACACGGCTGGGTCAAATTATCGTTTTACCCTCGTGTGTCTATTTCTTGTTCCTTAAGTCCCCACTGCTCCTCTAATGAACAACATATTGTGATGGTCCAACCATACACAACACCCTTCTCGGGCCAAAGGTGAGAAGGTGGGCGGTCGTTGTCCAAGCCCTCAGAGACAAAGACTTAAGGGAACAACCCTCTAGTTTCCCTATAGGCGGGAACGAGTGAATTCCATCTCGCGTAATTAGGTTCCCAGCCATATCTACTTGGTTCGTCCCCTGAGAAGATAGGCATATTGGGCGAGTGGCCCGGGACCACCTCACCCGTACTAATTAAAGATGATGGACCACAGAGATGCGAGTCCGTAATACACTCGTGATTGTGTCGAGCCACTAATGGTCATCTACGAATTTATTAGTCTTTTACATAATAACGGTGTTATACTGCAAGAAGTCTAATAATTCACGGTCCTGGCTTGTACAATCTCATTGTGCACAGATGCCCCACTCGCATGTCAACCACATGAACGAGTCGATCACCTCGTTTGTATCTAATACAAAGCGGGTCGCATCCACAGTGTATCCGAGATTAGGTTTCCAACCCCATCCTTATATCAGACCGTTCGGGTCATTAACTCGAACGTGATCCTCCTTGTGTGTCAACTACACACCGCTCAAGTTCTAGTTTTCTCATATATTCAATGACCCCGGAGCTTAATTTATTGGAAAGGTTTAAAATATTTACGAGACACAAAGTGAAGAAAATAATAACTCTTATTAATTTCAAAACAATATTTTACAAACACGAGATTAGGACAAAAATGCCAACAAGGACTTGGGCCTGCACTAGGGCTAGTTGTGCTAACTACAATCCTAAGGCTCAACGACACTTCCCGAGTCACTACAGACACTAAGCATGGGACAACCAGCTCTGGACAAATCATAGCACGAAGAACAATTAGGAACTCAACACAAGGTTACATCGCCCTACTAGTTATGAACACAAGCACTAATGCACAACCAGAAAACCGTAAAGAACTACGAGTTCGAGTTCCCAGATGAGATAAACGTAACAACCACAAAGAAACATGAATCGTGCACAACTGAGCATCTTATCCTATCATGCTACTATCAAAACTTTACTTTCAATCATAAATTTCATGCAATACGCCCCCAAGCCCTACACTTAGGGGTAGTTTAGTCCAAACGACTACTTACAGGGAAAGCCAACGACAACGAGCGATTCGAGTAACGCGGCGTTCCAAATGTGCTTCAACTACCAGGCTCCTAACGAAAAACACGCACAATTTAATAAACCTAACGCAACGAATCCAATTAAGAGGAGCGAAACTCACCCACGGAGTGCCAAAACGGACTAAGGAATGCATGCGAGGCGGCCGGGGCGGAGGGGCGGCGCGGCGGCTGCACGCAGCGGCGCGGATCGGCGGACGGCGGCGCGTGGGATTGGCGACGGCGGCGCGTGGAACGGCGGACAGCGGCAGCAGCGACGCGTGAACTTGACGGCGACGGCGCGTGGGCAGCAGATCTGGAATCCTCACGACCCGATCTACACGAAATCGGACTCCGTTTGTCAAAAACCGACCTAAAACGACCTGAACCGGTAGGAAGAAAGTGTGGGTCTCGCGGATCTGGGCACGCCGACGGCTTAACTGCAGCGGCGTTGCGGCGGCTTTCTCGGCTGACGCGCGTCTCGCTGTGTGGCGGCGGCGAAACTCGAGGGGCGAGAGAGAGAGAGTGACAGGGAGGGAGAGGGAGAGCTCGGGCGAGAGAGAGAGAGGGAGAGAGAGAGGAAAAACTGAGAGAGGGACGGAAGAAGAAAAGGGAGGGCAGAAGAGAGGGGGAGGAAGAACGGTTTGGGTCGCCGACCGAAACGGCCGGCGACAGCTGCGCCTGCAGCCGCGTGAAACGGAAGGAGGGAGGGGAGGGGGTCGCCTGCGACTTCTTCTCCTTCTTCAAATTTTTTTTTTAAAACAGCAGTCTGTTACAGTCTACCCACAAAATGGATTTCCCTGGACGCGTCTGGATAGCTTGCTCGCATCTCCTCCTCGCGTTCCCAGGTGGCTTCCTTGAGATGGAGGTTTTGCCAAAGGACCTTCACAAAATGGATTTCCCTGTTCCTCAAGACTTTACTATCACGAGCAAGGATTTGCACAGGCTTTTCTTCATAACTCAGATCCTTGCCTAACTCCAGCGGCTCAAAGTCGAGAACGTGCGACGCATCTGGCACACAACCTCGCAGCATAGACACATGGAACACGTCATGAACCGACGCGAGGGACGGCGGTAGGGCTAACCGATAAGCCACTGACCCAATGCGCTCCAGAATCTCGAAAGGTCCAACGAACCTAGGGCTTAACTTCCCTTTCTTACCGAACCTCAGGACACCCCTCATAGGTGCAACTTTCAAGAACACAAGGTCCCCAACGACAAACTCCAACTCTCAACGCCTGACATCAGCATAACTCTTCTGCCTACTCTGTGCCGTTAACATCCTTGCCCTGATCTTCTGTATGGCCTCATTTGTCACTTGGACCAACTCGGGTCCCAACAATTTCTGTTCACCAACCTCTCCCCAACACACTGGGGTCCTACACCTTCTCCCATACAGGGCTTCGAAAGGGGCCATACCAATAGTTGTTTGGTAACTATTGCTATAAGCAAACTCCATCAGGTGAAGGTGTGAGTCCCAACTACCTGTGAAGTCTAGCATACATGCCCGAAGCATATCCTCCAGAATCTGGTTCACCCGTTCCGTCTGGCCATCGGTCTGCGGGTGAAACGCTGTACTAAAGTTACTCTGATCCCCTAGGGCTCTCTGAAAACTCACCCAGAAGTTCGAGGTGAACCGAGGGTCCCTATCAGACACGATCTTCACTGGGACTCCATGCAACCTTACTATCTCTTCCATGAACAAATGTGCCCACTTCTCAACTGTATAGGTAGGCTTACCAGGCAGAAAGTGAGCGGACTTGGTTAGTCTATCCACAATCACCCAGATCACTGTGAATCCTTTCGCTGTTCGGGGCAATCCCGAAATAAAGTCCATGGAGATCTCTCCCCACTTCCACTGGGGTACTTCCAGCGGTTGCAACAACCCTGCTGGTTTCTGTCTCGGTGCTTTGACTTGCTGGCACACCAAACACCTGCTGACAAACTCTGCCACATCTCTTTTCATTCCACGCCACCAATAGAATTATTTCAAGTCCTGATACATCTTAGTACTTCCTGGATGCACTGAAAAAGGAGAGTTATGAGCATCAGACAAAATCTCCTCCTTGAGACCACTCTCAGTAGGAACACACAACCATCCCCTGAAAAGTAGTCCACCGTCTGCTGTCACCGAGAACTCACTTTCCTCAACACTTCTTGCCTGACGCCAACAATCCTCGAGACTCGAGTCTCCCTGCTGAGCCTCAATGACTCGCTGCCTCAAGGTCGGTCGTACCGTCAACTGATTCAGCTGAGCTGTGACCTGACTCAACACAACTGCTATCTCTGCACGTTCCATCCAAAGAGACTTGCCTCGTGACCAGAGCTGAGGTGTGAGCCACGTTTCTACTAAGGGCATCAGCAACAAAGTTTGCTTTGCCTGGATGGTACAGTATCTCAACCTCGTAGTCCTTTACTAACTCCAGCCATCTGCGCTGTCTCATATTCAACTCCTTCTGAGTAAAAAGATACTTGAGGCTCTTGTGGTCTGTGTACATCTGAATCTTTTCCCCATATAAGTAGTGACACCATATCTTCAGAGCGAAGACCACGACAGCCAACTCCAAGTCATGGGTTGGGTAATTTCGCTCATAATCCTTCAACTGACGAGAGGCATAGGTTATCACCTTTCCATTCTGCATCAACACACAACCCAAACCTTTCTTGGAGGCATCACTGTAGACCACAAAACTTCCTAAGCCATCAGGTACTGCAAGCACAGGTGCAGAGACTAACCTATGCTTGAGGTCCTGAAAACTCGTTTCACAAGCTTCACATCACACGAACGGATTTCCTTTTCGAGTTAACTGAGTCAAGGGTGTGGCTATCTTAGAGAAATCCTTAACAAACCTCCTGTAATAACCGACTGCACCTAGAAGCTTCGCACTTCGTAAATGATTTTAGGACGAGGCCAATCGCCACCGCCTCAATCTTAGCAGATCCATCACACACCTTCTTGCACACCACGTGTCCTAGGAAGGCAACTCACTACAACCAAAACTCACACTTGGAGAACTTTCCATACAATTGGTTGGTCTTCAAAATCACAACACTTCCTCAAATGCACTTCATGCTCCTCCTCCGACTGAGAGTACACCAAAATATCGCTGCTGCATTTATCACAAAGGTGTCTAAGAACTCCTTGAATACCTGCTTCATTAACTCCATAAATGATGCTTTGGGGCATTCGCTCAAGCCAAAGGACTTCACCGTGAACTCATAGTGTCCGCATGCACTCGAACACGCGATCTTGAATGTCCTCATCCTTGATTCTCAATCGATGGTACCACGACCGTAGGTCGATTTTAGAAAACACCGCCGCTCCTTGCAGCTTGGTCAAACAAATCATCGATCCTAGGTAAAGGGTATTTGTTCTTCACTGTCACCTTGTTCAGCTCTCGGTAGTCAATGCATAACCGCATCGACCCATCTTTCTTCTTTACAAACAACACGGGTGCACCCCAAGGTGAAACACTTGGACAGATGAACCCCTTGTCTAGAAGTTCCTACAACTGAGTCTTAAGCTCCTTCAATTCTGCTGGCACCATTCGGTAGGGAGCTTTAGACAACGGAGTCGTCTCGGGCTCCAAAGAAAATATCAAGTCTACCTCACGGACCGGGGGTAGACTAGGCAACTCTTCAGGGAAAACATCTGCAAACTCTCGAACAATAGGAACCGAACTCAACTCTGGTCCTTTGTTCTTTGTATCAGCAACACTTGCCAAGAGAGCCCAAACTCCTTCACTAATCAATTTCTTTGCCTTGAGAGCTGAAATCATCTTCGGAATTTCTCCCGTCTCGATTCCCTTGAACTTGAAACTGGATTCTGCCGGAGGCCGAAACACAACCTCTCGACAATGAAAGTCGATGGCATGGTTCGCAGACAACCAATCCATGCCTGTGATTACATCAAGTCGTTCATATCCAAAGACAACCAACGTCACATCTAGCACGCGACTGCTACCACTACTACCGACTAGACTTAACTTTTTCCCGAGCTACTAACTCTCTACCCACCGGGGTAGCTACTGCCAAGTCAACATTTAAAGGCTCTACCTCTAACTGGGCTTGTCTCACAAATACAGCAGAAATAAAAAAGTGTGAGGAGCCGTAATCAAATGCGAAACAAGAGCCAAGTGGCCAAGAACGGGTAGTGTACTGCCACCACAAAGACCGGAACCTCCTGCGTTCTGTTTGCACTCGCATAAACTCCACCTCCTCTGGCGGTTTCGGACTCGTCCTTCTTCGTTACAGACAAAGCTTTTGGCAGTGCCCGTGCTTTTCACGCTTATAACAAACTCTCGCCGATCTCTAACTCCCCGCTCGCACACAATGCGACAAGTGTCCCAACTTTCCACAATTATTGCAGATCTTGCTAGTTGCATGACAGTTCCACCGTGTTGAACTCCACACCGAGACATGAACCCTGTTTGGCCTCGCTGGGGCCGATGCCCCGATTTCCAGTGTCCTTTGGCCTAGCAAAGGCTCGCTCAAACTTCCTCTTACGGCCGGTTCCGGAACTCGACTCGCCCCGAACTCGATCGATAATGAACCCATGCACCTCAGTGCAGATCAATCGTGGATGCCACTCGAATCGTTGCGGCGTGACGCCTGGGATCGTGAGCAACTGTCGACCCACGTACGCCTCCTCGCAAACCTGTGAGGAAGCACTCCACCTTCTTCTTTTCTGTATCCACCATATCAGGGGCGAACGGAGACAATGAAGTAAAGTCATGCTCGTATTCCTCGACCGTCTGGTTCGGTCCTTGCTTCAGCTGTACGAACTCAGCTTTCTTGTCGATTCTAAGCACAGCCGAATAGTACTTCTCGTAGAACACCTCTAGGAACTGCACCCAAGTTATCGATCCTGCACTGACATCTATGGACCGTGCAAAGCACCGCCACCACGGAGAGCACTTCCTTAACGCATGATCGCGCGATTGAACTTTCTCGGTGCTCTGGCAACCCATTCGACTCGGATATCGCCCATCGCCGCCAAAAACCATGCTTCGGCAGCTACATGGTCTACTGGCCCATCAAAGAAAGGCGGGTCATACTTCTTGAAATCCTTCAGATATCCCGCTTCTTCTGTCGTCACCCTAAACGTGAAAGTCGATGCAACCCCTGGATTCTGCGCAGGTGTCGGTTCCTGACTTCGGGATGCTAGGGCCTCCATGGCCTGAGTGAACATAGTCGTCTGGTTAGCTTGACTTGTTACATTCGCCTGAATCAGTTGCTGAATGTCTGCCATGACCTCAACAACTGGCGACGGTCCTGCACGTTTGGTGCTTGGACATTTGCCCTCTCCTGGGCTCCTATGTTCTGCCAAGCTGATTCCTCAACAACTGGGACATCCTGGTTGAGGCCCTCTCGTTGCTCGGAGTGCTCAACCTGCTGGTGCATCGACGGTCGCTTTCGGTCTCGGGCCTTCGACCTCGACCCCTGCGACCACCCCGACCTCGACCACCAAAGAATTGCTCTCTAAAGACGACCTCTACCACGTGCCATAATCTAAAACGAAAAGAACCAGAGCACATCAACAACAATTTAAGAAGTACAACACAGAAGAAAACACAAAGAACCTCAACAACAACGGACCTCCCACCACTTACTAAGTAAAAGCAAACTCATTGATGACCCCCGCGAGTTCCTTCCGAGAGGCTATCAAGGACTAAACACCTATGATGTAGGCGTTATACAAGATCTAAAACTATGCTCGATACCAATCAGAATGCGCCCAAAAAGTGAACACAACTATTCGAGGCATTATTTCCAAGTTGTGTCGTTAAAGGCTTAAAATTCGGGCGGCATAACGACACAACCTGGACAAACCGAAAATTTTACAGAAAACCTGAACCTAAACGAGAACACCTCAAAAGACTCACGAGGGTACCCAGCCTCCACCAAACTACACAAAAACAATAGGCTGAGCTCCAGTCTCTCGAGTTAACAGAGATCTCAAACAACAGAAGCATGCTTTGAATATGAAAGAAAACAACAGGACATGCTTTGATCCAAACGAAACAGGAACGATACAAACTAAGTTTAAAACATAAACGAAAGAAACATAACGCAACAGAAGAAAAGAAAAAGAAAAGGACAATTCCTAACGCAACCCCTAAGTCCTACAAGTCTTCCATAGCCTCGTAGGGGTCTCGCCGTCGGTGGTCATCTCACTGGTTTGCCTTACCTGTAACAAAAGAAATAAAGAAGGAATGAGTATCCTGGCTAAAGAAATATACTCAGTAAGCAGCCCACTTTGTTCAAGAATAAAGAACATAAAGAACGACCTTGGACTTAGCTAAACACGACACCTAACCCCCCAAACAACCTCAACAAGCATCCTGGCCCTACTCTTACTTAGGTTTCTCAGTTCTGTCCTACCCTTAGCTCCTAGACTGGGTTGGCAGCACGTGGCCACGAGACTCATCCATGGGCCTACACTAGGGCGAAGGACTCTATCCAACCCCTCTGACTCTAAGGATCACACCCCGAGTCGCACAACTGGATGGGGGCGGACCACCACATCCCATAAGCATCAAAGCGGTTCACTACGCACAAGCACAATCGACCACGGGCTCATTCCCGTGCTCGCACTAGGGGCGAAGGACTCTATCCAACCCCTCGACTCGTGGATCATACCCCGAAGTCGCATGGCCCGGATGGACGGCGCGGACCATCACATCCCATAACATCATCGTCATCTCGCCAACCTCGAGTCTCGATGCTTGAGGTTACATGAGAATACTTAGGACTTGGGCTTGCACTAGGGCTAGTTGTGCTAACTACAATCCTAAGGCTCAACGAAACTTCCCCAGTCACTACAGACTAAGCATGGGACAACCAGGCTCGGGACAAACAGTCATAGCACGAAGAACAATTAGGAACTCAACACAAGGTTACATCGCCCCTACTAGTTATGAACACAAGCACTAACAGACAACCGGAAACCAGAAAAAACTACGAGTTCGAGTTCCAGTACAAATAAACGTAACAACCACAAAGAACATGAATCAGGCACAACCGAGCATCTCATCCTATCATGCTACTATCAAAACTTTACTTTCAATCATAAATTTCATGCAATACACCCCCAAGCCCTACACTTTGGGGTAGTTTAGTACAAACGACTACTTACAGGGAAAGCCAACGACAACGAGCGATTCGAGTAACGCGGCGTTCCAAATGTGCTTCAACTTCCAGGCTCCTAACGAAAACGCGCACAATTTAATAAACCAAAACACAATAAACCTAACGCAACGAATCCAATTAAGAGGAGCGAAACTCACCCACGGAGTGCCAAAACGGACTAAGAAATGCATCGAGGCGACTGCATTTGGCGGACGGAAGAAGGGGCGGTCGCAGCGGCGCGGCGTGTGGGCGGGCGGCACACGCGCGTTGGATCGACGACGGCGGCGCGTGGACCGACAGACGACGGCAGCGTGCGCGGCACGTGAACTTAACGCGGCGGCACGCGCGTGGCGGCGAAGATCGGAATCCTCACGACCCGATCTACACGGAACCGAACTCCGTTTGTCAAAAACCGGCCTAAAACGACCTGAACCGGTCAGAAGAAAGTGTGGGTCTCGCAGATCTGGGCACGCCGGCGCTGATCGCGCAGCTGCGGGCGTTGCGGCGGCTTGGCTAGACGCGCGTCGCTTTCGTGGCGGCGAAAAACTCGAGGCGAGAGAGAGAGAGAACCGTGAGAGAGAGAGAGTGAGTGACGGTGAGGGAGAGGGAGAGCTCGGGCGGGAGAGGGAGAGGGAGAGAGAGAGAGAGGAAAAACTGAGAGAGGGACGGAAGAAAAAGAGGGAGGGCAGAAGAGAGGGGGAGGAAGAACGGTTTGGGTCGCCGGTCGAAACGGCCGGCGATCGCTGCGCCTGCAGCCGCGCGAAACGGAAGGAGGGAGGGGAGGGGGTCGCCTGCGACTTCTTCTCCTTCTTCAATATTTTTTTTTTTAAAACAGCGGTCTGTTACATTTAATTTTCAATTGTAATTTTGTGAGGCTATAGACCTAATTGAAATTTTGTTTCTAATTTAAGAATTATTTGTTTCTTGTTTTATTTTTATGATTGATCGTTACTAATTAAATTAACGTCTTAATTTAGTTTCAATCAATTTATTGCTATCCATGATTTTGTGATCCGTAATTGTCACAAATGATTGAAAAAAAAAGTAGCAAGGGGTTGGCTTATGTGTGTGTAATTAATGGTTTTTCCATTTTACATAACTTGCATAATAGACTATAGACAAACAAATAAACAAACTTAATTAACTTATAGTTAGCTCAATTAGTTAATTTTGGTTTAGTGCTCTCATTGCTTTTAATGCTATTATTTAATCAATATGGAACGTTATCGTACCCAATTGATTAAGTAATAAGTTTTAATTTGGTTTTGATGTTGGGTTAAAATCAATTAAATTAGGATAGTTTATATTTATTGCGGCTTTTTTGAGTAAATTGACCGAGTTCTTGAATTAGCAAAATTAAAATTGATTTCTTTTTTTCTTTTTAAGCCTATGATCAAGATTGCAATTGGATGAAATTTACATCCTTGAATTGGAAGTTGCATAAAATTATTTTTTATTTATTGTTTAATTTCATTTTTTGTTTGACAATTTAATCCCCCTTTATTTTGTTATCGTTATTATTTTTAACTTGTAGAAATGAATTCGATTGGTTCCCTTGGGATTCGACCTGGTCCACTATTTCTACAAGTTAGATCTAGAAAACCAGTAAATATTTTTTAGGGCTTCGACAACTCGACCAATCTCCTCTAAAAAATGGTAGGCTTATTGAGTTGGTAATTTGGCCACTCTCACCCATACATATCAAAGGATAATCCCTCGTAAACTAGAGTGCATAATACACTCAGGATTAAGATTAAGTTTCCTAGGTCATCCTATTGAAATAGAAACCTAAATAATTAACGGAGTTACGTCTACTAGTTACTATTTTACGGTTCAGTTTTATGTAAGCTCATTGCACAGGATACTTCTTCCACTCTCATATCACCTACACGAACGCATTGGATCATTGCATTTGTATCAAATACAAAGTGGGTCATATCCATAGTGTCACAAGGATAAGGTATCTAGCCTCATCCCTTAACTATAGACCCTTTAGGTTATTTCTTGAACATTGATCCCCATATGTCTCTACATACTATTCAAGACACATAATACAACCTAGGATGTTATTTTATTGGATTTAGGGCTATTTAAAAGAAAAACTAATATAAAATTCTACAACCTTTATTGAATGAATACAATAACACTTTATTGATAATAATGAACAATTTACATTTATAGCCTACGAGTTTTAGGGCATAAAAGCAAACAACAACAACTCATTCCCCAAACTTAAATTGGTCAATGTCCCCATTGACTGAGAAGTAGAAGAACATGGGTTTGATATAGATTTGGATTACTATACTTGCTAAACATCTAAGCTAAACTCTCATATGCGTATTAGGTGGAATAAAGACAAGGGGATTTTGTGTTTGAGTGTTTTAGGGAGAAAAAGAATTAATCAAGTTTTATGATTTTGAAAACTCGAAACTGTGTGTAAATGCACTTGAATGTTGAGATAGCTCAATGTATCATAAAAAAAACTTATTAACAAAATACCAAAGAAAATAATTTAAAATTTTATTTTTGAAACGAAATTTTAATGGCATACTTATGCAAGGTGTAGTATTTTTTTTTATTTTTTACAGAATATATCCTTAAAAAAAGCACAAAAAAACCAACAAACATAACATCAAACAAAATAAAGTTCATAAATCTGATCTAATCAAAGCAAGTAAAGATAAATTTCATGAAAAAAAAACTTTCCTATAAGACCTAAGCTAGCGTTTCTTCAACAATCGGTGTGTTGTTGGGAAAACAATGTGAATTTCAAATTACAAGTTTGATCAATTCAACTTCCAGGTAGGTCCCCCGGTAGAGGTGTTCCCTACGGTCAGCTTAAGTACCTCAGCCTAGATAGGACTAGCCTTAGACAAAATTCCCTCTTGATCAAACTTTTTATTTGAATTCATGTCCAATCAACCACACCAATTTTTTTTTAATTTTTAATATTTTAAATTTTATTTTAAAGAAAAAGAAAGAAAATATAAACTTATCCAATTCCAATAGGGAGACGACATCCATGTTCTTTTATTTTGCACCGAGGTCTCGATATTGAAAATGATATGAGTCGAAGTTGAGGTACTTTGATATAAACAGGCTTTGATGACTTAAGAGATTTGAATGTATTTTTGGAAGTAGTAATTATGGTTGCAAATTGTGTGCCATAGTGCACACTGTCATCCTTAATGCTCTCCTTTCTACATTCTTCTCCATTTAGTGTTTCCTGCAAGCTGAATATGCGAAAGCGGGGCATTCTAATATTGGGAGCACTTTTGGTGTCATTTCGATTTCATAGCTTATTGCAACCTCCTTTTATTATTCCTTCTATTCTTGAGGTGGTTCTTCTTTGATCTCTTCCCTCCCTTCTAGCTCCTTACGGGGAGTTTGAAGCACCGTTTCAGAATCAAAACTCTTAAAATCAAAATCCTGTAGGGTTTATTATTCTAAGGGGTTTGAAACCATAGGAATCAAAAAACAGTGTTTGGTATGCAATGTTTAATGTTTGGGAATTAGCAAAATTTATTGAAATTAGCGAAACTGTGATGGAATTAGTGAAACAAAACCATGGAGTTGGGTTTCAAACCCATTGGATTTTGAACACAGTGACCCAAACAACGTTTTGGGATTGAATTTCAGATTCATCCAAACCCAAGATGGTGCTCCAAACGCGCCCTTAGTATTTTCAAGTGCTAGAGCACTTCTTTCTTCTGTTGGGAGTTCTAAATCTACATGTTTTAATTTAGTTCTCAGTAGCACCACCTCACATTTTTTTTTCTTCTCCTTGTATTGGAGTCTTTATGTCCTCGTGCAAGATTCCTTGAAACCTATTCTGCAATTCATTTGCAATTTCTTCCACTTGAATTTCTAAAGTTTGTAGAGATGTGATATGTCTTTGCATCACAACATTGTTCCTTGCTCTATGTTCCCTCACAACCTTTTCAATGCTAGGCTCTTTTGGATTCATTTTTCCTTGCAGGAAACACTAGTATTGATGTTGATTTGCAAACCTGAGTGGAAATTCATAAGACAAAAAATCAAGATTATAAGGACAATTATCAAATATATGACTTCCTTTGCAATAAACACAAGAAATAGAAGAGGAAGGGCGAGAAGGAGTTATGAGATTCCCCATTATCAAAGATTCCATCATATAGCTTAACGATGAAGCTTGTGTGCTCAATGTTGCAATGATGTCTACTTCCATCATCTGAATGTTCTTAAGCAATCAAATATTCCATTGAATCCTTATCCTCTTGCAATTTCTCTCTCTCAACAAGTGAAATTCAACTCCTCCTGTAATAAGAGAAATTGTAGTTGCATTTCTATCTTACAATTTTTTCTCAAAACAAAATTTTTGTTAAACTTTCGTTCCTCGACAATGGCGCCAAAAACATGATCGGGTGAACTTTAGGGTGAAGAAATAAGTAAAGGTATTCATAGTGCAATTGGACACTGTCGATGCAAGTAATAAAAACATGAGTATTCCTGAGTATCGATCCCACAATGAACAGAGTAACAAAAATATTGTTTGAACAAAATGTGAGAATAAATGTAAGTTGGAAAATTAAAGTAGAAAACTAGTTGTGGGAGTTGTTGTGATGACAAATTACTAAAAGCTATAACTTAGTCAAATTGCAAAATCTCAATAGAAAACTGGATTTTGCATTATGCAACTAGAAAAAGTGTGAGAATTGCAAGTATTGCAGAATGTAAATGCTAAACTAGATAATGCAAAGCAAGCCGATGAAACTTGTAAAGAATGCATGTATCACCTGGTTGTATCAGGTGCATTAATTTATGTGTGATTTAAATTTATTTTTTTCGGATAATTGGATCAGAATTAGAAATTTAAGAGATTTTTGGGAATGGTGTTTCGAACTCTAAAAGGGTTTAAGATTTGCCCTAACTTTAGCCTAAAATTCAGTTTGGTTGCCACCTAAGGGGCACACTTCAAAACCTTTCAAAATCTCTCTTGGCTTGTTGTGTTCGTATTGCAAAGCAAAAAATTATTCAGCTCCTCGTCGATCAGCCTCACCGGAGTACTATCGCTCACCGCGCTCGCACCACTTGTAGATCGCCACGTGTATTGGTCTGATCGATTTACCGTGATTTTTGTCAGTATTCATCATAAGGAGGTCAGTTTTGGATAGATCGACACACGGGCATTCCAGAAACAAGCTCTATGCTCCACCACGCGTCGCTGCTGTCTTTGTCGTTGAGTAGGTCCAACCGATCAATTTTGACTTCTTGAGTTTGTTCTAGACCTCCATTGTTGTAAATTTAGCTATTTAAGGCAAGTTACTTCAAATAACTATTTGAGAGACTCTTTTTGAGAAGTTTGTTTATTAATTGAAACTCGGTGTACTAAAGGAGTTGTTGAGGAGCACACACTCACTTTCTAAACCTTCAAGTATCAAGGTAAGTAGTTATTTAGATTAGCGTCGAGCTCCTAAGTGAAGGAGTAAAGTGAACGACATTGCTTGTTTGTGTATTCTTGAGATGTTCCTATTATTTGACATTAGATTAGTAATCTAAGTGTTTATGGAACTTGTGTAGCATGTTGTTGTTGGGGTTTTTGCCCTAAAACTCGTAGTTTGTAATTTTGTTCTAATTAATGTAATAAACTATTATTACTTCAATAAAGTGTTATTGTTAGTTATTTACGATATTGCCATTGTTTTAACCCCAAATCCAATAAACTAAACATCCAAGGTTGTAAAATGTATCTTTAACTGAATATAGTGTATGTATAAAGGATCTCGGTTCGAGATACAGCCTAAAGGGTCTATAGTAAGGGGATATGGTTTGGGTATCTTACCTTGGTAAAACTATGGATGTGGCCCACTTTGTATATGATACAAACACAGTGATCCTAACGTGTTCGAGTAGATGACATGTGAGTGGGGATATCCTATGTAATGAGATTGCATAAGACCAGACCACGAAATAGTAATCTCTAGATGTAACTCCGTTGACTAGTTAGGTTTCTATTCACTAGGATGACCTAGGCAACTTGATCTCAATCCTGAGCAGGTTACGAACTCCTGTTTGCGAGAGATTGTCCTTTTGACTAGTATGGGTGAGAGTGACCAGATTCACCGACTTAATATATCTACCTTCCTGGGGACAAGACCGAGTGAGCAGTTGGGGACTTAGCCTAGCAAGATTGAATTCACTCCTTCCTGCCTACTAGGGTAAGTAAAGGAATGTTCCCTTAAGTGGTGTCTCCGGGACTTGAACAAAGGGCCCGACCCTCTCATTGGCCCGAGAGGGACTCTGTTTGTTGGTAGGACCACAAACAAATTGTTCATTAGAGGAGCACTGGTACTTAATGTACAAGGTGTAACCTAGGGGTAAAACGGTAATTTGACCCAACTGGTGTTATGAACATTAGTGCAGGATTCACTTGTTGTTATTGGTCAATATCCGTGGACACAGAAATATATCTGCAGTGAGAAAAGTGTAGCTGCGGGACTTTAGTGGAGTGTTCCCGCAGTTAACGAATGTTGATTAGGAGGTTAATGAGATTAACCGAGTAATCTCGTATCGTTGGAGCTTCTGATCTGAAGGTCCATTAGGTCCACCTTCTAGCTCGTAAAGGGTCTTAGATCGTTTGAATTTGAAATGTTTAAATTCATAAGGAAATAAATTTAATGCATATAGACACGATATAATATATAGTTTTGGAACTATATATTATAAATTTAATGTGAATATGATTCATATTAAATTGTATGAGAGAGTTAAATATTTGAAAGAGTTCAAATATTAAATTCAAATGTGAATGTGATTTATATTTGAAAACTATAGGTTAAAATTTAATGTGCATTAGATGTACATTAAAACTATAGGTTAGAGGGAAAAATTGATTAAATGTGACTTAATCCAAATTAAATATATGATATTTAATTTGATTTAATTAAATGTGATTTAAATTAATAATTATATAATTAAATATGATTTAATTATATTATTTTATTATTTTAAATTAAATTGAGGGCACGTGTCATCCAGAGACGTTCCCAGTATCCCTCTTCTTTTCCCTATCGATAGCTTAACAGGGAGAAGGGTGACAGTTGGTCAGAAGATCGATCAATCCTATGATTTTGAGAATTGCTCTCTTTGAAGAAACCTCTCTCTCAAATTCCCTAATCTTCCAAAAAGTTGGATCCCTTCCCACCTTGGGTGATCTAAGTTGATACTCAGAGGATAGAAGGTTCTCCAAGTGGTGTTGTCCTGTTGGAAAGAACAGAGGAGGAGGACATTGTTGAGTTACTGTGCAAAAGGAGCATGGAGTTGCTGTTAGAAAAAACTACTAAGGTAATTACGAATTTCCTTATAGTTTAGTTATTTTTAAAGCATGTTTGCATGATTATTCCAGTTCTAATTAGATTAGAAATATATACTTATCTCTATTTTTACACCAATGTACTGGTTTTTGTTTTTCAACCAAAATGAACTTGCAATTACGATTCCAAACACATTTTCACTGCTCAAGGGGATAAGATCTCCATCAATTTGTATTAGAGCAATGCTTGTCTTGTTTTGGTTGAAACAAAATTGCATTGGATTAGGTGGGAATTGCATTTGGTTTGCTGTAAAATTGTTTAGGAATATTTTGGCCTTAGTTTCTTTTGATTTGATCAAATTAAGTGTAAAGGCCCCTGTGTTTTGGGGCATTTAAGTGCATAATCTAGTCAGTAATCGAGTTAAGACTCGTTCGGGATAAATTTCGTGCATTTCGGATGAGTATCGAGGGAGAATTTGATGATTGAAGCTGTTGTGTTCGAAGGAGAAAGTCATTGCCGGCGCAAGTAGCGCGTTACGCTACTACCAATGAGCGTTGCAACACCGCTTCGTCATGCGTAACGCCGAGGAACTGCGGCGTCAACGCCAAACCTCCCTATCGACGCAGGATTTCCGGGTCGTCGCAGCGTTGCAATGTCGCCCCCGTTACAGGTAACGCTACTCCGATAATGTGCACGCGTGGACAAAGTCGTCATGCGTTAACGCCGTCGTCGCCAAAATCAAGCCGCAGACCGGTATGGGCGGTTCGATTGGTTTTCGGTCCGGTTTGAGCGGTTCGAACTTGGTTCAAAGTGTATTGGACCGGTTTTGTACTTTAGGGGCCAAATTATTTCGGTTTTACAATTATTTTTCTTGATGAATGTCATTTAGAATTTTTCCACCTTAGGATAAGCATGTTCATGCATTTTATTTGTATAATTGTTATATAAATATGGTAGAAATGCATGATCTAATTTATTTTTCATAAATATTTATTTATAATTGTTATAATTAGATAAATGTGAAAAATAAATTGCATGGAGCATGAAATTACTTAGTTTAAAATAATTGTTATTTTATTTAAGTAATTTAATTATTCAATTAGTTGAATAACTTTATAATTTCAATTTGAAATTAATTGTTAGTTTTATAATATAGTTTCTTGTCATAGGTTAATTATTAAAGTTTATAAGTGTTATAAATTAAAGGGGTTTTAGAAACCATAACCTATAACAAACAATTGCATGCAAACATAGGAACTTGGGTTAAAATTAAATTAATTTTAAATTATTTAAAATTAATTTAGACCTAAGTTTTAATTTCTAATAGGATTAGAAGTTAGTCTTACATATTGCTTTAAATAGTTTAAAATATAGTAGGACATTAGAACTTTGGTTATAAGGGAACTCTCTACCGTGAAGTTCTCATCTCAGGTGTGTGGGTACTTGCTTAAGACTGCGGTTATCTAAACACCTCCTACCCGAACCGACCGGAGCTTGAGTTGAATTAACCATAGTTCTGTTTATATCTAGGTAACTAAAATGTTTATTCACCTAGACATAAGGTTAAAAGACCTAGTTATAATAGTTATAATAGACATAGACTTAGATAGATTATTTTAGCCAGAATCCGACTAAGTTAAACTTATACCCTAACCTTAGGAGCTTCAGTGGGAGAAAACGAGATGTTTGCATCGAGTTTACTCTCACGTCCTCAAGAGTTAACACCGTGAGTTCCATGCTCGGCACGTGGCGTCAATAGGGCACCCCCTACGGTAAGTATTTGCATGGTTCAATACCAAGGTGAATGAGGGAAGTATCCATAGTAAATGGGAGCAGGACGCGTGTCAACGTATCCTACGGTCTCCTCCATTAGGTCGCACCGTGAGATTTCTATAGTCTGTCTGCTAGGTTGTCCTAGAACAGCCAAATCCTATGGAGGGTCTGACTATAGGGATCGGAGCATCGGGAACTCTAGAAATGGATAGGGTCTCTTAGGTAATTTGCCAACAGTTGTCTTTCTTAATAGTAGCCTGTTGGCTTGGACCTATTGGATCTGAAAATGGTAGGGTCACATTTACGGGATAAGTTAAACTAGTTAACAAGTCCTTGACCAAACAAACAGTAGCTAAGGATCATTGAGACATGAGATGTTCTGGTAGTGAGAATTGGCTGAGAAAGTCTCAATTCAGGGGATGAGTGACTGACCACCCGACGGTGGCTTTTGTTCTAAACCCTTGAAATATCGTTGCAAAATTAAAGGTTTAATTTAAATACTGGGTTTAGTTTAAACACTAGGGTTCTTTAATAATTTTGCTAAAAATGATTGGTTTATAATGGGTTAAAGGCATAACTAATTAGAACTACTTTTGGAATTTTAGCATGTCGTCCTCAATTATAACCTTACTAAAAAGCGATCGTTTAACTGGTGAAAACTTTACTATGTGGAAGTCCAACCTGAATACGATTCTTGTTGTTGACGACCTTCGGTTTGTACTGACTGAGGAATGTCCTCAGGTCCCTGCTCAAAACGCTCTTCAATCATTATGAGGCGTCGCATCACCGGATCAAGGCCAATTATAAGGCCAAGGTCTATATTTTGGCTAGTGTTTCTGAAGTTCTAGCCAAAAAGCACGAGGGCATGGTCTCAACTCGTGAGATCATGAGTTCGTTGCAGGATATGTTTGAACAACCGTCTTGACAGCTTCGATACGAATCCCTCAAGTACGTTTATAACCCTCGTATGAAGGAGGGGTCGTCGGTGAGAGAATACGTTCTCGATCTAATGGTCCACTTCAACGTGGCTGAAATGAACGGCACGGTCATTGACGAGCAAAGTCAGGTCTCGTTCATCCTGGAATCTCTTCCGAAGAGTTTCCTGCAATTCCTCAACAATGCGGTGATGAACAAGATAGAGTATAACCTGACTACTCTCCTTAATGAACTACAAACTTTCCAATCTCTTATGAAGAATAAGGGGCAGGCTGATGGAGAGGCAAATTTGTTTGCCCATTCCAGAAGGTTCCAAAAGGGTTCATTCTCTGGAACTAAGTCTTGTGGTTCATCTTCTGGGCTTAAGAAGACCCAAAAGAAGAAGATAGGAGGGAAAGGGAAGACACCTGCTGCTGATAAAGACAAGGGAAAAGCCAAGGTTGCAGACAAAGGAAAATGTTTCCACTGCAACATGGATGGACACTGGAAGCGAAACTGCCTAAAATACCTTGTTGAGCTCAAAGAGAAGAAAGGTAAATTCGATTTACTTGTTCTTGAAACTTGCTTAGTGGAAAATAATGATTTTACCTGGATACCTGATTCAGGAGCCACTAATCACGTTTACTCTTTTTTTTCAGGAAACTAGTTCCTTCAAGGAGCTCGAAGAGGGTGAGATGACGCTCAGGGTCGGAACGGGAGACGTCGTCTCAGCTCGTGCAGTGGGAGATGCCAAGCTGTTTTTCAGAGATAGATTTATGTTATTAAAAATTATGTATATAGTTCCCAATTTAAAGAGAAACTTAATTTCTATCTCTTGTTTAATAGAACTTGGATATTGTATTTCGTTTTCCATTAATGAAGTGTTCATTTCAAAAAAAGGTGTCAATGTTTGTTCTGCTAAATTAGTAAACGGCTTATATGTACTTAAACCGAATCAAACTAAAGAAATTTTGAATCATTTGATGTTTAAAACTGCTAATACTCAAAGTAAAAAGCAAAGAATTTCTCATAATAATACCTATCTATGGCATCTTATTAGACTTGGTCATATAAATCTCAACCGGATTGAGAGATTATCTATGAATGGACTTCTAAACAAGTTAGAAGATGATTCTTTACCTCCTTGCAGATCCTGCTTGGAAAGTAAAATGACTAAGTGACCTTTTACTGGAAAAGGTTACAGAGCCATAGAGCCCTTAGAACTTATACATTCAGATCTTTGTGGTCCGGTGAATGTTAAACCTCGAGAGGGTACGAATATTTCATCTCTTTCATAGATGATTACTCAAGGTATGGTTATTTATATCTAATGCATCATAAGTTTGAGGCTCTTGAAAAGTTCAAAGAGTATAAGGCTGAAGTAGAGAATGCATTAAGGAAAACCATTAAAACACTTCGATCCTATCGAGGTGGAGAGTATATGGATTTGAGATTCCAGGACTCTATGATAGAACATGGAATTAAATCTCAACTCTCAACACCTAATACACCACAGCAAAATGGTGTGTCAGAAAGGAGAAATAGAACCTTGTTAGACATGGTTCGTTCTATGATGAGTTATGCTCAATTGTCTGCCTCGTTTTGGGGATACGCAGTAAGACTGTAGTTCAAATCTTGAATATTGTTCCATCAAAGAGTGTTTCAGAAATACCTTTTGAATTATGGAAGGGGCGTAAACCTAGTTTACAACACTTCATGATTTGGGATTGTCCGACACACGTACTGGTGACAAACCCAAAGAAACTGGAACCTCGTTCAAGATTATGCCAATTTGTTGGCTATCCCAAAGAAACGAGAGGTAGTCTTTTCTACGACCCACAAGAAAACAAGGTGATTGTATCGAAAAACGCCACTTTCTTGGAGGAAGATCACATGAGGAGCCATAAACCGCGTAGTAAATTAGTGTTAAATGAAGCTACAGATGAACCAACAAGAGTTGTTGATAAAGTTGGATCTTCATCAAGAGTTGATGGAGAAGCCAACACCTCAAGTCAGTCTCGTCCTTCTCAATCGTTGAGAATGCCTCGACGCAGTGGGAGAGTTATTTCCCAACCTGACCGCTACTTGGGTTTAATTGAAACTCAAGTCGTCATACCTGATGACGGCGTAGAAGATCCATTGTCTTATAGATAGATAATGAATGACGTAGACAAGGACCAATAGATTAAAGTCATGGACCTTGAAATGGAGTCAATGTACTTCAATTCAGTATGGGAACTTGTAGACCAACCTGAAGGGATAAGACCCATAGGGTGTAAATGAATCTATAAGAGAAAGAGAGATGCAACCGGAAAGGTACAAACCTTTAAGGCTAGACTTGTAGCAAAGGGTAGGGAAGGAGTTGGCTATGAAGAAACTTTTTTCCCTGTTGCTATGCTTAAGTCTATTAGGACACTCTTGTCCATAGCCGCTTTTTATGATTATGAATTTTGGTAAATGGATGTCAAGACTGCCTTTTTGAATGGTAATCTTAACGAGAGCATCTATATGTCTCAGCACGAAGGGTTCATAACCCAAGGTCAGAAGCAAAAAGTTTGCAAGCTCAATCGATCCATTTATGGGTTGAAACAAGCATCCAGATCTTGAAATATAAGATTTGATACTGCGATCAAGTCTTATGGCCTTGACCAAAACGTTGATGAGCCTTGCGTTTACAAGAGGATCACCAACGACAAAGTAGCTTTCTTAGTGCTTTATGTGGATGATATCCTACTCATTGGGAATGATGTAGGATACCTTACTGACATAAAGAATTGTTTGGTGACCCAATTCCAAATGAAAGATTTGGGAGAGGCGCAATATGTTCATGGGATTCAAATTTTCAGGAATCGCAAGTACAGAACGCTAGCTCTGTCTCAAGCATCTTATATCCACAAAATATTGTTGCGATATTTGATGCAGAATTCCAAGAGGAGTTTATTACAATTCAGGCATGGAGTTCATCTGTCTAAGGAACAGTGTCCTAAGACACCTCAAGAAGTTGAGGATATGAGACGTATTCCCTGTGCCTCTACAGTAGGTAGCTTAATGTATGTTATGTTGTGCACGAGGTCAGACATTTGTTGTGCAGTGGGAATAGTCAGTAGGTACCAATCCAATCCAAGGTTAGACCACTGGACGACAGTTAAAAATATCCTCAAGTATCGTAGGAGAATGAGGGACTATACGCTTGTGTATGGGACTAAGGATTTGATCCTTACCGGATACACTGATTCTGATTTTCAGACCGATAAGGACTCTAAGAAATCCATATCGGGATCAGTTTTCACCCTTAACGGGGGAGCTATAGTATGGCGAATCATCAAGCAAGGATGCATCGCTGACTCGACGATGGACGCTGAGTATGTCGCTGCTTGTGAAGCAGCTAAAGAGGTTGTTTAGCTAAGGAAATTCCTGACTGATTTGGAAGTTGTTCCAAATATGGAATTTCCCATCACCTTATACTGTGACAACAGTGGTGCGGTAGCAAATTCGAATGAACCTCGCAGCCATAAGCGAGGCAAACACATCGAGAGGAAGTATCACCTGATATAAGAAATAGTGCAACGAGGAGATGTGACAGTCACGAAGATCGCTTCGGAACACAACATTGTTGATCCGTTTACAAAGACTCTCACGGCTAAAGTGTTCAAGGGCCATCTGGAAAGTCTAGGTCTACGAGATATGTACATAGGCTAATCTAGGGCAAGTGGGAGATATGTAATGGGTATATGGATGCCCTAGTTTATTGTATTTGTATCTCTGTAACCACTGTTTTAGATTATGATGTACCCCACTAGAGTTTTAGTTCAAGTGGGAGTTTGTTGGGGGTTTTGCCCTAAAACTCGTAGTTTGTAATTTTTGTTTTAATTAATGTAATAAACTATTATTACTTCAATAAAGTGTTATTGTTCATTATTTATGATATTGCCATTGTTTAACCCCAAATCCAATAAACTAAACATCTAAGGCTGTAAAATGTATCTTTAACTGAATGTAGTGTACATATAAAGGATCTTGGTTCGAGATACAACCTAAAGTGTCTATAGTAAGGGGATAAGGTTTGGGTATCTTACCTTGGTAAAACTATGGATGTGGTCCACTTTGTATATGATACAAGCACAATGATCCTAACGTGTTCGTGTTGAAGGAAATCGAATCCCGCAGCGGAAGCGATTGTGAATCGCGCGTTCTTAATTTCATTACATGGATATTAATCAAGAACTATTTAAATAAGATTAAGCATGTATTAATATATTGGACAGCAAGAATTACCTTTGAAGAACTCTTTCTTCAAGTGGTCCTTCTCCCACGTTCACGATCTCAGCAACACGAACCCAAGCAATCACCGACACTACCACCGGATCTTCTCCATTGTTCTCTAGGTGAGAGAGGAAGGTGGGTTCCCTTTAGGTGAGATGAGATGTTTGTGGGATTGTGAGAGAATGTGTTTGTGGAACGTTTCCAACAACACACAAGATCACAATCTAGGGTTTTCCAAAGCTTAGCCTTGAGTTGCATCTCAGGCAACTATATATGTAGGGAAATGGGATGGAAATTACCATCCTATCCCTTTTTTATTCTCCCACTATTATATGGTTTATATGTGAATCTAATTCACAATAAAACCATATATTATATCAATTATATCATATATAATTGATATAACACCTCATGCATGAAATTTAACACTTCAATTTCATTCCTAACTTTATACCCTCAATATAACCATGTTGAGCCAACGGAGGGACCTAATGGACCTACAGTTCATGAGCTCCAATGATGTGAGATTAACTGATCAAACTCTTTGATCTAGTTAATCAATATTCATTAACTACAAGTCACTCCACTATAGACTTGTAGTTGCACTCTCCTTACTTTAGATTATATTGTGTCCACTGATATAATCATTACCCATGAGTCGACCCTTCACAAGTTGTTCGTAATCACAGCTGGGTCAAAATTATCGTTTTACCCATGTGATTACCTCTTTGTTCCTTAAGCACCATTGATCCTCTAATGAACAACAAGTCTAAGGTCTACCATAGACTCATACCTACATAGAGGGCGGGGCCCCGTTGTTCAAGACCTGGAGTCAGTTATTAAGGGAACAACCTATCTAATTCCCAGATGTAGGAATGAGTGAATTCCATCTTGCATAGTTAAGTCCCCAGTTGCCTATGAGGTTCTGTCCCTAAGAAGGTAGGCTTATTGAGTCGGCTACAGGCCACTCCCACCCATACTAGTCTAAGGACAAACCCCTATAAGCAGGAGTTCTTAACTTACGCAGGATTCAGCTGGTCGAGCCACTAATGACCATCTATAAATTATCAGTCTTATCCTGTTAATGGTGTTATACTGGTTAGACTAATAATTTGCAGTTCGATCTTGTATGAACTCTTCATACAAGATGACCCCACTCGCATGTCAACCACATGAATGAGTTGGATTACCTCATTTTTACTAATTACAAAGTGGGTCGCATCCATGGTGTTACCAAAATGAGGTTTCAAATCTTATTCTTATGCCATAGACCATTTAGGTTGTATTCTTGAACACAATCCAAATAGTGTCAACTACACTGATGTTCAAGATATATTATAACCTTAGAGCTTAGTTTATTGGATTTATAAAACAAGAATATAATTTCATCAAAACAAATAACTTTTTATTTATTTGATCAAAATTACACAAGTTTAGGGCATAAATCCCAACACGTGTAGATGACATGTGAGTGCGGATATCCTATGTAATAAGATTACATAAGACCGGACCACGAAATAGTAACCTATAGATGTAACTCTGTTGACTAGTTAGGTTTCTATTTCACTAGGATGACTTTGGCAACTTGATCTCAATCTTGAGTAGCTTACGAACTCCTGTTTGCGAGGGATTGTCCTTTGACTAGTATGGGTGAGAGTGGCCAGATTTGCCGACTCAATATGCCTAGCTTCTTAGGGACAAGACCGAGTGAGCAGCTGGGGACTTAGCCTAGCAAGATGGAATTCACTCCTTCCCGTCTACTAGGGTAAGTAGAGGAATGTTCCCTTAAGTGGTGTCTGCGGGACTTGAACAAAAGACTCAACCCTCTCATTGGCCCGAGAGGGACTCTGTTTGTTGGTAGGACCACAAACAAATTGTTCGTTAGAGGAGCACTGGTACTTAATGTACAAGATGTAACCTAAGGGTAAAACGGTAATTTGACCCAGCTAGTGTTATGAACATTCGTGAAGGATTGACTTACTGTTATTGGTCAATATCCGTGGACACAGAAATATATCTCCAGTGAGAAGAGTGCAGCTGCGGGACTTTAGTGGAGTGTTCCCGCAGTTAACGAATGTTGATTAGGAGATTAACCGAGTAATCTC
This sequence comes from Trichosanthes cucumerina, assembly GCA_036507285.1. Lineage (NCBI taxonomy): Eukaryota > Viridiplantae > Streptophyta > Magnoliopsida > Cucurbitales > Cucurbitaceae > Trichosanthes > Trichosanthes cucumerina. Next base: position 58,340,793 of record CM071844.1, read on the forward strand.
GTATCGTTGGAGCTTCTGATCTGTAGGTCCATTAGGTCCACCTTCTAGCTCGTAAAGGGTTCTTAGATCGTTTGAATTTGAAATGTTCCAATTCATAAGGGAATAAATTTAATATACATCGATACGATATAATATATAGTTTTGGAACTATATATTATAAATTTAATGTGAATATGATTCATATTAAATTGTATGATAGAGTTAAATATTTGAAAGAGTTCAAATATTAAATTCAAATGTGAATGTGATTCATATTTGAAAACTATAGGTTAAAATTTAATGTGCATTAGATGTACATTAAAACTATATGTTAGAGGGAAAATTGATTAAATGTGACTTAATCCAAATTAAATATATGATATTTAATTTGATTTAATTAGATATGATTTAAATTAATAATTATATAATTAAATACCATTTAATTATATTATTTTATTATTTTAAATTAAATTGAGGGAACGTGTCATCCAGACACGTTCTCACTATCCCTCTCCTTCTCCCTATCGATAGCTTAACAGGGTGAAGGGTGACAGTTGGTCAGAAGATCGATCAATCCTGCGATTTTGAGAATTGGTCTCTCTGAAGAAACCTCTCTCTCAAATTCCCTAATCTTCCAAAAAGTTGGATCCCTTCCCACTCAGGGTGATCTAAGTGGATACTCAGAGGATAGATGGTTCTCCAAGCGGTGTTGTCCTGTTGGAAATAATAGAGGAGAAGAACATTGTTGAGTTGTTGTGCAAAAGGAGTAAGGACTTGCTGTTGGAAAAAACTACAAAGGAAATTACGAATTCTCTTATAGTTTAGTTATTTTGAAAGCATGTTTGCATGATTATTCCAGTTCTAATTAGATTAGAAATATATGCTTATCTCTGTTTTTACACCAATGTACTGGTTTTTGTTTTTCAACCAAAATGAACTTGCAATTACAATTCCAAACACATTTTCGCTGCTCAAGGGGATAAGATCTCCATCAGTTGTTATGAGTTTTGTACTTGGCATGATTACGTAATTGTTATCCCGAGCCTATGAATCTTGTATTAATCAATTTATCATGTATCTATAGACTATGTGTCTTATTATGTGAGGTGGGAGTTGAATGTTCGAGTTTGTGCCTAGCATTCCTAGTAAATGAATTGTTTGAGCTCAAGCTTGGTTAGATTGAGAACCTAGCTGGATTTGGGACCGTTGGAATGGGTCGAGAACGTTAGGGATGCCTAGATAGAACCCCTAGTTACCTTATGAATAAAGCTCGAGAATCGACACTTACTAAACCCTGAGTTACGCCTGAGTGAGTTGGAACCTCTAGGTTGACGATATTATAGGCTTCTGAGATTAGGTACATTCTCAATGAGATTAGGGAGTGGTTGCTTTCCATTATTCTATACTAGCTTATGAGTGATTCCTCATAGGGCGTGTTGGTTACGTACCTTCACTGCTCTATGCTAGCGTGTTGTAGCATGAGAGCTTGGGGTACATTCATTATCCCGTGTTGGCTTATGGATGATTCCCAATAAGGCATGTGGGTTGTTACGTACCTTCACTACTCTATGTTGGCGTATAGTGGCATGAGAGTTATTTTCTTAAAGAGATAGAATCCCGTAGCAGAAGCGTTGTAATCGATTTTGCCCGCAATCACGTTGTAAAAAATGCACAAAAACAGAAAGTTAAGCATGAATTGTGCGAGATCCGCTCGTTTCTAACCCTATCGGTATTAGATTCAAGCTTGAATTGTGATCCTAAATGATCATAATTGGATCTATATAAACCCAACTATTTTTAGGATTGGATGTGATTCTGAAACTCTAAAATTTAATCAAAGAGAATTTCAGTGAAAGCTTAAATACTTCATGAACGAAACAGAACGAAGCTTAGCATGAAATCAACGCTCCCTAAGTTGAGCTAACTTCGGTGCAAATAAAGCAGAAGCAACGTACTGGACTTCAGTGGAAGTTGACCTTATAAAAATAGAATTAATAGTTTGAACCATTCCCTACTCAAGATTATGATGAAAACTCAAAACCAGAAGCTAAATCCTTAAGGTTGCATGTAAATGAAATCGATCTCAATTCCCCTCTCGTTCCTCATCGTAACTTCTCTTTTTTAAAGTGAATGAGAATTTTCATTCCCAATTCCTTTCGACAGGGATAACAGAGGATCAAGAAGAGAATTGCGGCAGAAAAAAATAAAAAAAGAGAAAAGAGAAATAAGACAACCCCATGAAAAATCTCTCAGATAGAAAACTCACAAAATTAAACTTCAAAATGGTTTCATCTCTCCCTACTAACGGCTCTTCTTTTCTTCTCCATTTATATGGTTGAAATTGGTCCAAAAGTTGTGCTTAAAATTAACAAATCCGGCATAAATCACGAATGGTAATGTCCCTAACTCTAAGACTCACTTCCTAAGAACATTACAACTCATGCTTGCATTTTCAAGTCATAAAATATTGAAAATAAATAAGATTTTCTTTAAATCAATAAAATATCTTGGTTGGAATCTCAATCAATTAAATCTCAAAATAAAAAGAAATGAAGTCTGGTCTTGATTAAAATAAAAATATACTAGTAAATGAAAATAAAACAGTTTAAAGTTTGAAATGAACTTAAAGAATGCAAAAAAATGACTTCTAGACAATAAATGCATATATCATGAGTAAATCAATAAATCATAAATCATGCCATGATTTTCATATCTTTCAATTTTAAAATAATTTAAGACATAATAATTTTGAAATAGAAAATAGTAAAATATAATGAAATTTACGAATTTTTATCTCATTTTAAAAGGTTCCGCATGAGATCACTTATTTTAGACTTCGCTCTAAAATCTTCAAATTCGATCTCTAATTCAAAGTATTTTCCCAAATTTGTTCAATATAATCAATTTCTTAAATTCAAAACCATTTATTCCTAAAATCAGAAAGCTTCAAACCTTTAATATTTTCTAATTAATTACCTTAAAATAATTCTTAATCGAATCGTGACCGAAAACTTTTCTAACTCGTGATCACGACGTTCACGATCCACATATTTCCTAACAATAAGTCCAAAATATAAAATTTTGAGGTCTATCCAATATAAACTCGAAATAACTATCAAACTCGATTGGAATTACCACATTAGGGTTTAGAGACAAGCTCAGAAAACACACTTTCCGGTGGAAGAGACGGCAGTGACAGTGGTTAGAGTTCGATTTCTCGTAGTTTTCAGGCTGATCTATTCGAAACCAGTGCGGTTTAGCGAAAATCGATCGATAACGTGGCGAACCAACCAAACCAAGGCAGAGCTTGGTAGAAATTCAGTTTGGCGATTGTAGGCGATCCGACGGGCAGGAATGGCTTTCCGACGGCGGCGACGTCAACCACCAGATCTGGCGTGCAGCTGGTGTGGGTGTAGGTCGCCGGTGACGCTCTTCCTACGAGTAGCTACAGTGGTGCAATGGAGCGGCGCCTCGTCGTACTGTCTGGGTGTGGCCATTGGCTGCAGCCGGCGACGTGATGAACTGTTCGTGTGGCGGCAGCTTCACGGCGACGAGCAGTTTCTGTTTCTCCTCGGTTTGCAGTGATGCAGTTGATGGCAGAACGAGTAGTGGCGGCGAGGATCTCGATGATACTGTAGAATGGGCGGGCGACTGGATTCGCGGTCAGCGTTGTGGCTTATCGTATAATGCAAGGAATGGGGAATTGTGAAGGAGAAAACGGAGTTGAGGGTTCAAGATAAATGAATAGTAGTCTATGGTTTCGTGCACACTACTAAAAAAACAAAATGCCCTTTTTGAAAAATCCTAGGCCCAAAATTAACCAAAATGCCTCTTCACTTTATATAAAGCCACTCAAAATTCTAAACCTTAAAACATTACAAACGGTATAATTGAATGAAAACGGAAGCAATTTAGGATCTTGAATGCTCTAATTTGATCAATTTTGTAAAATAAAATGCATGCTCAAAGCTTGAAAAACAGAGGGATAGAAAATTCAACTTTGAAGATCAAATGCTCTTCACCCGATAGACAATTTATGACACGAGCACTTCGTGGACCACCTCTAGTGTCTTCCTTACTATCCTCAGGCCTTGGAACGGATTGTGGGATCTTAGATTGAGAGGATTTGGAAGAATAGTCCTCAATGATCAAAAAATAGGAATTGTATGAATTTCTACAAAATTCTTGCAAATCACCTCAAATCGCCTTTAAATAATTCTACTAAAGTGACAACTCAAGAGTGATGAGGATTACTTGAGATGGAGGTAGTCAATTTTGGCCAATTTTGGCCAATTTTGAGATTGACTCACCTTGGGTAAGTGGGCAAGTTGTTTTTCATGAAAAATCTCATTTTTTTCCTTTTATTTTTAAGTCAAAAATCAATATTAAATTGATTTTAAATTAAAATTAATTTAATTATTTTTTAATTTAATTTAATATCAAATATTAAATTAAATAAATTGCTCAATCTCGATCGATTTTTCGAACATGAATCCAAATTCATGCTATAAATCGATCAATATTTAAATCATATTTAAATATGTCCACATCTTTCTAATCATATTTTAATTCATAATTAAGCTATGACACGTTAAATATATCACATATAATTAATGTTTTCTCCCAAAATCGAATTTGAACAATTCAAATTCTTTTCTCTCAAAATGTTACAAGGCTTAGTCCGAGCTAGTAAGAAGGACCTAATGGACCTACAGATTATGAGCTCCAACGATACGAGATTAGTCGACCAAACTCTTTAGCCTAGCTAATCAACATTCGTTAACCAGCGGGACACTTCACTAAAGGCCAGTGGTTGCACTCTCCTCACTGTAGATATATTTCTGTCCATTCGATATAACCATGATTAGTAAGTCGATCATTCACAGGTCGTTCATAATTACAACTGGGTCAAATTTACTGTTTTACCCCTATAATTACTCATTGTTCTTTAAGTCCCACTGATCCTCTAATGAACAATTGGTTTGTGGTCCAAGCAACAAACTGAATCCCTCTCGGGTCAATGAGAGGGGTGGGCACTTTGTTCAAGACTCGAAGTCAGCACTTAAGGGAACAACCTCTCTACTAATCCCTAATGCGAGTAGGAGTGAATTCCATCTTACATAACTATGTTCCCAACTATTTACCCGATCTTATCCCTGAAATGGGAGGCTTATTGAGTCGGCAATCTCGAGCACTCTCACTCATGAAAATCTAAGGATAATCCACATTAAAAGGAGTTCATAGTATGCTCATGATTAAGATCAAGTTACCTAGGTCATCGTATGAATATAGTCAGTTAAGACAGTAAACGGAGTTATAAACTCTAAGTGATTATTTCGCGGTCCAGTCTTATGCAAACTCATTGCATATGACGCCCTCACTCGCATGTCTCCACATGAACGATTTAGGATCACATCGTTTGTACTCTACAAAATGGGTCGCGTCCATAGTGTTCCCAAGATAAGGTACCCAACCCTATCCCTATAACTATAGACTGTTCTGGCTATTACTTGAACATGATCCACTTTTATGTCACATAGAAAGTTCAAGTATTCATCCTATAGTCAAGGGTTCTTTATTATATTAGAGTTACAAAATACACGTATCACATTACTCAATAACACCTTTATTGCAATATAAAATGTATATTCAGTTTACAAAACCACGAGTTTTAGGACAAAAAACTCAACAATAATAATAAAAATCCAAATTGATTTAAAATGTGAAATCTCTTGAGAAATTAAATTCAAACCTTGAATTTAAATAATACCTGAATATGGTGGGCATTATACGAATTTTCCTTTTTGATTTTGTAATTATCTTTTCCCTTTTTTCATATGATTTGCCCAGGGTAGCAAGTTGCATTGTGATTTTGCATGATTTTGCAATTTTTCCTGGTTTTACATTTTTTGTCATTCCTATACAAAACTAAGTTATTAATATTTGGTCACTTTAATTGGTTTGATTCTTCTTTTTTTCCCAATTCCAAGATATTTTCAGTAATTTTTCAATAATCTAGAGATAAGTTAGTAAGATTTTATGTATTTAAATGTTACATAAGTCTTAATACTAAGGCTCATCAGTTTATGACAAAAATTACCCCACATCATTTTTTCAATATTTCTCACATTAATTATTCATTTACCTTTGATTGTTTTTAAATAAAAAGAAATGTGATTGAGAAATATTTCAATCTAATTAATTTAAAATAATTCGAATAAAATTTAAGGTTTTTATGTCTTTATTCTCTCAATTCTAGAAATAATATAAATTTATTTCCATCAATACTAAATTTGAGATTTTAAATTATATTATTTTATGAATATTTTACAATTTTTAAACACTTGTTTTCGTCAATTTTAAAATTTTAATTTAAATCTAATAAAATAAGGACAAATTTTATTAACAATGCTTTTTTTAAAACTTATTAAAAAAATAATGCTCATTTCAAATGTTTTAGGAAAGTAATGCTTTTTTTTATTGCGTGGATCTAGGTCGTCTCTTCCAGGAGATCTTCGTACACGTGTGAAGGATCTTCTTACACGTTACAAGAAGAAGAGACGCCCTTCTTGCGATTTTTAATGAAGGTCGTCTCTAAGAGGTTAAACCGACCGTCCCCCTTCCCTTTTCTTTCATTTTTTCTTTCATTTTTTCAGCCCACCATCGACGACAATCATTTTTTTCACCCTAATCGCGTTGGTTGCATCTTCCTTTCCCTTTCAACTTCAATCTTTTGTAGCCCCACTTAACATGGTTATACAGACAACTATGTAATGCGAGTCGTTTAGAGGCGCGCGAGATTGCTGGACCTGTAATTCTGCTTCAATTATGGGGTTGGGAACGATTCCACATTATGGCTCCTCCACGTCGACATATCAACAATGTTGGACTAGTTGGAAGAGTACTTGGTTCTCGGTATGTTTGGCTAATGAATTTTACATATTTAAATAGTTTGCAAATTCATATACAATGCTAATATTCTAAATTTAATGTTTTGTTTAGGTGGCGAGGCCAATTTTGTGTTACTAGGTCAGCCACACATGTGATCAGACAGTACAGATACATGTTTGATCTCCTTCGACCCAACCTGATAAATTATTTTACAAGTCACTAATTATTATATAGTGCTAATATTCTAAATTATTTACAAGTCACTAATTATTAATAATTTGATATTTTAGGTGATTTGGGAGCCATACAATAATATCATGGACACATTACCACCTTCTTGTGCAAATGGTGTTGTCATTTGGCGTTCAGTGACTCCATTGGTTTCTTTCCATATTATAGAATGACATCTACCTAATCGAGTGATGCGACAGTTTGGATTGAAACAAATTATCCCAGAGGTGTGCAACACACACCCAAACCTACATGTTATAGACCAACTTCAACATCAAGACTGGGCGATTGTATTGATGGAGATCTGATCTCCTTGAGCAGCGGAAACGTGATTGGGATCTTAATTACTTGATTGTTTTGCTTAAAACAAAAAATAATACATTGACCATAAATACAGAACAAACATGGTATTTCTAATCCTATTAGACATGGATTAATTGCATACATGCAAACAAATATTTAACAATTAAACTAAAGAGAAGATAAAGAATACCTTTGTAGTTTCTAATACTCCAGTACAGCAACTCCTTGCTCCTCTAAAAGAAATCAGCAACACAGGAACTTCCAAACTTCTCTGTTTTTCTTCAACAGAATACCACCAACAGTGAACACCTTCTATATCTCTGAGTTCTTAAATCTTCCTTGGTGGGAAGATTTCCAACAATTGGAAGAAGAAGGGAATGAGAGTGTGAGGGAGAGAATTCTTTCTGTCAATTCAAAAAATTGATTAATCGATCAACCTCCTCTCCTCCATTGGAGAGGAATAAAACGAGGGATCACCTCCCCACTCCCTATCGATGGGGAGGGAGGTGGGAAACGTGTCCTTCTGACACGTTCCCATTAATTTAATATTAAATTAAATTAAAAACATTAATTAAATCATATTTAATTAATCAAATTAAATATCTTATATTTAATTAAGATTAAATCATATTTAATCATATCTTTCCCTCTAACCTATAGTTTTAATGCACATCTAGTGCACATTAAATTTTAACCTATAGTTTTCTAATGTGAATCACATTCACACTTAATATAATATTTGAACTCTTTCAAATATTCAATTCTCCCATATAATTTAATATGAATCATATTCACATTAAATTTATAATATATAGTTCCAAAACTATATATTATATCGTATCTAAATACATTAAGTTTATTCCCTAATGAATTTGAACATTTCAAATTCAAATGATCTAAGAACCCTTTAAGAGCTAGAAGGTGGACCAAATGGACCTACAGATCAGAAGCTCCAACGATACGAGACTGCTCGGTTAATCTCATTAACCTCCAAATCAACATTCGTTAACAACAGGAACACTCCACTAAAGTCCCACAGCTGCACTCTTCTCACTGCAGATATATTTCTGTGTCCATGGATATTGACCAATAACAGCAAGTCAATCCTTCACGAATGTTCGTAACACCACCGGGTCAAATTACCGCTTTTACCCCTCAGGTTACATCTTGTGCCTTAAGTACCAGTGCTCCTCTAATGAACAATTTGTTTGTGGTCCTACCAACAAACAGAGTCCCTCTCGGGTCAATGAGAGGGTTGGGCCCTTTGTTCAAGTCCCGGAGACACCACTTAAGGGAACATTCCTCTACGTACCCTAGTAGGCGGGAATGAGTGAATTCCATCTTGCTAAGTTAAGTCCCCACCGCTCACTCGGTCTTGTCCCCAAGAAGGTAGACATATTGAGTCGGCGAATCTTGCCACTCTCACCCATACTAGTCAAAGGACAATCCCTCATGAGCAGGAGTTCGTGAACTCTTGCTCAAGATTGAGATCAAGTTGCCTAGGTCATCCTAGTGAAATAGAAACCTAACTAGTCAACGAGTTACAAATAGAGGTTACTATTTCGTGGTCCTGGCCTCTTATGTAATCTCATTACATAGGATATCCCCACTCACATGTCATCTACACGAACACGTTAGGATCACGGTGTTTGTATCAAATACAAAGTGGGCCACATCCATAGTTTAACTGGGTAGGTATCCAAACCTTATCCCCAACTATAGACCCTTTAGGTCAGATCTCTCGAATCGAGATCCTTTTATGTATATTACATTGATTAAAGATTCATTTAACAGCCTTGGATGTTTCGTTTATTGGATTTAGGGTTTTAAATAAAGGTAAACTCGTAGATAACGAACAATAACTCTTTATTGAAATAATAACACTTTATTACATTAATTAGAACATAATTACAAACTACGAGTTTTAGGGCACAAATCCCAACAGTTGGCACCGTACTCACAACAATGGCATTTACGTAGACAACACGTAGCAGATGCTCCACCAATTGATACCTATGGGGATACAACTCCAAACTATTCAAATTGGTATAACAATATCACCAGGTGTTACATCACTCGTGAGGGAGCATCATATGACAAAACGGTACAAGTTTTATTAATTTTTTTAGATATATTAACATAAAATATATTATAAATATTGAGTATTTTTTTTCTAAATATTCAAAGTGGTCATGCTTTAGAGAGATTCGAGATCTCACAGAGAATATGGAGATTCTTCGTCTATGTGATCATGTAGAAAACAATTTGGATCAACTACATAATATGTACAACATTCCTATTGCTCCTCCTCCTGGTCCTAGACATAGACGACGTGTTCAACAAGATGACATTGGAGGAGAGGAGCACTTGCCCAGACCTGTGGCAGATGATGTTGATCACGGAGTCGATGCACATGTTTTTTATGCTAGTCAATATATTTCAACTCCGATGATGATGATACCCATTCCCGACTCGAGATATCTCCATACACCAGGAATACAAGAATCTGAGGCAGGTCCCTCATCATCACAAGGTCGCGTACGTGGGTGAGATGATGATGATCCATCTTTACAAGGGGAAGAATCAGATGAACATATCCCACCTGATCAAGCTCCAAGAGAGGACGTCGTCGACAAGCTCCTCATAATAGACGGCGTCCACCATGTGACACACATTGAACTTTTGATATTGTTGAACTTTTAACTTTTATTAGTTTTGTATAAATTTGAACTTTCATTACATCAAATAACTGAACAATTGATCACTTTAACAAATTTGCACCTACAAAACATTTTACATACTTATAAAATTTAAATTACTTAACAAAATAATAAAATTGGCTCACCAAAATATATATGTATTATGTGAAGGTCGTCTCTTCAAGAGACGACCTTCATCTACATGTTTGTAGGTCGTCTCTTGAAGAGACGACCTACAATAACACATAAACAAATGTCGTCTCTGGAAGAGATGACCTAGATCCACGCGCACAAGATCGACGTTAATCCACGCAATAAAAAAAGCATTATTTTCCTAAAACGTTTGAAATCAACATTATTTTTCTAATAAGTTTTTAAAAAAATATTATTAATAAAATTTGTGCAATAAAAAAAATTTTCTTTCTATAATTTAAGATTTTATTTTTCTAACTAATTATCCATATAATGGATTATCTATAGTTTGATTGATTTGAGAATAATATATTATTTGAAGTTTTAAATAACTAAGTAAAAAAATAAAATATCAAATACTTATTGTAACGCCCCCAGGCCCAGGATCTCCTGCAACCTGGCTACGTCACTATATCATCCATGACTACTTGTAAGAGTGAAGACACTATCCCCACAAACCAACACGGGGTCCTTTCAGCATGCTTTGTCCTCACTCACATGCTCCCTAGGAAAATTCCCAAGAGGTCACCCAACATAGGATTGCTCCAAGCCAAGCACGCTTAATCGTGGAGTTCCTATGATTGAGCCACCAAGAAAGGGAAGGTGCACTTTGTTGGTATAAGTAGTAGCTATCAATTCTTTTAAGCATTTCTCAACTGTACTTTCATATCCTCATGGTCACTCTCATGTACCCCTTTTCCTCGGGTACCATACTTCATGTCCTCAGGATCCCTTTCATTCAGATGTGGTCGGTTCATTCATGTACCCCTCTTCGTCGGGCATCACATGCCCACCAGCTTCCGCCTTGGTTCGTCCCCGAACCACATCTTACTGGGAGAGGTTCCGCTCTGATACCATTTGTAACGCCCCAGGCCCAGGATCTCCTGCGACCTGGCTGCGTCACTATATCATCCATGACTACTTGTAAGAGTGAAGACACTATCCCCACAAACCAACACGGGGTCCTTTCAGCATGCTTTGTCCTCACTCACATGCTCGGTTCCTTTCACCTTCAAACTCGGTTCTGATGGAGGCTTAAAGACTACCTCCCGACGATGGCAATCGATGTTGGCATGATTTGCAGCTAGCCAATCCATGCCAAGGATAACGTCGAAATCTCCCATCTCGAGAACGATCAGGGTCACTTCCAACGAGCGAGGAAAAGGGGTACATGAATGAACCGATCACATCTGAATGAGAGGGATCCTGAGGACATGAAGTATGGTACCCGAGGAAAAGGGGTACATGAGAGTGACTATGAGGATATGAAAGTACAGTTGAGAAATGCTTAAAAGAATTGATAGCTACTACTTATACCAACAAGGTGCACCTTCCTTTTTGGTGGCTCAATCATAGGAACTCCACAGTTAAGCGTGCTTGGCTTGGAGCAATCCTATGTTGGGTGACCTCTTGAATTTTCCTGGTGAGAGCATGTGAGTGAGGACAAAAAGCACGCTGAAAGCGACCCGTGTTGGTTTCATGGATAATGTCTTCACTCTTACAAGCGATCATGGATGATATAATGACGCAAACTGTGTCATGCAGAGATCCCTGGCCTTGAAATGTTACTTATATTATTTTTAAATAACTAAGTTCAAAATGAATAAATATTTTTTTAACACTACTCAAAATAAATATCATATATACTTTTGTTCAGATTACTATATATTTATCTTACTTATTGTATAATTTTATTTTAGGAAGTTTGAAAGAAGAAATTGTTTGTCTTTTTACCTTGAATATGGTTAATTTGAATATCAAATTGTTTTTAATATCTTAACATTTTTTAATACTAATTTCTTGCATTGTTATACAGTTTAGTATAAAATATGTTCTTATATCTTCAAATCATAAAATTATATATATTTTTATCTATTAATAAAGAATAAGCGAAAAAAAGAGAAAGATAAGATTGGTATTTGTTATGAGTAATTTTTGTTTAATTGTTTTTTAAAAAAATATAAATGACATGTAGATGAAGTGAGTTAAGGAGATTTTTATTAATTAAAATTTTTTTATGTAGTACTCTAATTTACGATGAGAATTTCAATTTAAATTATAGTATCATGGCTAAAAAAATTATATATGATTTATATTTAAAAAAAAAAGTATAGAATAAAAAGAAAAATATTTTGGTTAAAAATATATTAAAATTATAAGATGAAAATATAATAAATAATAAATATCTAATTACATATTAGTAATTAGTAATAATGATAAGAAAATTTATTTAAAAAAATAAATAATTTTTTTAATTAATAAATTAAAAAATTATGTAAAAAAATTGAGACAGAAAGAAGAGATGAGAAGAAAGAGGTAGGAGTGAGATGAAGTGAAGAAAAGTTGTGAGACCCACCATGGAGAGTTGCAGAATGAGTTATTGAGAGTTGGAGAATAGTTAATAGGGCTTTCTACATAAATAGTCTACTTATGAGGTACAATTTACATAATAGATCCAAATTCACTATTTTTTTACAACAATGAACAATTTGACCTATTTTTTACTCAAATGTTATAGGTCTTTTACTATTATACCCTCAACTTTGATTTAACACTTTTTAAACAAAAATAAAAATAATATATGGAAAATCCAACAATTTATCAATTGTCTTATTAGAAATTGAACCTATTTTTTACCATTGCCTTTTTAGGAATGGAGCCAATTTATATAATAGACCCACACATTCATAATTTTTTACCCAAATGGACAATTGTGCCCATTTTTTTACACAAATGTTGCAAGCAGATATTCAACATTTATGTAACGGTTGGTGCTTTAAAAAAAAAAAAAAAAAAAAAAGGATTTCTTCGTCTTCCTCGCGCGTCTGCAGCCGAAACGGTCGCCGGCCGTTTCGGCCGGCAGACGCGCACGCACGCCCATCTCTCTCTGCCTCTCGGCCTTCCTTCTTCTCCTTCTTCTCCGTTTTTCCTCTCTTTCACGATCGGTTTCTCTCTCTCTCTCCCTCTCTCTCTCGCGACTTTCTCTTCTCCTTCTTCTTCTCTGTTTTTTTTTATTTTTTTTTTCTCTCTCTCTCTCTCAGCCTACTCCGAGCGAAACGGTGAAGCCGCCTTCGATCTCTCGCAGTGAAGCCGCCGGCGCTCTGTCACAGCCGAAGCCGACGTCGTGCCCAGATCCGCGAGACCCGCGAGTTCTTCCGTCCGGTTCAGGCCGTTTTTGGTTGGTTTTTGACAAACAGAGGTCGATTTCGGGTAGATCGGGCTACGAGGAGGCCAGATCTGGTTCTTACGCAGCCACCGACGATCCCACGCGCCACCGCTGCCGTCCCACGCGCCGCCGCCACTCAGGCTCACGCGCGCCGCCAGAGTCGCGATCGCCACCCCCGTCGCGCGATCGCCTCGCTTCGTTCGGGTCTTCGTTGGGTAAGTTTTTGCTCCTCGAAAGCATTTAAGGCCTCGTTTATGTTTCGATTTATTAAATTGTGTGTGTTTCTGCGTTAGGGACTATTTGGAATAGGAAGTACCTTGGAGCGCACGCTGCGTCCCTCATTTTTGCTCGTTATCGTTGGAGTTCCGGTAAGTAGTCGTTGGACTATCCCACCCATAAGTGTAGGGCTTAGGGATTTCACTCTATGTGTATGCTACACTTTCGTGGTTTGTGTATGATTGTGATCTTGATAATTGAATGTCAGATCATAGAGGTAGTTTGACTCTAGGCCCTGTAGAAATATATGTCTTGCTTGCTTATTCTCATATGTCGGAATTTGAAATATCCTATTATGTTTGATATAGACCTCGTAATTTTTAAGCATGATGATTGTGATTGTGTGTACCCTCAAGTATGGGCGTGTGTAGAGATATGTTTAGTTCTGTGATGGCCGAGGAGGCATTGTGTAGCCTAGGTTAGGTTAACACATCCAGTCGCGTTACAGGCCGAAGTCCCTGTATAACCCTTAGCAGGCTGTGACTCTAGGTTGGCAAATTGATATGGTATGTGGGGTTTGCCCTCCATCTAATAGGGAGGCTCGGGAGTGATTCCCGAGTGCGCAGGGGTAGTGGATACTTCCTTGCCCTACTTCGTGTTTCGGGAGTGATTCTGAAATGTGGGGACGCCGACACGTTCCTCGTCCTGGATTGAGGCTCAGGGAGTGACTCCCGGAGTTACAGAGGGGTTGGACATGTTCCTTCACCCTAGATGAGGCCCGAGAAAGCCCGTGGTCGTGAGTTCGTGGGCGGGAGCACCGCTATTGTTGCCAACTTAGTCCAGAAGCCAAGGGTGAGGCAGAAATAGAACTTGAGTAAGTCAGGGTCAGAGAGAAAGTGGAAATCTGTAGGACGGAGCGAGTCGTGTACTAGCTGAGTCAAGGACTCGACCTTGTTTTTCTTTGTACTGTTTCACGTTGGACGAAGCGGGCTACTTACTTAGTATTTTATACTCACCCCCTCGTTTTGTGTGTTTTGTTTGCAGGTAAGGCGAAACACTGAGATGACCAGGGTGTGGGCGAGGCTTTGCAAGGCTATGGAAGGATGTGTTAGGCTTAGTTGGGGTTGTCCTCTTGTTTTGAGGGTTGACCGTTCTTTTTACTATGTTGCTCTTTGTTGAATCGTTTTAAATGTTGAGATAAACTTGCATGTGTTGTTATGTTCGTACATTTAAGTATGTCATATTTGAGAATGACTGTCTGTTTTTTTTTTGCCAACTAAGCTAGAAAGCATGTTTTAGGAAAGTGTGGTTGACTGTGAACTCCGGGGAACTAGAACCCAGCCTGTGTAGTTATTGTAGTTCGGTGGAGGCTAGGTACCCCGTGAGGTTGTGCTTTGGAAGTGTTTATCTTACTCAGGTGACAGGGAAATTTTTGGAATAGTCCTAGTTATGTCGTTATGCTGCCGAAATTTCGGTGCGAGCGACGTAACTTGGAGTATCACCCCCAGTAGCATAGTTGTTTTTTTGGGGGGGGTGTTACAATTTATTTGACAGTTTTTAAACAAAAATAAAAAGAAGGGCTTTCTAAAATGAATAACATACTATTACACCCTCAACTTAAATTTGACAATTTGTTTTAAAAAATAAAAACAATATATAGAAAAAAACAAAATTTTCTCAAATCCCTTATTAAGAGGAAGTTCAAAAAAGGAAATGAGTTTTGACCAAACAAATTTGGAAATTTTTTTTGATGAAATAATCAATCATTTTACATTCATTTTCTTATAAAAATTTGAACCAATGATTGAAGAAATAATGAAGAAAAAATGGAGAAAACGAGATTGAATGTTTTGAACCAAAACAAATCAATTCTTTATTTTCCTGATTTCTCATATTTTTCTGCTTGAAACACATAAACAGTTGTATATGTCATATATATGGACATTATACTAATCATCTAAACATAGGAATATTTTAGAAGTTCATGTATATTTACAATAGTATGATTGTAATTATCCCTTGAATATATTAATATAGATATATATCATAGTATATATATTAGGTAATAACTAGAGTAAAATATACTAAAAAATGGAAGAATACGGATAAGTCAAAGGACAATGGGTAGTTCTAGCCGAAAAGTAAGAAAAACACGGAATGAAAATGAGGTTATCACAATAGAATCTGAAGTATATTGTCATATTTTACACACATATTACGTCTCGTTTCAAGATCCACCATATATAACATAGGTAAATACAACTACCTATACACAATTTAATGCATCTCTTGAATTCCATTTTTGAAAGAATTTTAATCTTCTTTGGTTCACCAGTTGAACACTGCATATTGGATGAGTCTCATTCTAAGATCTGTCATATAACATTGATACAACACAACTACCTATACATTTATATATATATATATATATATATAGATAGATAGATAGATAGATAGATAGATAGATATAGATATAGATATTATATATGAGATAGTATGTATGGACATGTTTGATATTATATGAATATACTATATATTAAATATACAAAATATCTTTGAGATTATATGAATATGCGTTCCAACATATATAAACGATAATTACATCGTATATCTAGGTATATTTACACATAAAAAATATTATTGTATATCCGCATAACAAAAGAGATAAAACAAATACATGTGATCTGCAATAAATAAACAAATAGGAAATAGATGATTAACTAAAATCAAAGAGGAGTCGAGAAGCTGAAAAGTTTTTTTAACCTAGCTGGTTGGACATTGAAATAGATGAGTAACTAAAATCCTACCATTAGATTAAATTGAGCGAATTAGTTTGCTAAAAGATCTTATGATTTTGGAAGTAAATAAAATAATAATAATTATTATTATACATTTTAATTGAAGAGAGAAACAAAAAAGTTAGTCAATTTGCTAAAATTGTGGGATTTTAGAAAACTCATAAAATAATAATTATAATTATAATATGTTTTATTGAAGAAAAAGAAATGGAAAAAAGGTATAATGGTCCAGAATTTCAACTTAAATCTAGATATGACAATTTTTCAAATCTTTGTACATTTATGAAAATATATATATATTTAAATTGGTTATCCATGTAAAAATTCCTAGTTAATAAGTTTGTAGGGCTCACAAGAACGAGTTAATAAACTCTTGGGCCAAATAAGGAGTTGTGAGAGTTATTAACTCCTCCCAACTCTACCCCAACTAAAGATGTGCAAAAATCGATCCAAACTGAGAAACTGAACCGAACCAAGTCGTTGAGTTCAATTTTTTTTGAAAATTTTTGTTTCCTTAATTTACTATTAGAAAAAACCATCAGTTTTGGTTCAGTTTTATAAGGCCCCTACTTTTCAATGACTAAACTCTTAGGGACATTACTACACATGCATGCATTGGTAGGCCAAGAGATAAAAAGATCTTTAATAAACCTCCAATTAAAATAATTTGTCTTTAGGGATCCCAAATAAAACGTTTAAAACAGATATAAGAGGAGCAGCTTTAACATGGCCTGCTTTAAAATCAGAAAGTAAATTTAGACTTCAAAAACATAAAGGAACAACATCAGTTATAAAAGAAATGTGCGGAAAACATGTCTATTCCCATGGCTCTAGTAACGCGCCTCCGTCACTCGCCCTGCACGTCCTTGGCCTTACCTGAAAACATTTTTTAAAAGAAAGGGTGAGTATTGTAAAACAATACCCAGTAAGTGACCTTGCTACCGAGGTTTGGGATATGCATACACATGCAATCATGACTTTTAAACTTGTTCGAAATGTACATATGCGGGACCTAAAACTTTCTCATATTGTCAGGTCTTTAATCCATGACTTCCTTTTTATTTGTGTGGCCGATCGGGTCGTCCCAGTCATTTCATTTTGAGTCCTCACAGACCCTCTGTAATAATTTGAGTCCTCATGAGACTTCTGTAATTTGACCCATAGGGTCTCTATTGCATGTTTGACCATGCACATAATGCTCTCAGGAGACCAATGTCCACACTTTTCATTAATTCGTTTCATGACATACATAACATGCATGAGGTCCCATCATTCACATAATAATAGTGTACATGTCACAACCATCATCGTCAATATGCAAATCATACTTTTCTCATAGACAGTTTGAAGATCATGCTTTTGTAGGAAATCATGAAATATTCTCATATAAATTACTGTCATATCCTCACATGAACTACTGAAATATCCTTACATAAAATACAAAGACATTCTCGCATAAAATACTAGATTATTCGCGCATAAAATATTGAGATATCTTCTCATAGAATATCAAAGTACTTTCACATAAAATTTCAGGATATTCTCGTATAAAAATCATTAAATCCTTTTCAGTAATATATCGTACTAATTTCACATAAAATATTGAAGTTCGTTTTCTTTAATCCCATTTAAAAAGATTCGGCACAAGGTCCCTTACCAAAGCCTTCGCTTAAAACTCCTCATGCTCCGCTCCTAACTCAGTGTTCATCACACTCGTGATTAGTACGCCGGATCCCTAATTCCATTTCACCAATCCCCTAATTAGTTAAAATAAGTATAACTTAGAGTCTACATTGAAATTAGTTGGGATATCGAGTAATAAACAAGCGAAAATTACCCAACCGGGGGTCAAAACGAACTCGGGAATCAAAACAGGGATCGAGCAGCCCGGCGAAAAGCGCGGCGGCGCGGCGCGAGCACGCTCGTGCGCGTGTGGCGGCGGCGGCGGCGCGCGCGCGCGCTTTCGGAGCGTGGGAGCGGATCTGCAAAGCTCGTGAGCCGATCTATTCGAACCGCCCTATCTCCAACAAAACCGGCCAAAAGGAACCAAACCACCGACCCAAGCTTTGTGCGCGTAAAGCGGTTCATCTGCCAAACGACGAGACGCGGCGGCTCGTGATTCCGGCGACTGAGGACTCCAACCTGCAGCTCAGCAACGAACGACGACGAAGGACGATTGAGGAATAAGTCGATGATGTGTGACGGATTTCGACGAGGGTTCGCAAGTCGACGTCTCTTAGCCGGCAGAGCCTTCCCTCGGTTCCAAGCCTTCAACTGCAGCGCCGCCGTCGCTCGTTCGATGTTAAAGCCGTAAGGGGTTGAATACGGGCTCGCGCTTGGCGCGAAGACTCGACTCCACGCTTCACGGCTGCGGCGCACGACTTCGTAGAGCGCCTGGCGTCCGGCGTGGTCGAACGAAGGTGGTTGCGCTGCGGTCGGTCGGACGGGGTCTCGCGCACACCCACTTCGAAGCCGTTTGTGTCCCGTCCGAGGCGTGGTGGGCCGGAGCAGAGCCGCGCGCTTTCGGTGGTGTGTTCAACGACCACGCGGCTTCATCCGTCGTCCGGCCGAGTGGCGCAAGGCGGCGGCGGTGAGGCACACCCATGGGTGCTTGTCGTGAAGATGAGGTTGAGGTGGGAGAAGAGTCCCTCGATTTGCGTGCCTCAAGGGATAAAACCCTAGCCCTTGTCTTTTAAATTACTAGAATGCCCCTCCTTCTTCTCTTAAACCACAAATGTGCCCTTATTCATATTTAAATGCTTCAAAAAGTCCTTTAATTACACCAAAAATTCTCCACTTGCATATATATTAAAATTAGATTACAAGGTTTCATTGCCCAATTAATTTAATCTCCAATAGCTTAATCCTAGTCACAAACTAAAAGGTGTTTAATGTTCTGGGGCGTTACAATCTTCCCTCCTTAAGAACTTTCGTCCTCGAAAGTTTCTAATCTTATAATACTTTGGAAAAGCTCATTCACACCCGCTCCACTAGGTTACGACGAGTCTTCGATCCTTATGCAAGAATTAGCACTAGCTGCTCCTCAAGTATCACACCTTGGCGTAAACTTATTACCCAATGATCTCATAACTTCAGCTTGAGCTTGTTCTCCTCACTGGAGTCCTTCTACTAAGGCCTACATAACTGATGCCCTTGACTCGGATTCTAAATTTGGGAAGTTCCAGATTCAATATCTAAGATAACTCGGGGTATTTAGCTCGTATTTCCTTCTCTAATCCTTGAATTAGTTTCTTCTGTTTTGTGATTTTAGAAAGGAACCCTTTGCTAAAACCATTACATGGTTGATGAGTCCCAAGCTCCTCTTTAAGGTTTGCTGCACCAGCTACTAGCATTCGTTTCAAGACGTGACTAAATCATTCCGACTAACCCTCGTTTCCATAACTTTAACACCTTTTTAAGAGATGTGACTTCAAGGATAAAGTTAGCAACTTGTTCGGTTGTTCGAGACTCTTCACATTACTGATTAACCTTTCGCTACTCTCAACGACCTTTTAGCAACGTTACAGTGGCGATCTCACTTGCGTATCTATTGAAATCAATAGCTCGTTGAAAATTCCAAGTCACAAGAGGGGAGTAACTCGGACTTAGGTCTCATTTGGTCAATCGTGACAAATGAAATGTTTTGTACAACTCTGTTATTCTTATTACAAGAATGCCCCAAAATTTCAAAAGATAATAGCGTAACTACAACCATGCCAAAATTTTCTCTACACCTGTTTGATAGAAATTGCACTTCTAAAGTCAGAAAACCAACCAATCATGCCACCAAACTTCATTTCAGATTACTCAGGGTTCAGAAACACACAAAACACAGAAATGTTCAACAACCAATTATAAGTGAAACTAAATTTCTTTAATCGTAAACGATGATCCTTCAAAGACACCATAATCTAACAATCAGGTTGCGACATCAACTCTAAAACAAACTTTAAAAGAATGTAATGAAATCCTCTTGACTTACCCTGCTTAAGAGTCTAAACAATTATAGGTTATCGCATTAAGTGACAAAATTTCATTGCAAGTTCTAGGAATTAGAATGACCCTTTTTAAACAAGTTATTCAAGATACTGATTCAGACTTTATCGCTTTTAATCTTTCCTCAGCTTATGGCACGACGGAACAGTCATTCATATCACTCCCCTTAGTATAACTCAACTGCTAACAACCTCGATGTTAAGCGATCTCGCGAAAAGGAATTTAGTCTTTTAAAACTCATTCTCCCTTTATCCTTCACTCCCTTGAATATCCTGCTCAAGTAATCACTTGAATATAATGCAATTTTCTTAACACCAATAGGGTTGGATACCTTACAATGGCATCCACTACATTTCTTAACTTTTCCGACTCTTTTGTCATGAAACCCTAACGTTCCAACCTTGAATACGAATGCTTTATTTAACACCTTTAGACTTTGAACTTTTCAAGAATTACAATATTCCTTTGCTAAGGTTCTACTCGCGAACTCAGTTGTTCAAGGTTTCTTGAAAGACTTTCGCCCCGTGACGTCTACCCTTTCCTTCCTTTGTCCAAACTACTCTTTTTTTTTATAACGCGTAAGTGAGTCTTATCTTGACAAAGATTCCTTTAAGCCTTACATCCTGAACTCGGACATTTCCTGTCTAATATCACTCACCTGAGGTCACATACTCGTCTTTTCTTAGCTTGACAAATTTTCCTTATGCTCATCTTTTGAACTCTACTTGAGCACTTAACTCCTTAGTGCCCTTTCGACTACTTCCATATCTCAGGACTTACTCTTCCCTCCTTATGCCTAAAGCAATCCTTCTGAATTGTCATTTCTGCCCCTTCTTATGCTTGGTCTAACTAGAACGTCTCCGACAACTTTATCCCAACAATGATTTACCTTTTTCTTGAGCACTAAATCCATCAAGCCTATAAACATTAGGGGCATTTAAGTAAAATCTCCACAATCCTCATGATGTTCGTAAAGTGATTTGAAAGTTGTCTCGGAATATCTAATCCTCGGTCCATGACGAGCGCTAACTTGACTCCTCCAAATCACCTTAAGGAACACTATGCTCCTCGCACTGGTGGGATAGGTCGTTCACCCAAAGACGAAGGTATTTAATCTTAGCAACTACTTTCTTCCACTTCTCATCTCCTATGCACAAGCCTAAGGATACGACTTTCTCCTTTACGCACCACACTAATACTTCATATGGTGAATAAACTACTATCAACTCTTACATGGAAGGTCATGCACCTATGACTTGAGTTCTTTCACTTTACTGGAGCATTCGGTAAGGAGTATTAGAAATTACTATTACGCTCTACTTTTAATTCCATAATTAAGTCTGTCTCTTGTGTTAGGGGTAACTTTAAAAGATAGAACCTTTCTTATCTAACACTAACGCATTGTTCCTCGTGCTTACTATCCTTAAACTTGGCCTTCTTCTTTTAGTAAGATTAAGAACTTTCTCAACTATTTGTACTCGTTTGGTTATAAAGTCAAATTCACTAAACCTTCTCTTAAGAAGCCATCAACCTAGCCTTTACTAAAGGAACCTTATAGTTTCATGTTTCTAATGGTCGCTCGACCACTACCACTATACACTTTACTAATTGAAAGAAATTCTCACTTTGATCTGCTATATAGCGAAGAAGAGACTCAAAGCACTCCCTCTATTAATCAAATCCTCTCTCTTAACCCTCCGATTGGGGAAAAGGAAACTTTGCTACATAAGGGTTCAAGGGTAACATCACCTGTTATCTCTTTCAAGTTGTACGCATACATTTAGCCCAACAGGTAGAAATTAGCGGCAAGGTTCTTATACACATTCCACAAGCTTGAATACACAAGTGACCATATGAAAGTCAATTCGTGCACAAGTTTCTGGAGTCCCGACAATCAATTCTCCTGTGTTCTCAAACTAAAACTCCAACTCCTTACTTTTCTTCTTTATACTTGTCTTTATTAAGTCTATTTAGTTTATGGAATCGCTTTTGAAACTTCGTATCATGCCTATCTGTAGTGACACATTAATTGTGTATATCCCTGTGGCTTTCCTCTCAGAGCAATGGTCTAAATAAAAGCGAAGTGTTTCAAATATTTTGAAAGAATTAATTTTCATCTCAACAATAATGATCTATTTTTCCCTTTACAACTCGAGCCCATTTTCAAAACACCCTTGCTCTCTTTACTTTTCAACTCCTTAAATACTATAGTGATGCAATCACTTGAAGATGAAGGGACTTTATTCAGGAACCAACAAAGTCGAACACTCCAAAGTGGTACGTTTACTAAATCTCATACCTTTCTATCCAATTGATCCAACGATGTATGAATGAGACTACTAACCTCTTACCGAACACATTCTACTTTGTACTTCTCATGAGTAGTCTTAACTTTTATTTTTGAAAGCTATACTTAAGTAATCTAGTTGCTTAGCAACCCTTAACGCTCTAGTCTCTTAAGTCTTACTCTTCACTCCCTTTGTCAAAGCGGACCTTTTAACCACCCACAATGTGTGTTTTATGGCTAGAAAACTTCTTTTTAGCGTGAGCATTCTTTAATAAAACATTTTCCTTTCTATCGTCAAAAGCGAGGATCACATGTATTCTCTTTCTTTTCGGCGTAAGCACACGTCAACTCTATGACATATACGCATATAGATTCACATATAAGCATTTCATTTATGCATTTCCTTTTCATAGACATATAGTTTAGCTCATACATTCTCATTCTTTCTTAGTTTGGAAATTCATCAAACTCGATTTTTATACAAAAATATCTTCACAAAGAATACTAAATTTTCTTTTCATAAAAAAATAAAACTTTTAGTTCAACTAAGATACTGGGTGGATCGAACGCAGCGTTGTTCAACCATGGGAACTACTCTGTGCTTACTCAGTAAGCAAGTCTACAGAACCCTTAAACCTAGGGCTCTGATACCAACTATAAAGCCCCTACTTTTCAATGACTAAACTCTTAGGGACATTACTACACATGCATGCATTGGTAGGCCAAGAGATAAAAAGATCTTTAATAAACCTCCAATTAAAATAATTTGTCTTTAGGGATCCCAAATAAAACGTTTAAAATGATAAGAGGAGCGAGCTTTAACATGACTGTTTAAAATCTCAGAAAGTAAATTTAGACTTCAAAAACATAAAGGAACAACATCGCTTATAAAAGAAATGTGCGGAAAACATGTCTATTCCCATGGCTCTAGTAACGCGCCTCCACTCGCCACACGCACGTCCTTGGCCTTACACAAAACATTTTTTAAAAGAAAGGGTGAGTATTGTAAAACAATACCCGATAAGTGACCTCGCTACGAGGTTTGGGATATGCATACACATGCAATCATGACTTTTAAACTTGTTCGAAATGTACATATGCGGGACCTAAAACTTTCTCATATTGTCAGGTCTTTAATCCATGACTTCCTTTTTATTTGTGTGGCCGACTGGTCGTCCTGAGTCATTTCATTTTGAGTCCTCACACTCCCTGTAATAATTTGAGTCCCTCACGGACCCACGTAATTTGACCCATAGGGTCTCTATTGCATGTTTGACCATGCACATAATGCTCTCAGGAGACCAATGTCCACACTTTTCATTAATTCGTTTCATGACATACATAACATGCATGAGGTCCCATCATTCACATAATAATAGTGTACATGTCACAACCATCATCGTCAATATGCAAATCATACTTTTCTCATGAGATAGTTTGAAGATCATGCTTTTGTAGGAAATCATGAAATATTCTCATATAAATTCTTGTCATATCCTCACATGAACTACTTTGAATATCCTTACATAAAATACAAAGACATTCTCGCATAAAATACTAGATTATTCACAAGATAAAATATTGAGATATCTTCTCATAGAATATCAAAGTACTTTCACATAAAATTTGAGGATATTCTCGTATAAAAATCATTAAATCCTTTTCAAGTAATATATCGTACTAATTTCACATAAAATATTGAAGTTCGTTTTCTTTAATCCCATTTAAAAGATTCGGCACAAGGTCCCTTACCAAAGCCTTCGCTTAAAACTCCTCATGCTCCGCTCCTAACTCGTTGTTCATCACACTCGTGATTAGTCTGCGGGATCCCTAATTCCATTTCACCAATCCCCAAATTAGTTAAAATAAGTATAACTTAGAGTCTACATTGAAATTAGTTGGGATATCGAGTAATAAACAAGCGAAATTACCCAACCGAGGTGAAAACGAACTCGGGAATCAAAACAGGTGGGCCGGAGCGGCTCCGTGCGGCGGCGCGCAGGCGGAGCACTCGGCGCGTGGCCGGAGCACGCCGCGGCGCGGCGTGGAAGCGCGCGGCGCGTCGTTGCGCCTTCCGGGCGTGGGAGCGGATCTGCAAAGCTCGTGGAGCCGATCTATTCGAGTAACCGCCCTATCTCCAACAAAACCGGGTCAAAAGGAACCAAACCACCACCCAAGCTTTGTGCGTAAAATGGTTCATCGCCAAACGAGCGGAGACGAAGCGGCTCGTGATTCCGGCGATCGAGGACTCCAACTGCGGCTTCGGCAAAGAACGGCGCTGGCGAAGGGCGATTGAGGAATAAGTCGATGATGTGTGACGGATTCGGCGAGGTTCGCAAGTCGGCGTCTCTTAGCGGCGGCGCGCTTTCCCGGTTCCAAGCCTTCAATCGCGGCGCCGTCGCTCGTTCGAGATGTTAACGCCGTAAGTGGGGTTGAATACGAACTGCGGCTTGGCGCGAAGACTCGACTCCACGCTTCACGGCTGCGCGCACGACCGTGAAGCGGTGGCGTCCGGCGTGGTCGAGCGAAAGGTGGCTGCAGCTGCGGTCGGTCGGACGGGTCTCGCGCACACCCACTTCGGCCGCCGTTTGTGTCCCGTCGACCGTCGCGGTGGGCGGAGCGAGCCAGCGCGCGCTTTCGGCTGGTGTGTTCAACAGCTCACGGCGGCTTCATCCGTCGTCCGGCCGAGTGGCGCAAGGCGGCGGCGGTGAGGCACACCCATGGGTGCTTGTCGTGAAGATGAGGTTGAGGTGGGAGAAGAGTCCCTCGATTTACGTGCCTCAAGGGATAAAACCCTAGCCCTTGTCTTTTAAATTACTAGAATGCCCCTCCTTCTTCTCTTAAACCACAAATGTGCCCTTATTCATATTTAAATGCTTCAAAAAGTCCTTTAATTACACCAAAAATTCTCCACTTGCATATATATTAAAATTAGATTACAAGGTTTCATTGCCCAATTAATTTAATCTCCAATAGCTTAATCCTAGTCACAAACTAAAAGGTGTTTAATGTTCTGGGGCGTTACAAGTTTGCAGTTTCGTATTTTAAAAAATTAGTAAAACCGAACCGAACCGCATAATATTTAAAAAACAAATTCTAACTTATCCCACCTCCTGAATATATATATCCAAGCCTAATTTTTATCTCTTATCCATCCAAAATCCAAAGCTCACCCCAAAGCTTTTGTACTTACTTTTCCAAACCCTAGCTAGATTCATTTTTCAACCACCTCATCTCCTCTCTCCACCTTTCTCTCTCTTTCATCATCTCATTCTCCTCTCCATCTCTCGTATTCTCTTTCATCTCACTTCAATGGCAACTCCCACCTCTCTATCTTTCCATCTCTTTTAAGCTCAGTAACCACACCTATACAGGTTCGTTTAATTGGTCACCTTCATGATTCATCCTACCTAAGGCATCCCTTAGAGTGTGTCATTCATCGTATCTAAAGGTGTCTTTTAAGATCTGTTGTAGTACCTCTCCATCTTCCTCTCTCTTTCATGCTCTTTCATTGATATACGAACGCACATCGAAAAAAAGAAAGGAAATCGATTAAAACCGAAATTGAATCGTATTGAACCAAAATTGAGTTAGTTTGGTTTGAATCGAAATCGAAGAAAGTTTGGTTCTTTCAGTTTAATCATATTCAAAAACAGAGAGTTTCGAGTCAATCACTAATTTCACCCAAAATTGGACTGAACCAAACCGTGCACACCCCTACCCCAATTCTCCAATCCAAACATCCCAGAGAATTTTCTGTACTTTGATTTTATCAGATCATTTTGCATGAACGTCAACATAAATTTTGCTAATCTTAATCGCATTCCTGACCATGTAAGAATATATTAATGATACCTTGTTTTTATTTTTTATTTTTTATTTTTATATAGAAATTACATTATTGAAGTGATACATATACCTTAAAAGTACAATTCTATATTTTTAAGTATTAGGGACAAGTTATAGAAATCTAATTTTTAAACTAAAATAATAAAAATGAGAAAAAAGGTATTTTAAAATACCTCCATTTTAATCAGTAAACTAAAACCCCCATCATCACCACAACCACCATTTTAAACAATACCGGTTGTGGATTCGAACCTGCGGCATGTACGAATGGCTAAACTTGACCCAACCAAACGAGCCAACAAACTACAAATCGATTTGACTAAACATAATAGATTTTATGTGGGGAGAATTACAAATAATAGAGTAAAATGGAGAAACAAATACGTAAACAATAGGTGCATATATCGAGTATGTATCTCTCTTTAAGGAGATTCCCTCTGTGGTGTATATTTAGTTATCAAGGTGCAACAGTCTTCTCTGACTTGTCCTCTCAATGATATAACAACTCAACTGAAACGTTGTGTAGCTCAAACCACTTTGTATTGGGAGGTTGAATTCAAAGCACCACGACAAGAAACACCCTTCTTTTGGTCAATGAATAGAGAGAAAAGAAACTTGAAGATTTGGTGTATTTTGAATTGTTGTAAATGAGGTATTTACACTAGAATTTTAGAACTATGAATTTAATTATAAGATTTTTAATCTCCCTTCAATTAAATAAACAAATAGGTTGTTCCTCTTTATAATATAAAACATTTATTATTTAAAAACTAAAAACTCATCCATAATAATAAATATTAAAATGTTATAACATTTTATAATTATAGATAGAGTGCTTTTTTTTATATATAAATCTTCAAAATTGTCTAGGATGAAAATACCTTCCATACAGATTCTACAAATTTAAATGAACTAGAATAAAACCTAGAAAAATGCAGGGGAGAGAGGTAGAGCTTGCAAAATCAAGACTCAAGAGTAACAAACAAGCCTAAATTAAATTTAAAACCATTTCAATTTGATTGCTAGCTTAATTGGACATATTAACCATTGATAAAAATGATAGTTTAAAATTTAATCCATGATGGTAGTTTTAGAAAAATTAAGGGGTTGTTTGGCGCGCTGTGTTGGAATCAGAAACCCTGGGGTTTCTTGGCTGGAATCAGAAACACTGGACTTGCAGAAAACAATGTTTGGAGCGCCTTGAGGTTGTGTTAAGGTGTGTTGCGAAAAACAAATGTTTGGGGTGCGATGTTGTCTTTGGAATGGGTTGTATAAAACAGTGTTTGGGGTGCAGTGTTGTGTTGGGTTAGGGGTGTGAAATCTATTTTTTTTCTAAAATAAATACTTAATTAAATCTAGTAATTTTGTCTTCTTACTTTATTTTTTTAACTTCATAACTACATAATTACCTATCAACAATTTATCTAATGTATCTAATTTAAGTTTATAATACTTTGTAGGAGTATATATTATATTTATAATGCACTTCACTCATGATGACATAAAGTAAAACAACTAACTATATGTTGTAATGTGTAATGTAAGAACTGTGGCGCCAATGATAAAGTAAAACAATCGATGCATAGAAATATGTTGGTTAAAAATAACATGTTACACTGACTGAAATAAATAATAAAAAAAAAGTAGAGATAGTTGTCCAATGAAGTTCGGCTAAACATAAAATTCTAAAAAAGTCATAGAGAGTGGTAGATGGAAATAGAATTAGGTTCCCGGTGCTTTTCCCAGAACTTCCACACAGTAATCATACTTCCAATTTGGGGTGGTTCATGCAAAGAAAGAGTTCAACATCATACGATTCGAGAGATGCGTTTTTGCAACAACCATGCAGTCCTGTCTTGTTATCCCTGAGATTGCCTTCAATTTTGCATATAGCTCGTTCACTCGAGCTACTAATATTATATTAATAATATTTACAAGCAAAAAATATTATCCACCACAATGTATAAAGTGCATATATATATATATGTTTAATTCAACAATCGTCAATTCCCATTCCAATTCATCCATATATGGTTTGCGAGATTTTCCCTCCATTCAGTCTAAACATCTGTTGTCTCTACAAATCCAACGTTGTTTGTGTTCATCCCAGTTGAATCGGGGTCACTTGTGTGTGCCTTCTCGAATGTGGGATTTGGGTCCATCTTTTGTATAATTAAGTTGTGCGACAAACAACATGCAGTTATAGTCCTGCACTAGACTTCTACTGGGTAAAAAGACTTTCCTCTTAGTATCGCCCATCGACCCTTCAGCATACCGAATGCTCTCTCAATGACATTTAATGCGGATGAATGTCTCATGTTGGGGCATCAAAGTATCAAGTTGTTTGGGTGGTCGAGTCGCAGGGGTGATCGTTAAATTAATCTATATAGTTTTCATTGTAGTTATCGATGGAGGTAATCGTCGCGATGGTCAGATCGTCGGTGTGGTCGTTGAAGTTTTCATTACCGGTAGTGATCAGGCAATCATCGGAGTTGCCATTAGAGTTAGTCGGTCGCCGGTGTGGTCGTCGGAATTGTCATCGAAGTTGGTCGGGATCGCCGATGTGGTCGTCGAAATTTTCATCGGAGTTGGTTGAGGTCACCGGTGTGGTCGTTGAAATTGTCATCGGAGTTGGTCAGGGTTGTCGGTGTGGTTGTCGAAATTGTCACCGAAGTTGGTCAGGGTCACTGGTGTGGTCGTCGAATTGTTATCGGAGTTGGTAGGGGTCACCGGTGTGGTCGTCGAAATTGTCATCCGAGTTGGTCGGGGGGTCGCCAGTGTGGTCGTCGAAATTGTCATCGGAGTTGGTCAGGGTCGCTGGTGTGGTCGTCAAAATTGTCATCCGAGTTTGTCGAGGTCACCGGTGTGGTTGTCAGAATTGTCATCGGAGTTGGTTGGGGCCGCCGGTGGGGTCGTTGGAATTGTCATTGGAGTTGGTCGGGGTTATCGGTGTGTTTGTCGGAATTGTCATCGGAGTTGGTCGGGGTCGCAGTGTGGTCGTCGAAATTGTCATCCGGAGTTGGTCGGTCGCGGTCAAGGTCGTCGAAATTTTCATCAGAGTTGGTCGAGTCGTCGGTGTGATTATCGAAGTTTTCATCGGAATTGGTTGAGTTGCCAGTGTAATCGTCGGAGTTGTCGTTGTTGGTGGTCGTTTGAGTTGTCATCGGAGTTGGTTAGGTCACCGACGTAGTCGTCAGAGTTGTTGTCGAAGTTGTCATCGGAATTGTTGTTGAAGTGGTAATAAAAAATGAAAAACGACAAATAGAAGTGGAAAATATGGTACAAAACTCATGAGGTTGTGTTTCAAAACCCGATTGTGTTTTCAAACCCCTTGGTTTTGAAACCCTTTGTACCAAACATGGTGTTGGGTTTGAAACCCAACACCACCCTAACCCAAACCAATGGGCCAAACACCCCCTAAACGGTAAAAATGGTGTCCTAGATAACTTTATGTTTGTATATATTCATTAGTTACAATGGAAATTACATATAGGTAAGGTAGCATGAGGCGTATAAATTTATATACCTTAATCTACGATGAAATAAAAAAATCCTTACTTGTAGACTAGTGTGAGACAATTGGCATTAAAGAGTTTGAAGAACACTAATCGCAATGAGGAGGGGTCAAAATAGGTGAATTAATGGAGCAATCTAAAAAACGCTCGAAAAGTGTGAAACACCCAGTCTTTATCTTCCTCAACCTCCTAGTCTAGAAAAATGCAACTTATAGAGGGAGGAGAGAGATAAAGCCAGTAAAATTAATACAAATAAGCCTAAATGAAATCTCCAACTATGGATTGCTAGCCTAATTCTACACATTAACCACTAATAAAATTGTTAGTTTCAAATTTTATCAATGATGGTAGTAATTTTTTTAAAAAAATAGTAAAAATAGTGCCCTCGATAACTTTCATGATGTGTAATCGCTCTTGTCGGATACGTCAAATAAATGTCTGCTTTTGTTAACTACCGAGTGACAAGAACATTGGTTGTGTCAAGCGAATGATGAAGAAGTTATGGATTTAATTAGTATTAATGGTTGTCGTGGTTGCCGTCTCTTGCAACTGTGTATCTTGACTTGCCATGACTGGTGTCATCGACCAGTTGGTCGCCTCGTCGGCCAACCCTCCGACCAAGCCGAGTGCCGGCGAAGTCGCTGCCACCCTCGACGACCTCAACTGTTAGGAACTGTTTCCCTGTCTTCTCTTCTCTCCTTACGCGCGCGCGAGACTGTCGGGCTGAGACTTCCTCTTCTCCATCGGTAGTTGGTCGCCATGACCCCCCGCTGTTCACTCGTGCCGACAACCCTAGACTCAAATCTCTCACTCTCTCCCTCTTGCGCTGATTCCTCTTTCCCTTCCCCTTGTTATGCTTTTGTTTGGTTTTCTCTAATGGTGAATCCCGTTTTGCTGGCAGGTTTGGATTAGTCAGAAGAGTGTTTTGGAGAAAGTGTGGTGTGAGGCGACGTTTTGCTTGGTAGACAGTGGTCTCGGTTTCACTGTGTAGGTAAGTATGATTTAGAGTCTCGACCTTGTGGTTTGTCCTTAATCTTGGAATTGTTGAATTCGCAATGTGGTTAGACTAGGGGTGACCTTTAAGGCCAATGCCTTGGTTAGGCCTTGTTAAGTTAGAACGGTTGTGCATTTTGGCCTTGGGGGTTGGGGGATGGCCTAAGGCTAGCACTAATGGTCGTTGTTTCCTTTGTTATGTGTTAGGAAAGTGGACGCTAATCCAGGAAAGTAGTGACTAAGTGCACTAAGTGTCAGCGAAAGAGCTGTCTTGGAAAAGTTCTATGTGGTTGTGAGTTCGATCGGCGTTCGGGGTTTGGTTTGAAGTAGTCGAAGCGCGCGTGGGGCAAGCTTGTATTTGACGCTTTGTAGGAGTGACGTTCTCGTGGAAGCTCAAATCAGGTAAGTGTTGACTTTTTGGCCTTAATCTAAAATTAATTAATATTTTGATGATAACAAACCTGCTATTAATTACTAACAATTTTAGTATTTTGAAGTATCCACGGTGTAGAGCTCGGAATAACGTTTCAAACACATTTTGAATTGTTCAAATTGGACCTCAAACGAATAAGTTATGGGCAAAACAAATTGAAGAGAAAATCTTACATGGCATGACACGTGGCTGATGACATGGCGGTCAACGATCAACATGATGACGTGTCAGTGACGTGGTGATGACGTGACATTATCAAATGGTCATAAAAGATAGCGTGACAGATGATGTGGATGATGACATGACACTATGTGGACCAATAATATGGCGACACGTAACACTTTAAATAATAAATAAAAACAATTAATAAAAAAGTCCAACAGTCAATTTTTTTGAAATAATATTATAATATTATTTTATAATAATATTATTATTATATTATTTAATATTATTAATTATTAATTTATTTTCTTTTGCTAATCAGAAGCTGAACAACTAGTTTTAGCCATTTCTCTCTATTTAAGGCTCAAAATATTTTTAAAAAATGGAAAAAAAATCTGAAAAATTCTAGAACTCTTGGGGAGCATTTTCACAATTTTTAAGCGTTTTTTAGCTTGTATTTTTATTCTCTATAGCCATTTGAGGGCATTAGTTTGTAAGAAATCATTTCTTACAAAGTGTGTGAACTAAAATTTGTATATCTATTTCTTACAAAATGTGTGAACTAAAATTTGTATATCTACTCTTTGAAAGAGTTTCTCATCTTGTTGTTCATCTTCTAACCTTTGCAATGGTTTCTCTTGATCCCTAAAAAGAGTGGTTGTAACAGTTTGATCCTGAACCGTGAAAATAATTGGGTTTACTCTTGAACCCGTAAAAAGAGTGGTGTAGCGGTTGGGCTCTAATCCGTGGAAAGAGTCGGTTAACATTTCTATTCAAATTTCCAAGAGGAGCTTAGGGAGTGGAGTAGATCGGGTTGTGCCGAACCACTAATAAAATTTCTGGTGTCAATTTCTTTATCCCTATCTATTTTATTTTTGTAATTAATTGTAGTAATTTATGCATACTTAATTTGTTCTTATTTGATTATTGTATTGGGTAGAATTAAGTTTTCATTTTTTATACCTATCTAGCTTATTGTATTTTTGTTTGTTTCTAAAAAGTTTATTAATTAATATTTTTAGGCATATTTAGCAAAAAAAATATTTTATAAAGTTTTAGAAACCTTATTCACCCCCCAGGGTTGCCATACCGATCCAATAGTAAGTAGCCATTTGGATTTACACGCAGGCTCGTAAGCGAGGGAACTTGCGTGGATTAATGGTTATTCTATTCTTGTTGAATCTAGTAGCATGTGTGTCTGTGTAGAAACAAGTTCATGTTCGTGTTTAGCTAGCTTTGGTTTATTCTGGGTTGAGCATGTTATTGTATGATTAGTCTACCAATCAGATTACTTGTCTTTGTATTTAACTTGAAGGGTGTTGCTTAGCTTATCGTGGAACTCTCTTAATTACTTGTTCTTTAAGTTACTAAACTGTCTGGACTATTTTATATGACTCGTACTTGATGTGTCGTGAGGTTGAACGATTCAGGAATGAGAGATGTGAGGAGTATGGTCGGGTAGGTGACAAGGACAATGTTTAGGCAATGAGTCGGTCCTAAGGGGTTTTGAACCTAAGTTACCTTGAAGTCGTGCTACCAGACTTGAACCCATTACTCTTGAGGTTTCCTAGTGAGTCCCAAGCCCTAGGATAGCGATGACGAGACGGATGGTAGGGCGAGAGACCCTCCATTCGACGATTTTATGAGGCGGGTAGTTGGGAGAGAAACCCTCCATTCGACGAGATTACGAGATGGATGGTTGGGAGAGAGACCCTCCATTCGACGAGATTACGAGATGGGTGGTTGGGAGAGAGGCCCTCCATTCGACCGTGATCGCTCTAGGGTATCATCCCAACGAGCAGGAGGGGTGGCATGGTCCTTAGTCCGACGAGGGGGCTTAGGGATGGTTGTCGACGAGCTCAAAGGTCGTGTGGACGTGATCAAATCTCGCAACAGAAACAATTGTGAATCACGTGTACGTGATATTGTTACATAGATCTATAACAAGAACAATATACTAAAGATTAAGCATGCATTTCTAAATGGGACAACAAGAAATTACCTTTGAAGAACACTTTCTTCACGAGTTCCTCCTTCAATGATCACGATCTCAGCAACAAACCCGAACCTTGTGAAGATCCACCACTAGATCTTCTCCGTTGTTCTCTAGGTGAGGGAGGAAGGTGGGTTCCTTTAGGATGAAATGTGAAATTTTGAGAGATGTGTGTTTGGAACTCTTTCCAACAACACAAATGTGGGAACTCTAGGTTTGTTGCGTAAATTAATATTGCAGTACCGCAAGTGTACGGGTCAAATTTTAGTATAGTGATTTAAGAGTCCAAGTATCGTCCTCGGGAATGGGTTTCTAGATTAATTAATTACTAAGATACTAATTCTCAATTTTAGCTAAAGCAACAAAACATGGATAGGTGATGAAAGTAAAGACAAACAATAGACTAACATGTGGAGACACGAATTGATAGACTTGAGGAAAGTGATATTACAAGTTAATGACTTAACTAACATATGCAATGAACCAATGAGATGAATTTATAAACAAGAAGTAAAATACTCAAGAAAACCTCTCGATTCTTAGTGAGCCTCACACATGTAATAAACTCCATAGTCTCCATATGAACCTACGACATGCATGACATTAAGTAACTCCTTTATGTGTTTCCCTTAAGTTTCTTAGTCATTCTCATGCCAGATTCCTAAGGGTTTTGACAACTTTGCTCTAATTCAAG
Organism: Trichosanthes cucumerina; assembly: GCA_036507285.1. NCBI lineage: Eukaryota > Viridiplantae > Streptophyta > Magnoliopsida > Cucurbitales > Cucurbitaceae > Trichosanthes > Trichosanthes cucumerina. Next base: position 58,375,190 of record CM071844.1, read on the forward strand.
TTTTATCTCTCGAATCCACTTAAACCAACAAATTTTTAAGAGTTAAAGAATGAATTGCCAAAAATAAGAACAAAACATGCTTCAATACATAGCAATTGAGTCTTAACAAGTAAATCAAATCCTAACTACAACATTTAGCTACTCTAAATCACATGAAAATCAAGCTAAACATGTAGAAAACGTCTTAGAACGGTATTACAATCTGAAAGAAAAGGAAATTAAACTTATGTGTCGATGTCGGTCCTTCGTCTCTGAGCTCCTGTCTTCGATCTAGAACGTCTAAGAATGCTTTGGCTCTCAAAAACGCTCTTTTCTCTCTTCTTACAAAGTGTATTTCGAAAATAGGGTGAATTGTCTATCAATTTCGGCTCCCTTTACAAGAATGCATAATGTTCTATTTATAAGCTCAATCGATACAACGTTGCAACGTTGTACCCTAGACGCGTATTACTTATGGAAAATATCGATGGCGATGCAACGCTGAGGGCAGCGTTGCAACGCCGCTACCCTAACGCGCACGCCTTTCTATCAAAGTAGCGTTGCGACGCTGCAAGGCACCGTTGCAACGCCCTCTGTGCGTTCCTTCATATGCGGCTTCCTATCGAGATAGCGTTGCGACGCTGCAAAGCAGCGTTGCAACGCTATCGGCAGTGTTCGTCCATGCTTCAAGGTTGCACGTTCGGCGTTGCAACGCTCTACATGGCGTTCCAACGCGATAACCTCTGGTCTTCAAGCTTGGTTTGTTCCTTTCACTTCCACTTGATGTTATTTTAAGCTCCAAATAGCCTCGTTTTGATCCCGAGTGATCCAAAATGTCTCCAATTGTCTTGTTTGTGCTCTTAACCTGAAATTGAGTAATTTAAACACGTAAAAGCTCTGAAATCATTACAAAAATAGCAATAAGTAAGCCTAAGGATATCACATTTTGTGTGTTATCAAACACCCCCAAACTTAAACTTTTGCTAGTCCCAAGCAAAAACAGAATTAAACATCAGATTGTTCTTATACATTCATTTGATTCAAGCCTCAAAGATTTAAGAGAAAATCTGGCAATCACAGGAAACACTCAAACATAACAGTTCAACAAGCAATTTAAAACTTTTCCTAAGTGTTCCTACGTGTGCGTGTGATCAGCCTATGTTCCCTTCATTTTTACTAAGCCCAGATCAACTTTATTAGGCTCTCCATTCAACTACCCCTACACTGGTCTTAACTACTAATCTTTGAGCCTCCCCACATTCAAGAATTAAATAACTCTGCTCAACACTTACTCACTTTTTATCACTTTTTCTATTTTCTTCTTTTTTTGTGCAAGGACACTAGGTTTCACACATCTACTGCAGGGACCCTTACCTAGAGCACTTGCTCAATGAGTGGCCTAACTGATCACAATGAAGGTAGCTTTTTTTGCCCTCACGAATTTTTTTTCTTTAGCAAACAAACAACAAAAACCAACTATTTCACATATTATACAGGTCATGCACTTCATATTGTCATTCACCCTATCCTGCAGTTTAACTCTCAAATCAGTTCTTAGACCTATCGATGTGACATCAAACTTCTAAGCCTAATAACTTTGTTCTAAGCATTTCAAAACTACAAGAACACAGGCTATGTGCATAATCGTGCAGGAAAATCTCAAGAAATTTTTTTAAATTAACTCAAATTCATGTCATGCTTTCAGGTTCAGTAGAATCACAAAGATTTCCAATTATATCTCATCCTAGGTTATCATGATCATACTTATGCAAAGATCAATCAACAATTCAGCATATATTCAGGACAGTCACAACAAATAAACAACATCCCAACCCCAAACTTAAACTAAACATTGTCCCCAATGTTTGCAGAAATAAGCACAAATTAAGTATAAGGGTAAGAGTGAACAATATTGTCCTGAGTGATGGAGATCTTTCTAAGTTTCTTGGATAGCCAAAACATGTGTGTTGGAGTTCATTAGAACGGGAGCATGAATTTCAACGATTGAGGACATCATCACAACCTACAAAGCAAAACAAACAAACTAGTAAATAAACTAAGAACTGAAAAATAACAATCTAAAGACAGAAAACAACAAAAATGTAAAGCTTGGGTTGCCTCCCAAGAATCTCTTTGTTTAATGTCTTTAGCTAGACTGTACTCCCTTAAGGTGTTTCTTTCCTTGCTTGCAGTGTCTGGAGTGATGTGTTCATTTGGCCAATCTGGGTCTCTATATTCTTTATTGCAGCTCCATGACTAGTCACTATACTAGATAGATTGGTGACTGCATTCTCCAGCTGGTTGGACCGACTTCTGGATTCAGCTATGAAGGAGTGCAATGTCTCTTCCAGAGATGGTTTCCTCTATGATGTAGAGCATGCCCTGTAGGAGGATTCAACACATTTTTGTTGTTAGCATAAGAGAAATTTTCATGATACCCCAAACCTGGATTATAATGTGTTGGGAGGTTATTCTGAGTCTGGTTTCCTCCATAGTTGTTGTTTCTGTTGTTTAGGTAGTGTAGTTGCTCCATAGTGGATTCTCCATTGGGCTGGGAGCATTAAGAGGACATCCCTCTTTGTGGTGACCCTACAAAATTATTCAGAGCATGAGTGAGAGATGCCATATAAGATCTAAGGGAGGTTACCTCATCCAGTTGATATAATCCAGCTACTGTCTTAGATCTTTTATTGTCTGTAGGCCACTAGTAGCTGACAGTTGACATTTCCTCTAGGAGGGCACGTGCTTCTGGCACAGTCTTCGCCATGAAAGCCCCTCCAGCAGTTGCATCCAGAATGGTCCTGGTCTTACCTTCCACTCCATTATAAAACAGTTGTACCTGGAGCCAATCTGGGTATCCATGTTGTGGGCACCTCCTGAGCATGTCCTTGTACCGTTCTCATGCCTCAAATAGCTGCTCTCCTTCCTGCTGCTTGAATGTTCCTATCTCTGTCCTTAACTTTACAGCCTTCACAAGTGGAAAGAATTTGGTCATGAAGGTTTGGGCCAACTCCTCCCAAGAAGTGATACTGCCTGAGGGAAGGGACCCTAGCCATTCTTTAGCTCTGCCCTGCAAAGAGAAAGGAAAGAGACGTAAGCGAATATTATCAGCAAAGATTCCATTCATTTTAAATGTACCACAGATTTCTAAGAATTTTGCAGGTGTGAGTTAGGATCTTCTGTGGCCAATCCTCTAAAAGCACCTTCCCTAACCATCAGTATAAGCCTGTCTTAAGTTCAAAATTATTAGTATTTATAGGGGCATGGACTATTCCAGCCTGCTCATAATTAAACACAGGTTGGAAATATTCCCTGATAGGTTTAGGGTTATTGATTAGGGGTGTACATAAGCCGGGTTGGGTTGGGTTGAGGGAGATTTTTGGACCAACCCGAAAATTCGGGTTGGTCATTCCTTCAACCCAACCAACCCTATTCATGAGAGTAACCCAACCCAACCCAACCCAATATTTTCGGGTTGGGTTGGGTTGGGTTGGGTTGGGTCATCGGGTTAACTTTTTTTATTTTTAATTATTTTTAAATTATTTAAAATATTTTTTTCTTGAATTAATAACTAAAATCACATAAAATTCAAATATCAAACTTCAAAATCCATAACATCTTAACATTTTGTTAGAAATCTATAGAAGAAAACATAAGAAATTAACAAATAATTCATTTATAAGTATATATTTAATTAAAATAAAATTAAAAAATATAAACTTTGGGTTGGGTTGGGTTGGGTCAACCCGAGCCTAAAAGGCCCAACCCGAGAACCGACCCGAACTTTTCGGTTCTTCAAACTCCTAACCCAACCCAAACCGAAAAAAAATCTAACCCTACCCAACCCTTAAGGTTTGGGTTGGGTAGTCCGGGTTGGTCGGGTTACCGGGTTACTTGTACACCCCTATTATTGATGAGCTCCTGATCAGCCATAGTATGAGTTTATGCCCTTCCTTCCCTTAGGAGTCTCCTACAGGTCCTCTCGATCTTAGGATCAAAAGGGTGCAAGTCTGCAGCTCTCCCCTTAGGCATACACCTGGAGGTACAAAAAAAAGATAAGAAATTAGATGAAAACAATAAAACTAGAAAATGAAATAAAACTAGAAAAGAAAGAAAACACAAAAACAAAGAACATAAAACATAAAACTTGGGTTGCCTCCCAAGAAGCGATTTCTTTAACGTCTTTAGCTAGACGGTGACTTATCAGGGCACATAAAACTGCTCATATTTCTTTGAGCCCTTTTTGCTCGAATCGATATAGCCTTCTAAGTCTAAAAGGCTATCCTGTTTCTCATGGGCACCAGACAGATAACTATTTTTTTTGTATTTTTGTTTAATGAAATGAAATAACAAAAATCAAAGTAAGACTCATGAGTGTAGGACAATTGGTTATGTAGATTAAAGGGAATTTCAGGAGACAAAAGGGAAAACGACTTCTCAGCCTCAACCTCTATCACCTGAACCTCCCCTGAGGGAATAATTGTATCACCAATGTCTACCTCACTATCCAATTTATGGTGTGTCTTAGTCTCCCCCAAACTATTCTCACTATCGTATGAATAAGTCCTCCTAGGGTGCACATTCTCAGTGGTAAGGATAAAAAATTGTTCCTGTAAGGCTTTAAGGGAAATTACTAGCTGATTAAGATACTGAGCTCTATCTTGTACTATTTCCCAAAGTCCTACCACCTTAGCTTCTAACCTATTCAACCTTTCTAATTCATTATGAACCAAATTTTTAATTTTCAATTCTAAGGTATATTCCATTAATTGGTCCACAAGAGAAGATTTTTCATTAGGTTGGTCAAGGTATGAAAAATTATGGTTTCAAGTGCCTAAATAACTACCATCACAAGATTTTTTATCAATTTCAGGTACAAAATGGTAAAAATTAGACATATGTATTCAGAGAAATCAGGATGCACATACCTAGGGTCCTGGGAGAGACAATAGAAAGATGGAGAATCAAAATCATGCAAAGTCATGCTTGAAAAATTAGTAATTCAGATCAAGACTTCTACACAATAGCACACAACCAAGCAATAGGCGAAAAGATTTCCATTTAAGAATGTTGTCTTGACATCCATTTGCCATACCTCATAGTCAAAATATGCAGCAATGGCAAGTAGGATACAGATAGACTTTACCATAACAACAGGCGAAAAGATTTCCTCATAGTCAACCCCTTCAACCTGGGTATAACCCTTTGCTACTAATCTAGCTTTAAAGGTTTTCACCTTTCCATCTACACCACGTTTTGTCTTGTAGATCCACTTACAACCTATAGGTTTTATCCTATTAGGTTTATCTACAAGATCCCAAACAGAATTGAAGTGCATAGACTCCATCTTGATCCATGACTATGACCCATTTGTCTTTGTCTTTGTCAACCATTTCTTGATTATAAGTCAATGGATCCTTACAATCGTCATCGGATATGACAACTTGGGTTTCAGATAAACCCATATAACTATCAGGTTGTGTTATAACCGTCCCACTACGTCGTCGCACTCTCAACTCTTGAGATGGACACTCTTGACCAGACAATCTAGTATCAACAACTCTTGTTGACGTACTAGCATTATCAGCAACCTTTATTGTTGTTCCGTATAACTCACTCAACACAATTTTACTTCTTGGTTTGTGGTCCCTGATGTGGTCCTCTCCTAAGAAAGTGGTATTTGTCAACACAATTACCTTGTCTTCCTTAGGATCATAGAATAATCCACCTCTTGTTTCTTTTGGGTAGCCTACAAATAGACACAATTTTGAATGTCAATCCAATTTCTTTGAGTTTGTAACAAGCACATGTGTTGGACATCCCCAAATTCTGAAATGACATAAACTACCTTTACGTCCTTTCCAGAGTTCAAAAAGTGTTTCAGAAACACTATTTGATGGCACATTGTTCAAAATGTGTACTGCAATCTCTACTGCATAACCCCCAAAAAAATTAGGGAGATGAGCATAACTTATCATTGATCGAACCATGTCCAACAAGGTTCTATTTCTCCTTTCCGATACACCATTTTGCTGAGGCATACCAGGTGTTGAGAGTTGGGATGTAATTCCATGTTCTATCATATAGCTCTGGAATTTTAAATTCATGTACTCTCCACCTCGATCTAATCGAAGTGTTTTAATTGTTCTACCTAATTGATTCTCAACTTTAGCCTTGAATTCCTTAAACTTTTCAAGTGCTTCAGACTTATGATGCATTTGGTAAATATGCCCAAATCTTAAATAATCATCAATAAAAAAGATGAAATATTCATAACCTCCTCTGGTTTTAATATTCATCGAACCACAAAGGTCTGAATGTATAAGGCCTTTTAGTCATTTTGCCTTCTAGGCAGGATTCACATACAGGTAAAGTATTTTCTTATAACTCATTTAGAAGTCCACTTTTTACCAATCTCTCAATCCTATTGAGGTTAATGTGACCCAATCTAAGATGCCAAAGATGAGCATTTTCTTTAGGAGAAATTTTATGTTTCTTAGTTTGTGTGTTTACTGTTTAAATAATTTAGTGTTCAAAATAGTTTTGACTGAATTTGGTCTCAAAACATACAAACCATTTTCTAATGAAGCTGAACATATTTTCATACCTTTCTTTGAAATAAACACTTTATTTAAAGAAAATGAAATAGAATTACATTATTCTATGAGGCAAGAAATTGAAATAAGGTTTCTAGTAAACCCTGGTATCACTAATACATTGTCTAACAACATATATTTCTGGCCGAACAAAAGTTTCATTGTGTCAATTGCTACAGCTGAGACGATATCTCCATTTTTCCAACCTGGAGCGTTATTTCTCCTTTTTGTAGCTGCTGCCAGGAATCCATTCCCTGAAAAGAAGAGCAAACATGATTAGTGGCGTCTGAATCAAGTACCCAAGCAGTTTTATCATTATCCACTAAACATGCTTCTATACAAAGTAAATCATATTTACCTTCTTTGTTCTTCTCGGTCAGGTACTTTGGACAATTTCGTTTCCAGTGTCCATCCTCGTTGCAGTGTAAACATTTTCCTTTGTCAGCAACTTTCTTGACCTTCTTGCCTTTTTGGGTGGCAGTTTTATCAACCCGTTTCCCTTTACCAACCTTCTTCATGTTATTCTTCTTCCCTTTCAGGTTAGAAGAAGATGAAACCACTGATTTAGTTCCAGAGGTCGAACCTCTGTGATAACTCCTATTGGCAACATTTGCCTCAGCTTTCGGTCCCTAAATTTGATGGGAATCAGATCCCCTTGAGCAGCAGAAACGTGTTTTAAGATCGAAATTTCTCATTTGTTTTGGTTTATTCCAAATACTAATACATTGGTAAAAATACAGAGAATAAGCATTTCATTCTAATCTAATTAAGCATGGAACTAAAACATGCAAACACATGTTGTACAAAACATTAAACTAAAAGGAAAGAATGATTACCTTTGTAGTTTCTCAACAACAACTCCTTGCTCCTTTTGCACAGCAACACAACAACCAAGAAAACTCCTCCGTTCTTCCTTTCTAACAGGACAACACCACTTGGAAAACATCATATATCTCTGAGTAGCTTAGATCAACCCTTTGTGGGAAGGGATCAACAATTGATGAGAGGAAGGAAAAATGAGAGAGAGAGAAATTGACAGCAATTCCACAATTGCTTGAGAGTAATCGTTATTCCCGACCTCTCACCAGGAGAAGAAGAGCAATTATCTGGGTAACTCCCCACTCCCTATTGAGAGGGAATTGGAGAGTGGTGGAAACATGTCATCTCGACACGTTCCCAATTAATTAATTAAAAAATAATTAATTAACAATTAATTAATTAATTAAATTAAATTAAATCATATTTAATTTAAATATCACATTAATTAATTAAATGATTAAATCGCATTTAATCATTTTACCATTTAACCTATAGTTTAATGCACATCTTATGCACATTAAATTTTAACCTATAGTTTTCAAATATGAATCACATTCACATTTTAATTTAATATTTGAACTCTTTCAAATATTTAATTCTCTCATATAATTTAATATGAATCATATTCACATTAAATTTACAATATAAAGTTCCAAAACTTTATATTATAACGTATCCATATACATTAAATTTGTTCCCTAATGAATTTGAACATTTCAAATTCAAACGATCTAAGTAAATGGAATCGAATCCCGCAACGGAAGTGATTGTTAATATCGCGTTCTTAATTCAGTTACATGAATTACAATCAAGAACAATTCTATCTAAGATTAAACATATAACAACATATTGGACAGCAAGAATTATACCTTTGAAGAACTCTTTCTTCAAGTGCTCCTTCTCCCACGATCACGATCTCAACAATTCGCACCCGAACGATTACAGACACTACCACCGGATCTTCTCCGTTGTTCTCTAGGTGACCGAGGAAGGTGGGTTCCCTTTAGGTGAGGTGAGATGTTTGTGAGATTGTAGTTAGAACTCTTTCTAGCACAATGTGAGAGAATGCTAGGGTTTTATTCAAAAGCCTTAACCACAAATTGCATCTCATTCAACTATATATATAAGGAAATAGGATGGAAATTACCATCCTATCCCTCCTTTATTCTCCCACTATTATATGGTTTATATGTGAATCTAATTCACATTAAAACCATATATTATATCAATTATATCATATATAATTGATATAACACCTCATGTATGAAATTGAACACTTCAATTTCATTCCTAACTTTATACCCTCAATATAACCATGTTGAGCCAACGGAGGGATCTAATGGACCTATAGTTCATGAGCTCCAATGATGTGAGATTAACTAATCAAACTCTTTGATCCAATTAATCAATATTCATTAACTACAAGTCACTCCACTATAGACTTGTAGCTGCACTCTCCTCACTGTAGATTATATTGTGTCCATTGATATAATCATTACCCATGAGTCGACTCTTCACAGGTTGTTTGTAATCATAGTTGGGTCAAATTACCGTTTTACCCCTGTGATTACCTCTCTGTTTCTTAAGCACCACTGATCCTCTAATGAACAACAAGTCCAACTTCCTACCATAGACTCATACCCTCTTAGAGGGTGGGGCCCCGTTGTTCAAGACCTGGAGTCAGTTCTTAAGGGAACAACCTATCTAATTCCTAAGTGTAGGAATGAGTGAACTCCATCTTGTATAGTTAAGTCCCCAGCTACCTACGAGGTTTTGTCCCTGAGAAGGTAAGCTTGTTGAGTCGGCTACATGTCACTCTCACCCATACTAGTCTAAGGACAAACCCCTATAAGTAGGAGTTCTTAACTTACTCAGGATTCAGGTCGAGTCACTAATGACCATATGTAAATTATCAACCTTATCTTGTTAACGGTGTTATACTGGTTAGACTAATAATTTGCAGTTCGGTCTTGTACAAACTCTTCATACAGGATGCGCCCACTCGCATGTCAACCACATGAATAAGTTGGATTACCTCATTTGTACTAATTACAAAGTGGGTCGCATCCATGGTGTTACCAGAACAAGGTTTCCAACCATATTCTTATACCATTGACCATTGAGGTTATACTCTTGAACACAATCCAAATAGTGTCCACTACACTGATGTTCAAGATATATTATAACCTTGGAGCTTAGTTTATTGGATTTATAAAACAAGAATATAATTTTATTAAAACAAATAACTCTTTATTTATTTGATCAAAAGTACACAAGTTTAGGGAACAAATCCCAACACTGAGAACCCTTTACGAGCTAGAAGGTGGACCTAATGGACCTACAGACCAGAAGCTCCAACGATACGAAATTATTCGGTTAATCTCATTAACCTCCTAATCAACATTTGTTAACTGCAGAAACACTCTACTAAAGTCTCGCAGCTGCACTCTTCTCACTGTAGATATGTTTTTGTGTCCACGGATATTGACCAATAACAACAAGTCAATCCTTCACGAATGTTCGTAACACCAGCTGGGTCAAATTACCGTTTTACCCCTGGGTTACCTTTTGTACTTTAAGTACTAGTGCTCCTCTAATGAACAATTTGTTTGTGGTACTACCAACAAACAGAAGTCCCTCTCGGGCCAATGAGAGGGTCGGACCCTTTGTTCAAGTCTCGAAGACACCACTTAAGGGAACATTCATCTACTTACCCTAGCAGGCGGGAAGGAGTGAATTCCATCTTGCTAAGTTAAGTCCCCAGCCGCTCATCCGGTCTTGTCCCCAGGAAGGTAGGCATATTGAGTCGACGAATCTGGACACTCTCATCCATACTAGTAAAAGGACAATCCCTCGAAAACAGGAGTTCGTAACCTACTCAGGATTGAGATCATGTTGCCTAGATCATCTTAGTGAAATAGAAACCTAGATAGTCAACGGGTTTACATCTAGTGGTTACTATTTCGCGGTTCGGTCTTATGTAATCTCATTACATAGGATATCCCCACTCACATGTCGTCTACACGAACACGTTAGGATCACAGTGTTTGTATCATATACAATGTGGGCTACATCCATAGTATTACCAGGGTAAGGTACCCAAACCTTATCCTCTTACTATAGACCCTTTAGGTTGTATCTCGAACCGAGATCCTTTATATGTACATGACATTCAGTTCAAGAGACATTTTACAGCCTTGGATGTTTAGTTTATTGGATTTAGGGTTAAAACAAGGGCAATATTGTAAATAACGAACAATAACTCTTTATTGAAATAATAACTTTTTATTACAATACATAGAACAAAATTACAAACTACGAGTTTTAGGGCACCAACCCCAACAGAATTTTCATCAAAGACTGAAAGGTCTGGAGTTCATTCAGAAGGGAGGTAAGATTAAAAGTAAGATTGTTCATAACAACATTACTTCTAAATCAGAAGAAACTATCTCGGAAGAGTTTCCGAATGAAGTCGACTTAATTTGGATTCATCGATGGAAGCACCATTTGACTCCGCGATGTTGAAGTGTACCATCATATCCAGGACATGATCCCGAACAGATGAACCCTCTGCCATCCTCGAGTTGAATATATACTTAAGGGTATTATATCGGGCCTGTGTAGACTGTTGTCCAAACATGTCCTGCAACGAATCCATGATTTCCTTAGCGGACATCATGCCCTTGTGCTTTTTGGCTAATGTGTTAGACATACTTGTCAGCATATAGACCTTGGCCTTATCATTGGCCTTGATCCATTGATCATATGCATCACGAACATTTTGTGTTGCAATCGAGCCTGACACCTGAGAACACGCCTCAGTCAGCATAAACTTAAGATCGTCTACTACCAAGATAGTGTTAAGTTTGTTTTGCCAAGTCATTATGTTCTCTCCGGTTAATTTTTTCGCACCCAGTAAGGAAATAATAGAGCTAGACATTTTGTTGAAATTTACAAAAAAAAACTTGTATAAGTTTCTCGCTAAAAAAAAAAACTATCTAATCAAATAACGTTTTAGCTAATTATTTAATGATTTCTAGGTCATTAATAATTTGTAATGATACTCCAAGGGTTTAGAGTGTATGGCACTGAATGGGTAATAAAAAAACACTCATCCTCTGGATCAAGACATTCTTGACCAAAACCTAATGCCAGAATAACTCTTATTCCTCTAGGCTTTAGTTACCATTATTTGGTCAGGATACATATACTTCTTATGTACCTAGTGAGTGTAACTCTTTGTCTAGACCCCAGAGTCCTCATCCAATAAAATCCGCCGAAGGGAGGACTAGGTTGAAAAACAGACTAAGGAAATCTTTATCCCTTTCGGGTGTCCACTATGTTTGATCCCCTATGATCAAGCCCTCCGAAGAGATTGTCTAGTTCAGGCCAAACTAGCAGGTTGACCATAGTGATCTTATGGTGTGAACCGACAGAAGAGACCATAGGTTTTGTTTTCACTAAACCTGCTCTCCTCACTATAAGTACCCTCTCCATTCACCTTGCTATTGACTCATACAAACACCATTCGAAGGGGGACGCTCCTGTTTGTGCCACGAGGCCAAGTATGAGTCTCACGGTATGAACTTTTCTGGAGAGATGTGGGTAGAATTATATGTATCATATACACTTTTCCTCCCACTAGATACTTTAACTTTATAGAAAATTGACCTAGGATAAACCTAGCTAATGGTTTTAGCTAAACTTATCAATATAACTCTTATACTAATAACCAATATAACTCTTATATTGATTTTATCCTAAGTTTGCTAATCTAACTCTTTATATTAAACCTAGGATTTCTAGTTTATTAACCCCTTAATAAACCCGTTGACGCTACTATAATTTATAAATTCTCTGATTAAAATTCACTCTCAGGTCAGTTCTCAGGTAGGGGTGTTCCGTTTTCGTCAGCTTAAATACCCAAGCCTAGACAGGATCTTCCTTAGACAGAGTTCCTCTTATAATCATTATTTATAAATTACATGGTTCCTAATTATAATCTAATTCGAACTAGATAACATAAGATCTATTAATTTCATGTTCTAAACATTTTAAAACTAATGAATTTAACCTTAGGTGACATGCAATTCTATGTTATTGTGCTTGATCATTCATCACATGAATAATAAAACATACATAACACATTCGTCTCATGAAAAATATGCATGTCAATGTTGTCCAAAAATTAATATAACACCTTATATTAATTATACATGGAAACTATATAATATAACACTTTATATTATAATTGATGCATGGAAATGTTTAAACTTAGGTGAGATATCTAAATAAAAGCATACATTATGTATGGTAATAACTATACAACAATTGCATAAATTTAAATAACAAAATTAGACCATTTTTGGCACCCTAAAATTAATTTTAATTAATATAATCTAATTATATTAATTAAAATTAATTAGATTAAATAAGATTAATATAAAATGTTTTTATATTATATATATATAATAAAAACTCATTTTCGTTCGTTTTGGAAACCTCCGTGAAACGCCTTCGGCGTTGTAATGCTACATTTTGTCTGTTTCTAACCGTTGGGGCGCGCCTCAGCATCAGCGTTGTGAAACGCCTTTGGCGTTGCAACGTTGATGCCAGCGTTGCAACGCTGCAACTGTCGCACGCCTTGAACCGTAAGTGCGGCGTTGCAACGCTAATGAAAAGCGTTGCAACGCTGCACGCAGAACAACAAGCTCCTTCTTCTGTTTTTGCTCGTTTTCGCTCCATTCTTCTCAGCAACCACTTTGCCTCGATCATCACGAATTTACAGACTCGATTTACATAAATATATGCCCAAAGCAATAGGCCCTTACATTGAACAATTCAACAAAAATTATGTAAATCTATGTGCCAAAAATGAAAACATCTAATTTGCAAACCGATCTTACATCTCATGAAATCAGTAAATCCCACCTTTATTCTTGATAAATCCAGAACAAAATCAAGAACACAATTGGCACTCTGATACCAATTTAAGGGATTGAATCTCACAACGGAAGCGATTGTGAATCGCATGTTCGTGATATTGTTACATAGATCTATAACAAGAACAATATACAATTTCTAAATGTGACAACAATAAATTACCTTTGAAGAACACTTTTTTCACGAGTTCCTCCTTCAACGATCACGATCTCAGCAACGAACCTGAAACGTGTGAAGATCTACCACTAGATCTTCTCCGTTGTTCTCTAGGTGAGGGAGGAAGGTGGGTTCCTTTAGGATGAAATGTGGAATTTTGAGAGATGTGTGTTTGGAACTCTTTCCAACAACACAAATGTGGGAACTCTAGGTTTCACAAATAGCATACCTCAAAGTTGCATCTTATGCAACTATTTATAGGGAAATAGGATGGAAATTACCATCCTATCCCTCCTTCATTCTCTCATTCGTATATAGTTAATTTGTGAATCTAATTCACATTAAAACTATATATTATATCAATTAAATCACATAAAATTGATATAACACCTCATATATGAAATTGAACACTTCAATTTCATTCCTAACTTTATACCCTCAATGTTACCATGTTGAGCCAACAGAGGGATCTAATGGACCTACAGTTCATGAGCTCCAATGATGTGAGATTAACTTATCAAACTCTTGATGGAGATCTGATCTCCTTGAGTAGCAGAAACGTGTTTGGGATCGTAATTGCTTGATTGTTTTGCTTAAAACAAAAACCAGTACATTGACCAAAAATACAGAACAAGCATGGAAATTCTAATCCTATTAGACATGGATTAATTGCATACATGCAAACATATGTTAAGTTTAACAATTAAACTAAAGGGAAGAAGAATACCTTTGTAGATTCGCAGAACAACAACTCCTTGCTCCTAGAGTTATCAACAAAGCAGCAACACAGACACTCCTCTGTATTTCCAAGCAAGACACCACCAACAGAGAAAACCTTCTATATGTCTGAGTTCTCAGAACAAAATCATTTGTGGGAAGGATTCCAACAATTGGAAGGTTTTGGAAATTCTAGAATTGAGAGAGAGAGAGAGAATTCTTGCAGTCTTTTAACCAATTGATCGATTGATCATCGTCAAATGAGCAACCTCCTTCTCCCTGTTAAGCTGTCGATAGGGAGAAGGAGAGGGGTAGTGGGGAACGTGTCTGGATGACACGTTCCCTAATTTTATTGTTAAAATAATAATAATAATAATATAATTAAATCAAATTTAATTATTCATTTAAATCATATTTAAATAATACAAATTAAATATCATATATTTAATTTAGATTAAATCTCATTTAATCATATTACCCATTGAACATATAGTTTTAATGTACATCCAATGCACATTAAATTTTATCCTATAGTTTGCAAATGTGAATGACATTCACATTTAATATAATATTTGAACTCTTTCAAATATTCAATTCTCTCATATAATTTAATATGAATCATATTCACATTAAATTTATAATATATAGTTCCAAAACTATATATTATATCGTATCTAAATACATTAAATATATTCCTTAATGAATTTGAACATTTCAAATTCAAATGATCTAAGAACCCTTTACGAGCTAGAATGTGGACCTAATGGACCTACAGATCAGAAGCTCCAACGATACGAGATTGCTCGGTTAATCTCATTAACCTCCCAATCAACATTCGTTAACTGCGGGAACACTCCACTAAAGTCTCACAGCTGCACTCTTCTCACTGCAGATATATTTCTGTGTCCATGGATATTGACCAATAACAGCAAGTCAATCCTTCACGAATGTTCGTAACACCAGCTGGGTCAAATTATCGTTTTACCCATGGGTTACATCTTGTGTCTTAAGTACCAGTGCTCCTCTAATGAACAATTTGTTTGTGGTCCTACCAACAAACAGAGTCCCTCTCAGGCCAATGAGAGGGTCGGGCCCTTTGTTCAAGTCCCGGAGACACCACTTAAGGGAACATTCCTCTACTTACCCTAGTAGGCGGGAAAGAGTGAATTCCATCTTGCTAAGTTAAGTTCCCAACCGCTCACTCGGTCTTGTCCCCAAGAAGGTAGGCATATTGAGTCGGCGAATCTGGCCACTCTCACCCATACTAGTCAAAGGACAATCCCTCGCGAACATGAGTTCGTAACCTGCTCAGGATTGAGATCAAGTTGCCTAGGTCATCCTAGTGAAATAGAAATCTAACTAGTCAACGGAGTTATAGCTAGAGATTATTATTTCGTTGTCCGGTCTTATGTAATCTCATTACATAGGATATCCCCACTCACATGTTGTTGGGTTTTATGTCCTAAAACTCGTGGTTTTGTAAACTGAATGTATATTCTATTTCACAATAAAGTTGTTATTGAAATTTATTCAATAAAGGTGTTATTGACTATTGTGTATTGTGTAACCTTAATCCTATAAAGAACCCTTGGCTATAGGATGAATACTTAAACTTTATGTGTGACATAAAAGTGGATCAAGTTCAAGTTATAGCCAGAACAGTCTATAGTATAAGGATAGGGTTGGGTACCTTATCCTGGGGGCACTATGGACGCGACCCACTTTGTAGAGAACAAACGATGTGATCCTAAATCATTCATGTGGAGACATGTGAGTGGGGGCGCCCTATGCAATGAGTTTGCATAAGATCGATCATGAAATAGTCACTTAGACTTTTTAACTCCGTTTCTCGTCTTAATCGACTATATTCATACGAGACCTAGGTAACTCGATCTTAATCCTGAGCGTTCTATGGACTACTGTTTATTCGGATTATCCTTAGATTTGCATGGGTGAGAGTGGCTCAAGACTGCCGACTTAATAAGCCTCCCATTTCAGGGATAAAACCGGGTAGATAGCTGGGAACATAGTTCTGCAAGATGGAATTCACTCCTACCCGCTTTAGGGATTAGTAGAGAGGTTGTTCCCTTGAAATCTTGACTCTGGTCTTGAACAATGGGCCCACCCTCTCATTGGCTCGAGAGGATTCGGTTTCTTTGGTTGGACCACAAACCAATTGTTCATTAGAGGATCAGTGGGACTTAAGGAAAAAGAGGTAATTACAGGGGTAAAACGGTAATTTTGACCTAGCTGTAATTACGAACGACCTGTGAAGGATCGACCTACTAATCATGGTTATATCGAGTGGACAGAAATATATCTATAGTGAGGAGAATGCAGCCACTGGGCTTTAGTGGAGTGTCCCGGTGGTTAACGAATGTTGATTAGCTATGCTAAAGAGTTTGGCTAGGTAATATCGTATCGTTGGAGCTCATGAACTGTAGGTCCATTAGGTCCTCCTTACTAGCTCGGACTTAGCCTTATAATATTTTGAGAGAAAAGAATTTGAATTGTTCAAATTCGAGTTTGGAAGAAAGCGTTAATTATATGTGATATATTTAACGAGTCATAGCTTAATTATGAATTAAAGTATGATTCAAAGGAGGTGGATATATTTAAATATGATTTAAATATTGAATCGGTTTATAGCATGAATTAGGATTCATGTTCAGAAAATCGATCGGGATCAGGCAATTTATTTAATTTAATATTTGATATTAAATTAAATTAAAAATCAATTAATTAAATTAATTATTTAATAATTTAATAATTTAATTAATTAAATTAATTTTAATTAAAAATCAATTTAATATTGATTTTTGAATTAAAATTAAATGAAAATTCAAGGATTTCCATGAAACCCAACTTCACAACTTGCCCAATCTTACTCATCTTCAAAATTCACCAAAATTGGCCACCTCCAACTCAAAGCATCCTCATCGCCCTTGAGTTGTCACTCCATTGAAGCTTTTGAAGCTTTATATAATGGTGATTTGAGGTGTTTTGGTAGAATCACATAGAAAATTCAATAATATTCCCGAATTAGTGACCTTTGAGGTCTTTTCTTCCAAATTCTCTCAACCTAAGATCCCACAATCCGTTCTAAGGTCTGAGGGTAGTAGGGAAGACTCTAACGGTTGTCCACGAAGTGTTCGTGCTGAAAACCATCCACCGGGTGAAGAAAATTTGATCTTCAAAGTTGAGTTTTCTATCCCTCTGTTTTTCCAGCTTTGAGCATGTTTTTTATTTTACAAAATTGATCAACTTAGAGTGTTCAAGATCCAAAATTGCTTCCGTTTTCTTAATCTACACTCTTTCACATGTCATCTACACGAATACGTTAGGATCACAGTGTTTGTATCAAATACAAAGTGGGTCACATCCATAGTTTAACCAGGGTAAGGTACCCAAACCTTATCCCCTAACTATAGACCCTTTAGGTTGTATCTCGAACCGAGATCCTTTTTATGTACACTACATTCAGTTAGAGATTCATTTAACAGCCTTGGATGTTTAGTTTATTGAATTTAGGCTTTAAATAAAGGCAAACTCGTAGATAACGGACAATAACACATTATTGAAATAATAACACTTTATTACATTAATTAGAACATAATTACAAACTACGAATTTTAGGGCACAAATCCCAACAAACTCCCACTTGCACTAAAACTCTAGTGGGGTACAACATAATCTAAAACAGTGGTTACAGAGATATAAATACAATAAACTAGGACATCCATATACCCCATTACATATCTCCCACTTGCCCTAGATTAGCCTATGTACATATCTCGTAGGCCCAGACTTTCCAGATGACCCTCGAACACTTTAGCCGTGAGAGTCTTTGTAAACGGATCAACAATATTGTGCTCCGAAGCGATCTTCGTGACTGTCACATCTCCTCGTTGCACTATTTCTCGTATCAGGTGATACTTCCTCTCGATGTGCTTACCTCGCGTATGGTTGCGAGGTTCCTTCGAATTGGCTACCGCACCACTGTTGTCACAGTATAAGGTGATGGGAGATTCCATATTTGGAATAACTTCCAAATCAGTAAGGAATTTCCTTAGCCAAATAGCCTCTTTAGCTGCTTCACAAGCAGCGACATACTCAGCCTCCACTGTGGAGTAAGCGATGCATCCTTTCTTGATGCTTTGCCATACTATAGCTCCCCGTTAAGGGTGAAAACTGATCCCGATGTGGATTTCCGAGAATCCTTATCGGTGCCACGAAAATCGAAATCAGTGTATCCAGTAAGGATCAAATCCTTAGACCCATACACAAGCGTATAGTCCCTCGTTCTCCTTAGATACTTAAGGATATTTTTAACTGCTGCCTAGTGGTCTAATCCTGGATTGGACTGGTACCTACTGACTATTCCCACTGCATAACAAATGTCCGGCCTCGTGCACAGCATAACATACATTAAGCTACCTACTGCAGAGGCATAGTGAATATGTCTCATATCCTCAACTTCATGAGGTGTCTCGGGACACTATTCCCTAGACAGATGAACTCCGTGCCTGAAGGGCAATAAGCCTCTCTTGGAATTATGCATCGAATATCTGGACAACATTTTGTCGATATATGACGCTTGAGACAGTGCTAGCGTTTTGTTCTTGCGATTCTTGAAGATCTGATTCCCAAGAACATATTGCGCCTCTCCCAAATCTTTCATTTGGAATTGGGTCGCCAGCCAATTTTTTATGTCAGTAAGGTATCCTACATCATTCCCAATGAGTAGGATCTCATCCACATAAAGTACTAACAAAACTACTTTGTCGTTGATGATCCTCTTGTAAACACAAGGCTCATCAACGTTTTGGTCAAAGCCGTAAGACTTGATCGCAGTATCAAATCTCATATTCCAAGATCTTGACGCTTGTTTCAATCCATAAATGGATCGATTAAACTTGCAAACTTTTTGCTCTTGACCTTGGGCTATGAACCCTTCGGGCTCAGACATGTAGATGCTCTCGTCAAGATTACCATTCAAAAAGGCAGTCTTGACGTCCATTTGCGAAATTTCATAATCATAAAATGCGGCTATGGACAAGAGTATCCTTATACACTTCAGCATAACAACAGGGGAAAAAGTTTCTTCATAGTCAACTCTTTCCCTTTGGGTAAAACCCTTTGCTACAAGCGTAGCCTTAAAGGTTTGTACCTTTCCGGCTGCATTTCTCTTTCTCTTATAGATCCATTTACACCCTATGGGTCTAACCCCTTCAGGTTGGTCTACAAGTTCCCATACTGAATTAAAGTCCATTGACTCCATTTCAAGGTTCATGGCTTTAATCCATTGGTCCTTGTCTACGTCATTCATTGCCTGTTTATAAGACAATGGATCTTCTACGCCGTCATCAGGTATGACAACTTGAATTTCAGCTAAACTCAAGTAGCGGTCAGGTTGGGAAACAACCCTCCCACTGCGTCGAGGCATTCCCAACGATTGAGAAGGACGAGACTGACTTGAGGTGCTGGATCTTCCATCAACTCTTGATGAAGTTCCAGCTTGATCAACAACTCTTGTTGGTTCATGAGTAGCTTCATTTAGTACTAATTTACTACGCAGTTTGTGGTTTCTCATGTGATCTTCCTCCAAGAACGTGGCGTTTGTCGATACAATCACCTTGTTTTCTTGTGGGTCGTAGAAAAAACCACCTCTCGTTTCTTTGGGATAGCCAACAAATTGGCACAATCTTGAACGAGGTTCCAGTTTCTTTGGGTTTGTGACGAGCACGTGTGTCGGACAACCCCAAATCCTGAAGTGTTGTGAACTAGGTT
The DNA here is from genome assembly GCA_036507285.1 of Trichosanthes cucumerina. Lineage (NCBI taxonomy): Eukaryota > Viridiplantae > Streptophyta > Magnoliopsida > Cucurbitales > Cucurbitaceae > Trichosanthes > Trichosanthes cucumerina. Next base: position 58,395,190 of record CM071844.1, read on the forward strand.
TACGCCCCTTCTGAAGTTCAAAAGGTGTTTCTGAAACACTTTTTGATGGAACACTGTTCAAGATTTGAACTCAGTCTCTACTGCGTATCCCCAAAACGAGGCACGCAATTGAGCATAGCTCATCATAGAACGAACCATGTCTAACAAGATTCTATTTCTCCTTTCTGACACACCATTTTGTTGTGGTGTATTAGGTGCTGAGAGTTGAGATTTAATTCTATGTTCGATCTTATAGTTCGGAATCTCAAATCCATATACTCTCCACCTTGATCGGATCGAAGCGTTTTAATGGTTTTCCCTAATGCATTCTTTACTTCAGCCTTATAGTCTTTGAACTTTTCAAGAGTTTCAGACTTGTGATGCATTAGGTATAGATAACCATACCTCCAATAATCATCTATGAAAGAGATGAAATATTCGTACCCTCCTCGAGCTTTGACATTCACTGGACCACAAAGATCCGAATGTACAAGTTCTAAGGGCTCTATGACTCTGTAACCTTTTCCAGTAAAAGGTCGCTTCGTCATTTTACCTTCCAAGCAAGACTCGCAAGGCGGTAAAGAATCGTCTTCTAACTTGTTTAGAAGTCCATTCTTAGCGAGTCTCTCAATCCGGTTGAGATTAATATGACCAAGTCTAAGATGCCATAGATAGGTATTATTATTTGGAGAAATTCTTTGCCTTTTATTTTGAGTGTTAGCATTCTTAAACATCTCATGATTTAAAATTACTTTCGTTTTGTTCGGTTTCAGTATATACAAGTCATTTTTCAATTTAGCAGAACAAATATTGATACCCTCTTTCAAAATGAACGCTTCATTAATTGAAAAAGAAATACAATAACCAAGTTCTATTAAACAAGAAATAGAAATTAAGTTCCTTTTAAGCTTAGGAACTATATACAGATTTTTTTAATGAAAGAAATCTATCTCCGAAAAATAGGTTGGCATCTCCCACTGCACGAGCTGAGACGACGTCTCCCGTTCCGACCCTGAGCGTCATCTCACCCTCTTCGAGCTCCTTGAAGGAACTAGTTTCCTGAAATGAAGAGCAAACGTGATTAGTGGCTCCTGAATCAAGTATTTTGGGCAGTTTCTCTTCCAGTGCCCATCCATGTTACAGTGGAAACATTTTCCTTTATCTGCAATCTTGGCTTTTCCCTTGCCTTTGTCAGCAGCAGGTGCCTTCTCTTTCCCTCCTATTTTCTTCTTTTGGGTCTTCTTAAGCCCAGAAGATGAGCTACAAGACTTAGTCCCAGAGGATGAACCCTTCTGGAACCTTCTGGAATAGGCAATCAGATTTGCCTCTCCATCAGTCTGCCCCTTATTCTTCATAAGAGACTGGAAAATCTGTAGTTCATTAAGGAGAGTAGTCAGGTTATACTCTATCTTGTTCATCACCGCATTGCTACGAAATTGCAGGAAACTCTTCGGAAGAGATTCCAGGATGAACGATACCTGACTTTGCTCGTCAATGACCGCTCTGTTCATCTCAGCACCGTTGAAGTGTACCATCAGATCAAGAACGTGTTCTCTCACCGATGACCCCTCCTTCATACGGGAGTTATAAACGTATTTGAGGGATTCGTGTCGAATCTGTCTAGACGGTTGTCCAAACATTTCCTGCAACGAACTCATGATCTCACGAGCTGAGACTATGCCCTCGTGCTTTTTGGCCCGAACTTCAGAAACACTAGCCAAAATGTAGACCTTGGCCTTATCATTGGCCTTGATCCGGTGATCGTGCGCCTCCTTATGATTGAGGAGCGTTACGGCGTGATCTGAGGACATTCCTCGTGACAAGATATAAACCGTAGGTCGTCAACAACGAGAATCGTATTCAAGTTGGACTTCCACGTAGTAAAATTCTCACCAGTTAAACGGTCGCTTTTAAGTAAGGCTATTATTGAGGACGACATGCTGAAAATCTAAAATAGTTCTAATTAGTTATACCTTTTAACCCATTGTAAAAACCAATCAAATTTAGTAAAATTATCAAAGAACCCTAGTGTTTAAAGTAAACCCATTGTTTAAATTAAACCTTTAATTTTGCAACGATACTTCAAGGGTTTAGAACAAAAGCCTTTGTCGGGCGGTCAGCCATTCCTCCCTTGAATTGAGAATTTCTCAGCCAATTCTCACTACCAGAACATCTCATGTCCCAATGGTCCTTAGCTATCGTTTGTTTGGTCAAGGACTTGTTAACTAGCTTAACTCATCCCGTAAATGTGACCCTACCATTTTCAAATCCAATAGGCACGAGCCAACAGGCTACTATTAAGAAAGACAACTGTTGGCAAACAACCTAAGAGACCCTATCCATTTCTGGAGTTCGCGGTGTTCTGATCCCTATAGTCAGGCCCTCCGTAGGGTTTGGCTGTTCCAGACAATTTAGCAAAGTGGACTATAGAAATCTCACTGCATGACCTAATGGAGGAGACCAGTAGAGATACGTTGACACGCGTCATGCTCCCATTTACTATGGATACTTCCTCATTCACCTTGGTATTGAACCATGCAAACACATACCGTAGGGGACGCCTATTGACGCCATGTAGCCGAGCATGGAACTCACGGTGTGAACTCTTGAGGACGTGAGAGTAAACTCGATGCGAACATCTCGTTTTCTCCCACTGAAGCTCCTAAAATTAGGGTATAGGTTTAACTTAGTCGGATTATGGCTAAAAGAATCTATCTAAGTCTATGCCTATTATAACTATTATAACTAGGTCTTAAAACCTTATGTCTAGGTGAATAAACATTTTAATTACTTAGAGATAAAAAGCAACTAAGGTTAATTCAACTCGGGTTCCGGTCGGTTCCCAAGGTAGGAGGTGTTACGCTAACCGCCACTTTAAGTACCCCAAATTTAGAGACAGAACTTCACCGGTAGAGTTCCCTTATAGCCAAAGTCCTAAAGTCTTACTATATTTTAAACTATTTAAAATACTACGTAAGACTAATTTCTAATCCTATTAGAAATTGAAACTTAGGTCTAAATTAATTTTAAGCGATTTAAAACTAATTACTCTTTTAGCCCAAGTTCCTGTGTTTGCATGCATTTCTTTATTATAGGTTATGGTTTCTAAAACCCCTTAATTTATAACTTTTAAAAATTTAATAATTAACCTATGATAAAGAAACTATATCATAAATCCAACAATCATTATTCAAATTGGAATTATAAAAGGAATTCAACTAATTGAATTATAAAATTACTTAAACAAAATAAATTTTATTTTAAACTAAGTAATTTCATGCTCCATGCATTTTATTTTCCATATAATCTAATCACAACAATTATAATTAATTACTCATGAAAAATAAATTAATCATGCATTTAACCATATTCATATAACATTTATATAAATAAAATGCATGATCATGCTTATCCTAAGGTGGGAATAATCTAAATGACATTCATAAAGACATAAAACTGTAAAACCGGAATAATTTGACCCCTAAAGTGCAAAAAATAAAATTACATTAATTTTATTTCATGAAACCGGTCAAGAAACACCCTGAACCGGCCTTGAACCGCTCGAATCGGACAAAAACCATCGAACGGTCGAATCGGGTGCATTTCTGCTGAATGCCCCACCGCGCGTTACGCTGATGCTAGCGTTGCAACGCTCGCTTTGTCCTTTTGCGCGCCTGCTATCGGGATGGTGTTGCAACGTTGAGGGGCAACGTTGCAACGCCGCTAACCCCTTGAGCGCCCGCGTCGATAGGGAGCGATGGCGTTACGACGCCGTTCTTCAGCGTTGCAACGCTGATGAACGGCGTTGTAACGTTGTTGCTTCTGTAGTGGCAGAAAGTCACGAACACAGCAGCTTCGATCTTCAATTTCTCCTTCGATTCTCAACCGAATTGCATGAAACTGGTCTCGAACGACTTGTAACTCAATTACAGACTCAATTAAGCACTTTTTGCCCAAAAACGCAGGGGCCTTTACATACTAATTGATCAAAATGAAAGTAAACTAAGGCCAAAAAATTCCTAAACAAGTTTTACAGCAAACCAAATGCATTTTCCACCAAATCAATGCAATTTGGTTTCAAAACAAAACAAATCAAGCATTGCTCTGATACCAATTGATGGAGATCTGATCTCCTTGAGCAGCGAAAACGTGTTTGGATTCGTAATTGCTTGATTGTTTTGCTTAAAACAAAAACCAGTACATTGACCAAAAATACAGAACAAGCATGAAAATTCTAATCCTATTAGACATGGATTAATTGCATACATGCAAACATATGTTAAGTTTAACAATTAAACTAAAGGGAAGAAGAATACCTTTGTAGATTTGCAGAACAACAACTTCTTGCTCCTAGAGTAATCAACAAAGCAGCAACACAGGCACTCCTCTGTATTTCCAAGCAGGACACCACCAACAGAGAAAACCTTCTATATCTCTGAGTTCTTAGAAAAAAATCCTTTGTGGGAAGGATTCCAACAATTGGAAGGTTTTGGAAATTCTAGAATTGAGAGAGAGAGAATTCTTGCATTCTTTTAACCAATTGATCGATTGATCATCGTCAAATGAGCAACCCCTTTCTCCCTGTTAAACTGTCGATAGGGAGAATGGGAGGGGTAGTGGAGAACTTGTCTAGATGACACGTTCCCTCATTTTATTATTAAAATAATAATAATAATAATAATATAATTAAATCAAATTTAATTATTCATTTAAATCATATTTAAATAATACAAATTAAATATCATATATTTAATTTAGATTAAATCTCATTTAATCATATTACCCCTTTAACCTATAGTTTTAATGTACATCCAGTGCACATTAAATTTTATCCTATAGTTTGCAAATGTGAATGACATTTACATTTAATATAATATTTGAACTCTTTCAAATATTCAATTCTCTCATATAATTTAATATGAGTCATATTCACATTACATTTATAATATATAGTTTCAAAACTATATATTATATCGTATCTAAATACATTAAATATATTCCGTAATGAATTTGAACATTTCAAATTCAAATGATCTAAGAACCCTTTACGAGCTAGAAGGTGGACCTATAGATCAGAAGCTCCAACGATACGAAATTGCTCGGTTAATCTCATTAACCTCCCAATCAACATTCGTTAACTGCGGGAATACTCCACTAAAGTCCCACAGCTGCACTCTTCTCACTGCAGATATATTTATGTGTCCATGGATATTGACCAATAACAGCAAGTCAATCCTTCACAAATGTTCGTAACACCAGCTGGGTCAAGTTACCGTTTTATCCCTGGGTTACATCTTGTGCCTTAAGTACCAGTGCTCCTCTAATGAACAATTTGTTTGTGGTCCTACCAACAAACAGAGTCCCTCTCGGGCCAATGAGAGGGTCGGGCCCTTTGTTCAAGTCCCGGAGACACCACTTAAGGGAACATTCCTCTACTTACCCTAGTAGGCGGGAAAGAGTGAATTCCATCTTGCTAAGTTAAGTTCCCAGCCGCTCACTCGGTCTTGTCCCCAAGAAGGTATGCATATTGAGTCGGCGAATTTGGCCATTCTCACCCATACTAGTCAAAGGTCAATCCCTCGCAAACAGGAGTTCGTAACCTGCTCAGGATTGAGATCAAGTTGCCTAGGTCATCCTAGTGAAATAGAACCTGACTAGTCAACGGAGTTACAGCTAGAGATTACTATTTCGTGGTCCGGTCTTATGTAATCTCATTACATAGGATATCCCAACTCACATGTCATCTACATGAACACGTTAGGATCACAGTGTTTGTATCCAATACAAAGTGGGCCACATCCATAGTTTAACCAGGGTAAGGTACCCAAACCTTATCCCCTAACTATAGACCCTTTAGGTTGTATCTCAAACCGAGATCCTTTTTATGTACACTACATTCAGTTAGAGATTCATCTAACAACCTTGGATGTTTAGTTTATTGGATTTAGGGTTTAAATAAAGGCAAACTCGTAGATAACGAACAATAACACTTTATTGAAATAATAACACTTTATTACATTAATTAGAACATAATTACAAATTACGAGTTTTAGGCCACAAATCCCAACAACTCTTTGATTTGGTTAATCAATATTCATTAACTACAAGTCACTCCACTATAGATTTGTAGTTGCACTATCCTCACTGTAGATTATATTGTGTCCATTGATGTAATCACTACCCATGAGTTGATCCTTCACAGGTTGTTCGTAACCACATTTGGGTCAAATTATCGTTTTACCCCTGTGATTACCTCTTTGTTCCTTAAGCACCACTGATCCTCTAATGAACAATAAGTCTATGGTCTTACCATAAACTCTAACCCTCTTAAGCAAGTTTAGAGGGCGGGGCCCCGTTGTTCAAGACCTGGACTAAGTTCTTAAGGGAACAACCTATCTATTTCCTTATTCTAGGAATGAGTGAATTCTGTCTTGTAGAGTTAAGTCCCCAACTACCTACGAGGTTCTGTCCCTGAGAAGGTAGGCTTATTGAGTCGGCTACAGGTCACTCTCACCCATACTAGTCTAAGGACAAACCCCTATAAGTAGGGAGTTCTTAACTTGCTTAGGATTCAGGTCGAGCCACTAATGACCATCTACAAATTATCAGTCATATCATGTTAACGGCGTTATACTGGTTAGACTAATAATTTGCAGTCTGGTTTTGTATGAACTCTTCATATAGAATGCCCCCACTTGCATGTCATTCACATAGAATGAATTGGATTACCTCATTTGTACTAATTATAAAATGGGTCGCATCCATGGTGTTACCAGAATAATGTTTCCAACCTCATTCTTATATCATAGACCATTTAGGTTATACTTTTGAACACAATCCAAATAGTGTCTACTACACTGATGTTCAAGATTCATGATAACCTTGCAGCTTAGTTTATTGGATTTATAAAGCGAGAAGATAATTCTATGAGATAAAATAACTCTTTATTATTTGACTAAAATTACACAAGTTTAGGGCATATATCTCAACACCCTCCATCTGGTATACTTGACATGAGGGGTGAATCCCCATTGCTAGGGCGTGAGAGTGAGTCACCTCTTCTCACTGTCATCCGCCGACCAAGATTATGAGACCAGAGGTTAAAGCTACGAGTGTCGGTTCAGGGCACGGTGTCTTAACTGTCTTGAGTTTTATCCTAGGCAAAACTGTGGTTGTTTTGGTGCTTGCTAGATTTGTTTGGACGTGAGTGGGCTGCTTACTGAGTATGTTTATACTCACCCATCTACTTTAATGTTTTTGGTTGTAGGTAAGAAACCATGAGGCGACAGATGACGACGACCTGGCAACGCTTGTGAACCCCTTTTCTTGTCTTTAGGCCTAGTTTCTTTCCTTAGAATGCTTTGTAACTGCCTGTTGTTGCTTAGTTTCTTGTCGACTTTAGTTCTTATTCTATTTAGGTTATTAGTTGTTAATTCCTGGATATCTAAGTAAAGCTTCCTATGACTGCTTCACAACTTGTTAGGTTTTTCTTCTTTTGTTAAACTTTGTTGCCTGCCTGCTTGTAATGTTTATGCCTGTTGGAACACTGGTTTAGAGCCCAACCTATTCTTTACATAAAGTTTAGTGGAGGTTGGGCATTTTTTGAAATTTATGAAGTGTATATCTGATTGTTTATGCTCTAGGAAATTTTTAATTTTCTTCTAGTTGCGCCGTTATGCGGCCGAAATTTCGGTGTAAACAGTGTGGCGGAGTAACTTTCCTAACTAGGTTCGTCTCAAGTTTTTAGGGTCGTTACAATATATATCCATTTGCTCTTGTTTCTACGAATTTGAATCAAGTTTTATCCTAGTACGAACTATATATTCATCGTTTATATCAGGTTTTACACATAATAATTGTTTCTGCATCCATTTCACCATACATACCCGATAAATTTAGCTTTCAGTAAATGTATACTTGATATATATATTGATTTTCTTTTTGGTTAAAATGACTATACAATTGATTTAGTTTGATCCTAGTATGAACTATATATTCATCGTCTATATTCGTTAAACTTATGAAATATGTGAAAAGAAAAGGAGAAAATATTCACATCTGTTGTAAAAGAGAAAGAGAGAAAGAGAGAAATTTCAAATAAAATACAAAAATACTTCTATGCCAATATCTATAAAAAATATAACTCTACTTGAAATTTTTTATGATAAATGTATGCGTATAATACATATATTTTATAGATTTTTCTTCTATTAAATATTTCATTGTTATTTTTTTGGAGTCTGACTTGAGAAACTTAATAGTCATTGATTTATGTACTTTTCTTCGTTCTCAATCTCCTTAATCTTCATCATTTGCTAATTAGTGAAAAAATTGATTAGTACAAGATATCTTTTAAAATATATACAATGTATTACATCATATTTGATGGAGGTCTGATCTCCTTGAGCAGCGGAAACGTGTTTGTGATCGTTAATGTGCTTGATTGTTTTGCTTAAAAAAAAAATCAGTACATTGATAAATATAGAAAAAGCATGGAAATTCTAATCCTATTAGACATGGATAATAGCATACATGCAAACATATTAAGTTTAACAATTAAACTAAGAAGAGAGGTGAATAAATTACCTTTATAGCTTTTTCGCAGCAACTCCTTGCTCCACGATAAACAGCAACAAGGAAGAACTTCTCTGTTTTTCTCTGTGTAACAACACCACCACTTGGATCACCTCTTATATCTCTGAGTTCTACTTAGATCCTCCTTGGTGGGAAGGATTCCAACTTTTGGAAGAGTTTTGGGAATGAGAGTGAGAGAGAGAGAATTTTTTCTTCTATCAAATGGAAAAATTGATCAATCTATCGATGGATTTAGCAACCCCATTCTTCCTGTTAAACTGTCGATAGGGAGAAGGGGAGGGGTAGTGGGGAAGGTGTCTGGATGACACGTTCTTTTTTTATTATTAAAATAATAATAATAATAATAATAATAATATAATTAAATCAAATTTAATTATTAATTTAAATCATATTTAAATAATACAAATTAAATATCATATATTTAATTTAGATTAAATCTCATTTAATCATATTACCCCTTTAACCTATAGTTTTAATGTACATCCAGTGCACATTAAATTTTAACCTATAGTTTTCAAACATCAATCACATTCACACTTGAGTTCAATATTTGAACTCTTTCAAATATTTAATTCTCTCACAAAATTTAATATGAATCATATTCACATTAAATTATAATATATAGTTCCAAAATTATATATTATATTGTATCCATATACATTAAGTTTATTCCCTAATGAATTTGAACATTTCAAATTCAAATGATCTAAGAACCCTTTACTAGCTAGAAGGTGGATCTAATGGACCTACAGATCAGAAGCTCCAACGATACAAGATTGCTCGGTTAGTCTCATTAACCTCCCAATTAACATTCGTTAACTGCGGGAACACTCCACTAAAGTCCCACAGTTGCACTCTTCTCACACTTAGCATATATTTTACGTGTCCATGGATATTGACCAATAACAGCAAGTCAATCCTTCACGAATGTTCGTAACACCAGTTGGATCAAATTACTGTTTTACCCATGGGTTACATCTTGTGCCTTAAGTATCAGTGCTCCTCTAATGAACATATTGTTTGTGGTCCTACCAACAAACAGAGTCCCTCTCGGGCCAATGAGAGGGTCGGGCCCTTTGTTCAAGTCCCGGAGACACCACTTAAGGGAACATTCCTCTACTTACCCTAGTAGGCGGGAAGGAGTGAATTCCATCTTGCTAAGTTAAGTTCCCAGCCGCTCACTCGGTCTTGTCCCCAAGAAGGTAGGCATATTGAGTCGGCGAACTTGGCCATTCTCACCCATACTCCTCAAAGGACAATCCCTCGCGAACAGGAGTTCGTAACCTGCTCAGGATTGAGATCAAGTTGCCTAGGTCATCCTAGTGAAATAGAAACCTAACTAGTCAACGGAGTTACAGCTAGAGATTACTACTTCGTGGTCCGGTCTTATGTCATCTCATTACATAGGATATCCCCACTCACATGTCATCTACACGAACATGTTAGGATCACAGTGTTTGTATCAAATACAAAGTGGGCCACATCCATAGTTTAACCAGGGTAAGGTACCCAAACCTTATCCCCTAACTATAGACCCTTTAGGTTGTATCTCGAACCGAGATTCTTTTTATGTACATTACATTCAGTTAGAGATTCATTTAACAACCTTGGATGTTTAATGTATTGGATTTAGGGTTTAAATAAAGGCAAACTCGTAGATAACGAACAATAACTTTTTATTGAAATAATAACACTTTATTACAATAATTAGAACATAATTACAAACTACGAGTTTTAGGGCACAAGTCCCAACAAACTCCCACTTGCACTAAAACTCTAGTGGGGTACAACATAATCTAAAACAGTGGTTACAGAGATGTAAATACAATAAACTAGGGCATCCATATACCCCATTACATATCTCCCACTTGCCCTAGATTAGCCTATATACATATCTCATAGACCCAGACTTTCCAGATGACCCTCGAACACTTTAGCCGTGAGAGTCTTTGTAAACGGACAAGCAATATTGTGCTCTGAAGCGATCTTCATGACTGTCACATCTCCTCGTTGCACTATTTCTCGTATCAGGTGATACTTCCTCTCGATGTGCTTACCTCGTTTAGAACAAAAGCCTTCGTCGGGCAGTCAGTCATTCCTCCCTTGAATTGAGACTTTCTCAGCCAATTCTCACTACCAGAACATCTCATGCCCCAATGGTCCTTAGCTACCATTTGTTTGGTCAAGGACTTATTAACTAGCTTAACTCATCCCGTAAATGTGACCCTACCATTTTCAGATCCAATAGGCCCGAGCCAACAGGCTAATATTAAGAAAGACAACTGTTGGCAAACAACCTAAGAGACCCTATCCATTTCTGGAGTTCGCGGTGTTTCGATCCCTATTGTCAGGCCCTCCGTAGGGTTTGGCTGTTCCAGGACAACCTAGCAGGCGGACTATAGAAATCTCACGGTGCGACCTAATGGAGGAGACCGTAGGATACGTTGACACGCGTCCTGCTCCCATTTACTATGGATACTTCCCTCATTCTCCTTGGTATTGAACCATGCAAACACATACTGTAAGGGGATGCCCTATTGACGCCACGTAGCTGAGCATGGAACTCACGGTGTGAACTCTTGAGGACGTGAGAGTAAACTCGATGCGAACATCTCGTTTTCTCCCACTAAAGCTCATAAAATTAGGGTATAGGTTTAACTTAGTCAGATTCTGGCTAAAAGAATCTATCTAAGTCTATGCCTATTATAACTATTATAACTAGGTCTTAAAACCTTATGTCTAGATGAATAAACATTTTAATTACCTAGAGATAAAACAGAACTAAGGTTAATTCAACTCAGGTTCTGGGTTAGTTCCCAGGTAGGAGGTGTTCCGTTAACCGTCAGCTTAAGTACCCCTCAAATTTAGATAGAACTTTTACTCTAGAGTTCCCTTATAACCAAAGTCCTAAAGTCCTACTATATTTTAAACTATTTAAAATATTACGTAAGATTAATTTCTAATCCTATTAGAAATTAAAACTTAGGTCAAAATTAATTTTAAACAATTTAAAACTAATTAAATTTAACCCAATGTTCCTATGTTTGCATGCATTTCTTTATTATAGGTTATGGTTTCTAAAACCCTTTTAATTTATAACTTTTATAAATTTAATAATTAACCTATGATAAAGAAACTATATTATAAATCCAACAATCATTATTCAAATTGGAATTATAAATGGAATTCAACTAATTGAATTATAAAATTACTTAAACAAAATAACATTTATTTTAAACTAAGTAATTTCATGCTCCATGCAATTTATTTTCCATATAATCTAATCATAACAATTATAATTAATTACTCATGAAAAATAAATTAATCATGCATTTAACCATATTCATATAACATTTATATAAATAAAATGCATGATCATGTTTATCCTAAGGTGGGAATAATCTAAATGACATTCATAAAGACATAAAAACTGTAAAACTGGAATAATTTGGCCTCTAAAGTGCAAAAAATAAAATTACATTAATTTTTTTTTCATGAAATCGGTCAAAAAATACCCTGAACCGGCCTTGAACCGCTCGAACCGGACCAAAACCACTGAACCAGTCTGCAGCTGCTGGAATGCCCCACGGCGTTGGAACGCTGATGCGAGCATTGCAACGCCCGCTTTGTCCTTTTGCGCGCCTGCTTTCGGAGTGGCGTTGCAACGCTGAGGAGCAGTGTTGCAATGCCGCTGACCCCTTGAGCGCCCGCGTCGATAGGGAGCGCTTGCGTTGCGACGCCGTTCTCAACCGAATTGCATGAAACTGGTCCCGAACGACTTGTAACTCAATTACATACTCAATTAAGCACTTTTTGCCCGAAAATGCAGGGGCCTTTACATACTAATTGATCAAAATCAAAGTAAACTAAGGCCAAAAAATTCCTAAACAAGTTTTACAGCAAACCAAATGAATTTCCCACCTAATCAATGCAATTTTGTTTCAAAACAAAACAAATCAAGCATTGCTCTGATACCAATTGATGGAGATCAGATCTCCTTGAGCAGCGAAAACGTGTTTGGAATTGTTAATGTGCTTGATTGTTTTGCTTAAAACAAAAACCAGTACATTGATAAATACAGAAAAAGCATGGAAATTATAATCCTATTAGACATGGATAATAGCATACATGCAAACATATAACTTTAACAATTAAACTAAGAAGGGAGGTGAATAAATTACCTTTGTAGCTTTTTCGCAGCAACTCCTTGCTCCACGATAAACAACAACAAGGAAGAACTTCTCTGTTTTTCTATGTGTAACAACACCACCACTTGGATCACCTCCTATATCTCTGAGTTCTACTTAGATCCTCCTTGGTGGGAAGGATTCCAACTTTTGGAAGAGTGTTGGGAATGAGAGTGAGAGAGAGAGAATTTTTTCTTCTATCAAATGGAAAAGTTGATCAATCTATCGATGGATTTAGCAACCTCATTCTCCCTGTTAAACTGTCGATAGGGAGAAGGGGAGGGGTAGTGGGGAACGTGTCTGGATGACACGTTCCCTTTTTATTATTAAAATAATAATAATAATAATAATAATATAATTAAATGAAATTTAATTATTAATTTAAATCATATTTAAATAATACAAATTAAATATCATGTAATCATATTACCCCTTTAACCTATAGTTTTAATGTACATCCAGTGCACATTAAATTTTAACCTATAGTTTTCAAACATGAATCACATTCATACTTGAGTTCAATATTTGAACTCTTTCAAATATTTAATTCTCCCACAAAATTTAATATGAATCATATTCACATTAAATTTATAATATATAGTTTCGAAACTATATATTATATTGTATCAATATACAATAAGTTTATTCCCTAATGAATTTGAACATTTCAAATTCAAATGATCTAAGAACCCTTTACGAGCTAGAAGGTGGACCTAATGGACCTACAGATCAGAAGCTCCAACGATACAAGATTGCTCGGTTAGTCTCATTAACCTCCCAATCAACATTCGTTAACTGCGCGAACACTCCACTAAAGTCCCACAGTTGCACTCTTCTCACTGCAGATATATTTCTGTGTCCATGGATATTGACCAATAACAGCAAGTCAATCCTTCACGAATGTTCGTAACACCAGTTGGGTCAAATTACCGTTTTACCCATGGGTTACATCGTGTGCCTTAAGTACCAGTGCTCCTCTAATGAACAATTATTTTGTGGTCCTACCAACAAACAGAGTCCCTCTCGGGCAAACCGAGAGGGTCGGGCCCTTTGTTCAAGTCCCAGAGACACCACTTAAGGGAACATTCCTCTACTTACCCTAGTAGGCGGGAAGGAGTGAATTCCATCTTGCTAAGTTAGGTTCCCAGCCACTCACTCGGTCTTGTCCCCAAGAAGGCATATTGAGTCGGCGAATTTGGCCACTCTCACCCATACTAGTCAAAGGACAATCCCTCGCGAACAGAAGTTCGTAACTTGCTCAGGATTGAGATCAAGTTGCCTAGGTCATCCTAGTGAAATAGAAACCTAACTAGTCAACGGAGTTACAACTAGAGATTACTATTTCGTGGTCCGGTCTTATGTAATCTCATTACATAGGATATCCCCACTCACATGTCATCTACACGAACACGTTAGGATCACAGTGTTTGTATCCAATACAAAGTGGGTCACATCCATAGTTTAACCAGGGTAAGGTACCCAAACCTTATCCCCTAACTATAGACCCTTTAGGATGTATCTCGAACGAGATCCTTTTTATGTACATTACATTGGGCTTAGAGATTCATTTAACAAATTTTTGGATGTTTAGTTTATTGGATTTAGGGTTTAAATAAAGGCAAACTCAGAGATAACGAACAATAACACTTTATTGAAATAATAACACTTTATTACAATAATTAGAACATAATTACAAACTACGAGTTTTAGGGCACAAGTCCCAACAATATTAAACACAATATTTTCAAATATATACATTGTCACTCCATTCATATTTTATGATACACAATTTAGATATTTTTCTACTCAGCCCTTCATAAATGGTCTAATATCAATATCATATTGTGTATGTATAGGTGATAGCACACAAAATGTGTTATCCTTAGGCTTAATTATTGCTAGTTTTATGATGATTTCAGGGCTTTTACGTGTTTAAATCATTTAATTTCAGGATAAGAGCGTAAACAGAACAATTGGAGATATTTTGGATCACTCGGGATCAAAACGAGGCTAATTGGAGCTTAAAATAACATCAATTGGAAGTGAAAGGATCAAACCAAGCTAATGGACCCGAAGTGATGGCGTTGCAATGTTGTCCATAGCGTTGCAACGTCGAGCGTGTTGTTTAAAGGCGTTGAAGACTCTAGGCGATAGCGTTGCAACGATGCCTTAGGGCGTTGCAACACTATCTCGATAAGAAAGCATGCACGAGGAGCTGCACAGAGGGCGTTGCAACGCTGCCTTGCAACGTCGCAACGCCAGATCGATAAGGGGGCACGTGCGTTAGGGTAGCGGCGTTGCAACGCTGGCCTCAGCGTTGCAACGCCATCGAGAGTTTTCTTATTTACCAGCCGCCTAGGGTACAGCGTTGCAACGTTGTACCGTTGAGACCTATAAATATATCATTATGCATTCTTGCAAAGAGAGCTGAATTTGGTAGATTTTCCATCCTAATTTCGAAATACACTTTGTAAGAAGAGAGAAAATAGTGTTTTTGGGAGCCAAAGCATCCGTGGAGGTTCGAGATCGAAGACGGGAGCTCGGAGACGAAGGACCGACATCGACACATCAGTTTAATTTCCTTTTCTTTCAATTTGTAATAGCGTTCTAAGACGTTTTCTACATGTTTACTTTGATTCTCATGTGATTTAGAGTAGCTAGACATTGTAGTTAGGATTTGATTTACTTGTTAAAACTTTCTTACTATGAATTGAAGCATTGTTTTGTTCTTATTTTTTGCAATTCGTTCTTAACTCTTGATCTGTTGGTTTAAGTGGACTCGAGAGATAAAGCTTGAATTAGAGCAAAGTTGTCAAAACCCTTAGAAATCTGGCATGAGAATGACCTATAAATCTTAGGGAAACACATAAAAAAGTTTCTTAATGCCATGCATGTCGTAGATTCATATGGAGACTATGGAATTTATTGCATGTGTGAGGCTCACTAAGAATCAAGAGGTTTTCTTGAGTATTTTACTTCTTGTTTATAATTTCATCTCTTTGGTTCATTGCATGTGTTAATTGAGTCATTAGCTTGTATAATCACTTCCCTCAAATCTATCAATTCGTGTCTCCACATGTTTGTTTGTTTGCTTGTCTTTACTTTCAACCAACTATCCATATTATGTTCTTTAGCTAAAATTGAGAATTAGTATTTTAGTAATTGATTAATCTAGAAACTCATTCCCGAGGACGATACTTGGACTCATAAATCACTATACTAAAACTTGACCCGTACATTGCGGTATTGCAATATCATAAATTTTGCATCAACAAGTTTTTGGCATCGTTGCCGGGGAGTGGCGATTATTTAGATTAATTAATATTAAGAGAAAATTTGAAATTTTAGACTAAACCTTGTTTTTGTGTTTGTCCTTATTTGTTTTTGTATGTTTGTTTGTTTCCTTATTTTGTTTTATTTTAGTTTTGTTTATTTTTGAGTTTTTGTCCCCTGTTTTGGTTGTGTTGCTATTGTGTAGAAGTCTTGATCTGAATTATTAAAATTTTTAATTATGACTTTGCATGATTTTGATTCTCCACCATTCTACTGTCCCTCTCAGGACTCTAGGTATGTGCATCATGATTTCTTTGAATTTCATCTGTCTAATTTTTACCAGTTTGTACCTGAAATTGATAAACATTCATGTAATGGTAGTCATCTACGCAGTTGGAACCACAGTTTTTCGTACCTTAACCAACCCCTAAAAAAATCTTCTCTGATGGACCAATTGTCGGAATATAGCTTAGAATTGAAATTTTAAAAATTTGGTTCATAGTGAATTAGAGAGGTTGGATAAGTTAGAAACTGAGGTGGTAGGACTTTGGGAAATAGTATAAGATAGAGCTCAGTACCTTAACTAGCTAGTAGTTTCCCTTAAGGCTTTACAGGAACAATTTCTTATCCTTACCACTCAGGAGGTGCCACCTAGGAGGATTTGTTCATATGATAATGAGGATAGTTTGGGAGAGACTGAGGCACGCCATAGTCAGGTTAGTGAGGAAGACATTGGTGATACAATTAGTTCCATAGGGAAGATCCAGGTGATAGAGTTAGAGGGTGAGAAGTCTTCTTTCCTTTTATCCCCAGAAATTTCCTTTATTTTCGATAACCATTTGTCTTATACTCACGAGTCTTACTTTAATTTAAGTTCTTTCATTTCACTAAACGAAAATACCAAAAAATAATTCTATCTCTGGTGTCCATGAAAAGCATGATAGTCTTTTAGACTTAGAAGGCTATATCGATTCGAGCAAAAAGGGTCCGAAAAAATATGAGCAATTTTATGTGCCCTGATAAGTCACCGTCTAGCTAAAGACGTTAAAGAAAGCGCTTCTTGGGAGGCAACCCAAGCTTTACATTTTTGTTGTTTTCTGTCTTTAGTTTGTTTTAGATGTTTTTCAGTTCTTAGTTTATTTACTAGTTTGTTTGTTTTGCTTTGTAGGTTGTGATGATGTCATCATTCGTTGAAATCCATGCTCCCGTTCTGAGGAACTCAGAAAGATCTCCATAACTCAGGACAGTATTGTTCATTCTTACCCTTATACTTAATTTGTGCTTATTTCTGCAAACATTGAGGACAATGTTTAGTTTAAGTTTGGGGGTGGGATGTTGTTTAATTGTTGTGACCGTCCTGAGTATGTGCTGAAATGTTGATTGATCTTTTGCATAAGTATGATCATGATAGCCTAGAATGAGATATAATTGGAAATCTTTGAGATTCTGCTGAAACCTGAGAGCATGACATGACTTCGAGTTAATTGAAAAACTTTCTTGAGTTTTTCCTGCACTATTATGCACATAGCCTGTGTTCCTGTAGTTTTGAAATGCTTAGAACAAAGTTATTAGGTTTAGAAGTTTGATGTCACCTCGATAGGTCTGAGAACTGATTTGAGAGTCAAACTGCAGGATAGGGTGAATGACAATATGAAGTGCATGATCTGTATAGTATGTGAAATAGTTTTTTTTTTTGTTGTTGTGTGTTTGCTAAAGAAAAAATCGTGAGGGCAAAAAGAGCTACCTTCACTGTGATCAGTTAGGTCACTCATTGAGCGAGTGCTCTGGGTAAGGGTCCCTGCAGTGGATGTGTGAAAGCTAGTGTCCTTGCACAAAAAAAAGAAAAAAAAATGATAAAAAGGGATTAAGTACTGAGTAAGAGTTATTTAATTCTTGAATGTGGGGAGGCTCAAAGATTAGTAATTAAGACCAGTGTAGGGGGAAGTTGAATGGAGAGCCTAATAAAGTTGATCTGGGCTTAGTAAAAATAAAGGGAACATAGGTTAATCACACACACACGTAGGAACACTTAAGAAAAGTTTTATATTGCTTGCTAAAGTGTTATGTTTGAGTGTTTCCTGTGATTACTAGATTTTCTCTTAAATCTCTGAGGCTTGAATCAAATGTATGCTGAAGAACAATCTGATGTTTAATTCTGTTTTTGCTCGGGACTAGCAAAAGTTTAAATTTTGGAGTGTTTGATAGCACACAAAATGTGTTATCCTTAGGCTTAATTATTGCTAGTTTTATGATGATTTCAGGGTTTTTACGTGTTTAAATCATTTAATTTCAGGATAAGAGCGTAAAGAGAATAATTGGAGATATTTTGGATCACTCGGGATCAAAACGAGGCTAATTGGAGCTTAAAATAACATCAATTGAAAGTGAAAGGACCAAACCAAGCTAATGGACCCGAAGTGATGGCGTTGCAACGTTGTCCATAGCGTTGCAACGCCGACTGTGCTGTTTAAAGGCGTTGAACACTCCAGGCGATAGTGTTGCAACGCTGCCTTAGGGTGTTGCAACGCTATCTCGATAAGAAAGCATGCACGAGGAGCCGCACAGAGGGCGTTGCAACGCTGCCTTGCAACGTCGCAACGCCAGATCGATAAGGGGGCGCGCGCTTAGGGTAGCGACACTGCAACGTTGCCCTCAACGTTGCAACGCCATCGAGAGTTTCCTTATTTACCAGCCGCCTAGGGTACAGCGTTGCAACGCTGTCCCTAGCGTTGCAACGACGTACCATTGAGACCTATAAATATATCATTATGCATTCTTGCAAAGAGAGCTGAATTTGGTAGATTTTCCACCCTAATTTCGAAATACACTTTGTAAGAAGAGAGAAAAAAGTATTTTTGGGAGCCAAAGCATCCGTGGAGGTTCGAGATCGAAGACGGGAGTTCGGAGACGAAGGACCGACATCGACACATAAGTTTAATTTCCTTTTCTTTCAATTTGTAATAGCGTTCTAAGACGTTTTCCACATGTTTACTTTGATTTTCATGTGATTTAGAGTAGCTAGACATTGTAGTTATGATTTGATTTACTTGTTAAGACTTTCTTACTATGAATTGAAGCATTGTTTTGTTCTTATTTTTGGCAATTCGTTCTTAACTCTTGATCTGTTGGTTTAAGTGGACTCGAGAGATAAAGCTTGAATTAGAGCAAAGTTGTCAAAACCCTTAGAAATCTGGCATGAGAATGACCTAGAAATCTTAGGGAAACACATAAAGAAGTTTCTTAATGTCATGCATGTCGTAGATTCATATGGAGACTATGGAATTTATTGCATGTGAGGCTCACTAAGAATCGAGAGGTTTTCTTGAGTATTTTACTTCTTGTTTATAATTTCATCTCTTTGGTTCATTGCATGTGTTAATTGAGTCATTAGCTTGTATAATCACTTCCCTCAAATCTATCAATTCGTGTCTCCACATGTTTGTTTGTTTTCTTGTCTTTACTTTCAACCAACTATCCATGTTATATTCTTTAGCTAAAATTGAGAATTAGTATCTTAGTAATTGATTAATCTAGAAACCCATTCCCGAGGACGATACTTGGACTCATAAATCACTATACTAAAACTTGACTCGTACACTGCGGTATTGCAATATCATAAATTTTGCATCAACAATAGGCTAAGTACATTTTTTAAGAAACAAATGTAATCTTAAAACCATAGATTCTTGACATAATCATCTAAATTGGGCATGAAAGGATATTATATAATATAAAACACATTTTTTCAAATATATATTATCATTTCATTTGCATTTTATGATACTTGATAATGTATATATTTATGTGTTGAACTCATTATACAGTGTATAACATCAACATCATATAGTATACATATATATAAGCTAATTACATTTTTTTAAGTAGCAAATGTAATCCTAAAACTAATTATGTACCTAATCATCTACACGACAAACCAAAAAGTAGTGAAAATGAGGGGAAAAAACCTTTATGGTTTGAAACTACATACTTGGGGTTATATCGGTGGTTTTTTTTTTTTTTTTAATTTGGGGATGTAGCGTGAGAACCGTTGTCGTTAACGGTTAAGATGTCGTCATCGATAGAGATAACAAAAAACTAGACTTCAATTGAACCCTTCCTTCAATTTTGAAACTTGTATATTAGATTTTGGAGTGATTTAGAGATTTGAGTGTGAAAGAGAGATTTGGAATTACTTCTTTTATAGTTCTTTTTGGGGTGATTTGTCTATTGTTAGGAAAATCTTTCTAATCATTGGGTAATTTGTCTATTTTTAGGAAAATCTTTCAAATCATAATTCGTCTTTTCCTTTTTTAAATATATATTTTTTCTATTTTTCATATAATGGGTGGACAATTTGGTAAATGAGTCATAATATTGATTTTGATGTTTTAAAACTAGTGACATAGATGATAATTTTGAAACTTGTGGGCACAATTGAATATGAGTATCTTTTTAGTCCCATTTATATAGTTTATCCTAGTATTTACTAGTCAACCTCATAAGTTTGAGTTTAGGAAACCTTCACAAGGCAAACCTGTTGGATTTTTGGCTATACATTAGAAGTGAAATTGTCCCACATCTGAAAGGTGCAAGGAAGTGATGGGCTCCTGACACTATAAAAGAAGTCTATGACTTTGGTTTCAAATCATCCCAGTTAGAAACACTTTAAGCTTGGTGTACTAGCTTTAGTTAAATTCCCTCTTTATATTCTATGGTTTGAGAGTGGGAAGAAGGGTATGAGTGGTATAAAGTTTTGGGAGAGTGTTTTTGTAATTTGGGTCGGGGAGAGAATTCTATATTGTAACAATTTTTCATATAGTAGAATTTCTTTTTGTTCGTGGTTTTTTCTCCAGATTTGGAGTTTTTTCACGTAAATTCTTGTGTCTTATTTTGTTGTTTTCTTTTATTTTCTCACTTATTTCTGCTTATTTCTAGTAGTAGAAGGTTTTTCCCAACAAGTGGTATCAGAGCTTTAGGTTTGTAGTTTCTTGAGTTCTGAGTATGCTCTGTGGTTGCAACATTGCCTGAGCTTCCACATCATAAAAGATTTCTTGAAACGGGCTATAGTTGTTCACTATTTTCAGATTTGCCAGGAGTGAAGCAGATATGTCAAGCTTTATGAGTCCAACATAGATTGATGTGGAGAAATTCGACGAAAATATGAACTTTGGCTCGTGGCAAGTGCAAGTCAAAGATGTGCTGATACAATTTGGGTTACACAAGGATTTGAAGAGATGATCGAGCTATGGTATTCCTGAAAGGTTAAGCGGTGATGGTGGTCCAACGGAGTCCAGTGGTGGTTCCAGTAAAGGTTCTAAGAAGTCCAACATGACAGTCTGGAATTGAAAGAAAAATAAGAAAGACTTCGTGCAAAAGAAAGGTTGCTGGGAATGCGGGTGGTCTAGACACATGAAAAGGAATTGTCCTAACAGTGCAAGTTCGTCAAAAGGCTCTGGGTCGGATACTAACATGGTCTCTCTCGTCAAGAGAGATGGTGACATTCTGAAGAAAAGCAGAATTCATCCTTATGGTATGCCCGCTTTGCCATGATAGAGGATGTGATGTTAGCGGTTCTACAAGTTTGTACACGAGCACAAGTTTGCACAAGGTGTGTGGTGGAAGTTATGTCGATGGCTGAAGAACTTTCGGGTGAGCCAAGTAGGTGGAAGTTGCACCATAAATTTCAGCTGGGTTTATTGACATGTGACGAAGAAAAGAAAAGTCTTGGAAGGTGATATTCCAAGTGGTCCGCTTTTATGGTGGAGTAGGTTATAGTTGTCACACCCCTTCCCGAACTACCTGCTAACTTAGCTCGACGACGACATGAAGCCAACAGACATCGTTCACCTCTCTAACGATACTTGTTGAACTTGTTTTACCTGATAAGCATACTGTACTTGTATAAGAAACACTTTAAACATAATACAGTGGAATATTGACAATTACTAAACATATGTAAGGAGCAACCCTACTTAAGTCTCTCTTGATAACTGAAACAGGTATGAGCATCACAACCAAAAACATACCCAACCATGGTTTACACAGCCACAACCTCTAATGCACACATAAACATAACTACATAGTCCCCTCAAAATAACCTGCAATACATATGGACTTGCTATACAACTTCACCCACGTACAAAATATCAAACTGTGGAGCTTCTAGCAGACTATGGCAGGATATCAGGCACCGGGAGCTCGATCTCTACATGAAAAGTTTGAAAACACTGAAAGAATGAGCTATTAAGCTCAGTGAGTGACTGAGTTTAAAATCTAATAACTCGTAAATCATATCACCTGACAACCTATGAGCATATGCATCGTAATCAAGCGTTAAAAGTAAACGTGTAATCATAATAGCTTTTTCAGAAATTCAGAAAGTATGTCATTAAATCTCGCAAGGCATATCGATAATATTAACCATTATATAACATATGACAATCTACGTTGTGTAGGGCACGCCCAGTACAACCAACGTTTACTCTACGACATAGTGGGGCCCGCCCAACACTCCCATCGTCTTTGTCGTAGTGGGGCCCCGCCCAACACTCACGACAACATTGTTGTCACGGAGTACACTCAACGTCGACAACAGAAAATGACCTATGTGCACACGGTACTATACAACTTCGGCCTCAATATCTCAATCATTTACTAATTCAAGTCTCAGAAAAATACATGAAAATACTTGAACATGCCTGCTCATCTTTTTCTTTCGTAAAACTCAAGCTTACTCAGCTTGTTCATGAAAACTGGAAATCTTTAAATAATACTTGCTAGTACATCTTTGCTTGAAATCATGTCATTTCCATTAAATTTCGGTAATCAATAAACATATGCTCACATATAAATTTCATTAGGAAATCTAGACTCACAACGAGCACTTGAAATCATTTCTAGGAAAACATGTATGCTCATAAGTATGTGTTCAAAAGAAAACATAAATCATTTAAGCCATTTCATTCTAGGAAAACCTTGTATTTCCTTAAGCAGATTTCAAGCACAAAAATCGTTTTGGAGGTTCGTTTTGTCACTCATAGCGTTAGAAATAGAACCTTGGCCCGTATACTCGACCTATTTCCTTTTCTCCTGTCAAACAAACCAAAACTAAGCGTTAGAACCTCGAGCTCATGAATTTCAACCTTAAGATTACAAGAACCATTCTATCTATTTCCAACATTTTACAGATTTCATACTGTAACGCCCCTACTTTTCTATGACTAAACTCTTAGGGACATTACTACACATGCATGTAATTATAGGCCAAAAGCTGTAAAACGATCTTTAAATTTCCAATAGAAAATAAATCGTCTTTAGGGATCCCAAAACAAATCATTCAAAACAAGTAAAAGGAGCAGTTTAACATGGCCTGTTAAAATCAAAAAAATAAACTTAACTTTAAAACCATAAAACGACGACATTAGTTATCAAAGAGAATATGCGGAAAACATGACTATTCCCATGGTTTTGGCAACGTGTCTTCGTCACTCGCCCAACACGTCCTTGGCCTTACCTGAAAAACATTTTTAAAAGAAAGGGTGAGTATTGCAAAACAATACCCAGTAGTGTGACCTCGCTACTGAGGTTTGGGATATGCATACACATACAATCATGACTTTTAAACCTGCTCAAAATGTACATATCACGGGACCTAAAACTTTCTCATATCGTCATGACTATAATCCATGACTTCCTTTTTCTTTAAGTGGCCAATTGGTCATCCCGAGTCATTTCATTTTGAGTCCCTCACGGACCCTCGTAATAATTTGAGTCCTCACACTTCTGTATGGTTTGAGTCCTCACGCACTCTCGTAGAGATTGAGAGTCCCTCACGGACTCACTGTAATTTGACCCATAGGGTCTCTAATGCATGTTTGACCATGCACACAATGCACTCGGGAGACCAATTTCTACATTTTTCATTAAATCATTTCATGGCATACATAACATGCATGAGGTCCCATCATTCATCATAACAATAGTGTACATGCCACAACCATTATCATTGATATGCAAATCATAATTTCCTTACATAGCAGTTTGATGATAACAATCTTATAGGTAATCATGAAATATTCTCATACAAGATACTGTAATATCCTCACATAAAATACTGGATTTTTCTTACGTAAAATACGAGGATATTCTCACATAACATATTGAATTATGCTCACATAAAATAGGGAGATATTTTCACATAAAATCTTAGAATATTCTCACGTAAAATCATCAAACCTTTTTGGGTAAAATCACTAATCAATTTTCGCATAAGATAATGAAATTCATTTTCTTTAATCCCATTTAAAAAGGTTCGGCACAAGGTCCCTTACCTTAGTTCGAATTCTACTCCAAAACCTAACCCGAGCTCCTTGATTACTCTTCTTTAGTGGAACCTGATTCACAACACAATTCCAAGTTCATTCTCCAAGTATTCACTAACTCCATGATCGTAAGGGTACTTAAATTACATTCTTAAAATTTTATGCCCCGCTTACCTCAAGTTCAATGCGAATACCTAATACTCCGTAGTTCGTCTTGATGTTTGACCCTCAATTCCGCTCCAAACTTGGTCCCTACAATTAGCGTTCGAAACAGTAGCTTAAGCTCTCAATTATACGCTTAGATAATCAATAGGTCACGAATAGTTCTCACTCAAAATCCATACTTAACAAGATCGCTCACCGGGTATAACTTCAGCGGCTGTAAAGTGGTGTCGATCGGCGTCGCAGGGTTCGACGGCGGCAGAGGACAGCGGCTTCAAGGAACGGCGCGTGGCTGCTGTTCGTGATCGGACGCTTCCCTCGGCGGCACGGCTGAAGTTTTCAACTCGCAGGCGGCGCGGCGCACGACTCGCGGATGGCTGGCGTTGCAGGTGTTCGCGGCTGGAGGAGGACTCGCCGTGGTCCGGCCGGCGTGAGGTCCTTCGTGCGAACCGTGGATGATGGCGGCCGCGGCGGGCTTGCGTGAAGCTCTCGGTGTTGCAGACGCTCGTGGCTGGAGAACTTCGGCTGCAGACGCGCGCTGCGGCTTGCGACGGCGTGGGGACGTCTTCTGGTGGAAGCGAGACGCGAGCGCGGCCGGGCCGGGCCGACGTGTGCGCTAGGCTCCGGCGTGCTCTTCGTACGTGAGCTGCAGACGAGGCGGATGGAGCAGCCTCTGCTTGTGTCTTTGCCGGCGAGGATAGCTGCAGTGAAAGTGAGTAGATGGCCTGCCGGCGGTAGGAACAGCACGAAGAGGTGGCTGTCGGCTAGGGCAAGGGGAAGAAGATGGAGATGTTTATCAATCTAGGGCTAGGGTTTTCGGCTAGGGCATACGTACAAGGAGAAGGAGAAGATGTTGATGGGGCTAGGGTTAGGGTTTCCTTTGAGTTTGCAATAATAAGGAGGTTAAATACTAACAATTAGGTCAAATTCCAAGTGTCGATTATCACCCTCATTTAGGCATTATTAACTAAAGTGCCATTGCCATCTCTTTTTCCTTTAATTTTATAAATAATTCCATCTTAAAGAGAAATACTTCACTTAAACCCACACGAAATTAAGGGTTCACTCCCAACGAGCCTGATAGAATTTACTAAACCGACTAGACACAAAGGTTGATAGAACGTTAAATATAATAATTAACTAGTACCTGTGGCTGTGGTCGTCATAATAGCATGTGACGCCCGAGGAAGAGGGGTACATGAATGAACCGAGTCCACATCTGAATGAGAGGGATCCTGAGGATATGGAAGCATGGTGCCCGAGGAAAAGGGGTACATGTGAGTGACCATGAGGATATGAAAGTACAGATTGAGAAAGGCTTAAAAGAATTGATAGCTACTACCTATACCAACAAGGTGCACCTTCCTTTTGGTGGCTCAATCATAGGAACTCCACAGATTAAGCGTGCTTGGCTTGGAGCAATTCTATGTTGGGTGACCTCCTGAATTTTCCTAGGGAGCATGTGAGTGAGGACAAAGCATCTGCCGAAAGGACCGTGTTAGTTTGTGGGGATAGTGTCTTCACTCTTGCAAGCAGATCATGGATGATATAGTGACGCAGCCTGTGTTGCAGAGGATCCCGGCCCAGGCGTTACAAATGGTATCAGAGCGAAACCTCTCCCAGTAAGATGTGGTTCGGGACGAACCAAGCGCGGAAGTCGGTGGGCATGTGACGCCTTGAGGAAGAGGGGTACATGAATGAACCGAGTCCACATCCGAATGAGGGGATCCCGAGGATATGGAAGCATGGTGCCCGAGGAAAAGGGGTACATGTGAGTGACCATGAGGATATGAAAGTACAGTTGAGAAAGGCTTAAAAGAATTGATAGCTACTACCTATACCAACAAGGTGCACCTTCCTTTTCGGTGGCTCAATCATAGGAACTCCACAGTTAAGCGTGCTTGGCTTGGAGCAATTCTATGTTGGGTGACCTCCCAGGAATTTTCCTAGGAGCATGTGAGTGAGGACAAAGCATCTTTGAAGGACCCCGTGTTGGTTTGTGGGGATAGTGTCTTCACTCTTGCAAGCAGTCATGGATGATATAGTGACGCAGCCAGGTTGCAGAGGATCCTGGGCCTGGGCGTTACACATACCCTGATTTCACACACTCATAACTTCTTCATAACTTTGCCAAAAAGGATATACTTTATACCAAACTTTTTCTTTTGGAACCATCTAAAATTCGTCTAAAGAAATGAAATTGAAATTCCCAAAAGATTTGTCCTTAAATACCTCGAAAACTGCTTACTTAATAATAAACTTCTGCTATTTCCAGATTCGTTTTCCTGCTACACCCTGAACTTGACCTGAAATTTAAATCAACTTCCAGTCGTTTTCTACTCACGAGTTAAGTTATAGGAAATTAAATAAGTTTTCCAACCATAACTATTACAACGTCTGATTCGAATTCTACAGATCAACACGACTAAAAAATCAGAGGTTTCTCAGATTTGACAGCAAATTCTCTCCTCTGCCTTCCTCTTCACAAATCAATAACTTAAGTTCAGAATTTTCTCGAGTTTCCTTCACAAAATTTGTTCCAAAATGAGTTGACTTTCTAGAAAAGCAAACCTCACCTCTTAGCTCTTCTTGTAGAGCTCAAAATCATCTAAATATCATAACTAGGCAGAATTGATCATAGAATTACCATGAAAGCTTGTAATGATCTTTCTCCTTTCTTCTTCAACCTCAACACCAGCAGTTCACCTTTCTTCTTCCTCCTTCAACCCTCTCCCACGAAGCTCTCTGATTGTCTTTGTAAAATGAGAAGTAAATGGATAAAAATAGGTTAAAATAAAGGCTTCGGCGGTGGTGGAGTTCCCACCTTCCACGTTCATTTTTCCTTTTTATTTTTAAATCACAATTCCTTTTATTTTCTTTTTTTTTTAACTTAACATACCCAAAACATACCAAACCTTTTCTTTTTTTTTTCTTTTTCTTTTTTTTTTATTTTTGTAAAGAAACTCCAAGGAGAGATCTCAAGTTTACAACTTAGCTCCCTCTTAAGAAATTTCGTCCTCGAAATTTAGTAGTCCTTAGGTGAAGGGAATTGGGTAATTCTTCCTCATTTGGTCCTCTAACTCCCAGGTTGCCTCCTCCATTCCGTGATGTCTCCAACGAACCTTCACGAGTGGGATCGTCTTGTTTCTCAATACTTGTTCTTTCATGTCGAGGATTTGAACTGCATCCTCTATGTAACTCAGGTTTTTTTTCAGCTCAAATGGTTGCGCTCGCAACATATGTGTCGAATCTGGAATATACTTTCTCAACATGGACACATGAAAAACATCATGTGCTCGAGATAGTTCTATTGGCAACTCAAGTCTTTAGGTTGTTGGCCCAACTCGTTTCGTTATCTGATAACAACCAATATATCTAGGACTCAGCTTACCTTTCCTGCCAAAGCAAAGAACACCTCTCCACGGAGATAACTTCAAGAAAACTTGATCTCCGACCTGGAATTCTAAGTGCTTTCGTCGCTTATCTGCGTAACTCTTCTAACGAAATGAAATTGAAATTTTCAAAGGATTTTCCCGTAAATACCTCGAAAGCTGCTTCCTTAAAAATAAACTTTTACTATTTCCAGATTCGTTTTCCTCTTGCACTCTAAACTTCACCTGAAATTTAAAGTAACTTCCAATCATTTTCTATTCACAAGCTCTTCATGAAAGTTATAGAAAATTAAATAAGCTTTCCAACCATACCTATTACAGCTTCTGATTCGAATTCTACAGATCAATACGACTAAAAAACCAGAGGTTTCTCATATTTGACAATAAATTCTCTCCTCTGCCTTCCTCTTCACAAATCAGTAACTTAAGGTCATAATTTGCTCGAGTTTCTTTCACGAAATTTGTTCCAAAATGAGTTAACTTTCAATAAAAGTAAACCCCACCTCTTACCTTTTCTTGTGGAGCTCAAAATGATCTAAATATCAGAACTGGGCAGAATTGATCATAGAATTGCCATGGAAACTTGTAATGATCTTTCTCCTTTCTTCTTCAACCTCAACACCAGCAGTTCACCTTTCTTCTTCCTTCTTTAACCCTCTCCCACGAAGCTCTTTGATTGTGTTTGTAAAATGAGAAGGAAATGGGTAAAAATGTGTTAAAATAAAGGCTTAGGCGGTGGTGGAGTTCCCACCTTCCACTTTCTTTTTCCTTTTTATTTTTAAATCACAATTCCTTTATTTTCTTTTTTTTTTTAACTTAACATACCCAAAACATACCAAACCTTTTCTTTTTCTTTTTTTCTTTCTTTTTTTTTTTATTTTTGTAAAGAAACTCCAAGGAGAGATCTCGGGTTTACAACTTGGTTATAGTACTATGTGTTGAGGATTATGATTGTCGGTAAAGACAATGATGCAGCAAGAGATGTGGATTCTTCAAATATCTTGCCAAGGTGGAAATTGTTGGGTTTTTGGCAATATAATAGAAGTGAAATTGTCCCACATCTGAAAGGTACAAGAAAGTGATGGGCTCCTGACACTATAAAAGGAGTTTATGGCTTTAGTTTAAAAGCATCCCAGTTAGAAACACTTTAAGCTTGGTATACTAACTCTAGTTAAATTCCCTTTTTATACTCTCTGGTCTGAGAGTGGGAAGAAGGTGTGAGTGGTATAAAGTTTTGGGAGAGTGTTTTTGTAATTGGGGTCGGGGAGAGAATTTGATGTGATTGTAACAATTTCTCACATAGTAGAATTTCTTTCTATTCGCGATTTTTTCTCCAGATTTGGAGTTTTTTCACGTAAATTCTTGTGTATCTTATTTTGTTGTTTTCTTTTAATTTCTCAGTTATTTCTGCTTATTTCTAGTAGTGGGAGGTTTTTCCCAACAAGTGGTATCAGAGCAATGCCCCTGAGCTATGATCGGTAGAATCCTCGGGTGCCGAATAAAGGAGGCGAGCCTTGAATGTGTAGTCATGGTAGATATCTGTGGTAGATAGCTCTATCAGATAGGCGGTGTGCTCCAGGTAAAAGGAGTTGGCCTGGGCTGGCGGTGTGCTCCGGGTAAAGGAGTTGGCTAGGATAAGAGCTAGACGAATGGATGACTATTTGAGGGGAGACTCGGTTTGTACTTTGTTCGAGGGGAGAATTGTTAGGAGTGCGACCAAAATTCTACATCGGCTAGAGAATGGGAAGATCATGGGTATATAAGTGAGGGATAGTATCTCCATTGGTATAAGGCTTTTTGGGTGAAACCAAAAGCAAAGTCATGAGGGCATATGCCCAAAGTGAACAATATCATACCAATGTAGAGATATGTGGAGGGTCATTGTCCCTAACAAAACTCACCCTAAACCCAATCCTCAAAGACTGCTTGCCTTAGAAAATTACAAGGATGAAAACAAAAATCGAGTGTCCTAGATCAAGCTAGTAAATTTTGAAAGTATATATAGAAACCATGCATATAGATCTTCGAGTTAGATCTACTTCTTTTTTAACACCTTGTTTAGCTCTTTATTTATGATATATAAAGCCATGTCAACACCAATTCATTCCTACACAACAACAACGTTGTTAATCCATTAGCCTATTAATGACAATTTTACATTTAGAAACCAAAATGATCGCTTTTAAAATTTTAGACAAAAACGTACATACATTTTTAAAGTATATATAGGGACCATAATAGAACAAAATTAAAAGTTCTCCGAAATCAAAATCAGATTTACAATACGTCTTTTCAAATTAAAACAATTAAAATTCTCTCAGAATCATTTTAAGGACTCTTAAAATCAATTTGGAAGAGTGCCCAAAAAGACTTTGAATTAAGTTTATAAAAAAAAAGTTGAAAGGGGCAGAAAAGACTTTTCCACCGAGTGCAATAAGAGGAATCGAAAGTTGTTTTGAACATGTTTGATTCCACAAATGTTTCTTTTAAGGTCTTCAAAATTACTAAGCTATATACTTTATATGCTTCTTGAACAAGACAAATTATTTGTATTGGAAGCTTGACATCAAACATTTATGAACCAAAGCATCCTTTGATCTCATTGTGCTAGTTCATTAGTTCTAATCTCAAATTGATCTTCCATCTTTTGAGCTTATATGTGTTGGAAAAAAAATCTTCCACCACTAAGAATAAACAGAAATAACTGAGAAATTAAAAAACTAACAAAATAAGAGACACAAGAATTTAGAAAAAAACCACGAATAGAAAGAAATTACACTATGTGAAAAATTGTTACAATCACACAGAATTCTCTCCTCGCCCCCAATTACAAAAACACTCTCCCAAAGCTTATACTGCTCACACCCTCCCACTCTCAGACCAAAGAATATAAAGAGGAAATTTAACCAAAGCTAGTACACCAAGCTTAAAGTATTTCTAATTGGGATGCTTTAAAACCAAAGCCATAAGCTTCTTTTATAGTGTCAGGAGCCTATCACTTCCTTACACTTTTCAGATGTGGGACAATTTCACTTCTAATATATTGCCAAAAACCCAACAATTTCCACCTTGGCAAGATATTTGAAGAATCCACATCCTTGTTGCATCATTGTCTTTACCCCACCTACTTGGCTCACCCGGAAACCGCCCGCCTTCCCAGCAACCTTTTTTTTGCACGAAGTCTTTCTTTTTCTTGTTCCAATTCCAGATTGTCATACTAGACTTCTTAGAACCTTTGCTTGAACCACCACTGGACTCCGTAGGACCACCATTACCGCTTATCCTTTCAAGAACACAATAACTCGGTCTTCCCTTCAAATTCTTGTGTAACCTAGATTGTATTAGCACATCTTTGACTTGCATTTGCCACAAGCCAAAATTCATCTTTCCATCAAATTTCTCCACATCAATCTTTACCGGACTCATAAAGTTTGACATATCTGCTTCCCTCCTAGTGAATCTGCAAATAGTGAACAACTATAGCCCGTTTCAAAAAATCTTTTTTGATGTGGAAGCTCAGACAATGCTGTAACCATAGAGCATACTCAGAAACTCAAGAAACTACAAACCTAAAGCTCTGATACCACTTGTTGGGAAAAAACCTTTCACCACTAGGAATAAACAGAAATAACAGAGAAATTAAAAAAAAAAACCACCAAAATAAAAGACACAAGAATTTACGTGGAAAAACTCTAAATCCGGAGAAAAAAACCACAAACAGAAAAAAAATTACTATATGTGAAAAATTGTTACAATCACACAAAATTCTCTCCCCGACCCCCTTTTTCCCACTCTCAGACCAAAGAATATAAAAAGGGAATTTAACCAGAGCTAGTACACCAAGCTTAAAGTATTTCTAAGTGGAATGCTTTAAAACTAAAGCAATAGACTCATTTTATAGTGTCAGGGACCCATCACTTTCTTGTACCTTTCAGATGTGGGACAAATTCACTTCTAATATATTGCCAAAAACTCAACAATATGTAACATCAATGACTATCTAAACCAATTAGGTATAAAAGTTCATGGTACTAAATTGTGATTCCAATGAAATTCCAAAAAAAACAAATGTGATTTTTATAAACTTTAATGACATAATTAATTAATATTTAATTATTTTGATAAAATTACAAATCTTGTCCTCCAACTTTTGTGTCAATTTATTCTCATGTGCTTTAAAAACTTTCTAAACAAATTTTGTACCAATGAATTTATCTTCAATTCTATTAATTTGACCCTACACCATTAAATGCCTAACCCGCCTTAATGACACTAGTATATGTCTGGTAACATTTAAATCGATAGGTTTAATGATAATAATTTATTAGAAAAAATATTAACTTTTACTTATAAACTTATCAAGTTATATCAGTTTTTATTCTAAATTTTCAATTTCATCAAATTGTCCTCTAAAATTAGATAAGTACAATATTAAAATTAAATTAAAAAAATATATTTCAATTTTTATCGTCCAATAAGCTGTTTGAATGTTATTAAAAAAAATTCTCATATGTCTTTAATGAATTCTAAAATAGAGACCAAATTGATTGGATTTCAAAGAAACCCAACATTAAGGATAAATTTTTATTAAACTTTTTTTAGTTTTAATAAAATTATTTAATTGTTAATTTGGGTATTAATCAAATTTAGATTAATGCAACTCTATAGAGGTTAGAACTAGTGAAAATTAAATAGAGGTTTGAACTTCAACATTTAACTTGTTAATCTAATTTCAGTGAAATGGTGACAAGTTTGGGAGTAAAAATTAAAATTTTCTCTAATTATTACATCAAAAAGTAAAATTGAAATTAAAAAAAAAAACTTTTAAATTACAAAATTTACAATTGTACTAAAAAAATAAATTACAATTTAAACGATTACTTTCAGAGGGAGAATCCCTCTGCCTCACTCTGCTGCTATCTGCTTGGCAATGAAATCCTTCATTTCTTCAATCATGGAAGAATATTCCGGCAGATCCATAAAGCAAAAGAATCCATGAACGGCGTTCGGAAACTCCACCATCTTCACTTCCTTTCCCATTCTTTTCAGCTCCTCATAATACTTCCTCTGTCCATCCTGCAGCAAATCAAACCCTCCCACAAAAACCACCGTCGCCGGAAACTTCTCCACTTCCGATATGTCCCTTCCATTCGGCCCAAACACATTCGCCGCCGCGTGATCCCGATCTTCCCCTTCCGGCAAAAACGCCTTCCAAAACCAATCCGAAATTCTCAGACTCAACGGCGCTTCATTACACAGCCGAATCTCCGACTCTGTTCTTTCCTCTGCTCCGAAGAACGGCTGCGACGCTATAAATCCGATTAACTTCACTTTCTTCAACGCGTACTCGCTTGCCCTCACTGCCACGTGGTGCCCCAGATTCCCCCCGGCGCTTTCCCCCAAAATGAAGCAACGGTTGAGATCCGCCCTCGCCGGTAATGTCCGGTCGTTGATTTCGTCGATGAATTTCACGGCGTCGAATCCATCGTCGTATTGGCATGGAAATCGGAACTCCGGGGCGAGGCGGTAGTTGACGGAGATCACGACGGCGTGTAGTTGTTTGGCGAATTGATGAGCGGCCATGTGGGAACGAGCTGAATCGGCGTAAGAGAAGGCGAAGCCGCCGCCGTGGTAATAGAAAATCACCGGCAGAGATTGAAGATTCGAATCTTCTTCACCGTCAACGGGGGTGAAGATTCGAACCCAGAGGTTGCGGGAAGTGTCGATGGTGTGATCGGAAGAGGAGAAACCGTCGATTGGTTTGGAAGAGGGGGGGATTTTCCGGTCGAGGATTCCGGTGAGCCAACGGTTGATGGTGAAATTGGATCGGCAACAAGCGTTGGTGATTATAGTACCCAGTCGGAGCAATAGACGGTGCTTCCATGGAAGTTGAGGGGTTGAAATTTCAGAAGGAGAAGTGGAAGACGACATTTTTTTTTTTTTGGTTAATTTTATTTTGAGTAATCTCTCGAGGGTTGAGTATTTCTCTGTTATCTACGGCACGTTATAACGGGAATTTCATGTGGTCGTTGAAAATTATAGCATTCCATTCCGGTCGCCGACCATTTTGACTACGCGACAAACTTTGTTTGTTTGTTTTTAGTACAATCGAGAATGGGGAGTATTTTTGTTTTGTCTTGTTTTGGAGCTCATTTTGAATAGTTATTAATCTTTTTTAATTTTAATATGCAATATTAAAAGTGTGTTTCGCGAGTTGAGTTGTGAAGAGTATCGGATGTAGTTTTTTATTTTTAGTTTATTATTTTTATTTTTTTCTAATCACTCACTTAAAAACATATTTTTCCATATTGTAATACTAATTTTAGATTTCTAATTAAAAAAATATTTCAATATTGATCTTTTTATAAAAAACCATTCTTTATTATTATTTTTTTTGTAGAAATTGATTTTTTCAAGCTATAGGTAATGGAGCATTGTTTTCTCTTTTTATTATACATTAAACTTCTTTCCATTTATTTTTCATAAAAAAAATTATTTCAATTTATAGAAATCACATATTTGTAATACACATTAAACTTATTTCACTTGATAGAAATCAAATGTTGTTTTTCTTATAACAACAAATAGAAATTGATGAATAGAAAAAAAAGGCATTAAACACAGATTGAACTTTTATCAAAATATAGAAATCTAAGGTTTCATTTTCTAAACATATATTGAACTTCTTTGAAACTTACAAATAAGGATCATAATTCAAAAAACGAACTTATTATGACATTTTTTTAATTA
Source organism: Trichosanthes cucumerina (assembly GCA_036507285.1). Taxonomy (NCBI): domain Eukaryota; kingdom Viridiplantae; phylum Streptophyta; class Magnoliopsida; order Cucurbitales; family Cucurbitaceae; genus Trichosanthes; species Trichosanthes cucumerina. The sequence goes on from CM071844.1 coordinate 58,429,849, forward strand.
CTAATAGGGTCGTTTTTTTAAAATACAGTGATCATTACGTTTTTTTTCCAAAGAACATTGGTTGTTTACATTTGTTAAATCACATGTACGAAATTGAACATCTTTGGAAAAGAAAATGCCATTATTTTATTTTTTAAGATGACAATAAAACAACAATATATTTCAACATTAATTTCATGTAGGAGTAAAATATTCACAAAATATTAGTAGATTATCAATGACCTATTTATAGGGGTGTACATGGGTTGGGTTGTGTCGGGTTGGGGGCATTTTTTGGACGACCAACCCGAAAATTCGTGGAAGAACTACAGAAAGTCATCCATAAGATTAAATACCTTTTTGGGGTTGGGTAGTCCTCTCTAACCCGTTCAACCCTATGTGTTAGAGCAACCCAACCCTTATAATTTTGGGTTGGGTCATCGGGTTACACACTTGAGATTTAATTACTGCTCTGAAATCAACCACAAATGTATTTTGTTTTTCCAGAAAATCATAATAAATAAATAAAATTATTAAAAAGAGACAAAAACCACGATTCGGTTCAGGTTAAACCGAGCTAAAAAACCGACCAACCCATAACCGAACCGAAAAAATCGATTCTGCTATAAAATAACCCAATCCAACCAAAAAAAAAAAATCAACCCAACCCAACCGGCCTTATAGTTTGGGTGGGTAGTATTGATCTGTCCTTGTAATTCAGGGTACGTAAACCATGTACTTATTAATTTACTTGTATTTTGTATATATTCCCTAACTTCTATTTGTTGGTAATTCTATATTTAGAAACCATTGGTCGTTGGTAGTTATCTCATTGAGAACATCTACAGTTTGGTTGATTGACTACATAGGACATGACATCGCGATTATGTGAAAAATATAGTTAATACATAAGTATTATGAAACTTCTACCATTGATATATTTCTGATTGAAAACGTTATTCACTTATTTTGATGTATTTGTACTTGTATAGGGTTATTAGGATGTTCTATGCTCATGCAAACGCTAGAAGTGTCTAATTTTTAATTAGATAGCTGTTCAGGTAATCGCTTCAAAACTACTATTTTTTACTACCATTTTGTTTATTTATACGAGTCTTTCTTATTATATGTTTTAATCTATTTATATATAGTGTGCTAACCAACCGGGGAGTACAGAGTGTGGGTACTATACTATGAAGTTTATTCGAGATATAGTAACACAGAGAAGTCAAGTGATAACAGACGTGGTAATACTTTGATCTTATTCTATGTGTGTTTACAGTTTCTTGATTTATTCAATTTTTTAATGTATGTACACTTATTTGTTTGCAGTTGACGATAAAAGATAAGTACACCCAAGATGAGTTGGACGAGATGCGAGTTGAGTTATGTGAATTTATAAATCGGTACTTATGAACATTTTTGTTATCATACTTCATTTATGTGATTTTCAGGAGTTAGTGTTATGTTTTTTAACAGTTTGCTTGGAACGATATGTAATTTTAACTTATAATTAGTTAGTCAATGAAACTTTCCTTTAGTTCATTTGCAATTATGGTTTATTTAATTTGATAAAATTTGTACTTATATAGTTTGATAAATCGTTGAGTCTCCAATTATATTGTTACCTAGTCTTATGAATTACATGTTGATAATGACTACCTTAATGAGAAAAATGTGAATTGATAGAGTTGTTCATAAAGATGCTCGAGCTTTTAATATTCAGAGGAGTGATTAAATATGCCCTCACCAGGCTGTTGACATTGTTAAATGCTCTCGCACAAAGCAGATACAAGGGTGAGCCAATAGGGAAATAACCTTTTCTTCCCTGCTTCCAGGTGAGATCCAATGTAGATCTAACTTTCTATTCACTCGTGGGATCCGGGCGGTCCAGGAGGACCACCTCGGCTCCTCTCTTCTCGAGAATCCATACATCCCTTATCAGTATATGGACAACTATCTCTTGAGCACAGGTTTATATTCGACCTCAATGGGAAAATAAAATGGAGCGCCTAACAACGTATCTTCACATACCAAGAACTCATCCTAGTTCTTGCGCTAACTGAGTCAGTTTCCCCACATGGAATGTTACTTGAAATATAAAATGAATAAAAAAATGCTCCCGATTGTTTCATAGAGACAATCGGGAGATGGGATGGCCTATTACATGCGTGACTAAAAAAGATCTCAATTTATTTACAGACAGATATCGTGTGTACTGATTGACCAGATGTGACCGATACCTGTTGACAAATGACAAACAGAAGAGCGGGAAGTAGCATATCTTTCAAGAAAAAAAATTAGAGGATGGGGTGAATAATATCTTTCTTTTTTTTATACATGGTTATAGTTGACGGCTAAAAAACGACATTAAAACCGGCAGTATTGACGGTTCAAAACTGTCAACATATATGTCATAGTCAACAATGCAAAACGTCAAGTATAGTTATAGATGACAGCTAAAATACGTCAAGATATATTTATATTAACAGGCAACAAGTGTCAATAAAATGGGTATTATTGACGGTTGGCTAAAAATGTTGACGGTTAAAAAATATCAATTATACCTGATGTTGACGACTCACAGATGTCAATAAAGTGGTTATTGTTGACGTTTTGACCTAAATATTGACGGCTAAGAACCATCAACTATACCCTATGTTGACGACACATAAGTGTCAATAAAAAGGGTTTTGTTGACGCTTTCACCTAAATATTGACGGTTAAAAACCATCAACTATACCCTATGTTGACGGTACATAAGTGTCAATAAAGAGGTCTTTGTTGACGGATTTACGTCGTACTTGATGGCTAATAGGTGTCAACATTAACCGTCAACTATCAACTTAAAGTTGACGCTTAGATTTATTGACATCGCTTTCAATGACGGTCAAAAAACGTCAACTGAAGTGAATGTTGACAGTTTTTAGTTGAATAAATACCAAATTTGTAGTAGTGTAGTTCGGGTTGGTCGAGTTGTTGGTTTCTTTGTACACCCCTACCTATTTACATGATTCACAAAACATAATTATAGTTCACAAAATATAAGTAATGGCCAACAATGGGTCGAGTTTGTAAGTCTGAAGAAATTTTGTTGGAGTAGAGTGTAAGACTAACTAATTACATGTGCATTTTATATTATTTTGAACCATGGAAATGTCGTCAGTCGCTGAAAATTATTGTCGGCGATGCTCGTCGGAGAAGATATTGTTGGTTGCTAGATATGGTCATCAACGATTGTTGTCAATCGTCAGAGAAGGTAGTTGACAGTAGTCATCATTTGCCACATATAGTTGTCGGTAATTAGAGAATGTCACCGACAGTCGTCGTCGATCGTCAAAGAAGGTTGTCAATCGCTAGAGATTGGTCGTCGAAGACGGTTATCGGTCATCGGAGATGGTCGTTGGTTGCAGGAGGTGGTTGTCGATCGCCAGTAGTAGCGCCGATTGTTAGAGAAATGGTGATAAAATATGTTAACAGAGTTACTGTACAAGTTAGTGGAGTTAATATCCTAACACTGTAGGAAGACGATAGAGTTGAGTTATTTTATGGGGACTTAGTTTCTCCATGGACCAAACTGTGAGTTGGTTTTAAAACCCTACTCAACTCAACTCAAGAGGCGTATATATATGTTATGAAATAACATAACAAAAAAATCAAATAGAAGAGAGCAAAGAGAATTCTCTTTTGAATTGTGTTTGTTCACACGTGATTTTAGTAAAGCAATAGAAAGAAGACATGTGTAATTGAACATTGTATTTTTATTAAATTGAATGTTGTGGATTACAATTTCTAATGTTTCTCCTCTAATTCTTTTTCTCTCTCAACTATAATTTGTCTAAGGGCTTTACAACTTGTTCTTAGACGTAGATTTGATTCGAGAGGGGTTCACAGCTTGTGTCTCGAATGTGAATTTATACCAACGGTTTTGCAGCTTGTTCTCGAACGTAGATTTGATTCAAGAGTTTCACAGCTTGTTCTCGAATGTAATTTGTATCGAGGGCTTTCCAGCTTATTCTCGAACGTAGACTTGTCTCGAGGGCTTTGCAGCTTGTTCTCAAACATAGGATTTGATTCGAGGGCTTCACAACTTGTTCTCGAATGTAATTTGTATCGAGGGCTTTGCATCTTGTTCTCGATTGTAGACTTGGAGAGTATTTGGTCTTCGGCTTGTAGTTGGTTGAAGCTCTTCAGCTTGTTGCTTGTTGAAGTTCTTCGGCTTGTAGCTTATTGAAGCTCTTCAGCTTGTAGCTTGTTGAAGGTCTTCGGCTTGCTGCTTTTTGAAGGTATTCGACTTGCAACTTGTTGAAGAACTTCGGCTTGTAGCCTGTTGAAGGTGTTCGGCTTGCAGCTTCTTGAAGGTCTTCAGCTTGTAGCTTGTTGAAGGTCTCCGACTTGTAGCTTATTGAAGTCCTTCAACTTGTAACTTGTTGAAGTTCTTCATGAAGCACTTAACACCTGAGGACTTGAAGTGTTCAACATCTAAAGACTTTTCTTACAGTGTTCAACAATTAAAGACTCGTCTTGCAACGTTCAACACCTAATGACTTCAGGGAGCATCGCCAACACCTAAGAACTTTGCTCTAGATTCTCTCTGAGTTATCTTGAGAATGAAATTTCTGAATCTTTGGAATGAAGGAGAAGCTCTCTATTTATAGACTTTTCAGGACATGTGGGTTTGAGCTTTATTGGCTTTTGGGCTTAACTACTTGAACTTGAGTTTTGTTGGCTTTGGGTCTAACCATTTGGATTTTTGCTTTATTTAACTTTAACCCAAATTCCATATAACCCAATTTGACCAAATTAAACTCTTAAGTTTTTATAGAATTTGTCAATTTTTACCTTCAAATTAAATTTGGGACACATGTCAATTTATAATTGGTCTTAAATTTAATTATTTATAATTTCGTCATTAATTTGAAATAAGAACATGAAAATTAAAGATTGGTCAAAATTTCTCTGTCAACAGTGTTCTCACAAAATACTTCATGCAGCTACTTTTTATAATGTTATAGTGGTGTAGGTTATACACTCAAATGGTTGAACATAGGAGAGTGGGAATTATCATCCTCAAGGGAGTGATAAATCATTAGTTTCTAATAAGATAGAAAATTTTCAATTTTGTGTCTAATAAATTAGTTGAACTTTAAAAAGTGTCTAGTACATCTTTAAACTTTCTATTTTTTTATCTAGCAAGTCCTTCACCTACTTTGCATTTTTTAATTCGCAAACCTAATAGAAAAAATTGAAAATTTAAGGTTCTATTAGATAAAAATTTCAATTAATTTGATCTCATTTGATAATTCATTTTATTTTTAATTTTTATTTTAAAAAATTATGCCTACTTTTCCTAAATTTTCTTGTATTTTTTTTTTTTAAAAAAACTTAACTTATATTTTGAAAACATTTTTTTTCAAAAGTAAAAGACAATTCAACGTGCAGAATTGACTACACCTATTGAACCACTTGTTAAGAATGACACTCATAAAGGCAATTCAAAGATTTTCACGCTTTCTTACTTAAATTAAAATTTATTTATTCACTTAACCAAGGTTTAAATTCAATCATTATTATGATTTTTAAAAATATAAAACTACTTTTTCCTAAGACTTAAAATTTTGATAAAGATTTAAAAGCATTTTTTAAGTCTATTTTTTTTAAATGATATTTTTTCCTTAAAAGAATGTTAATAAATAAACCACATGTTTAAAAATATAATGCTAAATTCACAGTGAAATTTGAAATCTAAAACTATTATATAAATATAATAGTTTTAAAATTCATAAAATACTAGTTTTAATTTTAGTAGAACAATCTAATTTGTTTTCTTCGGTGACCTGACTTTTTCTATCAGACTTTCTAGGACATTACTATATGTATGCTAATGAAATTTAAAAATCTTTAATAATAGACAAAAATGATTATATTATGGAAATTAGGAAATAGATGTACATGTCATGTGTTGTTCATGTATCCAAATTTAGCATTGTCAAGTGGCAAACTTCTCATAGTCAATGTGTCTCCCATGTGTCATCAAAACACCATTGATTGGTGTCCAAAACAGACCACATCATGCTCTCCATTTGCCTATAAATAGTGGTTGTAATGACTTTTGAAGGATATACCATTGGTGAAATTCTAGACTAATTCAATCCTACTTCCTCCACTTTCTTATTTTCTATATTTCTTAATTCCAATTTTCCTATATATTATCCATTCCACTTTCATTTCCAATTTCCAATTTCCTTATTATTATTATTATTATTATTATTATATTAGTATTTAAATATTGGTAAAATTATATCCGATTTTCATTCTTTTTTTACAACACGTTATCAACACGAGTCTCTGCCATTTTTTTCGCTAAAGGTAGGTCCTCTAGGTAAGCCATTTTTTTAATGTTATTTTGCATGTTTAGTTTATATTAAATTTCTAATAGAAATATAATGCCTTTTGATAGTGTTACTATGACAAATCTTGCAAAACTAGAATTCACGACCCTTGACATTAATGGTAATAATTATTTGTCATGGGTGCTTGATGTCGACATACATTTAGATGCCATGAATCTTGGAGAAATGATTAAAGAAGGAAATAATGCATCAAATCAAGAAAAAGCAAAAACCCAGATCTTCCTTCGCCATCATCTTCACAAGGGATTGAAAATGGAGTATCTGATAGTAAAAGATCCCTATCAAGGTTTGAAGGAAAGGTATGATCATCAAAAAATAGTTATTCTTCCAAAAGCTCGTTTGATTGGATGCACCTGAGGTTGCAGGACTTCAAATCAGGAAGTGAGTATAATTCTACTTTTCACATCTTGAATATGCTCCTGCAATAGCAATATCGAGAAAAGGGTTTTACAAAATATTCTGAACTTATCTCATGTCTTCTCGTTGCTGAACAAAATAACGAGTTATTGATGAAAAATCACGAATCCCGAACAACTGAGCAATAACATTCCCTGGAGTGAATGTTGTGAATTTCAATAATCGTGGTCGTGGTCGAGGTCGGGACCGTGGTAGAGGAAGAAATACCTATTTTCGTGGTGAGCATTATAATTTTAAGAAACCCACACGAAGTGATGATCATAAAGGAAAGACTCCACAAGATAGGAGTTCGAAAGGAGATCAACATAAATGTTTCCGGTGTGGAATGACTGGGCAATGGTCACGTACCTTTCGTACGTCAAAACACCTTGTTGATCTCTATCAAGCTTCCCTGAAGGAAAAAAGAAAAGGGAAGAATGTGGAGGTAAATCTTGTCATTCAAGAAGATGATGTGTTTGACCCTTCCAATATGATGCATCTTGATGTGGCTGATTTTTTTTAATCTCTTGGAGAGAAAATTGATGCATCAAACAAGTAGAGGATACTTTGTATGAAAATATATAATTAAGTATTTCTTGTAATTTTAGTATGTTTTTGTTGTTTTGTTTGTATATATATTTAAGACCCTTTGTAATCGTTTTTTTTCCTTTTTAATGAAGAAATCTGGACAATTTCAATATGTTGAGTAACTCGAAAATGAGCAATGAGGATTTATGTCTGGCAGACTGCGCAACTACACACACGATACTCATAAGTAGAAAATATATTATTAGACTGACAATGCTAGAAGCAAAAGTCAATACTATATCAGGTTCTGCAAATCTGATTGAAGGTTTTGGAAAAACAAGATTTATTTTGCCTATAGGAACATGATTTACAATTAATAATGCTCTGTTCTCTAGTAAATTGAAAAGAAACTTATTGAGTTTTAAAGATATACGTGAAAATAATTATCATGTTGAAACTAATCGTAAAAATAATATAGAGTGTCTCTATATCACATCTATTGTTTCACATGAAAAACGTATTTTAGAAACACTACCTGCTTTTTCTTCTAGATTATATTATACTCATATACGAGTAATTGAAAGCTATGCAACAATGAACCAGAAGTTCATGAATCCAGAAATATTCAGTGTTTGACATGATCGACTGGGTCATCTAGGATCGATAATGATGAGGAAAATTATTGAGAATTCACATGGACATTCTTTAAAGAATCAGAAGATTCTTCAAATCCAATGAGTTGTCATGTGATGCTTGCTCTCAAGGGAAATTAATCATTAGACCATCACCAGCTAAAGTGGGGATTGAATCACCTGCATTTTTAGAGCGAATTCAATATGATATTTGTGGACCTATTAACCCACCATGTGGTCCATTTAGATATTTTATCGTATTAATTGACGCATCCAGCAGATGGTCACATGTATGTTTATTATCAAGTCGAAATCTTACATTTGCAAGACTACTTGTTCAAATAATTAAGTTAAGAGCACAATTTCTTTATTATACAATTATGATCATTCGACTTGATAATGCTGGTGAATTTACATCCCAAACTTTTAATAATTATTGTATATCAATTGGGATAAGTGTTGAACATCCTGTAGCTCACGTTCATACACAAAATGGTCTAGCATAATCATTTATAATAAACGTTTGCAACTAATTGCAAGACCATTGCTTATGAGAGCTAAACTTCTTACATCGGTCTGGGGTCATGCTATTTTACACGGTGCATCATTATTACGTATTAGGCCAGTAGCTTAACATAAGTACTCCCCATTACAGTTAGCTTATGGCCATGAGCCGAATATTTCCCATCTAAGAATTTTTGGATGTGCAATATATGTTCCAATTGCTTCACCACAACGCACTAAGATGGGTCCTTAAAGGAGGTTAGGAATATATGTTGGATATGATTCCCCATCAATTATTAAATATCTTGAACCCCTAACGGATGATGTATTTACTGCACGATTTGCTTATTGTAATTTTAATGAGACAAATTTTCCAACATTAAGGGGAGAAATTAAGAAGTTGGAAAAAGAAATTACATGGAATGCATCGTTATTATCTAATTTAGATTCTCGTAGAGATTAATGTGAACTTGAAGTTTAAAAGATAATTCATTTACAAAATATAGCAAATCAATTATCAGATGCATTCATAGGTGCTAAAAGAGTGACTAAACATATATACCAGTTGCATATGCTTCATCAAAAATTCATATCCCAAAGGAACAAGTTGTCAATAACGAGTCTAGAGCACGACATAAACGTGGTAGACTTATGGGTTCCAAAGATAAAAATCCTCGAAAAATAAAAGTAGTTGATAACCAAAACAAATCCAGAATACTACTACTGATAAAAGTATTGATGGAAGTCCAATACTTGAAGATAATAATAAAATTTCCATAAACTATGTTATAACAGGAAAAAGATGGAACCGAAATGATATAGTTGTTGACAACATTTTTTGTTATAATGTTGCTCACGATATTATTCATGAAAGTAACGATTTTGATCCTAAATCTATCGAAGAATGCCAATGTAGAAAAGATTGGCCGAAGTGGAAAGAAACAATCCAAGCAGAGTTGAACTCAGTTTCAAAACGTGAGATTTTTGGACCAGTAGTCCGGACACCAGAAGGTATCAAACCTGTGGGATACAAATGAAAGAGTGTATATTAAGAAAGCAGAAGCAATTTCGGATCTTGAACACTCTAAGTTGATCAATTTTACAAAATAAAAAAAAAAACATGCTCTAATCTGGAAAAACAGAGAATAAGAACTCATACCTTTGTCGCTCAAAATTCTCCTAATCCGTAGGCAATTTCTTGTCACAAACACTTTGTGAACAACCTCTAGTGTCTTTCCTACTATCCTCAGACCTTGGAACAGATTGTGGGATCTTTGTTAGAGAGAATTTGAAGAGAGATGGGAGAAAGGTCTAAAAACGTAAATCAGAAAAAATTCTGATAAATCCTTGAAAATCCATGTGTTTCTTTTTCAATTAAAGCAAACCAAAAGCTTCTTCAAGCTAGGAGAAGATAACAGTATGAAGATGATGAGGATTTAACAAGAAGGAGGTGCTCAATTTGTGTGAATTTGAAAAAGAAAAGTGGCGATTCACACTTATGAATTTGGTCCAATTGAAAACCCAAAATTCAATTTGAATTTCTATTTAATTTTAAATCAAAATTAATATAAAATTAATTTTAAATTAAAATAAATTTATTAATTTAATTAATTTATTTTAAATAATTTATTTAATTTAATATCAAATATCAAATTAAATAATTGGACTAATCTCGATTTCTTAAATCGACCGTTCGAACATGAATCCCTATTCATGTTATAAACCGAACCAATATTTAAATCATATTTAAATATTTTTGCTTCTTCTTTATCATAGTTTAATTCATAATTAAACTGTGACACGTTAAATATATCACATATAATTAACGTTTTCTCCCAAAACTGAATTTGAACAATTCAAATTCTTTTCTCTCAAATGTTACAAGGCTTAGTATGAGCTAGTAAAGGGACCTAATGGACCTACAGATCATGAGCTCCAACGATACAAGATTAACCGGCTAAACTCTTTAGCCTAGCTAATCAACATTCGTTAACCACCGGGACACTCCACTAAAGCCCGGTGGTTGCACTCTTCTCACTGTAGATATATTTCTGTTCACTCGATATAACCATGATTAGTAAGTCGATCATTCACAGGTCATTCGTAATTACAGCTGGGCCAAAATTACCGTTTTACCCCTGTAATTACTTCTTGTTCCTTAAGTCTCACTGATTCTTTAATGAACAATTGGTTTGTGGTCCAACCAACACAAACTGAATCCCTCTCGGGCCAATGAGAGGGGTGGACCCTTTGTTCAATACCCAGAGTCAGCACTTAAGAGAACAATCTCTCTACTAATCCCTAAAGCGGGTAGGAGTGAATTCCATCTTGCAGAACTATGTTCCCAGCTATCTACTCGGTCTTATCCCTGAAATGGGAGGCTTATTGAGTCGACAATCTCAGACCACTCTCACCCATGCAAATCTTAGGATAATCCGATTAACAGGAGTTCATGGCATGCTCAGGATTAAGATCGAGTTACCTAGGTCATCGTATGAATATAGTCAGTTAAGACAGTAAATGGGGTTATAAAGTCTAAGTGACTATTTCTCTGTCCAGTCTTATGCAAACTCATTGCATAGGGCGCCCCCACTCGCATGTCTCCACATGAACGATTCAGGATCACATCGTTTGTACTTTACAAAGTGGGTTGCGTCCATAGTGTCCCGAGGATAAGGTACCCAACCATATCCCTATACTATAGACCGTTCTGGCTATAACTTGAACCTGATCCACTTTTATGCCACACATAAAGTTCAAGTATACATCCTATAGCCATGGGTTCTTTATTGGATTAGGGTTTCAAAATATACAATTTACTTCACCTTTATTTGAATAAATCTCAATAACATCTTTATTGCAAAATAGAATATACATTCAGTTTACAAACCCATGAGTTTTAGGACATAAAACAAAACAAACTCCCACTTGGACTAAAACGTCGGTGGAGTCAAACATGTTGAGCAAGAAAACTGTCCTACTGCACAATCCATAGTCCTAGACTCTCTAGGTGTCCCTCAAACACTTTAGCCGTGAGGGGCTTTGAACATGGATCAGCAATGTTGTGCTCCGAAGCAATCTCTGTGACGATCACGTCTCCTCGTTGCACAATCTCCCTAATGAAATGATATTTGCTCTCTATGTGCTTTCCGCGCTTATGGCTTCTAGGTTCTTTAGAATTTGCCACTGCACCACTATTATCACAATAAAGGGTGATAGGCAAATTCATATTTGGAACAACTTCCAAATCAGCCAAGAATTTCCTAAGCCATACAACCTCCTTTGCTGCTTCGCAAGTTGCGACATACTCAGCTTCCATGGTGGAGTCAGCAATACAACCTTGCTTTATACTTCTCCATACTATAGCTCCTCCGTTAAGAGTGAACATTGATCCCGATGTGGATTTTTTTAAATCTACATCTGTCTGAAAATCAGAGTCAGTGTATCCTGCAAGGATCAAATCCTTCGCGCCATACACAAGCATATAGTCCCTCGTTCTCCTTAGATACTTCAGGATATTCTTAACGGCAGTCCAATGATCATATCCAGGATTGGGCTGATACCTGCTAACAATTCCCAGTGCATAGCATATGTCGGGTCGAGTACATAGCATGACATTCATCAGACTACCGATAGTTGATGCATAGGGAATGTGTCTCATATCCTCAACTTCTTGAGGTGTCTTAGGACACTGTTCCTTAGGCAGATGAATTCCATGCCTAAAAGGTAATAATCCATTCTTGGAATTCAGCATCTTATATTTAATCAACATCTTGTCAATATAATATGCCTGAGACAACGCTAGCGTTTTGTTCTTGCGATTTCGAACAATTTGGATTCCAAGGACAAACTGAGCCTCTCCCAAATCTTTCATTTGGAATTGGGTCGCTAGCCATTACTTAACGCCAGTCAGGAATCCTGCATCATTCTCAATGAGCAAGATATCGTCTACGTATATAACTAAGAAAGCTACAGTAGTATTGACTATCTTCTTGTAGACAGAAGGTTCGTCAATATTTTGTTCAAAGCCATAAGATTTGATCGCAGTATCAAATCTTATATTCCAAGATCTAGATGCTTGTTTCAATCCATAAATGGATTGTTTCAGCTTGCAAACCTTTTGCTCTTGACCCTGAACTTTGAACCCCTATGGTTGATCCATATAGATATTCTCTTCAGGATTGTCATTCAGAAAGGTTGTCTTGACATCCATTTGCCAAATTTCATAATCATAAAACGTGGTAATAGACAAGAGTATTCTAATCGACTTAAGCATGGCAACAGGGGAGAAGGTTTCTTCATAGTACACCCCTTCCCTTTGGGTATAACTGTAAACCCGAGAATCATTCTTTGGAATTTTCTTATAAAGAAAAAAAAACAAAAGAAAGGAAGAAATGAATGTTTAAAACTTGGTTTCCCATGTTTTAAAAAGAAAAGAAATGAAGTGAAAGACAAAAGGAAAACAAAGAAGAAAAAGCTTAAACCATTTTTGGTTTGGTTTGCTTTAAAAGATAAAAGAAGAAAAGAAAATGAAACAAATGTAAATCATGTTAAGTTTTGTTTTGAAAAGAAAAGAAAAGAAAAGAAAGGAAAGGAAAAGGAAAAGAATGAAAAAGGAAAAATGAAAAAGGGAAAAGGGAAGTGGATGGTGGACCCCACCTTTATTTTCTTTTTAAAGAAAATCATTCCATCGATCTTCTTCTTCATTTCTCAAAAGGAAAGCAAGGGTTTTCATGAGAGAAGCAGAAAGGAAGAGGAAGAAGGAGATTTTGGAGCTGGAATTGCAGAAGAGAGGGAGGAGAACTCAAAGTTTATTTGTGTAGCAGCAAGGTGAACAACTCAGACCAGTTCTACTATTTTGTTCATCTCGAGCTCCACAGAAAGAGGTAAGAGTTGAGATTTTGTTTATGCAAGTTAACTCATATTTGGAACAAAATTCATGAAGGAAACGCGAGCAAATTCGGATCTTAAGCTACTGATTTGTGAAGAGGAAGACAGAAGACAGAATTTGCTGTCAAATCTGAGAAGTCTCTGGTGTTTTTGTTGTACTGGTCTGTAGAGTTGGAATCCGAAGCTCTATTAGGTATGGTTGGAAAGCTTATTGAATTTCCTACAACCTTCGTGAAGAAATTGTGAATAGAAAATGATTGGAAGATGTTGTAAATATCAGGTCAAGTTTTGGGTTGCAGAAGAAAATCGATTCTCGAATAGCGAGAAGTTAGTTCTTGGGGAAGTAGCTTTCGAGGTATTTCTGAAACAATCTGTTGGGAATTTCAATTTTATGTCTTCATATGATTTTTAGAGGGTTCCAAAAGGAAGAGTTTGGTATAAATGGCATTATTTGTGGATAAGTAAAGAAGAAGTTATGGTTGTCTGAAAACAGGGCAGAAAATCTGAAAATGCAGGAAAATTTGGAAATGTGTTTTCTTGCAATTTTAAGGTTAAAAAGCATGAGCTCGAGGTTCTAATGGTTGAATTTGGTTTGTTTGACAGGCCAAGAGCAAATAGGTCGATTGTACGGGTCAAGACTCTAGTTCTAACACCGTGAGTGACAAAACGAACTTCAAAAATGTTCTATATGCTTGAATTATGTTTTAAGAAATACAAGTGTTGTTTGAATGAAAAGGGTTTAGATGTTTATTGTTTTCCTTGAACACTTGTTTATGAGCATTCATGATTTCTTAGAAATGTTTTAAAGTGTTCATGATGAGCCTAAATGTCTTGATGAAATTTATACACGAGCATATGTTTATTGAATTTCCAAAGTTTATGGAAATGTTATGATTTCGAGCGAGTATGTTTAGCAAGTATGTTTTTAAAGATTTCCAGTTTTATGAACAAGCTAAGTAAGCTTGAGTTTTATGAAAGAAAAGATAAACAGGCATGTTCAAATGTTTTCATGTGATCTTCTGAAATATTGAGCCCGAGGCTCTATGGTACCGTGTGCACACAGGTCATTTCAGTTGTCGACGTTGAGTGAACTCCGTGACAACAAATATTGCTGTAAATGGTGCCGGGCGGGCCCACTACGACAAAGATGATGGGAGTGCTGGGCGGGCCCCACTACATCGTAGAACAAACGTAGATTGTGACATGTTTTAAAAAGAGTTTATCTCATTTACATGCCTTACGAGATTTTAATGATATACTTGCTTTGGTTTTCATGAAAAGCTATTATGATTACATACGATTACTTTTAACATTTGATTACAGTATGCATATGCTCATAGATGGCCAGTGATATGATTTACGAGTTAATAGCTTTCTTTTAAACTCAAGTCACTCACTTGAGCTTCATAGCTCATTCTTTCATATTTTTCCACTTTTTTCGGTAGAGATCGAGCTCCTGGTGCACGAAAACCTCGCCATAATCTGGCTGTGGAAGCTTCTCAAGTTTGATATGTTGTGACGTGGGTGGAGTTGTATAGAAAGTCTATATGTATAGAAGAAGGACTATGAACTTATGTTTATGTGTACATTTTAGGTTGTGGTTGTGTGATCCATGGTTGGGTATGTTTTTGGTTTGTGATGTTCATATCTTTTTCGCTTTTCAGAGAGTCATAAGTAGGGTTACCCTCACGTAGGTTACGTAATTGTCAATATTTCGTTGTGTTGTGTTTTAGTTGTTTCTTATACAAGTTTAGTATGCTTATAAGGTAAAACAGGGTCAACAGGCATCGTTAGAGAGGTGAACGATGTCTGTTGGCTTCACGCCGTCTACTGGGCTAAGTTAGCAAGTAGTTCGGAAGGGGGTGTGACAATAACCCTTTGCCACAAGTCGAGCCTTAAACGTTTGCACCTTGCCGACTTGATCTCGTTTCCTCTTATAGATCCACTTGCAACTGATAGGTCTTTCATCATCTGGTTGATCTACAAGTTCCCAGACTGAATTGAAGTACATTGACTCCATTTCGAGGTCCATGGCTTTAATCCACTGGTCCCTGTCTATATCATTCATTGCATGTTTATAGGTCAATGGATCCTCAACGCCATCATCAGGTATGACGACCTGGGTTTCAGTTAAACCCATGTAACGGTTGGGTTGTCTAACATCCCTCCCACTACGTCGAAGCATTCTCAACTCTTGAGAAGGACCAACTTGATCAACAACTTTTGTTGATTTATCTGAAGCTTCCTTGGGAATTTCGCTCAAGAAAATTCTGCTACGAGGCTGATGATCTCTCATGTGGTATTCCTCTAAGAACGTGGCATTTATCGACACAAGCACCTTGTCCTCTTGAGGATCATAAAACAAACCACCTTTCGTTTCCTTGGAGTATCCTATGAATAGGCATAATTTTGAACGATGTTCCAGTTTCTTTGGACTGGACACTAGCACATGTGTCGGACATCCCCAAATCCTGAAGTGACGTAAACTATCTTTATGCCCTTTCCATAACTCATAGGATGTTTCTGAATCACTTTTAGAGGGAACAATGTTCAAAATATATGCAGCAATTTCTACTGCATATCTCCAAAACGAACTAGGCAGTTGAGCGTAGCTCATCATGGATCGAACCATGTCTAACAGGGTTCTGTTTCTCCTTCGTATACACCATTCTCTGCGAGGTGTCTTTGAGCACCGAGAGTTGGGATACGATTCCATGTTCTACCATATAGTCTTGGAATCTCAAATCCATATACTCTCCACCTCGATCTGATCGAAGTATTTTAATCGTTTTACCTATCGAGTTCTCAACCTCTGCCTTACACTCCTTGAACTTTTCAAGTGTTTCAGACTTATGATGCATTAGGTAAAGATATCCCTACCTAGAATAATCATCAATGAAACTGATGAAATATTCATAACCTCATCGTGCCTTGACATTCATTGGACCACAGAGATCCGAATGAATGAGTTCTAAGGGTTCTTTGGTCCTATAACCTTTTTAAGAAAAAGGTCGTTTAGTCATTTTTCCCTCAAGACAAGACTCACATGGTGGTAAAAGATAGGTACTTGGAGAAAACTGCTGCCTTTTATTTTGAGTATCAGTTGTTGTAAACATCTCGGTGTTCAAAATAGCTTTTATCTTTGTTGGTCTTAACACATATAAGTTATTTTCAAGTTTAGTAGAACTTATTCATACACCTCTTTTGCAAATGAAAGCTTCATTATAATCAAAAGATACTTTATACATATGTTCAAGTAAACAAGAGATAGATACAAGATTTCTTTTGATTCCAAGAATCAAAAATACATTTTCTAATAAAATGAATCTATCTCTAAATAACAACTTCACTGATCTCATTGCTCTAGTTGAGACAACCTCTCCTGTTCCAAACCTGAGAGTTATCTCACTATCAGCAAGCTGCCTCTAGGAACTAGTTTCCTGAAAAGAAGAACACACATAGTTAGTGGCTCCTGAATCTAGTATCAAGGCGGAATCATCATGTTCCACTAAGCATGTTTCAACAACGAGTAAATCATATTTACCTTGTTTTTCTTTCTCATCTTTCTTTTTCTCAAGGTACTTCGGGCAGTTCCTCTTCCAGTGCCCGTCTTCACCACAATAGAAACATTTTTCTGTGGTTTTAACCTTGTGTATGGGAGCTTTTTCCTTCCCTTTATCCTTCTTCTTCTTCTGAATACCCTTATTCTTAGAAAAAGGACCAAACTTAATCCCTGAGGACGATCCTCTCAGTAACTTCCTTGAAGTGACAACGTTTGCCTCCTTCTCTTTTCCCTTTGATTTCATAAGGGACTCGAAAGTCTGGAGCTCATTAAGAAGAGTAGTCAGGTTATACTCTATCTTGTTCATCACCAAATTGGTGCGGAACTGCAGGAAAATCTTCGAAAGAGATTCCATTTTAAAGCTGCCTGACTGTTCTAATCTAGACAACCCTGTTTACCTCTGCCACGTTGAAGTGGACCATCATATTAAGGACATGCTCCCTAACAGAAGTTCCCTCCTTCATTTGGGAGTTGTAAACGTACTTGAGAGCATCATAACGGACCAACGAGGACGGTTGTGCAAACATGGCCTGTAATGATCCCATGATTTCCTTTGCGGTGATCATGCCCTCATGTTTCTTAGACAACACATCAGATATGTTGGCTAAGATATAGACCAGGGCTTTATCGTTAGCCCTAGTCCATTTGTCAAATGCATCCCAAACTGTTCGGGTTGCAGACGAGCTGGGAGGGGAGGGACATTCCTCCGTCAAGACGAACCTTAGATCATCAATCACAAGAATCATATTTAAGTTTGATTTCCAAGTTCCAAGGTTATTGTCGTTAAGTTTGTCGGAGGTGAGTAATTGAATAAAAGAGCTCGACATGCTGAAAATATAACATATTCTATTAGTGAATTGCTTTTAACCCATAACATGCATCCAATTAAGAATTTAGCAAAAGTAATAATGTACACATAATCTCATTATTGTTTTTGCAACGATACTCCAGTGAGTCAGAGTAACCGCTACCGAGGGGCAGTCAATCACTCCTTCACCGAACCAAGACATTCTTGACTAAATGCAAATACTGGAATAACTCTTATTCCTATACCATTCTAGTTATCGCTACTTTGGTCAAGAATTTACTAACACTTAGTAATTCTCGTACCCGCCATTTTTATACCTTAGAGGTCGGCCCCAACAGTGCTACCGAATTGGAAAGTCAAAGTTGGGAATGGACCTAAGAGACCCTATCCATTTCTGGAGTTTGAGTTGTTTCGAATCTCATGTTACATCCCTCCGAATGGATGGTGCTACTATGGGCAACCTGCAAGCAAAACATGGGAATCTCACGGTCCAACCTAATGGAGGAGACCATAGGACGTGTTGACACATTTCCTTCTCCCACTTACTGTAAATACTTTCTCCATTCACCCTGCTCTTAATTTATGCAAACACCATCTGAATGGGGATGCCTTATTGACATCACGAGGCCGAGCATAAATCTCACAGTGTGAACTTCGTGAAGAGCGTAAGAGGAAATTGATATATCATATATACCTTTTCACTTCCACTAAGTATTTTAAACAGTTTGGGTATACTTTTACTTAGGCATATTTCGGCTTAAAACAATATGACCTAAGCTACCAATATAATAATTATACTGGAATTACCTAAGTCTATTAACCTTTTAATAAACCTAGGTCTATGAGTTTATTAAATTTTAATAAACGCCACTCATGAAAAATGATTTATAAACCTCTGGATTAAATTCACTCTCAGGTTGGTTCCCATAGGGGTGTTCCGTTTCCGTCAGCTTAAGTACCCAAGCCTAGCCAGAACCTTCCTTAGACAGAGTCCCTCTTTAATCATAGTTTATAAATTATTGGTTGCCTAATTCTAATCTTATTAGAACTAGATAACCAAAGGTCTAGTTAATTCCAGTTCTAAAACCATTTTAAAACTAATTAATTAACCTTAAGTTACATGCATTTCTATGTTATAAATTGCTTGATCATTCATCACATGAGTAAACATACATTTATAACAAATCCATCACATGAATAAATGCATAACAATTATATGTTTAATTTTTAATTAATATAACCCTTATATTAATTATAATTAAAACATATAATATTTGTTTCACAAATTAATATAACACTTATATTAATTCCTATGAAACTCCAATTCATGCATACTATACATTATAACACTTATAACATACTTTCAATGCATGGAGCATGCTTCCTATGGTGGGATTTTAAAATCTATATGGCATACTTTATGCACATACAATCAGGGATTTTAATTAAAACATACATTCACAATGCATAATTAATTAAACACACTAAAATGGACGGGTTTTTGAAATAGCAGTGAACTTTCAATGAGAGTTTTATTCACACCTCTTGGAAAATGTTTACAGAATACCTTCATATATATAGAAGGTATGTTTAACAACCTTCTAACCTCTTAACTAACTATTAGTTCAAAATAATAACAAACAGTCAACAAATCTAAACAACCTAACAATAACAATAACCATTAGTAGTTACATAACAGTCTAACAATCTAATGACTTAACACAGCCCTCAAACTTAAATCTCTTTGAGATTAAGTTTGGACCGTAATAAAATACAAGAAACGAGTGTGACTTAATGGCTTGGTAAAGACATCACCAAGTTGATCTGTAGTAGAAATGTGATTGATTTGGATGTCTTTTCTTGTGGCTCGTTCTCGAACAAAGTGATAGTCAATTTCGATATGCTTGGTGCGTGCATGGAACAAAGGATTGTTGGCCAAAGCTATTGGCCGAGGTGTTGTCACACCATCTTTGTTGGAACACAAGGTATTGGGACATGAAAGTCACATAGTATTTGACGTATCCAACAGAGTTCTGCTGTTGCATGGGCCAACGATCTATATTCGGCCTCTGTTGACGACCTTGCCACAGTAGGTTGCTTTTTAACATTCCAGGAGATGGAGTTGAGACCCGAAAAGATGACATAACTTTGTGATAGAACGCCTATCAATCTGAATCACTAGCCCAATCTACATCACAAAATACTTGCAAATCAATAGGACTGGCTTTAAAACTAAGTGTCATGTCAACAGAACCCTGCAGGTAGCGTAGGATGCGCTTGACTGCAGTTAAATCTTTTTCTGTAGGTGAGTGCATCCTTTGACATACTTTGTTCACAAAGAAAGGAGATATCTCAAGGCGAGTGAATGTTAGGTACTTTATAACGCTCAACAAAGCTGCGATATTTTTGAACATCCGTAGGTAAATCGTCGGAGAGAGATTTGAGGAATCAGAGTTGCACATGGTGTAAGACAAGGCTTACATCCTGTCATTTCAAAGACGTTGAAGTAAGTCTTTAGTGTATTTCTTCCGCAAATCCGTGAGAGTGGTTGATGTTCGGCTACCTCAAGGCCGAGAAAGTACTTTAGTTCTCCAAGATCAGTCATTTCAAACTCAGCCTTTAAGTCATTGATGAGCTCATCTATGTATGAGGTATTGTTGCCAGAGATGACAATGTCATCTACATAAAGTAGTAAAAAGATTTTGGATGATGAGGTCACTTTGTGAAACAAGGATGGATCAACCTTTGACGCCTCAAAGCCAAGTTGCAAGAGATAGTCTGTGAATCGCTCAAACCAAGCCCTAGGAGCTTGCTTTAATCCATACAACGATTTATTTAGTTTGCAGACATGATTGGGATGCTCCTTATCAACAAAACCTTGCGGTTGAGTCATATAAACCTCTTCCTTTAGCACACCATGTAGAAATGCATTCTTTACATCTAGTTGTCTTAGGGGCCAATTAAAACTTACAGCTAGGGAAAACAAAATTCGAGCAGTGAGTATGTTTAACAACCAAGTTTGACGTCTCATCATAGTCAACACCACACTCTTGGTGGAACCCTTTTTGCTACAAGGCGGGCTTTGTATCTAGCCACAGTACCATCCGGATTTCTTTTAATTCGAACACGCACTTGTTGCCAATGGCTCTTTTGTTAGTAGGCAAGGAACTAATGCCCAAGTGCCTTGCCTCGTAATGTCAGAAATTCTTCAGCCATAGCATTTCTCCATTTCTCATGTTTATGGGCAGTGGAAAAGCTTGATGGCTCTTCATTGTGTAATTGATCATTATCCTTACAAAGGGCAACATACACTTTCTTCTTTGATATTCCAGATTTTGACCTAGTGGTCATGGAATGAGTATTGTTGATAGGTAAAGGAGTCGGTGCCACACAAGGTACAGGAAGATGATCGGTGTTTGTGGGTGGAATTGATAGATCAGGGTTGGACATTTGAGATAGGGGTTGGGAATAGGAGAGAAGAGGCAGTATGGAGGGACTGATGGTCTGAGCTGGAAGGACTGAGTTTGAGGGAGCAGTAACAGGTAAACCAGTAGTGTTGTGAGCATAAGGGAACAATGTTTCTTCAAAGATGACATGCCTTGAAACAATGAATTTGGTTGTTTTGGGATTATAGCACACATAACCTTTGGTGGATTGAGTGTAGCCGAGAAACACATGTTGGCACGTTTTAGGTTGCAGTTTATGAGTTGTGTATGGCTTCATAAGTGGATAACAAGCACAACCAAAGGTTTGGAGCATTGATATATCTGGTATACATTTATATAGTAGCTCATAAGGTGACTTGTTTTGTAAAGATGGTGAAGGCAAACGATTTATTAGGTAGGTTGCAGCAGAAAAGGCATGGAACCAGAATTTTAAGGGTAAGGACGCATGGGACATTAAGGTAAGGGCAACTTCTTGTAGATGACGGTTCTTTCTCTCGGCTACCCCATTTTGTTGGGGGTGTGTGGATGTGTCTTTTGATGAACAATCCCATGTTTGGCTAGATATTTTTCGAGTTCATTGCTTGTGTATTCTCCTCCCCCATCGGATCTTAGGATTTTAATATTGGATTCAATATGTTTTTCAATAAAGGGTTTGAAGGTTTGGAAAATTTGAGAGACTTGAGATTTATGGCTCATTGGAAAAATCCAAGTGTAACGAGACATGTCATCTATAAACGAAACATAGTAACGATAGCCAGAACAAGACTTTTCAGGACTAGGACCCCACACATCACTATGTAAAAGTTGAAGTGAAACAGTTGAGTGAGATTTTGATAAAGGAAAAGGAATCTTATGCATTTTACCTTGTAAACAGGCAACACAAGTACAATGAGTAGAAGGAATTGAAATACATGATTTTGATAAGGCTGCCCTTAGTATAGGGTCTGATGGATGACCTAGGCGATTGTGCCAGTGGGATGCAGAGACTTTTGTGCTGACAAAGCTTGCTGGTTTGTTTGAAAAGATGGCCTGATTTGAATTGGGTGAGACGGGATAAAGACCATTCTTAGAAGGACCCTGAAAAAGAACTTTGTGAGTACGTTTATCTCTAATGAGAAAAGAATCTTTATCAAAAAGAATTGAGCAATTATTCTCTTTGCACAATTGATGAACCGAAAGTAGATTAGCTGACATTGAAGGAACATGAAGAATTGAGTGAAGATTGAAAGTATAAGAGGGTGTGGGAAGGATTCCTTTACCATTATGTGTAACCGGCAGCCCTTGACCATCACCAACAGTCATTTGGTCATCACCATGACAAGGAACAGGTGAGTTGATAAGAGCCATATCTTGTGCAACATGGGCATTGCGTAAATGAATCACCCGACCATACTTGGCCGTTATTATTTGAGTCTACAGCATAGGATGCAGCCGTGGCTGCAAGTTGGGTTGGTGGATGTTTGCCTTGATATGCATAGTCCATTTTGTGAAAGCAATCCAAGGCCGAATGACCAGGTCGATTGCATATTTGGCACATAGGCCGATTTCCATTGCTTGATCGGTTGGATTTGGAGTGAAACCTCCTCTTTGGTGGTAGTTATTGGTGCGGCCACCACGGTTGTTTGACCCCCTGCCACCACCTCTGAAATTTCCACCTCTGTTCCACCTTCCACCTGTGGAATGATTATTGGAGTTACCACCTCCGTTTGACCCTTGATTTCTTTGGAGCGAAAGCATTGCGGTGCGAGCACCGATTTTCGGCGACTTTGTGTTGAGCTTCAAGGGTTTGTTCCTCTATTTTTAATAGAGAATAAAGATTCTCAAAGGAAATTGCATCAGCCCGTGTTCGAAGTGATGTGCGAAAAGCATGATATTCACTAGGCAATCCATTTAAGATATAGATCAACATTTCTTCATCATCAATCACAATACCCATATTGGCTAGTCGGTCTTTGGTTTCTTTTGCACGTTGAACGTAATTATCAACTGATTCATCAGCTTTCTTGGAGAGAATCTGTAATGTGGAGCGGAGATGAATGATATGAGAGCGAGAAATAGAGGAAAACCTTGTTTCGAGGCAAAGCCATGTTTCTCGTGCAGTGGAGCATCCAACAACAAGAGCAAGAACTTGAGAAGATAAAGTGGAGTTTATCAAGGCTGCAATGGCACGATCTTGCGCAAGCCAATCTCCATAATGTGGATTTGCCTCTGATGTTGTTCTTCCTTGATCATCAAGAAGATATCGTGGGGGTTCAGGCACCGATCCATCAACAAAACCGAACAATTTGTGAGCATGAAGAATTGGAGAGATTTGATGCTTCCAAAGGGAGTAATTTTCGAATCAAGTTTGATTGAAATCAGTTGCAAACGTTTGTGAAGGGAGGATGGGCAGGAGTTGTGAGATAGAGCGAGGATTGAGAAGTGGTGGAACCGCTTGAGAGTGCCATTTGTAATTTTCGTGATTTGGGCGCTTTGTCAAGAGGGCTCGATACCATGAAATAGCGAGTTGAACTTTCAATGAGAGTTTTATTCACACCTCTTGGAAAATGTTTACAGAATACCTTCATATATATAGAAGGTATGTTTAACAACCTTCTAACCTCTTAACTAACTATTAGTTCAAAATAATAACAAACAGTCAACAAATCTAAACAACCTAACAATAACAATAACCATTAGTAGTTACATAACAGTCTAACAATCTAACAGCCTAACAGTTTTAACATCTAATGCAAGCAAACAACTAAATTATTACAATAATAATCTAGAATTAAAATCGAATCACTTCGAAACAACTTGCATATGTGTGAACTGGACCTTCAAAAAGTTGAACCAGGCTACAAAAAAATGAACCGGGCCTCCAAATGGTGAAACAGGCCTCCAAAACGAAAAAACTGACCTCGAATTGGTTAGAACCGGTCAACTCTTTCTCCTTCAATTTGAAATCACGCGCGCGCCATTCATCTTGAGATACTGTAGCAAAAGTAAAAAAAAAATTGCAGCAACCTCTGTTTTTCATGTTTTCTGACCTTTCGAGCTTCTCTCTTCAAATTGAAGGCCTTCCCGAACTCCAATCGATCCGAAACTTTTACAGAATATTCTTCACACATTAATGCTCAAACACACTTGAGAAATTTAAAAATAAAGTACAAATTGATGCTCAATTTAAATGCCAAATCTAGATTATCACTTTAGACACCTAGAAAAAATGTATTGCAAAAAACACCCACCACAGAATAAAATTGATCAAATTGAGTGCTCAAAATTGCTCTGATACCAACGAAAGAGTGTATATTAAGAAAGCGGAAGCAATTTCGAATCTTGAACACTCTAAGTTGATCAATTTTAAAAAATAAAAAAAAACATGCTAAAATCTGGAAAAACAGAGAATAAGAACTCATACCTTTGTAGCTCAAAATTCTCCTAATCCGTGGGCAATTTCTTGTCACAAACACTTTTTGGACAACCTCTAGTGTCTTCCCTACTATCATCAGGCCTTGGAACAGATTGTGAGACCTTTCATAGAGAGAATTTGAAGAGAGATGAGAGAAAGGTCCAAAAACGTAAATCAGAAAAAAAAATCTGATAAATCCTTGAAAATCCATGTGTTTCTTCTTCAATTAAAGCAAACCAAAAGGTTCTTCAAGCTAGGAAAAGATGACAACATGAAGATGATGAAGATTTAACAATGAAAAAGAAAAGTGGTGATTCACACTTATGAATTTGGTCCAATTGAAAACCCAAAATTCAATTTGAATTTCCATTTAATTTTAGTTCAAAATTAATATAAAATTAATTTTAAATTAAAATCAATTTATTAATTTAATTAATTAATTTTAAATAATTTATTTAATTTAATATCAAATATCAAATTAAATAATTGGACCAATCCCGATTTCTTAAATCGATGCTTAGAACATGAATCCCTATTCATGTTATAAACCAAACCAATATTTAAATCATATTTAAATATTTCCACATCTTCTTTATCATAATTTAATTCATAATTAAATTGTGACACGTTAAGTATATCACATATAATTAACGTTTTCTCCCAAAACTGAATTTAAACAATTCAAATTATTTTCTCTCAAATGTTACAAGGCTTAGTCCGAGCTAGTAAGAGGACCTAATGGACCTACAGATCATGAGCTCCAACGATACGAGATTAACCGACCAAACTCTTTAGCCTAGCTAATCAACATTCGTTAACCACCGGGACACTCCATTAAAGCTCGGTGATTGCACTCTCCTCATTTTAGATATATTTCTGCCCACTCACTATAACCATGATTAGTAAGTCGATCCTTCACATGTCATTCGTAATTACAGCTGGGCCAAAATTACCGTTTTACCCATGTAATTACTTCTTGTTCCTTAAGTCCCACTGATCCTCTAATGAACAATTGGTTTGTGGTCCAACCAACAAACTGAATCCCTCTCGAGTCAATGAGAGGGGTGGGCCCTTTGTTCAAGACCCGGAGTCAGCACTTATGGGAACAACCTCTCTACTAATCCCTAAAGCGGGTAGGAGTGAATTCCATCTTGCAGAACTATGTTCCTAACTATCTACCCGGTCTTATCCCTGAAATGGGAGGCTTATTGAGTCGACAATCTTAGGCCACTCTCACCAATGCAAATCTAAGGATAATCCGAATAAACAGGAGTTCATGACATGCTCAGGATTAAGATCGAGTTACCTAGGTTATCGTATGCATATAGTCAGTTAAGACAGTAAATGGGGTTATAAAGTCTAAGTGACTATTTCTCGGTCCAGTCTTATGCAAACTCATTGCATAGGACACCCCCACTCGCATGTCTCCACATGAACGATTCAGGATCACATCGTTTGTACTTTACAAAGTGGGTCGCGTCCATAGTGTCCCCAGAATAAGGTACCCAACCCTATCCCTATACTATAGACCGTTCTGGCTATAACTTGAACCTGATCCACTTTTATGTCACACATAAAGTTCAAGTATACATCATATAGCCATGGGTTTTTTATTGGATTAGGCTTTCAAAATATACAATTCACTTTATTCAATAACACATTTATTTGAATAAATCTCAATAACATCTTTATTGCAAAATAGAATATACATTCAGTTTACAAACCCACGAGTTTTAGGACATAAAACATAACAACAAATGGGTATTTGTAAGGAAGAAAAATGAAAAAAATGAGGTAACAAGATATAAAGCAAGACTTGTTGCATAAGGATTCTCGCAAAGACCTGGTATCGATTATGAGGAGACATATTCTCTCGTGGTGGATGCAATAACATTGAGATATCTAATTGGTCTGACTGTATATGAAAAGCTTGACATGCATCTAATGGATGTAGTCACGACATATTTATATGGATCTCTGGATAATGACATTTATATGAGAATCCCAAAAGGATTTAAAATACCAGAAACATATTCTCGAGAATTGTGTTCAATAAAGTTACAGAGATCATTATATGGATTAAAACAATCAGGACAAATATGGTATAATCGCTTGAGTGAATATCTGTTGAAAGAATGATATCAAAATAATCCAATATGTCTGTGCGTTTTTTATAAAGAAATCTCAGTCAGGATTTGCTATTATAACTGTATATGTTGATGACTTAAATATAATTGGAACTCCTGAAGAGTTATCCAAGGCGATAGAATATCTTAAGAAAGAATTTGAGATGAAAGATCTTGGAAAAATAAAATTTTGCCTTGGTTTGCGAATTGAACATTTAGCTGATGAGATATTTGTTCTTCAATCAACTTATACAGAGAAAATCTTAAATAGATTCTATATGGATAAAGCACATCCATTGAACATTCCAATGGAAGTGTAAATAAAGATATATTTCGACCTCGAGATGATAACAAAAAACTTCTTGGTCATGAAGTACCATATCTTAGTGCAATTGGTGCACTTATGTATCTTGGTAATAACACGAGACCAGATATTGCATTTTCAATAAATTTATCAGCGAGATATACCTCTTGTCCAACCAAAAGACACTGGAATGGGATTAAACATATACTTCATTATCTCCGAGGAACAGTTGATATGGGGTTATTTTATTCTAACAAATCCAGTTTTGATCTAGTTGGTTATGCAGATTCTGGATATTTATCTGATCCACAAAAAGCTAGATCTCAAACAGGTTATCTATTCACATGTGGAGGTATTGTTATATCATGGAGATTAGTGAAACAAACCATCACGATCACTTTTTCGAATGATGCTGAAATTCTCGGAATTCACGAAGCAAGTCGAGAATGTGTATGACTAAGATCAATGACTCAACACATTCGTGAGACATGTGGTTTGTCTTCGAGTAAACCTCTTTCAACAATATTATACGAAGACAACACAACATGTATAGCTCAAATCAAAGGATGATACATTAAAGAAGATAGAATGAAGCATATCTCTCCAAAGTTTTTCTACACTCATGACTTTGAAGAAAATGACAACATCTCAGTACAACAGATTTGTTTAAAGGATAACTTGGCGGATATATTTACAAAGGCATTACCAACTATAACATTTGAGAAATTGGTTCATAGTATTTGGATGCGACGACTCAGAGATCTCAACTGATGTCTTCATGAGGGGGAGTAAATGTATTATATAAAATATGTACTATTTTTCCTTCCCTAGGGTTTTTATCTCATAGGAATTTTCCCTAGTAAGGTTTTAACGAGACATATTTTATATAAATGGGCATCTAAGGGGGAGTATTATAGAAATTAGGAAATAGATGCTCATGCCATGTGTTGTCCATGTATCCAAATTTGGCATTGTCAAGTGGCAAACTCCTCATAACCAATGTGTCTCCTATGTGTCATCCAAACACCATTGATTGGTGTCCAAAATGGATCACATGCTCTCCATTTGCCTATAAATAGTGGTTGTAATGACTTTTGAAGGATATAACATTGGTGAAATTCTAGACCAATTCTCTTCTACGTCCTCCACTTTCTTATTTTCTATATTTCTTAATTTCAATTTTCCTATATATTATCCATCCCACTTTCATTTCCAATTTCTTTTATTTTTATTTTTATTTTTATTATTATTATTATATTAGTATTTAAATATTGGTAAAATTTACCCGATTTTCATTCTTTTTTTACAACAGATTAAACTTTTTTTTTAAAACAATCAAACTATTTTGGTCTGGGAACACTTTAAAATCATTACAAAATATAATATGAATTAAAACGTTCAATCAACTGAAATAATTTCACAACATAACATCTACTAACAAAGTATTTTTAATTTTTAAATAATACACATTCTATATGTGGAAATCACGCTCCTTTAAGTCACTCATGCTCCTCAAGTTGCTTTGTCAACCGCTCAGGACATGTCCTTACATTTACCTGAAAAGAAAAATATTTTTGAAAAAGATGGGTATTATAAAATCTCAGTAAATAATCCCACTGTCGAAGTTCGAGTATGCAAACACATACAAAATAATTTTTTTAAAACAAAACTTTTTCTTTAGTGATACCTAAAACCTTTTGATATTGGTACGTAACGTTTCCTTTATACCTTTTCTCTTTAGCTTAATGTGGACAATGGACCCAATTACCTAACCTTGAGTACTTTTCCTTCAAATTTTTCCAGTTCTTCTTCATTTAACATTTTGATGTTCCTTTTCATTTAACCTTTTTAGTTTCCTTTTTATTTAGATGTACAACTATAATTTTAAGAGGGATAATTGTCACAGCCTTTATAAGCATTTTATCATGAAAACACACATATATGCAAGGAGGTCCTAAAGCATTTTCAATATTGCATTTAAAATGCAAAGCTGTTTTTTAGAGATAGGTTCCTGTTTTTAGAAAACTTGTATATAATTCCTAGAATTAAGAGGAACTTAATATCGATCTCTTGTTTGCTCGAACATAAATATTGTATTTCTTTTTCTATCAATGAAGCGTTCATTACAAAAGAAGGTATCAATATTTGTTCTGCTAAATTAGAAAACAACTTGTATGTAATAAGACCGAACCAAACTAAATCAATTTTAAATCATGAGATGTTTAAAACTGCAAGTACTCAAAGTAAAAGGCAAAAGATTTCTCCGAATAATAATACATATCTTTGGCATTTAAGACTTGGTCACATAAATCTCAACCGGAATGAGAGATTAATTAAGAATGAGCTTCTAAACGAGTTAGAAGATGATTCTTTACCTCCATGTGAGTTCTGTTTAGAAGGAAAAATGACTAAGCGACCTTTTACTGGAAAAGGTTATAGAGCCAAAGAGCCCTTAGAGCTTATACATTCAGATCTTTGTGGTCCAATGAATGTAAGAGCTCGAGGAGGGTACGAATATTTCATCTCTTTCATAGATGATTATTTGAGGTATGGTTATCTATATCTAATGCATCATAAGTCTGAGGCTCTTGAAAAGTTCAAAGAGTTCAAGGCTGAAGTAGAAAATGCATTAGGGAAAACTATTAAGACAATTTGATCCGATCGAGGTAGAGAGTATATGGACTTAAGATTCCAGGACTATTTGATAGAACATGGAATCCAGTCACAACTCTCAGCACCTAATACACCACAACATAATGGTGTGTCAGAAATGAGAAATATAACCTTGTTAGACATGGTTCGATCTATGATGAGCTATGCTCAGTTGCCTGACTCGTTTCGGGGTTACGCAATAGAGACTGTAATTCAAATTTTGAACATTGTTCCATCAAATAGTGTTTCAGAAACACTTTTTGAATTGTGGAAGAGGCGTAAACCTAGTTTACGTCACTTCAGGATTTGGAGTTGTCCGGCACACGGGCTAGTGACAAACTCGAAGAAACTGGAACCTCGTTCAAGATTATGCCTATTTGTAGGCTATCCCAAGGAGACGAGAGGTGGTATTTTCTACAACCCACAAGAAAATAAGGTGCTTATGTCGACAAACGCCACTTAATTTCGGGGGATCGAGTTTCCCGCGAGGAATGGTTCCCTATTTATTATTTTATTTTTCTAAATTTTATTAACTATTTTTTTAAAAAAATTTGTATTTAAATGGTTAATTATTCATTAGAAATTTCTAGTTAAGTGATATTTTTTCAACTTTCTTAAAAAAAATAAAATGATATTTAATTAAACTTTAGAATTATAGTTTATTAAACATATAAAAATATATATATAAAATAAATAAATAAATGGGGTGGGGATGAGGTTGGGCTAGAGACAGGGAATGTATTCTCCGTCTCTGTCCCCATTTAGCCAACAAGAAAAATTTGTCTTCGCTCCCTCCCCGTTCCCCTCCTAAACGGGGATTTCCCGCCCCCGCAGGGAAAATGAACATCTCTAGTGTGAACCTTTAGTACTTGAGCAGAGTGTTGAGTTGCTAAAGACTTTGCATTACTGGAGCAACCATAATTTCTTTTGTGATTTTCAAGTTTAGACCTTTAAGTGGGTTATTTACTGAGTATGTTTATACTCACTTATGCTACTTTGCTTGTGATTTTGCAGATGGTTCACAACCACAAGGCGGGTAATCGAGGTAAGGACTTGACGAGGCTATGGAGGCAATACCAAAGTTCTTTTCCTATGTCTAGAGTCTACTTTTTGTACCATTGTCGTCTTTTATTGCGTAGTCGGTTTGTAAATTTTAAAATTCTTTTGTTTGTGTTTGTTGGTTGAACTCAACATATTTTATCGTAGTTTGGTGAATGTTTAGTATTTTCTTTGAGTTATAGAAGTGTTTTTATTCTCCTCAGGTTCTTGTAAAATTTTGGTTTTCTTGTAGTTATGTCGTTATGCTGCCGAAATTTCAGGCATGAACGGGGTAATTTTGTTGTGCTTATGCATTAGGTCTAATTTTTAGGGTTGTTACACATTTAAATTTTTAGCCAAATTCTAAAAAACAAAAATAAATTTTTAAAAATCGTTATCAAACGAGATTATACTGATTCCTAAAATTTTAATAGTACATATGATCACGACTTGTTTTTTGAAACAATCCTTCTAAATCGCCTAAAGCATTTACACGTGAAACCCGTGGAAACATATATGAAATAATTAAAAATTGAAGACTATGTTTTGTTCAAATTTAAAATATATTTTTTTCCGGAACTATTTTCTTTAAACAATGTTTTTTTTTATGGATAAGAGAGAAATAATTTAACTAAAATAATTATGTCTTATGAGCTTCTGAACTGTAAAAACATATTTAATATATGCTAGGTTTAACATATTTACTAATCCCTACCGTGAGTTGAAATTGATTTTTATTAACATTGATTAAATAATAATAATAATTTTCATGCTAAAAAAGATAGAATGTGAACGTACATATTTCTAAAATTTATAGAAAAAAACTAATAGAAACTAAGTTAAAATGTCATTTTGAACCATGTGGTTTAGATTTTGTTCTATTTTGATCTATGTACTTTCACAATTTTAGTCCATTTACTTTTAATAAAGCTTAAAATTGGTCCCTATGATAAGTTTGAAGTTAATTTTTATTGAAATTGGTTAAATAATAATAATAACTTAAATACAATAAAAGATACAATGTGAACCTATTCTAAAATTTATAAGAGGAAACCTAATAGAGACTAATTTTTTGAAAAGAAAAATTCACAATAAACTAATTGTAGGGTGTGATTTTAAGCTTTATGGAAAGTACGGGGACTATAATTGTTGAAAGTACAGGGACAAAATTGAATAAAACTCAAAGTATAAGGACCAAAATGATATTTTAACCTAGAAGCTAATTTTTTTAAGAAAAGTTAACAATCAACTAACTAAAGGGACCAATAATTTTAAGTTTTATTGAAAGTATATGGACTAAAATTAGACATTTAGAAGTACAAAGACTAAAAATGTAATGAAACTCAAAGTATATTAACAATAATGGTATTTCAACCGCCAATAAGAGCGTAGCTCAACTGGCATCAAGTAATACTTGTGACCAAGTGGTCATGAGTTTGAATCAACCAAAAATCTAATACGTACTAAAAAAGGATTTAATTAATAAACGTAACACCTCATATTTTATAATACGGTCATTGTAACATCAATTGAAGCATAACAAAATTTCTATTTTGGAAGGATCTGGAAAACTAGTAACCTCTTTCTTCAACAATCATGAACTTTTCCTAGAAGCCCAAATATATCCAATATACTACTCATCAGAAACTAAAATTCTATCTTTTTGTAGGAATGTAAGATACCTTACCATATCAAGATGCCTGATATCTTAAGATGGCATTCGAGAGCATCTAATTAAACTTGGATGCCCTTTTGAAACCTGAGTTTTTAAGATTCCTATGTTGAGGACATCTTCTAATGAGATTTTTACCCTTTACCAATTTTTATTTTTATTAAAAAAAATAATGTATTTATGCATCACATGTAGTTAGCTATATTTATATTTTACATTTAGATATAAAATAAAGCTTATTTAAAATTGAATTAATATTAAATATTAATATTTGATAAAAATATCGAATTAATATAAATTCTTTTGTTGTACAAAAGTATAAAATATATTGATATACAAATATAATAGTAAATTAACAAACACCAAAATCATGTGATATTAGTTTAAGTTATTTTAAACTTATAAGTAAATTATGTAGAGGTTAGCAAGGGCATAAGAGTATAATACATCATCTTAAGACATTCCATATATTAATCATTCAAAAAAAACCTGACTATCTAAATATTCTCAAACATCCAGTAAATTTTGTTGTAAAACAAACATGGTAATCTAGAGATGTCGAACATCTAAACTTCTAGACATATGAAAATGCTAGATGTCACGATCACACTTTCAGAATGGTCTCGAAGTGATCGTGCGACACTTGTTCCCACTCTTGAACAAGTAAGCCAACTTAACGAAAAAAGATCGTCGGTAGCACAACGACTGTATCTCGCAACCTCCCCCCTTGTTTCAAGAGAAAACGATTTTCGAAAACGGGGTCAGAGAAAGTTTGGAAAACATTTGAAAAATCATTTGAGAAAAGATTGTTATAGGCTAGCAAGCAAATATGAGATAACCACGCTCACGATAGCATATAACTCCGGGTAGGAAGATTTGACAACTAGTCGCATTCCCCTATAGTATATTATATGAAAATTTAGCTATTACAGGCTTGAACATGAAAATTGGCGAGGAGTCATATACTCACAAAATTACAAGGAAATGTAAACAACCTACTCTAAGGAAAGTAAGTACATGAAAGCATAGTAAAAGGGGTTGGGCGGGCATGCGACCACAGGCAACACGCCCTGGACAAGCATGACCGTGACATCCTCCCTCACTTAATTGGTTGACATCCCTGTCAACCGACTCTCTTCGAACTCAGAAATCTTGATGGCGGCTGACTTCAGGTCTTCAGCGCGCTCCCAATTGATCTCAGCTTCTGAGAGTCCCTTCTATTTCACTAGGATCTCTTGCACATTTCTCTTTGGTCTGTCGACTCGTTGCGTCCTTTCAGCTAATATCTCTTCTACTTCCTTCTCGAAGGTGTTCTTTATGGTCACAGGAGGTCTAGATGCCTCATTTCGAGCTTCATCATTAGGATCTAGATGATAGGGATTCAAATTACTTACGTGGATGACAGGATGGATCTTCATCCACAAAGGAAGTTGAATCCTATACGATGTTTTGTCGACTTTCTGGATCACTTCCATAGGGTCTTCATATTTTCGCACTAAGCATTGGTCTTTGTTTCCTCGAAATCGGAGTTGTTCGGACCACAACTTGATCAACATTTTTTCTCCCACTTGAAATTATAAGGGATGACGTTTTTGATCGACCCACTTCTTCATTCGCTTCGACTCCTTCTCAAGATAAGAACGGGCCATCTCTGACGTCTGCTTCCACTCCTTAGTGAAGTTATAAGCTTGAGGACTTTTTCCCACATAAGGGTGGTCTATGACATGGGGCATGGTCGGTTTCTCCCACACACAATTTCAAACGGGGGTTTCCCTGTTGCGGAACTCTGTTGACAATTGAAACTAAACTGAGCTACGTCGAGCATATCAACCCAGTTTTTCTGTCTTGCATCGATAAAATGTCGTAGGTATTCCTCCAACATGCTATTGAAGCGTTCAGTTTGCCCATCAGTTCGTGGGTGGTAACTAGAAGAGATGTTCAGGTTTGAGCCTAACAATTTGAACAACTCCGTCCAAAAGGTCCCTATGAATCGACCATCTCAGTCGTTGATAATGCTTTTTAGGACATCCCATAACTTTACAAGATTCTTAAAGAATAGTTGGGTTGTCATCTCAGCCAAACACATCTTCGGAGTCGGAATGAATGTTGCATATTTGGAGAATCTGTCGACAATGACTAGTATTGCTTCTAACTCGCCGACCTTGGGAAGGTGGGTCATAAAGTCAAGTGAGACACTTTCCCATGGTCGTGTAGGAACTGGCAGGGGTTCCAGACACCCTACAATCTTGGTTCTCTCGACCTTGTCTTGCTGACAGATCAGACAAGTCTTTGTGAACTGCATAAAGTCATCACGAAGGTTTGGCCAGTAGTATCCCCGTTTCATTAGGTCATAAGTTCTCTGCCACCCAGTGTGGCCTGCTCATAGCGTGTTGTGTCATTCTTCAACAGTAACTTCCTCAAGTTCCCTCGGGGTATGTATAATTGGTTGCCTCGAGTAAGTAAGAGGTCGTCTTCCACCCAGAACTATTGAGTCTTCCCTTCTCGGGCTAATTGAATGATTGCATGTGTCGCAGGATCTTTAATCAGGTGATCCTTTATGTTCTCGTGAATCGTTTCGTTTAGCCTACTTCTTTTCAAGTGTGCTAGCATACACAGGGTCGCATGCTCGCTCTTACGACTGAGGGTGTCAACAGTTTCATTGGCCCGACCAGGCTTATGTTCATATTGGAAATCGAATTTGGTCAGATATTCTTGCCAGCATGCTTGTTTTGATGAAAGCCTTGGTTGGTTGAAAAAGTGACAGATCGAACTGTTGTCTGTCTTCACCATAAATTTGGCTCCCAATAAATATTGTCTCCAGGCTCTCAGGCAATGGACGACTGCTAGCATTTCTTTCTCAGAAGCAACATACTTCTTTTCCGCTACGTTCAACTTTCGACTTTCATATGCGATGGGGTGGCCATCTTGGAGGAGGAAGCCACCCAATGCAAAGTCGGATGCATCATCTCGATCTCAAAGGGTTTGGTTATGCCGACAATACCGAGCACCAACCCTTCCATCATTGCCTTTTTCAGGTTGTTGGGGTGTATGCCCTAATCTCGTGAAGTTTGTAATATTCTATGTTGAAATAAATAAGAGTTATTTTTCAATACTTTATGTCTCACATATTTACAAACTTAATCCAATAAACTAAGCTCCAGGGTCATATCCTTATGAGATAAATAGAACTTGAACGGTGTGTAGTGGACACACGGGGAGGATACGTTCGAGTTAATGACCCGAACGGTCTACAGTATACGGATAGGGTTGGAGACCTAATCCTTGTTACACTGTGGATGCGACCCGCTTTGTATTAGATACAAACGAGGTGATCCAGCTCGTTCATGTGGTTGACATGTGAGTGGAGGCATCCTGTGCAATGAGGTTGTACAAGATCGGACCGTGAATTATTAGACTTACTGATGTAACACCGATTTGATGGAGATCTGATCTCCTTGAGCAGCGGAAACGTGATTGGGATCGTTAATTTGCTTGATTGTTTTGCTTAAAACAAAGACCAGTACATTGACCAAAAATACAGAACAAGCATGGAAAATCTAATCCTATTAGACATGGATAATGACATACATGCAAACATATTTAGTTTAACAATTAAACTAACAATGGAAAGGAAATTATTACCTTTGTAGTTTTCCTCAGCACAGCAACTCCTTTGTAACGCCCCAGGCCCAGGATCTCCTGCGACCTGGTTGCGTCACTATCATCCATGACTGCTTGTAAGATTGAAGACTTTCCCCACAAACCAACACGGGTCCTTTTAGCATGCTTTGTCCTCACTCACATGCTCCCTAGGAAAATTCCCCGGAGGTCACCCAACATAGAATTGCTCCAAGCTAAGCACGCTTAACTGTGGAGTTCCTATGATTGAGCCACCGAAAAGGAAGGTGCACCTTGTTGATATAGGTAGTAGCTATCAATTCTTTTAAGCCTTTCTCAATTATACTTTCACATCCTCACATGTACCCCTTTTCCTCGGGCACCATGCTTTCATATCCTCAGGATCCCTCTCATTCAGATGTGGACTCGGTTCATTCATGTACCCCTCTTCCTCGGGCGTCACATGCCCACCAGCTTCCGCCTTGGTTCGTCCCCGAACCACATCTTACTGGGAGAGGTTTCGCTCTGCTTGGAAATATAATATTAGTAGCTCGAGTGAACGATCTATATGCAAAATTGAAGGCAATCCCAGGGATGACAAGGCATGACTGCATGACTGTTGCAAAAACGCTTCTGTCGAATAGTATGATGTTGAACTCTTTTTTTGCATGGAACCCAAATTGAAAATATGATTATTGTGTGGAAGTTCTGGGGAAAGCACCAGGAACCAGATTCTATTTCCATCTACCACTCTCTATGACTTTTTAGAATTTTATGTTAAGCTGAACTCGTTGGACAACCATCTCTACTTTTTTAATTATTTATTTCATCAAGATAATATGTTATCTTTAACCAACATCTTTCTATGCATCGATTGTTTTACTTTATCATTGGCCTTATAGATTCTTTACATTACACATTACAACATATAGTTAGTTATTTTACTTTATATCATCATGAGTGAAGTGCATTATAAATACAATATATACTCCTGCAAAGTATTATCTAATTTATCTAATTTGAGTTTATAATACTTTGTAGGAGTATATATTGTATTTATAATGCACTTCACTCATGATGATATAAAGTAAAATAACTAACTATATGTTGTAATGTGTAATGTAAGAACTGTGGCGTTAATGATAAACTGTCGATAGGGAGAAGGGGAAGGGTAGTGGAGAACGTGTCTGGATGACACGTTCCCTCATTTATTATTAAAATAATAATAATAATAATAATATAATTAAATCAAATTTAATTATTCATTTAAATCATATTTAAATAATACAAATTAAATATCATATATTTAATTTGGATTAAATTTCATTTAATCACATTACCCTTTTAACCTATAGTTTTAATGTACAACCAGTGCACATTAAATTTTATTTTATAGTTTGCAAGTGTGAATCAATTCACATTTAATATAATATTTGAACTCTTTCAAATATTCAATTCTCTCACATAATTTAATATGAATCATGTTCACATTAAATTTATAATATATAGTTCCAAAACTATATATTATATTGTATCAATATACATTAAATGTATTCCCTAATGAATTTGAATATTTCAAATTCAAACGATCTAAGAACCCTTTACGAGCTAGAAGGTGGACCTAATGGACCTACAGATCAGAAGCTCCAACGATACGAGATTGTTCGGTTAATCTCATTAACCTCCCAATCAACATTCGTTAACTACGGGAACACTCCACTAAAGTCCCACAGTTGCACTCTTCTCACTGCAGATATATTTTTGTGTCCACGGATATTGACCAATAACAACAAGTCAATCCTTCACGAATGTTCATAACACCAGCTGGGTCAAATTACCGTCTTACCCCTGGGTTACATCTTGTGCCTTAAGTACCAGTGCTCCTCTAACGAACAATTTGTTTGTGGTCCTACCAACAAACAGAGTCCCTCTCGGGCCAATGAGAGGGTCGGGCCCGTTGTTCAAGTCCCGGAGACACCACTTAAGGAAACATTCCTCTACTTACCCTAGTAGGCGGGAAAGAGTGAATTCCATCTTGCTAAGTTAAGTTCCCAGCCGCTCACTCGGTCTTGTCCCCAAGAAGGTAGGCATATTGAGTCGGCGAATCTGGCCACTCTCACCCATACTAGTCAAAGGACAATCCCTCGCGAACAGGAGTTAAGTAACTTTGCTCAGATTGAGATCAAGTTGCCTAGGTCATCTTAGTGAAATAGAAACCTAACTAGTCAACGAAGTTACAGTTAGTGGTTACTATTTCGCGGTCCGGTCTTATGTAATCTCATTACATAGGATATCCCCACTCACATGTCATCTACACGAACACGTTAGGATCACAGTGTTTGTATCAAATACAAAGTGGGTCACATCCATAGTTTAACCAGGGTAAGATACCCAAACCTTATCCCCTAACTATAGACCCTTTAGCCTGTATCTCGAACCGAGATCCTTTTTATGTACATTACATTCAGTTAAAGATTCATTTAACAGCCTTGGATGTTTAGTTTATTGGATTTAGGGTTTAAATAACGGCAAACTCGTAGAAAACGAACAATAACACTTTATTGAAATAATAACACTTTATTACATTAATTAGAACACAATTACAAACTACGAGTTTTAGGGCACAAATCCCAACACAATTAACAATATAGGTCTAATAACTTCGTAGATAACCATTAGTGACTTGTTCTTAATCCTGAGCGTGTTACAGACTCCTGTCTGTGGGGTCTGTTCTTGTTGGGATGTATGTCCTAATCTCGTATTTGTTTGTAATATTCACCATTAAAATAAATAAAAGTTATTTTTTCATCACTTTGTGTCTCACATATTTACAAACTTTGTCCAATAAACTAAGGTCCAGGGTCATTGAATTATGAGAGAACTAGAACTTGAACGGTGTGTAGTGGACACACAAGGAGGATCACGTTCGAGTTAATGACCCGAACGATCTACAGTATACGGATAGGGTTGGAGACCTAATCTTGGATACGTTGTGGATGCGACCCGCTTTATATTAGATACAAATGAGGTGATCCAACTCGTTCATGTGGTTGACATGCGAGTGGGGGCATCCTGTGCAATGAGATTGTACAAGACCGGACCGTTAATTATTAGACCTACTGGTGTAACACCGTTAACAGTATGAGACTAATAATTTCGTAGTTGACCAATAGTGACTTGACCTTAATCCTCACCGTGTTATGGACTCCTGTCTGTGGGAGTTTGTCCTTTGACTAGTACGGGTAAGGGTGGTACAGTTACTCGCCCAATATCTTCTCAGGGACAGGACCACGTGGGGACCTGGGAACTTGACTACGCGAGATCGAGTTCACTCGTTCCCGACCTTAGGGAAACTAAAGGCGTTGTTCCCGTAAGTATTGTCTCCAGGGCTTGGACAACGGGTGCCCACCCTCTCACTGGCCCGAGAGGGGGTGTTGTTTATGGTTAGACCACACAACGTTGTTGTTCATTAGAGGAGCAGTGAGGACTTAAGGAGCAAGAAGTAGACACAGGAGTAAAACGATAATTTAACCCAACAGTGTCTACGAACAACCTGTGAAGGGTCGTGTAATGCCCTAGAATGTTCTAAATACCCTTAAGTCGTGCCTTGTGCTTAATTTAGTGAAAATTAGTTAAGTTGGACCTTTAAAATAGATAAATGGATTTAATATTCTTGTGCAAGTTAAAGAAACTAGATAAATAAAGGTTTTAATTAAGGTTTGGGGCATTTTTGTAGTTAGAAGGTAAAAGAAGGGCATTTTGGTAATTCTATCTAAAAAGAAGGAATTAGGGTTACCTTTTAGAAGGGCACGTTGCACGAAGATCTTCTTCTTCCTCAGCCTTTCACTCCAGCCGTGTGATACCAGATCCACCGAAAACCCAACCTCGCCGGCGAGCTGCTTCTACGGTCTTCGTCCTCGAGATCTCGTCGCCGGTGCCCTTAAGCTTGAAGTTCCCCTCGTTGTCACGCCATCATTCGAGACGAGTCCCACCGTCGTCAACACCAGATCGGTCGGCAAGTCGAGCTTGGCTCCGCTGCAACCTCCGTCTGTGATCGACTCGCCATTTGAAGCCACGACCATGCACTGGGCTTGCCTCACCGGAAGGGCCACACCGACCATCGTATCCTCGTCAGACGTGCAACCATCGATAACCACCGGTTCGTGCAAGTTGGAGTCAAACCATCGCATAGAGTCGGTCGGTTCACTGACCTTTCGATCGGTTTTTGACGTTCTAGGACCGGTTTTGGATAGATCGGGCCACAAGGATTCCAACGGCATACTACACGCCCCGAGACGCGCCGCCGCACCACCTCCACGCGCCGCCGTGCTCCGGCCACGCGCCGCCGCTCTCCAGATCTGGCCAATTACATCCGTTTCATTTCCCGAGCCTGTTCCAAGCCTCTGTTGGTGGTAATCCGACCTAGTTATGGTCAAATTTTAAGATATGAGTTTATTCTTGTGATTTAACTAAGAAGTTAGTGATGTTGATTTAGGAGGCTCGAGGTCTGAACATGATTGAATGGATGACTGAGTCAGAGACGTAAGTATAAAATATCTCGGAGCTAAGGCTAAGGTAAGGGATCTTTTCTACAAATGATCTTGAAAAGAGGAGTAAACACGGTTTCTGAAAGATTTATTTTAGAAGTTGAAATTCAATGATTTATTTCAAAGGGTGAATTTCCAAGACTCATGCTTAGGGCTTGAATTTAGAAAACGATTATTCCAAAGGGTTTTCGAGGACCTTGAGTGAATAATTTTCAAAAGGGTTTAGCAAGGGACTTGATGATTTAAGGGTTTGAGAGGACCCGAGCTGAAATGATTTCAAAGTATTAAAAAAATGAGTCTTGATACAGTTATGTATAGTTTTGTATATTGAGATTTTCAGTTATGTCATTGTGCTAGTTATGCACCTTAAATTATAAACGTACTTATACTGATGATTGATTGACTTTAGTTAAAGTTATGAAAGTTATGTCATGATCTTAAGTTTTATGTGATTGTTGCATCATTTCTGAATGTATATGTGTATGTGTTTAAAGAATGGGACCTCATGCATATTGTATGTATATGAACATTTCATGTAGGCTGTGGCAATTGGTCTCCTGAGAATTTATGCATGGTAAAACATGCATCAGAGACTCTATAGGTCAAACTTATAGGAGTCTGTGAGGGACTCAAATTTACAGTGTCCATGAGGGACTCAAAACTTATAGGGTCTGTGAGGACTCAAATCTTATAGGGTCCTGTGAGGACTCAAACCTATAGGGGTCTGTGAGGGACTCATTATGAAAAGACTCAGGTAGACTCAATTGACCACGTATAGCCAAAGAGAAAAAGTCATGATTTTATGAAAGAAAGTTTTAGGTCCCATTACAGAAAGTTTTATGATCTCAAAAGTTACGAATCACAGTCATGTATAAAAGTCATGTTTAAAAGAAAGTCATGTCGCATGTGTTTGCATTTCCCGACCCCCACTTACTGGGTATTTTATAATACTCACCCCTTTACCTTTGTTGTGTTTTCTCTGTTTTAAAATGTTTTCAGGTAAAGGCGAGAGCACACCAGGCGAGTGGCAGGGATGCGCTACAGAAGCCATGGAACCGAGTCATGAAATCCGCATCCATGATTTAGAAAGAATTTTTAAATGATTATTGTCTTCCGCTTATGTAACATAGAGTTTTGAAACTAAAGGCCGAACTTAGTTATGTTTCTTGTAAACGTTTTGTATTTCTATGGGATCCCAAATTGAATTGATTTTTATTTATCAACTTTGACTTATTTAAATTCAGTTAGGGCCTCGAATGCATGCATGAGTAGTAATGTCCCTAGGAATTTTAGTTTGAGAAAGTAGGGGCGTTACAGGTCGACTCTCGGGCATTGGTTATATCAATGGACACAACTTGTCCTACAGTGATGGGAGTGCAGCTACGGGCTTTAGTTGAGCGTTACCGTGGCTAATGAATGTTCATTAACCGGGTCAAAGAGTTTGACAGGTTAGTCTCAGATCATTGGAGCTCGTCATTTGTAGGTCCATTAAGTCTCTCGGTTGGCTCAAACTGGATACATAGAAGGTTTACAGTTTGGTGTGGATTTGAAGTGTTCAAATTCATTAAAGGGTATTTATGTCATTTATATGAGATATGATTGACATATTATATAGTTTAATGTGAATGAGATTCATAATAAACTATAGGTTAGCCTAATTGCTTAATTAGGGCTAATTTAGAGAAATTGGATTGAGAGAAATTAAATTGAATGTGATTCAATTTAAAATGCACAATTATACAAATGTGATTTGTATTATAAGGTATGAGATATCTTATTATATGTGGTTATGCAGATATGATTTGCATAACCTATGGTTGTGGTAAAATGGTAAATAAGTGGAGATTTCAACTCCACCTATCACCATTATTTAAAGCCTTTGAGAGAAGGCTTTTGTGATCTAACATTTCATTTTTTGGATTTCCATCAAGATCACTCTCTCTAAACTCTCTCAATCTTCTCTCAAAATTTCTCTCCTCCCTAAACCAAAAGAGTCCCACCACTCTTCCTTTACCAAAGGAGAACAACCGAGAAGTCCTTTCGGAGGTGTCCGATTGTTCGATTGTTCGAAGAATTCGTGATCGTGGAGATCGACAACACGAAGAGTTCGTGACCGGAGAAGGAAATCGTGAAGGTTCTTCAACAAGTAAGTATATCTTCTTACTGAATTTTCCTTTCCATTTATGCATGTTTAGCCTAATTTCTATAGGATAGATTTAATTTTAAGAATTATTTTCACAACGAAACCACGACGATTCAAAGTCATTTTTCCGCTGTGGGAGTTTCATTCTCTTCAGTCCTTTGACTAGTAC
Organism: Trichosanthes cucumerina; assembly: GCA_036507285.1. Classification (NCBI taxonomy): domain Eukaryota; kingdom Viridiplantae; phylum Streptophyta; class Magnoliopsida; order Cucurbitales; family Cucurbitaceae; genus Trichosanthes; species Trichosanthes cucumerina. The sequence goes on from CM071844.1 coordinate 58,472,670, forward strand.
GGGTGAGGGTGGTCATACTTACTCACCCAATATGCCTACCTTCTCAAGGGCAGGACCACGTGGGGAGTTGGAAACTTGACTACGGGAGATGGAATTCACTCGTTCCCGAATTAGGAAACTAGAGGGGGTGTTCCCTTAAGTGTTGTCTCCAGGGCTAAGACATCGGGCGCCCACCCTCTCACTGGCCCGAGAGGGATGTTGTTTATGGTTGGACCATGCAACGTAGTTGTTCATTAAAGGAGCAGTGGGACTTAAGGAGTAAGAGGTGGACACAGGGGTAAAATGGTAATTTGACCCAGCTGTGACTACAAACAACCTGTGAAGGGTCGACTCACGGGCATTGATTATATCGATGGACACAACTTGTCCTACAGTGATCGGAGTGCAGCTACGGGCTTTAGTGGAGTGTTCTTGTAGCTAATGAATGTTGAATAACCGGGTCAAAGAGTTTGACAGGTTAATCTCGGATCATTGGAGCTCGTCATCTATAGGTCCATTAGGTCCCACGATTTGCTCAAATGGATTAATTGAGGGTTTACAGTTTGGTGTGAATTTGAAGTGTTCAAATTCATGAATTGGGTATTTATGTCATTTACATGTGATATAGTTGATATAATATATAGTTTGATGTGAATGAGATTCATAATAAACTATAGACTAGCCTAATTGATTAATTAGTGGTAATTGGAGAAATTGAATTGAGAGAAATTAAATTGAATGTGATTCAATTTAGAAATCCACAATTATACAAATGAGATTTGTATAATAAGGTATGAGATACCTTATTGTATGTGATATGCAAATATGATTTGCATATTATAATGTTGTGGTAAAGTGGTGAATTGGTGGAGATCTTAACTCCACCACACACCATTATTTAAAGGCTTTGCAATAAACCTTTGGTGAGCAATTCATTCATTTTTTTGGAATTCTACATCTAAGAGCTCTCATCTCTCTCAAAGAACTCTTTCATTCTCTCTACAAATTCTCCTCACCCAAAACCAAAGGGAGTCCCACATACTCTCCATCAACCTACCGAGAACAACCGAGAAGACTCTTTGGAAGTGTCCCTGTTGCTCGGTTCGAGGTACGTGATCGTAGAGATCGTTGGAACAAGAGAAATCGTGACCGGAGGAGAAAATGTCGAAGAAGAGTTCTTCAACAAGTAAGTAGCTTTTACCTACTGTTTTCTTCTTGTTAATCAACATGTTTAGCCTAGAATTAATAAGATTAGTTCAATTTTAAGATATGTATTGCACAACGAATCAAAGACGTTTCACAACGTCTTCCGCTGCGGGAATTTCATTCCCTTCAATCGGTATCAGAGTCAATCGTTGCTCTTCGTTGTGTATTCTGTTATATCTTAAAATTAGGTGGGTTTGCCTTAATTTCATGAGATGATTTTGTGGTATTGCATGTTGGATATTTTCGGTTTTGGCACTAGTTAGATTTAAATTATTTCGTTGATGAGATAAATGTAAGAGCCTATTGTTTTGAGAATTTTTAATGTAAATCGAGTCTGTAAGTCCATGTCGATCATGACAATAGTTGTTGTGAAGAAAACGGACCGAAAATGGGTGATTTCCAACAAGTGGTGATGTTGGGCAGGCGATGGCGTTGACACGCTGTTCTTCGACGTCTCAACGTTGTCCGGCGGGAGAGGGCTCTGTTGCAGACCAACGTTGCAATGTCGTTGGGCGTTGAGACCCTGAGGCTGGCGATGAGACGCACGACGTTGCATCTATTGGGAGGTTTGTCCTAATCTCGTGTTTGTAAAGCACTGTTTGAAATTAATAAAGTGTTATTCATTTCATTACTTTGTGTCTTGCAATATTTACAAACTTTTCCAATAAACTAAGCTCCAGGGTCATTGAATTTATGAGAGAACTAGAACTTAAACGGTGTGTAGTGGACACACAGGGAGGATCACGTTCGAGTTAATAACCCGAACGGTCTACAGTATATGGATAGGGTTGGAGACCTAATCCTGGATACACTGTGGATGCGGCCCGCTTTGTATTAGATACAAACGAGGTGATCTGGCTCGTTCATGTGGTTGACATGCGAGTGGGGGCATCCTGTGCAATGAGATTGTACAAGACCAGACCGTGAATTATTAGACCTACTGATGTAACACCGTTGATAGTAATGACTAATAACTTCATAAATGACCATTAGTGACTCGACCTGAATCCTGAGCGTGTTACGGACTCCTGTCTGCGGGGGTTTGTCCTTTGACTAGTACGGGTGAGGATGGTCACAGTTACTCGCCCAATATGCCTATCTTCTAAGGGACAGGACCAAGTAGGGAGCTGGAAACTTAACTACGCGAGATGGAATTCACTCGTTCCCGCCTTTAGGAAAACTAGAGGGGTTGTTCCCTTAAGTGCTGTCTCCAGGGATTGGACAATGGGCGCCCACCTTTTCATTGGCCCGAGAAGGGTGTTGTGTATGGTTGGACCATCACGATATGTTGTTCATTAGAGGAGCAGTGGAGACTTAAGGAACAAGAAGTAGACACTGGGATAAAACGGTAATTTGACCCAGTCATGTCTACGAACAACCTGTGAAGGGTCGACTCATGATTATTGGTTATATCAGTGGACACGTAATATTCTGCACTGACGGGAGTGCAGCTACGGGCTATAGTGGAGTGTTACCGTAGCTAATGAATGTTGATTAACTGGGTCAAAGAGTTTGATAGGTTAATCTCGGATCATTGGAGCCCGTCACTGTAAGTCCATTAGGTCCCTCGGTTGGCTCTATCTGAGTTAAAAGAAGGGTTAAAGTTTTGGTATGAAATTAAAGTGTTCAATTTCACTTAGAGTAATTTATATCATTTATATGTGATATGAGTGATATAATATATATAGTTTAATGTGAATGAGATTCATAATAAACTATAGGTTAGCCTAATTGTTGAATTAGGGCTAATTGGAGAAATTAATTGAGAGAAATTAAATTGGATGTGATTCAATTTAATTAATCCACAATTATTGCAAATGTGATTTGGAATATGAGATATGAGATATCTTATATTATATGGTTATGCAAATATGATTTGCATAACCTATGGTTGTGGTAAAATGGTAATAATGTGGAGATTTTAACTCCATGATTATTCCACTATTTAAACCCTTCTTGCAAGAAGGATTGTAACTCAATCTCTCATTTTTTGGATTCTCACCCAAAAAGAAGAGATCACTCTCTCATTTTCTCTCTAATTCTCTCCTCACCAAAACACTTAGAATCCCACCATTCTCCTTCTTTCCAAAAGAAGAACAACTGAGATTCCGATTGGTGGTGTTTGTTCTTGATCGAGAGTTCGAGAAGTTCGAGATTCGCGAAGTGTTCGTGACCATTGGAAGAAAACTTTGAAAAGAGTCTTCAACAAGTAAGTATGGTTTCTTCTTACTGTTTTTCTTCCTTATTTTTGTATGTTTAACTTAGATCTAAGCGTTAGATCATTTTAACAAATTTCAAGTAGCGTAATGATACCTTGACGATTCGATCGTCTTCCGCTGCGCGGGGATTTTCATTCCCTTCAGCATCGCAGCCCACGGTGTTGCAACGCCATGTGCTTAGTGGATGGTTTGCGAGAATTTTTCGCGCGAAGTGGGCAGATGGGGCGGTTTTCAACATTATGGTCGAATTTCTTTTTTACTTAAATTTATTTAATTTGTAAAATAAGTTTATTAATTAATATTAATATAATTGTTATATTTAATGTTAATTAATTAAACTAAAGACCCTAGGGTGCCAAAAATCGGTCCAATTATGCTATTTATTTTATGCAAAGTGTTGTATAAATATTCTATGTGCATAATGTATGTCACATAGATTTAAAATCTCATCTTAGGTAAAACATTTCATGCATCATTTTATATTATAAGAGTTATAATATATAGTATGCATGTTAGGATTATATTATAAGAGTTATAATATAATGTATGTGTTTTAATTTAATTAATATAAGAGTTATATTTCTTATATTAAAAGCATTGACATGCATTTATACATGTGATGTATGCATATTATATAGTTTAATTAAGTGTTAATTAAACTTCACATTTCATTCATAGGTTATATTCTCGTGAGTGTCGTTAATTAAGTGTTAATTAAATTACTCACATAGACCTAAGTTAATAATATGATTATAGACTTAGGCTAATCCAATATAAGTGTTATATTGGTAGATTTAGGTAAATTATAGTCGATATATCTAGGTCAATCCCGATTAATTTAAGTTCACGTTTAATAAAGTGTATGAGATACATTTAATTTTTCATCCACAAATATCTTTTAAGTTCACACCGTGAGATCCATACTCGGGCTCGTGGTTCAAATGGGAGCGTCCCCCTTCAGATGGTATTTGTATGGGTCAATATCAATGTGAATAGAGAGAGTACTTATAGTGAGTGGGAGCGGGACCTGTGAAAACAGGACCCACGATCTCTTCTATCGATTCACCGTGAGACGCCTATGATCCGCCTGCAAGTTTGGCATGGACCAGACAATCCCTTCGAAGGGCCTTGATCATGGGAGTCGGAACACCGTGAATTCTCGAAAAGGATACAATTTCCTTGTTGGTTTTCCTTCGTAGTCCTCCATTCGACGGTTATTGTTTGGACGGATACTTGGAAATTTAAAGATAGAAAGTGACACTCACGGGATTCATTAAGAGTTAATGGATTCAGACCAAAAAAATGATAACTGGATGCCTAATGGAATAAGAGTTATTATGACATTAGGGTTGGTCGAGAAAGTCTAGTCCTAGAGGAGGAGTGATTCTGCTACCCTTCAGTGGCGGTCATTCTAAACCTTTGGGGTATCATTGCATTTTTTAATGACCTAAGGATCATAGAATAAAAATTTGCTAAAACATGATTGGATTTTCAAAGTTTTTTCGAGACTAATACAAAGTTTTTCCTATTTCAGCAAACAAAAATGTCTAGTTCAATCATAGCCCTGTTAGTTTCTGACAAATTAGTTGGTGACAATTTTCAAACGTGGAAAAACAATATCAACACGATTTTGGTAACTGACGACCTTAAGTTCGTGCTCACTGAGGAATGTCCTCAGGTGCTGAGCTCGACCGCATCACAAAGTGTTCATGATATATACGATCGGTGGATCAGGGCTAACGAAAAAGCCAAGGTCTACATAATTGCCAGCTTGTCTGAAGTTTTGGCAAAGAAGCATGAGGAAGGTGGGATCCTTTAGGAATGAGATGTTGATCTTTTAGAGAGAAGTCTTACACAAATGGTATGTCAAATCACTTAAGCTCAAAGTTGCATCCCATGCAACTATTTATAGGAAAATAGGATGGAAATTACCATCATATCCTTCATTCATTCTCTCATTAGTATATAGTTAATATGTGAATCTAATTCATATTAAAACTATATATTATATCAATTATATCACATATAATTGATATAACACCTCATATATGAAATCGAACACTTCAATTTCACTCCTAACTTTATACCCTCAATATTACCATGTTGAGCCGACGGAGGGACCTAATGGACCTACAGTTCATGAGCTCCAATGATGTGAGATTAACTGATCAAACTTTTTGATCCAAGTAATCAATATTCATTAACTACAAGTCACTCCACTATAGACTTGTAGTTGCACTCTCCTCACTGTAGATTATATTGTGTCTATCGATATAATCATTACCCATGAGTCGACTCTTCACAGGTTGTTCGTAATCACAGTTGGGTCAAATTACCGTTTTACCCCTATGTTTGCCTCTTTGTTCCTTAAGCACTACTGATCCTCTAATGAACAACAAGTTTATGGTTCTACCATAAACTCAATCCCTCTTAAGCTAGTTTAGAGGGTGGGGCCCCGTTGTTCAACACATGGACTCAGTTCTTAAGGGAACAACCTATTTAATTCCTTATTCTAGGAATGAGTGAATTCCATCTTGCAGAGTTAATTCCCCAGCTACCTACGAGGTTCTGTCCCTGAGAAGGTAGGTTTATTGAGTCAGCTATAGGCCACTCTCACCCATACTAGTCTAAGGACAAACCCCTATAAGCAGGAGTTCTTAACTTGCTCAGGATTCAGGTCGAGTCACTAATGACCATCTATAAATGATCAGTCTTATCCTGTTAACGGTGTTACACTGGTTAGACTAATAATTTGTAGTCCGGTCTTGTATGAACTCTTCATACAGGATGCCCCACTCGCATGTCACCCGCTCGACCTGGACTCAGTTCTTAAGGGAACAACCTATCTAATTCCTTAGTCTAGGAATGAGTGAATTTCATCTTGCAGAGTTAGTCCCCAGCTACCTACGAGGTTATGTCCATAAGAAGGTAAGCTTATTGAGTCGGTTATAGGTCACTCTCACCGACACTAGTCTAAGGACAAACCCCTATAAGCAGGAGTTTTTAGCTTGCTTAGGATTCAGGTCGAGTCACTAATGACCATCTATAAATTATCAGTCTTATCCTGTTAACGTTGTTATACTGGTTAGACTAATAATTTGCAGTCTGATCTTGTATGAACTCTTCATACAGGATACCCCCACTCGCATGTCATCCACATGGATGAGTTGGATTACCTCATTTGTACTAACTACAAAGTGGGTCGCATCCATGATATTACCAAAATAAGGTTTCCAACCTTATTCTTATACCATAGACCATTAGGTTATACTCTTGAATATAATCCAAATAGGGTCTACTACACTGATATTCAAGATCTATTATAACCTTGGAGCTTAGTTTATTGGATTATAAAGCGAGAATATAATTTCATCAAATCAAATAACTCTTTATTCATTTGACTAAAATTACACAAGTTTAGGGCACATATCCCAACAATCTCCCACTTGATCTAAAGCTAGTGGAGTACATAATAAACATTACAATAATGTAAAATAAAATAAACTAGGGCACTGAAACCCTTTGTATAATATACTCCCACTTGCCCTAGTTAGGGAAGATTTGTAAACCTAGAACTTCTAGGTGACTCTCAAGTACTTTAGCCGTGAGAGCCTTTGTAAATGGATCAACAATTTGGTGCTCGGAGGCTATCTTCGTGACGATCACGTCTCCTCGATGCATGATCTCCCGGATGAGATGATATTTCCTCTCAATGTGTTTATCCCTCTTGTGACTTCGGGGTTCTCTTGAATTTGCCACAGTACCACTGTTATCACAGTAAAACGTGATAGGCAAACTCATATTTGGAACAACTTCCAAATCTAACATGAATTTCCTTAACCAAACGACCTCTTTACCTACTTCACAAGTTGCTACATATCCGACCTCTATGGTGGAATCAACAATGCATCCCTCCTTAACGCTTCGCCATACTACAACTCCTCCGTTAAGAGTAAATACTGACCCTGATGTAGATTTCCGAGAATCTTTCTCAATTTGAAAGTCAGAATTCGTGTATCCTATAAGGATCAAATCCTTAGCCCCATACACAAGCGTATAGTTCCTTGTTCTCCGAAGATACTTAACGATCGTTTTAACCGTTGTCCAGTGTCCAGGTCCTAGATTGGATTGATATCTACTAACCATTCCAACTACAAAATAGATGTCTGGCCTAACACACAACATGGCGTACATCAGGCTTCCAACAACTGATGCATAAGGAATCTGTCTCATGTCCTCAACTCCTTGAGGTGTCTTATGACACTGTTCCTTAGACAAATGAACTCCATATCGAAAAGGCAATAAAATTTTCTTGGAGTCTTGCATCTTAAACCTCAACAACACTTTGTCGATGTAAGATGTTTGAGACAATGCTAGAGTTTTATTCTTGTGGTTCCGGACAATCTGGATCCCAAGAACAAACTACCCAAATCTTTCATTTGGAATTGCGTAGCTAGCCAATTCTTAATGTCAGTAAGATAACCTACATCATTCCGAATAAGTAGGATATCATCCACATATAGAACTAGGAATGCGACAAAACTATTGATGATCTTCTTGTAGACACAAGGTTCATCATCATTCTGGTCAAACCCAAAAGATTTGATTGCCTCATCAAACCTTATATTCCAGGACCTAGAGGCTTGTTTCAGTCCATAGATTGACCTCTTAAGCCTGCAAACCTTTTACTCTTGTCCTGGTTCAATGAACCCTTTGGGTTGGTCCATGTAGATGTTCTCGTCAAGATTGTCATTCAAGAATGTTGTCTTGACATCCATTTGCCATACCTCATAGTCATAATATGCGGCAATGACAAGTAGGATACGGATATACTTTACCATAGGAACAGGCAAAAAGGTTTCCTCATAGTCCACCCCTTCTACCTAGGTATAACCCTTTGCAACTAGTCTAGCTTTAAAGGTTTGCACCTTTCCATCTACATTACGCTTTCTCTTGTAGATCCACTTACAATCTATAGGTTTTACCCCCATCAAGTTTATCTACAAGATCCCAAATAGAATTGAAGTGCATAGACACCATTTCTTGGTCCATGGCTATGACCCATTTGTCTTTGTCTTTGTCAACCATTGCTTAATTATAAGTCAATGGATCCTCACAATCGTCATCTGGTATGACAACTTGGGTTTCAGATAAACCCATGTAACGGTCAGGTTGTGTTATAACCCTTCCACTACGTCGAGACACTCTCAACTCTTTAGATGGACACGCTTGACTAGACAATCAGTATCAACAACTCTTGTTGACGTACTAGCATTATTAGCAACCTTTGTTCCGTCTAACTCACTCAACACAATTTTACTTCTTGGCTTGTGGTCCGTGATGTGGTCCTCCTCTAAGAAAGTGGCATTTGTCGACACAAGTACCTTTTCTTCCTTAGGATCATAGAATAATCCACCTCTTGTCTCTTTTGGATAGCCTACAAATAGGCACAATTTTGAACGTGAATCCAATTTCTTTGGATTTGTCACAAGCACATGTGCTGAACATCCTCAAATTTTGAAATGACATAAACTACCTTTACGTTCTTTCCAGAGTTCAAAAAGTGTTTCAGAAACACTCTTTGATGGCACATTGTTCAAAATGTGTACTGCAATCTCTACTGCATAACCCCAAAAAAATTAGGGAGATGAGCATAACTCATCATTGATCGAACCATGTCCAACAAGGTTCTATTTCTCCTTTCCGATACACCATTTTGTTGAGGCATACCGGGTGTTGAGAGTTGGGATGTAATTCCATGTTCTATCATATAGCTTTGGAATTTTAAATTCATGTACTCTCCACCTCGATCTGATCGAAGTGTTTTAATTGTTTTACCTAATTGATTCTCAACTTCAGCGTTGAATTCCTTAAACTTTTCAAGTGCTTCACACTTATGATGCATTAGGTAAATATGCCCAAATCTTAAATAATCATCTATAAAAGAGATGAAATATTCATAACCTCCTCTGATTTTAACATTCATCGGACCATAAAGGTTTGAATGTATAAGCTCAAGAGGTTCTTTGGCTCTATAACCTTTTCCACTAAAAGGTCTTTTAGTCATTTTGCCTTCTAGGCAAGATTCACATACAGGTAAAGTATCTTCTTCTAACTCATTTAGAAGTTCATTCTTTACCAATCTCTCAATCCTATTGAGGTTAATGTGACCCAACCTAAGATGCCAAAGATGAGCATTTTCTTTAGGAGAAATTTTACGTTTCTTAGTTTGTGTATTTGTTGTTTTAAATAATTCAGTGTTCAAAACAATTTTGACTGAATTTGGTCTCAAAATATACAAACCATTTTCTAATGAAGTTGAACATATTTCTACACTTTTCTTTGAAATAAACACTTTATTGAAAGAAAAGGAAACAGAAATACATTGTTCTATCAGGCAAGAAATTGAAATAAGGTTTCTAGTAAACCCTAGTATCACTAATACATTGTCCAACAACATATATTCCCTGCCGAACAAAAGCTTCATTGTGCCAATTGCTACAGTTGAGACGATATCTCCAGTTCCAACCCAAAGCGTTATTTCTCCTTTCTGTAGTTGCTGCCAGGAATCAACTCCCTAAAAAAAAGAACATACATGATTAGTGGCGCCTGAATCCAGTATCCAAGCAGGTTTTATCATTATCCACTAAACATGTTTCTATACAAAGTAAATCATATTTATCTTCTTTCTTCTTCTCGGTCAGGTACTTTGGACAATTTCGTTTCCAGTGTCCATCCTCGTTGCAGTGGAAACATTTTCCTTTGTCAGGAACTTCCTTGACCTTCTTGCCCTTTTGGGTGACACCTTTGTCAACCCGTTTCCCTTTACCAACCTTCTTCATGCTCTTCTTCTTTCCTTTCAGATTAGAAGAAGATGAAGCCACTGATTTGGTTCCAGAGATCGAATCTCTGTGATAACTCCTACTGGCAACATTTGCCTCACCTTTCGGTCCCTGAATTTTCATCAAAGACTGAAAGGTTTGGACTTCATTCAGAAAGGAGGTAAGATTAAAAGTAAGCTTGTTCATAACAACATTACTTCTAAATTGTAAGAAACTATCTAAAATAGTTTCCAGAATGAAGCTTACTTAGCTCGATTCATCGATCGAAGCACCATTCGACTCCGCGATGTTAAAGTGCACCATCATGTCCAGGACATGATCCCGAACAGATGAACCCTCCAGAATCTTTGAGTTGAATATATACTTGAGGGCATTGTGTTGAGCCTGTGTAGACTGTTGTCAAAACATGCCCTGCAAAGAATCCATGATTTCCTTAGCGGTCATCATGCCCTCGTACTTATTGGCTAGTATGTCAGACATACTTGCCAACATATAGACCTTGGCCTTATCATTGGCCTTGATCCATCGATCATATGCATCACGAACATTTCGTGTTGCATTCGAGCCTAGTACCTGATGACTCTCCTCAGTTAGCACAAACTTAAGATCATCCACTACCAAGATAGTGTTAAGTTTGTTCTTCCACGTCATTATGTTCTCTCCGGTTAATTTTTTCACACCTAGTAGGAAATAATTGAGCTAGACATTTTGCTGAAATTTACAAAAAAAACTTGTATAAGTTTCTCGCTAAAAAACTATCCAATCCAATCACGTTTTAGCTAATTATCTAATGATTCCTAGGTTATTAATAATTTGCAATGATACTCCAAAGTTTAGAGTGTATGACACCGAAGGGTAATCAAAAACACTCTTCCTCTAGATCAAGACATTCTTGACGAAAACCTAATGCCAGAATAATTCTTATTCCTATAGGCTTTAGTTACCATTATTTGGTCAGGAAACATACACTTCTAATGTACCTTGTGAGTGTAACCCTTTGTCTTTAGACCCAGAGTCCCCATCCAACAAAATTCGTCGAATGGAGGACTAGGTTGAAAAACAGACTAAGAAAATCTTTATCCCTTTCAGGTGTCCATTGTGTTCGATCCCCTATAATCAAGCCCTCCGAAAGGGTTGTCTGGTCCAAGCCAAACTAGCAAGCTGACCATAGTGATCTCACGGTGTGAACCGACAGAAGAGACCATAGGTTTTTGTTTTCACTAAACATGTTCCCACTCACTATAAGTACCCTCTCCATTCACCTTGCTATTGACTCATACAAACACCATCCGAAGGGGGATGCTCCTGTTTGCGCCACGAGGCCAAGTATGAGTCTCACGGTGTGAACTTCTCCGAAGAAATGTAGGTGGAATTATATGTATCATATACACTTTTCCTCCCACTAGATACTTTAACTCTATAGAAAATTGACCTAGGTTTAATCCGGCTAATGGTTTTATCTAAACTTATCAATATAACTCTTATATTGATCTTATCCTAAGTTTGCTAATATAACTCTTTATATTAAACCTAGGATTACTAGTATATTAACCCCTTAATAAACTCGTTGACGCTAGTATAATTTATAAACCCTCTGATTAAAATTCACTCACAGGTCAGTTCCCAGGTAGGGGTGTTCCATTTCCGTCAGCTTAAATACCCCAGCCTAGACAAAACCTTCCTTAGACAGAGTTCCTCTTTTAATCATTGTTTATAAATTACATGGTTCCTAATTCTAATCTAATTAGAACTAGATAACCTAAGGTTTATTAATTTCATGTTCTAAACATTTTAAAACTAGTGAATTTAACCTTAAGTGGCATGTAATTCTATGTTATTGTGTTTGATCATTCATCACATGAATAATAAAACATACCTAACACATTCATCTCATGAATAATATGCATGTCAATGTTGTCCAAAAATTAATATAACACCTTATATTAATTATTCATGCAAACTATATAATATAACACTTTATACTATAAATGATGCATGAAAATGCTTAACCCAAGGTGAGATATCTAAAATAAAAGAATACATTATGCATGACAATAAATATACAACAATGGCATAAATTAAATAGCAAAATTAGACCATTTTTGGCACCCTTATAGTTTTAATTAATATAATCTAATTATATTAATTAAAATTAATAATATTAAATTAAATTAAATACAAAACATTTTTATATTTAATATATATAATAAAATTGCATTTTCGTCCGTTTCTACCCGTTGTTGTGTTACTCCAACGGCGTTGCAACCTAAGGATAACGTTGCAACACTGAGGATAGCGTTGCACTGCTGGTTCGTTCCAACTACACACATCTCTCCTTTGGCGTTGCGACACCCGTGTTGGCGTTACAACACTGACGCCTCCTCGTCCTAGCGTTGTGACGCTAGTGGGAGCGTTGCAACGTTGCGTCTCCTTGCAGCCTGGAATCCGCCTTCACGGCGTTGCAACGTTGTATGCAGAACAACAAACACCATTTGTTGTTTTTGCTCGTTTTTTATCCGTTCTTCTCAACAACCACTTTGCCTCGATCGACACGGACTTACAGACTTGATTTACATAATAAAATATCCAAAACAATAGGCCCTGTACATTGAACAATTCAACGAAAAATTATGTAAATCTATGGTGCCAAAAACGAAAACATCTCATTTGCAAACCGATCATTCATCACATGAAATCAGTAAATCCCACTTTTGTTCTTGATAAATCTAGAACAAAATCAAGAACACAATTGACTCTCTGATACCAATTGAAGGGACCGAATCCCGCAGCGGAAGCGGTTGTGAATCGCATGTTCGTGATCTCATTACATGGATTAACATCAAGAACAAATTAACTACGATTAAGCATATAATTTAGTTTGGACAGCAAATAAACATACCTTTGAAGAACACTTTCTTCACGTACTCCTTCTCCAACGGTCAAGATCTCAACGATCTGAACCCGACACGTGTGAAGATCCACCACTAGATCTTCTCCGTTGTTCTCTAGGTGAGGGAGGAAGGTGGGATCCTTTAGGAATGAGATGTTGATCTTTTAGAGAGAAGTCTTACACAAATGGTATGTCAAATCAATTAAGCTCAAAGTTGCATCCCATGCAACTATTTATAGGAAAATAGGATGGAAATTACCATCTTATCCCTCATTCATTCTCTCATCACTATATAGTTAATATGTGAATCTATTTCACATTAAAACTATATATTATATCAATTATATCATATATAATTAATATAACACCTCATATATGAAATTGAACACTTCAATTTCACTCCTAACTTTATACCCTCAATATTACCGTGTTGAGCCAACGAAGGGACCTAATGGACCTATAGTGCATGAGCTCCAATGATGTGAGATTAACTGATCAAACTCTTTGATCCAATTAATCAATATTCATTAACTACAAGTCACTCCACTATAGACTTGTAGTTGCACTCTCCTCACTGTAAATTAGATTATGTCCATCGATATAATCATTACCCATGAGTCGACCCTTCACAGATTGTTCGTAATCACAGTTGGGTCAAATTACCGTTTTACCCATGTGATTACCTCTTTGTTCCTTAAGCACTACTGATCCTCTAATGAACAACAAATCTATGGTCCTACCATAAACTCAATCCCTCTTAAGCTAGTTTAGAAGGTGGGGTCGCGTTATTCAACACCTGAACTCAGTTCTTAAGGGAACAATCTATTTAATTCCTTATTCTAGGAATAAGTGAATTCCATCTTGCAGAGTTAATTCCCCAGCTACCTACGAGGTTCTGTCCTTGAGAAGGTAGGTTTATTGAGTCGGCTATAGGCTACTCTCACCCATACTAGTCTAGGGACAAACCCCTATAAGCAGGAGTTCTAACTTGCTCAGGATTCAGGTCGAGTCACTAATGACCATCTATAAATTATCAGTCTTATCCTGTTAACGTTGTTATACTGGTTAGACTAATAATTTGCAGTCCGGTCTTGTATGAACCCTTCATACAGGATGCCCCCACTCGCATGTCACCCACATGAATGAGTTGGATTACCTCATTTGTACTAACTACAAAGTGGGTTGTATCCATGGTGTTACCAGAATAAGGTTTCCAACTTTATTCTTATACCAAATACCATTTAGGTTATACTCTTGAACATAATCCAAATAGTGTCTACTACACCGATATTCAAGATCTATTATAACCTTAGAGATTAGTTTATTCGATTGATAAAGCGAGAATATAATTTCATCAAATCAAATAACTCTTTATTCATTTGACTTAAATTACACAAGTTTAGGGCACATATCCCAATAGTTCTTCTCATTTTTGTGTGTTTTATTGTATGGTGAGTAAACTAAAAATACTGTTTTTTAGTTCAATTTATAAAAGCTCGTTGGAGTAATGAAAAAGATGATGGAAAATACACTAATTTGATAGTTTTGTGTAGGTTTGGAACAAGTACAAAAATGAAATTACATTCCATGGAAATGCAATTGCATTTGCTCGGGAAAACAAGCTTGTGAACAAGCACAAAATTGAATTGAATTCCAGAATTGAAATGCAATTGCATTTATGGAAAAACCTTAAGACTGCAAAAATCACGAAACTTGCAAGAATTGTAGAGATTTTGTGAGACTTGAAAGATTTTTCAGCTTGATTTTAGATATAAGAGTGGACCGAAGGTTGAAGAAGAATAAAGATGAAAATCTTAGTTCCTGAAACCTATAAAAGAAGGAAAAACAAATCAAAATCAACGCTGGTTTTTCTTCTCGAACAACATCTCTAGTTCATCGTTTTTTGCCATTAATTCCAGTTAATAGTTCTTATTTTTTGCTTTGTGACCTTCCAAGATTGATCCTTCCTCAACTAAAGTTAAAGGAAGTGAAGATTCAATAGCTTGTGAAGGTGTATTTAGGTCGATTAAAGCAAGGAATACACGAGTCAGTAGTTATTCTCACTATTGGAATAGAAATTTCGTCCAACCCAAAATTGCCACATCATTATCTAACATTGATGATGTAATTATGTTTAATTAGAGATTAATTAAATTTGTAAAAATTCCTAAATTAAATTATGAAAAATCCAAGTATACAATTGAGTTATTTGAAATTTGGAAGACAATAGCCTGAATTGAAGGCTCATTTAGTAGAGCTCAAGCTCAATCTAGAGGTGAGGCCCAAAATCAACCAAGCATTGTCTTGAAGGGTTTACTTTGGCCTAAATACAATCAGACTCGATCCAAAGGGTTGACCCAAAATCACCAGAATCAGTCCAACAAATCCAAGGCCCACTTGGAGACCTTGAGGAACTCTATAACTAGAGAGTTTTCTCCTTCATTTATAAGGTTCAAAATTGAAGAAGCTTAGAGAGAATTCAGAAACGAAGTCGTGAAGTCTCCAGAAGCTCCTGAAGATCAAACACCATCTGAATGAAGAGCGCTCCAAAAATCTGAAGATCAAGAATGCTCCAAAAATCCGTTGAAGTTTCAACCTCAGAACAGAAGAAGCTCAGAGAATTTAGAAACAAAGTTGTGAAGTCTCCAAAATCTCATGAAGATCGTACACCATATGAACAAAGAATCCTTCACAGAGATCAAGAATCCATTGAAGTTTCAACCTCGAGAATAAGCTCTTCAACTCTTGAAAAACACATAAAAGTAGGAGAGAGAATCAGAGAATCAAATACTAGAGTGTTGGGATTTATGTCATAAACTCGTGAATTTGTAAATAGAATTTATTTATTCAATAAAATAAGAGTTATTATATCAATTTTCTAGACTCACTAAAACTTAAATTCAATAACCAAACATCCAAGGTTATTGTAACTTGAACAATATGTAGTGGACATACTGGTGGATCATGTTCAATTAATAACCTAAAGGATTTGTAGTATATGGATAAGGTTGAGTATTTTATCTTGGTGACACTATAGATATGACCAACTTTATATTAGATATAAATGCATTAATCCAATTCATTCATGTAGAGACATACGAGTGGGGGTATCCTATGCAAGGAGTTTGTATAAGACTGACCCATGAAATAATATCTCTATTTGTAACACCTTTGAGTGAATTGATCACTATTTCAATTTGATGACCATTAGTAACTCGACCTTAATCTTGAGTGAGTTATGGACTTTTGCCTATAAGAGATTATCCTTTGATATGTATGCGTGAGAATGGCACCAGTTGTCGACTCAATAGGCCTATCATGGTGGGGACAAGACTAAATGGGGAGTTGGGAAACGTCGCTTCACAAGATGGAATTTGTTCCTTCCCGATTTAGGGAAAGTAGAGGAATTGTTCTCTTAAATAATGATTCCAGGTATTGAACACTGGGCCCCACCCTCTCACGGCCCGAGAGGGACTTTGCTTATGGTCAAATCATAAGCAGGTTGTTCATTAGAGGATCAATGGTAGTTAAGGAGTAAGAGGTAATTACAGAGGGTAAACCGGTAATTTGACCCAATTGTTATGCGTGAATGGTCGACTTATGAGAAATAGTTATTTTTATGGACACAACTTGTCTTATAATGAGAAGAATGTAGTTATGGGTCTTTAGTAAAGTGACCCATAGTTAATGATGTTGATTAATTTAATTAAAGAGTTTAATTGATTAATCTCGAATCATTGGAGCTTCTGATCTGTAGTCCATTAGTTCCCCCACTGGCTCACTACGGACTAAACAAGGGTCAGTTGTTTTGGAAGAAATTTGAACTGTTCAAATTATTACGAGAATATATATGTATATTAATTATATGAGGTATAATATAAAGTAATCATCTTGAATAAGGTTCAAAATTAATTATGAATAAGATTCATAATAGAACTATATACTATGTTTGAATTAGATTCAAATATTAATATGAATTGGATTCGTATTAAAACCATAGGTTATATAAGAGTAGTTGATTTAATTAAATATAAATATATGATATTTAATTAAATAGAAAATATAAATTTGGTTTGCATGTTACAAAATAATGGGAATGGTAGAATAAATGGATGGAGGAAGTTAACTCTATCCTTATTCACTATATATATACATGCATATAGATGTGTGTTGAAAGACTAGAGAACCCCTAGTCACTTTGTGAGACAAAGCTCTTCCACATCTCATAACCCCTCTCTCTCAAATTCTCCATATTCCCTTTCTAGAAAAAGAAAAAAAAAACATCTTTTCTAACTTTTTCAAAAAGTTGGCTCCCACAAGCCAGATCTTGTCTAAGAGAATAGTGGGGAAGATCGTTTAGAGGTGTCTCAGTGGATCTAGAGGACAATCATTGTAGAGAACAACGGACTACTAAGAAGAACGATCTACAATCACTACAACAAATTAGAGATATAATAGCTTTTATTTAAAGCATTTTAACAAAAAGCTATTGAAAACCTATAGAAAAGAGGGAATTTTTATTTCATTTTGCTGCTTAACCTTGTTCTCTTTCGCCTGAAGAAGCAAATTAGCCATATTGTCGCTTAACCTTCTTCAACCTCATGTCATTCTTCTTCTTTGAAAATCTTCTTCAACCTCACACCTTCTTCTTTTTCGCACATCCTCTCAACCTCACACCAACATCGACAACGACCTGCGCTGACCAATATCGAGGGATGCAGAAGATTTCGAGCACCAAACCATCGAAACAAACCTCGAAGAAGCCTTATATCTTGTTGGAGCAGTACCAGAGTTGGATCGAGGAGTCTTGAAGCGCTAGTTTCAAACCGTAATTTCAAGTTTTTCGATTTCTTGTAGGAAAGTGAGACTTCTGCTCTTGCTTTTCTTTTAATTTCACACACAGGGGTTTTCCTTTTCATTTCAATTTCAATTTGGTTTCACACATACTAAATTAGATGCGTGGTTGAGCCAATATAAACATGGAAGTTTTCTCTCTATTGTGTGTAATATTGATAATGCAATACCGTAAGTGTACGGGTCAAGTTTTAGTATAGTGATTTGAGAGTCCAAGTATCATCCTCGAGAATGGGTTTCTAGATTAATTAATTACCAAGATACTAATTCTAAATTTTAGCTAAAGTAAGATAACAAGGATAGGTGGTGAAAGTAAAGACAAAAGACAGACAAACACGTGGAGACACGAATATGATAGAATTGGAGAAAATTGACTTCACAAGTTAACACTTATTTAACACATGCAATGAACTAATGTGATGATTTTATAAACAAGAAGTAGAATACTCAAGAAAATCTATTGATTCTTAGTGAGCCTCGCACACGCAATAAATTCTATACTCTCCATATGAACCTACAACATGCACGGCATTAAGCAACTTTTTTATGTGTTTCCCTTAGACTTCTAGGCCATTCTCATGCTAGACTTCTAAGAGTTTTGACAACTTTCCTCTAATCTAATCTTTTTCTCTCGAGTCCACTTAAACCAACAATATCAAGGAATTAAAGAACGAATTGTCAAAAATAAATAACAAAACATACTTCAAAACATGGCAAACAAATTTTAACATGCAATTCAAATCCTAACTACAACATTCAGCTACTCTAAATCACAATAAACCCAAACTAAAAGTGTAGAAAACGTCTTAAAACGGTGTCACAATCTGAAAGAAAAATAAATTAAACTTATGTGTCGATGTCGATCCTTCATCTCCGAGCTCTCGTCTCGATCTCGAACCTCCACAAATGCTTTGGCTCCCAAGGAATGCACACTTTTCTCTTCTCACAATGTGTATTTCGAAATTAGGGTGAATTCTCTATCAAATTCGGCTCCCTTTGCAAGAAGAAATAAGGTTGTATTTCTAGGCATCAACGGCACAGCGTTGCAACGTTGTACCCTAACTACGTGGTAAATAAGGAATGTGTCGATGCCGTTGCAACGCTGAGGGAAGCGTTGCAACGCCGCTACCCTAACGTGCGCGTTGCTATCGATCTGGCGTTGCGACGCTGCAAGGCAGCGTTGCAACGCTCTCTGCACGAGTCTTCGACTTGGTCTTCTTATCGAGATAGCGTTGCAACGCTATCGACATTGCTTCTCTATGCTTTAAAACAACAAGCTAGGTGTTGTAATGCCCTGCATGGCATTGCAACGCCATCACTTCAGGTCTACTAGCTTGGGTTGGTCCTTCTACTTCCAATTGATGTTATTTTTAGCTCAAAAAACCCTCGTTTCGATCCTGAGTGATCGAATATGTCTCCAATTGTCCTGTTTAAGCTCTTTACCTGAAATTCAGTGATTTAAACACATCAAAGTCCTAAAATTATCATAAAACTAGCAACAATTAAGCCTAAGGATAACACATTTTGTGTGCTATCACTCTCCTAATCTGACCGTCAACAATGTTTCAGCTACCAAGCCTTCGCGCAACAACCTAGCTAATGTATAAACCCAACTCGTTCTCGTTATTTTTATCGTTTAAATCTACGGTGTTGTTGTGGCGAAAAATGAACATGGATGGATGTAGAAGCACAAAAGAAAAAATGCGTGGAGATTCAGAGTGTCCCAAAAATACATTATCTGGCCCTTACAATGAAAAGAAAGCTAGAGAGTTATACCTGGTTCTTGGTCTTTAGATCTTAAGATGTGTTAGCATAAGACTCATATGAAGAAAATCCCTAGGCACCAAAATTGACCGGGAGCTCTTTGGCACCACCAAAGTATTAAATTAAACTGAAAGAAAAAAGTTTTAGAAACCAAACAGACCCAGTTCACTGACTTTCTCCTTCTCGAACGTCTCGAAGTACTGATAAATAATTGTGATTGCAAGTAAAATTCCAGTCCCAGAACCGATTGCTCCCATGAAATCAGCCAACACAGTCAATGCACCAATGCACATTCCTCCGAATGCTGCAGCTATTTCAATTTGTGTCGACTATTTCTATTGGGTGTTATATGTTGGATGTTGGTGATAATGCTTTAGAGAGTCCACTATTTCTTTTGAAGGATGCATTGATGGTTGAGTCGCTTGGAAGTTGTGTCTGTCAAGTTTTGCTCTAGTGGCTCAAAATTAAAGCTTGTTTCGATACCAAACTTCGTTATGGGTTAGTATTATTCATATTTTATTTGATGCCTTCCCCTATATTATGATTTGTTAGATATATGACTAAACATGAAATTACTAAATTTGAAATTCAGTCTTTATTTTATCAAATACAAGCTTAGTTATACCAATTGTTTGTTTCATATGCTTTTGTGTTATTTCTATCAATTACAGTATATGATTATATGTGTATATGAGAAGATTTCTAGAATATAACTTTGATATATGTATTGATTTTTGAGAATGTGGGTATATGGGAAGAATTTTAGAATAGAAGTTAATCTATTTGGATTTAATTGTTTTCTGAACACTAGGGACTCTCCACCTTTAGTCTCTGATATTGTCCTCTAATGTGCAGGAATGACAATTAGTTTTAGAAAGAAGTGAAAGAAAATATTTTCTAAAGAAGTTCAGTGGGTGAGTCAATCTCTTTCATTGTGTTAGTCTTCTTTTTTCTCCTGTCCAATTTACCTTTTTCTCTTTCATTGTGACAATTAGTTTTTACAGGCACACCAAAGTTGTGTACTTAAATCTTTGTCCTTAAAACAGGTAAGAGTATCTACAGTCCTCACAAACGCCCCCTTCATCTCAACCTTGATTGTGATCACTATGTTAACAATAGCCAGCTATACGTGAGAAGTAAAGCAACGTATGATTTTGGTACCTCTTTCCAATTGTTTGTTGCAAGCCCCATCAACGTAAGTGGTTCTTTATTGAACATTTAAACATATTATATTGACATCCTCATCCTTTGTTTGTACATAAAGAAAATTGAATGGGAAAGAGTGGAGATTAGTACTCGTTAGAATGTTGGAATACCTTTTTACTCTAAATTTGCTTTGTTCCTATTATGCATGATAACACCTGCCCTCATCTACATGTCATTTACAAGATGATTGTTATTTCTGTTGGGGTTTGTGCCCTAAAACTCGTAGTTTGTAATTATGTTCTAATTATTGTAATAAAGTGTTATTATTTCAATAAAGAGTTATTGTTCATTATTTACGATATTGCCATTATTTTAACCCTAAATCCAATAAACTAAACATCCAAGGCTTTAAAATGTATCTTGAACTGAATGTAGTGTACATATAAAGAATCTCGGTTCGAGATACAGCCAAAAGAGTCCATAGTAAGGGGATAAGGTTTGGGTACCTTAGTCTGGTAACACTATGGATGTGGCCCACTTTGTATATGATACAAACACTGTGATCCTAACGTGTTCGTGTAGATGACATGTAAGTGAGGATATCCTATGTAATGAGATTACATAAGACCGGACCGCGAAATAGTAACCACTAGGTGTAACTCCGTTGACTAGTTAAGTTTCTATTTCACTAGGATGACCTAGGCAACTTGATCTCAATCCTGAGCAGGTTACGAACTCATGTTCGCGAGGGATTGTCCTTTGACTAGTATGGGTGAGAGTAGCTAGATTCGCTAACTCAATATGCCTACCTTCTTGGGGACAAGACCGAGTGAGCAGGTGGGGACTTAGCCTAGCAAGATGGAATTCACTCCTTCCCGCCTACTAGAGTAAGTGGATGAATGTTCCCTTAAGTGGTGTCTCCGGGACTTGAACAAAGGGCCCGACACTCTCATTGGCCCGAGAGGGACTTCTGTTTGTTGGTAGGACCACAAACAAATTTTTCATTAGTGGAGCACTGGTACTTAAGGTACAAGATGTAACCTGTGGGTAAACGGTAATTTGACCTAACCGGTGTTACGAACATTCGTGAAGGATTGACTTGTCATATTGGTCAATATCCGTGGACACACAAATATATCTGCGGTGAGAAGAGTGCATTTGCGGGACTTTAGTGGAGTGTTCCCAGCTAACGAATGGTGATTAGGAGGTTAATGAGATTAGCAGGAGTAATCTCGTATCGTTGGAGCTTACGATCAGTAGGTCCATTAGGTCCACCTTCTAGCTCGTAAAGGGTTCTTAGATCGTTTGAAATTGAAATGTTCAAATTCATTAAGGAATAAATTTAATGTATATAGATACGATATAATATATAGTTTTAGAACTATATATTATAAATTTAATGTGAATATGATTCATTTTAAATTATTTGAGAGAATTTAATATTTGAAAGAGTTTAAATATTAATTTAAATGTGAATGTTGTTCATATTTAAAAACTATAAGTTATAATTTAATGTTCATGAGAGGTGCATTAAAACTACAGATTAGAGGAAAAATAGATTAAATATGATTTAATCTTATTTAAATATATGATATTTTAAGATTAATGAAATATATGATATTAATTAAATTTGATTTAATTAATTGTTAATTAATTATTAATTAATTAAAGGGAACGTGTCAGGAGGACACGTTCCCTTCTTCCCCACTAACTCCCTATCGATAGGGAATGGGGGGAAGAACTCCTCTAGGAATAACCTCTCGATGAAGAGGGGTACGGTTTTGGATAATCGATGATTGTGCAATTGTGAATTGCTCTTGGAAATTCTCTCTCTATCAATTCCCTTCTCATTCACCTTTCAAATTGTTGGCTCCTTCCTACAAAGGAGAGATCTAAGTAGATACTCAGAGGATAGGAGGTTAACGTACTGGTAGTATCCTGTTGAACAGAGGAAGAATTTGTTGCTGAGTTGCTGCATTCTATTGGAGCAAGGAGTTGCTTTTTTGGAAAATCTGCAAAGGTAATATTTCTTACTTTTAGTTTAGTCACTTCTCAGCATGTTTGCATGTTTAATTTTCATGCCTAATTAGATTAGAAATGTATGCTTATTCTCTGTTTTTTCTCAATGTATTGGTATTTGTTTTCAACCAAAAACAAACTAGCAAAATCGATTTCAAATCACGTTTCCACTGCTCAAGGAGATCCGATCTCCATTAATTTCTGCAATAAAATATTTCTGCAATAACGGGATGAGTTATTTTTCGCCTTAAAGTATGCTTAAGAGTCTTTAAGACACTTTTGTAGATTTGGGGGTTGGTTGTGTGCATAAGTTTCAGTTTAGAAACTTTTAAAGTAGATTACAAAGAAAAAGAGACTATGCTTATAAATAATAACAACTTTGTGAGTAGACTGTCATTTATGTATGTTCTCAACAGATTTGGGTTGGTCATCAAGATTCTCTTCGATCTGACGAGGTTTGACTCCTATCCATGCCTAATGAATATTATTTTTTAATTACTCATGCCTTAAATATCTTTGACTTGCAGTTTTAGGCTTGCTTGGATGTCGACCAACCACTTTCGAGGTTGTTTGGTTGTAAGGTTTGATTCTGCAACTTTAAACTTGGGTAGGAATTCTCTGTTTGATTTAATGCTCGTGAGAGACATTGTCATTTCGTTTATAAAGAAAACTAGTGGGGGTTACTGATGATGGTTATAACTTGTTCTATGTAATGCCTACATAGAGACATAGTCACTTTTTTTTTATTATCCAGAGTCAAAATGACACTTAAACTCTGTTTTGTGACTTTTTGGCTACTTTGTAGGTTCTAAGGGGCAAAGTAGAAACTTTAAGACACTTTTATGTCATTTTTTTACCTTAAAGTATGTTTAGGGACCTTTAACACACTTTTGTAACATTGAGGGTTCGTTGTGTGCACACTTTAGACACATTCTAAGTTTTTTTAAGAGTCAAAACGACACCAAAACTCTCGTTAGCCATTTTTTCCCCACTTTGTAGCTTCCATGGGGAGCTGTAGAAATTTTTAGGTTATTTTGAACTATTTTTAGTTTCAAAGTATGTTTCACCACCTTTAGACATTTTTATAGCATTGGGAGGTTGGTTGTGTGTTCAGGTTTCAGTGTAGGCACTTTCTACGTGTCTTTAAGAGTCACTTAAACTCTTTGTAGCCACTTTTTAGCCACTTTGTAGGTTTCAGAGGGTGAAATAGATACTTTTAGGTTATTTTAAGTAAGTTTTGACATCAAAATATGCTTAAACACCTTAAATGTAGTTTTGTAGCATTGGAGGGTTGATTGTGCGTTACAGTTCCACTTTAGGCACTTTCTTTGTTTCTTTAAGAGTAAAAATGATACTTAAACTCTTTTTACACACTTTTTGACTACTTTATAGGTTTTAAGGGTCGAATTAAACATTTTTAGGTCTTTTTGAGTTGTTTTTAGCCTCAAAGTGTGCTTAAGCACCTTTAAGACACACCTTTTGTCTTTGGGTTCTATTGAGTTTTAGGCCCTATTGAGTTAGTTTTCGGCCGCAAAGTACGCTTAAGTACCTTAAGACACTTTTGTAGCATCCAAAGATTGATGTGCGGTTAAGTTTCACTTTAGGCACTTTCTAAGTTTCTTTAAGATCCAAGTGACACTTAAATTCTTTTTAGCCACTTTTTAGGTTACAAGGGGAAAAGTAGAAACTTTTATTTTGTTTTTGAGTTAATTTTTTGCCTCAAAGAATACTTAAGCACCTTTAATACACTTTTTTTGCAACGGGGGTTAGTTGTGTGCTCACTTTAGGCACTTTCTAAGTTTCAAAACAACACTTAAACTCTTTTTAGCTTCCATGACGGCAAGTAGAAACTTGTAAGTTGTTTTGAGTTGTTTTTAGCTTCAAAATTTATTGGGAGTGCTTAACGAGGTGTTTGAATTTGGTTGTTTCTCTTTCGAATAAGGTTATCGAACTCAGTTTTGAACTCTAAACCTTGTCTATCTTTTTCAGGGAATCTCATGGACTATCTTAGGATTGCATTAAGTAAGTAGAATTTTACTTGTGGGGTTTGTTTGCTTGTGTGCTAGTGTGTTGCGTGCTTTAACTTTGTTATATTATGCTTATAATTACTTCTCTTGAATTTCATGTGTATCTAGCCATAGGGTCGTCACAATTTTAAAGATGCTCTCTTGTTCTTGGTTCAATGCTTTGTTGGGTTCATTTTGGATTCTTGGTTCTTTGGTGGTGTTGTGTGTTATAGTTTCAATTTAGACACTTTCCTAGTTTCTTTAAAAGTCAAAGTGACACTACTACTTTTACACACTTTTTTGCCACTTTTTAGCTTTCATAGGTACTTTTAGATCAGTTTGAGTTGTCTTTGGCCTCAAAGTGTACTTAAGAGCTCATAAGACACTTTTGAGCATCAGTGATTGGTTGTTTTCTTAAGCTTTTGGTTATGAACTTTCTTAGTTTCTTAAGAGACAAAATGACCTTAAGCTCTTCTTAGTCATTTTATGGCTACTTTGTATGTTTCAATTGGTGATGTTGACACTTTTTATTTTAATTAAGTTTTAGGCACCAAAGTATTCTTAAGCACCTTTAATGTACTTTTTTAGCATCGGGGAGTCGGTTTTGTGCTACAGTTTCACTTTAGGCAGCTTCTTAGTTTCTTTAAAAGCACAATGTCACTTAAACTTCTTTTACACAATTTTGTTCAACTTTGTAGGTTCCATAGTTTGTTTGCCTAAATTTTAGTTTAGTCACTTTTTTAGTTTCTTTGAGCGTGAAAATGAGACTTAAACTCTTTGCATCAACTTTTTAGCTACTTTGTATGTTCCAAGGGGTGAAGTAGACATTATTAGGTCGTTTTGAGTTACTTTTAGCCTCAAAGATTTCTTAAGCATCTGTGAGACACTTTTGTAGTATCAGAGGTGGGTTGTGTGCTTAAGTTTAAATTTGAGTTTAATTACTTCCTATGTTTCTTTAAGAGTCATAAGACACTTAAACTTTTTCTAGCCATTTTTTGTCACTTTGTAGGTTCGAAGGGGTGAAGAAGATACTTGTAGATCGTCTTGAGTTATCTTTTGTCCTCAAATTGTACTTAAGACCCCGTAAGACACTTTTGTAGCATTAGTGGTTGGTTGTTTTCTTAAGCTTTTGTTTATGAACTTTCTTAGTTTCTTACTACTCTTGTTTTGTTAATTAATGTAATGCATGTTAGGAGCGTAGAGACTTTACCTTGTGGATTGTGTTTGTTGGAAATTAATGAATTGGTCTAGTACTTTACATATTTAGAATATTGTTTCATTTGTGAATCTTTCATGATTTTGTGAGTTAGAGTTGAAAGTCGTGGTTGGTTAATCTGAATATAGAAGTGTTATCTTTTTTTACCAACAAGTGTTAAGTAAAATTTTTGGTATTGTTATAGTTACGTCGTTATGTTGTCGAAATTTTCGAAGCATATAGGTTGTTAGCTTAGTGGTGTTTCTTAGGTTAGATTAACATTTGGGGAAGTTAGCTTAGTGATATTGGTAGTACAGTTAACATGGCCTTTTGACAAAGTTTTAATCACTACGTACATTTATGTATTATTATTTAAAATTATTTATTTGTTTAATAATTATTTTATTTGAGTAAATATTCTTCTTTATTTCTTTCTTGATGACTTTTTGTAGGTTGATGACAGAATATCATAAGAAGTTCTTGGCCACAAAAGCAACTAGCTCGAGAGTTATATATTTTGATATTGAATAGTGGAACATTTTGTAATTTAATGAATAGTATTTGACAAATTTATATTTAATGTCATCCCAAAGTTGATGTTCATTACTATATTTATTTTGTGAACAATAGATTGTTATGTTTTGTTATCAATTTAAGTGGGATAATGTTAACCTTGAATTAAATGTAATTTGCTTGGATTAATGACACATAAACTCATCGTAGAACTAATATTGTAAATAATTTATTTATTATTTTACTTGAACTAAGGTAGGAAATATGAATAATACAATCATGAATAATTTCAAAAGCCATCAAAGTTACAACAATAGCAAAAAAATTTACAATTCAAAAGTATATTATAGCTTTAATTTAAGTTTTAAAGATAGCTACAAATAAATGCTATAATTAGAAAATGTTATTGTAGATTACTACAATATTATTATAGCATTTATAAAATGCTATCATTGATTTTAAAAAGATGAAATTATGCTATTAAAAGACTTTTATATAAGATTTTTTATAACCTTTATAAAATCCTATAAAAAGTCTAATTTTTATAGCTTTTATAAGATGCTGTAAAAAGTTCAATCTTTTACAGCTTTTATAAAATGCTGTAAAAAGTCACATGGGTTGTCATGACTTTGCCGAAAAAACTATAAAAGGCCTATTACATCATTTTTTTCGAAGCTATTATAAACCTTTTTTCATGTAGTGAATGGTATGTTGTAGATCTTATTTTATTTCAGGTTTAATTCTTAGAATTTTGTATGATCTTGTTATTTCTGCAAAATACAAAGCAAATGCGTTCATATGTTTTCGTTGTCGGAATCCTTTCATAAAGATTGTATTTACTATATTGAAATTAATACAAATACAAATTATTTACGCATACTAAATTTCTTTGTTGAAATCTCTCATGAGAACACTCATGTTTTTTTTTTTTTTTGTCATTTCTTAGTTGCTGTTTTTCAATTCCATCTTGTAAGTTCATTAGATTTTAGGTCATCTTGAGGGTTATTGATTTCCAATGTATTTACACGTACAGCAAACATATTTGTTCTTTTGAATTTAGTCTAAAATATCTCGAAGTTCCTTCAAGTGTTATTATTGTTTTGTTATAATTTTACTTTACTTTGGAAGATTGATAGACTTTCTTCCTCCATCTCATTTCTTAATAAAAAATATTTTAGTCTGATTTATTAGTTTGATTTTTTTTTTTAATTTCAACTATTTAATTATGAGTTTGGTATCGATACAATTATTGTTTTCCATTCCCTCCATGATAAGCTAAACTTTCTTTAGGGATTCATGTTAGTGAATGCGCTAGAAAAAAATATGTAAAACTTAAAAGTATAATCTAATTAACACTTGAGACTTTGTTTGTTTTTGTTGAAATATCATTGGGTAAACCTAGTCAGACAACTAGTAATTATTTATCAAGCTTGAACTTAAGGCCGAAAGGGTTAAGGGAAAGCGAATGTCACAAAAGCAATGGAAGAAAAAATTTAGAAATAAGTCATGAACATCAATCCTAAACCTTGCGAGACTCCAAAATCGCTAGAATTGTGTAAGAAATTATCTAAGTTAGAAACTATAGAAATATTGGTTTAATCACTTAGTCTCCTAACGGTTTTGAAGAAAAATTGAGTAGCAGTTGAATTTGTTGGTCATAGAAATATAAGTTTAATCACCTAACCTCCTAAAGATTTTGATGAAAAATTGAATGGGGTTGAATTCGGTTTACTTAGTTTTTTGTGTTAACTATGATTGCAATGGCATTTTTGGGCATTTCTTTCCAAAAATATTTTAAATGCGAGAGCAAGAGCGAGAACATGTGAAAGCGAGTCACTATTCGTAAAAAGATGTTTGCTCAACTTATAGTAAGAGTGAGAGCGAGTCAATGTGAGCGAGAGCGAGTCTCCGAGAGCAAGAATCATGTAAGATCCAAAATATTTGATGACGTGACTAGCAAGAGCAGAATGAGAATACTACGTGT
This sequence comes from Trichosanthes cucumerina, assembly GCA_036507285.1. Taxonomy (NCBI): domain Eukaryota; kingdom Viridiplantae; phylum Streptophyta; class Magnoliopsida; order Cucurbitales; family Cucurbitaceae; genus Trichosanthes; species Trichosanthes cucumerina. The sequence goes on from CM071844.1 coordinate 58,501,287, forward strand.
GAGAGCGTGCACAGGCGAGACGACCTAATACTACTGATCTTTTAGTAAATTTGTATCTATTGTGACGTCAGCCATACTTCTTTATTCTCGAGGGAACAAGTCATTAAAACACGTAAAAATGAGTCTTTAGTACAAAAACCCAAGGAAACTAATCATAAAATACATATTAAGAATATCTTCGCCATTCCATTCATCTATCTCAGCTTTAATTTGCAATGAAATCCCTCATCTTTTGAATCATCAAAGAATATTCCGGTAGATCCGCGAAGCCAAAGAATCCATGGACGGCGTTCGAAAACTCCACCAGCTCCACTTCCTTTCCCATTCTCTTCAGCCCCTCGTAATAATTCCTCTGCCGATCAATCAACAGATCCAATCCTCCGGCGAAAATCACCGTCACCGGAAACTTCTTCAATCCCGAAATATCCCTTTCATTGGCTCCATTCACATTCGCCGCCGCGTGGTCTCGATTTTCCCCAGCCGGCAAAAACGCTTTCCAGAACCAATCCGTCATTTTCAGAGTCAACGGAAGCTCATTACACAATCGGATCTCCGACTCTGTTCTCTCCTCTCCACCGAAAAACGGCTGCGACGCTATAAATCCAACCACTTTCACTTTCTTGAACTCGTACTCGCTCGCTCTCACCGCCACGTGGTGCCCCAGATTTCCCCCGGCGCTCTCGCCCAAAATAAAGCAACGGCTCAGATCTACCCTCGCCGGCAATGCGCTGTCATCGATTTCGTCAATGAATTTCAAGGCGTCGAATCCGTCGTCGTATTGGCAGGGGAATCGGAACTCCGGGGCGAGGCGGTAGTTGACGGAGATTATGACGGCGCGTAATTGTTTGGCGAAACGGCGGGCGGCCATGTCCATTGAAGTTGCGTCGGCGGAACCGATGGCGAAGCCGCCGCCGTGGAAGTAGAAAATGACTGGCAGCGGGAGAGAGTCGGCGGCGCCGTCGGTGGGTGTGAAGATTCGAAGGAAGAGGTCTCGGGAAGCGTCGATGGTAAGATCGGAAGAGGACACGCCGTCGACTGGATTGAGATTGGGAGGGATTTTCCGGTCGATTAAATTGTAAAACCAACGATTGACAGTGTGATCTGATCGGAGACAAGAGTTGAAGATTAGAGCCGCGAATCGAAGCACTAGGCTGTGCTTCCATGAAACTTTGGGGGTTGAGATTTCAGAAGAAGAACTGGACGACCACATTTTCAATCGCTGTTCTTCAGTCATAGACTACAGTCTTTTTATGTCGTTGATCAATGATTGATGACTTCCCAAGTTTTCATATATCTCTCTGTTACTTTTTTTTTAATGTGTTTTGGTTAATCTTTTGTTTATTAATTTCTTTAATTTTGTTATAACTTTTTATAGCTTAGTTTATTGCACCGAGATCCGAGGCATTTTTTTTAATCGATTGAGCTGATTTATTTTATATTGTTATTTATTTATTGAATATAACACTCTATGAAGTAGAGGGATTCAAGCTTGTGATTCTTAGTGCAAAGCTAATTCCAACGTGTGATTCTTAGTCCAAAGCTCTTACTAGGAAAATATCAAACACTTTGGCCTAGATGCAGGAAGAGAGCAAAACCTCTTCTCTTCTGTTAAGATTAGAGAGTCGCTTAAGTCAGAACGTGTTGTCTCCACCCCTGAGTGGATTTCTAAAACTCAATACCAATGCGTCTTGGAGTGAAGCGCTAGGAAAGGGAGAATTAGGTTGGGTTGTTTGTGACTCATGTGGGTCTCCCATCTGTGTTGGAATTCAACAATGGAAGAAAAGATGGTTAGCGAAGTCTCTCGAAACATCGGCAATAACAACAGGGCTAAGGGCTCTTAGTAATTTGAACTTCAGCGCCACCAACTCAATTATGGTGGAGTCGGACTCAAAAGAGGTGATTTATGCCCTTCTTCATCCTTGCTTGGATATTTCTGAAACTCAAACCATTTTGAACGACATTAAGTCTCTTGTCTCTGGGTGGCTAACATTTCTTTTTCTTATTGTCCTAGAAGTTGTAATATTGTTGCTCACGATCTTGCGCGGGCGATTTTTTTGGAGTCGGGTGTGTGGTTTTTTTAGATTCATTAGTTTGGGCGGATGACTTTCTGCTTTGAATTAGGTGTATCCTTCTTAAGAAGGTTGTTTTTTGCTTCTTAATTGATATCTTCTACTTCAAAAAAAAAAAAGCTAATTCCGACTATTTGCATATAAATACTCTTCTATCCAAATACAAACACACACTTTAATTTTTAAGGCCTATTTGATAACTATTTGGTGTTCTAGCATGTAATTAGTGCTCCTACTTGTACCTTTCTTATTTTGTTATCCACTTTTAATTTGTAAGGCCTATCTGATAACTATTTTATTTTTATTTTTTAAAATTAAACATATAGGCCCCGTTTGATAACGTTCTTGTTTCTTGTTTCTTGTTTCTCATTTTTTAAGAATAAGAAACAAGAATATGTTTGATAACTATTTCTGTTTCTTGTTTCTTTGAAAACAAGAAATAGAAACATAAACTTGTTTGATAATCGTTTCTTGTTTCTTGTTCTTGAATGTTTTTTTCCATCTCATTTTTTTTGTCATTTTTAATAATTTAAAATATATATATTTTAACATGCATTAAAATATATAAATATACAATTAATTATAATAAATTTTTATTATCAAATACCAACAAGTCTCGATGCAAAATTAATTAATAATAAAAGTAAATAAATAAAATTATTTTATTCTTCAAATGTTGTTCAAATTTGATCTGTAATCTTATCTCTTACTCGAGCCATTTGAAGGAGTAAAATGTTGGCATGCGTTTCACCAATAAGCTGAAGTGTGGAGTTGATAAAATTCGGAAACATTTAATATAAAAAGAAACGAAACAGAAACAAACTACTATTTGAAGTTTCTGAAATTTAGTCCAAATTTTAGAAACGTTTCTCAAATTTTGGGAACAAGAAACGGGATGGATTATCAAACAGGTCTATTTCTTAAAAAATGAGAAACACAAGAAACAGGAAACAGGAACGTTATCAAACGGGTCCATAATTACTGCTTCTACTTATAGATTTCTAGTTTTGTTATCTATGTTTTATTTACATTTTTATAAAATAACTCAAATTTTGAAAAGTAAAAAAAGTAGTTTCAAAACTTTATGTTTTATTTTTGGAATATGCATATGGCATCTATGTTTTCGAAAATTATTTTTGGATACAATGATCCAAATAGTGAAAATTCTTAAAACAACAATTTTATGTTTGCATTGTTCTCATATTTTGAATTTGAAATTTTAAAATACAAAATTATATTAAAAAAAGATTAAAAAAACTTTAATAAATATAGTATTTTATGTTATAAACTTAATTTATTTTTGTCAAAATCAAATATGTATAATATATTTTATTATAAATTATATGATATTATAAAATAACAATTATAAAAAATTTATAACAAAAAATGTATGTTGATAAGTAATTAATAATGATTTATATTCAACTACAAACTCATGAAAATCGTGTATGCCGTACACGAGTTCCATGTCAAACTCATGTACGACGTGGAAATCGTGTACACCCGTACACGAGTTTCACTTTTCACTTTTTAGTTTTTTATACTCATTTATATAGATTTAGACTATTTTTTTTAATCCAATTTATTCATTTTAGACGGATCTATTCTTTTTTTTTTTTTGTCGCAGAATTTGTCTGATAAGAAACTACCGTGGTACATGAATTTTTTACAAAGAGATATGAAATATGATACATGAGATTTTTTAAAAAAATATAATTTTAAAAATCTATATATATGAAATTTAAAAAATCTATAATTTAATAAAATCTCTATATATTACCATCTACATCAAATTTTACAAGTTATATATATTACTCACAATATATATATATATATATATATATGATATTTTTATAAAAAATAATATAATTTAAAACAAAAAAAGGATAGTTTCCAACGACAAACTTTTTAGTGCCGTAAAATTTTAAACCTTAATTAAATCTATTGATCATAGAATAAGAAAAAAAAACATAGAAGTCCAAAAAAGAAGCTTATTTTGATACACTAAAGTGATAAAAATAAAGTCAAAATAAATGTGAAGAATTAAAAAAATAAAAAATAATAAAAGGAAATCGTGTACGGTGTACGCCAGTTCCACAAAAATCGTGTATAGCGTACGCGAGTTCCACATCATCCCACCAAAGTGTAAATCACCATGCCAACGTATAAATCGTGTACATGCTACCCTATTTTAAACAATACTTTTCTTATCCACCTTAAATTTGTAATTTTTTTTTATTTACGTTAAAAATTTTTAGTTTCAAAACTATCTCAATTTTGTCATTTTATATTTAAACATCATTATCTATAAAAGTAGTCCTAATATTTAGTTTTACAACTAAAATTAGTTTTTATATTCTATAAATATATTATAAAACACATTTTTGTGATATTCATGGATATGTTAGACTTAAATGCATTTAAGAACGTTAGTGAAAAATATTACGTTCTCTATTCCAAAATTTGAAATAAATTTCAAGAAAGCTTGGGTACTTAGAATTATTTTATCACTTGATTCTTATTACTTTTAGCATTTATTATGTTTTTTTTTCTTTTTAAATTTTCGATTGTTTTTTGAATTGTTGTTTCTTTTTTTGTTGAGGGAGAGTGTTTTTTATTTTTTTTAAATTGTTTGGCACGTTTTGACAAAATCAGGGTGACAGAACATTTTGATTGGCTTTATTATTTTAAATGTATTTTTGACAAATTAATGCCGAAGGAGGAGGTTTAGAGGAATTTTATTTATTGGCAAAAATTCTTAAAGTTTATTTATTGATTTTTCTTTAATTATAACATGTCTGAATTTGAATTTAAAATTGAAATTATATTCAATTTGTTATGTGTAAGTGTCTTCACGTACTTAAAAAATGGCAATATTATCACTTTGACATTTCTTCCTAATTGATTCTTAAATTTTTAAATTAGGGGTGATGGTAGTTTAATTAGATTTAACCTTTCGACTTTTATCAATTTCATTTCTTATATATATAAGACGATTTCATTTCTATATATATAAGACATTAGAGTATTGTGAGACAAGTAGATTTGTGAAGCACATTTGTTTATTTATTCTCAATTGTTCTAATTTGTAATATTTAGTTGAGAGTGTTTTTATGTAATTGTAAAGTGTGAATCCTTTTATATTTGTGATTTTCCAAGTCTCAAGAGAAGACATATCCACCATTAAAGGGAATTCAAATATGTTGAGTTTTTTACAATATATTAGAAGTGAAATTGTCCACATCTGAAAGGTGCAAGAAAGTGATGGACTCCTGATACTATAAAAGAAGTCTATGACTTTGGTTTCAAAACATCTCAGTTAGAAACACTTTAAGTTTGGTGAAATTTGGTATACTAGCTCTAGTTAAATTCCCTCTTTATATTCTCATTTTTCACATAGTGGAAATTTCTTTCTGTTCGAGTTTTTCCACGTAAATTCTTGTGTCTCTAAGTTATTTCTGTTTATTCCTAGTAGTAGGAGGTTTTTTCCTAACAAAATAGTGGTCCACAACACAAAAGGAGTTTGTGTTTTAAAATATTCAATCCATAGAAGAGTCAAGCAACTATTGCGAAACGATCTAAGAAGAGAGTTCTTTTATGCATACGTCAATATTAATGTAAAATGTCCTAATTTTAATTTCATTAATCTTGTTCACTTGGCGTAGCCTCATGGAGAGTAGGTAGGAAAACCAAATAACATTAAAAATGTCTTATATGGTCTCGCTTGAATTGTTTGACTTTTTTAATTCATTATTTTATTTGATAAATAATTTAAATATTGTTACGAATTCTATTTATGCATTAATAAGCTAGTGATAGCAAGAAAAAAGTAAACAGTAGGTAAAATGAATTTTACTTTCTTCTTCAATAAGTAGGTAAAATAATGAAAAATACTTGTATCACACCACATTAAATTGTTGACAACATAGTTTAAAAAAAAAACAAAAAAAATTGTTGACAACATGAAAAATAATTGGCTTAATTTAAATTATTTTTTTTAAATTAAAAAAAAAATCCACACGTGAAACCCGTGGAAAACTTCTCAATGAAAATCCCCTTCGTCTTCAACCTCTTCCCTCCGGCCGACTGTAAATCCACCACAAAAGATTACTAAGAGAATTCCCATCATCATGTTTCTTCAATTTCTTTATCTTCCCAGCAGCACTTTTCCAATCATAAACCCCTTCCAAAGCATAAGCAAATCCCTTCCACCCCTCGCCGGCGTCCTCCCGTTCCAACGCCGGCGCCACCCACTTCACTAGCTCCTTTACAAACCCCTCATCGGAAAAAACCCTCTCCGTCACCGGCAGCACCGGCAACACCTGAATCCCAACTCTACACTCCCTCCACTCCGGCGGCGCAAACCACAGCCGACTCTCCCTCGCCCCACTCCACAATATCCCCACCACTCTGTTGTCCTCTGCAAATCCCTCATCGTAAATCGAATCCCCCCTCTTCACATGCCACCATGTCTGCGCCGCCGCAATCTCCGCCGCCGTCAGCGCCGCCCCGGCCGCACTAAGCCCCTTGTCGCCGTAAGCCAAACCCATCAGCGCTGCCGCGTAATACGCATTCACGGCCTCGCTTGTGCTCTCCTGATTCCGGCCGTCGGGGAATTCGGTCAATCCGGCGGCCCAGGAGTGGAGCTTCCAGAAATCGAAGTTTCGAAACGGAATTGAGAATTGGGATTTTTTGGGTCTGAAATTCATGTAATCGTAAACCAAAGCGTACGCCTGAGACTTGTATTGATTTCCCCAATTTGGATCGAGTTTCGCAAGAACTGCGATTGAATACACGAAATAGCCCAAATGGAAATGGTGATCGTTGTAAATTCCAAATCCGAAATCCTCTGTTGTACTTGTAGCTCCGTTTTTTGTCACCAATCCAGCCCATTTTCTTTCATACAGAAACCCATTTTTTGTAAATTTACCATCCAGCCATGGCTGGATCCCGTTTTTCAAGAACTTCACTACCGCCGGAACCACACCGGCGGCATAATCCACCTCCTCGGCGATCAGTGCTAATCTCGCAGCTCTGGCTAGCAACTTCCCGTAGAAATAAGACGCCGCCGTTGACGAAAGCTCTGTAACGTTCAAAGTCTCAGCGTCGTGTTTAAGAGCGGCGACAATCTCGGGGAAGAATTTGCTATCGATTCCGTTGATTGAATGCCAAGTCATCGGGATTGGATCGAAATTCAAATCCCAAGAATCTCCGACAACGCCCAGAAGGTCGCCGTCGATGCTGGCGTAGCGGAGATTTTGAAGAACGGTTTGATTTTCCGGCAAGAGTCGCCGGTGTAATGGGTGAGCCAACATTAAAAGGCCCCCACTTCCCCTCTTCTGCCATTTGTATATAAAACCAAAATTTTCAGACAATTTCGCATACCCAGAAACAGGGTAACATCCTCTGTACTGATCGAGAGTCTTCTCCGATTCCATCTTGGAATTTGGAAAAACAGCAACCCGAATCACGCCGGAAAATCCACCGGAAGTTACAATCTGATTGTTCTTCGATTTAATTAAATAAATCGCCGATGAGGAGTAAACTACCCAATTCCGACCATTGCTCAACCGAATAATATGTTTGGTCGAATAATCATAGGAAGCAACAGAGCGAACGCCATTGCCGGTGGAGATCGAAACAGAGGAGGTTTTCAGAACAGAGAAAGTCAAGTAAGGACTTCCACGAACGAGGTGGAATCTGAAATCGCCGATGTCCAAAACAACACCGAGATCGCTGAAGGACGAAACGAAATGAGTTCTGCTGGAAACAGGGGAGGTTCTGTTGAGTGAAGAAATGGTGAGTTCGGGAGAAAATGGCAATTGGGTGATTGAAGAATTGGAAATACGAGATGGGTATGAAACAGAGAGCGAAGAATTTTCGGTTCTGATGAGATATGGATGAATGTATTCCGGCATGTCGCCATTGTTGAGGACGAAGTTCTGGAAGAAGGAATTTGTGGGAAGTGGGAAAGAGAGGAGTGAGGGAGAGAAGAATTTACTCGGGTCAGGAACCGCCGTGGAGGTGGTTTCCGGGAAGGGGAACTGGGCGGTTGACGGCGGAGGCAGACCGGAAACTGCCGCTGCAAATGCAGTGAGAAGAGGAAAGAAGATGATGGAAATCAGCCATGGTTTAGTCGTTTCCATGGCTGGTGAGAAATTGTTGTTGCAGGGGATTTTTATTAAGGGGTTAACATTGTGGAAGCCCACAAATTATAAAGTAAGAAAAAAATGGTCTGTTCTTAACGTTATGATTTGAATTTTTTTAAAGGGGAAAGTTTAACGTCATTATTCTCTTGGGAACAGAGGCAAATAAAATAATGTAAAGAAGAAAGGTTGGAACTTTAAAAAATAAAAACAAATAAAAAAATAACAAGGGCTTGTTCTTGTAAATCAAGCGGCACAAGTACCAAGAGAGATCTAGGTTAAGCATTGATTCGTAATTAAAATTAACTTATGAACGTGTTGAAGGAATGCAATTGATTTATTAAATTAATCACGTAAGATGTTTGTCGTATTGTGTATTCCGTCCAAATTACTATAGGGGCATGTGCTCTTTAGTTCTCGCTCTCGTTGTTCCTCATGATAGTAATGAGTAGTCGAAATTCTGGAGAAAAGAAAGAGATCAAGAAAATCATGAGCGAGAGCGAGAGTTTGAGGTCCGTGAGAAAGAGTCAATGTGAGCGAGTGATCATTTGCAAAAGTCATATTGTAAGTGAGAGTGAGAATGTGAGGTCCGTGAGAGGGAGTTAACGTGAGCAGTGATCTTTGCATAAGTCGTATTATGAGTGAGGCTATGAGAGCGAGAGTGGAGGTCCATAAAAGGGAGTCAACGTGAGCGAGTGATCAATTGCAAAGTGTTATCGTGAGCGATTCCACTAAAGCGAGAGTGTGAACATACGAGACGGGCCCAATACTGGCCTTCTTGGTAATTTGTCACGTCTTGCCATGTTAGAATAGGTCAATTTTCATTATTTTGAAGCATTAGGTCATATCTCATTAAACTGAAAAAAAAAGGTCATTCGTGCAAAAACCCATTGGGGTTTGCATAAAAAATTGGACTTCGGCAAACTCAAATGGATAATTTTCCATTAGGCTAAATTATAAAAAATGTTTTAATTCTTTTTAAAATATACCTATTCTTTCAAAAGATACCTATTACTCTTGATCTAGAATGACGTAGCAATAATTAGGAAGTTTGTTTGAATTATTGAGATAGATTGACTTTTCGTCTAACCTTTTATATTCTAACCGTTCTTCTACTATAATGATATCTAAAATCTTTATTAAAGATGATTAATATTGCAACTTTTGAATGAATATGTGTGTTTTTTAAATAAATCATAAATTAAAGTTCAAGCAATGTTTTTAAAAATTTTAATTTAGCCCTTTTTTTTTTCCCTACCGTTCCCCTTTTGTTACATTCTGATTTTTCTAAATTAAAATATAGTTTTCCCCCTAAAATTAACAGTTGATTTTTTAATTTTTTAGGAATGAAAGCTTGATGTCACGGTCATGCTTGTCCAGGGCCTGTTGCCCGTGGCCGCATGCCCGTTCCCACCCTTTTACCTTGCTTTCACTTTACTTTTGTCGTTGTTGCATGTTAGGATAGTTTCCTTGCATTTTTGCTTCCGTATGACTCCTCGCCAAAATGACGTGCAAGGGGGTCATGGCTAGAATTTTTAGTTTGTACTATAGGGAGATGCGACTATTCATCGATTCTCCCTACCAAGAGTTATATGCTAGTTAAGCGTGGCTTTCATTGAAATTGCTTATCAGCTGTGTAACTAACTTTCTAAAATGCTTCCAAATGATTTCCAAAACGTTTTCACAAATTCTCTCTGACCCCGTTTTCTAAAAACTATTTTTCCAAGAACCGGGGTGGAGGTTGCGAGATAGGCCTTGTAGGCCACCGACGATCCGAATTCGAGTTGGCTGACTTGCTCGTGGGCGAGAGCAAGTGCCGCACGGTCGTGTCGAGACCCTCTAAGAGGTGCGACCGTGTCAATTGGTATCAAAGCCATTTTGGCTTATAGAACTAAAGACAGTAACTATGTTTGTGACAGAGAAAGTTGGCGAGCCCCGTGTTGACTGGGCGAGCGAGATTGAGAGGCAAATGCCCTTCCTAATGGAAGTCCCTGGTAGGATGTTGGTTTTGGAATCTCTTCTGGATGAGATTGCAACCAAAGCAAATAAGATTGATGCGGTAGCTGGCCGCTTTAATGGAATGCCCGCCCGAGAGTTGATGACGAGGGTTGAGATCCTCGAGGATAAAGCTATACGAGATTGTGATCTCGGGAGTGGGGAAAGCTCGTTGGGCCTTATTGCCCGCATGGAGGGGCGTGTCGAAGGTTTAGACAGCTCCCAAAAGTTGATGGCTCAGATGATGACAGACTTAACTAATGAAGTTAGAGCTGCCATAGAAGTTGTGAGAGTAGAGGTGACAAAGTTAAAGGAAGGGGTGGCTGATTTGAACACCCGAGTTAATGCCACCATGAGAGCGATGGAAAATCAAGCCCCAGCTGGGGGTGTAACTCAAACAGACAAGCTCAAAGTACGTAGACCGAAACCCTTCTGTGGGGTTCGTGATGCAAAAGTGTTGGGGTTTGTGCCCTAAAACTCGTAGTTTGTAATTATGTTCTAATTATTGTAATAAAGTGTTATTATTTCAATACAGAGTTATTGTTCGATATTGTCATTATTTTAACCCTAAATCCAATAAACTAAACATCCAAGGCTGTAAAATGTATCTTGAACTTAATGTAGTGTACATATAAAGGATCTTGGTTCGAGATACAACCTAAAGGGTCTATAGTAAGGGGATAAGGTTTGGGTACTTTACCCTGGTAAAACTATGGATGTGATCCACTTTATATATGATACAAACACTGTGATCCTAACGTGTTCGTGAAGATGACATGTGAGTGGTGATATCCTATGTAATGAGAATACATAAGACCAGACCGCGAAATAGTAACCACTAGATGTAATTTCGTTGACTAGTTAGGTTTCTATTTCACTAGGATGACCTAGACAACTTGATCTCAATCCTGAGCGGGTTACGAACTCCTGTTTGCGCGGGATTATCCTTTGACTAGTATGGGTGAGAGTGGCCAGATTTGCCGACTCAATATGCCTACCTTCTTGGGGACAAGATCGGGTGAGCAGCAGGGACTTAGCCTAGCAAGATGGAATTCACTCCTTCCCGCCTATTAGGGTAAGTAGATGAATGTTCTCTTCCGGGACTTGAACAAAAGGCCCGACCTCTCATTGGCTCGAGAGGGACATCTGTTTGTTGGTAGGACCACAAACAAATTGTTCATTAGAGGAGCACTGGTACTTAAGGTACAAGATGTAACCCAGGGATAAAACGGTAATTTGACCCAACTGGTGTTACGAACATTCGTGAAAGATTGATTTGCTGTTATTGGTCAATATCCGTGGACACAGAAATATATCTACAGGGAGAAGAGTGCAGCTGCGGGACTTTAGTGGAGGGTTCTCGCAGTTAACGAATGTTGATTAGGAGGTTAATGAGATTAACCGAATAATCTCGTATCGTTGGAGCTTCTGATCTGTAGGTCCATTAGGTCCACCTTCTAGCTCGTAAAGGGTTCTTAGATCGTTTGAATTTGAAATGTTCAAATACATTAGGGAATAAATTTAATGTATATAGATACGATATAATATATAGTTTTGGAACTATATATTATAAATTTAATGTGAATATGATTCATATTAAATTATGTGAGAGAATTAAATATTTGAAAGAGTTTAAATGTTTAATTTTAATGTGAATGTGATTCATATTTAAAACTATATGTTAAAATTTAATGTGCATTAGATGTACATTAAAACTATAGGTTAGAGGGTAAATTGATTAAATGTGATTTAATCTAAATGAAATATATGATATTAAATTAAATTAAATTAAATAAGATTTAATTGATTTATTAATAATTAATATGATTAATTATTAATTAAATATTAAATAAAAAAAGGGAACGTGTCAGGAGGACACGTTCCCCATGTCTCCCAACTCCCTAATCGATTAGGGAGTGGGGAGTTGCCCTCTGGAGTGTTTCTTCTTCTCCAATTGGGAGAAGTGAATGATTGATCGATCAAACTCAGTGAAAGATTTCTCTCTCAAAATTTTCTCACTCTCTAATTGTTGGATCCCTTCCCACCTAGGGTGATCTAAGTAGAACTCAGAGGATAGAAGGTTCTCACTACTGGTTGTATCCCTGTGGTGAAGAAAGAACAGAGGAGTTTCACAGTATTCCTGTGTTGTTGAACGATTGGCAGGGAGTTGCTGAATTGAAACTACAAAGGCAACCATCTCTGTCCTTTTAGTTTAATTTCTAAATAGCATGTTTGCATGACTAATATCCATGTCTAATTAGATTAGAAATGTATGCTTACCTCTGTTTTTACACCAATGTACTGGTATTTGGGTTCAACTAAAATAAACTTGCAATTACGATTCCAAAACACGTTTCCGCTACTCAAGGAGATCCGATCTCTATCAAAAAGCCCTTGAAAACGTCATATTTTATATGGAGCAATATTTCAGGGCTACAAACATAATGGTGGAAGAAAATAGATTTACCTTGGCGACAATGCACCTGACAGACGACGCCAAGTTGTGGTGGAGAACACGTTATATGGACGTCCAAGAAGGGTGTTGTACCATTGATACGTGGGAAACATTGAAACAAGAATTGCGCTCGCAATTCTTTCCTGTAAATGTGGAGATTTTGGCAAGGCGCAGGTTGCGCGAATTAAGACATGATAAGACTATTCGGGAGTATGTTAAGGAGTTTGTTGCGGTAATATTAGACATTTGAGGCATGATGGAGAAGGACAAAGTATTTTCGTTTGTTGAAGGGTTGCAACCATGGGCAAGGTCCAAACTCTATGAACAAAGGGTGCAAACCTTGTCAGAAGCGTATGCCGTCGCGGAACGGTTGTTTGATCTGACAAGTGATGGGAGCGAAGAGCCCCAGGATGTGAGGTGGAGTCAGACCTCCCCAAGTAGAGACAATGGGGGGCGTCACCATAACTCCCCCAGGGGAAGGAAGTACATGGAGAATGACGAACCAACAATATGGAGTGAGTCGGAGGCCCCCTTCTTGTTACCTGTGTAATGGGCCTCACAGCTGGGTAGAGTGCCAAGATAAGGTCGCCTTGCAAAATTTTCAAGCCTCACTGACAAGTACTTCGAGGACCAAGGTTGGAACTTCTAAGGAAGATACCCCAATTGAAAGAGATGGGGACAAACCCCGCATTGGGGTCTTGAGATTTTTGTCGGTGTTGCAGAAAGAAGAAGTTGGGACGAGGGAGTCCACATATGGCCTTATGTATGTGGACACGATTATTAACCAGAAACCCACAAAGAGCACTATGATTGACTCAGGAGCAACTCATAACTTTATGACTGAAATTGAAGCCCGAAGATTGAATTTAAGTTGGACTAAAGATGTTGGAAAAGTGAAGGTCGTCAACTCTGCGACCCTGTCGGTGTTGGGAGTGGTGAGAAGAGTGACGATGAAGTTGGGCACTTGGACCGGGCAAACAGATTTTGTGGTTATCAAGATGGATGACTTCGAAGTTGTGTTAGGGATGGAGTTCCTCCTTGAACACAAGGTCATACCGATACCATTAGCGGAATGTTTAGTGGTCACAGGGTCTAATCCAACTGTTGTGCACACTAGACTCAGACAACCAAGTGGTGTGAAGCGGTTGTCGGTCCTCCAACTAAGAGAGAGCCCAAGGAAGGTTGGGGAAGCCAACCCCATAACTAGGCCGAAGTTCGAATGTACTCAAAGGCCTGTGGAGACACCGAGTTGTGCGAGAGATTGGGTCAAGCAGAAACAACCCCTTTTGACGAGAAGGAATGTGGAGTCAGCTCCACCAGTGGTTGTGAAGAATGCGTTTGAGGTGTTAGCCGATATGACACCTGAAGAAGATTGTCAGAGTAGGGAGGTGAAAGAGTTTCTTGAAGCGTGGAAGAGAAGTCAGGATGTAAAGGTCCGTTGGGACCGCCTCAGAAGCTAAATAGAGTTGCTTGTAGAACCGAGGGTTCGAGTGTAGTTGGTTGACAGGGACGTCAACCGTTTAAGTGGGGGAGAATGTCACGATCATGCTTGTCCAGGGCCTGTTGCCCGTGGCCGCATGCTCGTTCCCACCCTTTTACCTTGCTTTCACTTTACTTTTGTCGTTGTTGCATGTTAGGATAGTTTCCTTACATTTTTGCTTCTGTATGACTCCTCGCCAAAATGACGTGCAAGGGGGGCATGGCTAGAATTCTTAGTTTGTACTATAGGGGGATGCGACTATTCATCGATTCTCTCTACCAAGAGTTATATGCTAGTTAAGTGTGACTTTCATTGAAATTGCTTATCAGTTGTGTAACTAACTTTCTAAAATGCTTCCAAATGATTTCCAAAACGTTTTCACAAATTCTCTCTGACCTCGTTTTCTAAAAACTGTTTTCCCAAGAATGGGGGTTGAGGTTGCGAGATAGGCCTTGTAGGCCACCGACGATCCGAATTCGAGTTGGCTGACTTGCTCGTGGGCGAGAGCAAGTGTCGCACGGTCGCGTCGAGACCCTCTAAGAGGTGCGACCGTGTCACTTGACGTACCCAATCTAAGGGAAAATTATTTAATGAGGCCGCCACAATGTCTTTGTCTCATAATAATCGTTCGACGTGAATTCAATAATTTTCATACCCTCTAATAACCATTGGATTTCTCTCTCTTCATCCAACGGGACTATATTGTGGCGGCCTCACCGAATAATTTCTTCAATCCAAAAAATTTTCTAACCAAACATATGAGTGGAACCCCGTGCGAGCGTGAAGGACAAGTGAGCGAGCCCCTCCACTCCATTTGTACTTTGAGGATGTGACGGAATTTGGGAATCTCAAAATTTTGATCCTTAACATTTGGCTCTAGAATGCTCAAAGTTTCTTAATAGTATGTTGTTTAAATTTTAAATTTTTTTCTTTTATCATTGATCATTCAACATAATTGGGAGACTAAATAGAAATTTAAAACTTTAGAGAATAAAATGTAAAGTGTACCAAAAACTATAATTTAACATCTCTTTTCTATATTAATTGAAGGTAAAAAAATTTCACGCTACAAAGTATATATATCATAATCTAGTTAGTACTTATTAATTAAATTATTCTCGTGACCAAATTTTGGTCATGATTTTTACATTTAGGATATTTTAGTTTTTGAAAATTAAGCCTATAAATACTACTTGCACCTCGTAGTTTTCTTTTATTATCGATTAAATTTTAGTATCTTTTCAAAATCAAACTAAATTTTGAGAATTAATAAAAAAAGAAAAGGAGATTTCAAAAACTTGCATTTTTCTTTTGAAATGTGGTTAAGAATTTAAATATTTTAAAGATGATAACTATTATAGAAAAATATGAGAAAACAAATACCATCTTCAAAAATTAAAAACCAAATAATTATAAAAATAGAGCATTAATGTTTTTTTTACTTTTCATAATTATGGTTAAATTTTTGTATAGTATTTGTTATTGGTTTTTTTTTTTTTTTTTAAAATAAACTATTTGAATCTAATTTTGGTGCTCGATTCAATACTACATAGGTAAGATTCTTGTGTTATCCGGTATGAAAGTTCATCAAAAATGAATTTATATGTTTAAAAATGTGAGAATAGAAAATTCAGATAATAAAAAAAAAAAATTAAAACTTGGAATATTTTTAATTACAATATAAATTGGAAAAAAGATTCTGGCTTGGAAAAAAGCAGAAGAAGACAGGAATTTGCTCAACCAATCCAGGAAAATGTCACCCATTAAAGTGACTCTTCCAAAAGCATTTGAGCTTTCCTCAACTTTTTTGAATTTTAAAAGAAGGTTGGTTAACCTTGAGCTTTCTCAAATCAACAACAATAATAAAAAAAAGGTAAATCTTTTATCGACCGTTGATAAGGGAGATATTTAATGCTTAAAATAATTTAATGTTACACAGTCCAAAGATATATATATATATAGTAGTGTTAGTAAGACTTTCAAATTAAAATTTTGAAAAAAAAATTTAAAAAAAGGAATTTTTACACAAATGTATAGATTTATGACACATATTTACATAAATGTACATAATATACCATTTATTTCAATCATAGACTTTTATAGTCATTTTCGGTCCAATATGCCATTTATCTCTCTTCCATAATTACGTATGAAAATATATTTTGTATTTTCCAGTTATTTATTTTTAGTAAAGTGTATCACGATTTGTGCCATTATTTTCGTATATTTTCCATACGTGGATATAATATAATTGAATATATTTTTCATAAACATTTTATTATCTATCAATATATTTCCCTTATTTGACATCAATTTTGTTTATATTAATAGAAATCGATTTCACTTCCATGCTTTTACTATTTTTCATTTTTATTTTACATTTAACTCTATTTTTTTATACTCATTAGACGAGAAGGATCATTACACCAATTTCGAGTTTCTTTCATATCATCTACTGCAATGGGTATGTTATTTTTCGTGTATTAATTTTCTATTTTTATTGTCTTTGGTTCATCTTTCTACAACAATGGTTCCATATAAATC
This sequence comes from Trichosanthes cucumerina, assembly GCA_036507285.1. NCBI lineage: Eukaryota > Viridiplantae > Streptophyta > Magnoliopsida > Cucurbitales > Cucurbitaceae > Trichosanthes > Trichosanthes cucumerina. Next base: position 58,517,976 of record CM071844.1, read on the forward strand.
TGTTTCTTATGTTTTTTCGATATATGTTTTAACAATTTAGTATAACACACAATATATGCTTTGAAATATATGTAAAATTTCATATATTTATATTCTAATTTATATAAGTATCACTACACCAGTGCGTTAGTAACATTAATATGCCATATGTAATCTTATATATTATATATTCTGATTTTTATATTTCGTTATTATACGGTCATTATATTCTTTCAATTCATTGTTATATACACATGATTAAATTATATATAACATTATATATTCAATTTTAGCGGTCTGATATATTGTATTTGAAATATATAGGTAGTTGTGTTATACATGTTCTTTATGGTGAATCTTGGAACCAGACTAATTATGTTGACTACAAAGTATCTGAGATATCAGTTCATTATGGAATGCCATTTATTGAGTTAAAACAATGTATCATGGAAAAATTAGGAAATGTAGGTCATGTTGACATGCCCGATATATATGTTTGCATCGACTCCCGATCTTTCATTAAGAAAGATGCAGAAGTTATTACAGATAGTGATGTTCAATGGTTATTGAGCATAATATCATACAATATGGATGAATATTGTGCCTTAATTATTGATTCAAATAACTCTCTATCAGTTATGCTGGACAAAATTCCTCATTCTGGTTCATCTGGCAATAATCAGCTTATAGAAGGACTCATAACATTGATGTTACGAAGATATCATCCAACTTTACCATCCAAATAGATGACATATATATTGGGAAGGTTGTATTACACAATGCATTGCGTGGTATAGCAATTAGGGGATAGTTTCCAATACAAAACCGTTAAATCCAACAAGGAATTCCTTATTGTCCAATGTGTTAACGACAGTTGTAAATGGTTTCTTAGAACTTGTCGGTATGGAGATGATTACAGTAAATCATGTAAGAATTAGTAATATTTATATTCTAATTTATATAAGCTTCTTACAAGGAATTCCATATTAGTACTTTAATGTCAATATGATTGATTTACATACCTTAGTTTATTATATACTGCTGCATATAAACCTCTTCATGTTGTCCCATTTTTAGTCCTCAATCTTGAAATCAGTTAATCATAGTATATTATGTAATCTCTCAACCTTATATATTATTAATTCTTATATAATATCAAAACTAAATATATACCTCTTCAGCTTGTTTCTCCATTTCCTCATCATCCTTACCATCGTGTTGGACTTCATCCTACATGATTATATGACATGTATCTTAACATTACATTTCATTATTACATTATTATTACTGTATATAACTTATATACCTCGAAACAATAACTGAAAGGAACTATTTGCGAGCATGTTATATCTGGGTCTTGTAATTGTGTTGGTATAACTTGAGTCAGTGGAGTATGTAATTCACTATCCATATCACCCCGATTTTCTGATGTAGTTTTTTCGTGTCTGTACTACCTTCCTGTTATAACACGTATATCATATCATATAAACATATCAATATGATAATTATGCCATGATATATATTCTCATACCTCAGATTCTATCTGGATAATCATATTTTCATTCTCTTGTGTTGGTTTCCTTCTAAAACTACCTACTAATCTTGCACTTCTCCTTAGATTTTGAATGTTTCCCGTGTATCTATCTTTAGTCATTACCTATTATATATCATTTATTCAAGTATATAACAGTTGTTATCTTCGTAAAGCAGTAGAATATAATATATATACCACCACTACAAATTTGGTTTTTATTGACATCTAAAACTGTCAACATTCACTTTAGTTGACGTTTTTTGGCCGTCATTGAAAGCAGTGTCAATAAATATAAGCGTCAACTTTAAGTTGATAGTTGACGGTCGTTAACTGTCAACGATTATGTCTTTATTGACAGATTTAAACTATCAATAATATGAATGTTGACACCTATTAGCCATCAACTATCACGTAAATCTGTCAACAAAGACCTCTTTATTGACACTTATGTAATGTCAACATAGGGTATAGTTGATGGTTTTTAGCCGTCAATATTTAGGTGAAAGCGTCAACAAAATTTTTTTTATTGACACTTATGTGTCGTCAACATAGGGTATCCGTCAATATTTAGGTCATAGCGTCAACAATAACCAGTTTATTGACATCTGTGAGCCGTCAACATCAGGTATAATTGATATTTTTTAACATCAACATTTTTAGCCAACCGTCAATAATACCCCTTTTATTGACACTTGTTGCCTATCAATATAAATATATCTTGCGTATTTTAGCTGTCATCTATAACTATACTTGACGTTTTGCATTGTTGACTATGACATATATGTTGACAGTTTTGAACCGTCAATACTGCCGGTTTTAATGTCATTTTTTAGCAGTTAACTATAACTATGTATAAAAAATAAAAAAATGGATATTATTCACCCATCCTCTACCACCTGCATTTGTATGAACACAACTCTATCAATTCACATTTTTCTCATTAAGGTAGTCATTATCAACAATGTAATTCACGTAAGACTAGGAAACAATGTAATTGGAGACTCAACGAATTGTCAAACTATATAAGTACAAATTTTATCAAAATAAACCATAATTGTAAATGAACAAAAACAAAGTTCAATTAACTAACTAATAAGTTAAAATTATTACATATCGTTCCGAGTAAACTGTTAAAAAACATAACACTAACTCCTGAAAATCACATAAATGAAGTATGATAACAAAAATGTTCATAAGTACCGATTTACAAATTCACATAACTCAACTCATATCTCGTCCAACTCATCTTGGGTGTACTTATCTTTTCTCGTCAACTGAAAACAAATAAGTGTACATACATTAAAAAATTGAATAAATCAAGAAACTGTAAAAACATAGAATAAGATCAAAGTATTACCACGTCCGTTATCACTCGACTTCTCTGTGTTACTATATCTCGAATAAACTTCATAGTATAGTACCCACACTCTGTACTCCCTGGTTGCTTAGCACATTATTTAAATAGATTAAAACATATAATAAACAAAACTCGAATAAGTAAACAAAATGGTAGTAAAAAATGGTAGATTCGAAACTATTACCTGAACAGCTATCCAATTAAAAATTGGACTTCTAGCGTTTGCTTGAGCATAGAACATCCTAATAGCCCTATACAAGTACAAATACATAAAAATAAGTGAATAACGTTTTCCATCAGAAATATATCAATGGTAGAAGTTTCATACTACTTACGTAGTAACTATATTTTTCACATAATCGTGAACGCCATGTCCTATGGAGTCAATCGACCAAATTGTAGATGATCTCAATGAGATAACCACCAACAATCAATGGTTTCTAAATATAGAATTACCAACAAATAAAAGTTAGGAACATATATAAAATACAAGTAAATTAATAAGTACATGGTTTACGTACCCTGAATTACAAGGATAGATCAATAGTTTATTCTTGGTCTCTCGTAGCCTATTACATAGGAATCGACAACGTTGCTCTTCAGGTCCAGAGACATGAAATCAAGGATGGTTGAAGGAATGCATATTGTTCTAATATGATGGGTTCAGATTGACACAAGTACCTAACAATAAATAAAAAATGTTAAAGTTTAAAATGATAAAATGAAAATTAATAATATGATACAATGTACCTTTCTAAAACAAAAACACACTTCTAAACTCAACATCCACATAACTCAATCAAACTTCAATTCACTAATCATTTTAACGATTCAATAACGCTCGACCACCAGAAATGATACAAAACATACATTCAACAACTTCAAAACAAGTATAACTCACATGTCACAATTGCTAAGCAGAACTCAAAACTAACAAACTAGTTAATATGTCTATCCTAAAGTAGAGTTTACCCTTAATTAAGTCTCAAAAATTTCGGCAGCATAACAACATAATTACAACAATACCAAAATGTTACATGTATCTGTCTGAAACAAAAACACACTTCTAACCTCAACATCCAGATAACTCAATTAAACTCCAATTCACTAATCATTTTAACGATTCAAGAGCGTTCAACCACTAGAAATGAAACAAAACATGCACTCAACAACTTTAAAACAAGTATAACTCACATGTCACAATTTTTAAGAAGAACTCAAAACTAACAAATGAGTTAACATATCTGTCCTAAATTTCAGCAGCATAACAACATAATTACAACAATATCAAAATTTTACATGTACCTATGTTGAACAAAAACACACTTCTATACTCAACATCCAGATAACTCAATCAAACTTCAATTCACTTATCATTTTAACGATTCAAGAACGCTCGACCACCATAAATGAAACAAAACATACACTCAACAACTTCAAAACAAGAATAACTCACATGTCACAATTTCTAAGTATAACTCAAAACTAACAAACTAGTTAATATGTATATCCTAAAGTGGTAAATACCAAGAATATCAAAATCTACATAATTAAATAATACTTACACGATATAAGCTGATATAACCGAGATTGCAAGTTTCTCCATCATGCAGAACTGTTGCATGCTGTCTTTCATCAAATGAAAGTTGAATTGATATCCGAACACATGATCAGGTATTGGGATGTCTATATACTCAGTGCTCAGGCCTTCAAGAATTTTGATCATGAATTTCACTGCAAGTGACATATGCACTCGTGACACATCATTTCTACCTCTGTGTCATACCAGGTGCTGAGAGATGGGACGTAATTTCGTGTTCTATCATATAGTACTGGAATTCAGTGTCCCTATACTCTCCACCTCGATCCGATCGAAGTGTTTTAATCATTTTACCTAACAGGTTCTCAACCTCAGTCTTGTACTCCTTGAACTTTTCAAGAGTTTCAGACTTCCTATGCATTAGGTAAATATACCCATACCTTGAATAGTCATCTATAAAAGATGCAAAGTATTCGTAACCACCTCGTGCTTTAACATTCATCGGACCATAGAGGTCAGAATGTATAACCTCAAGGGGCTCTTTGGCTCTATATCCTTTTTCACTAAAAGAACGTTTGGTCATTTTGCATTCGAGGCATGACTCACACACCGACAAAGAGTTTTCTTCCAACTCACTTAGAAGTCCACTCTTCACTAGTCTCTCAATCTTATTGAGATTAATGTGGCCTAACCTTAGATGCCAAAGATGTGAAATTTCTTTAAGAGAAACTTTCAATCTTTTAGATCGTGTTTCTGCTGTTTTAAATAATTTAGTATTCAAAACACTTTTGACCGAATTAGATTTCAAAACATACAAATTAGACTCAAGTGAAGCAGAACAAAGTAAATTGCCTTTGAAAGAAATAAACACTTTATTATGTTCAAAGGAAATTGAAATACATTGTTCAGTTAAGCAGGAAATAGAAACAAGATTTCTAGTAAACCCTGAGACTATATACAAATTATCTAATAATAAGTAATTCCTGCCGAAATGGAGCTTCACCGTGCCGATCGCTGCAGCAGAGACAATCTCCCTGGATCCAACCCGTAGAGTCATCCCATCCTCTCGCAGCTGCTATAGGAACTAATTCCCTAAAAAGAAAAACAAACATGGTTAGTGGCGCCCGAATCCAATATCCAGACAGAGTCATTACTCTACACTAAATAGGTTTTAGTTACTAGTAAATCACATTTACCTGTATTCTTCCTGTCGGCAAGGAACTTGGGACAGTTACGCTTCCAGTGGTTGTCCCCATTGCAGTGGAAACACTTTCCTTTCTCTGCAACTTCCTTGACCTTTTTGCCCTTTTGGGCGGCAACGCAGTCAACTTTGCCCTTCTTCCCTTTCGGGTGAGAAGGAGCTACAGGTCTAGTCCCAGAGGTCGAACCCCTGTGATAAGACCTGAAGGCAACATTTGCCTCAGCTTCCGGTGTCCTGATCCTCATCAAGGACTGGAAGTTATGTAACTCGTGCAGAAGGGTGGTCAGAGTGTAGCTAATTTGGTTCATAACAGTATTGCTACGAAACTGAAGGAAACTCTTCGGAAGAGTCTCCAGATAAAGCTGACCTGGCTCGACTCATCGATCGAAGCCCCGTTCATCTCCGCCAGATTAAAGTGGGCCATCATGTCTAGAACGTGTTCTCGAACAGACGTCCCTTCTTTCATCCGAGCGTTGAAGACGTGTTTGAGCGAGTCATGTCGGACCTGAAAGGACTGTTGTCCAAACATTTCCTGCAAGGACTCCATGATCTCCTTGGCGGTGATCATCAACTCATGCTTCTTTGCCAAGACTTCAGATAAGTTGGCAATAATGTAGACCTTGGCCTTTTCATTGGCCCTGATCCACCGATCGTATGCATCACGAACACTTCGTGACGCAGTCGAGCTTGGCAACTGAGGACACTCCTCAGTAAGCACGAACTTGAGGTCGTCAGTTACTAGAATCGTGTTGATATTGTTTTTCCATGTTTGGAAATTATCTCCCACTAGTTTGTCCGAAGCTAGTAATGCTATTATTGAGCTAGACATTTTGCTGAAAAATCAAGTTAAAAAACTTTGTGTCAGTCTCGCAAAACGTTTTGAAATCCAATCATAACAAAAATTTTATCCTATGATCCCTAGGTCATTAAAAATTTGCAATGATATCCTAAAGGTTTAGAATGACCGCCACCGAAGGGTGAACAGAAGCACTCCTCCTCTAGGACGAGACTACCTCGACCAGACCCTAATACCAAAATAACTCTTATTCCATTTAGGCATCCAATTACCATTTTTCGGTTTGAATCCATTAACTCTTAATGAATCCCGTGAGTATCACCCTCAATCTTTAAGTTTCTAAGTATCCGTCCAAACAATAGCCACCGAAGGGTGAACCAAGAAGGAAAACCAACAAGGAAACTGTATTCCTTTCGAGAATTCACGGTGTTCCGACTCCCATGATCAAGGCCCTCCGAAGGGATTGTCTGGTCCATACCAAACTAGCAGGCAGATCATAGGGGTCTCACGGTGTGAATCGAAAGAAGAGACCGTGGGTCCCGTTTTCACAGGTCCCGCTCCCACTCACTATAAGTATTATCTCCATCCACTATGATATTGATCCATACAAATACCATCCGAAGGGGGATGCTCCCATTTGCCACGAGGCCGAGTATGGATCTCACGGTGCGGGCTTTAACAGAGATTTGTGGTCGAATAATTAAATGTATCTTATACACTTTATTTCCTCCCACTCAACACTTTACATTATTCGGATTGACCTAGATAAACCGGCTAAAATTTACCTAAGTCTACCAATATAACGCTTATATTGATTTAGCCTAAGTTTATAATCACATTATTAACTTAGGTCTATGTGAGTAAATTAATCAACTTTTAATTAACGCCACTCACGATAATATAACCTAAGAATCTCCGGACCGAATTCACTCCCAAGTTGGTTTTCAGGTAGGGGTGTTCCGCAAAGCGTCAGGTTAAATACCCTAGCCTTAGACAAAACCTTCCTTAGACAAAGTTACTTATCAGTCACCATTCAAAGGTCATATTTTGATTTCCTAATTCTAATCTTATTAGAACTAGAAAACCTAAGTCTAATTATTCAAGTTCTAAACATTTTAAAACTAATAATTAACTTAGGTTACATGTATTTCTATGTTATCGTGCTTGATCATTCATCACATGAATAATATTAAACTATAACATACATTCATCACATGAATTAAATGCATGAGCATACTTTTAACTAAGAAATATAACTCTTATATTTAATAAATTAAAACATGCTTTCATTATATTATAACACTTATAATATAACCTATCATGCATACTATATATTATAACACTTATAATATAAATATGATGCATGAAATGTTTAACTTAAGGTGGGATTTTAAATCTATATGACATACACTATGCACATAGAATTAAAAATTTCATACATCTCATGCATAAAATAATCAAATAGCAAAAATTGGACCGATTTTGGCACTTAGGGGATTAAATGAATTAATTAACATTAATATAACATTTATATTAATATTAATTAATTAATTAATTTAAAATAAATAAAATTACAAATTAAAAATTAATAAATAAATAAAATAAAAATAAAAACTGCCCACGTTTTGAAGAAGAAACTCCACGCCCACGTCTCGCGCACACGCCTTGCGAACTGCCCCTCAACGCACGCAGCGTTGCAATGCTGCAACACTCAGCGTCGCACGCCGCGTGCTCCACGCCAGGGCGTTGCAACGCTGATCTGCAGCCAAGCCTCCTTCCGCGCGGACAACGTTGAGATGCCGAAGAACAACGTCTCAACGCCGTCGACAGAATAACAAGCTCCTTTGCTGTTCTTCGTCGTTTCTCGCCTGTTTACGCTCTGATTTCTTCACAACAACCCTTGCCGACGAAGACACGGACTTATAGACTCGATTTATTTTCTAATTTTGCCCAAAAACACGAGCCTTTACATTTGATCTCATCAAACAGAAAATAAACCTAAACTAGTGCCAAAACTGAAACATCCAATTATGCAACAACAATTACATCATCTCATGAATTGAAACAATTACCCACCTAATTTTAAGAAAATAATGCACAACGAGAAGCCAACGATTGGCTCTGATACTAATTGCAGGGAATGAAATCCCGCGCATCGGAAGGGTGATCGAATCATCGTGGTATCGTTGCGAAATAAGTTTTCTTAAAATAGTTTCTATCACATAAGAACAAGGCTAAACATGATAAATAAGAAGAAAAACAGTAAGTGCACTTACTTGTTGAAGAACCGTCTTCACATTTTCCTTCTCCATTCACGAACCCTTCGTGATCACGATCTCAACGTACTCGATCTCCTCGAACAGTAAGTAACCCGGACACCTCCACAAGGTTTCTCGGTTGTTCTACTTTTGGTAGAAAGAGAGTTGTGGGACGATAATAGATAACAATATGGGTTTTTTTTAATTAATATTGCAATTTTTCAAACTTTTTATAAAATATTGTTATTTTCAAACTATTTATAATAATATTGTAGTTTTAATGCGTTGACAATAGTCATCTCTTCCTGTGCGTGGAAGATGGTCGTCTCTTCAAGAGACGATCAAATTTGTCATCTGTCAGAAAATTTAAAAAAATTGTCAAGAGACGACCATCTCAAATTTTTTAACAAAAGCTGCTTCTGCGTAGTAGTACGCACTCTTTTATTTTTCTCATTCTTCTCTCCTTTTTCTTTTTCTTCTTCTTCTTTTTTTTTTTGAATTTCTTCCATTGATAAGAAACATTAAACCCCAAATTGTTTTTATGACTTCATTAAAACACTAATTGTTTTTATCGAAGTTTTGACCTATATTTTTATTGATTGGTCAAGTCATATATATATATATTTTTTATCAATATTAATATGACAACCCATAGATATTGACAACGAGAAGCCAACGATTGGCTCGGATACCAATTGAAGGGAATGAGAATCCCTACGCAGCGGAAGGACGATCGAATCGTCGTGGTATTGTTGTGAAATGTATTTTCTTAAAACTGTTTCTATCACATAAAAACTAGGCTAAACATGAAATAGAAGGAAAAACTAGTAAGAGCATTTACTTGTTGAAGAACCGTCTTCACGTTTTCCTCCTCCGGTCATGAACCCTTCGTGATCACGATCTCAACGTACTCGATCTCCTCAAACGAACAATAAACCGAACACGCTCCGAAAGGTTTCTCGGTTGTTCTTCCTTTAGTAGAAGGAGAGGTCTGGGACTCCTTTTTGGGTGAAAGGGAGGAGAGATTGAGAGAGAAGTTGAGAGAGAATTCTTGTTGTTTTTGGTGAGATTCCAAAAAATGAACAATCAAGTGAGAAATCCTTCTTGCAAAGGAGTTTATATAATGGTGATAGGTGGAGTTGAAGTCTCCACCTATTTACCATTTTACCACAACCATAGGTTATGCAAATCATATTTGCATAACCATATATAATAAGATATCTCATATCACATTATACAAATCACATTTGTATAATTGTGGATTTTTAAATTGAATCACATTCAATTTAATTTCTCTCATAAATTCAATTTCTCCTAATTAACCCTAATTAGACAATTAGGCTAACCTATAGTTTATTATAAATCTCATTCACATTAAACTATATAATATGTCATTCATATCTCATATAAATGACATAATTACCCTTTAATGAATTTGAACACTTCAAATCCACACCAAAACTGTAAACCCTCTATTAATCCAGTTTGAGCCAACCGAGTGACCTAATGGACCTACACGTGACGAGCTCCAATGATTCGAGACTAACATGTCAAACTCTTTGACCCGGTTAATTAACATTCATTAGCTACGGTAACACACCACTAAATCCCGTAGCTGCACTCCCGTCACTGTAAGACAAGTTGTGTCCACTGATATAACTAATGCTCGTGAGTCGACCCTTCATAGGTTGTTCGTAGACACTGCTGGGTAAAATTATCGTTTTACCCCTGTGTCTACTTCTTGCTCCTTAAGTCCCCATTGCTCCTTTAATGAACAACAACGTTGTAATGGTCCAACCACACACAACACCCCTCTCGGGCCAGTGAGAGGGTGGCCGCCCGTTGTCCAAGCCCTGGAGACAACACTTAAGGGAACAACCCCTCTAGTTTCCCTAAAGTTGGAACGAGTGAATTCATCTCGCGTAGTTAAGTTCCCAACTCCCCACGTGGTCCTGTCCCTGAGAAGATAGGCATATTGGGCGAGTAACTGTGACCACCCTCACCCGTACTAGTTAAAGGACAAACCCCCGCAGATAGGAGTCCGTAACACGCTAAGGATTCAGGTCGAGTCACTAATGGTCATCTACGAAGTTATTAGTCCCATACTGTTAATGGTGTTACATCAGTAGGTCTAATAACTTACAGTCCGGTCTTGTACAATCTCATTGCACAGGATGCCCCCACTCGCATGTCAACCACATGAACGAGTCCGATCACCTCGTTTGTATCCAATACAAAGCGGGTCGCATCCACAGCGTATCCAAGATTAGGTCTCCAACCCTATCCATATACTGTAGATCGTTCGGGTCATTAACTCGAATGTGATCCTCCCTGTGTGTCCACTACACACCGTTCAAGTTCTAGTTCTCATAAATTCAATGACCCTGAAGCTTAGTTTATTGGACAAAGTTTTTAAAAATGCGAGACACAAAAAATATGGAAGAAATAACTCTAATTAATTTCAAATGGTAATATTACAAACAAAACGAGATTAGGACATACATCCCAACACGAATATGTTCTGCTAAACTTGAAAACAAATTATATGTGTTAAGACCAACAAAAGTAAAAGATATTTGAACACCGAGATGTTTAAAACAGCCGATACTCAAAATAAAAGGCAGAAACTTTTTCCTAGTATCTATTTTTGGCACTTGAGACTAGGCCACATTAATATCAATAGGATTGGGAGATTGGTCAAGAGTGGTCTCCTAAGTCAGTTAGAGGACAACTTTTTACCACCATGTGAGTCCTGTCTCGAAGGAAAAATGACTAAAATACCTTTTTCTGAAAAAGGTTATAGAGCCAAAGAGCCCTTGGAACTCGTGCATTCGGATCTTTGTGGTCCTATGAATGTCAAGGCATGAGGAGGGTATGAATATTTCATCAGTTTTATTGATGATTATTCTAGGTATGACTATCTTTACCTAATGCATCATAAGTCCGAAACCCTTGAAAAGTTCAAGGAGTATGAGGCAGAAGTTGAGAACACATTAGGTAAAACGATTAAAACACTTCGATCAGATCGAGGAGCAGAGTATATGGATTTGAGATTCCAAGACTATATGATAGAACATGGAATCGTATCACACATATCAGCGCCCGGTACACCTCAGCAGAATGGTGTAACTGAGAGGAGAAATAGAACCCTGTTAAACATGGTTCGATATATGATTAGCTACGCTCAGCTGCCTAGTTCGTTTTGGGCATATGCAGTAGAAGTTGTTGTATATATTTTGAACATGGTTCCCTCTAAGAGTGTTTCAGAAAAACCCTATGAGTTATGGAAAAGGCGTAAAGAGAGTTTACGTCACTTCAAGATTTGGGGATGTCCGACACATGTGTTGGTGTCCAATCCAAAGAAATTGGAACATCGTTCAAAATTATGCCTATTCGTAGGATACTCCAAGGAAACGAAAGGTGGTCTGTTTTATGATCCTCAAGAGGACAAGGCGCTTGTGTCGACAAACGCCACGTTCTTAGAGGAAGACCACATGAGAGATCACCAACCTCGTAGCAGGATTGTCTTGAGTGATTCCTAGGGAAGCTACTGATAAATCAATAAAAGTTGTTGATCAAGTTGGTCCTTCTCAAGAGTTGAGAATGCCTCGACGTAGTGGGAGGAATGTTAGACAACCTGACCGTTACATTGGTTTGACTAAAACTCAGGTCTTCATATCTGATGATGGCGTTGAGGATCCATTGACCTATAAACAGGTAATGTATGATATAGATAGGGACCAGTGGATTAAAGCCATGAACCTCGAAATGGAGTCAATGTACTTCAATTCAGTCTGGAAACTTGTAGTTCAACCAGATGGTGAAAGACCTATCAGTTCCAAATGGATCTACAAGAGGAAACGAGATCGAGCCGGTAAGGTGCAAACCTTTAAGGCTTGACTTGTGGCAAAGGGTTATAACCAAAAGGAAGGGGTGGACTATGAAGAAACCTTCTCCCCTGTTGCCATGCTTAAGTCCATTAGAATATTCTTGTCCATTGCCACGTTTTATGACTATGAAATTTGGCAAATTGATGTCAAGACAACCTTTCTGAATGGAAATCTTGATGAGAATATCTATATGGATAACCCAGAGGGGTTCATAGTTCAGGTTCAAGAGCAAAAGGTTTGCAAACTTAAACGATCCATCTATGGATTGAAACAAGCATCTAGATCCTGGAATATAAGATTTGATACTGCGATCAAATCTTATGTCTTTCAACAGAATATTGACGAGCCTTGTGTTTACAAGAAGATAGTTAATACCACTGCAGCTTTCTTAGTTCTATACGTAGACGATATCTTGCTCATTGGGAATGATGCAAGATTCCTGACTGGCATTCAGTAATGACTAGCAACTCAATTCCAAATAAAAGATTTGGGAGAGACTCAGTTTGTCCTTGGAATCCAAATTGTTCGAAATCGCAAGAACAAAACGCTAGCACTGTCTCAGACATCTTATATTGGCAAGATGTTGGTTAGATATAAGATGCAGAATTTTAAGAAGGGTTCATTACCTTTCAGGCATGAAATTCATTTGTCTAAGGAACAGTGTCCTAAGACACCTCAAGAAGTTGAGAATATGAGACGCATTCCCTATGCTTCAGCTGTCGGTAGTCTGATGTATGCCATGCTATGTACTCGACCCGACATATGCTATGCAGTGGGAATAGTTAGCAGATATACGTTTAATCTAGGATATGATGACTGGACTGCCGTTAAGAACATCCTCAAGTATCTTAGGAGAACGAAGGACTATATGCTTGTGTATGGTGCAAAGGATTTGATCCTTGCAGGATACACTGACTCTGATTTTCAGGCTGATGTAGATTCGAGGAAATCCACATCAGGATCAGTGTTCACTCTTAACGGAGGAGCTATAGTATGGAGGAGTATAAAGCTAGGTTGTATTGCTGACTCTACCATGGAGGTTGAGTACGTCGCAGCTTGCGAAGCAGTGAAGGAGGCTGTATGGCTGAAGAAGTTCTTGACTGATTTGGAAGTTGTTCCAAATATGAATTTGCCTATCACCCTTTATGGTAATAATAGTGGTGCAGTGAAAAATTATAAAAGAACCTAGAAGCCATAAGCGCAGAAAGTACATAGAGCTCAAATACAATCTCATCAGGGAGATAGTGCAACGAGGAGACGTGATTGTCATGCAGATCGCTTCAGAGCATAACATTGTTGATCCGTTTACAAAGCCCCTCATAGCTAAAGTGTTTGAGGGACACCGAGAGAGTCTAGGACTACGGGTTGTACAGTAGGGCAGTTTTTCTTTGCTCAACATATTTTACCCCACATACGTTTTAGTCCAAGTTGGAGTTTGTTGGGTTTTATGTCCTAAAACTCGTGGTTTTGTAAACTGAATGTATATTATATTTTGCAATGAAGATATTATTAAGATTTATTCAGTAAATGTGTTATTGAATAAAGTGAATTATGTATTGTGTAATCCTAACCCAATAAAGAACCCTTAGCTATAGGATGAATACTTGAACTTTATGTGTGACATAAAAGTGGATGAAGTTCAAGTTATAGCCAGAACAGTCTATAGTATAAGGATAGGGCTGGGTACCTTATCCTGGAGACACTATGGACGCGACCCACTTTGTAGAGTACAAACGATGTGATCCTAAATCGTTCATGTGGAGACATGCGAGTGGGGGCGTCCTATGCAATGAGTTTGCATAAGATTGGACCGCGAAATAGCCACTTAGACTTTATAACTCCGTTTACTGTCTTAACTGACTGTATTCATACGATGACCTAGGTAACTCGATCTTAATCCTGAGCATTCTATGAACTCCTGTTTATTCGGATTATCCTTAGATTTGCATGGGTGAGAGTGGCCCAAGACTGCCGACTCAATAAGCCTCCCATTTCAGAGATAAGTCTGGGTAGATAGTAGGGAACATAGTTCTGCAAGATGGAAATCACTCCTACCCGCTTTAGGGGTTAGTAGAGAGGTTGTTCACTTAAGTGCTGACTCCGAGTCTTGAACAAAGGGCCCACTCCTCTCATTGGCCCGAGAGGGATTCCATTTGCTAGTTGGACCACAAACCAATTGTTCATTAGAGGATCAGTGGGACTTAAGGAACAAGAGGTAATTACAGGGGTAAAACGGTAATTTGGACCCATCTGTAATTACGAACGACCTGTGAAGGATCGACTTACTAATCATGGTTAAATCGAGTGGACAGAAATATATCTACAGTAAGGAGAGTGCAACCACTAGGCTTTAGTAGAGTGTCCCAGTGGCGTTAACGAATGTTGATTAGCTAGACTAAAGAGTTTGGCCGGTTAATCTTGTATCGTTGGAGCTCATGATCTGTAGGTCCATTAGGTCCTCCTTACTAGCTCGGACTAAACCTTGTAACATTTTGAGAGAAAAGAATTTGAATTGTTCAAATTCAAGTTTGGGAGAAAACGTTAGTTATATGTGATATATTTAACGAATCATAGTTTAATTATGAATTAAACTATGATTAAAAGGAGGTGTATATATTTAAATATGATTTAAATATTGGATCAGTTTATAGCATGAAAAAAGATTCATGTTCGGAAAATCGATCGGGATCGGATAATTTATTTAATTTAATATTTGATATTAAATTAAATTAAAAATTAATTAATTATCTAATTAATTAAATAATTTAAATTAAAAATTAATTTAATATTGATTTTTGAATTAAAATTAAATGAAAAATAGTGGATTTTCATGGATTTTCCATGAAATCCAAGTTGCCAACTTGCCCATGATGATTCAGCTCAAAATTGGCCAAAATTGGCCACCTCCTTCTCCAATTGTCCTCATCACTGTTGAGATGTCACTCTAATGAAGCTTAATGAAGCTTTATATAGTGGTGATTTGAGATATTTTGATAGAATTTTGCAGAAATTAAAAGAATTCCCGTTTTGTGACCTTTGAGGTATTTTCTTCCAAATTATCTCAATCTAGGATCCCACAATCCGTTCCAAGGCCTAAGGATAGTAGGGAAGACGCTAGAGGTGGTCCACAAAGTGTTCGTGTTGAAAATCATCCACCGGGTGAAGAGAATTTGATATTCAAAGGTGAGTTTCTTAACTCCCAGTTTTTCCAGCTTTGAGCATGCAGTTTATTTTACAAAATTGATCAACTTAGAGTGTTCAAGATCCAAAATTGCTTCCGCTTTCTTAATCTAGACTCTTTCAGAAATAGTCACTTAGACTTTATAACTCTGTTTATTGTCTTAATTGACTATATTCATAGGATGACCTAGGTAACTCGATCTTAATCCTAAGCGTGCTATGAACTCCTGTTTATTCGGATTATCCTTAGATTTGCATGGGTGAGAGTGGCTCGAGATTTTCGACTCAATAAGCCTCCCATTTCAGGGATAAATCTGGGTAGATAGTTGGGAACATAGTTCTGCAAGATGGAATTCACTCTTACATGCTTTAGGGATTAGTAGAGAGGTTGTTCCCTTAAGTGTTGACTATGGGTCTTGAACAAAGGGCCCACCCTTCTCATTGGCCCGAGAGGGATTCGGTTTGCTAGTTGGACTACAAACCAATTGTTCATTAGAGGATCAGTGGGACTTAAGGAACAAGAGGTAATTACAGGGCTAAAACGGTAATTTTGACCTAGCTGTAATTACGAACGACCTGTGAAGGATCGACTTACTAATCATGGTTATATCAAGTGGACAGAAA
Source organism: Trichosanthes cucumerina (assembly GCA_036507285.1). NCBI lineage: Eukaryota > Viridiplantae > Streptophyta > Magnoliopsida > Cucurbitales > Cucurbitaceae > Trichosanthes > Trichosanthes cucumerina. Next base: position 58,534,335 of record CM071844.1, read on the forward strand.
TATATCTATAGTGAGGAGAGTGCAACCACTGGGTTTTAGTGGAGTGCTCCGGTGGTTAACGAATGTTGATTAGCTAGGCTAAAAAGTTTGACCGGTTAATCTCGTATCGTTAGAGCTCATGATTGTAGGTCTATTAGGTCCTCCTTACTAGCTCGGACTAAGCCTCGTAACATTTTGAGATAAAAGAATTTGAATTGTTCAAATTCAATTTTGGGAGAAATCGTTAATTATATGTGATATATTTAACGAGTCATAGCTTAATTATGAATTGAACTATGATTAAAAAGAGGTAGATATATTTAAATATGATTTAAATGTTGGACCGATTTATAGCATGAATAAAGATTAATGTTCGAAAAATCGATCAAGATCAGACAATTTATTTAATTTAATATTTGATATTAAATTAAATTAAAATTTAATTAATTTAATTAATTTTAATTTAAAATCAATTTAATATTTATTTTTGTATTAAAATTAAAAAGGAAAATGAATGGATTTTCATGTTTTTCATGAAAATCAAATTGGAAACTTGCCCAATCTTTCTCATCTTCAAATTCACCAAATTTGGTCACCTCCATCTCAAACCATCCTCATCACACTTGAGTTGTCACTCAAATGAAGCTTGATGAAGCTTTATTTAATGGTGTTTTGAGAGATTTTTTTTTTGCCCGAGTTTGTGACCTTTGAGGGCTTTTCTTCCAAATTCTCTCAACCTAGGATCCCACAATATGTTCTAAGGCCTAAGGATAGTAGGGAAGACTCTAAAGGTGGTCCACGAAGTGTTCGTGTTGAAAATCATCCACCGGGTGAAGAGAATTTGACCTTCAAAGTTGAGTTTTCTATCCCTCTGTTTTTCCAGCTTTGAACATGCATTTTATTTTGCAAAAATTGATCAACTTAGAGTGTTCAAGATCCTAAATTGCTTCCGCTTTCTTAATTTAGACTCTTTCATTTGTTGTAGTGTTTCTTTATTCTCATGAGTTTGTAGAGTCTATTATTTCTTTTGAGTCAGTTGAGTCTTATTTTATGTCCTTCATTCCTTATATAAAAAAAATAATGATCTCTCAGGAACCCTAGAAAAACAAGTGAACCTTTAGACTTTGAAGGCTATATTGATTCGAGCAAGAATGAACCAAATAAAATTGAAGAATTTTATGTGCCCTGACAAGCATAAGAGTCTTGTCGAGCAAAATGACATTAAATAATTGCGCTTATTGGGAGACAACCCAATGTTTTCTTTACTTTTCTTTCTCTTTATTTTCAGTTTTTTTCTTCTTTCTTCTTTCGATTTTTTTCTCTCTAATTCTTTTTTGTTTGCAGGACATTAATTTTAATAAGGCGTGACCACCCATTGTCCTAACACGACAAACTATATCAGTCCAAGTTGTTCAAAATCAGGAGAGTTTAATTTTCTTCTCTTTTTCATATCTTTTGTTAGCAATATGCTAGTTATACATTGAGGATAATGTATAGTTTAGGTGTGGGGAGGTTTTTGTTATACAATTTTGTTTCTAAAAAAAAATTGTGTTTTGCTTTGAATTTAGCATATCTTAGTTTGTTCATGTTAATTTTTCATTTGAAAGCTTGAATGTTTATTAATATCTTCTAATGCTTTGTAAGTTAAGGATACATCTTTAGTTTGAATTTCCAATGCATGAAAGAGATGAGCACGATTAGTGTTTTCTTAAAAAATTATATGATAGTGTCTCATTGATTTGTTGATTGAAAAGTGTACAAGACTAGATGCAAATTACACATCCCAGTAAGCTTTTGAGCGTATGAGCAATTCATTATATTTTTGCTCAATTTACTTCTTGTTGAGTCTTATCAAACTTAGTATGCTTATTCTAGAACTTGCTTGCAAATGCATTTTGAGACTACATTTTTGGATTGATGCTTTAATATGATAAAGACAAATTAGAATTAACCAGTTTTTGGACCTCTCAAAATACCCACCTTTATGTTTTTTTCCCCTTAAGTTAGTCATTTTGAGCCTATTTCCTTTTTTTTTCCTTGCTTCAAAAACATTATATTCAACCTAAGACCATTTTGTTTGTTAGCCTCAACATTTGTATCTTTTGTCGAGACAAGAGAAAATATTGCATGGTAGTTAATGCTTGAGTGGAAAAAAGTAATGAAAAAGAAAAAAAGAAAAGTTGTGAATAAAAGTAAGGAGAAAAAAAGGCCTTTAACATCCAGAAGAAGAAGAAGAATTTTTGGAGAAAAATTTGCCAAAAGCATTTGAATTATTAAAATGATTTTTCTCCAACATTCTTAGTGCTTGAAATGAGATGTAGGAATAAAGTTCAAAGTCTTGGGTAATGTGTGATTGTTATGTGACATTGATATCATGAAAAGTATAAAACTCTTGGTCTTGATTGTGAATCACCTAAAATTTTCCTCCTATGGTAATAACATGCTTGGTTTTGATTTTGAGAGTAAAAGCACCCTAAATACTTCGAGAGTGTTGAGTGAAACCATGCAAGGGTGTTAAGTCTTGTTGCATGTGATTTTGGTCAATTGATGAGATGCTTGAATTTTTGTATAAAATGTATCCTATGAGTGCTCATTTTCTTGATTGCCACTACAATTCAACATTCATGTATAATTTTATGGTACTTTTAGATATTGAGAAATATGAAAAGGGTGTAAAGAGCAGGTTCATATGTTGAGTTAAGGTATGCTTGAGGACAAGCATGGATTAGGTGTGGGAGAATTTGATAAGTCTTAATTAATTATAATTATTGTGTCTAATTTTCTTTTATTTTAATTGAATAATATGTTTAATTGTTAAAATTATGATTAATTTAGTTTAGATGGTAAATGGATAATTATTAAAAATTTTAGTCTAAAAATACATTTTTTAGGTTAAATTCACAAATTGAGAGAAAACATCTTTTACCTTAAAGTCCCAGTGCTCATCTAATGAACAATCTATTTGTGGTCCTACAAATAAACAGAAGTCACTCTCGGGCCAATGAGAGGGTCGGACCCTTTGTTCAAGTCTCGAAGACACCGCTTAAGGGAACATTCATCTACTTACCCTAAAGTCGGGAAGGAGTGAATTCCATCTCGCTAGGTTAAGTCTCCAGCCGCCTGCTCGATTTTGTCTCCAAGAAGGTAGGCATATTGAGTTGGCGTCTCAGGCCACTCTCACCCATACTAGTCAAAGGGAAATCCCTCGCAAACAGAAGTTCGTAACCTGCTCAGGATTGAGATCAAGTTGGCTAGTTCATCCTATTGAAATAGAAACCTAACTAGTCAACGTAGTTACATCTAATGGCTACTATTTTGTGGTCCGGTCTTATGTGATCTCATCACATAAGATATCCCCGCTCACATGTCATCACACGAACACGTAGGATCACTATGTTTGTATCAAATACAAAGTGGGTCGTATCCATAGTATTACCAGGATGAGGTACCCAACTTTATCTCTTTACTATAGACCCTTTAGACTGTTTCTCGAATTGAGATCCTTATATGTCTACTACATTCAATTTAAGAGACATTCAACAACCTTATGGTTATATAAGGCAATATAGAGAAATCATGAAATAAACAATAACACTTTATTGATTTAATTAGAACAGTATTACAAACTACAAGTTTTAGGGCATAAAACCCAACAAACTCTCACTTGAACTAAAACACTAGTCTACTGGGGTACATATAATCTAAAACAGTGGGTTACTTAAATATAATCAACTAGGGCATTCTTATACCCATTACATATCTCCCACTTGCCCTAGATTACACAATGTAAATATCTCGTAGACCTAGACTCTCCAGATGACCATCAAACACTTTAGCCGTGAGAGTCTTCGCAAATGAATCAACAATGTTGTGCTCCGAAGAGATCTTGGTGACTATCACATCTCCTCGTTGCACTATCTCTCGAATGAGATGATATTTCCTCTCGATATGCTTCTCTCGCTTGTGGCTACAAGGTTCCTTTGAGTTGGCTACTGCACCACTATTTTCAAAGTATAAGGTGATGGAAAATTCCATATTTTGAACAACTTTCAAATAAGTCAAGAACTTCCTTAGCCAAACAACCTCCTTAGCTGCTTCACAAGCAGCTACATATTCAACCTCCATAGTGGAGTCTGCGATGTATCCTTGCTTAATGCTTCACCATACTAAAGCTCCCCCGTTTAGAGTGAAAACTGATCCCGATGTGGATTTCCTAGAATCATATCAGTCTAAAAATCAGAATCAGTGTATCCAGTAAGGATGAAATCCTTAGACCCATACACTAGCATATAGTCCCTCGTTCTCCTAGCCGATGTTTATACACAAAATCTTAATATTTAAGAAGAATCTCACTCCGCAGTGGTGATTTTTAGAATTTGTTACAAATTAATGAATACAAACATTTCTCCAAGAGCTTTAAGGTCTTCTCCAAAGGGATCAACAATCCTTATAGAAGCAAATCTAGATAAGTCCTCAATTCATCATCCCCAAAAGTTTATCTTGGGAACAAATCACTAGAAATCCAACGTGGAAGCTTACTGAAGCTTTCACTCCACCAAAAAGAAATTCAAATTTAGCCCAAATTATCGAACATACAGATGGGGCCGTTGAAATACAATTCTCAGAAGAAACAGAGGTTACTAAAGTCAAGGAATTCATGTCCTCAAGACCAAGTACCTCTCGAACTTCTGCACCTCGAAAATGAGACTCAAAATTCTATTTTGATCGATCTAACTCAATTCATGAGTAAAATCAGTCAATATAGAACAAAATGTAGCAAATGTTCATTATGAAGCACAACCACAATCTCCAACCCAAACTGACATGGATAATCGATCTATGTTCTCTAGTCAATTAAATGTTCTTATTGAAGGATTTTCAATTAACAAAGAAGCACTAAAAAAGGATTTCCTTTCAATAAAAAACAAAACAAAGAGGAATGCCTTTTTCCAAAAATATGATGAAAACCAAAGATCTGAAATCTGGTCAAAATGGTATTCATTTATGGAAGAAGTAGAGCAAAATATTCCATTTTTTACATGGATGAAACAATCTGAAAACGAAATCAATATGTTGCTAGAAACATGGAAAACAAGCCAAAGGGGAAATATTCACTTAACTCATCCTCCCCTAGAAGAGATAGAATTTGAAACAATTTATGGAGAAAGGGTCAAAGCTAGTCCATTTAAAAATATTAGTGAGAAGGAAGAAAAAAATGTTCCTACCCTCAAAGATATAAAAAATATTCAACTTCAAAATAATTTTCCAATAAAATTCTTTCCACAATAGCAAATCAAGTAGAAAAGATTGAGGGAAAAATATCAAAACCTTCCATTGCTTCGTCTTCAAATGGAGGAATATTAATACCTCCAATAGATGAATCAATTCCTTTATTTAAACCTACAATCATTGATAGCAAAATTAAAATAAGAACTAAAGAAGAAGAAACTTTAGCTTTAATAGAAGAAAAGCTAAACAACCTTCATATTTCAAAAACAACTCCCACAATAAACGTTATAAAGGATTCCATCATTGACCAAATTATCCAAAAGACTAAGGATCTTTCTCTAAATGAAGAAAGAATCGAGTCTCCAAATGAAGTCTTAAAAATTGGTACAAAATCAAAAATATTGAAATATTCAACAATGAGAAATTGGTATCCTCAACCATCATTCCCAGATATTCAATTTGAGGAAAAAACACAAATGACTCAAGCCGTTTATGATGGATTAGCCATCCACGAATGGAATGTGGACGGAATATCTGATTATCTAATCATAAACGTAATAAACGAGATGTTGATCGCCTCCAATGCCTATAGACAAAGAGGCAAAAGAGATCATGAGATAGCACAACTTCTCGTTGCCGGATTCACAGGACAATTAAAACAATGGTGGGATCAATACCTAAAGGAATGTGATCGCCACTATATCTTAAATCATTCTAGTACTGAAAAAAGAGTACAAACACTCAAGGTAGAAGGTCAATTACCTCAAACAGTTGAAATAGAAGAAAAAATAGACGATGCAAGAACAAACTCTCTCGCTCTATACTATAACAAACGCCTTCACAGAGATCCAACTCAATATCAAGCCAGATCGGCTGAAATTCTTCTAAATCTCAAATGTCCAACACTAGGAGACTTTAGATGGTACAAAGATATGTTCCTAAGCAAAGTCTTAATTAGAGCTGATTGCTCTTCCTCAATTTGGAAGGAACAATTCATCAAAGGACTTCCCAACTTGAGTGAGATTGAAAGTACTATGGTAGTAGACCATTTTTGGATCTATCTTTGAGATACTTCATTGATGAAGTTTGTCTTCTATTTTTGCTATTGATAGCTCTTTATTAGTTAATTTAGAAAGTATTGTATTTGAATCACCTTTGTAATCTTCATGGTCATCTGAAATTGAAATAGCTTTTCCTTTGACTCCGGGACTCATTATTTTTTTCAAAATTTTAGACATAATTAACTTCTTTTATGCATAACTTAAAATAGATTAGAAATAATTTTCTTTCTTTTTCAAAACTTGTAGAAAATAAAACAATTATATCAAGTACTAGTTACTGGGGAACAAGAGCTTACCAACGGACTTACACTTGCTGCCGGTAACACAACCTTTACCAACCAGCTGTCGACTAGCGGACGCAAGATATAATTGATGAGTTTCCAAAGTTTGGAAAATAGATTGATTTTTTTTTCTTTTCTAGCAAAGGATGAGTAAAAGAAGGTAATTTTATTGAATAATGGCTCTGATACCAATTGCTCCTCGATGTACCGCGAAGAGAATTAGGATCGTTTACAAGGCTTAAGAGAGCGTGGAAGTATTTCAAACTTTAGAAGAAAGCTCGAAAGTTTTTCGATGCCCTTTGATTACAAGATTGAAGTCTTTTATAGACTCCAGATTTGAAATTACAATACAATGCAAAAAACTAAAAGATAAGACTCAATCCGACAGGACAAGACCCTGACTGGATTGATATGACAAAAGATAAAATGATTACAAAAAATAAAATGTACGAAAAGTAAAATATTCGATTCTTTACAATAATGCACACTACTATTCTCTTACTATTACAATAATGCGTACAACTCAAAGTTGTCAAAACTCTTAGAAGTCTGACATGAGAATGACCTAGAAGTATAAGAGAAACACATAGAAAAGTTTCTTAATGTCGTGCATGCTTTTAGATTCATATGGAGACTATATAATTTATTGTGTGTGCGAGACTCATTAAGAATCAAGAGATTTTCTTGAGTATCTTACTTCTTGTTTATAAATTCATCACATTAGTTCATTTCATGTGTCAAATAAGTAATTAACTTGTGAAGTCAATTTCCTCCAAATCTATCATATTCGTGTCTCTACTTGTTTGTTATCTTTTATCTTTGTTTTCACCATCTATCCATGTTTTGTTACTTTAGCTAAAATTGAGAATTAGTATCTTGGTAATTAATTAATCTAGAAAACCATTCCTAAGGATGATTCTTGGAACTTTAAATCACTATACTAAAACTTGACCCATACACTTGCGGTATTGCATTATTAATTTTACGCAACATGTACTCGTACTTTGGATGATGAAAGCGCGGGGAGACCTAAGATTTGTTGGGATTTATGCCCTAAACAAATGTAGTTTTGTAATTATCATTGCACAATAAATAAAGTTGTTATTTATTATATTCTCGCATATAAATCCAAATCTAATAAACTAAGTTCCAAGGCTATAATGATAGATCTTGAACATTTATGTTGTAGACATAAGTTGGATTAAGTTGTTCAAGTATAACCTAAAAGGTTTGTGATATATGCATAGGGTTGGGAACCTTATACTGGTAACACCATGGATGCGACCCGCTTTGTATTTGGTACAAACGAGGTAATCTAACTCGTTCATGTGGTAGACATGCGAGTGGTGGTATCTTGTATAATGAGATTATACAAGACCGGACTGCGAGTTATTAAGCTACTAGAGTAACACCATTATCAAGATAGGTATAATAATTCATAGATGATCATTAGTGACTTAACCTGAATACTGAGCAAGCTACGAATTCCTGCTTATAAGGTTTGTCCTTAGATTAGTATGGGTGAGAGTGGCCTATAGCCGACTCAATAAGCCTACCTTCTCAGGGACATAATTTTGAAAGTAGCTGGGAACTTAACGATGTAAGAAGGAATTCACTCATTCCTGAATTAGGGAATCAGATAGGGTTTTCTCTTAAGAACTGAATCCAGGTCTTTAACAATGGGGCCCCACCTTTATACTAGCTTAAGAAGGATCAAGTTTTATGGTAGGACCATAGACTGATTGTTCATTAGAGGATCAGTAAGACTTAAGGAACAAGATGTATTCATAGTGGTAAAACGATAATTTGACCCAGTTATAATTACGAACAACCTGTGAAGGGTCGACTCACAAGTATTGATTATATCAGTGGATACAACAAAGTCTACAGTGAGGAGAGTGCAACTATGAGTCTATAGTGGAATGACTTATAGTTAATGAATGTTGATTAATTGAATCAAAGAGTTTGATCGATTAATCTTATATCATTGGAGCTCATGATATGTAGATCCATTAGATCCCTTTGTTGGCTCAACATGGAAATAAGAAGGGTTTATAGTTTGGAGTGAGATTGAAATGTTCAATTTCATGTTTAAAGGGATATGTCAATTATATATGATATAATTGATATAACATATAGTTCCATCCATGAGAAATATATCATAAGAGCACTATAAGGGTAGGATGGTCATTTCCATCCCATATCTCTATAAATATGTGCATGAGATGCACATTTGTTAATCTAATTCAAAAAGGCAACCCTAGTGCTCTTTTGACAAGTGTTTTTTTGTTGAAAAAGTTCCAAAGCACTTGTCTTCCTAAAAATCCCTCCCAACTCCAAAAGTGGTTCCACCACCTTCCCTCTCCTAGAGATACAACGGAGAAGATCTATCAGACGGATTGAAAACTACTTCGTAGTTCGTGGAGTACGCGAGATAGTTGAGATCGTGAGAACGTGAGGATCAAAAGGAGCACGTGTTGTTTTGTCTACAAAGGTAATATACTTGTTGTCCATATGATCTAATATGCATGCTTAATCATTTTATATATGTTTTGATTTGATCTATGTAATATATTACAAGAACACGCGATTCAAATCGTTTTCGCTACGAGATTCAATCCCATCAAGATTAATATCTGGGAGTCGATGCATAAGGAGTTGAAAGACCAATTTCTACCATGCAACACTGCATGGGTTGCTCGTGACACACTCAAGAAATTGAGACAAACAGGGTCGATTCGAGAGTATGTCAAAGGATTTAGTTCCTTAATGCTCGATATCAACAACATGTCCGAGGACGACAAGTTATTCAACTTTGTGTCGGGTTTGCAACAATGGGCACAAATGGAGCTTCGATGGCAAAGAGTTAGAGATCTACCTTCGGCCTTCGCTATAGCTGACACACTTGGTGATTTCAAGTCGTCTTCTTCTTCGAGTCATAATCATGAGAAAAAAGGGAATATGATAAGAAACCCAAGGAGAAGAAGGGGAAGCGACGATTCCAGAAGAACTATGGAGACAAGGACCAGAAAGGTACCAACCCTTTTAATTCTTCCTCCTCCAAAAACACATGAAGTTTTTTCTTATGCAAAGGGGTTGATTTCGCCCGTGATTGCCCGAGAAGGGAAAAGTTGAATGCCCTGCTTACTGATGATGATACGGGAGAGACCCATAGAGTCAAAACCCTACAATTGTTGAATACCTTGACAATTGCACCAGATCGAGTCTACCCAGGCCTTATGCACATCACTGTCAAGGTGAATGGGGTGGAGACGTTGGCAATGATGAACACTGACGCAACCAACAATTTTGTAGCATCCCGAATGACTGATCGATTGGGATTGAAGATAACCAAGAGTGATGCTTGCATCAAGGCTGTCAACTCTGCTGCCCAACCAATACATGGCGTGACGATAGTCAAGCTGGAAATAGGTTCCTAGAAGGACCAATGCAGGTTCTTCGTTACGACTCTTGATGATTTTGATCTAATCTTATACATGGAATTCTTATTAAGGCAAAGGTGTCACTTCTGCCTTTTCTAAATGGGGTGCTGGCCTCGGACGAGATGGCCCCGAGCTTCGTACAAGCCGTGAAGTCTGTGGGAGCAGATGGCGTGGGTCAGAGGCTTCTTTTTGCCCAATAATTTACCGTGGGTATAAAGCACAAATTGCTTACTTATGTAGCAACCCTGATTGAAACCAAGCCAGATAAGTACGAGGAAGTTCCAGATGTTGTGGCACGCATCCTTGGCGAATTCACTGACGTGATGCCTCCAAAAATGCCAAGGAACCTTTCTCCCCGTCATGCCATCGACCACAAGATTGAGTTAGAGCCTGGTGCAAAACCACCATCTTAGGCGCCATATCGGATGTGCCCTTCAGAACTTGAGGAGCTTAACAAGCAGTTGGATGATTTGCTCGATGCACAACTGATCCAACCGTCCAAAGCCCCCCTACGGTGCCCCTGTCCTTTTCCAAAAGAAGCAGGACGGATCCATGCGAATGTATGTGGACTATAGAGCCTAACAAGGTAACGGTAAAAAACAAGTCTCCAATTCCCAATGTTGCCGAGTTGTTTGATCGTTTGTCTAAGGTCACTTTCTTCATCAAGTTGGACCTTAGGTCAAGATATTGGCAAGTGAGAATTTCCAGTGGGGATGAAGGGAAGACCACATGTGTAACCCGATATGGGGCGTATGAGTTTTTGGTTATGTCGTTTGGTTTGACGAATGCCCCGACCACTTTCTGTAACTTGATGAACAACGTTTTATATGAATACTTAGATGACTTTGTTGTTGTGTATCTCGATGATATTGTCATTTATAGTGTTTCTTTAGACGATCATCTCGACCATCTAAGGAAGGTGTTCTCCAAGTTAAGAAAGAACCAGCTGTTTTTCAAGTAGGAGAAGTGCGAATTTTGCCGCATTAAATTCATGTTTCTTGGTTATTGGGTGAGCAAGGGAAAGATTCAGATGGATGAGAAGAATGTGCAAGCAGTGGTTGATTGGAGTGTTCCTACCAAGGTGCAAGAGTTGAGGTCCTTCCTTGGACTTGCTAATTACTATAGGCGGTTCATTGAGGGATACTCAAAGAAGGTGAGTCCGCTCACGGACTTGTTGAAGAAAGACACCAGATGGGAATGGAGTACACAGTGTCAGTAAGCTTTTGAGTAGGTAAAGAATGTTCTTGCCTCCGAGCCTATTTTAAAGCTTCTTGATTTTTCTTTACCATTTGAGGTGCAAACCGATGCCTCGGATCGAGCCATTGGTGGAGTACTAGTCCAGTCAGGACACCCTATAGCCTTTGAGAACCGCAAGCTGAAGGAGGTTGAATAGAGGTACTCTACGCACGAGAAGGAGATGATCGCGGTGGTGCACTGTCTCGATGTTTTGAGACATTATTTGTTGTGCACGAAGTTTTTTGTCATGACAGACAATGTGGCCAAAACCTATTTCACTACCTAGAAGAAGCTAACGCCAAAGCAAGCAAAATGGCAGGAGTTCTTAGCGAAATTTGATTTCATCTGGGTGCACAAACAAGGAAAGCAGAATTCTGTAACCGATACTTTGAGTCGTAAAGAAGTAAGTGAGTATGTTGCTGCTCTTACTTCTGTGGAGACTAATTTTCTTGACAGACTGAGACACCAAGCCAAGACGGATGACTGCTACACTAAGATCCAACAGGAGATCCAGGAGAGATTAGTGAGGAGATATTGGCTTGAGGATGGGCTGATTCACGCAAAAGGAAACTTATTGTATGTCCCCAGCGGAGGACTATGAATGAAGCTGTTGAGGGAGACACACGACCCTCAATGGGCAGGACACCCAGGAGTGGAACGTATGATGACCCTTTTATCTCGTTCCTACTACTGGCAAAAGATGTACGAAGACATGGAGGTTTATGTCAAAACTGTCTAGTATGCCAACTAGACAAGACATAACGCAGGAGAGGGGCAGGCTTGCTACAACCTCTCCCTATTGCTGAGAGACCATGGGTTCGGTCTCGATGGACTTCATTGTCGATTTACCAAAAGTTGACGGTCTTGCTTCAATACTTGTGGTGGTTGATCAATTTTCGAAAATGCAGTTTTCATAGTCGCACCACATGCATGCCCAGTGGATGTGGTTGCATGATTGTTCTTCAAACACATGGTAAAGTATTTTGGCCTTCCTAAAGACATCATTAGTGATCAGGATGCTCGATTCACGGGGAGATTATGGACCAACCTATTCAACACATTGGGTTCAGAGTTGAAGTTTTCTACTGCAAATCACCTCAGACTGATGGTCAGATGGAACACACAAATGCCTTGTTAGAATAATATTTGAGGCATTATGTCACGACGAGCCAGAGGAATTTGTTAGAGCTACTTGATGTGGCCCAAGTCTGTTACAATGTACACAAGTCCGCTTCTACTGGTCAGAGTCTGACAAAGTTGGGTCCGAGTAGCAACCTCTATGTCATGGACTTAAAACACGTCGATCTGATCGAGGTGGAGAGTACATGGACTTAAAATTCCAAGACTATATGATAAAACATGGAATCACGTCCTAACTCTCAACACCTGTATGCCTTAGCAAAACGGTGTATCGAAAAGGAGAAACAGAATCCTGTTAGACATGATTCGATCAATGATGAGCTATGCTCATCTACTTGATTTGTTTTGGTGACATGCAGTAATGACTGCAGTATATATTTTGAATCACGTTCTATTAAAGAATGTTTCAAAAACACCTTTTGGACTTGGGAGAGGTGGTAAAAGGAGTTTACATCACTTTAGGGTTTGGGGATGTCCGACCCATGTGCTCATGACAAATTCAAAGAAACGATAACCTCATACAAAATCATGCCTATTTGTAGGTTACTCCAAGGAAACGAGAGGTGGTCTGTTCTACGATCCTAAAGAGAATAGGGTATTTGTATCGATAAATGTCACATTCTTAGAGAAAGACTACGTCAGGGATCACAAACTATGAAGTAAAATAGTGTTGGGTGAAATTGATGGTGCTAGTAAGTCAACAAAAGTTGTTGACACTAGCTCATCGAGTCGAAAAAATCCATCTTAAGAGTTGAGAGTGTCTTGACGTAGTGAGAGGTGTTATAAGACCTGACCGTTACATGGGTTTAACGGAAGCCCACGTCATCATACCTGATGATGATATTGAGGATCCATTGACTTTTAAACAGGTAATGGATTATGTTGACAAAGATGAATGAGTTAAAGCCATGAATCTCGAAATGGAGTCTATGTACTTCAATTCGATCTGGGATCTTGTTGATCAACTTGATGGGATAAAACCTATAGGTTGCAAATGGATCTATAAGATGAAAACATGAAGGTTCAGACCTTCAAGGCTAGGCTTGTAGTAAAGGGTTATACTCGAGAGAGGGGGTGGATTTTGATGAAACTTTTTCTCCTGTTGCTATGTTAAAGTCTATTCGGATACTCTTATCCATTACCACATATTATGACTATGAGATATGGCAAATGGATGTCAAGACAACTTTTCTGAATGACAATCTTAACGAAAGTATTTACATGGATCAAACAGAAATATTCATAAAACAAGGTCAAGAGCAAAAGATTTGCAAGCTTAATAGGTCCATTTATGGCCTTAAACAAGCATCTCGTTCTTGGAATATAAGGTTTGATACTACGATCAAATCTTATGGTTTAGACCAAAATATTGATGAACCTTGTGTTACAAGAAAATCATCAACAATACTATCACTTTCGTGGTCTTGTATGTGGATGACTCCTACTCATTGGAAATGATATAAGGTTCCTCACTAACATCAAGAAGTGGCTACCTACACAATTCCAAATGAAAGATTTGGGAGAAGTACAATATGTTCTTGGGATCTAGATAGTCGGAGACCAGAACAGAACGCAAGCCCTATCTCAAGCATCATGTATTGACAAAATGTTTGTCAGATATTCGATGCAGTACTAAGAAGGTTTTACTACCTTTCAGACACGGAGTTATGTTATCTAAGGAATAGTGTCCTAAGACACCTCAAAAAGTTGCGGAAATGAGACGGATTCCCTATGTATCAGTTGTGGGTAGTTTAATGTACGCCATGTTGTGTACAAGGAAAGAACTTCACCGCTACATGACACGCAAGTGCACGTGATCAAAATAATATAAAACTGGAATACTCCAGGGTATCGTACCCATAGGGAACGGGTTCACAAACTTAATCGAAATAACAATAATTGTAATGAAAGATGCAAGAGAGGTAACCAAGGTTGTAAAATTGTTGATGAGAGGGTGTTCTAAATTACTGAAGACAAAAAACAAAATCAATGATAAAAGGAAGGGAATTCAAGTTGCTTTTGCCTCTTTAGAGAAAATGCTGCTGAAAATGCAACTGCAATTGTGCCAGCAATCTTAAACCTTAAGTAAACCGGGTTCTTCTCCTATTTGGATTTTCTCCCAAAACCTTTAGGAGTCTAAGCAATTAAACTCATATGTCTATGGCTAATTGAGCTTAGATAGTTTCGTACACAACCCTCTTGGTCTCGGAGTCTCGCCCTATGTCTAGGGTCAAAGTTCCAGATCTTATGTCTAAGTCCGTTCCTCCGTTGTTTTTATGAGATTCGTTGTCCCTTGACCCTTCTAATATCAAGTTAAAGCTTGATGGACAAGTTCTAGTGATCGGCTAGGGTTGCCCAAATTACGTTCAATAAAAAGAAACTTAGCTAATTTAAGCTTGGTATCTCTCTTCTATGACATTTACAACTTGAACCCTTAAAGAGAGATTTAGCTCACAATAAAAACTAAGGAAACCATGAGTTTAATGTGCCGAATTTTAGAGGCTTTGAAATTACAAAACACAAAAACAATAAATAACGAAAATTCTACTTATTCGAAAACAACTAGAGGGTATCGAAAAAAAAAACTTCTCTTTTATTCAGTAAACAGAAACTCAATTGCACAACTTTGATAAGGAATACAAAATACTATTGAACTAAAATGAAGTGAAAACACAGTGGTTTTTAACTCTAATGACCGTAAATAAAATACAAAGAAAAACCTAGAAAACTCTTTTATTGGTCAATTCCAAGACCCAAGTACAAGTTTTAAATCTTCACCTCCAATATTGTGTAAAAGAGGGACCAACCGAGGGGGTTCTTACAAGCTAAATAAAGAAGAAAAACTTGTTGTAAAAACAGAACTGAAATCCTAAAAAGAATCCTAAAATTTCAGAGAGAGATCGAGAGGAAGAAGAAGAAAAGTGCAGCTCGTATGTTGTAGAAACCCCATAAAATGTCCTCTATTTTATAGGTGGTGCAAGCTAGGGTTTTCTTCTAAATCCACCCTCAATCAATGGGCAATCAATTGGGCATGATTCTAAGTTGTATTCTTTCCAAAAATGAGTGAGAATCTCCCAAAATCTTGAAATCCCGAAACTTGTGGTGTGTTCCCGAAATCTTGAATTCAATAGCAATTTGTCCAGCAAGTTGTCTTGCATTCTTGCTTGCTTGTCTGGTCACTTTGCTGGTTCAAATGCGTCCGCAATTTCCTTGGCATTTTTTTCTGCTCTCCTTTTCCTTCACAAAAACACACCAAATTAGCTTATTTTCCATCATTTTTTTAATCATTTCTTATTTTTCATAAATTTTAGCAAGCTTGACCTGTTTTACTCACGAATGATATTTTTAGCTTGCCACAAAATAAATAATTGCAATAAAATAGACAAAAATGACGAAATTTAGGTATAAGTAATCCTCATAAATGAGAATTATCACACCCTAAAACTTAAGTCATTGTTTGTCTCAAGCAATCAAACAATCAAGAGTATTCAAAAATGAATTTCAACAGCTAATCTCAAATTCTTGACAAAATAAAAATCCTCTGAGAGGACATCTCAAGCTCATAACACATGTTTATCACAATCAACTTTAATCCTACCTTAGTTTTGGGGTGTATGTCCTAATCTCGTGTAGTTTGTAATATTCATTATTGAAAATAAATAAGAGTTATTATTCAAACTTTGTGTCTCAGATATTTTATAAACTTAATCCAATAAACTAAGCTCCAAGGTCATTGTATTATGAGATAACTGATAACTTGAACGATGTGTAGTGGACACACGAGGAGGATCACATTCGAGTAAATGACCCGAACGGTCTACAGTATATGGATAGGGTTGGAAACATAATCCTGGTTACACTGTGGATGTAACCTGCTTTGTATTAGATACAAACGACGTGATCCAGCTCGTTCATGTGGTTGACATGTGAGTGGGGCATCCTGTGCAATGAGATTGTACAAGACCGGACCGTGAATTATTAGACTTACTGATGTAACATCGTTAACACTATAGAACTAATAACTTCGTAGATGACCATTAGTGACTCGTCCTTAATCCTGAGCGTGTTATGAACTCCAGTCTACGGGGGTTTGTCCTTTGACTAGTACGGGTGAGGGTGGTCACAGTTTCTCGCCCAATATGCCTATCTTCTCAGAGCAGGACCTCGTGGGGAGTTGGGAACTTAACTACGCAAGATGGAATTCACTCGTTCTCGAGCAAGGGGTAAAATGGTAATTTGACCCTGTTGTGACTACAAACAACCTGTGAAGGGTCGACTCACGGGTATTGGTTATATCGATGGACACAACTTGTCCTACAGTGATAGGAGTGTAACTACGGGTTTTAGTGGAGTGTTACCATAGTTAATGAATGTGGTTAACCGGGTCAAAGAGTTTGATAGGTTAATCTCATATCATTCGAGCTCGTCATCTGTAGGTCCATTAGGTCCCTAAATTGGCTCAAACTGGATAAATTGAGGGTTTACAGTTCAGTGTGGATTTGAAGTGTTCAAATTCATTAATTGGGTATTTATATCATTTATATGTGATATAGTTGACATAATATATAGTTGATGTGAATGAGATTCATAATAAACTATAGTATAGCCTAATTGATTAATTAGTGCTAATTGGAGAAATTGAATTGAGAGAAATTAAATTGAATGTGATTCAATTTAATATTCCACAATTATAGAAATGAGATTTGTATAATAAGGTATGAGATACCTTATTGTATGTGATATGCAAATATGATTTGCATATCATAAGGTTGTGGTAAAATGGTGAATTGGTGGAGATTTAACTCCACCACTCACCATTATTTAAAGGCTTGGTGAGAAGCCTTTTGCAAGCAAGAGTATCATTTTTTGGAATTCAAGATCCAAGAGCTCTCATTTTTCTCTCAAACTCTCTCAACTCTCTCTACACTTTTTCTTCACCCAAAACCAAAGGGAGTCCCACATACTCTCCCTCAACCTACCGAGAATAGCCGAGAAACTCTTTTGGAGGTGTCCAACTGTTCGGTTCGAGGATCGTTGTTGTAGAGGTTGTTGGTACGAAGGAGTTCGTAACCAAAGAAGAAAGCATTGAAAAACGGTTCTTCAAGAGGTTAGTGTACCGTTAACTTTCTGTTTTCTTCATTTTTACAACATGTTTAGCCTAGAAATAGTGAGATTAGTTCAATTTTAAGAAATGCGTTGCACAATGAATCAACGACGTTTCACGACGTCTTCCGCTGCGGGATTTTCATTCTCTTCAATTGGTATTAGAGCCAATTGTTCCTCTTCGTTGATTATTCTGGTTTTTCTTAAAATTAGGTGGCTTTGCCTTAATTTCATGAGATGATTTTATGGTTTGCATGTTGGATGGTTTCGGTTTTGGCATTTATCATAGATTTACTTTTTTGTTGATTCGATCAATGTAAAGGCCTATTGTTTTTGGGTAATTTAGAAAGTAAATCGAGTCTGTAAGTTTGTGTCGTTCGTGGCATGAGATGTTGTGAAGAAAACGAAGCGAAAATAAGCGAAAACAGTGAAAAACAGCAAGCTGTGTTGTTGGAAGATGCACCGCGTTGAGACGTTGTTCTTTGGCGTCTCAACGCCATCCGCACGGAAGGAGAGCCTGTTGCAGTGCAGCGTTGCGACGCAAGGGGTTGCGTTGAGGACACAACCTTGACGTTAGACGCTGCAGCGTTGCAACGCTGTGGCGTAGTGGAATAGTTGTGAGAAAAACCGCGGGAGTGGCGATGTGGGATGTTCGTGCAGCGGTTCGAGCTCAGCATATGTGTTTTCTATTTTAATTTATTCTTCTTTTTTGTAAAATAAGTTTTTAATTAATTTAAATAATTAATATTAATATAAATGTTATATTAATGTTAATTGATTTAATTAATATCCTTGGGGTGCCAAAACCGATCCAATATTGCTATTTATTTTGTGCAAGAGTTGTATGATTATTCTATGTGCATAATGTATGTCGTATAGAATTAAAATCCCACCTTAAGTTAAACATTTCATGCATCATTTTATATTATAAGAGTTATAATATATAGTATGCATGATAGGATTATATTATAAGTGTTATAATATATGTTTTTTTAATTTAATTAATATAAGAGTTATATTTCTTAGATTAAAAGCATTGACATGCATTTATACATGTGATGTATGTATATTATATATTTTAATTATTCATGTGATGAATGATCAAACATTATATTATAGAAATGCATGTAACCTAAGTTAATTAATAGTTTTAAATGATACTAAAAAAAAAGTTTTAAATGGTTTAGAACTTGAATAATTAGACTTAGGATTTCTAATTCTAATAAGATTAGAATTAGGAAATCAATATGACTTATGAATGGTGACTAATTAGTAACTCTGTCTAAGGTTGGGGTATTTAAGCTGACTCTTTGCGGAACACCCCTATCTGGAAACTGAACTGGGAGTGAATTTGGTCTGGAGATTCATAGGTTATATTCTCCTGAGTGCCGTTAATTAAGAGTTAATTAGTTTACTCACATAGACCTAAGTTAATAATGTGATTATAGACTTAGGCTAATCCAATATAAGTGTTATATTGGTAAACTTAGGTAAATTATAGCCGGTTCATCTAGGTCATTCCCGATTAATTTAAAGTGTTGAGTGAGAGGAAATAAAGTGTATGAGATACATGTAATTTTTCCATCTACAAATCTCTGTCAAGTTCACACCGTGAGATCCATACTCGGCCTCCTGGCGTAAATGGGAGCGTCCCCCTACCGGTGGTATTTGTATGGGGATTAAACGTGAATGGAGAGAGTACTTATAATGAGAGGGAGCGGGACCTGTGAAAACGGGACCCACGGTCTCTTCTTTCGATTCATACCGTGAGACGCCCATGATTTGCCTGCTAGTTTGGCCTGAACCAAACAATCCCTACGGAGGGCCTTGATCATGGGAGTCGGAACATCGTGAATTCCTGAAAGGGATACGATTTCCTTGTTGGTTTTCCTTCGTAGTCCTCCCTACGACGGCTATTAGTTTGAGGGATACATGGAATATTAAAGATAGAGGGTGACAGTCACGAGATTCATTAAGAGTTAATGGATTCAGACCGAAAATGGTAACTCGATGCCTAATAGAATAAGAGTTATTCTGGTATTAGGGTCTGGTCGAGAAAGTCTCGTCCTAGAAGAGGAGTTATTTTGTCTATCTTTCGGTGGCAGTCATTCTAAATCTTTGGGGTATCATTGCATTTTTTTAATGACCTAGGGATCATAGAATAAAAATTTGCTAAAACTTGATTGGATTTTCAAAGTTTTTGCGAGACTAATACAAAGTTTTCTTTTTCAGCAGAAATGTCGAATTCAATTATTGCTCTATTAGATTTCGATAAGTTAGTTGGGGACAATTACCAAACGTGGAAGAACAATATTAATACTATACTGGTAACTGATGACCTTAAGTTTGTGCTCACTGAGGAGTGTCCTCAGGTGCCGAGCTCGACCGCATCACGAAGTGTTCGTGAAGTGTACAATCGGTGGATTAGAGGGCTAATGAAAAAGCCAAGGTCTACATAATTGCCAGCTTGTCTGAAGTTTTGGCAAAGAAGCATGAGGTTAAGGTCACCGCGAAGGAGATCATACAGTCATTGCATGACATGTTTAGACAAGGATGAAGGAGGGGGTGTCGGTCCGGTAACATGATCTCGATATGATGACCCACCTTAACCTGGCAGAGATAAATAGGGCTTCGATCGATTAGTCGAGCCAGGTTAGCTTTATCATGGAGACTCTTCCGAAGAGTTTCCTTCAGTTTTGTAGCAACATTGTTATGAACAAGATTAGCTACACACTGACATCTTTGCTCAACGAACTACAAAACTTCCAGTCCTTTATGCGAGCCAGGGGACCGAAAGCTATGGCAAACGTTGCTTTCAGGTCCTATCACATGGGTTCGACCTCTGGGACTAAGTCTGTAGGTTCTTCAGGCCCGAAAGGGAAGAAGAAGTTGAGAAAGGGTAAAGCTGACCGCGCTGCCGCCCAGAAGGGCAAAAAGGTCAAGGAGGTTGCGGAGAAAGGAAAGTGTTTCCACTACAACGGGGACAGACACTAGAAGAGAAATTGTCCTAAGTTCCTTGCCGATAAGAAGAAAAAAGGTAAATGTGATTTACTTGTTACATAAACCTGTTTAGTGGAGAGTAGTGACTCTATCTGGATACTGGATTCAGGTGCCACTAACCATGTTTATTCTTTTTTTCAAGGAATTAGTTCTTGGCAGCGGCTGCAGGAGGGTGAGATAACACTCAGGGCTGGATCTGGAAAAGTTGTCTCGGCTGCAGCGATTGACACGGTGAAGCTCTATTTTTGCAGGAAGTACTTATTATTAGATAATTTGTACGTAATACCAGGATTTACTAGAAACCTAGTTTCCATTTCCTGCCTATTAGAACATTGTATTTCCGTTTCTTTCTCTGGTAATAAAGCGTTTATTTCCCGAAATGGAAGCTTGTTATGTTTTGCTTTACTTGAGAGTAGTTTATACGTTTTAAAGCCTAATTAGGTCAAAAGTGTTTTGAATACTAAATTACTTAAAACGGCTGAAACGCGAACTAAATGATTAAAAGTTTCTCCAAAAGAAAATGTCCATCTTCAGCATCTAAGGTTAGGCCACATAAATCTCAATAGGATTGAGAGACTAGTGAAGAGTGGACTTCTAAGTGAGTTTGAAGAAACCTCTTTACCGGTTTGTGAGTCATGCCTTGAAGGCAAAATGACCAAACGTCCTTTTAGTGGAAAAGGATATAGAGCAAAAGGGCCTCTTGAGCTTATACATTCTGACTTCTATGGTCTGATGAATGTTAAAGCACGAGTATGTTACGAATACTTTGTATCTTTTATAGATGACTATTCTAGATATGGGAACATTTACCTAATGCATCGAAAGTCTGAAACTCTTGAAAATTTCAAGGAGTTCAAGACTGAGGTTGAAAACCTGTTAGGTAAAACGATTAAAACGCTTCGATTGGATCGAGGTGGAGAGCACATGGACACTGAATTCCAGGACTATATGATAGAACATGGAATTACGTCTCAACTCTCAACACTTGGTATGCCACAGCAGAATGGTGTATCGGAGAGGAGAAACAAAACCTTGTTGGACATGGTTCGGTCGATGATGAGATATGCCCGTCTCCCTGATTCTTTTTGGGTTACGCAGTGGAGACTGCAATATACATTTTGAACACAGTTCCATCGAAGAGTGTTTGTGAAACACCTTTTGAACTCTCGTATGGTCGTAAAATAAGTTTACGACATTTCAAAATTTGGGGATGCCCGACCCATGTGTTGGTGTCAAACCCGAAAAAGTTGGAACCTCGTTCAAAGTTATTCCTCTTTGTAGGTTACCCAAAAGAGGCAAAAGGTAGTATGTTTTATGTTCCTAAGGAAAATAGTGTGCTTGTGTCAACAAACGTCACATTCCTTGAGGAGGACCACATCAAGGATCACTTACCAAGGAGTAAGATAGTGTTAAGTGAAATGGGTGATTCATCAGCAAGAGTTACTGATGGTGCTAGTACATTAACAAGTGTTGTTGATCCTAACTCGTCTAGTCAAGTCTGTTCTCAAGAGTTGAGAATGCCTCGACGTAGTGGGAGGGTTGTGAGAAAGCCTGAACGTTACATGGGTTGAGCTGAAACCCAAGTCGTCACCCCTGATGATGACTGCGATGATCCATTGACCTATGGTCGGGCAATGGCTGACGTTGACAAAGACGAATGGATTAAAGCTATGGACCAGGAAATGGAGTCGATGTACTTCAATTTCGTCTGGGAGCTTGTGGACCAACCGGATGGGGTTAAACCTATTGGTTGCAAGTGGATCTACAAGCGTAAACGTGGCATAGATGGGAAGGTGCAGACCTTCAAAGCGAGACTAGTGGCAAAGGGTTTTACCCAGGTTGAAGGGGTTGACTATGAGGAAACTTTTTCTCCTGTTGCCATGTTAAAGTCTATCAGAATCCTTCTGGCCATTGCCGCATATTATTACTATTAGGTATGGTAGATGGATGTCAAGACAACCTTTCTAAATGGCAATCTTGATGAGACCATCTACATGGACCAACCCAAGGGGTTCATTCCCCAAGGCCAAGAGAAAAAGATTTGTCGGCTTAAAATGCCTATTTATGGACTGAAACAAGTCTCGAGGTCTTGGAATATAAGGTTTGATGAGGCTATCAAATCTTATGGGTTTGATCAGAATGTTGATGAGCCTTGTGTTTACAAGAAAATCATTAACAACACTGTTGCATTTCTGATATTGTATGTGGATGATATCCTGCTCATTGGGAATGACGTAGGATTTCTTACTGATATTAAGGAATGGTTGGCTTTGCAATTCCAAATGAAAGATTTGGGAGAAGCTTAGTATGTTCTAGGTATCCAGATAGTCCAGAACCGGAAGAACAGAATGCTAACCATGTCACAAGCATCTTACATTGACAAGATGTTGTCTCGGTATAAGATGCAGAACTCCAAGAAGGGCTTGATGCCTTTAAGGCATGGGGTTCACCTGTCTAAGGATCAATGTCCTAAGACGCCTCAAGAGGTTGAGGATATGAGACGGATCCCTTATGCTTCAACTGTAGAGAGCCTGATGTACGCCATGTTGTGTACTAGGCCCGAAATCTTGTTGGGGTTTGTGCCCTAAAACTCGTAGTTTGTAATTATGTTCTAATTATTGTAATAAAGTGTTATTGTTCGTTATTTACGATAACGCCCCTATTTTAACCCAAAAATCCAATAAACTAAACATCCAAGGCTGTAAAATGTATCTTTAAGTGAATGTAGCATACAAATAAAGGATCTCGGTTCGAGATACAGCCTAAAGGGTCTACAGTAAGGGGATAAGGTTTGGATACCTTACCCTGGTAAAACTATGGATGTGGCCCACTTTGTATATGATACAAACACTGTGATTCCAACGTGTTCGTGTAGATGACATGTGAGTGGGGATATCCTATGTAATAAGATTAAATAAGACCGAACCGCGAAATAGTGACCACTAAATGTAACTCCGTTGACTAGTTAGGTTTCTATTTCACTAAGATGACCTAGGCAACTTGATCTCAATCTTGAGTCGGTTACGAACTCCTATTTGCGAGGGATTGTCCTTTGACTAGTATGGGTGAGAATGGCCAGATTCACCGACTCAATATGCCTACCTTCTTGGGGACAAGACGTGTGAGCAACTAGGGACTTAGCCTAACAAGATGGAATTCACTCCTTCCCGCCTACTAGGGTAAGTAGATGAATGTTCCCTTAAGTGGTGTCTCCAGAACCTGAACAAAGGGCCCGACCCTCTCATTGGCCCGAGAGGGACTTCTGTTTGTTGGTAGGACCACAAACAAATTGTTCATTAGAGGAGCACTAGTACTTAAGGTACAAGATGTAACCTAGAGGTAAAACGACGATTTGACCCAACTGGTGTTACGAACATTCGTGAAGGATTGACTTGTTGTTATTGGTCAATATCCGTGGACACAGAAATATATCTGCAGGAGAAGAGTGCAGCTGTGGAACTTTAGTGGAGTGTTCCCGCAGTTAACGAATGTTGATTAGGAGGTTAATGAGATTAACCGAATAATCTCATATCGTTGGAGCTTCTGATTTATAGGTCCATTAGGTCCACCTTTTAGCTCGTAAAAGGTTCTTAGATCGTTTGAATTTGAAATGTTCAAATTCATTATGGAATAAATTTAATGTATATAAATACGATATAAAATATAGTTTTCGAACTATATATTATAAATTTAATGTTAATATGATTCACATTAAATTATATGAGAGAATTAAATATTTGAAACAATATAAATATTAATTTAAATGTGAATGTGATTCATATTTAAAAACTATAGGTTAAAATTTAATGTGCATGAGATGTGCATTAAAACTATAGATTAGAGGAGAAATGGATTAAATATGATTTAATAATATTTAAATATATGATATTTTAAGTTTAATTAAATATATGATATTTAATTAAATAATTAATTAAATTTGATTTAATTAATAATTAATTTATTATTAATTAATTAATGGGAACGTGTTAGGAGGACACGTTCCCTTCTTCCCCACTAAGACCCTATCGATAGGGAGTGGGGGGAAGAACTCCGCTTGGGTAACCTCTCGAGGAAGAGGGGTTTTGGTGTGTGGATCATTTTGCAATTGTGTATTGCTTTCTTAGAAATTATCTCCCTCTCACTTCCAAAAGTTGGCTCCTTCCCACAAAGGAGAGATCTAAGTGGAACTTAGAGCCATAGGAGGTTTACTGGGTGGTTGTGTCATGTTGGAAAAACAGAGAAGTTCTCTTTGGTGTTCCTGTGTTGTTGTATTCTTGGAGCAAGGAGTTGTTGTTGGAAAGACTACAAAGGTAATATTTCTAATTCCCTTTTAGTTTAATGTTTTACACAACATGTTTGTATGATTAGTTCCATGCCTAATTAGATTAGGAAATGTATGCTTATTCTCTGTATTTTCTTCAATGTATTGGTATTTGTGTTCAACCAAAATAAACTTGCAATTACGATTCCAAAACACGTTTTCGCTGCTCAATGAGATCCGATCTCCATCAATTAGTATCAGAGCAATGCTTGTTTTGTTTTGGTTGAAACAAATTTGCATTGGATAGGTGAGAATTTCATTTTGGTTTGCTGTAAAACTGTTTAGGAATTTTTTGGCCTTAGTTTCTTTTGATTTGATCAAATTAAATGTAAAGGCCCCTGTGTTTTTGGGCAATTAAGTGCATAATGAGTCTGTAATCGAGTTGTGAGTTGTTTGGGAGCAGTTTTGTGTAATTTGGATGAGCATCGAAAGGGTAATTGGCGATTGAAGCTGGAGTGTTCAAAGGAAATTGCTGTTGCCGAAGCATCAGCGTGGCAATTCTACCAGCAGCGTTGCAACGCCGAGGCTCCCTATCGATGCGGAAGCTCCAGGGGTCAGCAGCGTTGCAACGCTGCCCCTTAGCATTGCAACGCTACCCCGATACCAGGCGCGCACGCGGATGAAGCTGGCATTACAACGCTCCCCGCCGTGACACCAATCTGAAATAGCAGACCGATCTAGGCGGTTCAGTTGGTTTTTGGTCCGGTTCGAGCGGTTTGAGCTCGATTCAAGGAGTTTTGGACCGATTTGTAATTAAGATTAGTGTAATTTTATTATTTCTTGTACTTTAGAGGTCAAATTATTCCAGTTTTATAGCTATTTTTTTTATGAATGTCATTTAGAATTTTTCCCACCTTAGAATAAGCATGTTCATGCATTTTCTTTGTATAATTGTTATATAAATATGGTAGAAATGCATGATCTAATTTATTTTTCATAAGTATTTATTTATAATTGTTATAATTAGATAATATGGAAAATAAATTGCATGGAGCATGAAATTACTTAATTTAAAATAATTGTTATTTTATTTAAGTAATTTTAGTTATTCAATTAGTTGAATATTTTTTATAATTCCAATTTGGTTTTATAATATAGTTCCTTGTCATAGGTTAATTATTAAAATTTATAAGAGTTATAAATTAAAGGGGTTTTAGAAACCATAACCTATAACAAAGAATTGCATGCAAACATAAGAACTTGGGTTAAATCAAATTAGTTTTAAATTGTTTAAAATTAATTTAGACCTAAGTTTTAATTTCTAATAGGATTAGAAGTTTGTCTAACATAGTATTTTAAATAGTTTAAAATATAGTAGGACAATAGAACTTTGGTTATAAGGGAACTTTATCGGTGAAGTTCTGTCTAAGGTTGGGGGTACTTAAGCTGACGGTTAATGGAACACCTCCTACCTGAGAACTGACCTGGAGTTTGAGTTGAATTAACCTTAGTCTTGTTTTATATCTAGGTAATTAAAATGTTTATTCACCTAGACATAAGGTTAAAAGACCTAGTTATAATAGGCATAGACTTAGATAGATTCTTTTAGCCAGAATCTGACTAAGTTAAACCTACACCCTAACCTTAGGAGCTTCAGTGGAAGAAAACAAGATGTTTGCATCAAGTTTACTCTCACGTTCTCAGGAGTTCACACCGTGAGTTCCATGCTCGGCTACGTGGCGTCAATAGGGCGTCCTCCTACGGTAAGTGTTTGCATGGTTCAATACCAAGGTGAATGAGGGAAGTATCCATAGTAAATATGAGCAGGACGCGTGTCAACGTATCCTACGGTCTCCTCCATTAGGTCGCACCGTGAGATTTCTATAGTCCGCCTGTCAGGTTGTCCTAGAACAGTCAATCCCTACGGAGGGCCTAACTATAGGGATCCAAACATCGCGAACTCCAGAAATGGATAGGGTCTCTTAGGTAATTTGCCAACAGTTGTCTTTCTTAATAGTAGCCTGTTGGCTCGAACCTATTGGATCTGAAAATGGTAGGGTCACATTTACGGGATAAGTTAAGCTAGTTAACAAGTCCTTAATCAAACAAACGGTAGCTGACAACCCGACAGTGGCTTTTGTTCTAAACCCTTGAAGTATCGTTGCAAAATTAAAAGTTTAATTTAAACACTAGGGTTCTTTAATAATTTTGCTAAAATTTGATTGGTTTATAATGGGTTAAAGGCATAACTAATTAGAACTAATTTTGAAATTTCAGCATATCGTCCTCAATTATAGCCTTACTGAAAAGCGAACATTTAACTGGCGAAAACCATACTACGTGGAAGTCCAACTTGAATACAATTCTTGTTGTTGACGATCTTCGGTTTGTATTGACTGAGGAATGTCCTCAGATCCTTGCTCAAAACGCTCCTCAATGTGTTAAGGATGCGTACGACCGCTGGATCAAGGCCAATGATAGGCCCAAGGTCTACATTTTGGCTAGTGTTTCTGAAGTTCTCGCCAAAAAGCACGAGGGCATGGTCTCAGCTCGTGAGATCATGAGTTCGTTGCAGAACATGTTTGGACAATCGTCTGGAAAGCTTCGGCACGAATCCCTTAAGTACGTTTATAACTCCCGCATGAAGGAGGGGTTGTCGGTGAGAGAACACGTTCTCGATCTGATGGTCCACTTCAACTTGGCTGAAATGAACAGCGCGATCATTGACGAGCAAAGTCAGGTCTCGTTCATCTTGGAATCTCTTTCGAAGAGTTTCCTGCAATTTCGCAGCAATGCGGTGATGAACAAGATAAAGTATAACCTGACTACTCTCCTTAATGAACTACACACTTTCCAGTTTCTTATGAAGAATAAGGGACAGGTTGATGGAGAGACAAATCTGTTTGCCCATTACAGAAGGTTCCAGAAGGGTTCATCCTCTGGGACTAAGTCCTGTAGTTCATCTTCTGGGCTTAAGAAGACCCAAAAGAAGAAGATAGGAGGGAAAGGGAAGGCACCTGCTGCTGATAAGGGCAAGGGAAAAGCCAAGGTTGCAGACAAAGAAAAGTGTTTCCACTGCAACATGGATGGGCATTGGAAGCAAAACTGCCCAAAGTACCTTGTTGAGCTCAAAGAGAAGAAAGGTAAATCCGATTTACTTATTCTTGAAACTTGTTTAGTGGAAAATAATGATTTTACCTAGATACTTGATTCAGGAGCCACTAATCACGTTTGCTCTTCTTTTAAGGAAACTAGTTCTTTCAAGGAACTCGAAGAGGGTGAGATGACGCTCAGGGTCGGAATGAGAGACGACGTCTCAGCTCGTGTAGTGGGAGATGCCAAGCTGTTTTTTAATGATAGATTTGTTTTTTTTAGAAAATCTGTATTTAGTTCCTAAGATTAAGAGGAACTTAATTTCTATCTCTTATCTAATTGAACATGGATATTGTATTTCTTTTTCTATCAATGAAGCGTTCATTTCGAAAAAGGGTGTCAATATTTGTTCTGCTAAGTTAGAAAACGACTTGTATGTACTTAAACCGAATCAAACTAAAATAATTTTAAATCATGAGATGTTTAAAACTTCAAATACTCAAAGTAAAAGGCAAAGAATTTCTCCAAATAATAATACCTATCTTTGGCATCTTAGACTTGGTCATATAAATCTCAACCGGATTGAAAGACTATCTAAGATTGGACTTCTAAACAAGTTAGAAGATGATTCTTTACCTCCTGCGAATCTTGCTTGGAAGGTCAAATGACTAAGCGACCCTTTATTGGAAAAGGTTATAGAGTCGTAGAGCCCTTAGAACTTATACATTCGGATCTTTGTGGTCCGGTGAATGTTAAAGCTCGAGGAGGGTATGAATATTTCATCTTTTTCATAGATGATTATTCGAGGTATGATTATCTGTACCTAAAGCATCATAAGTTTGAGGCTCTTGAAAAGTTCAAAGAGTATAAAGCTGAAGTAGAGAATGAGTTAGGGAAAACCATTAAGACACTTCAATCCGATCGAGGAGGAGAGTATATGGATTTGAGATTCCAGGACTATTTGATAGAACATGGAATTAAATCTCAACTCTCAGCACCTAATACACCACAGCAAAATGGTGTGTCAGAAAGGAGAAATAGAACCTTGTTGGACATGGTTCGATCTATGATGAGCTATGCTCAATTGCCTGCCTCGTTTTGGGGATACAAAGTAAAGACTGCAATTCAAATCTTGAACACTCTTCCATCAAAGAGTGTTTCAGAAACACCTTTTGAATTGTGGAAGGGGCGTAAACCTAGTTTACAACACTTCAGGATTTGGGGTTGTCCGACGCACGTGCTGGTGACAAACCCAAAGAAACTGGAACTTCGTTCAAGATTATGCCAATTTATTGGCTATCCCAAAGAAACGAGAGGTGGTCTTTTCTACGACCCACAAGAAAACAAGGTGATTGTATCGACAAATGCCACTTTCTTGAAGGAAGATCACATGAGGAACCATAAACCACGTAGTAAACTAGTACTAAATGAAGCTACAACTGAACCAACAAGAGTTGTTGATCAAGTTGGACCTTCATCAAGAGTTGATGAAGAAGCCAACAAATCAAGTAAGTCTCGTCCTTCTCAATCGTTTGGGAATGCCTCGACGCAGTGGGAGGATTGTTACCCAACCTGACCGCTACTTGGGGAAACTCAAGTCGTCGTACCTGATGACGACGTAGAAGATCCATTGTCTTATAAACAGGCAATGAATGACGTAGACAAGGACCAATGGATCAAAGCCATGGACCTTGAAATGGAGTCAATGTACTTCAATTCAGTATGGGAACTTGTAGACAAACCTGAAGGGGTAAGACCCATAGGGTGCAAATGGATCTACAAGAGAAAGAGAGATGCAACCAGAAAGGTACAGACCTTTAAGGTTAGACTTGTAGCAAAGGGTTTTACCCAAAGGGAAGGGGTTGACTATGTGGAAATGTTTTTCCCCTGTTGTTATGCTTAAGTCTATAAGGATACTCTTGTCCATAGCCGCATTTTATGATTATTAGATTTGGCAAATGGACGTCAAGACTGCCTTTTTAAATGGTAATTTTTACGAGAGCATCTATATGTCTCAGCCCGAAGGGTTCATAACCAAGGTCAGGAGCAAAAAGTTTGTAAGCTAAATCGATCCATTTATGGGTTGAAACAAGCATCCAGATCTTGGACACATATGATTTGATACTATGATCCAGTCTTATGGCTTTGAACAAAACGTTGATGAGCCTTGTGTTTACAAGAGGATCATCAATGACAAAGTAGCTTTCTTAGTACTTTATGTGGATGATATCCTACTCATTGGGAATGATGTAGGATACCTTACTGACATAAAGAATTGGCTGGCGACCCAATTCAAAATGAAAGATTTGGGAGAAGCGCAATATGTTCTTGAGATTTAGATTTTTAGGAATCGCAAGAACAAAATGTTAGCTCTGTCTCAAGCATCTTATATCGACAAAATCTTGGCCTGATATTCGATGCAGAATTCCAAGAGGGGCTTATTACCCTTTAGGCATGGAGTTCATCTGTCTAAGGAACAGTGTCCTTAGACACCTCAAGAGTTGAAGATATGAGACGTATTCCCTATGCCTCTTCAGTAGGTAGCTTAATGTATGCTATGTTGTGCACGAGGCCAACATTTGTTATGCAGTGGGAATAGTAAGTAGGTACCAATCCAATCCAGGGTTAGACCACTGGACCGCAGTTAAAAACATCCTCAAGTATCTTAGGAGAACGAGGGACTATACGCTTGTGTATGAGATTAAGGATTTGATCCTTACTGGATACACTGATTCTGATTTTCAGACCGATAAGGATTCTAGGAAATCCATATCGGGATCAGTTTCACCTTTAATAGGGGAGCTATAGTATGGTGAAGCATCAAGCAAGGATGCATCGCTGACTCCACGATGGAGGTTGAGTATGTCGCTGCTTGTGAAGCACCTAAAAAGGTTGTTTGGCTAAGGAAATTCCTTATTGATTTGGAAATTGTTCCAAATATGGAATTTCCCATCACCTTATACTGTGACAATAGTGGTGCGGTAGCTAATTCGAAGGAACCTCGCAACCATAAGCGAGGCAAGCACATCGAGAGGAAGTATCACCTGATACGAGAAATAGTGTAACAAGGAGATGTGATAGTCACGAAGATTGCTTCGGAACACAACATTGCTGATCCGTTTACAAACACTCTCACGGCTAAAGTGTTTGAATGTCATCTGAAAAGTCTAGGTCTACGAGATATGTACATAGGCTAATCTAGGCAAGTGGGAGATATGTAATGGGGGTATATGGATGCCCTAATTTATTGTATTTGTATCTCTGTAACAACTGTTTTAGATTGTAATGTACCCTACTAGAGTTTTAGTTCAAGTGGGAGTTTGTTGGGGTTTGTGCCCTAAAACTCGTAGTTTGTAATTATGTTCTAGTTATTGTAATAAAGGGGTTATTGTTCGTTATTTACGATATTGCCCCTATTTTAACCCAAAAATCCAATAAACTAAACATCCAAGGCTGTAAAATGTATCTTTAAGTGAATGTAGCATACAAATAAAGAATCTCGGTTCGAGATACAGCCTAAAGGGTCTATAGTAAGGGGATAAGGTTTGGGTACCTTACCCTAGTAAAACAATGGATGTGGCCCATTCTGTATATGATACAAACACTGTGATCCTAACGTGTTCGTATAGATGACATGTGAGTGAGGATATCCTATGTAATGAGATTACATAAGACCGGCTCGCGAAATAGTAACTACTAGATGTAACTCCGTTGACTAGTTAGGTTTCTATTTCACTAGGATGACCTAGGCAACTTGATCTCAATCCTAAGAGGGTTACCAACTCCTGTTTGTGAGGGATTGTCCTTTGACTAGTATGGGTGAGAGTGGCCAGATTCGCCGACTCAATATGCCTACCTTCTTGGAGACAAGACCGAGTGAGCAGCTGGGGACTTAGCCTAGCAAGATGGAATTCACTCCTTCCCACCTACTAGAAGTAGATGAATGTTCCCTTAAGTGGTGTCTCCGGGACTTGAACAAAGGGCTCGACCCTCTCATTGGCCCGAGAGGGACTTCTGTTTGTTGGTAGGACCACAAACAAATTGTTCATTAGAGGAGCACTGGTAATTAAGGTACAAGATGTAATCAAGGGGTAAAATGATAATTTGACCCACCTGGTGTTACGAACATTCGTGAAGGATTGACTTGCTATTATTGGTCAATATCCGTGGACACAGAAATATATCTGGAGTGAGAAGAGTGCAGCTGCGGGACTTTAGTGGAGTGTTCCCACAGTTAACGAATGTTGATTAGGAGGTTAATGAGATTAACCGAGTAATCTCGTATCGTTGGAGCTTCAGATCTGTAGGTCCATTAGGTCCACCTTCTAGCTCGTAAAGGGTTCTTAGATCGTTTGAATTTGAAATGTTCAAATTCATTAGGGAATAAATTTAATGTATATAAATACGATATAATATATAGTTTTGGAACTATATATTATAAATTTAATGTGAATATTATTCATATTAAATTATATGAGAGAATTAAATATTTGAAAGAGTTTAAATATTAATTTAAATGTGAATGTAATTCATATTTAAAAACTATAGGTTAAAATTTAATGTGCGTGAGATGTGCATTAAAACTATAGATTAGAGGAGAAATGGATTAAATATGATTTACTCTTATTTAAATATATGATATTTTAAGATTAATTAAATATATAATTTTTAATTAAATAATTAATTAAAAATGATTTAATTAATAATTAATTAATTACTGGGAACGTGTCAGGAGGACACGTTTCTTTCTCCCCCACTAACTCCTTATCGATAGGGAGTGGGGGGAAGAACTCCTCTGGGATAACCTCTCGAGGAAAAGGGGTTTTGGTGTGTGGATCATTCTGTAATTGTGAATTACTTAGAAATTCTCTCTCTCTCATTTTCAAAAGTTTGCTCCTTCCCACAAAGAAGAGATCTAAGTGAACTCAGAGCCATAGGAGGTTTATTGGGTCGTTGTGTCCTGTTTGAAAAACAGAGAAGTTCTCTTTGGTGTTCCTGTGTTGCTGTATTCTTGGAGCAAGGAGTTGCTGCTGGAAAGACTACAAAGGTAATATTTCTAATTCCCTTTTAGTTTAATGTTTTACACAACATGTTTTCATGATTAGTTCCATGCCTAATTAGATTAGGAAATGTATGCTTATTCTCTGTATTTTCTCCAATGTATTGGTATTTGTGTTCAACCAAAATAAGCTTGCAATTACGATTCCAAAACACGTTTCCGCTGCTCAAGGGGATCCGATCTCCATCACATCTGTTATGCAGTTGGGATTGTCAGTAGGTATCAATCCAATCAGGGATTTGATCACTGGGCAGGCGTAAAGCCAATCCTCAAGTATCTTAGGAGAACGAGGAACTACAACCTTGTGTATGGAAGTGGGGATTTGATCCTTACGGGATACACAGACTCTGACTTTCAGACCGATAAGGATTCTAGGAAATCCACATCAGGGTCAGCGTTCATTTCGAACGGAGGAGCTGTAGTGTGGTGAAGCATCAAGCAGGGATGCATAGCCGATTCCACGATGGAAGTCGAGTATGTTGCGGCTTGTGAACCTGCAAAGGAAGTTGTTTGGCTTAGGAAGTTCATGTTGGATTTGAAAGTTGTTCCAAATATGAACTTGCTAGTGACCCTGTTTTGTGACAATAGTGGTGCAGTAGCCAATTCGAGAGAACCTCAGAGTCATAAGAGGAACAAGCATATTGAGCGCAAGTATCACCTGATACGGGAGATTGTTCACCGCGGAGACGTGACAGTCACGCAGATAGCTTCGAAGCACAATGTTGCTGATCCATTTACGAAGACCCTCACGACTAAGGTGTTTGAGGGTCACCTAGAGAGTCTAGGTCTACGAGTGCTTCATGACTAGGGAAAGTGGGAGTATTGTAAGGGGTATTCAATGCCCTAGTTTATTGTATTACTTTTATGTATTACTGTACATTTGGGAAATGTATTTTGTACTTCACTAACTTAGTTCAAGTGGGAGTTTGTTGGGGTGTATGCCCTAATCACGTGTAGTTTGTAATATTTATTATTGTAAATAAATATGAGTTATTTATTCAAACTTTGTGTCTCGCATGTTTTATAAACTTAATCCAATAAACTAAGATCCAGGGTCATTGCATTATGAGAGAACTAATAACTTGAACGGTGTGTAGTGGACACATAGGGAGGATCACATTCAAGTAAATGACCCGAACGGTCTATAGTATACGAGTAGGGTTGGAAACCTAATCCTGGTTACACTGTGGATGCAGCCTGCTTTGTATTAGATACAAACGAGGTGATCCAACTCGTTCATGTGGTTGACATGCGACTAGGGGCATCCTGTTCAATGAGATTGTACAAGACCGGAGCGTGAATTATTAGACTTACTGATGTAACACCGTTAACAATATAGGACTAATAACTTCGTAGATGACCATTAGTGGCTCGTCCTTAATCCTGAGTGTGTTACGAACTCCTGTCTACGGGGGTTTATCCTTTGTCTAGTACGGGTGAGGGTGGTCACATTTACTCGCCCAATATGCTTATCTTCTCAGGGACAAGACCTCGTGGGGAGCTGGAAACTTAACTACGCAAGATGGAATTCACTCGTTCCCGACCTAGGAAAACTAGAGGGGTTGTTCCCTTAAGTTCTGTCTCCAAGGCTTGGACAACGGGTGCCCACCCTCTCACTGGCTCGAGAGGGATGTTGTTTATGGTTGGACCATGCAATGTAGTTGATCATTAGAGGAGCAGCGGGACTTAAGGAGCAAGAGGTAGACACAGGGATAAACGGTAAATTGACCAAACTATGACTACGAACAACCTGTGAAGGGTAAACTCACGGGTATTGGTTATATCGATGGACACAACTTGTCCTACAGTGATGAGAGTGCAACTACGAGCTTTAGTGGAGTGTTACCGTAGTTAATAAATGTTGGTTAACCGGGTCAAAGAGTTTGATAGGTTAATCTCGGATCATTGGAGCTCGTCATCTGTAGGTCCATTAGGTCCCTCGTTTGGCTCAAACTGGATAAATTGATGGTTTACAATTTGATGTGGATTTGAAGTGTTCAAATTCATTAATTGGGTATTTATGTCATATGTGATATAGTTGACATAATATATAGTTTATGTGAATGAGATTCATAATAAACTAAGGATAGCCAAATTGATTAATTAGTGCTAATTGGAGAAATTGAATTGAGAGAAATTAAATTGAATGTGATTCAATTTAATATTCCACAATTATACAAATGAGATTTGTATAATAAGGTATGAGATACCTTATTGTATGTGATATGCAAATATGATTTGCATATCATAAGGTTGTGGTAAAATGGTGAATTGGTGGAGATTTTAACTCCACCACTCACCATTATTTAAAGGCTTGGTGAAAAGCCTTTTGCAAGCAAGAGTATCATTTTTTGGAATTCAAGATCCAAGAGCTCTCATTTTTCTCTCAAACTCTCTCAACTCTCTCTACACTTTTCTCCTCACCCAAAACCAAAGGGAGTCCCACATACTCTCCCTCAACCTACCGAGAATAGCCGAAAAACTCTTTTGGAGGTGTCCAACTGTTCGGTTCGAGGATCGTTGTTGTAGAGGTCGTTGGTACAAAGGAGTTCGTGATCGGAGAAAAAAGCAATGAAGAACGGTTCTTCAAGAGGTTAGTGTATATTTAACTTTATGTTTTCTTCATTTTTACAGCATGTTTAGCCTAGAATTAATGAGATTAGTTTAATTTTAAGAAATGTGTTGCACAATGAATCAATGACATTTCACGACGTCTTCACTGCGGAATTTTCATTCCCTTCACTTAGCAATTTTTCACCCATACTCTTCTAAAAATTGTATTCCTACTCTTCTAGTGTCATCTTACTTGCTTCCTACATAGGCCATCTCTTGAGTCACAATCTTAACTTAACAAAAAGAAAGACTCTCCCAAACGTATTTCTTTTTACTGCCAAGTTGTTCATTTTTTTAAGACGGTTCCTTGGTCAATTGTACCTTCGTTTCAACTTACCGACACTTTGTGGTAAAGGTAGCTGACTACGAGTACACATCACTATTTGAAATCGTTTTTAACATATTAATTTCATAAACAAACTTTTCATGTAGAGGCAATTATGGGTGTCATGACTTTCCTTGATTACTTAGTTAATTCTTTGAAAGAGGAGTATCCTTTTTTTTTTTCAAGACTTGGGAGCATTCATACAACAACTCACAACTTTTTTACATTTCATGAATTGCAAAAAAAATGAAATTAATGTTGTAGAGTCAACAAATGTAATGTACGGTATCTATCTTCTCAAACTTAAGATGTGGCAATGCCCTCATTGACTCGTTATACTTTTGGGTGGATGGGATGAACATACATATTTACAAGTTTAATGACCTCAAAACTATAAAAACACAATCTAGGCTAGATGGGCAGTTAGGTGCTAAGGAAAGTAAGGAAGTCATAAAATTTGATTGATAACTAAGAAGTGTTTAATGAGTCGAGCCTATTCCAAAGATCATCATCAAGGTTTTTTTTTTATTTTTATTTTTTTGAAACATACTTGAAAAACATGCAAACACAAAATAACAGGCACAACTTGTTGGGGTTTATACCCTAAAACTCGTAGTTTGTAACTTTTTTCTATTTCATTCAATAAAGTGTTGTTGATTTTATTATTTCTCTATATTGCCTTTTATTAACCCTAAATCCAATAAACAAACATCCTAGGTTGTTGTAAGTCTCTGAACTGGATGTAGAAGACATATTAGGATCACAGTTTGAGAAACAGTCTAAAGGGTCTACAGTATAGGGATGAGGCTGGGTACCTTATCCTAGTGATGAAGGGAATGAAACTCCCCGCATAGCGGAAGACGATCGAATCGTCGCGGTGTTGTTGTGCTACTTAGTTTCGTTAAAACTATCTAACAATTAGATAAGGCTAAACATGCATAAAATTGAAAAGGAAACAACAAGATCTCGTTACTTACTTGTTGAAGACAGTCTTCAATTTCCTTTCCGTTCACGATCACGAACTCTTTGTGTGTTCCTCGATCTCTACGATCCCAAACTCTTCTCACGAACAAGAACACCACCACTCGGCTTCTCGGTTGTTCTTCTTTAGGAAGAAGGAGAATGGTGGGATTCTTTGTTTTGGTTTTGGGAGAAGAATACTTGAGAGAGAATTTGAGAGAAGGAGTTTTCTTCTTTTTGGTGAGATTTCCAAAAAATGAGAGAAAGCATAATCAACCCTTCTTGCAAATGGGTTTAAATAATGGAGATAGATGGAGTTGAAATCTCCACCTATTTACCATTTTACCACAACTATAGGTTATGCAAATCATATTTGCATAACCATATATTATAAGATATCTCATATCTCATTTTACAAATAACATTTGTATAATTGTGGATTTATTAAATTGGATCACATCCAATTTAATATCTCTCAATCTAATTTCTCCAATTAGCCCTAATTCAACAATTAGGCTAACCTATAGTTTATTATGAATCTCATTCACATTAAACTATATATTATATCATTCATATCTCATATAAATGACATAAATGCCCTTTAGTGAAATTGAACACTTCAATTCACACCAAAACAATAACCCTTCTTTTAATCCAGATTGAGCCAACCGAGGGACCTAATGGATCTACAGTGACGAGCTCCAATGAACTGAGATTAACCTATCAAACTCTTTGACCTGGTTAATCAACATTCATTAGCTACAGTAACACTCCACTAAAGCCCGTAGTTGCACTCCCGTCTGTTCAAGATATTACGTGTCCAGTGATATAACCAATGTCCATGAGTCGACCCTTCACAGGTTGTTCGTAGACACTGTTGGGTAAAATTACCATTTTACCCCTATGTCTACTTCTTGTTCCTTAAGTCCCCACTGCTCCTCTAATGAACAACAACGTTGTAATGGTCAAACCATATACAACAACCCTCTTGTGCCAGTGAGAAGGTGAGCGCCCGTTGTCCAACCCTTGGACACAACACTTAAGGGAACAACCCCTCTAGTTTTCCTTAAGGCGGGAACAAGTGAATTCCATCTCGCGTAGTTAAGTTCCCAGCTCCCTACTTGGTTCTGTCCTTAAGAACATAGGCATATTGGGCGAGTAACTGTGACCACCCTCACCCGTACCAGTCAAAGGACGGACTTTCGAGACGAGTCCGTAACACGCTAAGGATTCGGTCGGTCACTACTATGGTCATCTCACGAAGTTATTAGTCTTCTGATCAGCGGTGTTACATCGTGGTCTAATAATTCACAGTCCGGTCTTGTACAATCTCATTGTACAAGATGCCTCCACTCGCATGTCAGCCACATGAACGAGTCAGATCACCTCGTTCGTATCTTAATACAAAGCGGGTCGCATCCACAGTGTATCCAAGATTAGGTCTCCAACCCCATCCATATACTGTAGACCGTTCGGGTCATTTACTCGAACGTGATCCTCCTTGTGTGTCCACTACACATCGTTCAAGTTCTAGTTCTCTCATATATTCAATGACCCTGGAGCTTAGTTTATTGGTCAAAGTTTGTATAAAATGTGAGACACAAAAGATGAAATAAATAACTCTTTATTAATTTCAAATGTATATTTACAAACAGAACGAGATTAGGACAAACATCCCAACAAACTCCCATTTGGACTAAGCTAGTGGAGGAAATACATTTCTGAAATGTACATAAATTACAATGAAGTAATACAATAAACTAGGGCATTGAATACCCGTTTACATATCTCCCACTTGCTCTAGTCAGGAAGTACTCGAAGACCTAGACTCTCTAGGTGACCCTCAAACACCTTAGCTGTGAGGGGCTTTGTAAATGGATCAACTACATTGTGCTCCGACGCTATCTGTGTGACAGTCACGTCGCCGCGGTGCACAATCTCCCGTATTACGTGATACTTCCGCTTAATGTGTATGTCTCTCTTATGGCTCTGAGGCTCCTTGGAGTTGGCTACTGCACCACTTTTGTCACAAAATAGTGTGATCGACAAGTTCATATTTCGAACAACTTCCAAATTTGTCATGAACTTCCTAAG
Organism: Trichosanthes cucumerina; assembly: GCA_036507285.1. Classification (NCBI taxonomy): domain Eukaryota; kingdom Viridiplantae; phylum Streptophyta; class Magnoliopsida; order Cucurbitales; family Cucurbitaceae; genus Trichosanthes; species Trichosanthes cucumerina. The sequence continues at coordinate 58,573,212 of CM071844.1, forward strand.
CCAAACAACTTCCTTTGCAGCTTCACAAGCCGCAATATACTTTGCTTCCATAGTGGAATCAACGATACATCCCTGCTTGATACTTCTGTTGGGATTTTTGTCCTAATCTCGTGTTTGTAATATATTGTTTGAAATTAATAAGAGTTATTCATTTCATCACTTTGTGTCTCGCAATATTTATAAACTTTTCCAATAAACTAAGCTCCAGGGTCATTGAATTTATGAGAGAACTAAAATTTGAACGGTGTGTAGTGGACACACAGGGAGGATCACGTTCGAGTTAATGACCCGAACGGTCTACAGTATATGGATAGGGTTGGAGACCTAATCCTGGATACACTGTGGATGCGACCCGCTTTGTATTAGATACAAATGAGGTGATCTGACTCGTTCATGTGGTTGACATGTGAGTGGGGGCATCATGTGCAATGAGATTGTACAAGACCGGACCGTGAATTATTAGACCTACTGATGTAACACCGCTGTGATGAGGACTAATAACATCGTAGATGACCATTAGTGACTCGACACGAATCCCGAGCGTGTTACGGACTCCGCCTCTGCGAGTCCGTCCCTTTGACTAGTACGGGTGAGGGTGGTCACGATTACTACTTTGATATGCCTATCTTCTCAGGGCCAGAACCATGAAGGGAGTTGGCAACTTAACTACGCGAGATGGAATTCAACTCGTTCCCGCCTTTAGGGAAACTAGAGGGGTTGTTCCTTTAAGTGTTGTCTCCAGGGCTTGGAAAACGGGCGCCCACCTTCTCACTGGCACAAGAAGGGTGTTGTGTATGGTTGGACCATCACAATATGTTGTTCATTAGAGGAGCAGTGGGGACTTAAGGAACAAGAGGTAGACACAAGGATAAAGCGACAATTTGACCCACCGTGTCTCTCACGAACAACCCGTGAAGGGTCGACTCATGGGCATTGGTTATATCGGTGGACACGTAATATTCTCGCATTGACGGGAGTGCGACTCACGGGCTATAGTGGAGTGTTACCATAGCTAATGAATGTTGGTTAACCTGGTCAAAGAGTTTGACAGGTTAATCTCGGATCATTGGAGCCCATCACTTGTAGTAGGTACATTAGGTCCCTAGGTTTGCTCAATGCAGGTTAAAAGAAGGGTTAATGTTTTGGTATGAAATTGAAGTGTTCAATTTCACTTTAAGAAACATTTATGTCATTTATATGAGATATGAATGATATAATATATAGTTTAATGTGAATGAGATTCATAATAAACTATAGGTTAGCCTAATTGTTGAATTAGGGCTAATTGGAGAATTTAATTGAGAGCAATTAAATTGGATGTGATTCAATTTAATTAATCCACAATTAATGCAAATGAGATTTGCAATATGAGATATAAGATATCTTATATTATGTGGTTATGCAAATGAGATTTGCATAACCTATGGTTGTGGTAAAGTAGTAATAATGTGGAGATTTTAACTCCATCATTCCACTATATAATCCCTTCTTGCAAGAAGGAATGTAACCATTCTCTCATTTTTTTGATTTTCATCAAAGAAGAGAAGAAGAATTCTCTCTACTCTCTCTCAATTCTCCTCCCTCTCCAAAACACTAAAGTTTCCACATAACTTCCCTTTTCCAAAAGAGAAAAACCGAGACTCCAAGTGGTGGTGTTCGGGTTCCGTTCATGGGAAGAGTTCGTTGAGATCGAGAAGCACGAAGAGTTCGTGATCTGAGGAAGAAACATTGAAGAGAGTCTTCAACAAGTAAGTACCTCTAAACTTGATGTTTTTCTTCCTTTCCATCATGTTTAGCCTAGATCTTTCTTAGATCGTTCTAACAAAATCAAGTTGCGTAATGATACCACGACGATTTGATCGTCTTCCGCTGCGCGGGGATTCTCATTCCCTTCAGCTTTCCCACACTACAACTCCTCCATTCAGAATAAAGGCTGACCCCGAAGTAGATTTCCTAGAATCCTTATCGGTCTGATAGTCAGAATCTATGTATCCCGTAAGGATCAAATCCCCACCGCCATACACTAAGATGTAGTTCCTCGTTCCCCTAAGATACTTGAGGATTGCTTTTACGGCTATCCAGTGATCTAATCCTGGATTGGATTGATACCTACTGACAATCCCTACTGCATAACAGATGTCGGGCCTAGTACACAACATGGCATACATCAGGCTCCCTACAGCTGAAGCATAGGGTATCCGTCTCATATCCTCAACCTCTTGAAGAGTCATAGGACACTGATCCTTATACAGGTGAACCCTGTGCCTGAAAGGCAGCAAGTCCTTCTTGGAGTTCTGCCTCTTATATCTAGACAACATCTTGTTAATATAAGACGCTTGAGACATGGCCATCGTTCTGTTCTTCCGGTTTCGGACTATCTGGATACCTAGAACATACTGAGCTTCTCCCAAATCTTTCATTTGGAATTACGATGCTAGCCATTTCTTTACGTCAGTAAGAAATTCTACCTCATTCCCAATGAGAAGAATATCATCCACGTATAATATCAGAAATGCGACAGTTTTGTCGACGATTTTCTTGTAGACACAAGGCTCGTCAACATTCTGATCAAAGCCATATGATTTGAATGCCTCATCAAACCTTATATTCCAAGACCTCCAGACTTGTTTCAGTCCATAAATAGACCTATGAAACCGACAAACCTTTTGCTCCTGGCCTTGGGCAATGAACCCTTTGGGCTGGTCCATGTAGATGGTTTCGTCAAGGTTGCCATTTAGAAAGGCGGTCTTGACATCCATCTGCCATACCTTGTAGTCATAATATGCAGCAATAGTCAGAATGATCATGATCGACTTTACCATGGCAACAGGTGAAAATGTTTCCTCATAGTCAACCCCTTCGACTTGGGTAAAACCATTTGCCACTAGTCGTGTTTTGAAGGTCTGCACCTTCCCATCTACGCCACGTTTACGCTTGCAGATCCATTTGCAACCAATAGGTTTTATCCCATCAGGTTGATCCACAAGCTCCCAGACAGAATTGAAGTACATCGACTCCATTTCCTGGTCCATAGCTTTAATCCATTCGTCCTTGTCAACATCAACCATTGTCTGATCATAGGTCAATGGATCCTTACAGTCATCATCAGGATTGACGACTTGGGTTTCAGCTAAACCCATGTAACGTTCAGGCTGTCTCACAACCCTCCAACTACGTCGAGGCATTCCCAACTCTTGGGAACGGACTTGACTTGACGTGCTAGGATCAACAACACTTGTTGACGTACTAGCCCCATCAACAACTCTTGTTGATGTACTGTCCGTTTCGTTCAACACGATTTTGCTTCTAGGCAAATGATCCCTGATGTGGTCTTCCTCAAGGAAAGTGGCGTTTGTCGACACAAACACCTTATTTTCCTTAGGATCGTAAAATAAACCACCTCTGGTCTCTTTTGGGTAACCTACGAATAGACACAATTTTGAACGGGGTTCCAATTTCTTCGGGTTTGACACCAACACGTGGGTCGGGCATCCCCAAATTCTGAAATGGTGTAAACTACCTTTACGGCCATTCCAGAGTTCGAAAGGTGTTTCACAAACACTTTACGACGAAACGTTGTTCAAAATATAAACCGCAGTCTCCACTCCATAACCCCAAAAGGAGTTAGGGAGACGAGCATAGCTCATCATCGATCGAACCATGTCCAACAGGGTTCTATTTCTCCTCTCCGATACACCATTCTGTTGTGGCATACCAGGTGCTGAGAGTTGGGACGTGATTCCGTGTTCTATCATATAGTCCTGGATGTCTGTGTCCATATCTCTCCACCTCGATCCGATCAAAGTGTTTTTATGGTTTTATCTAAGAGGTTCTCAACCTCAGTCTTGTACTCTTTGAACTTTTCAAGAGTTTCAGACTTCCTATGCATTGGGTAAATATACCCATACCTCGAATAATCATCAATGAAAGATACGAAGTATTCGTAACCTCCTCGCGCTTTAACACTGATCAGACCACAGAGGTCAGAATGTATAAGCTCAAGGGGCCCCTTGGCTCTATATCCCTTTCCACTAAAAGGACGTTTGGTCATTTTGCCTTCGAGGCATGACTCACACACCGGTAAAAAGTTTTCTTCCAACGGACTTAGAAGTCCACTCTTCACTAGTCTCTCAATCCTATTGAGATTAATGTGGCCTAACCTTAGATGCCAAAGATGGGCATTTTCTTTTGGAGAAACCTTAACTCTTTTAGTTCGCGTTTCTGCAATTTGAAATAACTCAGTGTTCAAAACGCTCTTGACTCAATTTGGCTTTAAAACATACAAGTGAAACTTAAGTGAAGTAGAACAAATAAGATTACATTTCTAGAAATAAACGCTTTATTACCATTAAATGAAACAGAGATACATTGTTCTAATAAATAGGAAATAAAAACAAGGTTTCTAGTAAACCTTGGAACTATGTACATATTGTCAAACAAAATGTAACTCCTGCCAAAATAGAGCTTCACTTTGCCGATCGTTGCAGCAGAGACTATCTCCCCGGATCCAACCCGTAGAGTCACCTCACCCTCACGCAACTGCTGCCAAGAATCAATTCCCTGAAAAGAATAATAAACGTGGTTAGTGGCGCCTAAATCTAAAATCCAAGCAGAGTTACTACTCTCCACTATCCTCTCGCCAAGGAACTTGAGACAGTTTCTCTTCCAGTGACTATCCCCATTGCAGTAGAAACACTTTCTTTTCTCAGCATCTTCCTTGACCTTCTTGCCCTTTTGGGCGGCAGCTCGGTCAGCTTTACCCTTCTTCATCTTCTTCTTCTTCCCTTTCGGGTTTGAAGGAGCAACAGGTTTAGTCCCAGAGGTCTAACCCCTGTGATAAGACCAGTAGGCAACATTTGCCTCAGCTTCCGGTGCCCTGATCCTCATCAAGGACTAGAAGTTCTGTAGCTCGTTGAGAAGGGTGGTCAGAGTGTAGCTTATCTTGTTCATAACAGCGTTGCTACAAAACTGAAGGAAACTCTTCGGAAGAGTCTCCAGTATAAAGCTGACCTGGCTCGACTCGTCGATCGAAGCCCTGTTCATCTATGCCAAATTAAAGTGGGTCATCATGTCTAGAACGTGTTCACAAAAAGACGTCCCTTATTTCATTCGGGCGTTGAAGACGTGTTTGAGTGAATCGTGCCTGACCTGAAAGGACTGTTCTCCAAACATGTCTTGCAACGACTCCATGATCTTCTTAGCGGTGATCATCAACTCGTGGTTCTTTGCCAATACTTCAGACAAGCTAGCAATGATATAGGCCTTGGCCTTTTCATTGGCCCTGATCCATCGATCGTATGCATCACGAACACTTCGTGATGCAGTCGAGCTCGATAACTGAGGACACTCCTCGATGAAGCACTTAACTTCGTGTCGATTACTAAAATCGTGTTTATGTTATTATTCCAAGTTTGGAAGTTATCTCCAACTAGGTTGTTGGAAGCGAGTAACACAATTATTAAGCTAGACATATTTTTAGCTAAAAAAATTAAATAATTTTGTGTCAGTCTCGCATAAACTTTTGAAAACCAATCATGTTTTAGCAAAATTTAATCCTATGATCCCTAGGTCATTTAAAAATTGCAATGATATCCTAAAAGTTTAGAATGACCGCCACCGAAGGGTGAACAGAAACACTCCTCCTCTTGGACGAGACTTTCTCGACCAGACCCTAATTTCAGGATAACTCTTATTCCATTAGGCGTCCAGTTACCATTATTTGGTCGAATTCATTAACGCTTAATGAATTCTGTGAGTGTCACCCTCAATCTTTAAGTTTCCAAGTATCCGTCCAAACAATAGCCACCGAAGGGTGAACCATGAAGGAAAACCAACAAGGAAATCAGTATCCCTTTGAGAAATTCACGGTGTTCGACTCCCATGATCAAGGCCCTCCGAAGAAGGATTGTGCAGTCCAGCCAAACTAGCAGGCGGATCATAGGGGTCTCACGGTGTGAATCAAAAGAAGAGACCGTGGGTCCCATTTTCACAGGTCCCGCTCCCACTCACTATAAGTACTCTCTCCATCCACGTTGATATTGACCCATACAAATACCATCCGAAGGGGGACACTCCCATTTGCGCCACGAGGCCGAGTATGGATCTCACGGTGCGGACTTAACGAAGATTTGTGGTCGAAAAATTAAGTGTATCTTATACACTTTATATCCTCCCACTCAACACTTTATTATTTTCGGGATTGACCTAGATAAACCGACTAAAATTTACCTAAGTCTACCAATATAACTCTTATATGGTATTTAGCCTAAGTTTATAATCACATTATTACTTAGGTCTATGTGAGTATATTAATCAACTTTTTAATTAACGACACACATGAAAAATATAATCTAAGAATCTCCGGACCAAATTCACTCCCAGGTCGGTTTCCAGGTAGGGGTGTTCCGCAAGCGTCAACTTAAATACCCCAGCCTTAAACAAAACCTTCCTTAGAAAGAGTTACTAATCAATCATCATTCAAAGATTACATTTTGATTTCCTAATTCTAATCTTATTAGAACTAGAAAACCTAAGTCTAATTATTCAAGTTCTAAACACTTTAAAACTAATAATTAACTTAAGTTGCATGCATTTCTATGTTATAGTGCTTGACCATTCATCACATGAATAACTATATACTATAACATAATAATTCATCACATGAAATTAAAATGCATGAGCATACTTTAATCTAAAACATATAACACTTATATTAATTAAATTAAAACGTGCATTTAATTATATTATAACACTTATAATATAACCTATCATGCAAACTATATATTATAACACTTATAATATAAATGATGCATGAAATGTTTAACCTAAGGTGGGATTTTAAATCTATATGACATACATTATGCACATAGAAACTAATTAAATCATACATCTCATGCATAAAATAATTAAATAGCAAAAATGGACCGGTTTTGGCACTTAGGGATATTTATTTAATTAAATAACATTAATATAACATTTATATTAATATTATTTAATAAAATAAATTGATTAAATAAATAAATACATTATGAAAATAAAAAACAAAATAAAAACTAAATCACGTTCAAAAAACGAACTGCCCCACGAAGCACCTTTTCCCACTACTCGCGCGCGCGCCTCGGCCAACTGCCCACTACGCTGTAGCGTTGCAACGCTGTAGCCTCCAACGTTATACCCCGCGTGCTCCACGCCTCAGCGTTGCAACGCTACTCTGCAGCAAGGCCTCCGACCGCATGTGCAGCGTTGAGACGCCGATGAACACCGTCTCAACGCTGTCGATAGAACAACAAGCTCCTCTTGTTTTCTTCGTCAATTTTTGCCCGTTTTCGCTCCAATTTTTTCACAGCAACTCTTGCCACGAACGACAAGGACTTACAAACTCGATTTACATTAAAATGCCCAAAAACAACGGGCCCTTACATTGATCACATCAACATAAAAATGTAAATCTAAAAAAAATGTAAAAACTGAAAAACATCCATAATTGCAAACCAACATTTATCTCATGAATTAAAGGCTATACCCACCTAATTTTAACGAAAAATAATGCACAACAAGAACCAACAACCTGGCTCTGATACCAATTGAAAGGAATGAAACTCCCCGCGCAGCGGAAGACGATCGAATCGTCGCGCTGTTGTTGTGCTACTTAGTTGCGTTAAAACTATCTAACAATTAAATGAGGCTAAACATGCATAAAATTGAAAAGGAAACAACAAGATCTCGTTACTTACTTGTTAAAGACAGTCTTGAATTTCCTTTCCGTTCACGATCACAAACTCTTCGTGTGCTCCTCGATCTCTACGATCCTGAACTCTTCTCACGAACAAGAACACCACCACTTGGCTTCTCGGTTGTTCTTCTTTAGGAAGAAGGAAAATGGTGGGATTCTATGTTTTGATTTCGGGAGAAGAATACTTGAGAGAGAATTTGAGAGAAGGAGTTCTCTTCTTTTTGGTGAGATTTCCAAAAAATGAAAGAAAGCATAATCAACCATTCTTGCAAAGGGGTTTAAATAATGGAGATAGGTGGAGTTGAAATCTCTACCTATTTCCCATTTTACCACAACTATAGGTTATGCAAATCATATAACCATATATTATAAGATATCTCATATCTCATTTTACAAATCACATTTGTATAATTGTGGATTTATTAAATTGAATCACATCCAATTTAATATCTCTCAATCTAATTTCTCCAATTAGCCCTAATTCAACAATTAGGCTAAGCTATAGTTTATTATGAATCTCATTCACATTAAACTATAAATTATATCATTCATATCTCATATAAGTTGAAAGAGCCTAGATTAAGAAAGCGGAAGAAATTTTGGATCTTGAACACTCTAAGTTGATCAATTTTGTAAAATAAAATGCATGCTCAAAGGTGGAAAAACAGAGGGATAGAAAACTCAACTTTGAAGATCAAATTCTCTTCAACCGGTGGATGGTTTTCAACACGAACAATTCGTGGACAACCGTTAGAGTCTTCCCTACTATCCTCAGGCCTTAGAACGGATTGTGGGATCCTAGGTTGAGAGAATTTGGAAGAAAAGTCCTCAAAGGTCACTAATTCGGGAATTTAGAATTTTCTGCAAAATTCTCTCAAAACACCTCAAAGCCCCATTAAATAAAGCTTCATCAAGCTTCATTTGAGCGACAACTCAAGTGTGATGAGGATGGTTTGAGATGGAGTGGACCAATTTTGTGAATTTGAAGATGAGAGGGATTGGGCAAGTTGCAATTTGGATTTTATGGAAAATCCATGAAAATCCACTAATTTTCATTTAATTTTAATTCAAAAATTAATATTAAATTGATTTTTAATTAAAATTAATTTAATTAATTAATTTTTAATTTAATTTAATTTAATATCAAATATTAAATTAAATCAATTGTCCGATCCCGATTAATTTTTCGAACATGAATCTTTATTCATGCTATAAACTGATCTAATATTTAAATCATATTTAAATATATACACCTCCTTTTAATCATAGTTTAATTCATAATTAAGCTATGATTCGTTAAATATATCACATATAATTAACGCTTTCTCCCAAACTCGAATTTCAACAATTCAAATTCTTTTCTCTCAAAATGTTACAAGGCTTAGTCCGAACTAGTAAGGGGACCTAATGGACCTCTGCAGATCATCATGAGCTCCAACGATACGAGAGATTAACTGGCCAAACTCTTTAGCCTAGCTAATCAACATTCGTTAACCACCGGGACACTCCACTAGTCCAGTGGCTGCACTCTCCTCACTGTAGATATATTTCTGTCCACTCGATATAACCATGATTAGTAAGTCGATCCTTCACAGTCGCTCAGTAATTACAGTTGGGTCAAAATTATCGTTTTACCCTCAGAATTACCTTTTGTTCCTTAAGTCCCACTGATCCTCTAATGAACAATTGGTTTGTGGTCCAACCAGCAAACTGAATCCCTCTCGGGCCAATGAGAGGAGTGGGCCCTTTGTTCAAGACCCAGAGTCAGCACTTAAGGGAACAACCTCTCTACGAATCCCTAAAGCGGGTTGGAGTGAATTTCATCTTGCAGAACTATGTTCCCAGCTATCTACCCAGACTTATCCCTGAAATGGGAGGCTTATTGAGTTGGCAATCTCGGGCCACTCTCACCCATGCAAATCTAAGGATAATCCGAATAAACAGAAGTTTATAGAACGCTCAGGATTAAGATCGAGTTACCTAGGTCATCGTATGAATATAGTCAGTTAAGACAGTAAACAGAGTTATAAAGTCTAAGTGACTATTTTGCGGTCCAGTCTTATGCAAACTCAATGCATAGGACGCCCCCACTCACATGTCTCCACATGAAAGATTTAGGATCACATCGTTTGTACTCTACAAAGTGGGTCGCGTCCATTGTGTCCCCAGGATAAGGTACCCAGCCCTATCCTTATACTATAGACTGTTCTTGCTATAACTTGAACTTGATCCACTTTTATGTCACACATAAAGTTCAAGTACTCATCCTATAGTCAAGGGTTCTTTATTGGATTAAGGTTACATACACAATTCACTTTATTCAATAACACCTTTAATGAATAAATTTCAATAACAACTTTATTGCAAAATAGAATATACATTCAGTTTACAAAACCACGAGTTTTAGGACATAAAACCCAACAATCTCCCACTTGGACTAAAACGTTAGTGGGGTAAAACATGTTGAGCAAAGAAAAACTGCCCTACTGTACAACTCGTAGTCCTAGATTCTCTAGGTGTCCCTCAAACACTTTATTCGTGAGGGGCTTTGTAAACAGATCAACAATGTTGTGCTCCGAAGCGATCTGCGTGACGATCACATCTCCTCGTTGCACAATCTCCCTGATGAGATGGAATTTGCTCTCTATGTGCTTTCCACGCTTATGGCTTCTAGGTTCTTTGGAATTTGTCACTGCACCACTATTATCACAATAAAGAGTGATAGGCAAATTCATATTTGGAACAACTTCCAAATCAGTTAAGAACTTCCTAAGCCATACAGCCTCCTTCGCTGCTTCGCAAGCTGCGACATACTCAGTCTCCATGGTGGAGTCAACAATACAACCTTGCTTTATACTCCTCCATACTATAGCTCCTCCGTTAAGAGTGAACACTGATCCTGATGTGGGTTTCCTCGAATCTACATCAGTCTGAAAATTAGAGTCAGTGTATCCTGCAAGGATCAAATCCTTTGCACCATACACAAGCATATAGTCCCTCGTTCTCCTAAGATACTTGAGGATGTTCTTAATGGAAGTCCAGTGATCATATCCTGGATTAGACTGATATCTGCTGACTATTCCCACTACATAGCATATGTCGGGTCGAGTACATAGCATGACATACATCAGACTACCGACAACTGAAGCATAGGGAATGTGTCTCATATCCTCAACTTCTTGAGGTGTCTTAGGACACTGTTCTTTAGACAAATGAATTCCATGCCTGAAAGGTAAAAAACCATTTTTGGAATTCTGCATCTTATATCTAACCAACATCTTGTCAATATAAGATGCCTGAGACAGTGCTAGCGTTTTGTTCTTGCGATTCCGAATAATTTGGATTCCAAGAACAAACTGAGCCTCTCCCAAATCATTCATTAGGAATTGGGTCGCTAGCCATTGCTTAACGCAAGCCAAGAAGCCTGCATCATTCCCAATGAGCAAGATATCGTCTACGTATAGAACTAAGAAAGCTACAGTTGTATTGACTATCTTCTTGTAAACACAAGGCTCGTCAATATTCTGTTCAAAGCCATAAGATTTGATCGCAGTATCAAATCTTATATTCTAGGATCTACATGCTTGTTTCAATCCATAGATGGATCGTTTAAGCTTGCAAACCTTTTGCTCTTGACCCTGAACTATGAACCCCTCTGGTTGATCCATGTAGATACTCTCATCAAGATTTCCATTAAGAAAGGTTGTCTTGACATCCATTTGCCAAGTTTCATAGTCATAAAACGTGGCAATGGACAAGAGTATTCTAATGGACTTAAGCATGACAACAGGGGAGAAGGTTTCTTCATAGTCCACCCCTTCCCTTTGAGTATAACCCTTTGCCACAAGTCGAGCCTTAAAGGTTTGCACCTTACCGGCTTGATCTCGTTTCCTCTTGTAGATCCATTTGCAACCGATAGGTCTTTCACCATCTAGTTGATCTACAAGTTCCCAGACTGAATTAAAGTACATTGACTCCATTTCAAGGTCCATGGCTTTAATCCACTGGTCCCTATCTATATCATTCATTGCCTGTTTATAGGTCAATAGATCATCAACGCCATCATTAGGTATGACGACCTGGGTTTCAGTCAAACCCATGTGACAGTCAGGTTGTCTAACATCCCTCCCACTACGTCGAGGCATTCTCAACTCTTGAAAAGGACCAACTTCATCAACAACTCTTGTTGATTTATCTGTAGCTTCCCTAGAAATTTCGCTTAAGACAATCCTGCTACGAGGCTGATGATCTCTCATGTGGTCTTCCTCTAAGAACGTGGCATTTGTCGACACAAACACCTTTTCCTCTTGAGGATCATAAAACAAACCACCTTTCGTTTCTTTAGAGTATCCTACAAATAGGCATAATTTTGAACGATGTTCCAATTTCTTTGGATTGGACACCAACACATGTGCCGGACATCCCCAAATCCTGAAGTGACGTAAACTCCTTTTACGCCCTTTCCATAACTCATAGGTTGTTTCTGAAACACTCTTAGAGGGAACCATGTTCAAAATATATACAACAACTTCTATTGCATATCCCCAAAATGAACTAGGCAGCTGAGCATAACTCATCATGGATCGAACCTTGTCTAACAGGGTTCTATTTCTCCTCTTAGATACACCATTCTGCTGAGGTGTACCGGGCGCTGAGAGTTGTGATACGATTCCATGTTCTATCATATATTCTTGGAATCTAAAATCCATATACTCTCCACGTCGATCTGATCGAAGTGTTTTAATCATTTTACCTAATGTTTTCTCAACCTTTGCTTTATACTCCTTGAACTTTTCAAGGGTTTCAGACTTATGATGCATTAGGTAAAGATAGCCATACCTAGAATAATCATCAATAAAACTGATGAAGTATTCATACCCTCCTCGTGCCTTGACATTCATAGGACCACAGAGATCCGGATGTACGAGTTCCAAGGGTTCTTTGGCTCTATAACCTTTTTTAGAAAAAGGTCTTTTAGTCATTTTTTCTTCGAGACAGAACTTACATGGTGGTAAAGAGTTGTCCCTAATTGACTTAGGAGACCACTCTTGACCAATCTCCCAATCCTATTGAGATTAATGTGGCCTAGTCTCAAGTGCCAAAGACAAGTACTAGGAGAAAGTTTCTGCCTTTTATTTTGAGTATCAACTGTTTTAAACATCTCGGTGTTCAAAATAGTTTTTACTTCTGTTGGTCTTAACACATATAAGTTGTTTTCAAGTTAGCAGAACATATTCGTACACCTCTTTTGCAAATGAATGTTTCATTTTTCACTGCTCCCACTGCTTTGGCTGAGACAACCTCTCCCGTTCCAACCCTGAGAGTTATCTCCCCATCAGCAAGCTGCTGCCAGGAACTAGTTTCCTGAAAATAAGAACAAACATGTTTAGTTGCTCCTGAATCTAATATCCATGCGGAATAATCATGTTCCACTAAACATGTCTGAACAACAAGTAAATCATATTTACCTTATTTTTCCTTCTCAGCTTTCTTTTCTGCAAGGTACTTCGGGCAGTTCCTCTTCCATTGCCCGTCTCCACCACAATGGAAATATTTTCCTGTGGCTTTCGCCTTGCGTGTGGGAGCTTGTCCCTTCCCTTTGTCCTTCTTCTTCTTCTGAATACCCTTATTCTTGGTAAAAGAAGGACCAAACTTGGTCCCTGAGGATGATCCTTTTAGGAACTTCTTCGAAGTGACAACATTTGACGCCTTCTCTTTTCCCTTTGATTTCATCAAGGATTCAAAAGTCTGAAGCTCATTGAGGAGAGTGGTCAAGTTATGTTCTATTTTATTCATCACCGCATTGGTGCGGAATGACAGGAAACTCTTCGGAAGAGATTCTATAATAAAGGTTACCTGACTTTTCTCATCTATGACGCCCCATTTACTTCAGCCACGTTGAAGTGGACCATCATGTCAAGGACATGTTCCCTAACAGAGGCTCCCTCCTTCATACGGGAGTTGTAAACGTATTTGAGAGTATCATAATGGATCGATGAGGACGGTTGTCCGAACATCGCCTATAACGATCCCATGATCTCCTTCGCGGTGACCATGCTCTCATGCTTCTTAGACAGCACATCAGATATGTTGGCTAAGCTGTAGACTCGGGCCTTCTCATTAGCCCTAATCCATCTGTCATAAGCATCCCGAACAATTCGGTTTGCTGTCGAGCTAGGAGGGGGAGGACATTCCTCCGTTAAGACGAACCTCAGATCATCAAGAACAAGAATCGTATTCAAGTTTGATTCCCAAGTTTCATAATTGTCGCCGCTGAGTTTATTGAAGGCGAGTAACTGGATAAAAGAGTTCGATATGCTAAAAAAGAATGAATTCTATTAGTGAATTGTTTGTAACCTATCCAATTTAAGAATTTAGAAAAAGTAATAATGTACCCATAAACTCATTATTGTTTTTGCAACGATATTTCAGTGAGTCAGAGCAACCGCTACCGAGGGGCAGTCAATCACTCCTTCACTGATCAAGACATTGTTGACTAAATGCTAATGCCGGAATAACTTTTATTCCTATAACATTCTAGTTATCGCTACTTTGGTCAAGAATTTACTAACACTTAGCAATTCTTGTAAGTGTGACCCGCCATTTTCAGACCTCAGAGGTCGGCCCCAACAATGCTAACGAATTGGAGAGACAAAGCTGGGAATGGATCTAAGAGACCCTATCCATTTCTGGAGTTTGAGTTGTTCCAAATCCCATGTTACATCCCTCCGAATGGATAGTGCTACTTCGGGCAACCTGCAGGCGCAACATGGGAATCTCACGGTCCAACCTAATGAAGGAGACTGTAGGATGTGTTGACACACTTCCTTCTCCCACTTACTATAAATACTTTCTCCATTCACCTTGCTCTTGATTTATGCAAACACCATCCGAATGGGGATGCCCTATTGACATCACGAGGCCAAGCATAAATCTCACGGTGTGAACTTCGTGGAGAGCGTAAGAGGAAATTGATATATCATATATACCTTTTCACTCCCACTAAGTATTTTAAACTGTTTGGGTATACTTTTACTCAGGCATATTCCGACTAAAACAATATGACCTAAGTTTACCAATATAACAATTATACTGGAATTACCTAAGTCTATTAACCTTTTAATAAACCTAGGTCTATGAGTTTAATTTATTAACTTTTAATAAACGCCACTCACGAAAGATAATTTATAAACCTATGGATTAAATTCACTCCCCTGTGTCGCCCAAGGTAGGGGTTCCGCTTTACACCTTTTAAGTACTTAAAACCCTGACCTGTAACCTTCCTTAGTCGAGTCCTCTTTAATCAAAGTTTATAAATTATTTGTTTCCTAATTCTAATCTTATTAGAACTAGATAACATAAGGTCTAATTAATTCAAGTTCTAAAACCATTTTAAAACTAATTAATTAACCTTAGGTTACATGCATTTCTATGTTATAAATTGTTTCATCATTCATCACATGAATAAACATACATATATAACAAATCCATCACATGAATAAATGCATAGCAATTATATGTTTAATTTTTAATTAATATAACCCTTATATTAATTATAATTAAAATATATAATAGTTGTTTCATAAATTAATATAACTCTTATATTAATTCTTATGAAACCCAATAAACATGCATACAATATATTATAACACTTATAACATACTTTCAATGCATGGAGCATGCTTCCTATGGTGGGATTTTAGAATCTATATGGCATACTTTATGCACATACAATCAGAGATTTTAATTAAAACATACATTCACAATGCATAATTAATTAAACACACTAAAGTGGACTGGTTTTGGCATCTAATGCAAGCAAACTACTAAATTATTACATTAATAATCTAGGATTAACATCGAACCACTTCGAACACTTCGAATTTGGGTCGAACCGGCTTGCAAATGTGTGAACCGAATCTTCAAAAGGTTAAATCGGGCTGTAAAAGACTGAACCGGGCCTCCAATTGATGAAACGAACCTCCAAAATGGAAAAACCAGCCTCTAAATAGTCAGAACCGGTCTAAAACCACCCGAACCGGACCGAAAACGAGCTAAACCGACCCAAAATGACTTGAACCGATAAAAGTCAAAGGACCAGTCCAAGTCAAAGTCAAAAAGTCAACTGGTCAACTTCTTCTTCATTTTCACGGGCTGAACTTCAGAATTGAGAGAAAAAAAAAATTTACAGCAGACTCTGTTTTCCTATTTTCAGGACCATTCGAGCTTCTCTCTTCAAATTGAAGGCCTTCCCGAACTCCAGTCGACCCAAAATTCTTACAGCTTATTCTACACACATTAATGCTCAAACACACTTGAAAAATTTGAAAATAAAGCACAAATTGGTAATCAATTTAAATGCCAAATCCAGAAAAACACTTTAGACGCCCAGAAATATTGTACTTCAAAAAACACCCACCACAGAACAAAATAGATCAAATTGAGTGCTCAAAATTGCTCTAATACTAATTGAAAGAGTATATATTAAGAAAGCGGAAGAAATTTTGGATCTTGAATACTCTAAGTTGATCAATTTTGTAAAATAAAATGCATGCTCAAAGTTGGAAAAATAGAGTGATAGAAAACTCAACTTTGAAGATCAAATTCTCTTCAACCGGTGGATGGTTTTCAACACGAACACTTCGTGGACAACCGTTAGAGTCTTCCCTACTATTCTCAGACCTTAGAACGGATTGTGGGATCCTAGGTTGAAAGAATTTGGAAGAAAAGTCCTCAAAGGTCACTAATTCGGGAATTTAGAATTTTCTGCAAAATTCTCTCAAAACACCTCAAAGCACCATTAAATAAAGCTTCATCAAGCTTCATTTGAGTGACAACTCAAGTGTGATGAGGATGGTTTGAGATGGAGTGGACCAATTTTGGTGAATTTGAAGATGAGAGGGATTGGGCAAGTTGCAATTTGGATTTTATGGAAAATCCATGAAAATCCACTAATTTTCATTTAATTTTAATTCAAAAATTAATATTAAATTGATTTTTAATTAAAACTAATTTAATTAATTAATTTTTAATTTAATTTAATATCAAATATAAAATTAAATAAATTACCCGAACCCGATCGAGTTTCCGAACATGAATCTTTATTCATGCTATAAACCGATCCAATATTATTTAAATATATACACCTCATTAATTCATAATTAAGTTATGATTCGTTAAATATATCACATATAATTAACGTTTTCTCCCAAACTCGAATTTGAACAATTCAAATTCTTTTCTCTCAAAAAGTTTACAAGGCTTTGTCCGAGCTAGTAAGGGGGACCTAATGGACCTACAGATCATGAGCTCCAACGATACGAGATTGATCGGTCAAACTCTTTAGCCTAGCTAATCAACATTCGTTAACCACCGGGACACTCCACTAAAGTCTAGTGGTTGCACTCTCCTCACTGTAGATATATTTCTGTCCACTCGATAAAACCATGATTCGTAAGTCGATCATTCACAGGTCGTTCGTAATTACAGTTGGGTCAAAATTACCGTTTTACCCCTGTAATTACCTCTTGTTCCTTAAGTCCCACTGATCCTCTAATGAACACTTGGTTTGTGGTCCAACCAGCAAACCGAATCCCTCTCGGGAAAATGAGAGGGGTAGGCCCTTTGTTCAAGACCCGGAGCCAGCACTTAAGGGAACAACCTCTCTACTAATTCCTAAAGCGGGTAAGAGTGAATTCCATCTTGCAGAACTATGTTCCCAGCTATCTGCCCAGACTTATCCATGAAATAGGAGGTTTATTGAGTCGGCAATCTCGGGCCACTCTCACCCATGCAAATCTAAGGATAATCCGAATAAACAAAAGTTCATAGAACACTTAGGATTAAGATCGAGTTACCTAGGTCATCGTATGAATATAGTCAGTTAAGACAGTAAACGGAGTTATAAAGTCTAAGTGACTATTTCGCGGTCCAGTCTTATGCAAACTCAATGCATAGGACGCCCCCACTCAAATGTCTCCACATGAACGATTTAGGATCACATCGTTTGTACTCTACAAAGTGGGTCGCGTCCATAGTGTCCCCAGGATAAGGTACCCAACCCTATCCTTATACTATAGACTGTTCTGGCTATAACTTGAACTTGATCCACTTTTATGTCACACATAAAGTTCAAGTATTCATCCTATAGCCAAGGGTTCTTTATTGAATTAAGGTTACACAATACACAATTCACTTTATTCAATAACACCTTTACTGAATAAATTTCAATAACAACTTTATTGCAAAATAGAATATACATTCAGTTTACAAAACCACGAGTTTTAGGACATAAAACCCAACATAAATGACACAAATGCCCTTTAGTGAAATTGAACACTTTAATTCACACCAAAATAGTAGCCCTTATTTTAATCCAGATTGAGCCAACCGAGGGACCTAATGGACCTACAGTGACGAGCTCCAATGATCCGAGATTAACCTATCAAACTTTTTGACGCGGTTAATCAACATTCATTAGCTACGGTAACACTCCACTTAAGTCCGTAGTTGCACTCCCGTTAGTGCACGATATTACGTGTCCAATGATATAACCAATGCCCATGAGTCGACCCTTCACAGGTTGTTCGTAGACACTGTTGGGTCAAATTACTGTTTTACCCATGTGTCTACTTTTGGTTCCTTAAGTCCCCACTGCTCCTCTAATGAACAACAACGTTGTAATGGTCCAACCATTTACAACAACCTTCTCGTGCCAGTGAGAGGGTGGGCGCCCGTTGTCCAAGCCCTGAAGACAACACTTAAGGGAACAACCCCTCTAGTTTTCCTAAAGGCGGGAACGAGTGAATTTGATCTCGCGTAGTTAAGTTCCCAGCTCCCTACTTGGTTCTGTCCCTGAGAAGATAGGCATATTGGGCGAGTAATTGTGACCACCCTCACCCGTACCAGTCAAAGGACAGACTCCCGCAGACAGGAGTCCGTAACACGCTAAGGATTCAGGTCGAGTCACTAATGGTCATCTACGAAGTTATTAGTCCTTATTGTCAACGGTGTTACATTAGTAGGTCTAATAATTCACGGTCCGGTCTTGTACAATCTCATTGTACAGGATGCCCCCACTCACATGTCAGCCACATGAACGAGTCAGATCACCTCGTTTGTATCTTAATAGAAAGCGGGTCGCACCCACAGTGTATCAAGGATTAGGTCTCTAACCCCATCCATATACTGTAGACCGTTCGGGTCATTTACTCGAACGTGATCCTCCCTGTGTGTCCACTACACACCGTTCAAGTTCTAGTTCTCTCATATATTCAATGACCCTGGAGCTTAGTTTATTGGTCAAAGTTTGTATAAAATGCAAGACACAAAAGATGAAATAAATAACTCTTTATTAATCTCAAATGTATATTTAAAAACAGAACGAGATTATGACAAACATCCTAACAGGTGATATTATGGATATGTCCCACTTTGTATTTGATACAAACACACTGATCGAACGTGTTTGTGTAGACGACATGTGAGTGGGGACCACGAAATAGTAACTAATAGATGTAACTCCGTTAACCAGTTAGTTTACTATTTTAATAGGATGACCTAGGCAACTTGATCTCAATCTTGAGCATGTTACGAACTCTTGTTTGCAAGGGATTATCCTTTGACTAGTATGGGTGAGAGTGGCCTGAGACGCCGACTCAATATGTCTATCTTCTTTGGGACAAGACCGTGCAGGCAGTTGGGGACTTATCCTAGCAAGATGGAATTCACTCCTTCCCGACTGTAGGGTAAGAAGATGAGTGTTCCCTTAAGTGGTGTCTCCGGGACTTGAACAAAGGGTCCGATCCTCTCATTGGCCCGAGAGGGACTTCTGTTTATTAGTAGGACCATAAACAGGTTGTTCATTAGAGGAGCACTGGTACTTAAGGTAAAAGATGTAACCTAGGGGTAAAACGATAATTTGACCCAACTGAGGTTATGAACACTCGTGAAGGATTGACTTGTTGTTATTGGTTGTTATCCATGGGCAAAGAAATATATCTACAGTGAGAATAGTGAAACTGCGGGACTTTAGTGGAGTGTTCCTGCAGTTAACGAATGTTGATTAGGGGGTTAATGAGATTAACTTAATAATCTTGTATCGTTGGAGCTTCTGATCTGTAGGTCCATTAGGTCCACTTCCTAGCTCATAAAGGGTTCTTAGATTATTAAATATTGATTTGAATTTGAAATGTTCAAATTCGCTGGGAATTAGCATGATGTATGGAGATACATTATAATATAAAGTTCTTATGCATATTAACACTTTATAGTATATATTTAATTTGAATATGATTCAAAGTAAATTACTTAAGAGAATTAAATATTTGAAGGAGCTCAAATATTGTTTTAATGTGAATAGGATTCATATTTAAAATTATAGGCTAAAATTTAATGTGCATGAGATGTACATTAAAACTATAGGTTAGAGAGAATGTGGTTACATATGATTTAATCATACATAACCTAAATTAAATATATGATATTTCATTTATGAATTAATTAATTATAGAATTAATTAATTTTTAAATTTAATTTGATTAAATTAATTAAAACATTGGGTTGTGTAATATATATATATATATATATATATATATATATATATATAAATTAAATATGATTTAATTAAGTTTTTTAATATTAATTAATTAGTTAAATTATTTAATTAAAACGATTAAGAGGGGAACTGAGAGAATCTATATTAAGAAAGCAGAAGCAATTTAGGATCTTGAACACTCTAAGTTGATCAATTTTGCAAAATAAAATGCATGCTCAAAGCTGGAAAAACTGGGAGTTAAGAAACTCACCTTTGAAGATCAAATTCTCTTCACCTAGTGGACGATTTGCAACACGAACACTTCATGGACCACCTCTAGTGTCTTCTCTACTATCCTCAGGCCTTAGAACGGATTGTGAGATCCTAGATTGAGAGAATTTGGAAGTTAGACATGACAAATTGCAAAGGACATAGACATGCAAAAATCTATAGTACTGCAAGCTTAAGAACTAAAATTTAGAGTGCAAAGAACAACTTTTCTGGTTATCTGAGTCATAATCTTCCATTTGCAATTCTCCGTTCTGCAAATTTTTTGTTTCTTGTTTTTGCCTTATTCTTTCGAATTTTTGAAGTTCTTAAGCAATTTATCAGGTAGATCCCCAGGTAGAGGCGTTCCTTAAACGGTCATCTTAAGTACCTCAGCCTAGACATGATCCATCTTTAGACAGAAATTACTCAATCATTTCTCAATTGATAGAAATAAGATTTTTTTTCCTTTTTGCATAACTTACTCAAAAGGGATTGGGGTTATTGAACTTATCCTCCTTTGGTCTTCTTCCCGATAGAGCTTGATCTTTTAACCAATGGCTTTGGAAGTGTGTTTTGTTCCATCTTGTACATCCACAACTCCATATTGCATCACAACATGCTCTGCCCATCTCAACTTCAGTTTTGTATCGAGGAACTTCCATTAGCATTTGATCGTTAACTTTCTTATGAGGATTCTCTAAGGGTGTCATTTCTTCATATTTTCCTTCATAATCTTCTTACCATCTAATTGCCTTTGAAACTCCTGCAAATAAATAAATTTGATCTCTTGATCATTTACTCGCATTGTGAGTTCTCCCTTCCGCACGTCGATCAGTGTTCTACCAGTTGCTAGGAATGTCCTTCCAATAATGATTGGGACATCTTTATCAGCTTCAAAATCAAGGATGATGAAGTCAACAGGGAAGACGAACTTGTCGACTTTAACCATCACATCTTCGATCTTCCCTATTGGACGAGCTATCGACCTATCCGCTAGTTGCAATGTCATTGTTGTAGGTCTTGCTTCCCTAATTCCTAACTTCTTGAAAATTGATAGGGGCATCAGATTGATGCTTGCTCCCAGATCGCATAGTGCTCTTCCTATATTTGTGTTTCCAATCATGCAAAGGATCGTGAAAACTTTCTGGATCTCACAACTTTGGTGGCAATTTACTCGTGATAAGTGCACTACAATTTTTCGTTAGTGCCACAATTTCAAATTCTTTCAATCTATGATTTTTTGTCAAAATATCTTTCAAGAATTTAATGTAGTTAGGCATTTGCTCAAGCGCCTCCACCAATGGAAAATTTGTTGGGATTTGTGCCCTAAACTTATGTAATTTTGATCAAATAAATAAAGAGTTATTTGTTTTGGTAAAATTATATTCTCGCTTCATAAATCCAATAAACTAAGCTCTAAAGTTATAATATATCTTGAACATCAGTGTAGTAGACACTATTTGGATTGTGTTCAAGAGTAAAACCTAAATGATCTATGGTATAAGAATAAAGTTGGAAACCTTATTCTGGTAACACCATGGATGTGACCCACTTTGTAATTAGTACAAATTAGGTAATCCAACTCATTCATGTGGATGACATGCAAGTGGAGGCATCCTGTATGAAGAGTTCATACAAGACCGGACTGCAAATTATTAGTCCGACTAGTATAACGCCGTTAACAGGATAAGATTGATAATTTATACATGGTCATTAGTGACTGACCTTAATCTTGAGCAAGTTAAGAACTCCTGCTTATAGGGATTTGTCCTTAGACTAGTATGGGTGAGAGTGGCTTGTAGCCTACTCAATAAGTCTACCTTATCAGGGACAAAACCTCGTAGGTAGCTGGGGACTTAACTATGCAAGATGAAATTCACTCATTCCTACATTAAGGAATTAGATAGGTTGTTCCCTTAAGAACTGAGTCCAAGTCTTGAACAACAGGGCCCCACCCTCTAAACTGGCTTAAGAGGGTATGAGTTTATGGTAGGACCATAGACTTGTTGTTCATTAGAGAATCAGTGGTACTTAAGGAACAAAGAGGTAATCATAGGGGTAAAACGGTAATTTGACCCAACTGTGATTACGAACAACCTGTGAAGGGTCGACTCATGGGTAATGATTATATCAATGGACACAACATAATATACAGTGAGGAGAGTGCATGTAAACCCGAGATCTTTCTTTGGAACCTCCTTATTATCAAACAACAAAAGAAAGGAAGAAATGAATGCTTAAAACTTGGTTTTCCTTGTTTTAAAAAGGAGAGAAATGAAGTGAAAGGCAAAAGGAAAACAAGGAAGGAAACTTTAAACCATTTTGGTTTGGATTGCTTTTAAGACAAAAGAAGAAAAGGAAATGAAACAATGTTTAATATACTAAGTTTGTTTTGTTTTGCAAAGAAAAGATAAGAAATGAAAGATAAAGGAAAGGAAAGAAAAGGAAAAAAGAATGTAAAAGGGAAAAGGAAAGTGGGTGGTGGATCCCACCTTAGTTTTCTTTTTAAATTAATTCATTCCATCGATTTCCTTCTCATTTTCAACAAGGAGCAGCAAGGGTTTCCATGAGAGAAGCAGAAAGGAAGAGGAAGAAAGGGTTTTTGGTGCTGGAATTGCAGAAGAAAGGGAGGAGAACTCAAAGATTACTTGTGTAGCAAAGAAGGTGAACAACTCGGACAGTTACGCTATTTTATTCATCACGAGCTCCACAGAAAGAGGTAAGATTTGATATTTTGTTTCATGAAATTTAACTCATATTGGAAAAAAATTCGTGAAGGAAGCTCGAGCAAATTCAGATCTTAAGCTACTGTTTTGTGAAGAGAAAGACAGAAGACAGAATTTGCTGTCAAATCCGAGAAGTCTCTGATATTTTGGTTGTACTGGTCTGTAGAGTTGGAACCAGAAGCTCTAATAGGTATGGTTGGAAAGCTTATTGCATTTCCTACAACTATCATGAAGAAATCGTGAATAGACAATGACTGGAAGATGTTGTAAATAGCAGGTCAAGTTTTGGGTTGCAGCAGAAAATCGAATCTGGAATAGAAGAAGTTGGTTCCTGGGAAAGAAGACTTCGAGGTATTGTTGAACCAATCTATTGGGAATCTCATTTTCATGTCTTCATAAGAGTTTTAGAGGGTTCAAAAAGGAAGAGTTTGGTATAAAGTACATTCTTTTTGGATAAGTAATGAAGAAGTTATGGCTGTCTGAAAACAGGACAGAAAATCTGAAAATGCTGGATTTTTTTGAAAGTGTGTTTTCTTGTAGTTTTAAGGTTAAAAACCATGAGCTCGAGGTTCTAAAACATGGTTTTGGTTTGTTTGACAGTCCAAGAGGAGATAGGTCGAGTGTACGGGTCAAGGTTCTAGTTCTAACACGGTGAGTGACAAAACGAACCTTGAAAATGGTTTACAGACTTGTATTATGCTTATGAAATGCAAGGTTTTGATAAAACGAAATGGTTTCAATGCTTATTGTTTTCCTTGAACACTTGTTTATGAGCATTCATGATTCCTTAGAAATGTTTTAAAGTGTTCATGATGAGCTTAAATTTCTTGATGAAATTTATACACGAGCATATGTTTATTGCATTTCCGAAGTCTATGGAAATGTTATGATTTTGAGCAAGTATGTTTTAGCAAGTATGTTTTTAAAGATTTCTAGTTTTATGAACAAGCTAAGTAAGCTTGAGTTTTATGAAAGAAAAGATAAGCAGGCATGTTGAAATGTTTTCATGTGATTTTCTCGAGATATTGAGCAGAGGCTTTATGGTACCGTGTGTGCACAGTCTTATTCTCGTTGTCGACGCGTGAGTGTACTCCGTGACAATAGCCATTGCCGTGAGTCTTTGGCGGGCCCCACTACGACAAAGACGATGGGAGTCTTTGGCGCGGCCCCACTACATCGTAGAACAAAGTAGATTGTGACATGTTTTTTTAAAGAGTTTATATCATTTACATGCCTTACGAGATTTAAACGATATACTTGCTGGTTTTTCTGAAAAGCTATTATGATTACACGATTACTTTCAACACTTGATTACAGATGCATATGCTCATAGATGACCAGGTGATATGATTTACGAGCTAGTAGTTTCTTTTAAACTCAAGTCACTCACTGAGCTTCATAGCTCATTCTTTCAATGTTTTCCCACTTTTTCGTGTAGAGATCGAGCTCCCAAGCGCCACGATAACTTTGCCATAGTCTGCTGAAGCTTCACATGTTTGATACTTTGTACGTGGCTGGTGTTGTATAGCAAGTCCATATGGTTTGTAAATTATTTTGAGAGAGCTATGTAGTTATAGTCCTATGTGCTTTAGAGGTTGGGTTGTTTAATTAGTGGTTTGACCGCTTGTGGTTCTCGATGTTCTTGCTCGTTTTAGTTTCCAAGAGAGACTTAAGAAGAGTTTCTCCTCATGTACGTCTTATAGGTGTCCAGCTCACATTGTGTTAAGTTTTAAAGTGTTCCATATGCGAACATAGTTTCTTTTCAGGTAAAGTAGTGTCAGCAGGTATTGTTAAGAGGTAACAATGTCTGTTGGCTTCATGTCGTCTCTCGGGCTAAGTTAGCAAGTGTTTCAGGAGGGGGTGTGATAACTTGGTATCAGAGCAGTTAGTTCCATGGGAATGAGACAGAGCAAGTTAGCTCTAGAAGAAACTGAAAAGTAAATAGCAAGTTATTGAGTTAGTTCAATAGAACTAGTAGAGCATGGTCCAAGTAAGGACAAGAGTAAGTCCATCGGAGACTAGAATGTGAACACAAGTCTAGAATTGTGCATTTGAGTTGAGTACTCATTACATGTCTAGTATGTTAATATGTTATAGAAGTCATGCCACCACGTACTAGCAGACGATGCAGGGAAGTTCAGGACGGGACGCAGGATCCTACCCAAGATCAATCCCAGTGGAGATCTAGTGCCCGAGAGTTCAGATACGGGCCAGAATTAAACAAACATGCTAATTCCTCACGGGAGGTATGTAAGCCATAGGTAGCAGGGCTAAGTAATCCATATAAGACATATATAATAGATTACCTAAAAGAATTAGGAGCCACAGTGTTTGAGGGTTCCAAAGATCCAAATTGAAAAGCCGAGGTTATCTAAATTGAAAGTGAGGTTTGGTGATTAAGCTTGATAAATGTTTTAATGTTATGAGTTTCTCCGAGAAGCAAAATGCTAAGTTGGCCACATTCTTGCTTTGCTAAAGGAAGCGAAAGGATGATGGAAATCGATGTTAGCTTGATTGTAGTGATGCACGTACTTCACAATCGCAAACTTTCGTAAGTAAATTTGAAAATAAATATTACCCTAGCACGTGCTTAGAGGCGAGAGGGATGAATTTTATTAGAACTAAAACAAGATACACTTTCGTGGGTGAGAGTATGAGAGAAGATATACCGAGTTGTCGCGCGGTATGTTGATGTGATTGTGGCATCTAAGAGCGGCAGTGTCGGCGATTTGAAAGAGGGTTACGACACGAGATACGTACCCTTCGCCATGACCATTGCTAAGTGGGTGACTTCTCTCACTGGTAGAGACCGCTCTACGTGTTGAGCGAGTATAGCAGAGAGAGAAGTCGATGGTGAAGCCTAGTTGTGGAGGCTTCGGCAACAAGCAGTTTCCAAGGTCGTGAGCAGCGGAGGTTCACACTTGGAGTAAATGTTTCTAAGTCAATATGACTTTAAGGAGCAAGCTAGTAGCCAAGTAGCCAGGCATCGAGGCAGATGTTTGTGGTCAGTACCTATCAGAGGCAGAGTTAAAGAGGACCTAGTTAGTTTGTTTGATTGGCAGCAAGTTGCAGGGAGGGCAAGAGTCTATGCCAGTATAGCAAGGAAAACTCCATGTGTGATCTGTTGCAAGAATCATCAAGGTCATTGTCTTGTGAATGTTGGTACATGCTACCAGTGCTGACAACCAGGACATGTCAAGAGGGATTGTCCACAGCTATGGACAGCCGCACAGAGGGACTAGGGAGTTAAGTCCCAGTTAGTTGAGCAGCCGAGAGTATCAGTAGTTGCAAGAGAGGGCACCAGTGGTGTTAGACTAAAGAGAGTTGTAGGGAGGCCTAGGCAACACGGAAAGGTCTAGGTTATGACTCAGCAAGAAGCTGAGGATGCACCAGATATGATTATTGGTACAATTACTATTTGAAATGTACCTGCACTTGTCTTGATAGAACAAGGTGCTACACATTTCTTTGTTTTTAGTATGTTCTTGACTAAGTTGAATGGGAAGCTAGAACCTTTATGTAAAAGGTTAGTTATATACACTCCAGTTGGTGATGCTTTATTAGTCAATCCAGTGATGCAAAATTGTGAGGTCTTAGTAGAAGGTCTCAATATGTTAGTGGATCTTCTTCCACTAGAGTTGCAGGTGTTAGATGCAATCCTAGGAATGGATTTCTTATTCACTCATTATGCTTCCAGAGATTGCCATATAAAGGAAGTTGTTTTCAAGAAACCAGGATTAGCTGAAGTGGATTTATGGGATGAAAGAAAGATTATCCCTTCGAGTTTAATTTCAGCATTAAAAGGTTAAAAGTTATTGAGGAAAGATTGCATGACGTTTCTTGCACATGTAGTAGAGGTGCAGGAGGAAAAGCTAAAACCAGACAATGTTCTTGTTATGAACGAACTTCTTGATGTTTTTCCAGTAGAACTGTCAGGGTTGCCACCTGATAGGGAAGTTGAGTTCATTATTGAATTGCTACCAAAAACAACCTCTGTATCGCAAGCGCCGTATAGAATGGCTCCAAGTGAGATCAGGGAGCTAAAGATGCAGTTATAAAGACTAGTAGATAAGGGATACATCAGACCTAGTGTATCGCCTTGGAGAGCTCCAGTGTTATCTGTGAAAAAGAAAGATGGTATTCGTAGATTATGCATTGATTATAGATAGTTAAACAAGTCACGATACGTAATAAGTATTCTTTACCCTGAATAGATGACTTATTTGACCAGTTAAGAGGTGCATCGATGTTTTGTAAGATTAATTTAAGATCAGGATATCATAAGTTAAAGGTCAGAGAATCAGACATTCCTAAGACGTTATTCATAATGAGGTACGAGCATTACGAGTATTTAGTAATGCCATTCGATTTAACAAGGTACTAGTAGTTTCCATGGACCTCATGGGCAGGTTTCCCCCAGTATTTGGATAACTTTGTAATAGTAATTATTGATGATATACTAGTTTTTTCGGTTGACAGGAAAGCCCACTACGCATGAGTATTATTCTACAAACACTACGAGATAAACAGTTGTACGCTAAATTCACCAAAGGTGAGTTTTGATTGAATCAGGTAGTGATTGAGGTAAGTTGTTTCAACAAATGGAGTTGGTATGGGTCCACATAAAGTAAAAGTTATGGTCAACTTAGTGAGACCAGCTAATGCGACAGAGGTACGTAGTTTCCTAACTTGGCAGGATACTGCAGATGATTTGTTGAGAACTTCTCACAATTAGTTTTACCCTTAACAGCTTAAACAAGAAAGAATGCTAAGTTTGAATGGTCAGATAAGTGTGAACAGAGTTTTCAGGAGTTGAAAAAGAGATTAGTTACAACACCTATTTTGACACTTCCTGTAACGGGAAAAGAGTATGTGGTTTACTGTGATGCCTCGAGGAATGGTTTAGGGTGTGTACTGATGCAAGAAGGAAAAGTAATAGCTTATGCGTTAAGGCAATTGAAAAAGCACGAATGTAATTACCCTACCAATGATCTTGAGTTAGCAGCAGTTGTTCTAGCATTAAAGATCTGGAGACATTACCTGTTTGATGAAAGGTGTCACATTTACACAGATCATAGGAGTCTGAAGTATATCTTTGATCAAAGGGAGTTGAATATGAGACAAAGAAGATGGTTAGAACTGATTAAAGATTATGATTGTACTATAGAATACCATCCTGGTAAGGTGAATGTGGTAGCAGCTGCATTGAGCAGGAAGTGAAGAGTTCCTAAGGACGCCTTGTGTGGTTATCGAGCAATATTTTTTAAGTACTCTAAGGGATTCTAAGGCAGTTGTAACTGCAGAGAATTCAAAGGGTCTTTTAGTTTAATTTCAGATCAGGCCTTCACTCATAATAGAGATTGTGAGAAGACAACCAAAGATTAGTAACTTGCAGAAATGTTTGGAATGTCCAAACAGGGTCCAGAGGTATAATCTAGAATGAGAACAGATGAAACCATAGTTAAGCAGAGAAAAACTATGTGTCCCGTGTATTAGTGAGCTTATGATGCTATTCTAGAGGAAGCTCACATTTCAAATTTCGCTATGCATCCGAGAAGCACCAAGATGTGTAAAACGTGAAAGGGACTTATTGGTGGCACGGATGAAGCGGGAGATAGTTGATTATGTTGATAGATGTTTAATCATCGACAAGTTGAACCAGTTAGACAAAGACTAGGAGGACTCCTTAATCCACTACTCGTGTCGAAGTGGAAATAAGAGCATATCGCTATGGATTTCCTGTTGCTTGTACATCTTACTCCCAGTGGACATTATGGTATATGATAATGGTCGATAGACTCACTAAGAAAAAAAACCGTGTCCATACTTCCAGATAGAGATCCGAGATTTACTTCTATGTTTTGGCCTAGCTTACAAAAAAAAACTATGGGGACAAAGCTGAGTTTTAGTACAGCGTTTCATGTTCAAAACAGTTATCCATCGGAGAGGACCATCCAGGACCTAGAAGACATGTTGCAAGCGTGTGTCCCTCAAGTTAAGGGAAGTTGAGATACACACCTATCACTTATGGAATTTGCTTACAATAACAATTATCAGTCTAGTTTTGACATGGCACCATTTGAAGCTCTAGATAAAAGACCGTGTAGAACGCTAGTATATTGAAATGAACTAGAAGAGCGGAAGCTGATCGGTCCTGAGTTGGTGCAAGTTATGACAAACAATATTAAGGTAATTTGAGAGAATCAAGGTAGCACAAGACCGTCGTCGGAAGAGTTATGCGAGATAAGCGGCGAAAGGACTTGGAATTCCAGTTGGAGATCAAGTTATCTTCAAGTTATCTCCATAGAGAGGTGTCCTTCGTTTTGGTAAGAAAGGTAAACTAAGCCCTAGATATATTGGTCCTTATCAAGTAACGCAGCTGACCTCTGCACTAGAATTGTCGTGAGAACTATCTCGAGTACATGATGTTTTTCATGTGTCCATGTTAAGAAAGTATATTCCGGATCGAGCGCATGTGCTACAAGCACAACCCGTTGAGTGAAAAAGACATGAGTTACGCAGAGGATGCAGTTCAAATCCTCGACAGAAAAGAACAAGTTTTAAGAAACAAGACGATCCCACTCGTGAAGGTTCGTTGGAGACATCACGAAGTGGAGGAGACAACCTAAGAGTTAGAAGACTAAATGAGGAGGAAGTATCCGATGATTTTCACCTAAGGACTACTAAATTTCGAGGACAAATTTCTTAAGGGGAGGTAAGTTGTAAACCCGAGATCTTTCTTTGGAACCTCCTTATTATCAAACAACAAAAGAAAGGAAGAAATGAATGCTTAAAACTTGGTTTTCCTTGTTTTAAAAAGGAAAGAAATGAAGTGAAAGGCAAAAGGAAAACAAGGAAGGAAAGTTTAAACCATTTTGGTTTGGATTGCTTTTAAGACAAAAGAAGAAAAGGAAATGAAACAATGTTTAATATACTAAGTTTGTTTTGTTTTGCAAAGAAAAGATAAGAAATGAAAGATAAAGGAAAGGAAAGAAAAGGAAAAAAGAATGTAAAAGGGAAAAGGAAAGTGGGTGGTGGATCCCATCTTAGTTTTCTTTTTAAATTAATCCATTCCATCGATTTCCTTCTCATTTTCAACAAGGAGCAGCAAGGGTTTCCATGAGAGAAGCAGAAAGGAAGAGGAAGAAAGGGTTTTTGGTGCTGGAATTGCAGAAGAGAGGGAGGAGAACTCAAAGATTACTTGTGTAGCAGCAAGGTGAACAACTCAGACCAGTTCTGCTATTTTATTCATCACGAGCTCCACAGAAAGAGGTAAGATTTGATATTTTGTTTCATGAAATTTAACTCATATTGGAAAAAAATTCGTGAAGGAAGCTCGAGCAAATTCAGATCTTAAGCTACTGTTTTGTGAAGAGAAAGACAGAAGACAGAATTTGCTGTGAAATCCGAGAAGTCTCTGATGTTTTGGTTGTACTGGTCTGTAGAGTTGGAACCAGAAGCTCTAATAGGTATGGTTGGAAAGCTTATTGAATTTCCTACAACTTTCATGAAGAAATGGTGAATAGATAATGACTGGAAGATGTTGTAAATAGCAGGTCAAGTTTTGGGTTGCAGCAGAAAATCGAATCTGGAATAGAAGAAGTTTGTTCCTGGGAAAGAAGACTTCGAGGTATTTTTGAACCAATCTATTGGGAATCTCATTTTCATGTCTTCATAAGAGTTTTAGAGGGTTCAAAAAGGAAGAGTTTGGTATAAATTACATTCTTTTTGGATAAGTAATGAAGAAGTTATGGCTGTCTGAAAACAGGACAGAAAATCTGAAAATGCTGGATTTTTTTGAAAGTGTGTTTTCTTGTAGTTTTAAGGTTAAAAACCATGAGCTCGAGGTTCTAAAACATGGTTTTGGTTTGTTTGACAGTCCAAGAGGAGATAGGTCGAGTGTACGGGTCAAGGTTCTAGTTCTAACACGGTGAGTGACAAAACGAACCTTGAAAATGATTTACAGGCTTGTATTATGCTTATGAAATGCAAGGTTTTGATAAAACGAAATGGTTTCAATGCTTATTGTTTTCCTTGAACACTTGTTTATGAGCATTCATGATTCCTTAGAAATGTTTTAAAGTGTTCATGATGAGCTTAAATTTCTTGATGAAATTTATACACGAGCATATGTTTATTGCATTTCCGAAGTCTATGGAAATGTTATGATTTTGAGCAAGTATGTTTTAGCAAGTATGTTTTTAAAGATTTCCAGTTTTATGAACAAGCTAAGTAAGCTTGAGTTTTATGAAAGAAAAGATAAGCAGGCATGTTGAAATGTTTTCATGTGATTTTATGAGATATTGAGCCCGAGGCTTTATGGTACCGTGTGCACACAGTGTCTTGTTACTGTTGTCGACGTTGAGTGTACTCCGTGACAACAAGCTACTGTCGTGAGTCTTTGGCGGGCCCCACTACGACAAAGACGATGGGAGTGCTGGGCGGGCCCCACTACATCGTAGAACAAAGTAGATTGTGACATGTTTTTTTTAAAGAGTTTATATCATTTACATGCCTTACGAGATTTAAACGATATACTTGCTGGTTTTTCTGAAAAGCTATTATGATTACACGATTACTTTCAACACTTGATTACAGATGCATATGCTCATAGATGACCAGGTGATATGATTTACTGAGCTAGTAGTTTCTTTTAAACTCAAGTCACTCACCGAGCTTCATAGCTCATTCTTTCAATGTTTTCCCACTTTTTCGTAGAGATCGAGCTCCCGGTGCCTGATAACCTGCCATAGTCTGCTGAAGCTTCACATGTTTGATACTTTGTACGTGGCTGGTGTTGTATAGCAAGTCCATATGTTTTGTAAATTATTTTGAGAGAGCTATGTAGTTATAGTCCTATGTGCTTTAGAGGTTGTGGTTGTTTAATTAGTGGTTTGGGTGTTTGTGGTTACGATGTTCTTGCTCGTTTTAGTTTCCAAGAGAGACTTAAGAAGAGTTTCTCCTCATGTACGTCTTATAGGTGTCCAGTTTCCGCTGTGTTAAGTTTTAAAGTGTTCCATATGCGAACATAGTTTCTTTTAAGGTAAAGTAGTGTCAGCAGGTATTGTTAAGAGGTAACAATGTCTGTTGGCTTCATGTCGTCTCCCGGGCTAAGTTAGCAAGTATTTCGGGAGGGGGTGTGATAGTGCAACTACAAGTCTATAGTGGAGTGACTTATAGTTAATGAATATTGATTAACTGGACCAAAGAGTTTGATCAGTTAATCTCACATCATTGGAGCTCATGAACTGTAGGTCCATTAGGTCCCTCTGTTGGCTCAACATGGTAATATTGAGGGTATAAAGCTAGGAATGAGATTGAAGTGTTCAATTTCATATATGAGGTGTTATAACAATTATATGTGATATAATTGATATAATATATAGTTTTAATGTGAATTAGATTCACATATTAACTATATACTAATGAGATAATGAAGGAGGGATAGGATGGTAATTTCCATCCTATTTCTCTATAAATAGTTGCATGAGATGCAACTTAGGAAAAAAAAGGCTTTTGACATAAAACCCTAGAGTTCCATTTTTGTGTTGGAAAGAGTTCCAAACAAAAACCTCTCTCAAACCTTCACATCTCATCCTACAGGAACCCACCTTCCTCCCTCACCTAGAGAACAACGGAGAAGATCTAGTGGTGAATCTTCATACGTTCGGGTTTGTGTTGTTGAGATCGTGATCGTGGGAGAATGAGCTCTTGAAGAAAGCAATCTTCAAAGGTATATTACTTGTTGTCCTGTATTATATTACATGCATCTTAGTTATTTTGTTCTTGAATGAAATCTGCGTAACAAAATCATGAACACGCGATTCACAGTCGCTTCCGCTGCGAGATTCGATCCCTTCAATATTGATGTGAAGTTGCTTAAGGATGTTTAGGAACTTTTTAAATTGTGCATCCTGAGTCCTTTTCTTGAATCTTTGGAGAAATAAAGGTGGTGGCTTGTATTCCTGAGTTGATGTAGGCTCTTTTGCTGTCACATTTTTCTTTTTCTGCTTCTGGTGCTTAGCAATCCTTTCTTATGTCGTTTCACCTGCATTATATTTGCTTATCTCTTGCTCTTTCTCTTCTCTGCAACATTTTCTTTCTTCACCGGCTTTCTTACTTGTCTTCGAACCTTCTTGTTCCTTAGGCATCTCGGGTCCTTCGTAATTCGTTTCACTTTTCAAAGTTATTGCCTTGCAATGTTCCTTGCCTTCTCACTATGGATTTTTTGTGCTGCTAGGCAGCATTCCTTGTGGTCTATTTTTCATTTCATTTGCTAGCTGTCCAACCTGTATTTCAATATTACGCAGCGATGCCGCTTGACTTTGAATGATGGAGCCTTGGCATTGGATCACTGCATCAATTTTTGCCATGAACTCCTCCATTAGGGTTTCTAGAGATGAACCTTGTCCTCCTAGTTCATGTTGCATTGAAGTTGCATTCTTCCGTTCATAACGTTGTTGTTGTTGATTGTTGAACCCTAATGGAACTCTCTGTTTCTGATATTGATTCTGATTTGAGGTTCCTTCTCCTTGCCCACTCCAAGAGAAATTGGAATGTTTCGCCATCATGGATTGTACGTGTCTGAATATGGGTTCGATCTGTTTTGTCCTACATAGTACACAGAGGTAGGATTGTGAGGACAATTTTCAAAGAGGTGATTATCATTATGATAAACACAAGTGGGACTAGAGTAAGGAGTGTGATTCATAGCAACAATTGGCGCTTGATTCCCTAACACCATATTCTTTAATGTGTTGTTCATGGCAAAAATTTGTGCATTCAGTGCTACTATTGCATCTACTTTGTGGACTCCTGCAGTCTTCCTAATGTTATGTGATTCATCCTCTCCCCATTGGCTATTGTTTGAAACTATGGCATCCAGAATTTCATTGGCCTCGTTCACTGTTTTTCTTAACAACAATCCATTGGTTGAGGCACTCACTAATGTCTTTGATGTTGGTTGATACCACACAAAACGTGCTATCCTTAGGCTTAATTATTGCTAGTTTTATGATAATTTCAGGGCTTTGATGTGTTTAAATCACTCAATTTAAGGTTAAGAGCTTAAACAGGACAATTGGAGACATTTTGGATCACTCAGGATCAAACCGGGGCTTTTTGGAGCTTAAAATAACATCAATTGGAAGAAGAATGGACAAACCTAGCCATTTGACCCGAGGGGATGGCGTTGCAACGCCATATAGAGCGTTGCAATGTCGAGCATGCTGTTTGTGTGCATACAAGACCCATGTCGATAGCGTTGCCAGCGTCGCAATGCTATCTCGATAAGAAGCCAAACAACATGACCGTGGCGAGGGCAGCGTTGCAACACCAGATCTATAGAGAGGCGCACACGTTAAGGTAGCAGCGTTGCAACGCTGGCCTCAGCGTTGCAACGTTGTCGACATTTTTCATATATGATTTTCGGCTAGGACACAGCGTTGCAACGCTATCCCTAGTGTTGCAACACTGTGCCGAGAAGTATTATAAATAGAACACTTTCTCTTCTTGCAAAGGGAGTCGGATTTGATAGTCTTTGCACCCTAATTTCAAAATACACTTTGTAGGAAAAGAAAAGTGAGCATTCCTTGGGAGCCAAAGCATTCGTGGAGGTTCGAGATCGAGACGAGACCTCGGGGACGAAGGACCGACATTGATACATAAGTTTATTTCCTCTTTCTTTCAGATTGTAACGTCGTTCTAAGACGTTTTCTACACTTTTAGTTTGGTTTTATTGTGATTTATAGTGGCTAAAAGTTGTAGTTAGGATTTGATTTCTTTGTTTAAGACATGTTTGCCATGTATGGAAGTATGTTTTGTTATTTAATTTTGACAATTCGTTCTTTAATTCTTTGATATTGTAGGTATAAGTGGACTTGAGAAAAGAAACTTAGATCAGAGCAAAGTTGTTTAAACTCTTAGAAGTTTGGCATGAGAATGACCTAGAAGTCTAAGGGAAATATATAAAGAAGTTGCTTAATGTCGTGCATGCTTTAGATTCATATGGAGACTATAGAATTTATTGAAGGGATCGAATCCCGCAACGGAAGCGATTGTGAATCGCGTGTTCTTAATTTTCTCTCACAGATTTCAATCAAGATCAAATATATCTAAGATTAAGCATGTTATAAGATATTGGACAGCAAGAGATTACTTTTGAAGAACTCTTTGTTCAAGTGCTCCTTCTCCCACGATCACGATCTCAGCAACTCGAACCCGAACAAATGAAGACACCACCACAGGATCTTCTCCGTTGTTCTCTAGGTGAGGGAGGAAGGTGAGTTCCTTTAGGATGAGATGTGAAGATTTTGAGAGAAGGTGTGTGTGGAACTTTTCCAACAACACAACAATATGACAATCTAGGGTTTTCCAAAGATTAGATTCAAAGTTGCATCTCATGCAACTATTTATAGTGAAATAGGGTAGAAATTACCATCATATCCCTCCTTCATTCTCTCATTAGTACATAGTTTATATGTAAATCTAATTCACATTAAAACCATATATTATATCAATTATATCACATATAACTGATATAACATTTTATATATGAAATTGAACACTTTAATATCATTTCTAACTTTATACCCTCAATATTACAATGTTGAGCCAACGGAGGTACCTAATAGACCTACAGTTCATTAGCTCCAATGATGTGAGATTTACTGATCAAACTCTTTGATCCAGTTAATCAATATTCATTAACTACAAGTCACTCCACTATAGACTTGTAGCTGCACTCTCTTCACTGTAGATTATATTGTGTCCATTGATATAATCATTACCCATGAGTCGACCCTTCACAGGTTGTTCGTAAGAACCACTTATCCTCTAATGAACAACAAGTCTAAAAAGGTCCTACCATAGACTCATACCCTCTTAAGTCAGTTTAGAGGGCGGGGCCCTGTTGTTCAAGACCTGAACTTAGTTTTTAAGGGAATAACCTATCTAATTCTTTAATGTAGGAATGAGTGAATTCCATCTTGTATAGTTAAGTCCCCAGCTACCTACGAGGTTCTATCCTTGAGAAGGTAGGCTTATTGAGTCGGCTACATGCCACTCTCACCCATACTAGTCTAAGGACAAACCCCTATAAGCAGGAGTTCTTAACTTACTCATGATTAAGGTCGAGTCACTAATGATGTTACCAGAATAAGGTTTCCAACCTTATTCTTATACCATAGACCATTTAGGTTATATTCTTGAACACAATCCAAATAGTGTCTACTACACTGATGTTCAAGATACATTATAACCTTGGAGCTTAGTTTATTGGATTTATAAAGCAAAAATATAATTTTATCAAAACAAATAACTCTTTATTTATTTGATCAAAATTACATAAGTTTAGGGCACAAATCCCAACAATCTCCCACTTTACCTAGAGCTTGTGGAGTATTAAAACATTACAATAATGTAAATACAATAAACTTGGACATTAAAACCCTTTGTACAATATACTCCCACTTTCCCTAGTTGGGGAAGGCTTGTAAACCTAAACCTTCTAGGTGACTCTCAAAAACTTTAGTCGTGAGAGCCTTTGTAAAAGGATCAGCAACGTTGTGCTCTGAGGCTATCTTCGTGACGATCACGTCTCCTCGATGCACGATCTCCCGAATGAGATGATATTTCCGCTCAATATGCTTTCCCCTCTTGTGACTTCGGGGTTTCCTTGAATTTGCCACGGCACCACTGCTATCACAATACAACGTAATGGGCAAACTCATATTTGGAAAACTTCCAAATTTAGCATGAATTTCCTTAACCAAACGACCTCTTTAGTTGCTTCACAAGTTGCTACATATTCGACCTCCATGGTGGAATCAGCGATGCATCCCTACTTGACGCTTCGCCATACTACAGCTCCTCCGTTAAGAGTAAATATTGACCCTGATGTAGATTTATGAGAATCTTTATCAGTCTGAAAGTCAGAATCTGTATATCTTGTAAGGATCAAATCCTTAGCCACATATACAAGCATGTAGTTCTTTGTTCTCCGTAGATACTTAAGGATTGTTTTAACCGTTGTCCAGTGTTCAGGTCCTGGATTGGATTGATACCTACTGACCATTCCAATCGCAAAATGTATGTCCGCCTAGTACATAACATGGCGTACATCAAAGCCCAACAATATTGATGCATAAGGAATCCGTCTTATATCCTCAACTCCTTGAGGTGTCTTAGGACACTGTTCCTTAGACAAATGAACTTCATATCTAAAAGGCAATAAACCCTTTTTGGAGTCTTGCATCTTAAACCTCAACAACAATTTGTCGATGTAAGATGTCTGAGACAGGGCTAGTGTTTTAATCTTGCGGTTTCAGACAATCTGGATCCCAAGAACAAACTGCGCTTCACCCAAATCTTTCATTTCGAATTGCGTGGCTAGCCAATTCTTAATGTCAGTAAGATATCCCACATCATTCCTAATGAGTAAGATATCATCCACATATAGAACTAGGAATGCGACAGAACTATTGATGATTTTCTTGTAGACACAAGGCTTATCATCATTCTGATCAAAGCCATAGGATTTGATTGCCTCATCAAATCTTATAATACAGGACCTAGAGGCTTGTTTCAGTCCATAGATTGACCTTTTAAGCCTGCAAACCTTTTGCTCTTGTCCTAGTTCAATAAACCTTTTGGGTTGGTCCATGTAGATGTTCTCGTCAAGATTACCATTCAAAAAGGTTGTCTTGACATCCATTTGTCATACCTCATAGTCATAATATGCGGCAATGGCAAGTAGGATATGGATAGACTTTACTATAGCAACAGGTGAAAAGGTTTCCTCATAGTCAACCCCTTCAACCTCTGTATAACCCTTTGCTACTAGTCTAGCTTTAAAGGTTTGCACCTTTCTATCCAGACCACGCTTTCTCTTGTAGATCCACTTACAACATATAGGTTTTACCCCATCAGGTTTTACCCCATCAGGTTTATCTACAAGATCCAAAACAGAATTGAAGTATATAGACTCCATTTCTTGGTCCATGCCTATGACCCATTTGTCTTTGTCTTTGTCATCCATCGCTTGATTATAAGTCGATGGATCCTCACAGTTGTCATCTGGTATAACAACTTGGGTTTCAGATAAACCCATGTAACGGTCAGGTTGCGTTATAACCCTCCCACTACGTCGAGGCATACTCAACTCTTGAGATGGACTCTCTTGACTAGACAAGCTAGTATCAACAACTTTTGTTGACGTACTAATATTATTAACCTTTGCTATTGTTCCGTCTAACTCACTTAACACAATTTTACTTCTGGGTTTGTGGTCCCTTATGTGGTCCTCCTCTAAGAAAGTGGCATTTGTCGACACAAAAACCTTATCTTCCTTAGGATCATAGAATAAATCACCTCTTGTTTCTTTTGGGTAGCCTACGAATAGACACAATTTTGAACGTGAATCCAACTTATTTGGATTTGTCACAAGCACATGTGTTGGACAACCCCAAATTCTGAAATGACATAAACTACCTGTACGTCCTTTCCAGAGTTCAAAAGGTGTTTCAGAAACACTTTTTGATGGCACATTGTTCAAAATGTATCTGCAGTAGACTCCAAAAAGAATTAGGGAGATGAGCATAACTCATCATTGATCGAACCATGTCCAACAGGGTTCTATTTCTCCTTTTCTGATACACTGTTTTTCTGTGGCGTATCGGGAGCTGAGAGTTGGGATGTAATTCCATGTTCTATCATATAGTTTTGGAATTTTAAATCTATGTACTCTTCCCCTCGATCTGATCGAAGTGTTTTAATTGTTTTACCTAATTGATTTTCAACTTCAATCTTGAATTCCTTGAACTTTTCTGAACTTTTCAAGTGCTTCAGACTTGTGATGCATTAGGTAAATATGCCCAAATCTAGAATAATCATCTATAAAAGAGATGAAATATTCATAACCTCCTCTAGCTTTAACATTCATCGGACCACAAGGGTCTGAATGTATAAGCTCAAGAGGTTCTTTGGCTCTATAACCTTTTCTATTGAAAGGTCTTTTAGTCATCTTGTCTTCTAGGCAGGATTCACATACAGGTAAAACTTTTTCTTCTAACTCATTTAGAAGTCCATTCTTTACCAATATCTCAATCCTATTGAGATTAATGTGACCCAATCTAAGATGCCAAAAATGAGAATTTTCCTTAGGAGAAATTTTACGTTTCTTAGTTTGTGTGTTTGCAGTTTTAAATAATTCAGTGTTCTAAACCATTTTGACTGAATTAGGCCTTAAAACATACAACCCATTTTCTAATAAAGCCGAACATATTTCCACGTATTTCTTTAAAATAAACATCTTATTCAAAGAAAAAGAAACAGAAATACATTGTTCTATAAGGCAAGAAATTGAAATAAGGTTTCTAGTAAACTCTGGTATCACTAATATATTGTCTAACAACATATATTTCTTGCCAAAATTAAGCTTCATCGTGCCCATTGCTACAGCTGGGACGACTTCTCCATTTCCAACCCGGAGCGTTCTCTCTCCTTTCTGTAGTTGCTGCCAGGAATCATTTTCCTGAAAAGAAGAGCAAACATGATTAGTGGCGCCTGAATCAAGTATCCAAGCAATTTTATCATTACCCACTAAACAAGCTTCTAAGCAAAGTAAATCATATTTATCTTCCTTCTTCTTTTCTGCAATGTACTACGGGCAGTTCTGTTTCCAATGTCCGTCTTCATTGCAGTGGAAACACTTTCCTTTGTCTGCAACTTCTTTGACCTTTTTGCCTTTCTGGGCGGCAGCTTTGTCAGCTCGTTTCCCTTTACCAACCTTCTTCATGTTCTTCTTCTTCCCTCTTTTAGATTAGAAGAAGATGAAGCCACTGTTTTTTATCTAGAGGTCGAACCTCTATGATAACTCCTACTGGCAACATTTGCCTCACCTTTTGATCCCTGAATTGTCATCCAAGATTGAAAGGTCTGGAGTTCATTCAGAAGGGAGGTAAGATTAAAAGTAAGCTTGTTCATAAAAGAATTACTTCTAAACTGTAGCAAACTATCTAGAAGAGTTTCAAGAATGAACCTGACCTTGTTCGATTCATCGATGGAAGCACCATTCGACTCCACGATGTTAAAGTGTACAATCATATCCAGGATATGATCCCGAATAGATGAACCCTCTGGCATCCTTGAGTTGAATATATACTTGAGGGCATTGTGTCGGGCCTGTGTAGACTGTTGTCCAAAAATGCCCTGCACTGAATCCATGATTTCCTTAGCGGTCATCATGCCCTCGTGCTTCTTGGCTAGTATGTGAGACATACTTGCCAGCATATAGACCTTGGCCATTGTTGGGATTTATGCCCTACACTTGTGTAATTTTGATCAAAT
Source organism: Trichosanthes cucumerina (assembly GCA_036507285.1). Lineage (NCBI taxonomy): Eukaryota > Viridiplantae > Streptophyta > Magnoliopsida > Cucurbitales > Cucurbitaceae > Trichosanthes > Trichosanthes cucumerina. The sequence continues at coordinate 58,613,821 of CM071844.1, forward strand.
AAATAAAGAGTTATTTGTTTTGATAAAATTATATTATTGCTTTATAAATCCAATAAACTAAGCTCCAAGGTTATAATATATCTTGAACATCAGTGTAGTTGACACTATTTGGATTGTGTTCAAGAATATAACCTAAATGGCCTATGGTATAAGAATAAGGTTGGAAACCTCATTCTGGTAACACCATGGATGCGACCCACTTTGTAATTAGTACAAATGAGGTAATCCAAATCATTCATGTGGTTGACATACAAGATGGCATTGTGTAGGAAACTATTTGGAAGAGTTTCCAGAATGAAGCTGACCTGGTTCGATTCATCGATGGAAGCACCATTCGACTCCGCGATGTTAAAGTGTACCATCATATCCAGGATATGATCCCGAATAGATGAACCCTCTGGCATCCTTGAGTTGAATATATACTTGAGGGCATTGTGTCGGGCCTGTGTAGACTGTTGTCCAAAAATGCCATGCAATGAATCCATGATTTCCTTAGCGGTCATCATGCCCTCGTGCTTCTTGGCTAGTATGTCAGACATACTTGCCAGCATATAGACTTTGGCCTTTGTTGGGATTTATGCCCTAAACTTGTATAATTTTGATCAAATAAATAAAGAGTTATTTGTTTTGATAAAATTATATTATTGGTTTATAAATCCAATAAACTAAGCTCCAAGGTTATAATATATCTTGAACATCAGTGTAGTTGACACTATTTGGATTGTGTTCAAGAATATAACCTAAATGGTCTATGGTATAAGAATAAGGTTTGAAACCTCATTCTGGTAACACCATGGATGCGACCCACTTTGTAATTAGTACAAATGAGGTAATCCAAATCATTCATGTGGTTGACATGCGAGTGGGCACATCCTGTATGAAGAGTTCATACAAGATCGGACTGCAAATTATTAGTCTAACCAGTGTAACACCGTTAACAAGATAAGACTGATGAATTATAGATGGTCATTAGTGACTCGACCTGAATCCTGAGTAAGTTAAGAACTCCTGCTTATAGGGGTTTGTCCTTAGACTAGTATGGGTGAGAGTGACCTGTAGCTGGCTCAATAAGCCTACCTTCTGAGGGACAGAACCTCGTAGGTAGCTGGGGACTTAACTATACCAGATGGAATTCACTCATTCCTACAATGAGGAATTAGATAGGTTGTTCCCTTAAGAATTGACTCCAGGTCTTGAACAACGATGCCCCACCCTCTATGAGGGTATGAGTCTATGGTAGGACCTTAGACTTGTTGTTCATTAGAGGATCAGTAGTGCTTAAGGAACAAAAACGTAATCACTGGGGTAAAACGGTAATTTGACTCAGCTGTGATTACGAACAACCTGTGAAGGGTCGACTCATGGGCAATGATTATATCAGTGGTCACAATATAATTTACAGTAAGGAGAGTGTAGCTACAAGTCTATAGTGGAGTGACTTGTAGTTAATGAGTATTGATTAACTGGATCAAAGAGATTGATCAGTTAATCTCACATCATTCGAGCTCATGAACTGTAGGTCCATTAGGTCCCTCCATTGGCTCAACATGGTTATATTGAGGGTATAAAATTAGGAATGAAATTGAAGTGTTCAATTTCATGCATGAGATGTTATATCAATTATATATGATATAATTGATATAATATATGGTTTTAATGTGAATTAGATTCACATATAAACCATATAATAGTGGGAGAATAAGGAGGGATAAGATGGTAATTTCCATCCCATTTCCCTACATATATAGTTGCATGAGATGCAACTTTAAGGCCTAGCTTTGGAAAACCCTAGATTGTTATCTTGTGTGTTGTTGGAAAAGTTCCACAAACACATTCTCTCACAATCCCACAAACATCTCATCTCACATAAAGGGAACTCACCTTTCTCCCTCACCTAGAGAACAACGGAGAAGATCTGGTGGTAGTGTCAGTGATTGTTCGGGTTCGTGTTGATGAGATCGTGATCGTGGGAGAAGAAACACTCGAAGAAAAGTTCTTCAAAGGTACAAATCTTGTTGTCCATCTTCTATTATATGTTTAATCTAGTTAAGTTTGTTCTTGAATGTAATCCATGTAATGAAATTAAGAACGCGCGATTCACAATCGCTTCTGCTACGAGATTCGATTCCTTTCAATTGGTATCAGAGCCTAATTGCATTCTTGATTTATGTTCTGGATTTTTCAAGAACGAGGTGGGATTTGTTGTTTTGGCATGTGATGTATGAATGGTTTGCAATTTAGACGTTTTCAGTTTTGGCACTTAGATTTACAGTTTTTCCATTGAATCGTTTAATGTAAGGGCCCGGTGTTTTGAGAAATTTTAATTGTAAATCGAGTCTATAAGTCCGTGTCGATCGAGGCAAGGTGGTTGCTGGGAAAATCGGAGCGAAAACGAGCAAGAAATGGAGATTTCACCATGTTGTCTGTGTGCAGCGTTGCAACGCTGTTCATTGGCATTGCAATGTTGCGCTTGCGGAAGGAGGCGTGCATCAGAGGCAGCGTTGCAACGCGCTCCAACGGGCAGAAACGGACAAGTGGCAGCGTTGCAACGCTGGAGGCATTTTTTAGCATCTTCAAACGGACGGAAAATGTATTTTTATATATATATTAAATATAAAAACGTTTTATATTTAATTTATTTTTATTATATTTAATTTTAATTAATATAATTAGATTATATTAATTAAAATTGAATTTAGGATGCCAAAATTGGTCTAATTTTGCTATTTAAATTATGCAATTGTTGTGTAATTATTGTCATGCATAATGTATGCTTTTAATTTAGAAATCTCACCTTAGGTTAAACATTTCCATGCATCATTTATAATATAAAGAGTTATATTATATATTTTACATGATTAATTAATATAAGGTGTTATATTAATTTATGGACAACATTGACATGCATTATATTTCATGAGATGATTATGCTATATATGTATTATTATTCATGAGATGAATGATCAAGCACTATAACATAGTATGCATGTCACCTAAGGTTAATTATTAGTTTTAAAATGCTTAGAACTTGGAAATAATAAACCTTAGGTTATCTAGTTCTAATTAGATTAGAATTAGGAACCAAGTAATTTATAAACAATGATTAAAAGGGGAACTCTGTCTAAGGAAGGTTCTATCTAGACTGTGGTATTTAAGCTGACGGAAACGGAACACCCCTACCTGGGAACTGACTTGGGAGTGAAATTTAATTAGAGAGTTTATAAATTACAGTAGCGTCAGCGGATTTATTAAGGGGTTAATAAACTAGATATGCTAGGCTTAATATAAAAGTTATATTAGCAAACTAAGGAGAAAATCAATATAAGAGTTATATTGATTATCGATATAAGAGTTATATTGATAACTTTAGGTAAAACCATTAGTTGGGTTTAGCCTAAGTAAGATTCCTATAGATTTAAAGTATCCAGTGGGAGGAAAAGTGTATATGATACATATATTTCCACCTACGTTACCTCCGAGAAGTTCACACCGTGAGACTCATATATACTTGGCCTCGTGGCACAAACGAGAGCGTCCCCCTTCGGATGGTGTTTGTATGAGTAAATCTCACCTTTGTTCTTGATAAATCAAGAACAAAATCAAGAACACAACATGGCTATGATACCAATTAAAGGGATTGAATCCCGCAGCGGAAGCGATTGTGAATCACGTGTTCTTAATTTTGTCTCACAGATTTCAATCAAGATCAAATATAACTAAGATTAAGCATGTTATAAGATATTGGACAACAAGAGATTACCTTTGAAGAACTCTTTCTTCAAGTGCTCCTTCTCCCACGATCATGATCTCAGCAACTCGTACCCGAACAAATGAAGACACCACCATAGGATCTTCTCCGTTGTTCTCTAGGTGAGGGACAAAGGTGGGTTTCTTTTGGGGTGAGATGTGAAGATTTTGAGAGAAGGTGTGTATGGAACTTTTCCAACAACACAACAATATGACAATCTAGGGTTTTCCAAAGATTAGATTCAAAGTTGCATCTCATGCAACTATTTATAGGGAAATAGGGTGGAAATTACCATCCTATCCCTTATTCATTCTCTCATTAGTATATAGTTTATATGTGAATCTAATTCACATTAAAACCATAAATTATATCAATTATATCACATATAACTGATATAACATCTCATATTTGAAATTGAACACTTCAATTTCATTCCGAATTTCATACCCTCAATATTACCATGTTGAGCCAACGGAGGGACCTAATGTACCTACAGTTCATGAGCTCCAATGATGTGAGATTTACTGATCAAACTCTTTGATTCAGTTAATCAATATTCATTAACTACAAGTCACTCCACTATAGACTTGTAGTTGCACTCTCCTCACTGTAGATTATATTGTGTTCATTGATATAATCATTACTCATGAGTCGACCATTCACAGGTTGTTCGTAATCACTGTTGGGTCAAATTACCGTTTTACCCCTGTGATTACTCTTTGTTCCTTAAGCACCACTGATCCTCTAATGAACAACAAGTCTAAGGTCCTACCATAGACTCATACCCTCTTAAGTCAGTTTGGAGGTCTGGGCCCCGTCGTTCAAGACCTGGACTCAGTTCTAAAGGGAACAACCTGATGGAGATCGGATCTCCTTGAGCAGCGGAAACGAATTTGGAATCGTAATTTGCAAGTTTTATTTTGCTTGAAATGCAAAAACCCATACATTGATAAAACAGAAAATAACATGGATTTCTAATCCTATTAGACATGGATTAATTGCATACAAACATACATGTGTTTAACAATTAAACTAAAAGGAATAGAAGGAATACCTTTGTTGATTTCCACAGGAAACAACAACTCCTTGCTCCAATGTTCACAGCAGCACAGCAACACCCAAAAAATCTCTGTTTTTCTCAAACAGAACACTACCACGAGGAGAACCTCCTATGTGTTTGAGTGCTTAGATCTTCCTTGGTGGGAAGGATTCCAACAATTGGAGGAATTTGGGAATTCTAGAGAGTGAGAGAGAGAGAGAGAATTCTTTCTGGGAGTTGTCAATCACACTGATCGATCTGTTGAACAATCAACTCCCTTCTCCCTGTTAAGCTATCGATAGGGAGAAGGAGAGGGGTAGTGAGAACGTGTCTGGATGTCACGTTACCTCATTTTATTATTAAATAATAAAATATTAATGAAATCATATTTAATTATTAACTAAATCATATTTAAATAAAACAAATTAAATATCATATATTTAATTTGGATTAAATCACATTTAATAAATATGTCCCTCTAACCTATAGTTTTAATGCACATCTAATGCACATTAAATTTAACCTATAGTTTACAAATATGAATCACATTCACATTTGAATTTAACATTTGAACTCTTTCAAATATTTAATTCTCTCATGTAATTTAATATGAATCATATTCACATTAAATTTAAAATATATAGTTCCAAAACTATATATTATATCGTAACAATATACATGAAGTTTATTCCCTTATGAATTTGAACATTTCAAATTCAAATGATCTAAGAACCCTTTACGAGCTAGAAGGTGGACCTAATGGACCTACAGATCAGAAGCTCCAACGATACGAGATTACTCGGTTAATCTCATTAACCTCCCAATCAACATTCGTTAACTGCGGGAACACTCCACTAAAGTCCCGCAGTTGCACTCTTCTCACTAGAGATATATTTCTGTGTCCACGGATATTGACCAATAACAACAAGTCAATCCTTCACGAATGTTCGTAACACGAGCTGGGTCAAATTACCGTTTTACCCCTAGGTTACATCTTGTGCCTTAAGTACCAGTGCTCCTCTAATGAACAATTTGTTTGTGGTCCTACCAACAAACAGAGTCCCTCTCGGGCCAATGAGAGGGTCGGGCCCTTTGTTCAAGTCCTGGAGACACCACTTAAGGGAACATTCCTCTACTTACCCTTGTAGGCGGGAAGGAGTGAATTCCATCTTGCCAAGTTAAGTTCCCAGCCGCTCACTCGGTCTTGTCCCCAAGAAGGTAGACATATTGAGTCGGCGAATCTGGCCACTCTCACACATACTAGTCAAAGGGCAATCCCTCGCGAACAGGAGTTCGTAACCTGCTCAGGATTGAGATCAAGTTTCCTAGGTCATCCTAGTGAAATAGAAACCTATCTAGTCAACAGAGTTACAGCTAGAGGTTACTATTTCGTGCTCCGGTCTTATGTAATCTGATTACATAGGATATCCCCACTCACATGTCATCTACACGAACACGTTAGGATCACAGTGTTATAGTGGTTAGACTAATAATTTACAGTCCGATCTTGTATGAACTCTTCATACAGGATGCCCCCACCCGCATGTCAACTACATGAATGTGTTGGATTACCTCATTTGTACTAATTACAAAGTGCGCCGCATCCATGGTGTTACAAGAATAAGGTTTCCAACCTTATTCTTATACCATAAACCATTTAGGTTATATTCTTGAACACAACCCAAATAGTGTCTACTACATTGATGTTCATGATACATTATAACCTTGGAGGTTAGTTTATTGGATTTATAAAGCAAGAATATAATTTTATCAAAACAAATAACTCTTTATTTATTTGATCAAAATTACATAAGTTTAGGGCACAAATCCCAACATTTATTGTGTGTGTGAGGCTCACTAAGAATCTTTAAAGATTTTCTTGAGTATCTTACTTCTTATTTATAAATTCATCACATTAGTTCATTGCATATGTCAAATAAGCTATTAACTTGTGAAGTAAATTTCCTCTAATTCTATCATATTCTTGTCTCCACTTGTTTGTTTATCTTTTATCGTTGTTTTCACCATATATCCATGTTAGGTTACTTTAGCTAAAATTGAGAATTAGTATCTTGGTAATTAATTAATCTAGAAACCCATTTTCGAGGACGGTACTTGGAACTCTAAAATCACTATACTAAAACTTGACCCGTACACTTGCAGTATTGCAAAATTTACGCAACACTGTTGTCAAACCATTGTAGAAGTGCTCAATCAGGAGACATGTTGGCAGTCCATGGTGTGGGTGTTTTCTAATAAGACTCTTGAAACGTTCCCATGCAGTGTCAACCCCTTCATTTACTCCTTGTTTGAAAGTGATTATTTCTCCTCTAATTTGTGCATTTTTTGTGGGAGGGAAGTACTTCAAAAGAAATTTCTCTACTAGCTCATCCCACGTTCTTATGGAGTCAAGAGGAAAAGAGTCAAGTCATGCTTCAGCATTTCCCTGTAAGGAAAAAGGAAAAAGTTTTAGCCTTAGGGTGTCATCAGAGACTTCTGTTAATTTGAAAGAATTGCATATCCTGAGAAACGTTTCAAATGCTTATGCAGGTCTTCATTCTTTAGTCCTGCATATTGACCCTTTGCAGTAAGCATCTGAAACATCACTAGTTTTAGCTCAAAGTGATTGGCTTCGATGTTTGGTTCTACAATCCCAGTGTTCAGATTTTTGAAAGGTTGCAGCTGCATAATCCCTGATTGCTCGATCTCGCTCTTCTACAATAAAGATGGGATTTTATGGAGGAATTGCTCTTTATTGTTGCACGTATCCTCCATTTGCTGGATTTACTTGAGGGTCCATGAAAGGTGGATCCATTTGTACTTCCTTTGCTAATTTAAGCTTGACATCTTTTTCCTAGGGCATTCACAACTTGAACCCCTAAAAAGAGATTTAGCTCATAATAAAAACTAAGGAGACAATGAGTTTAATGTGTTGAATTTTAGAGGTTTTGAAATTAGAAAACACAAGAACTGTAAGTAACAAAAATTCAACTTATTTGAAAACAACTAGAGGGAATCGAAAAAAAAAACTTCTCTTTTATTCAGTAAATGGAAACTCAATTGCTTAACTTTCATAATTTGATAAGGAATACAAAATACTACTGAACTAAAATGAAGTGAAAACACAATGGTTTTTAAATCTAATGGAAGTAAATAAAATACAAAGAAAACTCTAGAAAACTTTGTTATTGGTCGATTCCATAACCCAAGTACAAGCTTTAAATCTTCACCTCCAATATTGTGTAAAAGAGGGACCAACCGAGGGGTTTTACAAGCTAAATAAAGAAGAAAAACTTGTTGTAAAAATAGAATTGAAATCCTAAAACGAATCCTAAAATTTTAGAGAGAGATCGAGAGGAAGAAGAAGAAAAGTGCAGCTCGTATGTTGTAGAAAATCCATAAAATGTCCTCTATTTATAGGTGGTGCAAGCTACAGTTTTCTTATAAATCCACCCTGAAGGGAATGAAATCCCGTGCAGCGGAAGGACGATTGAATCGTCGTGGTATCGTTGTGAAATTTGTTTTCTTAAAAATTAAACTATCACATAGAATTAGGCTAAACATGCTAACAAAGAAGAAAATCCAGCAAGTAACACTTACTTGTTGTAGAACCTTTCTTCACGTTTTCCTCATCCGGTCACGAACCCTTCGTGTTGTTCTCAATGATCTCGAACTCCTCGTATGAACCAACGAACCAGACACTTCCAATCGACTTCTCTGTTGTTCTACTTTTGGTAGAAGGAGAATGGTGGGATTCTCTTCTTTGGTGTAGGGAGGAGAGATTGAGAGAGAGATGAGAGAATTCTAGTTTTCTTTTGGTGTGAAATCCAAAAAATGAAAACTTAGCTTATGAAATCCTTCTTGCAAAGGGTTTATATAATGGTGATAGGTGGAGTTGAAATCTCCACCTATTTACCATTTTACCACAACCATAGGTTATGCAAATCATATTTGCATAACCACATATAATAAGATATCTCATATCTCATTTTACAAATCACATTTGTATAATCGTGGATTTTAAATTGAATCACATTCAATTTAATTTCTCTCAATCTAATTTCTCCAAATTAGCCCTAATTCAACAATTAGGTTACCCTATAGTTTATTATGAATCTCATTCACATTAAACCATATAATATGCCATTCATATCTCATATAAATGACATAATTACCCTTTAGTGAACTTGAACACTTCAAATTCACACCAAAACTGTATACGTTCTATTAATCTAGTTTGAGCCAACCGAGGGACCTAATGGACCTACAGTGACGAGCTCCAATGATCTGAGACTAACCTGCCAAACTCCTTGACTCGATTAATCAACATTCATTAGCTACGGTAGCATTCCACTAAAGCCCGTAGTTGCACTCCCGTTAGTGTAAGACAAGTTGTGTCCATTGATATAACCAATGCCCATGAGTCGACCCTTCACAGGTTGTTCGTAGACACTGTTGGGTCAAACTACCATTTTACCCCTGTATCTACTTCTTGCGCCTTAAGTCCCCACTGCTCCTCTAATGAACAACAACGTTGTAATGGTCCAACCATACACAACACCCCTCTCGGGCCAGTGAGAGGGTGGGCACCCGTTGTCCAAGGGGCCTTTACATTTAATTTGATCAAATCAAAAGAAATTAAGGCCAAAAATATTCCTAAACAATTTTACAGCAAACCAAATGGAATTCCCACCTAATCCAATGCAATTTTGTTTCAACCAAAGCAAAACAAACACTGCTCTGGTACCAATTGATGGAGATCTTATCCCCTTGAGAAGCGAAAATGTATTTGGAATCGTAAATGTAAGTTTGTTTTGGTTGAAATTCAAAAACCAGTACATTGGGGAAAACAGAACAAGCATACATTTCTAATCTAATTAGACATGGATATTTACATGCAAACATGTTGTGTAAAAGTTAAACTAAAAGGAAATAGATAGATACCTTTGTAGTTTTCTATACAACAACTCCTTACTCCAGATTGTGCAGCAACACAGCAACCCAAGAAATCTTCTCTATTTTCTCCAAGAGGACAACACTAGTAAGAAAACCTCCTATCCTCTGATTACTGCTTAGATGAACTCCTTAGGTGGGAAGGAATTCCAACTTTTGGAAGAGAGTGAGAGGGAATTGAGAGAGAGAGAATTTTTCTTCAGTTGGAGCAATTCACCGATCGATCAATCAATTCTTCTCCATTGGAGAAGAATTAAACGAGGGATCACCTCCCCCACTCCCTATCGATGGGCAGTTGGAGGGAAGTGGGGAACGTGTCCTCCTCACACGTTCCCATTAATTTAATATTAAATTTTAAATTAATATTAATTAAATCATATTTAATTAATCAAATTAAATATCTTATATTTAATTAAGATTAAATCATATTTAATCACATTTATCCCTCTAACCTTTAGTTTTAATGTACATTTTATGCACATTAAATTTTAACCTATAGTTTTCAAATATGAATCACATTCACATTTGGATTTAATATTTGAACTCTTTCAAATATTTAATTCTCTCATAATTTAATATGAATCATATTCACATTAAATTTATAATATATAGTTCCAAAACTATTTATTATATTGTATCTATGTACATTAAATTTATTCCCTAATGAATTTGAACATTTCAAATTCAAACGATCTAAGAACCCTTTACGAGCTAGAAGGTGGACCTAATAGACCTACAGATCAGAAGCTACAACGATACGAGATTACTCGGTTAATCTCATTAACCTCCTAATCAACATTCGTTAACTGCGGGAACACTCCATTAAAGTCCCGCAGCTGCACTATTCTCACTGTAAATATATTTCTGTGTCCACGGATATTGACCAATAACAGCAAGTCAACCTTTCACGAATGTTCGTAACACTAGTTGGGTCAAATTACCATTTTACCCCTTGGTTACATCTTGTACCTTAAGTACCAGTGCTCCTCTAATGAACATTTTTTTGGTGGTCCTACTTACAAATAGAGTCCCTCTCAGGCCAATGAGAGGGTCGGGCCCTTTGTTCAAGTCTCGGAGACACCACTTAAGGAAATATTCCTCTACTTACCCTAGTAGGCGGGAAGGAATAAATTCCATCTTGCTAGGCTAAGTTTCCAGTTGCTCACTCGGTCTTGTCTCCAAGAAGGTAGGTATATTGCGTCTGCGAATCTGGCCACTCTCACCCATACTAGTCAAAGGACAATCCCTCGCAAACAGGAGTTCATAACCCGCTCAGGATTGAGATCAAGTTGCCTAGGTCATCCTAGTGAAATAGAAACCTAACTAGTCAACGGAGTTACATCTAGTGGTTACTATTTTGCGGTTCGGTCTTATGTAATCTCATACATAGGATATCCCCACTCACATGTCATCTACACGAACACGTTAGGATCACAGTGTTTGTATCATATACAAAGTGGACCACATCCATAGTTTTACAAGGGAAAGGTACCCAAACCTTATCCCCTTACTATAGACTCTTTAGGTTGTATCTCGAACGGAGATCCTATATATGTACACTACATTAAGTTAAAGATGCATTTTATAGCCTTGGATGCTTAGTGTATTGGATTTAGGGTTAAAACAATGGCAATATCGTAATTAACGAACAATAACACTTTATTGAAGTAATAACAATTTATTACAATAATTAGAACATAAATACAAACTACGAGTTTTAGGGCACCAAACCCAACAAACTCCCACTTGTACTAAAACTCTTGTGGGGTACATCATAATCTAAAACAGTGGTAACAGAAATACAAATATAATAAACTAGGGCATCCATATACCCATTACTTATCTCCCACTTGTCCTAGATTAGCCTATGTACATGTGTCGTAGACCTAAACTTTCCAGATGACCTTCGAACACTTTAGCCATGAGAGTCTTTGTAAACGGATCAACAATGTTGTGCTCCAAAGCGATCATCGTGACTGTCACATCTCCTCATTGCACTATTTTCGTGATACTTACTCTCAATGTGCTTGCCTCGCTTATGGCTGCGAGGTTCCTTCGAATTGGCTACCGTACCAGTGTTGTCACAGTATAAGGTGATCGGAAGTTCCATATTTGGAACAACTTCCAAATCAGAAAGAAATTTCTTTAGCCAAACAACCTCTTTAGCTGTTTCACAAGCAACGACATACTCAGCCTCCATCGTGGAGTCAGCGATGCATCTTTGCTTGATGCTTTGCCATACTATAGCTCCCCTGTTAAGGGTGAAAACTGATCCCGATGTGGATTTCCTAGAATTCTTATCGGTCTGAAAATCAGAATCAGTGTATCCTGTAAGGATCAAATCCTTAGTCACATACACAAGTGTATAGTCCCTCGTTCTCTTAAGATACTTAAGGATGTTTTTATCTGTTGTCCAGTGGTCTAACCCTGGATTGGATTGGTACCTACTTACTATTCTCACTGCATAGCAAATGTCTGGCCTCGTGCATAGCATAGCATACATTAAGCATAGGGAATACGTCTCATATCTTTAATTTCTTGAGGTGTCTTAGGACACTGCTCCTTAGACAGATGAACTCCATGCCTGAAGGGTAATAAGCCCCTCTTGGAATTCACCATCGAATATCGCGACAACATTTTGTCGATATAAGATGCTTGAGACAGAGCTAGTGTTCTATTCTTGCGATTATTGAAAATCTAATTCTCAAGAACATATTGTTCCTCTTCCAAATCTTTTATTTGGAATTGGGTCGCCAACCAATTCTTTATGTCAGTAAGGTATCCTATATCATTCCCAATGAGTAGGATATCATCCACATAAAGCACTAAGAAAGCTACATTGTCGTTGATGGTCCTCTTGTAAACGCAAGGCTCATCAACGTTTTGGTCAAAGCCATAAGACTTTATCGCAGTATCAAATCTTATATTCCAAGATCTGGATGCTTGTTTCAACCCATAAATGGATTGATTGAGCTTGCAAACTTTTTGCTCCTGACCTTGGGTTATGAACCCTACGGGCTGAGACATATAGATGTTCTCGTCAAGATTACCATTCAAAAAGGCAGTCTTGACGTCCATTTGTCAGATTTCATAATCATAAAAAGCGGCTATAAACAAGAGTATTCTAATAGACTTAATCATAGCAAGAGGGAAAAAAGTTTCTTCATAGTCAACTCCTTCCCTTTGGGTAAAACCCTTTACTACAAGTCTAGCCTTAAAGGTTTGTACCTTTCCGGCTGCATCTCTCTTTCTCTTATAGATCCATTTACACCTTATGGGTTTTACCCCTTCAAGTTGGTCTACAAGTTCCCATTCTGAATTGAAGTACATTGACTCCATTTCAAGGTCCATGGCTTTGATCCATTGGTCCTTGTCTACGTCATTCATTGTCTGTCTATAAGACAATGGATCTTCTACGTCGTCACCAGGTATGACGACTTGAGTTTCAGCTAAACCCAAGTAACGGTCAGGTTGGGAAACAACCCTCCCACTGTGTCAGGCATTCTCAACGGTTGAGAAGGACGAGACTGACTTGAGGTGCTGGCTTCTCCATTAACTCTTGATGAAGATCCAACTTTATCAACAACTCTTGTTGGTTCATCTATAGCTTCATTTAGCACTAATTTACTACGTTGTTTATGGTTTCTCATGTGATCTTCTTCCAAGAAAGTGGCGTTTGTCGATACAATCACCTTGTTTTCTTGTGGGTCGTAGAAAAGACCACATCTTGTTTCTTTGGGATAGCCAACAAATTGGCATAATCTTGAATGAAGTTCCAGTTTCTTCGAGTTTGTCACCAGCACGTGTGTCGGACAACCCCAAATCCTGAAGTTTTGTAAACTAGGTTTACGCCCCTTCCACAATTCAAAAGGTGTTTCTGTAACACTCTTTGATGAACAGTGTTCGAGATTTGAACTGCAGTCTTTACTGCGTATCCCACAAACGAGGCAGGCAATTGAGCATAGCTCATCATAGAACGAACCATGTCCAACAAGGTTCTATTTCTCCTTTATGACACACCATTTTGCTGTGGTGTATTAGGGGTTGAGAGTTGAGATTTTATTCCGTGTTCTATCAAATTGTCCTGGAATCTCAAATCCATATACTCTCTACCTCGATCAGATTGAAGTGTTTTAATGGTTTTCCCTAATGCATTCTCTACTTCAGCCTTATACTATTTGAACTTTTCAAAAGCCTCAGACTTATGATGCATTAGGTATAAATAACCATACCTCGAATAATCATCTATAAAAGAGATGAAATATTCGTACCCTCCTCGAGTTTTAACATTCACCGGACCACAAAAATCCGAATGTATAAGTTCTAAGGGTTCTATGGCTCTGTAACCTTTTCCAATAAAAGGTCGCTTAGTCATTTTACCTTCCAAGCATGATTCGCAAGGAGGTAAAGAATCATCTTCTAACTTGTTTCGAATTCCATTCTTAGAGAGTCTCTCAATCCGGTTGAGATTTATATGACCAAGTCTAAGATGCCATAGATAGGTATTATTATTTAGAGAAATTCTTTGCCTTTTACTTTGAGTATTAGCAGTTTTAAACATCTCATGATTTAAAATTGCTTTAGTTTGACTCGGTGTAAGTACATACAAGCCGTTTTCCAATTTAGCATAACAAACATTGACACCTTTTTTTGAAATGAACACTTCATTAAAAGAAAATGAAATACAATATCCAAGTTCTATTAAACAAGAGATAGAAATTAAGTTCCTCTTAATCTTAGGAACTATCTACATATTTTTTAATAAAATAAATATATCTCTGCAAAATAGTTTGTCATCTCCCACTGCACGAGCTGATACGACGTCTCCATTCCGACCTTGAGTGTCATCTCACCCTCTTCGAGCTCCTTGAAGGAACTAGTTTCCTGAAAAGAAGAGCAAACATGATTAGTGGCTCCTGAATCAAGTATCCAGGTAAAACCATCAGTTTCCACTAAGCAAGTTTCAAGAACAAGTAAATCGAATTTACTTTTCTTCTCTTTGAACTCAGCAAGGTATTTTGGGCAGTTTCGCTTCCAGTGCCCATCCATGTTGCAGTGGAAACACTTTCCTTTATTTGCAACCTTGGCTTTTCCCTTGCCTTATCAGCAGCAGGTGCCTTTCCCTTCCCTCCTATCTTCTTCTTTTGGGTCTTCTTGACCCCAGAAGATGAACTACAAGACTTTGTCCCAGAGGATAAACCCTTCTTGAACCTTCTAGAATGGGCAAACAGATTTTCCTCTCCATCAACCTGTCCCTTATTCTTCATAAGAGACTGGAAAGTCTGTAGTTCATTAAGGAGAGTAGTCAGGTTATACTCTATCTTGTTCATAATCTCATTGCTGCAGAATTGCAGGAAACTCTTCGGAAGAGATTCTAGGATGAACGAGACTTGACTTTGCCCGTCAATGACCGCGCCATTCATTTCAGCCACGTTGAAGTGGACCATCAGATCGAGAACGTGTTCTCTCACGGACGACCCCTCCTCACGGGAGTTATAAACGTACTTGAGGGATTCGTGTCGAAGCAGTCCCGACGGTTGTCCAAACATATCCTGCAACGAAATCATGATCTCACGAGCTGAGACCATGCCCTCGTGCTTTTTGGCTAGAACTTCATAACACTAGCCAAAATGTAGACCTTGGTCTTATCATTGACCTTGATCCAGCGATCGTACGCCTCCTTAATAGATTGAGGAGCGTTTCGAGCAGGGACTTGAGGACATTCCTCAGTCAGTACAAACCGAAGGTCATCAACAACAAGAATCGTATTCAGGTTGGACTTCCATGTAGTAAAGTTTTCACCAGTTAAACGATCACTTTTCAGTAAGGCTATAATTGAGAACGACATGCTGAAATTCAAAAAGTAGTTCTAATTAGTTATGCCTTTAACCCATTATAAACCAATCCTTTTTAGAAAAATTATTAAACAACCCTAGTGTTTAAACGAAACCCAGTGTTTAAATTAAACCTTTAATTTTGCAACGATATTTCAAGGGTTTAGAACAAAAACCACCGTCGGGTGGTCAGTCACTCCTCCCCTTTGAGACTATCTCAGCCAATTCTCACTACCAGAACATCTCATGACCCAATGATCCTTAGCTACCGTTTGTTTGATCAAGGACTTGTTAACTAGCTTAACTTATCCTGTAAATGTGACCCTACCACTTTCAGATCCAATAGGTCCAAGCCAACAGGCTACTATTAAGAAAGACAACTGTTGGCAAATTACCTAAGAGACCCTATCCACTTCTGGAGTTCGCAGTGTTTCGATCTTTATAGTCAGTCCCTCCGTAGGGTTTGGCTTTTCCAGGACAACCTAGCAGGCGAACTATAGAAATCTCACGGTGCGACCTAATGGAGGAGATCGTAGGATACGTTGCCACGCGTCCTGCTCTCATTTACTATGGATACTTCCCTCATTTACCTTGGTATTGAACCATGCAAACACATACCGTAGGGGGACGCCTATTTGACGCCACGTAGCCGAGCATGGAACTCACGGTGTGAACTCTTGAGGACGTTAGAGTAAACTTGATGCAAACATCTCGTTTTCTCCCACTAAAGCTCCTAAGGTTAGGGTATAGGTTAAACTTAGTTGGATTATGGCTAAAAGAATCTATCTAAGTCTATTCCTATTATAACTATTATAACTAGGTCTTTTAACCTTATGTCTAGGTGAATAAACATTTTAATTACCTAGATATAAAATAGAACTAAGGTTAATTCAACTCAAGCTCCGGGTCAGTTTCCAGGTAGGAGGTGTTCTGTTAACCGTCAGCTTAAGTACCCCCAACCTTAGACAGAACTTCACCAGTAGAGTTCCCTCATAACAAAATACTACGTAAGACTAATTTCTAATCCTATTAGAAATTGAAACTTAGGTCTAAATTAATTTTAAAGTATTTAAAACTAATTAAATTTTAACCCAAGTTCCTATGTTTGCATGCATTTCTTTATTATAGGTTATGGTTTCTAAAACCCCTTTAATTTATAACTTTTATAAATTTAATAATTAACCTATGATAAAGAAACTATATTATAAATCCAACAATCATTATTCAAATTGGAATTATAAAAGGAAATTCAACTAATTGAATTATAAAATTACTTAAACAAAATAACATTTATTTTAAACTAAATAATTTCATGCTTCGTGTGATCTTCCTCCAAGAACGTGGCGTTTGTCGATACAATCACCTTGTTTTCTTGTGGGTCGTAGAAAAGACCACCTCTCGTTTCTTTGGGATAGCCAACATATTGACACAATCTTGAACGAGGTTCTAGTTTCTTTGAGTTTGTCACGAGCACGTGTGCCGGACAACCCCAAATCCTGAAGTGTTGTAAACTAGGTTTACACCCCTTCCAAAGTTCAAAAGGTGTTTTTGAAACACTTTTTGATGGAACACTATTCAAGATTTGAACTGCAGTCTCTACTGCATATCCCCAAAACGAGGCAGGCAATTGAGCATAGCTCATCATAGAACGAACCATGTCTAACAAGGTTTTATTTCTCCTTTCTGACACACCATTTTGCTGTGGTGTATTAGGTGCTGAGAGTTGAAATTTAATTCCATGTTCTATCATATAGTCCTGGAATCTCAAATCCATATACTCTCCACATCGATCGGATCGAAGCGTTTCAATGGTTTTTCCAAATGCATTCTCTACTTCTGCCTTATACTCTTTGAACTTTTCAAGAGCTTCAGACTTGTGATGCATTAGGTATAGATAACCATACCTCGAATAATCATCTATGAAAGAGATGAAATATTCGTACCCTCCTCGAGCTTTGACATTCACTGGACCACAAAGATCCGAATGCACAAGTTCTAGGGGCTTTACGACTCTGTAACCTTTTCTAGTAAAAGGTCGCTTGGTCATTTTACCTTCCAAGCAAGACTCGCAAGGCGGTAAAGAATCATCTTCTAACTTGTTTAGAAGTCCATTCTTAGAGAGTCTCTCAATCCGGTTGAGATTAATATGACAAAGTCTAAGATGCCATAGATAGGTATTAATATTTGGAGAAATTCTTTGCCTTTTATTTCGAGTACTAGCATTTTTAAACATCTCATGATTTAAAATTACTTTGGTTTTATTCGGTTTCAGTACGTACAAGCCATTTTTCAATTTAGCAGAACAAATATTGACATCTTCTTTCAAAATGAACGCTTCATTAATTGAAAAAGAAATACAATATCCAAGTTCTATTAAACAAGAGATAGAGATTAAGTTCCTTTTAAGCTTAGGAACTATATACAGATTTTTTAATGAAAGAAATCTACCTCCGAAAAATAGCTTGGCATTTTCCACTGCACGAGATGAGACGACGTCTCCCGTTCCCACCCTGAGCGTCATCTCACCCTCTTCGAGCTCCTTGAAGGAATTAGTTTCCTAAAATGAAGAGCAAACGTGATTAGTGGCTCCTGAATCAAGTATCCAGGTTAAATCATCATTTTCCACTAAACATGTTTCAAGAACAAGTAAATCTGATTTACCTTTCTTCTCTTTGAGCTCAGCAAGGTATTTTGGGCAGTTTCGCTTCCAGTGCCCATCCACGTTGCAGTAGAAACATTTTCCTTTATCTGCAACTTTGGCTTTTCCCTTGCTTTTGTCAGCAATAGGTGCCTTCCCTTTCCCTCCTATTTTCTTCTTTTGGGTTTTCTTAATCCCAGAAGATGAGCTACAAGACTTAGTCACAGAGGATGAACCCTTCTGGAACCTTCTGGAATGGGCAAACAGATTTGCCTCTCCGTCATCCTGTCTCTTATTCTTCATAAGAGACTGGAAAGTATGTAGTTCATTAAGGAGAGTAGTCAGGTTATACTTTATCTTGTTCATCACCGCATTGCTGTGGAATTGCAGGAAACTCTTTGGAAGAGACTCCAGGACGAACGATACCTGACTTTGCTCGTCAATGACCGCTCCGTTCATCTTAGCCACGTTGAAGTGGAACATCAGATCAAGAACGTGTTCTCTCACGGATGACATCTCCTTCATACGAGAGTTATAAACATATTTGAGTGATTCGTGCCGAATCTGTCCAGACGGTTGTCCAAACTTTTCCTGCAGCGAACTCATGATCTCACGAGCTGAGAACATGCCCTCGTGCTTTTTGGCCAGAACTTCAGAAACATTAGTCAAAATGTAGACCTTGGCCTTTTCATTGGCCTTGATCCAGTGGTCGTACGCCTCCTTAACAGATAGAGGAGCGTTACGGCGAGGACTGAGGACATTCCTCGATAAGATACAAACCGTAGGTCGTCAACAACGAGAATCGTATTCAAGTTGGACTTCCACGTAGTAAAATTCTCACCAGTTAAACGGTCGCTTTTAAGTAAGGTTATTATTGAGGACGACATGCTGAAAATCCAAAATAGATCTAATTAGTTATGCCTTTTTAACCCATTGTAAAAACCAATCAAATTTAGCAAAATTATTAAAGAACCTTAGTGTTTAAACTAAACCCACTGTTTAAATTAAACCTTTAATTTTACAACGATACTTCAAGGGTTTAGAACAAAAGCCTCCGTCGGGCAGTCAGTCGTTCCTCCCTTGAATTGAGACTTTCTCAGCCAATTCTCACTACCAGAACATCTCATGTCTCAATGGTTCTTAGCTACCGTTTGTTTGGTCAAGGATTTGTTAACTAACTTAACTCATCCCATAAATGTGACCCTACCATTTTCAGATCCAATAGGCCCGAGCCAGCAGGCTACTATTAAGAAAGACAACTGTTGGCAAACAACCTAAGAGACCCTATCCATTTTTGAAGTTCGCGGTGTTCCAATCCCTATAGTCAGGCCCTCCGTAGGGTTTGCCTGTTCCAGGACAACCTAGCAGGCGGACTATAGAAATCTCACGGTGCGACCTAATGGAGGAGACCGTAGGATACGTTGACACACGTCCTGCTCCCATTTACTATGGATACTTCCCTCATTCACCTTGGTATTGAACCATGCAAACACATACCGTAGGGGGACACCCTATTGACGCCACGTAGCCGAGCATGGAACTGATCACTCTTGAGGACGTGAGAGTAAACTCGATACGAACATCTCGTTTTCTCCCACTGAAGTTCCTAAAATTAGGGTTTAGGTTTAACTTAGCTGGATTCTGGCTAAAAGAATCTATCTAAGTCTATGCCTATTATAACTATTATAACTAGGTCTTAAAACCTTATGTCTAGATGAATAAACATTTTAATTACCTAGAGATAAAACAGAACTAAGGTTAATTCAACTCAAGTTCCAGGTAAGTTCCCAGGTAGGAGGTGTTCCGTTAACCGTCAGCTTAAGTACCCCCAACCTTAGACAGAACTTCACCGGTAGAGTTCCCTTATAACCAAAGTCCTAAAGTCCTACTATATTTTAAACTATTTAAAATACTACGTAAGACTAATTTCTAATCCTATTAGAAATTGAAACTTAGGTCTAAATTAATTTTAAACGATTTAAAACTAATTAAATTGTAACTCAAGTTCCTATGTTTGCATGCATTTCTTTATTATAGGTTATGGTTTCTAAAACCCCTTTAATTTATAACTTTTATAAATTTAATAATTAACCTATGATAAAGAAACTATATTATAAATCCAACAATCATTATTCAAATTGGAATTATAAAAGGAAATTCAACTAATTGAATTATAAAATTACTTAAACAAAATAACATTTATTTTAAACTAAGTAATTTCATGCTCCATGCAATTTATTTTCCATATAATCTAATCATAACAATTATAATTAATTACTCATGAAAAAGAAATTAATCATGCATTTTCAACCATATTCATATAACAATTATATAAATAAAATGCATGATCATGCTCATCCTAAGGTGGAAAAAATCTATAAAATGACATTCATAAAGATAAATAGCTGTAAAATCGGAATAATTTGGCCCGTAAAGTGCAAAAAATAAAATTACATTAATTTTATTTGATGAAACCGGTCCAAAAATATCCTGAACCGGCCTTGAACCGCTCGAACCGGACCAAAATCAATTGAACCAACCGAATCGGTCTGCAGCTGCTGGAAAGCCCCACGGCGTTGCAACGCCCGCTTTGTCTTATGCGCGCCTGCTATCGGGGTGGCGTTGCAACGCTGAGGGGCAGCGTTGCAACGCCGCTGACCCCTTGAACGCCCGCGTCGATAGGGAGCGATGGTGTTGCGACGCCGTTCTTCAGCGTTGCAACGCTGCTGCTACGACAACAGCTTTCTTCCACGAACACAACAGCTTCAATCTTCAATTTCTCCTTAGATTCTCAACCGAATTGCATGAAACTGGTCCCGAACGACTCGTAACTCAATTACAGACTCAATTATGCACTTTATGCTAAAAAATGCAGGGGCCTTTACATACAATTTGATCAAAATCAAAGTAAACTAAGGCCAAAAAATTCCTAAACAAGTTTTACAACAAACCAAATGCATTTCCCACCAAATCAATGTAATTTTGTTTCAAAACAAAACAAATCATGCATTTCTCTGATACCAATTGATGGAGATCTGATCTCCTTGAGCAGCGGAAACGTGTTTGGGATCGTAATTGCTTGATTGTTTTGCTTAAAACAAAAACCAGTACATTGTCCAAAAAATACAGAACAAGCATAAATTCTAATCCTATTGGACATGGATTAATTGCATACATGCAAACATATATTTAACAATTAAACTAAAGGGAAGAAGAAGAATACCTTTGTAGTTTCTAATTCTCCAGCAACGCCTTGCTCCTAGCTTTTCAGGAAAACAACAGAACTTCTCTGTTTTTCTCCAAGAAGAACACTACCAACAGGAGAACCTTATATATCTCTGAATTCTACTTAGATCCTCCTTGGTGGGAAGGTTTCCAACAATTGGAAGAAGAAGGGAATGAGAGTGTGAGAGAGAGAATTCTTTCTGTCAATTGAAAAATGATCAATCGATCGATTGGTTGAGCAACCCCTTCTCCTTGTTAAACTGTCGATAGGGAGAAGGGGAGGGGTAGTGGGGAACGTGTCTGGATGACACGTTCCCTCATTTATTATTAAAATAATAATAATAATAATAATTAAATAAAATTTAATTATTCATTTCAATCATATTAAATAATACAAATTAAATATCATATATTTAATTTGGATTAAATCTCATTTAATCACATTACCCCTTTAACCTATAGTTTTAATGTACAACCAGTGCACATTAAATTTTATCCTATAGTTTGCAAATGTGAATCACATTCACATTTAATATAATATTTGAACTCTTTCAAATATTCAATTTTCTCATATAATTTAATATGAATCATATTCACATTAAATTTATAATATATAGTTCCAAAACTATATATTATATCGTATCTAAATACATTAAATATATTCCCTAATGAATTTGAACATTTCAAATTCAAATGATCTAAGAACCCTTTCCGAGCTAGAAAGTGGACCTAATGGACCTACAGATCAGAAGCTCCAACGATACGAGATTGTTCGGTTAATCTCATTAACTTCCCAATGAACATTCGTTAACTGCAGGAACACTCCACTAAAGTCCCACAGTTGCACTCTTCTCACTGCAGATATATTTCTGTGTCCATGGATATTGACAAATAACAGCAATTCAATCCTTCACGAATGTTCGTAACACCAGCTGGGTAAAATTACCGTTTTACCCCTGGGTTACATCTTGTGCCTTAAGTACTAGTGCTCCTCTAATGAACAATTTGTTTGTGGTCCTACCAACAAACAGAGTCCCTCTCGGGCCAATGAGAGGGTCGGGCCCTTTGTTCAAGTCCTAGAGACACCACTTAAGGGAACATTTCTCTACTTACCCTAGTAGGCGGGAAGGAGTGAATTCCATCTTTCTAAGTTAAGTTCCCAGCCGATCACTCGGTCTTGTCCCCAAGAAGATAGGCATATTGAGTCGGCGAATCTAGCCACTCTCACCCATACTAGTCAAAGGACAATCCCTCGCGAACAGGAGTTCGTAACCTGCTCAGGATTGAGATCAAGTTGCCTAGGTCATCCTAGTGAAATAGAAACCTAAATAGTCAACTGAGAGTTACAAACAGAGGTTACTATTTCGTGGTCCGATCTTATGTAATCTCATTACATAGGATATCCCCACTCACATGTCATCTACATGAACACGTTAGGATCACAGTGTTTGTATCAAATACAAAGTGGGCCACATCCATGGTTTTACCAGGGTAAGTTACCCAAACCTTATCCTCTAACTATAGACCCTTTAGGCTGTATCTCGAATCGAGATCCTTTTTACGTACATTACATTCAGTTAAAGATTCATTTAACAGCCTTGGATGTTTAGTTTATTGGATTTAGGGTTTAAATAAAAGCAAACTCGTAGATAACGAACAATAACACTTTATTACATTAATTAGAACATAATTACAAACTACGAGTTTTAGGGCACAAATCCCAACAAACTCCCACTTGCACTAAAACTCTAGTGGGGTACAACATAATCTAAAACAGTGGTTACAGAGATATAAATATAATAAACTAGGGCATCCATATACCCCATTACATATCTCTCACTTGCCCTAGATTAGCCTATGTACATATCTCGTAGACCTAGACTTTCCAGATGACCCTTGAACACTTTAGCCGTGAGAGTTTGTGTAAACGGATCAGTAAGATTGTGCTCCGAAGAGATCTTCGTGACTGTCACATCTCCTCGTTGCACTATTTCTCGTATCAGGTGATACTTCCTCTCGATGTTCTTACCTCGCTTATGGTCATGAGGTTCCTTCAATTGGCTACCGCACCACCGTTGTCACAATATAAGGTGATGGGAGATTCCATATTTGGAACAACTTCCAAATCGAAGGGAATTTCCTTAGCCAAACATCCTCTTCACCGCTTCACAAGCAAAGACATACTCACCTCCCATTGTGAGTCGTCGATGCATCCTTGCTTGATGCTTCGCCATACTATAGCTCCCCCGTTAAGGGTGAAAACTGATCCCAATGTGGATTTTTGAGAATCCTTATCGGTCTGAAAATCAGAATCAGTGTATCCAGTAAGGATCAAATTCTTAGACCCATACACAAGCATATAGTCCCTCGTTCTCCTTAGATACTTGAGGATATTTTTAATCGTTGTCCAGGGTCTAACCTCGATTGGATCGGTACCTATTGACTATTCCCACTTTGCATAGTAAATGTCCTACTCGTGCACAAACATAGCATACATTATGCTACCTACTGCAGGGCATAGGGAATATGTCTCATATCCTCAACTTCTTGAGGTGTCTTGGGACACTGCTCCTCTAGATAGATGAACTCAGTGCTCAAGGGGTAATAAGCCCTCTTGGAATTCTGCATCAAATATCTGGACAACATTTTGTCGATATAAGACGCTTGAGAAAGTGCTAGCGTTCTGTTCTTGCGATTCCTAAAAATCTGAATCCCAAGAACATACTGCACCTCTCCCAAATCTTTCATTTCGAATTGGTTCGCCAGCCAATTCTTTATGTCAGTGAGGTATCCTGCATCATTCCCAATGTGTAGGATATCATCCACATAAAGTACTAACAAAGCTACGCTTTGGTCAAAGACGTAAGACTTGATCGCAGTATCAAATCTTATATTCCAAGATCTTGACGCTTGTTTCAATCCATAAATGGATCAATTAAGCTTGAAAACTTTTTGCTCATGACCTTGGGCTATGAACCCTTCGGGCTGAGACATATAGATGCTCTCGTCAAGATTACCATTCAAAAAGGCAGTCTTAACGTCCATTTGCCTAATTTCATAATCATAAAACACGGCTATGGACAAGAGTATCCTTATAGACTTCAGCATAGCAACAAGGGAAAAAGTTTCTTCATAGTCAACTCCTTCCCTTTGGGTAAAACCCTTTGCTACAAGCCTAGCCTTAAAGGTCTGTACCTTTCCGGCTAGAGAGTGAGAGGGAATTAAGAGAGAGAGAATTTTTCTTCAGTTGGAGCAATTCACCGATCGATCAACCAATTCTTCTCCATTGGAGAAGAATTAAACGAGGGATCACCTCTCCCACTCCCTATCGATGGGCAGTTGGAGGGAAGTGGGGAACGTGTCCTCCTCACACGTTCCCATTAATTTAATATTAAATTTTAAATTAATATTAATTAAATCATATTTAATTAATCAAATTAAATATCTTATATTTAATTAAGATTAAATCATATTTAATCACATTTATACCTCTAACCTATAGTTTTAATGTACATCTTATGCACATTAAATTTTAACCTATAGTTTTCAAATATGAATCACATTCACATTTGAATTTAATATTTGAACTCTTTCAAATATTTAATTCTCTCATATAATTTAATATGAATCATATTCACATTAAATTTATGATATATAGTTCCAAAACTATATATTATATCGTATCTATATACATTAAATTTATTCCTTAATGAATTTGAACATTTCTAATTCAAACGATCTAAGAACCCTTTACGAGCTAGAAGGTGGACCTAATGGACCTACAGATCAGAAACTCCAATGATACGAGATTACTCCGTTAATCTCATTAAGCTTCTAATCAACATTCGTTAATTGCGGGAACACTCCACCAAAGTCCCGCGGCTGCACTTTTCTCACTGTAGATATATTTCTGTGTCCACGGATATTGACCAATAACAGCAAGGCAATCCTTCACGAATGTTCGTAACACGAGCTGGGTCAAATTACCCTTTTACCCCTTGGTTACATCTTGTACCTTAAGTACCAGTGCTCCTCTAATGAACAATTTGTTAATGGTCCTACCAACAAACAGAGTCCCTCTCAGGCCAATGAGAGGGTCGGGCCCTTTATTCAAGTCCCGGGGACACCACTTAAGGGAACATTCCTCTACTTACCCTATTAGGCGGGAAAGAGTGAATTCTATCTTGCTAGGCTAACTTCCCAGTTGCTCACTTGGTCTTGTCCCCAAGAAGGTAGGCATATTGAGTCGACAAATCTGGTCACTCTCACCCATACTAGTCAAAGGACAATCCCTCGCAAACAAGAGTTCGTAACCCGCTAAGGATTGAGATCAAGTTGCCTAGGTCATCCTAGTGAAATAGAAACCTAACTAGTCAATAGAGTTACATCTAGTTGTTACTATTTCGCGGTCCGGTCTTATGTAATCTCATTACATAGGATATCCCCACTCATATGTCATCTACACGAACACGTTAGGATCACAGTATTTGTATCATATACAAAGTGGGCCACATCCATAGTTTTACCAGGGAAAGGTACCCAAACCTTATCCCCTTACTATAGACCCTTTAGGCTGTATCTCGAACCGAGATCCTATATATGTACACTACATTCAGTTAAAGATACATTTTACAGCCTTGGATGTTTAATTTATTGGATTTAGGGTTAAAACAATGGCAATATCATAATTAACAAACAATAACACTTTATTGAAGTAATAACAATTTATTACAATAATTTGAACATAATTACAAACAACGAGTTTTAGGACACAAAACCCAACACCCTCTATTTCCCTAAAGGCAAGAACGAGTGAATTCCATCTCGCGTAGTTAAAGTTCCCAGCTCCCCACGTGGTCGTGTCCCTGAGAAGATAGGCATATTGGGTGAGTAACTATGACCACCCTCACCCTACTAGTCAAAGGACAGACCCCCGCAGACAAGAGTCCGTAACACGCTCAGGATTCAGGTCGAGTCACTAATGGTTATCTACGACGTTATTAGTACCATACTGTTAACGGTGTTACATCAGTAGGTCTAATAATTCACGGTCCGATCTTGTACAATCTCATTGCACAGGATGCCCCCACTCGCATGTCAACCACATGAACGAGTCAGATCACCTCGTTTGTATCTAATACAAAGCGGGTCGCATCCACAACGTATCTAGGATTAGGTCTCCAATCCTATCCATATACTGTAGACCGTTCGGGTCATTAACTCGAACGTGATCCTCCCTGTGTGTCCACTACACACCGTTCAAGTTCTAGTTCTCTCATATATTCAATGACCCTGGAGCTTAGTTTATTGGACAAAGTTTGTAAAATTTGCGAGACACAAAGTGATGAAATAAATAACTCTTATTAATTTCAAATGATAAATTACAAACAAAACGAGATTATGACATACATCCCAACAAACTCCCACTTGGACTAAGCTAGTGGAGCAAATACATTTTTCAAATGTACAATAGATTACAACAAAGAAATACAATAAACTAGGGCATTGAATACCCGTTTACAATACTCCAACTTGTCCTAGTCAGGAAGCACTCGAAGACCTAGACTCTCTAGGTGACCCTCAAATACCCTAGCCGTGAGGGGCTTTGTAAATATCAGCAACATTGTGCTCCGACGCTATCTGCGTGACTGTCACGTCGCCGCGGTGCACAATCTCCCATATCAGGTGATACTTCCGCTCAATGTGTTTGCCTCTCTTATGACTCTGAGGCTCTCTGGAGTTGGCTACAACACCGTTGTTGTCATAAAACAACGTGATCGACAAGTTCATATTTGGAACAACTTCCAAATCCGTCATGAACTTCCTAAGCCAAACAGCTTCCTTTGCAGCTTCACAAGCCGCAATGTACTCAGCTTCCATAGTGGAATCAGCAATGTATCCCTGCTTGATTCTTCGCTATACTACAGCTCCTCCATTCAGAATGAAGGCTGACCCCGAAGTTGATTTCCTAGAATTCTTATCGGTCTAAAAATTAGAATCTATGTATCCCATAAGAATCAAATCCCCACTCCCATACACTAAGTTGTAGTTCCTCGTTCTCCTAAGATACTTGAGGATTGCCTTTGCGGCTGTCTAGTGATCTAATCCTGGATTGGATTGATACCTACTAGCAATCCCTACTGCATAACAGATGTCGGGCCTAGTACAGAGCATGGCATACATCAGGCTCCCTACAACTGAAGCATTAGGAATTCGTCTCATATCCTCAACCTCTTGAGGAGTCTTAGGACATTGATCCTTAGACAGGTGAACCCCATGTCTAAAAGACAGCAAACCCTTCTTGGAGTTCTGCATTTTATATCTAGACAACATCTTGTCTATATAAAACGCCTGAGACATGGCCAACATTTTGTTCTTCCAGTTCCAGACTATCTGGATACCTAGAACATACTGAGCTTCTCCCAAATCTTTCATTTGGAATTGCGAAGCTAGCCATTTCTTTACGTCAATAAGAAATCCTACCTCATTCCCAATGAAAAGGATATCATCCACGTACAATACCAGAAATGCGACAGTTTTGTGGATGATTTTCTTGTAGACACAAGGCTCGTCAACATTCTGATCAAAGCCATAAGATTTAATTGCCGCATCAAACCTTATATTCCAAGACCTCGAGGCTTGATTCAGTCCATAAATAGACCTATGAAGCCAACAAACCTTTTGCTCTTGGCCTTGGGTTATGAACCCCTTGGGCTGGTCCATGTAGATGGTTTCGTCAAGGTTGCCATTCAGAAAGGCGGTCTTGACATCCATCTGCCATACCTCATAGTCAAAATATGAGGCAATGGTCAGAAGGATCCTAATCGACTTTACCATGCCAACAGGTGAAAAGGTTTCCTCATAGTCAACCCCTTTAACCTTGGTAAAACCCTTTGCCACTAGCCGTGCTTTGAAGGTCTGCACCTTCCCATCTACGCCACGTTTACGCTTGTAGATCCATTTACAACCAATAGGTTTTACCCCATCCGGTTGATCCACAAGCTCCCATACATAATTGAAGTACATCGACTCCATTTCCTTGTCCATAGCTTTAATTCATTCGTCTTTGTCAACGTCAGTCATTGCCTGATAATAGGTCAATGGATCCTCGCAGTCATCATCAGGGGTGACGACTTGGGTTTCAGCTAAACCCATGTAACGTTTAGGCTATCTCACAACCCTCCCACTACGTCGAGGCATTCCCAACTCTTGGGAACGGACTTGATTAGACGTGCTAGGATCAACAACACCTGTTGATGTACTAGCCCCATCAGCAACTCTTGCTGATGTACTGTCCATTTCGTTCAACATGATTTTGCTTCTAGGAAAATGATCCCTAACGTGGTCTTCCTCAAGAAAAGTGGCGTTTGTCGACACAAGCACCCTATTTTCCTTAGGATCGAAAAACAGACCACCCCTAGTCTCTTTTGGGTAACCTACAAATAGACACAATTTTGAACGGGGTTCCAACTTCTTCGGGTTTTACACCAACACGTGGGTCGGGCATCACCAAATTCTGAAATGGTATAAACTATCTTTACGTCCATTCCAGAGTTCGAAAAGTGTTTCACAAACACTCTTCGACGGAACATTATTCAAAATATAGACTGTAGTCTCCACTGCGTAACTCCAAAAAGAATCAGGGAGACGAGCATAGCTCATCATCGACCGAACCATGTCCAACAAGGTTCTGTTTCTCCTCTCCGATACACCATTCTACTGTGGCACACCAGGTGCTGAGAGTTGGGATGTAATTCCGTGTTCTATCATATAGTCCTAGAATTTTGTGTCCATATACTCTCCACCTCGATCCGATCGAAGTGTTTTTATTGTTTTACCTAATAGGTTCTCTGAAGGGAATGAAAATCCCGCGCAGCGGAAGACGATTGAATCGTGGAGGTATCAATATGCAACATGATTTTATCAAAATTGATCTAACACTAGATCTAGGCTAAACATGCTTAAAAGAAGAAGAAAAATACAGCAAGATGAGTTCTTACTTACTTGTTGTAGACTTTCTTCAAAATTTCTTCGTCAATTCACGAACTCTTCGTGCTCCTCGAACTCAACGAACACTCCCACTAAAGGAACTCGAACACAACCAAATAGCCTTCTCGGTTGTTCTCTTTTGGAGAAAGGAAGATGGTGGGATCTTTTGAGTTTTGGAGAGGGAGGAGAATTGAGAGAGAATTGAGAGAATTCCTCTTCTCTTTTTTGATGCAAAATCAAAAAATGAGAGATTGAGTTGCAATCCTTCTTGCAAGAAGGGTTTATATAGTGGAATTGATGGAGTTAAAATCTCCACATAATTACCACTTTACCACAACCATAGGTTATGCAAATCTCATTTGCATAACCACAAAATATAAGATATCTCATATCTCATATTGCAAATCTCATTTGCAATAATTGTGGATTAATTAAATTGAATCACATCCAATTTAATTTCTCTCAATCAATTTCTCCAATTAGCCCTAATTCAACAATTAGGCTAACCTATAGTTTATTATGAATCTCATTCACATTAAACTATATATTATATCATTCATATCTCATATAAATGACATAAATGCCTTTAAAGTGAAATTGAACACTTCAATTTCATACCAAAACATCAACCCTTCTTTTAACCTGCGGATGGAGCCAACCGAGGACCTAATGGACCTACAAAGGACGGGATCCAATGATCCGAGATTAACTCGCCAAACTCTTTGACACTACCAAGTTAAACAACATTCATTAGCTACGGTAACACTCCACTATAGCTCGTGAGTCGCACTCCCGCCGCTGAGAATATTACGTGTCCACCGATATAACCAATTCCCATGAGTCGACCATTCACAGTTGTTTGTTTGTAGACACGATCGGGTCAAATTACCGCTTTACCCCTCGTGTCTACCTCTTGTTCCTTAAGTCCCCACCGCTCCTCTAATGAACAACATATTGTGATGGTCCAACCATACACAACACCCTTCTCGGCCAAAGTGAAGGTGAGCGCCTGTGTCCAAGCCACGAGACAACACTTAAGGGAACAACCCTCTAGTTTCCCTAAGGCGGGAACGAGTGAATTTCATCTCGCGTAGTTAAGTTCCCAGCCTCCTACTTGGTTCTCATCCTTAAGAAGATAGCCATATTGGGCGAGTAACTATGACCACCCTCACTGCGTACTAGTCAAAGAATGGACTCCGCAGACAGAGTCCGTAACACGCTGTGATTCGTTGTCGAGTCACTAATGGTCATCTACGGTTATTAGTCCTTACTCACAACGGTGTTACATCGGTGAGGTCTAATAAATCACGGTCCTGGTCTTGTACAATCTCATTGCACAGATGCCCCCACTCGCATGTCAACCACATGAACGAAGTCGATCACCTCGCTTTGTATCTAATACAAAGCGGGTCGCATCCATAGTGTATCCGGGATTAGGTCTCCAACCCTATCCATATATCGTAGAGACCGCTCGGGGTCATTAACTCGAACGTGATCCTCCCGTGTGTCCACTACACACCGCTCAAGCTCTAGTTATCTCATAAATTCAATGACCCCGAGCTTAGTTTATTGGAAAAGTTTATAAATATTATGAGACACAAAGTGATGAAATGAATAACTCTTATTAATTTCAAACAATATATTACAAACACGAGATTAGGACAAAAATCCCAACATTCTCAACTTCAGTCTTGTACTCCTTGAACTTTTCAAGAGTTTTAGACTTCCTATGCATTAGGTAAATATACCCATACCTTGAATAGTCATCTATAAAAGATACAAAGTATTCGTAACCACCTCGTGCTTTAACACTCATCGGACCACAGAGGTCAGAATGTATAAGCTCAAAGGGCTCTTTGACTCTATATCCTTTTCCACTAAAAGGACGTTTGGTCATTTTGCCTTCGAGGCATGACTCACACACCGATAAAAAGTTTTCTTCCAACTCGCTTAAAAGTCCACTCTTCACTAGTCTCTCAATCCTATACTACAATAGTTTTCCGATTTGCCGACGCAACAATGCGTCGGCGAAAGTGCTTTATTCGTCAGCATAACTCAATCCCGACGAAATGGTTGCGTCGGGATATTTCGTCGCGATAAGACCGTCGGCATATCTTTTGCCCACGCGTACCGGTATGCGTCGGGATTTCTGCCGACGCCTGACATTGCGTTGGGATCTCTCCCCACGCGTCTCGCGTCGGGAAATATATGAAAGAAAATCAACACTAGCTTATGGGGGCAACTATCTGCCGACATACTCTGCGTCGGCAGAAAGTTAACTAAAATAAAAATTTTGTTATTTTTCTGCTAAAATTTATTTAAAATTTAAAATTATTATTTTTAATTACACCTAGTAGCTTGCAATAATTGAATATTCATAATTGAATAATAAAAAGTATTATTATTGATATGGATGAATAATCATAATATCATTGAAATTGATAGATAATCCAAAAGTGCAATACTTTTTCACAAAAAAAAACTTCAACATATCCAAAATAATTTAGTACATTAATCCCCATATAGTACTAACTTGTCCAAAAGAAACTAAATTCATTACAGAGACATTTCTAAAGTAAAATGATTCTTCAATGCTTCAAAAGTCGTTGCTTGAAAATTATGCGTTGCAGCTACGAACCTGAATGAAAAAAGGAATAGAAATATAAATAAAATATGGGCAAAGTGTATGTCCAATAATCATCTATGAAAATAAAAAATAATTTAGAGTGGATACGAATTTTGTAAACAACTTAAATCTTTGTACCCTAAAAGTGGCCAAATTGGTTGAGATCAAGCTAGAAATCACAAATAAGAATGTACCCCCGCCCCTCCAAAACATCAAAATAGACTTAAACTCTATAAAGGTGACAAAGTGTCCAATGAGAGAAAAAAAAACAAACTCGAAAGAGCCTTGGACAAGCCTCAAGCCTAAACAAGGCAACCTCGAACCTATCCAAGTGTCAAAAAGCGTCAAAGTGTCCAATGAGGGGGGAACTGAACTAAAAAACAATTCATGCAACTACTTCATCCCTCGAAAGCATCGAAATGGCCTAAAAGAGTAAAAAAATGGATGAAAGTGTCCAATGGGGCTCAAAACAAACATGAAAATGTCCTAAAAGAGCTTCAATCTCAAATAACTCACCCCGAACCGAATCAAGAGTCCAAAACATATAAAAATGGCCATGTTGGTTGGGATCAAGCTAGAAATCACAAATAAGAATGTACCCCCGCCCCTCGAATACATCAAAATAGACTTAAGCCCTATAAAAGTGACAAAGTGTCCAATGAAAAAAAAAACAAACTTGAAAGAGCCTTAGACAAGCCTCAAGCCTAAACAAGCCAACCTCGAACCTATCCAAGTGTCAAAAAGCGTCAAAGTGTCCAATGAGGGGGGAACTGAGCTAAAAAATAATTCAATGCAACTACTTCATCCCTCGAAAGCATCGAAATGGCCTAAAAGAGTAAAAAAATGGATGAAAGTGTCCAATGGGGCTCAAAACAAACATGAAAATGTCCTAAAAGAACTTCAATCTCAAATAACTCACCCCGGACCGAATCAAGAGTCCAAAACATATAAAAGTGGCCATGTTGGTTGAGATCAAGCTAGAAATCACAAATAAGAATGTACCCCTGCCCCTCGAAAACATCAAAATAGACTTAAGCCCTTTAAAATTGACAAAGTGTCGAATGAGAAAAAAAAAACAAACTCGAAAGAGCCTTAGACAAGCCTCAAGCCTAAACAAGCAAACCTCGAACCTATCCAAGTGTCAAAAAGCGTCAAAGTATCCAATGAGGGGGGAACTGAGCTAAAAACAATTCAATGCAACTACTTCATCCTCAAAGCATCGAAATGGCCTAAAAGAGTAAAAAAATGGATGAAAGTGTCCAATGGGGCTCAAAACAAACATGAAAATGTCCTAAAAGAGCTTCAATCTCAAATAACTCACCCCGAACCGAATCAAGAGTCCAAAACATATAAAAGTGGCCATGTTGGTTTAGATCAAGCTAGAAATCACAAATAAGAATGTACCCCCGCCCCTCGAAAACATTAAAATAGACTTAAGCCCTATAAAAGTGACAAAGTGTCAAATGAGAAAAAAAAACAAACTCGAAAGAGCCTTAGACAAGCCTCGAGCCTAAACAAGCCAACCTCGAACCTATCCAAGTGTCAAAAAGCGTCAAAGTGTCCAATGAGGGGGAGCTGAGCTAAAAATAATTCAACGCAACTACTTCATCCCTCGAAAGCATCGAAATGGCCTAAAAGAGTAAAAAAATGGATGAAAGTGTCCAATGGGGCTCAAAACAAACATGAAAATGTCCTAAAAGAACTTCAATCTCAAATAACTCACCCCGGACCGAATCAAGAGTCCAAAACA
Source organism: Trichosanthes cucumerina (assembly GCA_036507285.1). Lineage (NCBI taxonomy): Eukaryota > Viridiplantae > Streptophyta > Magnoliopsida > Cucurbitales > Cucurbitaceae > Trichosanthes > Trichosanthes cucumerina. The sequence continues at coordinate 58,647,623 of CM071844.1, forward strand.
TATAAAAGTGGCCATGTTGGTTGAGATCAAGCTAGAAATCACAAATAAGAATGTACCCTTGCGCCAAAAACATCAAAATAGACTTAAGCCCTTTAAAATTGACAAAGTGTCGAATGAGAAAAAAAAAACTTCAAAGAGCCTCAGACAAGCCTCAAGCCTAAACAAGCAAACCTCGAACCTATCCAAGTGTCAAAAAGCGCCAAAGTATCCAATGAGGGGGAACAGCTAAAAACAATTCAATGCAACTACTTCATCCCTCGAAAGCATCGAAATGGCCTAAAAGAGTAAAAAAATGGATGAAAGTTTCCAATGGGGCTCAAACAAACATGAAAATGTCCTAAAAGAGCTTCAATCTCAAATAACTCACTTAACCGAATCAAGAGTCCAAAACATATAAAAGTGGCCATGTTGGTTTAGATCAAGCTAGAAATCACAAATAAGAATGTACCCCGCTAAAAACATTAAAATAGACTTAAGCCCTATAAAAGTGACAAAGTGTCAAATGAGAAAAAAAAACAAACTCGAAAGAGCCTTAGACAAGCCTCGAGCCTAAACAAGCCAACCTCGAACCTATCCAAGTGTCAAAAAGCGTCAAAGTGTCCAATGAGGGGGGAACTGAGCTAAAAAATAATTCAATGCAACTACTTCATCCCTCGAAAGCATCGAAATGGCCTAAAAGAGTAAAAAAATGGATGAAAGTGTCCAATGGGGCTCAAAACAAACATGAAAATGTCCTAAAAGAACTTCAATCTCAAATAACTCACCCCGGACCGAATCAAGAGTCCAAAACATATAAAAGTGGCCATGTTGGTTGAGATCAAGCTAGAAATCACAAATAAGAATGTACCCCTGCCCCTCGAAAACATCAAAATAGACTTAAGCCCTTTAAAATTGACAAAGTGTCGAATGAGAAAAAAAAAACAAACTCGAAAGAGCCTTAGACAAGCCTCAAGCCTAAACAAGCAAACCTCGAACCTATCCAAGTGTCAAAAAGCGTCAAAGTATCCAATGAGGGGGAAACTGAGCTAAAAAACAATTCAATGCAACTACTTCATCCCTCGAAAGCATCGAAATGGCCTAAAAGAGTAAAAAAATGGATGAAAGTGTCCAATGGGGCTCAAAACAAATATGAAAATGTCCTAAAAGAGCTTCAATCTCAAATAACTCACCCCGAACCGAATCAAGAGTCCGAAACATATAAAAGTGGCTATGTTGGTTTAGATCAAGTTAGAAATCACAAATAAGAATGTACCCCCGCCCCTCGAAAACATCAAAATAGACTTATGCCCTATAAAAGTGACAAAGTGTCAAATGAGAAAAAAAAAACAAACTCAAAAGAGCCTTAGACAAGCCTCGAGCCTAAACAAGCCAACCTCGAACCTATCCAAGTGTCAAAAAGCGTCAAAGTGTCCAATGAGTGGGGAACGGAGCTAAAAAATAATTCAATGCAACTACTTCATCCCTCGAAAGCATCGAAATGGCCTAAAAGAGTAAAAAAATGGATGAAAGTGTCTAATGGGGCTCAAAACAAACAAGAAAATGTCCTAAAAGAGCTTCAATCTCAAATAACTCACCCCGAACCAAATTAAGAGTCCAAAACATATAAAAATGGCCATGTTGGTTGAGATCAAGCTAGAAATCACAAAAAAGAATGTACCCCCACCCCTCGAAAACATCAAAATAGACTTAAGCCCTATAAAAGTGACAAAGTGTCCAATGAGAAAAAAAAATACTCGAATGAGCCTTAGACAAGCCTCAAGCCTAAACAAGCAAACCTCGAACCTATCCAAGTGTCAAAAAGCGTCAAAGTGTCCAATGAGGGGGGAACTGAGCTAAAAAATAATTCAATGCAACTACTTCATCCCTCGAAAGCATCGAAATTGCCTAAAAGAGTAAAAAAAATGGATGAAAGTGTCCAATGGGGCTCAAAACAAACATGAAAATGTCCTAAAAGAGCTCCAATCTCAAATAACTCACTCCGAACCGAATCAAGAGTCCAAAACATATAAAAATGGCCATGTTGGTTGAGATCAAGCTAGAAATCACAAATAAGAATGTACCCCCGCCCCTCGAAAACATCAAAATAGACTTAAACTCTATTAAAGTGACAAAGTGTCAAATGAGAGAAAAAAACCAATCTCGATAGAGCCTTAGACAAGCCTCAAGCCTAAACAAGCCAACCTCAAACCTATCCAACAAAAAGCGTCAAAGTGTCCAATGAGGGGGGAACTGAACTAAAAAACAATTCAATGCAACTACTTCATCCCTCGAAAGCATCGAAATGGCCTAAAAGAGTAAAAAAATGGATGAAAGTGTCCAATGGGGCTCAAAACAAACATGAAAATGTCCTAAAAGAGTGAACATCTCAAATAACTTACCCCGAACCGAATCAAGAGTCCAAAACATATAAAAGTGGCAATGTTGGTTGAGATCAAGCTAGAAAACATCAAAATGCACTAAAAGTGGCTACCATAGCTGCAGGATAGCCACTTTAACCTTGAAGCTACGGGTTTAATACACTTTAATCCACCTATAAATCTATAAATGAATACATTGGCTACCATAGCTGCAGGATAGCCACACAATTCATGTTATTATAAACGTACATACATCACACAAATTCCATACGTTTATCTAGGGGTTTGAAGAACCTTCACCCTGCCTTTCATCCATGTACTTTGTGAATTCAGTCCATCTTTCTTCCCATGAGGACAACTTCGTCGTTAAGTTACCAATCTCAGCTTGCATATGCTCCACCTTCTTTTCAAGCTCTTTTTCATGTTGGGAAGAAGATGTGACGCTAGACGACGAACTAGAATTTGGGTCCCAACCAAGACCTTTTATGTGGCCTGATCGAGTACCCAAAACCATTTTACAAACTTCTGACTGTGAGATTGGCTCAGATCCTTCTTGTGATGATGCTTCAAGAAGTTGTTGCATTTTCAACTACATTCATAATACAATGGGGTTAAAATGGATGATAAACACATAAACTAATGCAATATGATTAAATATAACTTACATATGCATCCCTCGCATGGTAGTTCACCCATCCGTCCTTTATGCTGAAGTGACTTTCATGGAACAAATCAACTTGGCCTACTTCATGACCCTTTTGTATCTTCTGAAATTCAAAGGCACACTATTAGTCATGATAAGAAAATAATATAAATAAGAAAAAACATGAGTTTGTGTCTAACCAATTCGTTCTGCACTTGAACAAATGACTTGTACCCAGTTCGATGGTTGTGAGGAAGATTGGCTCGACTTTTCTTATTTTTCTCCGTTATTTCCTTCAACAATTTATGGTCAGTATATTGAATAAAGTGAATGAGTTATACATATAATAAAGTAAAACAAGAAAGTATACCTTCCATTCAGCGGTCTCCCATCGATCACATAACATATTCCAATCAGCTTGATTATCGATTCTTTCTAGAGGACATTCAGGAGCCTCTTTGGGGTCGTCAAACTCAAGGTAGTATTGATACAATTCTACCCTATATTCCTTGAATGTGGATGATATCAGTCGCTCTACGTATCTATTTATATGATGTTTGGTCAAATCCACGATAAAGTATGTCTGTAAATTAAGTAATAACTTAGTAAGCATCCATTAATGATTAAATTCACGATATTGAAAATGCATATTAACCTAAGTAAACTTACAGAGAGTCGATCTTTTATGCTGTCTCGAACTTGCTTTGGGACGTCGCTCCACGTTTTATAATGCAGTGGAATTGTATCTCGGGTGATGGTACCAATGGCTCCACTGAACGTAGTGGCCTTAGTACACACTGGTTTGTCGACCTTCTCATCGATCTCGATGGGTATTCTACCATGTGCATTGACATAGCGCTCTAACTCAATCCTTCGGCTATGCCCTCTAGCCCTCCTGCCTCACGATCTAGAGGCTACTCTAGAACGTGATCTAGATCCTGAAATAAGGATGGATCAACTAATTAAACAATAGAGAAACATTTATAAGTATACGTTAATATGCTCTAAGTATTACCTGAAGCTCGTGTACGATGTTGCGCTGTCGAACGTTTAACCTCCAAAGCATTCTCCTCTTCTAACACAACAACTACATCATGATCTTGACTTGGATGCACCATCACTCTAATATCTCACATATATATAAGACACTCAATTATAAATAAATAACACAAAATTTAACAATAAATTCTGAAATTGAAATGAATAAACTATTACACTCATTCGCTTTCCTGGTGATCAGAATCTAAATATTGAAGTGAGCCAGAACTATCTTCAGTAGCAACTTCATCGTCTTCGGATTCATCATTTATAAAATCAGTGTCATTTGAGGATGATACAATCTTATTTAAGGGGTTTTTAACAACTTGAGGTTGAACAAGAACTGGGTCAACATCTTCTCTACGTAGTATGTCATCCTGTACAGAGTCATCAACCTCAATCGCCCTAGGTACTTCTAAGAACTCTATTTCATCGTTTTGTAGGTCTCCAACTTCTGGGACGTCCCATACATGTTTATTTGGGACAATTTGCACCACTTTCCAATTATTACCATATTTGAGGTCATTAAGGTAAAAAACTTGTTTGGCTTGAGTAGCAAGAATAAAAGGGTCGTCCGTATACCAATAATGGGATATCTTGATTGACTTAAACCCTATATCCAGGTGTACTTTTTTCTTCTTAGCATCTGTGTCAAACCATTTGCATCTAAAAAGGATCACACGTCTTCTCTTCGCATACTCTAAGTCTAGAACATCGTGTAGAACACCGTAAAAATTCATTTCATCTCCTTCAGTTTCTCCAGGCACCATGACCCCACTATTTTTAGTAGCTCGACGATTATCACGCTCTATAGAGTGAAAACGAATTCCATTAACAATGCAACCACTGTAAGAGCGGACTTGATTAGAAGGCCCCAGTGCTAACGAACATAGATCTTCAGATGCTTCTCCTTTTTCACCCAATGAGTAAACCTGATTTTTGAACCAATCCTGAAATTCTAGTTGATTCATTTTGTATAACTCTAATTTACTCTCCGCACGAGAACGAATCAATCTTAAATGTTGCCTAAATAAGAGCAAATAAAAGAAAAGGAGAGTTCGACCTTAAGTATGTGATTCAAAGTTCAAAACTAAAAATAGTATGTAAATTAATAATAATTTGAAACATACCTACGGTACGATTGTATATCAGAACAATTGTTCAATATATACCAATGTGCCAATCGTTTCTTGTTTTTAGATAATGTCTTCATAGTAAAACCTCCTAACCCTCGTGCGTTTTGCTTGAACACTTCAAAATCCCCACACTTCGCTCCATCGAGAATTGAGTCATTGTTACGTGCATCCCTATTAAACCTCGTTTCTATCCCAGTTAGATACAATGAGCAAAAAGTCAAAGATTCATTCATGATGAACGCTTCCGCTATAGAACCCTCAGGACGAGCTTTGTTTCGCACATACGGTTTCAAGGTTTGTAAGCTTCTCTCAATAGGGTACATCCAACTGTAGGTAACTGGGCCAACCACCTTCATTTCATATGGCAAATGAACAACAAGATGTACCATTACATCAAAGAAAGCTGGTGGAAAGATTTTTTCAAGCTTACAGAGTATGACTACAATATCTCTTTCCAACCGATCTAGATCACTAATTCGGATTATCTTCGCGCATAGATCATGAAAGAAATTACATAACTCAACAATAGGTGTACACACATCCTTTCGTAGGTATGCTCGAACAGCAATAGGAATAAGTCGCTGAAGTAGAATATGTGAGTCATGAGTCTTTAAACCCCATATCTTTCCATCGTTTACATTCACGCATCTTGTTATGTTTGAGACAAAACCATCAGGAAATTTAACTGATTTCAAGAACTTACAAAAATCTATACTCTCGCTAGAAATTAATGTATATGCAGCATGTGGTTTCACAACCTTAGTTCCTTGCTTTTGCAAATGTAAGTCCTTTCGTATATTCAAATCCTCAAGATCCGCATTTAGCGTTTGTCGATCTTTGTTTTCCCCTCAATGTTCAATAAGGTCCCAAGCAAATTGTCACATACGTTTTTTTCAATATGCATGACATCCAGCTTATGTCTTAATAGAAGCTTAGACCAATAGGGGAGTTCAAAGAATATACTTTTTTTCGTCCAATTGATAGTGCGCTTTCTTTTCCTATTTTGTTTGGATGGATGCTTACTTAACATTGGAAATTGTAACGCATTTACTTGTTGTAGAATCTCATCTCCATTCATTAATGGGTGGAGGTCTATGTTCTAACTTTCCATCATGTTGTTTACTTTTACGCCAACTATGATTGTTAGGAAGATAATGTCGATGCCCCATGTAAGAGATTTTTCCTCTTATCCTAAATGATGATGCATCTTCTTTAAAAATAGGGCATGCTTGATAACCTTTCGTACTCCATCCAGACAAGTCTCCATATGTAGGGAAGTCATTGATGGTCCACAACAAACATGCATGTAACTTGAAATATTCTCCACTTATACAATCATAAGTGTGCACACCATCATTCCACAATTCTTTCAACTCCTCTATCAATGGTTGCAAATATACATCAATTTCTTTTCCAGGAGACTTCGGTCCAGGAATAAGAAAAGACATGAAAAAATTTGATTCTTTCATGCACATCCAAGGTGACAGATTATAAGGGACAAGTACCACGGGCCACATGCTGTAGGCAGTACTCATATTTCTGAATGGATTGAACCCATCTGAAGCTAATGCTAACCTGACATTCCTTGAGTCCAAGCAAAATGAGGGAACTCTCTGTCAAAATGCTTCCACCTCTTTGCATCACCGGGTGTCGTAACACACCTTCGCCAACCCGCTTATCCTTATGCCATCTCATTTCAGAAGCAATATGTTTTGAGGAAAACAATCGTTTTAACCTCGGTATTAGAGGAAAATGACGTAATATCTTATGTGGGATCTTCTTACCCTTTCCATCTTTTATTTGATATCGAGACTCGCCACAAATTGGACAACTTTGGCAATCAACAAATTCTTTCCAAAATAATACACAATCGTACTTGCAAGCATGGATGAGCTCATATCCTAGCCCTAATTCACGTAGTTTCCTCTTACCTTCATAGAATGAACTAGGTATAGATGCACCGTATGAAATGCATCTTTCAATAATTCTAGTAACATGTCAAACGACTTGTTACTCCAATTATTGAGCACCTTGATATGCATCAATTTCACCAAGAAGTTCAACGACGAAAATTTTGTACAACCAGGATACAATTGGTTGCGCGCCTCAGCCATCAACTCTTCAAAAGTGTATGAAGTATCTTTTTCTTGACCGTTAGCAGGCATTTCATCCCCAAAGTCTTCTCCATCATCTACATCCCCTTCCCCGTCTATCATTGGTCCTTGTAAATCAGCTAGAAGAGTGAACATCTCATCATCATTATTATGAACATGGACTTCTTCTCTACTTAACCCATCATCTACCGAAGAAGTCCTGTCCTTTTGAAATCGGGCTAAGTTTGGTGGTTCTCCATGATAAATCCATTGACTGTGTGAAGGAGATATTCCATATGTAAATAAATGTCGTTCCAATCCATCCAATGATTGTGACATTGAGTTCTGACAACTTTTACATGGACATCTCGTTTTTCCCGCCTCATTTACATGACCTTTTGCCACTTCTAAAATTGTGCAACTTCTTCAATATACTCTCTCGAGAATCTATCTTTAAGCTTAATCCAATCCTTATTCATCCTCGATTATATTTTTCAAAGAACTTTCTGAATTAGTATGAATTGAACACAAACATCATCCTGTAGAAATTAGGACAAAAGTTAGATGACCTTTTACTCTAAACCTAAGAATACTTTTTAGGAAAATAAAACAAGCTAAGAATGCATATTGGGATGATTAAAGGAACTAAAACTTAGGTTTGTAAGTTTCTAAATTTGTAGGCTTGTGACTTAATTAGCTACTACAACGGCAGGGGAACCACTCAACATCCTTAGAACTACGAGTATATAATGACCTAAGTGGCTACCATAACTGTAGGATAACCACTCGAACCTTAAAAATGGGACTTTAATGCACTTTAATCCACATCTTACTTAGGATCCAATAGTTTGACAATGACCTAGGAGTTCAAGGACAATTAGTAGTTTTGAGTAAGACCTAAAATTTCCTATTCTAAAATCCTCATCAAAAGACCTAGCTATAGGTTCCAAAACAAAGTTCAGTGTACCCTAGAAAAGCTTCACACCTAAAAACTACACCCTCGAACCACGCCAAAGGAAGAAAATGTATCTAAGTGCCATTACAGAAACAAACAGAGCTACAAATGACTCCAAAGCATTTACCTCGCCCCTATAAAACATTAAATTAGCCTACAAGAGATCAAAAAGTGTCCAAGTGTCAAATGAGGGCTAAAACAAAGTTGAATGTGTCCTAAGCTTCACACCTAAAGGGTCAGACCTAGACACACTTTAAAATCTAACAAACTTACTCAAAGTACCTAAATGCATAATAATATTGTCTAAAACTTACAACACACTCTAAAAACTCATAAAAACTTACTTGGTAAAAAAATGTATCTAAACTCACTCAATCTCACTTCATATCAAACAAACTCATCCACACACTCTCAATCCCACGAACAAAAACTCAAGAAACAACTCAAGAATAACAAAGATCCAACAATTTTTCAACAAGTGGTTCAATTATGATTGGACCTAACAAAGATCCTATAATAGTTAAATAGATTTCAAGATTTCCAAAAATCGAGCAATTCAAGCAATCCAACGTCCCAACAATTAGAAACTTATACATTTATAATCAACCCACAAGGTTGATTCTGTGAAAAATTGAATATGAAGAAGATGAACTTGAATATGAATTTTAAGATAAAGAATGCAACATTTATCTAAGTCGAATGTCCCAATCCAACGATATACAAACTTTACTATAAAAGTCAATACACCTACTATGTTGAATTTAATGGAAGTAAGGGTTCAAACGTATGATATTTTGGTCATGAATATATGTCATAACTAGGTCGAGTTATGCATAGATTTACAAATAAAAAATTTATTACTATAAGAATAGAAAACGTTTTATGCATTCAAGATGTTGAAATTAAAACCAAACCACGAAAATCAAATTAGAACTTTTAAAACTATAGTAACTAAGTTAAAAAATAAGTTCAAGTCATAAAATCAAAATTGTAATTTAATGATTTAAGAAGTTGAGTTTATGGTTGAATCATAAACATAACTCGATCTAGAGCAAACTCGAGCTAGGTCAGTTGAACTCGAGCCTATCTTATCTCTCTCTAGACATATATAGTAGTTTGAAACTTTGAATGAAGATGCATTATTTATCATGCAAGTTGGCAAGTTGCAAATTGCAATGCAAAACTGGGCCCTCCTAAAAAAAAGTCTATCCAGTATCCAATTCCATTTAAATCATGTAATTCCATTTTAAGTGCAGCACTCACAGAAGAAGGCCAAGCCTACCAACAGTGCAAAACTCCTAATTCTTCTCATCTAAATTCTCAATTCTCTACATTTCCAACGAACTCCCAAAGATATTTAATTAAATGTAGCGAAAAAAATGAATCGACAGAACCGGACAACAACCCCAAAACTTCAATGACAGTTAAACAAGTGAAATTCAAAGAATAATAATAAAAAAAAAACACTTAATTAAAGAATCACAAGAAAAGAAAGCATATGAAAAGAGCAATCAGCAAGTAGTCGAACCAGAATAATCCTTGATGAGAGAAATCCGAGACTTACAGAACAGAATCGAGTCGATGGGGTTGATTGCGTAGGTCCAAAAGTTGAATGGCGAAGCTTGAAGCTCAATTCTACAAAGGAAACACGAAGTCAGCTCGGGATGAAGCTCGATTCTGCAAAGGAAGGAAGACGAAGCTTGATTCCTCTCTTACGGCTCGATCTTGAAGGCGACAGCAGTTGAATGGCGAGGCACAATCAATTTAACGAGGCAATATTTAGGGCAATGAGGTTTGCGATTTCGTTTTTCTTTTTTTAACTATTCGCATAGTCCCGAGGCAAGGTGCGTCGGTATGTAAAAATATCCCGACGTAAATACGTGCGTCAGGAAAAATGTCGTCGGAATAGCCCAAAATTCTTGTATTGAGATTCATGTGGCCTAACCTTAGATGCCAAAGATGGGCATTTTCTTTTGGAGAAACTTTTACTCCTTTAGTTCGTGTTTCTGCTGTTTTAAATAATTCAGTGTTCAAAACGCTTTTGACCGAATTTGATTTCAAAACATACAAATTAGACTTAAGTGAAGCATAACACAAGAAATTTCCATTTCTAGAAATAAACGTTTTATTACTAGAAAAATTTATAGAAATAGAGTGTTCAAGAAGACAGGAAATAGAAACAAGGTTTCTAGTAAACCCTGGAACTATATACAAATTATCTAATAATAAGTAATTCCTGTCGAAATAGAGCTTCACTTTGCCGATAGCTGCAGCAGAGACAATCTCCCCGGATCCAACCCGTAGAGTCACCTCACCCTCTCGCAGCTGCTACCAGGAACTAATTCCCTAAAAAGAAGAACAAACATGGTTAGTGGTTGTTGCGTATAATTTTTTATGATGCAATACCGCAAGTGTACGGGTCAAGTTTTAGTATAGTGATTTAAGAGTCCAAGTATCGTCCTCGGGAATGGGCTTCTAGATTAATTAATTACCAAGATACTAATTCTCAATTTTAGCTAAAGTAACATAACATGGATAGGTGATTGAAAGTAAAGACAAACAACAAACAAACAAGTGGCGACACGAATTGATAGATTCAGAGGAAATTGACTTTACAAGTTAACGACTTAATTAACACATGCAATGAACTAATGTGATGATTTTATAAACAAGAACTAGAATAGTCAAGAAAATCTCTCGATTTTTAGTGAGTCTGGCACACACAATAAATTCTAAGTCTCCTTAAGAAATCTAAAACATGCACGACATTAAGCAACTTCTTTATGTGTTTCCCTTAGACTTCTAGGTCATTCTCATGCTAGACTTCTAAGAGTTTTGACAACTTTGCTCTTATTTAAGTTTTATCTCTCGAGTCCACTTAAACCAACAATATCACATAGTTAAAGAACGAATTGCCAAAAATAAAGAACAAAACATACTTCAATACATAGCAAATAAGTCTTAACAAGTAAATCAAATCCTAACTACAACATTTAGCTACTCTAAATCACAAGAAAATCAAACTAAAAGTGTAGAAAACGTCTTAAAACGGAGTTACAATCTAAAAGAAAAGGAAATTAAACTTATGTGTCGATGCTGGTCCTTCGTCTCCGAGCTCCCGTTTTTGATCTCGAAACTCCACGAACGCTTTAGCTCCCAAGAATGCTCTCTTTTGTCTTCTTACAGAGGGTATTTCGAAAATAGGGTCAAAAGTCTATCAAATTCGGCTTTCTTTGTAATGAAAACAACATGTTGTATTTATAGGGCTTTTTGGTACGGCGTTGCAACGTTGTGCTTGTTGTCAGCCATCCCACTGCAACCATTTTTGTCATATCTTTTCGCTCGGGTGTCCAAATGACCTCCGGTTTGATGCGTTGGAATCGTGATTCGATGTAGAATCTCTCAGTATATTTCGTATACTCAAAATACATCTAGATTTTTCTTGGGTCTTCAATTAAGCATACATATGTTCCAAATTGCACCAAAATAGTCTCAAAACACTCAATTCTTGCTTCTCAAGCTTAATTTCCTGAAATTAACCATAAAATACCATGAAAGCCCATGTTTTAAGTATAAAAACTAGCTAAAATATAGAAATAAGATAGCATATTTGCATGCTATCAAATACCCCCACACTTAAGCTTTTGCTAGTCCCAAGCAAAATGAAATTAAACTATTAGATCTTTCTTATGCATATATCAGACTCAAGCCTCAGAGATTTAGAAGGAAATTTTAACAATCACGAGAAACAATCAAACATGATAATTTAACAAGCAATTTAAAACTTTTCCTAAGTGTTCCTACCTGTGTGTGATTAGCCTCCTTTCCTTTAATCTCTACTAAGCCCAGAACAACTTTATTAGGTTCTCCATTCAACTTCCCCCTACACTGTTCATAGTTTCTAATCCTTGAGTCTCCCCACATTCAAGAAATAAACTTTACTCAGTACTTAATCATTTCTTTATCTCATTTTTTCTAATTTCTTCTTTTTTGTGTGTGTGTGCAAGGACACAAGCTTTCACACATCCACTGCAGGGACCCTTACCCAGAGCACTCGCTCAATGAGTGGCCTAACTGATCACAGTGTAGATACCTCTTTTTGCCCTCACGATTTTTTCTTCTTTAACAAACAAACAACAAAAACAGACGACAACTCTTTCACATATTATACAGATCATGCACTTCATATTGTCATTCATCCTATCCTGCAGTTTCACTCTCAAATCAGTTCTCAGAGCTATCGAGGTTACATCAAACTTCTAAACCTAATAACTTTGTTCTAAGCATTTCAAAACTACAGGAACACAGAATATGTTCATAATAGTGCAGGAAAAGCTCAAGAAAATTTTCAAATTAACTCAAATTCATATGAAGCTCTCAAGTTTCAACAGAATCACAAAAAAATTCAATTAAATCTCGTCTTAAGCCATCATAATCATACTTATGCATAAGATCAACCAGCAATTCAGCACATACTCAGGACAGACACAACAGATGAAAACATCCACCCCCAAACTTAAACTAAACATTGCCCCAATGTTTGCAAAATAAGCTCAAAGAAAGTAAGAAGGGTAAGAGTGAACAATGTTGTCCTGAGTAATGGAGATTTTCATTTTTCTTTTGAATTCCTTAGGCGGCCAAGTTACGTGAGATGAACTACTGCAGAACGGGAGCATGAGTTTCACGAGGGAGACATCAACACAACCTAACAAAACAAAAACAACGAAAACTAAGAACTAAGCAAACAAATAAAACAACTAAAGAAAAAACAGAAACATAAATGAAATGTAAAGCTTGGGTTGTCTCCCAAGAATCGCTTTCTTTCACGTCTTTAGCTAGACTAGACCCATGGTTGGCATCAAGACACGTAAAATTGCTCATATTTCTTCGGGCTATTCTTGCTTGAGTCAATATAGTCTTCTAAGTCTAAAAGACTCTCTTGTTTTTCTTGGGCACCTGAAAGATAAATATTTTTGTTATTTTTGTGTACTGAAATAAAAGAACAAAATTCAAAACAAGACTCATGAGTATTGGAAAAATGATTATCAAGATTAAAAGAAACTTTTGAAGATAAAGGGAAGGGAGACTTTTCATCCTGGAACTCTATCACCTGAATTTCTTTTGTGGGAGCGATTGCATTACCATGCTCGACCACACAAACCTGCTTTTGGTGTGTTTCAGTCTCCTCCAAATGATCCTCACTATCATATGCATAAGTCCTACAAGGTTGCTCTTCCTCAATGGCAAGAATAAGAATGTGCTCCTATAGGGCTTTAAGGGATTCTACCAGTTGATTAAGATGTTGAGTCCTTTCATGTATTATTGCCCCAAGTTCAACCACTTTAGCTTCTAACCTATCCAACCTTTCTAATTCAGAATGACACAAATTTTTAACCCTCAACCCCAACGTATATTTCATTAATAAATCCACAAGAGAAGAGTTTTCTATAGATTGGTTGGGGTAGGAAAAATTTTGATTCCAAGTGCCTATATGATTACCATCAAAAGAATTTTTATAAATCATAGATTCAGAATGGTAAGGATTAGACATTTGGTATCCAGAGAAATCATGATTCACATACCTAAGGTCCTAAGAACGATAGTGTAACGCCCCAAAACCCCATTTAACTTTTAATTTGTGTTTTGGAGTAACTTAATGGAAATTAAATTAACCGGACCTTGAAGTTTCTTATTCTAGCGTAAGTTTTGCAAACTTAAAAGAATATATATGGATTTAACTAGGTACATGTTAAGTTAGGTTATTTAATTAAGTTCAAAAGAATTTTGTGGTTTTGTCTAAGATGAGGGCATTTTGGTAAAAGACATTGAATTAGGGTTTTGAAAGAGGTCCCTTTTTTGTCTTTTTATGCACGTTAATCGAGGCAATCCAACCCATCTCCTCCTTCATCTTCTTCCTCACGATACACACACACCTTTGCCGTCAGAGGACCTTCACGCCGCAAGTTGTCGTCGTCGGATTGCCGCCAGCTGCTGCACCGCACGCCTCAAGCCATCATCGCGAAGTCGCCGCCTCCGATCGCTCGTTGTTGCTGCAGCGCGCGCCGCCGCCGACCACGATCTGCAGGCACGATAGCCGCCGCGACGCCACACCGGCTCATTGCTTTCGCTCCAACCGTCGGATCGAACTTGGACCAGAGAAATTTGCCGCTGCAACTCCTTCCCTTGCTGCCGCCAGACGCATTGCCGAACGTCAGACACACCCTCGTGTTTGTGTCGAATCGTCGGAAGAAGAGTTGCACGTCTGAGCGAGCCACCGGAAAAGCAGCCTCGTGCCTGTAGCTGAGTCGCTGGTGAAGACCAAGCCGCGTCAGGTCGACTCGTCCACGGGTCACGCGCCGAAGACGCGTCTTGTGGGTTCGCCGCCTCGCGTTGTTGAGGTCGGTTCACCATCTTTCAATCTTGTTTTCAAGGTGAGCCAACCGGTTCTATGTAGATCAGCGTGTGGGCTTACCAAAACTCACCCCCTTTCGTCGCCGTCGTCGGTTATGCAAGTAGTTTGTGCTTCAAAGTGCTGCAACCTTAGTCAAGCCATTGCGTGATGGTTAAATTTAATTCTAAATCGTGGTTTGATTTAAAGGTTGTTGTTAAGTTTGAATTATGTTTTGTTTAAGGTTGTCTTAGGACTTTATCAAGGTTTGAAGGAAGGGCGACGAAATCTAACCAAGGTCAATGTCGTCTCGATTTGGGCGGAGGTTTGGGTCAGGACACGTAGCAAGGATTCAAGGATTTAGTAGTTGAGCAAGGCTAAGGTAAGGGAATCCACACCAAACTCTAAAACTCAGAATTTAAGGGCTTTGTTCGAAAAATGTCATGATCGGGTTGAAAAGTCTCTTTTAAATGCCATGATATGTTTGAAAAGTCTTTTTTAAATGCCATGATATGTCTGAAAAGTCCTTTATAAATGTCATGATCTATTTGGAAAGTCCTTCATAAATGCCATGATATGTTTGAAAAATCCTTGTTAATGCCATGATATGCAGAGAGGTCTGTTTTAAATGCCATATTTCGTCTCACTGTATATTTATCTCAAAGCCATGAATGTCATGATATTGTTGTTTTTTGGATTGTGTTTTTCTGATTTCAATTATGACATGAAAAGTTGCATCATCATGTATCGTTTGTTTTTGGGACCTCGCGTAAGTATGTTTTATTTTAAGAAAATAACGCTTATGGGGTGTGGTGAAATCTTCCTGATAATTTTCATTATATAAGTTATGTATGAGTTAGAGTCGACTCGAACTAGAGGCCATGATTCGGGAGAATTTAATCGTCCACTGAAGGCCGAAGAGAAATGTTATAAAAATGAAAATGCTTACGAAGGCTGTGGCGGTTAAACTTCCAATATATATATGTACACGTATTCGATGCTATGTAAATCACGAAAGACTTAGAGTCGACCTAAACTAAGAGGCCATGGATCAGGAAGTCTTAATTTCCCACTGATAGCCGAAGAGAAAAGCCAAGAAATATGTTTTATTATGTGTGGGTCTCACTTAAAGCCATGGTTTATTGTGACAACTTGTTTTCCAACCCCGACAGTGGGGACACTTACTGAGTATTATTTCAGAATACTCACCCTTTCTTTTAAAAAAAAAATTTCAGGTAAAGCACGAACTTACAGGGCGAATGACGGGAATGCGTTGCGAAGGCTGTGGGAATAGAAGTCATGTCTTGCACATGTTTTAAACTTTGTTTCATGTTTTAAGTTTGTTCTTATTGTAAATTCTTTTGTCAAGTGTTGAACTTCATTTGAAAAGAGGCCTGAACCTTATTTTAAATGATTGTTTCCTTGGGATCCCAAATAAGAAAGTATTTCGTTATTTGTTTTACTTCTTAACTCTTTTTTTTTTTTGCCTCAAATGAATGCATGGTTAGTAACGACTCTAGGAAAAAAGTCTGGAAAAGTAGGGTCGTTACAGTTGGTATTAGAGCGCAAGTTTATTGGTTCTGTAGACTTGCTAACATCGTAAGCGTTAGGAATCTCATGGCTAAGCATCGATTCCCAGTCATCGCCAGGTATGTTTTTCAAATAAGGTTTCATTTTATTCGTGAAAAGAAAGTGTGTACATTTATATGTAAAGCCATATGTATATGAGATACGAGCTTAATGTACTTCTGAGCTAAGAAAGAATGTGAATGCATGAGTTGTACTCTTGTTTATTGAAAGTTAATGCTTATATGTGGCTATACCTATATGATTTGACCATTTACCATGATGTGTTTCTAAGTTGAGGAAAAATGAATGTGGGATCCCTATTATTGGTGATAGAAAAGAAAATGTAAGAGTTAATAATGTCCATGCTTAAAGGGGGGTTATTGACATAAAGCACATGTTGTGCATTATTGAAAATATTAAGTTTAGACTAAGGAGGGAAGAGTAAGTCTTAAGGGACTGAAGTCGTTTAAAGGGTTACTAAGCAACTAAGTTCCTTAAGTACAACTCTAAAAGATAAATGTTATGATTACTCTCGAAGAGTTCAAGGTTTGAATGTGTTCGGTAAAATGTTTTGATCTTATTTTTTTGTGTCGGGCCAAATGGTTGGAAAGATCATGGGGTGTAGTATACATGCCACTTTGTGGTGCCCGACTTCGTTAGTCTTAAGGAAAGTTTCTTCACCATCAATCGAGTGCTTAAACATGAGATCTAAAGAGTGGAAAGGGTGAAGAGAAAATGATCTTTGAGGGGCTATGGTTTGTTTTCAAAAAGAGTCACGAAATATTGAAGCTCATGTTTTTTTAATGAAACTTTTAAGAGAGAAGATGTGCATGATCACTATGTCATGCCAAAGGAATATGAAAACTTAAAGATAAACTATAGGACGTGTTATGAGGAACTCTCCTTAAAAGATCCATCCTAGTTGATGCAAAACACAGAAGGTCGTAGTAGTTTGAAAACGGTCTTGAACGTAAATGGAGGATGAGTTGCTAGTTATGAAGTGGAAGTTAATTTCTCAAGGTGCTTCGAAATACTTGGATCTTGTTCATCCCAAGTATTATAAGTGGAGACAACTAGAATGTGACTGAGGATAGGTTTGCTTTGGAACTTTAGAAGTAGCACCATAGGCTTAATGGGCTTAACAAATTAGGCATGGTGTGGAATCTCTAGGATGATACCATAAGCTTAATGATCTTAATAAAGACAAGTATGAAGAGGAAAAGTAAAGAGTTAGATTTTTAACTTGAGAAAATAAGAAAGTTGATTGTTTGAACGTCGGATACTTGTACACAATTTGACATTCGCATGGTCATTTGTGTGTTTAAGCTTTTGCAATTTGTATAAGGAACTTCACTACTAATTCAAACTTTATGTTTGTCATATAAGTTGGGAGAAATTGCGTAAGACTTCAGCTTTGAAATTCCTTTCTGGCTTAAGTTTTCTTTTCCTCGAGCAGAAGGTTAATCAGGGATGATTTGATTATTAGACGAAAGTTTTGGTAAGTTTCATCCTTATCATGTAGGAGTCCAACTGAGGAACCGTTTAATTTTGAAATTCATACATTTATAGTAGTCAAGGACCATTGGAATGAAACTGGAAGATTTACTCAATAAAGGATAGGTTATTGGTCTCTTAAGCGAAGTCTTAGAAGCTTTGATTGTAGAACCAAATTAGTACAAGAAACTGAAAAGGTTCTCAATTTGACTGAAAGAGAAAAGATCAAGTACGAGAAAAGTAAGTGTGATCTTTCGAAACTACCATTAGCACAAAAAAAAAAGTAAACTTGAACATGAAGTTAAGGTAGAAAGCATCAGTTATTTCTAAAACCCTTTACAGGGTGATTCAACAGAGTCAAAAGAGCTAAGGGTGTAAGTACAAGGTCTTGAGAGAAAGAGTACATTTTAGCTTATCGCCCTAAAGAGTACTAATATTGATCCTAAAGGAGAATGGTGTGTCTATGTGTTTGTGCATAGATTACAGAGAACTGAAGAAAGTCGCTGCTAAGAATAAATATCTTCTTCCTCGTTTGGGCGATCTTTTCAACCAACGAAATGAAGTGACATTGTACTCTAAAAAGAATTTGAGGTCAGGCTATGGCCAGTCAGGAATCAGAAATCGTTACATCCCAAAACAACTTCCAGTTTGCGTTATGGACATTACAAGTGTACAGTGATGTTGTTTGGGTTTGCTAATGACCCCACAAGGTTTATGGGACTAAGGGTTTGAGTACTCAAGGGAAATCTTGGATACTTTGGTTGTTGTGTTGTTTGACGATAGCTTGGCGTATTCTAAGTTTGATGAGGAGCAAGAAGAACAACTTAGAGGGTTTGTAAATTGTTGAGGATAAATGAGTTGTATATAGGTTCTTTAAAAATGAATCTTGACTTAGAAAAGTGTCCTTCCTAGGATGCGTAATGTCAAGGGCAGGAGTCGTTGTGAGCACTGCGAAGGTGAAAGTAGTGACACGGTGACTTCGTCCAACCACTGTCACTGAAATAAGAAGCTTTCTAGGTATGGTAGGTCACTTTGGATAATTGTTCATAAAGGTTGGAAATTGAACTTATCCAAGGTTAATAAAAGTAAGAAGAGTAATTAGCGTGATGTTTCATAATTGGTTAGGCACCAGAGCAAAGTAAATCAAGAAGGTCTTATCACACTCTTTATGTTTTCTTTTTGGAGTTGAGATCGTAACATAATTGTTAGACTATCTTGTCTTTTAAGCTTTATTGTTTGAAGTTGCTAAAGAAGCTTAGCTTTGCTTTTGTTTTGGTTTGTTTAACATTTCTGCATATTGTGAATTTCTGAATCCTGGGTAGTCTTGAGCTGTAGTTTGGAGGCATGATTATTTGGTTATCTGACTTTAGAAGTGCAACCTTACGTAAACAGGTACCTTAGAAATTTTGGCATCGTTGTGGTTATGCCGTTATGCTGCCGAAATTTTCAAAGCATTTGGGTAGTAAGATTAGTAAAGTTTTTATAGAACGATTTATGCATCGCGACAATCGAAAGAGACCTAGGTTTGAGTTACTCCTATCATGACTTTAAGCTTGCAGCGAGGTATTGATGGTCAATAGAAAGGCCCAAAGTTAAGTAAATGCATGACTAAGGTTCATTATAAAAGATATTTCCCTGTCAGCGGCTAATTAGCCATTGTACCAGGCGAGAGCTATGAGGCAAAGGTCTTCTGGTTTGTTACAACCTTACGTGATTTAATTTGAGAGAGAGACCACCACTACAACGTTCTTTAGAAGGTTACTAGGACAATGAAAGTTCGCTCGACAATTTAGAGAAATCTGAACCACCAAATGAGGTTGCTAAAGCTCTACCCTTAATGAGTCACATCTCTAGAAAAGTGAGAAGGTGATTGAGTCGATGGTCAGAAGAAACGATTGAGTCATGCCTTAACATAAATGCTAGCAACTTGTACAGTAGACTTTGATCGGAATTTTGAGTTTTGACCACAGAAGGAAGCTAAGTCCATGCCTTGCATGGCCACTTGAAAATCTAGAGTGAATTTACTTTATGGCTTATAGGTTGACATTGTTGCCATACCTTTGTAGCTCATATTGTATTCCATACCTCTACATTGAGAAAGTATGTGTCAAACTCACCTCAGGTGTTTGATTTCGAGCCCTTGAATGAGCACCTGAGTTACGTGGAGCGACCTGAATTGAATGGTTAAATGTGATCCCTACCTTATGTGTAGTAAAGGAATTGACTGAATACGAGAAGACGTAAAAGGTTGGCTAAGTAAGTAAGCTGGACTTTCAGAACTATCTCAAAACTAAGGGTAATTTCGGGCATATAACTCAAGTTAGGAACATCAGTAATTTAAGGCCCTATAGAATGAGTCAGTTGAGTTGAAATTGACATCAGCTATAGGTATAGGATCCTTCGTAATCAAGAAACCAACTTTAGTCAGGGTTTTATGGCTAAATCCTTGAACAGAATGAGCTACTTGGGTGCAGGAGAAAGGGGTGTGGGCTAAGTACCCACAGCCAAATTTAGGATTTGGAACTTTCGAGGACGAAAGTTCTTAAGGAGGGAAGATTGTAATGCCCCAAATCCCCATTTAACTTTTAATTTGTGTTTTGGAGTAACTTAATGGAAATTAAATTAACCGGACCTTGAAGTTTCTTATTCTAGCGTAAGTTTTGCAAACTTAAAAGAATATAGAGTAATTGTGATAAATGGGTCATTTATAAAACTGTTTTACAAATTTGTCCACAAGATTTAGAATTTGCACATATAGATTTTTGCCTATTTTATAAAAGTTAATAAATTTTTTTGTGGACGTAAATGCCCTCACAGACACGTTTACAACTATATTTTATTATATATTTTATATTGATTCTTTCCTTATTTAAAATTATACGGTTATGAATTTCAAATACTATTAAATTTGGTAGATTAGTTGTTTATCTCTCCTATTAATTGGATTCCATAATTAAGAAATCATAATTAATGTTTAAATTTCTTACAATTTTTGTTATTTACATTTTCATATCTTATTCGTCAGCATATACATTCTCAGCCACCACCACTTTTCCATTTTTTCTTTTTACATTTTTAGTTTGTTGGTTACTTCCTCGAGCATTTCTTTTTCAACCATTTCCTTCCGTCGAGCTCTTCCTTTTCCATTTCTTGTTCATCAGAACTTCACTTTTCGACGATCATTTTCGTTTGTCGACAATATCTATTATCGACCCAACAAATGAGTACGTTTTCTTGATTTCTAGATCTCATATTGTTATCATCATTTTAACATTATTCTAACGTGAAAATATACCATATACATTTGTAATGAAATATAAATTAATATATACTTCATAGATGACAGTATATTAATCACATAATCAAATAGACACTATAATATGTGATATAACTAGATTTATGAGAATGAAATTATGATTAATATGTATCATGTATATGTGTACATGTATAAACTTGTATATATTTCAATGATGCTCATGTCGTTCTATTGTAGCAATACTACATGATGGAAATTGGAATCTATATGGTTCAAATTATTTCATAGTTATTATCATATGAAATTATATTATATACATCATTATAAAATATGAAATTAATATATATATTTTTAATAGACGACGATATTCATATTATTTCTAAATATATTATGTAATATGTGACATATCTAATTAGAGGTTATAATATATATATATATATATATATCATTTTGTTTTTACATATATATACTATTTTATATTTTTCGATGTATAGGTAGTATTGTTATACCAATCTTATCGGTAATTGTGTTTCACGATAGTTCTTTCAGTTACCATAATCTATGGTGGAAAAAGGTTGGGCAATGTAGGAAAATTCTTATACTATGGCTATTCAAATTTATTTTACTGATTTTGTATTCGTATTCAACTTATCTGGAGTTTATATAGTTCAGTATATAGTATTAGTATATATGTGTCTATACTATATAAACATGTGAATTTCATGTATTTCAATATATACATTTATATATCTTGTCTATATATATCTGTTACTATAAAATCAATTACTCGTTATGTCAAAACAATATTTGTATTATCAACCTTGTGAGCATAAAATTATATACTTGGATACAATCATTTCTACCATGAGCTTATTAAAATAATGATTTCAATCTAATTTTGATTGATGACAATATATTAATATCCTTTTCAAATATATCTTATATTATAAGATAAATATAAGAATATATACTATATAAATAATAACATATATCAAGCTTTTTATAGGTAGTTTTATTGTAGCAATGTTATATGTTGCGACGTGGAACGAGAAAGATAATTATATTGGTTACGAAGTTTCAAAATTTGTGTTGCAGGAGGAAATGTTATTTCTTCAGTAACATATATCTTATTAGATGTACAATTCGAACTAAGTCATACTTATAATATATACTATACACATCAACATTCTTGAATGTATAACATTCATATGTACATGAACATTTTTAAGTGTTGAATATACATGAACATCTAAATAACATTCATATGTACATACAAATGAAAACAATTTGTATCGGGGTTTAAGTATTCTTGTAATAGCAGTGTATATATATGAAACATACACTGTATATATGAAATGTTATCAAAATGTTATCTCCAACATCTTTACTTTTGCTTGAATGTTATCTCCCGCATCATCATCTTGACGTTATTCACAATATCTTGATTTCCATATGTTTTATCTTTAATTTAAAACAAAATATACTGTTTAATTAGCATTATACATTATATATTAAGTACACATAATAAAAGACATTAAATATGTTTACCGTGAATATATGATCGTACGATATAACCTATAACCACTTCATCCATAGACATTTCACCATTTGCTTAATAGAATAATGTAAAAAATTGGCTAGTACACACAATGCAATGTATCACACGAATAACACAATTTATAAATATATATAATATACAATATATACTATTTGTAAATAAATACTCAATCAATATATGTGAACAACATTATATAGTGCATATATTAAATTATTTTCAGAATCATCAAAATTTAACAATTCCAACCGTGTATATAAAAATTATTATATGGTATATATAAGCAACATTATATTAGAACCATCAATATGGATATATAAACAACACCATACAGTGTATATAAATGAACGAAATCGTTTAAAACTAATATATATTCTAAGATAGAGTCATCCTAAAATATTCAATCCAGAACCATCCATTGTGTGTAAAAATTTATAATAATGTAAAATTTTGAACTATCCAAACAAGATCATCAAACAAAAATAGTGAATCAAGAATGTGTCCATTCTTGAATCAACATTTTTGTTTGATGATCCTTGATGGTAGAAAAGAAGATAATCATCGAGACTATGCCCGATGTATATTTTACGATTTGGAGAGGTAGAGCATTGAAAATACGCGGAAAAAAACATTTATGGTTTGAAACTACTTACTTGATGCTACATCTAGTGTGTTTTTTTTTTTATTTGGATTGGTAGTATGCTTCTAAATGCGTTTAATAGCTTCAATGTGATAGTTGATGGAGAAAATAAACCCTAGATTATAGTCAAAGAAGGTTATATGATTTTCAAATTAGTTGTGAGAGAATATTTAGGAGAGAGAATGGGATTTTTGGGCCATAATTTGATTGTTAGTCGTTATTTAGGGAGTGATTTGCCCATTTTAATTTTAGGAAATTAGATTTAGGAAGTTTTCAAATCATGAATGTAAATAATTTTTTCTTGTTTTGAATATTTTATTATTTTTCTACTTTTCGTATAAGAGGTGGGCAATAGGGTAAATGAGCTCTAATATTGATTTTGATGTTTTAAAACTAGTAGACATGGATGTTAATTTTAAAACTTTTGGACACAATTAAAATATGAGTATTCTCTAGGACCCATTTATGTAGTTTACCCAAGAATATATATGGATTTAACCAGGTACATGTTAAGTTGGGTTATTTAATTAAGTTCAAGGGAATTTTGTGGTTTTGTCTAAGATGAAGAGCATTTTGGTAAAAGACATTGAATTAGGGTTTTCAAAGAGGTCCCCTTTTTGTCTTTTTATGCACGTTAATCAAGGCAATCCAACCCATCTCCTCCTTCATCTTCTTCCTCACGATACACACACACCTTTGCCGTTGGAGGACCTTCACGCCGCAAGTTGTCGTCGTCGGATTGCCGCCAGCTACTCCGCCGCACGCCTCCAAGCCACCGCGAGTCGCTGCCTCACCAGTCGCCTGTTCCCACTGCAGCCGCCGCCTCGCCAGCCACAGATCCCTGCGCAGTAGCCGCCGCGACGCCACACCGAAGCTCCGACGCTCGCTCCAGCCGTCGGATCGACCTTGGACCAGAGAAATCCGCCGCTGCAACTCCTCCCCTTGCCACCGCCAGACGCATCGCCGAACGTCAAACACACCCTCGTTTCTGTCTCGAACCGTCCAAAGGAGAGTTGCACGTCTAAGCGAGTCGCCAGAAAAGCTGCCTCGTGCCTGTAGCTGAGTCTCCGGTGAAGACCAAGCCGCGTCAGGTCGACTCGTCCATGGGTCACGCGCCGAAGACGCGTCTTGTGAGTTCGCCGCTGCGCGTTCCTGAGGTCGGTTCACCATCTTTCAATCTGGTTTTCAAGGTGAGCCAACCGGTTCTATGTAGATCTACGTGTGGGCTTCCCAAAACTCGCCCCCTTTCGTCGCCGTCGTCGGTTATGCAAGTAGTCTGTGCTTAAAAGTGTTGCAACCTTAGTCGGGTCGTTGCGTGATGGCTAATTTAATTCTAAATCGTGGTTTGATTTAAAGGTTGTTGTTAAGTTTGAATTATGTTTTGTTTAAGGTTATCTTAGGACTTTATCAAGGTTTGAAGGAAGGGCGACGAAATCTAACCAAGGTCAATGTCGTCTCGATTTGGCGGAGGTTTGGGTCAGGACACGTAGCAAGGATTCAAGGATTTAGTAGTTAAGTAAGGCTAAGGTAAAGGAATCCACACCAAACTCTAAAACTCAGAATTTAAGGGCTTTGTTCGAAAAATGTCATGATCGGGTTGAAAAGTCTCTTTTAAATGCCATGATATGTTTGAAAAGTCTTTTTTAAATGTCATGATATGTCTGAAAAGTCCTTTATAAATGCCATGATCTGTTTGGAAAGTCCTTCATAAATGCCATGATATGTTTGAAAAATCCTTGTTAATGCCATGATATGCAGAGAGGTCTGTTTTAAATGCCATGTTTCGTCTTACTGTATATTTATCTCAAAGGCCATGAATGTCATGATATTGTTGTGTTTTGGATTGTGTTTTTCTGATTTCAATTATGCCATGAAAAGTTGCATCATCATGTATCGTTTGTTTTTGGGACCTCGCGTAAGTATGTTTTGTTTTAAGAAAAATAACGTTTGCGAAGACTGTGGTGAAATCTTCCTGATAATTTTCATTATATAAGTTATGTATGAGTTAGAGTCGACTCGAACTAGAGGCCATGATTCGGGAGAATTTAATCGTCCACTGAAGGCCGAAGAGAAATGTTATAAAAATGAAAATGTTTACGAAGGTCGTGGCGGTTAAACTCCCGATATATATATGTACACGTATTTGATGCTATGTAAGTCACGAAAGACTTAGAGTCGACCTAAACTAAGAGGCCATGGATCAAGAAGTCTTAATTTCCCACTGATAGCCGAAGAGAAAAGCCAAGAAATATGTTTTATTATGTGTGGGTCTCACTTAAGGCCATGGTTTATTGTGACAGCTTGTTTTCTAACCCCGACAGTAGGGACACTTACTGAGTATTATTTCAGAATACTCACCCTTTCTTTTAAAAAAATGTTTTCAGGTAAAGCAAGAACTTACAGGGCGAATGACGGGAATGCGTTGCGAAGGCCATGAGAATAGAAGTCATGTCTTGCACATGTTTTAAACTTTGTTTCATGTTTTAAGTTTGTTCTTATTGTAAATTCTTTTGTCAAGTGTTGAACTTCATTTGAAAAGAGGCCAGATTTCAGTTTTCCTTATTTTAGTTCAAGTGAACCTTATTTTAAATGATCGTTTCCTTGGGATCCCAAATAAGAAAGTATTTTGTTCTTTGTTTTACTTCTTAACTCTTTGTTTTTTGCCTCAAATGAATGCATGGTTAGTAACGACTCTAGGAAAAGAGTCTGGAAAAGTAGGGTCGTTACAGATAGTACATTGGCGAAGAATTAAAATCATGAAAAGTCATACTTTAAATCACAACAATTGAAAACTAAACTTTTACACAAAATCAACACAACCAAAACAGGAGACAAAGACTCGAACAACACACAAGAACAAATTAAGAACAAAAAAGAAAAACACAAAAACAAATAAAGACAAAAAAGCAAAAAAGAAAAGAAAAGACAAAATAAAAAAACAAATAAGGAAACTAAACACAAAAGGAAAGAAGATAAATAAGGAAAAAAACAAATAAAGAAAAAAAATAAATAAGGAAAGAAAACAAATAAGGAAAAAAAATAAATAAGGAAAAAAACAAAAAAAAATATAGGAAAAAAAACACAAAAGGAAAAAAAAATTTAGTCTAAAATCTCGAATTTTCTCCCAATATTAATCAATCTAAATAATCGGCATTCCTCGGCAACGGCACCAAAAACTTGTTGCGTATAATTTTTTATGATGCAATCCTGCAAGTGTACGGGTAAAGTTTTAGTATAGTGATTTAAGAGTCCAAGTATCATCCTCGGGAATGGATTTCTAGATTAATTAATTACCAAGATACTAATTCTCAATTTTAGCTAAAGTAACATAACATGGATAGGTGATTGAAAGTAAAGACAAACAACAAACAAACAAGTGGAGACACGAATTGATAGATTCAGAGGAAATTGACTTCACAAGTTAATGACTTAATTAACACATGCAATGAACTAATGTGATGATTTTATAAACAAAAAGTAGAATACTCAAGAAAATCTCTCGATTCTTAGTGAGGCTTGCACACACAATAAATTCTAAGTCTCTTTAAGAAATCTAAAACATGCACGACATTAAGCAACTTTTTTATGTGTTTCCCTTAGACTTCTAGGTCATTCTCATGCCAGACTTCTAAAAGTTTTGACAACTTTGCTCTAATTTAAGTTTTATCTCTCGAGTCCACTTAAACCAACAATATCACATAGTTAAAGAACGAATTGCCAAAAATAAAGAATAAAACATACTTCAATACATAGCAAATAAGTCTTAACAAGTAAATCAAATCCTAACTACAACATTTAGCTACTCTAAATCACAAGAAAACCAAACTAAAAGTGTAGAAAACGTCTTAAAACGGAGTTACAATCTGAAAGAAAAGGAAATTAAACTTATGTGTCGATGTTAGTCCTTCGTCTCCGAGCTCCCGTCTTCGATCTCGAACCTCCACGAACGCTTTAGCTCCCAAGAATACTCTCTTTTCTCTTCTTACAGAGGATATTTCGAAAATAGGGTCAAAAGTCTATCAAATTCGGCTCCCTTTGCAATGAAAATAACATGTTGTATTTATAGGGCTTTTTGGTACGGCGTTGCAACGTTGTGCTTGCTGCCAACCATCTCACTGCAACCATTCTTGTCATATCTTTTCGTTCGGGTGTCCAAATGACCTCCGGTTTGATGCGTTGGAATCGTGATTCGATGTAGAATCTTTCAGTATATTTCTTATACTCAAAATACATCTAGATTTTTCTTGGGTCTTCAATTAAGCATACACATGTTCCAAATTGCACAAAAATAGTCTCAAAATACTCAATTCTTGCTTCTCAAGCTCAATTGCCTGAAATTAACCATAAAATACCATAAAATCCCATGTTTTAAGTATAAAAACTAGCTAAAATATAGAAATAAGATAGCATATTTACATGCTATAAGTGGTGCCCGAATCCAATATCCAGGCAGAGTCACTACTCTCCACTAAATATGTTTCAGTTACTAGTAAATCACATTTACCTGTATTCTTCATGTCGGCAAGGAACTTGGGGCAGTTTCGCTTCCAGTGGTCGTCCCCATTGCAGTGGAAACACTTTCATTTCTCTGCAACTTCCTTGACCTTTTTGCTCTT